>OY288269.1:8237077-9685013 GCA_958450335.1 Hibiscus tridactylites
CGGTAATCAGTTGAAAGAAGGTTTGAGAAAATTAAACAACGGAGAATAACAGTACTGAATGGGAGATGAGATGAGGGATCAACAATGTCAACTATAATAGTATATTTAGTTTCATGGAGAGTGTGCCGTGTGCTGCCTTAATTAAAAGGGTAAGCTATCTATTGTATACCCCATATATTTTTGTGTTTATATTTGCGCCTATTTGGGTGAAAAACCATTTTTTAATAATTCTATATACTTTTGGCTCCCTCCAAGAAATATTTAGAAAAATGACCCCCAAACTTGCTACGTAGTTGAACCTCGCATTCTCTGGGAAGCGAGACGCGACATCACGTTCTACAGAGCGCGTGTTCCGTCTACGTGGCATCGTTGTTTGAATTAACGGTTTTTCAGGAACTCACGTTATACAGAACGCGAGGTCCCCGATAATTTGAAAAGGCAGCTGAATATATCCCACAGAACTCGCGTTATGCAGAACGCGAGTTCTGTGCGAATCTGGGTTGAAAAACAAGGGTGGGTAGGCCTGTTCGAGCCCAATTTCGGGCTTATAAATCATATACTTTTAGCGAACATCGAGTTTGAGTACGTAGTACTGGAAATACTCTATCGTATGACACCAACACGGTCAATTTTCATCCATTCTAAACTCGCTTAAAATGGCTTCCAAAACCCTATGCTATCATCCTTTTTTTAATGAAATTGCCTTTGAACAAAGGTCGATAGGCATGTTCGAGCAGAATTTCAAACATATAAATTGTATATTTTTAGCAAACATTGAGTGTGAGTTTGTAGTACTGGAAATTCTCTATTATATGGCACCAACACGGTCAATTTTCGTCCATTCTACACTGACTTAAATTCGTTTCGAAAACGCTATCCTACCATATTTTTTTGAATGGTTGAAAGTATAAGATAACTTATTTTATAAAACGAATTATATGGTTTTATTGATCGATAGTTATGGGCGAATTCGCTTAAACAAATTACAATGAATTAATTAAGACGAGGGGCCAAGCGATTATGACACTTGGTCTTTGTGTGTCCAGGATTTTTACATATACTACAATGCTTCTTTTGTCCGATTTTTTTTCGATGTTCGACCATATCCTCGACACAGTATATTCGTGTAGACCGTAGACGTCTTTTTTCTCTCAGTAGTGTTGGATCTGGGCGTATGGTCGGTTCAGTGTCAATGGCATTCGGATCAACCTCATTTCCGATTAGAGGAAACTCTTTTTGGTAAACCTTAAACACCGTTTGGAGTAAGTATACCGGATCAACCAGTTTCATGTAGTCTATCCGTTGGTTTACGCAAGCAGCAATGGCGTGTACGCACGAGGATTTGAATGTTTGGAATATTCCACACTCGCAATTTCTTGCCCTGAGATCTACCACGTACGCATTGTGCTGAATGCCTTCCAACCGCCTGGAATATTCTGAAACACGGAACTTGTGTCCTTCTCGCGAGAAGAGAGTTGTAGTCATCTATCTTGATTGGTGCAATTGAGTATGCAGTTTTGTACAGAAATCCGGATGGACTATGTGTCCACCTGCCATGTACTCAATTGCTTGCCTTCCCAAGGTTGCAAATAGGGTAGCCAAACGATAGTATGTCGCTTTGACAATGGAAGTGATAGGCAACTGCCGCACTCCATTTAGTGATGAGTTCACTACCTCATCCAAGTTCGTTGTCATGTGATGAGGTCCCTTTCACTCTGAGCAGGTAGAGATTCCGTCATAGTTAATAATACTTGTACTGTGTACTCGTGTTATGTTTGAATAATTGAGACAATTAGAGACTAGTAATGTAATTTGTTTGAGTCATTTAACGATAAATGAAACATGTTGAGAAAATATAATTGAATACAAATTCTACATAACGCGAGGCCCCTTGAACATTCATAAAGGATGAAAAAAGACGTCATATAACATAATTCGACGATGATTTAAGAAGTTTATGGTTAATCAGAATCATCGTAGTCAGTTGACACGTTTGAACTTAAGTTTAGTTCTTCGATCAGCTGTTATTTTCTTTGTCTACGCCTGTACATAAAAAGTTGTAGCCGCCAGCAGCTGCATCAACATCCGGTGAAGATGTAGCTTGTTCATTGGTCGGAGCAGGTTGTACGGGTGCAGACGTACTACCTTCGTCGACGTTGACCTCATCAAACTTAACATTTAAATCGACGTATTTTGTAACCCCCTTGTCCCGGTCTGGCCGGATGACCGGTCCGAGTGGGCCACACGGGGAAAACCGAAGCGAAACCCGTTAAGGTTCCCCCTCGGTTAGCGACCTTAACTTTTGTTTTATTTTAATCTTGTCTAGAGGAATGTTAAGTCCTAAGTGAATCACGACAGCGGAAAACATCCATAGGAAAATCACCTTCGAACCACGAACATACATAACTAGTCCATTTTTAAGCTTACAGGGCAGACCGTATCAGTACCCTAACTAGGGGTATCAATACGCCCTGACCAGGTCAACCCAAAGAGTCAACTCCAGGAAGACCATATCGATACAGCCCTTGAGCGTATCGATACACCCTTCTCGGTCAACTCTTCTGGGTCAACGAAATAGGATCGTATCGATACGCGTAAAACCCGTATCGGTACGCCCTACACTCACTCATTTCTCAAAATTCCATTAACTTTGGAGGGTATCGGTACCCCCAGGGTATCGGTACGCCAGGCAAAAATCGTGGCATTTGGGCAAGGCCGTATCGATACGGCCCTTAGGCGTATCGATACGCCCTGCTCTGCAATTCCACAATTTTCAACTTGGTGAGCTCAAACACAACTCTAGATGCATTTTTGGACTCCCCTAAGCTCATACAAACATACATACATCGAAACTACAACCGGGATTTAGCATGCGTGGCATTGAATCTAACGAGAATCATACAAATCAAAGACTTCATGCAATTCCACAAAAAGAGCATCCTTAGCAAGCATAAGGCCCCATACACTAGATATTCAAACATAAGGCATACATAGGCCAACAACATACACATTTAGGCATGTTCAAATAAGCAACATGATAAGCATAGACCGCAATCCATGAAACAAAAGCGTAACACAACCATGAGTTTAACATGCTCAAACACAATCTCCTAAGGAGTTTGACACCAACTCCTAAAACTCTATACCCCATCGTCTAGGCATTATTACAAAACGCAAACCATACTTGAACTAGCTTGAGAACTCCAAAAGCTCCTCCCTCGCCCGCTTGCCTCCCGAACTCTAACGATCTGCATGTTGGAAACAAAGAGAGCATAAGCCAACTAGCTTAGTAAGAGAGGTTCTACAATCCACAACATGCAGTTTTCCAAAACACGTTCTATATGCAAGAAAAGCAATGGATGCACGAAAGGTCTATCTCAATAACAACACATGGTTTGCACAAGCACAACCAACATACACGTACGGTGGGACTACACATCACCGTTTCGACTAGTAGATTTCCAATGGGACTACACATCAAAGTACTATCCTACTAGTCACTACCGGTGGGACTACACATCACCGTAGTTTAGACCACCATCACGTGAGGCACGAACTCAACTCGACTACACATTAACAACTTAAAATGCACTTAATAATCACAACATATAAACATTCAACATATCACAACAACATGGGAGTAGAGAGGCTTACACTCAGGTTTGGGTGACCCCTCAAGGTCCCACCCAAACCCCAAAAGGATCCATATCGAGCACAATGCAAAAATCAACAATTCTACTCACCGTTGTTACCCAAGAGAAGACCGAAGACCAAGCTCAAGACTCCGAAATCCCCGGATTTGTCCCCGAAGCTTCACCAACCAAATTTCTCGTTTCTAAACATTCCAACACAATTTAAACAATCCCAAATCAGTCCACATTCCAAAATAGTCAACCCGGATTACATACCAAGCACAAGACATCAAATTTTCCATTGAAAACAACTGAAAATCCATAATCCCGAGCAGCCCTTAAGTACACCTTAAATCCATTGATTCCAACCCTTAAATTGCTCCCTAGAGCCTTCAAAACAACCCTTACATATAGCCTATCCATTAGCCCTCTCATTTCCACATAAAACACCCCCAAATCTCAACCCAAAACCTCCAAAAAACCCAAATCCGGAAAATTTAACAAAACTCTTTAAAAATCATACAAATTGGACATTATGCTTCCTAAACAACATGTCTAACATTAATCACTTAAAATATTAAGTCAAGAACAATAAATGCACCATTTTTAAATCAAAACTCTCAAAAACTCCTATTCCAAAACATGGGTAAAAATGAAAAATAGTGGTACTTCCAAAGAGGGGAAGGTGAGAGCAAGTCAAAAACGACCTTACCTTTGAGAAAACTTCAAGAATGAGTGAGCTATGGAATGGAATAGTAACTCAAGGAGGGAGATGGGTTTTGTCGTGAGTTTTTCTTGAGGGAGGGAGAAGATGAGTAAATTTTTGGTATTTTAAATTCCTTTTTGTTTTAAATCCAAAAGACCCATTTACCCTTAATGAAAAGGGAAAATTCCAATAGCATGACATCCAAGACATTTTGGGCTTGATTTAACATAAGCCCGACATAAAAATCATTTGTTTGAAAATACAAGGCCCAAAGGTTATTTTAAATTATAAAAACCGGACCCGAAATAATATTAAAATATTATTTTCACCCGACCCCTAAACCCGGGTGTTACATATTTAGCTCTAACGGAATTGAGTTGGTCATACATGTTACGAACATTTGTTTCGTTCGTAAGCTTCAGGACGTAGTGTGTTTCGTTTGCTTACAGTATTGGGATTCGACATTCCAAGGAAGAAATTTATTTGTCGGTGCGTTTACAAACCTCGCTTGATGTCAACTGTAATAAATCTTTGAGTGACATTTTGCTGGTGATTGTTGATTCGAAATAAGTGTCGGGAAAATAAAATATTGCGTGAAATTTTGCCATAAGATGAGCAAAGATTACCGTTGGGTGTTTTGGGAGAAATAGGAATAAGTAAATGATGGTGGAATTGTTGGGTATTTATAGTAAGCAAAAACACCATATAAGTAAATTTAATTCGAATGAAAAATTTAATTCGCATTTCATTTAACAAAACTTTCAACAAGTCTTCCTATAGATATGTCAATCGGTCCATACAATATCTGCAAAAAGTCCAGAATGAAAGAAGCGAGCGCGATAATCATCATCTTCTCAAATGGTAGCAGCTTTGACCCACATTAGCAAATGTAATCGGCATCAGCCGCATTAGCAAAATAGGGTTGCATCTGCATGTCAATCGGTCTGTAATCATTAATTTTGTTTGGACCTCGAACTCCTTTAATTCGAGTCTATCTAAGACTTATCGGGCTATTAAATAATTTTTCTTGAAAAAAATAATAATGAGAAAAAGAAAGGAAAAGAAAAAACAAAGCAAAAAAAAAAACAGAAAAAGGGAAAAGGAAAAGTAAAGATTATATTATTATTATTGCTACTATGGTATATATTAGTGTATGTATTATTATTAATATTAGTATAATATTACTATCATTATTGTTTTTCATTATTATTATTATTATTATTGTATACAGTACTATATTTATTATTGTTATCATTTGCATGTTATTTTATATATAATATATTATATTATTATTACTGTTGTTAATTGTTATTACTAGTATAATTAGTATACTTTTGTTTTAATTATTATTATTTGTTATTATGATTTATTATCTTTAATTATTATTATTATTGTATTTATTAATTTTATTAATAATATTATTATCATAACAAGATAAAATAAAAAATAATAATATAAACATAAATAAATAAAAGCCCAATATATTTATTTAATATAGTCCATTACATGAAAACCCCCCAAAAAATAATAGAGCCCAAGTCTGATAAGCCCTTACAAAATAGAAACCTTAATCCCTTTTTATCTATCCGCAGCCAAATCTGGACCGTAAGATCTGATGTTTGATCTTAACGGTCCAGATCGATCCAGAGCAAGAGAAAATCCTAGCAAGCCTTGCCCTTGTTGCGCGCCGCACCCGTTTCCAACCATCAGATCTGGCGAAGCAGATCCAACGGCCCAAATCAAGTCAGCCAAGAAACCCTAGCTAGCCCCTGGTTCGGTTTCGCGCCGCCTAGCCCAAAGCCGTCAAATCCGTTTAGATATGATGGTCCTGATCCATTTCGAGGCAGAAACCCTAACGCTCTGACTTTGGTGTCGCGCCGCAACGCCTCAGTCGTTCGATCGTAACGAAGTTGAACGGCCAGGATGGACCTTTCGCACGAGTGTGATGCACGCGCGACGCTTTGCTTCCCCACGTGCGCGTGCCATCGTGCACCACGCGCTCGTACCTTCAGTTCTCCACGCCATCTGCCACCATCGGGCCCCTTGCCGTGTCTCCTCCATTTTGGCAGTACGACATGCAACACAAGAAATGGAACCAAATCAGATACCCAAAATAACAATACAAACAAAACACGAAAAATGTCAACGAAGACAATAAAAAAGGGCAAACGAAGAGCAAGCAAAAAACAGAACAAAGAGCAGAAAAAAAGAATAGCATGTAAACGTCGAATATAAATCCGAACCTAAAAACACATGTAACCAGAGAGCTTTTTAAAGAGAGAGAAATCAATAACAACAAGAGCCTTCTGAGGTAGTTTTTTTTTCTTTTGCCCTTTCAATTGCATGCAAACCAAAAACGAGAACAAAAAAAAATAAAAAGAAGAGTTTTACCTTTCGGGAACGGTATCCTCATTCACTTCGATTCGAGCCGACAATAAGTCCACTGGCTTCCGTCTAGGGAGTCGACCGGGTGAGCCATCCGAATCAATGAGGTTCTCTTTTCTTTTTAGGGTTTCGAACCCCGACTGTCTGAAACATTTTGGGTTTTTATTTTAGGGTTTTGAAAGGGGCAAGGGTTTTCCGTCGTTAACGGGTTGAAGCTTTTTAGGTTTAAATGGGATGACGTCGTTGCCGATTAACGGCAACCGGCCATCACAGCTTGCTTTTTCTTTTTTGGGATTCAAATGATCGGTCGGAGAAATGGAGGGGGAGAGGAAGAAAAAATCATACAAGGCCAACACTACTATAAGCCTCGTTAAAAACTTTCCTAAACCTAAACGAAAGAAAAAGGGATAAAAATTCTCTGCCCCTTTTCAGTGCCCCTATTTATGCCTTAACACTAAAAATAATAAAAAGTTAAATTCTAAGCTCTAACCCTAAATTTTAAATCTTAAACTCTATACCCTATATCCTAAAAAATACATTCTACCCTAAATTCTTTAAATCCTAACCTTAAACCCTAAACTTAATTTTAAGTGTGAAGCATAAGTAAGGGCACCGAAAAGAGTCAAAGAATTTTCAGCCGAAATGGAGTACTTATGGTAGCGGATAAAGACGGAACAAAATAATACCGAACATTATATTTTATTTCTATTTTAATACACTACCATTAAAAATTAATGTCAAAGCTAACATGTCATTTTCTCTCAACTGAATAAGAAAATGACATTAATTTTATAGTTAATTTTTAGGAAAATTCTACGATGTGCGACGAACACCGATGAACACCACTAATGATGAACACCGATGAACACCATTAAACTAATTAATAAAGATTTAAAATTTTAAGGACCCATTAAATAATTAATAATTATTTTTAAAAATTCAATTAAATTATTATATATATATATATTAAAATTTTATTTTTTTAATAAGGGTAAACTATATATTTAGTACCTCGTCTATTTTTCTATTTCTATTAAACCTTCATTATTTAAATATTATTTCAATTTGACCCTATTCTTTATAAAAAAAATAATTTAACCCTTAATCCTCAACCTAAAACCCTAAACTATTAAACCTTAAACCCTTAAACTCTTAAAGCTATACCCTAAACCATATACCATTAAAAATAATTTCACCATCATCGATTCAATTCAATCCAATGAATTGTTGAATTCTCCTAAAAAAATCAATTAAATTATTTTTTATATATATCAAAATTAATTAAACTTAAATCTCCCAGAATTAATATTATCATTTTATTTGAGATGAAGAGGCCATCACAATTAATCATAATTGTTTACCGATCATGAAAACGAAATATATGACCTGTTTATAATAGCAGAGCATATGAAAGATTGCAAATAATGCAATGCTTCGTTAACAGTCACTTTATTTAACTATTCTAAAACCTCACCCAGCCCAGGGACATACTGCTTAATTTGGCGAACAGTTAATAAGTTCTATTTTAGTGATTTTTTTTGTTCAAGTCAAGAAAAAAATTCATCACTTTGTTCAACGACAGTAAATTGATGCTAGTTGAATCCATCAGCCCCTCAATGCTTGAGAGATTAGTAACCAACTATCGAAGAGTGAAATCCTAGATTGTCGATTCTTGCGCTTCGGATCACATTACTGGGGATCTCAGTGTGTTTCACAAATTCAGCCTACAACCAAGGGGTTCGTCGCACGTGGTAGACTCATCTTAATTTTTAACATTAATATTAAATATTATTTTATTAAAATAATAATTAATAACTAAAATAAAAAATTACGATGATACGTGAGATACCAAATAGATAGTTTACTCTAATTAAAAGCACGCCATGTGCCACCTTTATTACCCTAAACTAAGCATGTATCACTTGAAAGATCTCAAAAGAGATATTGCTAAGGATTTGAGAGGGTTGAACTGTCAAGTGTCAACTTGATGGTTTGTGATGATTTATGAAATGCAACCAACACGGTATTTTTTAATTTTTTTTTACAAGAATTGAAAATGAGATTAAAATCCTCGATACAACCATGATTATTAAATTGAACAATTTCCTGCGGTCTTTGTCGAAGAACTTGAATGAGGGTTATTTAAATAATGTTTAATCAATAAATTTAATTTTTTTAATAATTTTCTGAAACATTTTACTTAAATAAATTCAAAGGAAAGTATTTATATTTCCTATAGATTTAGACTCGGTACTTTTATATATAATAAAATAAAAGTTATAGATGGATAAATAAACCCTCACCAAATATCAAAAAAATATAATTATTAATAAGTTAGTTTAACAAGACAAATTGTTAGGTGTTTTGCCTTTAAGCAATATCAAAGTTTGAATTTTATTGTCTTGAAAGGAGCACATCAAATTAAAAAGATTATCATTATAATAATCTTGTGTCATATTCAATATTAATGGATCGTATATCAATAATCATATTGAACAAATAGTCAAATCGAGTATAGTTGGGTCGCTCCTATTTTTTTTAGTTTTACCATGATTTGTTGACTTTTGACTTTTTGCAATTACATTTGCATGAAAGCAACACTACAATAGAAGAGACAACAAATTGTGAGTGTCGTGTAAACAAGCCGAGTCGAGCTCGAGTAGTGCTGAGCTCGACTCGACTCGTTAAAAATTTGAGTCGAGTTCGAGTTTAACTCGAGCTTGAGTATGCTAAGCTCGACTCGGCTCGTTAAAAATCGAGTCGAGCTCGAGTCAAGTCCAATCGAGTTGAGTATTGATTGAGCTTTGATGGAGTCGAGCTCGAGTATCTCGTGATCTGTCTCATTTCATTTACAACCCTCTTCATAATAATAGTAATAATGACAATATTGGTGTTATCGATCAAATTACATGATTTTATTGTAGATAGAATCATACAAACAAATATTTTTCATGTGACTCATTAAAAACCCATAATCCTAGTAGGAGAAAAAAAGTACACATGAAAATATAAAGAAAGTTAAACTACAAATTAAACCAACATAACATAACAACAACAAAAAACACTCAACCTACATTTTAGTTCACTTTAACTTTAAAAATTAAAAAATAATTTATAATATTTTCGAGTAGCTCGCGAGCTTTTCGAGTCGAGTATCAAGTAGCTCGGCTCGGCTCGGCTCGTTAAGAACTCAAGCCGAGTTCGAGCTTGAGTCAGGTCTAATCGAGTCGAGTATTGACCGAACTTTTATCGAGTCGAGCTCAAATAACTCGTGATCTGTCTCGTCTAATTTACATCCCTAGGTGTGACACTGACAACTAAATAAACTTCAAAATCAAAGGTCAGAAATAAATTGTGGATACCTTCGTATGATCATATCAATTTTAAAATATGTCACTGTAAACCTAATAAAAAGTAAATTTCAATGGAAAATATTAACATATCAACAACTCGAGAAGTTTTTGAAGTAGGAAACGGCGGAAATTTTATTTTATGGACTCCTCTTACTATATTTTAATGGTTTCAACTACTAAAACTTACCTACATCACCATTTTTTATATCATCAGCATACTCAAATTGAAATTTTCAAATAACTATCTTTCTAAATGTTGTGGGAAAAAATATGAATGTAAGTTCACCCCGAAAAATTGATACGAAAAAAATAAGATAACGTGAATATTTTTAGTGGTTGAGGCCACTGTTAGCGTGATGAGTTGAGAGTTTAAATTTTATTATTGTGAAGGGAACAAATCAAATTAGAAAGATCGTTATTATTATAATCTTATATAATATTCAATATTAATGGGGAAGTCCATGGATCCTTTGGAGAGACTGAGATTGGAGGTTGCTTAAGAAACGAGAAATATGACTTTTGATAATGTTTTCAAAATCAGTGGGCAGAACTGATGTTACATCTGCAGAAATCTTAGCGATTAAATGTGAATATTTTCAGATCTTCAACTTGGAGCTACAAAGCTGATTTGATCGTGCAAACTGATGCGAAGATGGTTGTGGAATGGCTTGGCAATCCCTCTGTTGTGTCTGATGTGTTTAAGCCTCTTATTGACACATATCTAAACCTGTGTGATGGGGGTCGGGTTAGTTTTCAGTTTGTGCATAGAGATTGCAATGAGTTGACTGATTCTTTAGCCAAAAGAGATATAGCTCGAAAAGAAAACTTCATTGAGTTTTGTAGCGTAATGGTGTTGTCTAGGCGCATATTTCGCCAAATGGTGCCATGTACTTTAGTTAGAAGTGACTTTATTTTTTTTCTATTAACTTTGATACTTTGCACTCTTTTTCTTCTAACTAGGTTTAGGGAGGTTTTTTTTAATAAGACTCGTATTATCGTTTTAGCTCTTAGCTTAATAGAAAATTAATATTTTAAAAAAATACATTCAATATTAATGAATCGTAGAGATCCACTATTGGTCTAGTGACTATGGATGTTTATCTTGTCTCATCTTGTGTACATTCGAATACAGATACAAAAATATAATACATCTCTATTTAATCAAAAAATATTAATGAATTGTATATCAATAATTATATTAAAAAATAGTCAAATTGTAGTTGGGTCACTCCAATTTTTAATTTTTACTATGATTTGTTGACTTTTGACTTTTTGCAATGCATTTGCATGAAAACAACCCTATAATAGAAGAAGCAACAAAACGTGGGTGTGACAATGACAACTAGATAAACTTTAAAATCGTAGATTAGAAATAAATTATGTATACATTTGTACGATTATATGAATTTTAAAACTTTAAAATCGTAGAAGAAGCAACAAAACGTGGGTGTGACAATGACAACTAGATAAACTTTAAAATCGTAGATTAAAAATAAATTATGTATACATTTGTACGATTATATGAATTTTAAAACTTGTCATTGTAAACTTAATAAAAATTAAATTTCAATGGAAAATATTTCCATATCAACAATTTGATTAAAGTTCTTGAAGTAGGAAACGACGTGGACTTTTTCTACTATGTTGGCAATGACCCTAACTACTAAAAATCACTCATATAATTGGACGACAATGATACAATGGGTCCTTCGTGAATGCAATATGGTAGCAGACAAGCTCACAAAGATAACTAATCAATCTAACTTTCACCTTATCACTTATGAAACTGTTGTAACCCCTAAACTGGTCTATGCGTATTAACCAACTCTAAAATGTCATGTTTCTTACCAAAAACTTTTCACGAAAATATTTAAATGTTCAAAATCAAAATCGAGTAATAATTATATTCATAATAAATAACTAAGTTAATTGGTATAATTCATATTAAATAAAAAAAATATCATAAAGCCACATAGGTCAACAAAATAAAGCATATAGTATCAAAACATAGGTTCATGTCACTGTAAATAAGACAGTCTAGAAGATGGAAACATTACAATAAAAATGTGTATTGAATGTGTCGATCCTCCAAGTGCCAGGTCCAGAAAGCCTATCCAAAATATGAAAGGGAAAGATTTGAGGGTATGTGCTAGAGAGCTTCGTGTGTTCCAATAGTGTAGGTAAAAACATTTATATAATTTAGATTAATAAAAACATTTCAAGAAAACATGTTATAAGAGCATCCAAAGTTTTCATGTAAGCCTAACTACCCTCCAACCGAACTCTAGGATACAGTTACCCATAGCGGTATCATATACAAGCATTAACCCAAGCCCATTGGGCGTAAGTACCATCCTAAGGGAATACCTTAGGTCCGGGCGAAATTATCCTAGCTGAAGCGTAGGAACCGAATACGGGCGGAATTACCCTAGACGAAGCATAGGAACCTTATATGGGCGGAATTACCAGTCAGATCAGGGCTGAACCTTCAGAGGCTTCATATCATAACCCAAGTACCCCTAGTGAATCAGTCCATACAGTATTACAGTAAGCAGTAATAAACAGTGATGACAGTAATTAATCATGCTTGTCATATTAGGTACTAGGGCATATATCAGACATACAATATAATCATGCTTAAATTCAGAAAACATGTTACGTTTATGCGAAATTAAGCATGTCAGTCATGTGCACGTTATCAATTTAATAAAATATGTAAAACAGTATGCAAAACAGCCGTGTAGCACACAAGAAACACACCTCAAAAGATCAGGTCAGTCGGTCTGATGGTCAACTAAGCACCAGAACCACACTCAGCTGCAGTACTGGAACCTAGATCACAACGAATCCTAAATTAATACGGGAGAAACTCTTTACTAAGATAATTCACAATGTATCGATACATACGAGTCACAACAGGATCACGTGGTCGATCGTATCGAGAGGAGCCGGTGTGGGCAGATACACGATCAAGAGAGTCTCTAGCACCTTTAACAAATAATACCCAGTGTCAGTCTTTTATTCAACAACTTCTCTTAAATAATTAACATAATACATATGCACATTCGGGTTCAACATCAATTTTGGAGGCTTTCGAGTTAGAATTTCTCAAAACATAATTCAAAAACGGACTCGGGACGTCGAAAAAAATATAATATAGGTTTCCGAAAAAAATGACTTTTTGGTCAAAGCCAACACTGACGTCATCGGTCAATAGGTCAAAGCCAACAATAACGTCACTGTTAACGTCATCGGTCAACGCTTACATTAGCGGTCAACAATCAATGCTGACGTCAACAGTCAACGATCAACCGAGTTGACTTAGACGGATTGACTCACTAAGTTTATTCAGACATGATGACTCGCTAAGTTGACTCAGACGTGTTTAATTCACTGAGTCAATTCGGTCGGGTTGAATCATTTAACGAATCGGTCGGGTTGGGTCAGATATAGGTCTGACGGTTCAGTTTAGGTCAGATCGAATACAAGTTAGATGGTTCAGTTCTGGTCGGATCGTCCTGCCAAAACCAGTTCAAGACAATTTAGCTCGGTTCGGTTCAAAGGGAAATCGGTTTAAGGCTGGTTCATCTGGGCCACCATCCAAGGCGACCGAAAATCTCCTTGGACGGCGAGTGTGTTCCACGCACGGCCCCAGACGGCCGAAAAACACCCAAAATGCAAATTTCCCCCCAGGTTTTCACTATATCATCAACCCACAACAAAAAATCATTAGGAAAGAGGTCGAAATCTCACCGAATCTTACCCAAGCTTACCTTAATCGAAGAAAAAATGTTAAAATTGATGCTTGCCTCAACCCTCTGAGTATAGTGGTGGCCTCAGTTGCACGCCACAATATCGGACGGCGGCAGAAATCTCGAAGAACAGAAATGTTAAAGGGGTTGTTTCCGTCAGGCTTTCAACCAAAGATTCACGTCATTGCACGTTTTGAGTGCGACACAAATGGTGCAAGTGTACATGTCGCAAGTAATAAAGTGATATGTATCAAGTATCGTCTCCACAGGGATTGGTTTGGGTCACTTTGCTTTAGTTATTGCACTGTAAAAATAAATAGAATTGATGGTAATGAATATCAACTAAAATAAACTAAGTAAAGTAAATAAAGATAAGAAAGTAATCGATTTAAGAGAGTAGTTCGGGTTATCGTGAGTCGAAGTATGATGCTTGAATGGACCGTCGTGGTAATTGATTGCAAGCGTAGCTCAACCGCCTTAAACAAATAGCGCCAGACGACTGCCTTGGCGATTGTCATTGCCTGAGCAACTAGGATTGGTGCAATTGCCTAGGCAGCTGGGCGACTTCCTTCAAAGCTCGGTAGAGCGTTCTTCAATGTCTTCTTGTTATTCCTAACCCAAAGAACTAGTCAATTGTGCACATCTTGGTGATGCATCCCTGCATTAACCTTGGGTGAACAACAACCAATTTTACGCTCCTCTTAGCCGTTGAAATCCAAATCTTATACCTAAGTTGGATTAACCTCCATTAAAGTCTTGTTGAATGAAGATCATGCTCATTCGTTTCTTGAATCTAATTCTCCTGATATTAGATAAATGGATGAATTCACGAGATCCTCTCCCAATTCACTCGCAAACAAAATTAAGAACCAAGAATGAACAAACTTTGAATTAAAATTGCAAACTCAAATACCTAAACAAATCCAATTGTTCTCACAATCATAAAAACACAATAACCCAAGCCAAATAAAATTAATTCATGACTGGGTTCGAAAGATATACAAAGAATAATCTCCCTAGCATGAATCTAATCGAACAAAGAGGAAGAGGAAGAAGTTAACGCACAGTCCCTTGGTTTTTTTCTCTCTCAATCGAACTCTCCCTTTAAAGTAGGCAACTAGGTCTTCTATTTATAGGAGATGGCTAGTTCAAAGTCTTTCTTGAGGAGGAAGTTAAGTTGGAATTAAATAGTATAAAAGAAATAAATCTCTTTTGTTTATTTATCCTCCAAAAACTCCTCCTAAATTCTAGAAATTTAATCTCCCTTTGACCTCTTCATGGAACTCCAACTCTTCTAGGATTTACCCTTTCTTCTCATAATTATCTTGAATTAAATGGATTTATCCTTTAAAAAAATTGACAACCACTTCATCTTATTCTCAATTGATTCAGCAATATCTGACTTGCCTGGGCAATGAATCCTGCGCACACAAACCACATACTAACAGTACCTTTTCCAACAAAAATCAACCAAATTATGAAATCAAGCATGACAGTGAAGGAAATCATGAATTAATGCATAAATGACTAGTTATGCAACTAATATGAGCCTAAGTCTAACAATAATATGAGTAAAAAGGGTAATAAAAATAGTACTTTGAACACTTAACACACGGCAAACGGTGGCTCCACGACGCGAGTGGTGACCGACATTGGGTTTAGGGTGCGACAACGAGCACGGTAAAGGTGGTGGTGATGGTCATGGTGCGGCGATGGTGGCCACGGTGCGGCGATGACAAAAATCGGACGGGTGACTAGTTGAGGGAGGTGAAGTGTCGGGAGAGTGTAACCCCCTCGACCTGGCCTAAACGCGAGACTGAACCGAGCGAGTCACACGGGAAATATTGAAGTAAATCGGGAAGGTTTACCTCAATAAATGACCCTATTTTATTTTATTTTTTTATCTTATCTAGATGCACATTATCATCCTATGTGATTTGAACTCGTAGCGGAAGAAACATCAACTCAATCAGACATCGGTTAGACATTCGTTTGACAACATACATGTTTCGGAGACCATTGTAATTTTTACAAATTACCGAGACTTTAGCTAATTTAAAGTTACCAACCTTTAATTAGTCATATTTCGTCACGGTGTCAAATCTTAGCTCAATTCAATCATCCAAACTTATTTAATTGCATCGACAATATTTAGGGGCTAAAACGTAAGAAAATAGAACCTCAAAAGATGCCAAATAACTACTTTAACCGTTGGCCGTATCAATGCGCCTAGGCCTTATCGGTGTGTTTTTGTCTAGTAAGCTCACATAATTTTAGTCTTAAGGCTCGTACCGATACACTGCCCCCGCCTATTGAAACATCTCACTTTTTTCTCTTGGACCGTATCGATATGAGTCCCCGCGTACCGATACGCCAAGCCTGATTTGGCTTACTCGTATCGATACAGTGGTTCGCGTATCGATATGTGTGTGCCTGAAATAACAAGGGAAACATAATTGATTAGTTTGATGAGTCAAAATTGGGTTTATAATTAAATTTGAACTAATAGTTAGACTAGTAAGTTGTTATATGTAAATCTGGGCAGTTCTAGAAAATGGGATAAATGGAGGACTAAATTGAGTGTTACAGGGACTAAAATGTAATGGAAAATTATTTAAAAACGGGGTAGACCTTAAGATAAATGATATATGAATTGTAAAGCTTGGTAGATAAAGGTTTAGAGTGTTTAAAGTGGTTAAATGGCAATACTGGTGAAATATGAGTAATCTGGAAAATTGATTAGTTTAGGGACTTATCTGGACTAATTAGGGACCTGTGAGGACTTGAATAAATAGGGGAAAACAGGGTAATCAATGGTAAAAATGACCAAATAATCTAGTAAAGGTCTTAGGTTGAAAAGCTCACCAAAGTGGGTTCAAACATAAGCTGGCATAATTGGTTCTAGAAAATGACCTAACTTAAAACTTAAAATTGTATTGACGTAGAAATAATGAAAACATGTGCCATACATGGATAGAAAGCTAGTTGAATTACCTTTCTAGGAGTGTAAATTAATTGAAATTCAATTTGTAGATTAAATGTTATGGGGTAGAATACTACAAGGTGTCCAAACTGCCTAAAACAGGGCAGATTAGTGTATAATATGAATATGCTTACTTATATGTGATACATGGATTGTTTTTAATGATGTCTTTATGTTATTTATACATGGATTGATAGACCAAGAGGTAGAAGAAGCTTGTGTAGGCACTAAAGTGGGGTAGCAAAGGGAAAGAAACAAGGGAATTGACATTCAAGATTAGCTTGGAATTTTTGTGAGTGTAGATATTATTAGGGTTAGGACTTAGGTCCTAACTAAGCTTAATTATGTTTATAATAATCTTAAATGCTGCCATGAAAATGATCTTAAACTATACTTGGTAAGTATCTAAAGGGAAGGATGGTATTAAACTACAAATGGTAAACATGTGATGATATGTGGATTTGATGAATTATATGTGCTATGATATGTTAGAACATGAACATGCCTATTGTCTTGACTGTTTGATTAGCTAATTGATGAAGTATGACATAAAATGATCCTTCTTAAATATGAATTATTGTTCACTAGCCTAAGGGCTTATCAATCTTGTTACATGATTATTGATCTCTTGAACATGCCTTGATACTTGAAAAGCTTGTTTACATGATTCATGATCCTTGATCACATAAATAAATGATGCCTTGGTAACTAGTGAGTCATAGGTAGGATGGCATGCCATAGAGTCTTGAGCTCATTTGTGTTGGGTGGTCTACGGGTCGGGCTAAGGCCCTTTATTTGACGATAATAGGAGGGATGTGTGTTATGGTATTTGGCGATAGTAGGAGGGATATGACCGAATACTTGATTTGGCGATAGTTTAGTTGGCGACTCGATTACCTAAACTCGACTATAAACCAAGGCTTAAACTTGAAATTAAATAAGTAATCTTGCTGTTTGAACTTGTGTTCACACGTATTGAAATAAACATTGATGCGCTTGCTTACATGATATGCCATTCTATGAAATTGATTGATTGATATTCATTTGCCTTCTTGGTGATAGCATGTAATTGTTAGATTGGAAAATCGAATTGTTATATGTGTTCATAAGACCTTGAGATGCCATGTTTAAATGATAGATTAAATTAAATGAAATGACATGAACTTATGTCAAAGTGAGACCATTCGAAAGCTAGTATTATACAAGCATAATTCATGTGAACTAGCTAGGTCTTTCTTGAATTAAACACACCTGTTAAATGAATAATCTTGCCTAGCTTAGGTTGCTACCTCACTAAGTACTTAACTGTACTTATCACTTTCGTTTTCATTCTTCCCAAAACTACAGGTTGATAGGTTGCAAGCTATCCTAGTTGGAGGCAAGGCAAGACAAGCTAAAGCATCGAGTATGATAATGTTCTTTTGTAGACTCCTAGTTGGTGGCCATAGTCTTGTATATAGATCACATGTTCATGCATTTTGAGCCTTTGTTTGGCTATGTATATATTTGAGATGTTAAGGTTTGTATAACTTGATAACATGACTTGGTTGGTAGCATAGTTGATCTAGGTATCTTTTGATTATATGAGATAATCATGGTTGGTTGTTATGGTAATGTTTACATGTCTTAAAAGCTTAGAAAGTGTTGAATGATGGACACATGCCTTGGTTTCTTGTCTAGGGTAACTACTAATTGTTCATATGCTAGGAACATGTCTTAGAAAGTCTTGATGTTTAATGTTTGGTTGCTGCCTTGAGAAGTGAATTGATATGTGCTGGTGAATCATGTTATAGGATCATGTTAGTGTGCTTGATTGCTTGATATGTGAAGTATACTTATGGAACATGGGTAGAATGTATGATTGAGCTCATGAACCCTTGATCTATTCGAATGGAAGTGAATGTTTGAGTTATGTCTTGATTCATGTGTTAGGTTCATGATAGTGAATTTTAATCCTTGTTGTTTATATGTATGCTTTTCGAATGGATATAGGAGGTTAGGCTAATCACATGTGCTGTTAACTTATTCGAATAGAACATGCCTAACTTGTATAATTCTAATTGAACTTTATAAATGTATTACATGTATAAAATATGAAGTAAAGTGTTTAAAAATCTTGATTAAAATATAAGTATGTTTCGAATTGTATAGGAAATTATTATGATGTTTCTATGTTGATTCGAATGCTTAGTATTTAGGAAAAAGAAATTTGTGTACTCTTGATGTATGGTTCATATGAATTAGATGTGTATGCCATGTTGATTAGGTTATCTTAATGACCTCATGGTGTAATTTAAATGTGACATGAACATTGTTAATGAAACATGATGGATGTCTTAATTTGTTTAGAAGTCTAACTTATCAATTAGGGTAAGTTAGGCAAAAGTTTTTGATTGTCCGTGTTTTCATGGGTTGAATAACATTCCTTAGCCGGTTTACGATTAAATCGGGTGACCCCATTTTGCTGGTTTAACACACTTTGATGCAATACGAACCGCTTAAACATGCTTCTAACATATACACAACATATCCAAGGATCGATCCTCAACCAAACATGGCATATTCAACATCAACTTATGGCATCATGTTTCAAATAGAAATCTATAGGCATGCTTCCTATAAACCAAGTCAAGCATAGTTCAAAACCCATATCAAAGCATAAACCAAAAAACAAAGGTCATTTACAAGTCTAAAACAACAACATAAACTTGCTCAAACATGGAGATCACATGTAACACCTCAAAAATTATCCCCAATTCAAAAACTCTAAAATATCAAATCTCTAATTTTTCAACCCTAATTTTGGAAAAAATTTAAATTGATTTGTCAAAACTGAAAATTAGAATTCTGGACCAATTTGGAAAACTTTAAACTTCAAGGACTAAACTATAGTTTTTTTGGAAACATTTGATTTGTAGTTTGAAATTTCTGAACTCAATACTAAATTCTGAGAAACTCGAATTTTCAAGTTAAAATCGCAAATTATAAAAGTTCGAAGACTATTTGATTATTTTCTAAAACTTCAATGAATAATTGAAGAAATAATTTTTTTTATCTATGTAAGCAGTTTTTGTTGGATGCGGATTAGAGAGTCATTTTTTCTTGACTTATTATTTATTTTATTTCTTTAACAATTAATGTTATTTTACTTTATATATATACCCTAAAACACAATACTTCTTAAATTTTTACTTGCCGTCGTAAGCATCCCCTAATTGTTCTGCACCACCCCCATCGATCTCACCTCTAAAACCTTCAACCTTGCTGACAAACCAACATTTAAGTTGTGCACTATTTTTGTCTATGCCAAGATGTGTGGAGCTCTCCTCTAGAACGGATGTTGTTCAAATTTGTAACTATTTTTACCCTTTTCAAATTTCCAAGTCAAAGCCTTGCCATTCACGTGAAAACTATGTAAAGTTTTCTATATTGTTTTTATTATTAACACATATACTCATAATTATTATTTATACATATTACCACAATTTTATTATTACCATAGAAAAGTGGGTCGTTGACCAAGCCATGGCTAAACCCTTTGCAGTACGACATGTATTCATCCAATCATGTCTCTGATTGATTTGGAGATCAATTATTCGAATCAAATAAATATTTGTGTATCTTTAAAATCTTGTTGAATAAGTTTGTAGGGATAATTCTTTAGGCATGGTGATAAATTTGATGTAGAGTTTTATATTATAGGTTTCGATTCAGTTAGACCCGAACGCAAGAGATGTCATTCTCGATGTTAGAGCTATTGCTGCTTGGGGTGTGTTCTTTCTGGTGCTATAAATAAATTATATGTTATTTTTCTATGTGTTGGTGGTTTACTCTTTATGTGATTATTTATATGTATTGACTTGTATGGTTGACATCATGTGCATACAATTTCATAATGTGTTTTAATTATGATTTATGAAACATCAGAATTACGGTACTATGATTTATGGATTTATGCACTATGATTTATGAATTATGTTTATGGAATATCGGATTTATGGAATTGAGTTTTATGAAACTTGAATTTTAAACATCATATATATATGAGCATGGGTTGAGAATTATAAAGAGTAAGTTCAGTAGTTTTACCCTTCGGGTTGAATTTTATTTCGGATGGCGGACGTAAAGAGGAGATTATGAGAACCTTCCTATTTTCTATGGAGATAGTTAGGCCCAAAACCGAAACGTTACAGAGAGAGAGGACGTTCTGAATATCCTGGTTTCTAAGTGGATAGACTGAATGAAATGAACCAAAGAAGTGGCAGTTGAGATATTTCAAAATTATTATTGTTTTATTTTCAGATATCTTAAGGAATTAGTTTAAAAATAAAAGTTGGTTAAATTATAACCAAGACGATTCCTAGTCCAGATGTAGGGGTGAGCGTTCGATCGAGTCGAGTAGAGTAAAAAAAATTGAGTTATTCGAGTTGACGCGTCATATTTTACAACTCAAATTTTATTTGAATTTTTTTTATTCGAGTCGAGTTTTTGAGTTCTTATACAGATTTAATTGTAATTATTTATCATGTTATAGTACATTTTGATTCTAATTTAAACAAATTTATCTAATCATATAAGATATGCATATATATTTCATCATATTTTTTCATATGGGGTATAGATATCTTTATATATATATATATATATATAAGGAAAAATTGAGGAGCTTAACTCGAACTTAAAAATCATTCATTAATTACTAAAATTTTTGAGTTATTCGAATTTTTATTTTACAACTCAAACTTTATTTGAAATTTTTTTAGTCGAGTCGAGTTTTTTTACCTCGAGTCGAATCAAATATTTTAGTTATTTTTTTACTAAAATTGAGTTTTGCTCACCCGGTTAAGCTTGCCACCCACTAAGCTAGAGGGCGCAAGTTCAAACCCCCATAAATACACCTCATTCTTTTTCATTTCATTTTTTAAGGGTGTTAAACTACTCTTTCGATACGATAAGTCTAATTGCTCGAGACATTTCTGGTCTCCTTTACTGTAGATCATCCATCTATTCTCAACGGCTTTGCCGTTATTATTAAAAAAAAAATCGCTCACGTCACTTTTTTATATCATCAGCTCACTAAAATTGAATTTTTCAAATAATTATTTTTTTAAACGAGGTGAAAAAAATGAGTAAATCCATCCGAAAAATATATGAAAATAAGATTATGTGAATAATTTTTAGTGGCTGCAGGGACGGACCCAGGACTTTAGGTTAGGGGGGCGAACTTATAAAAGTTTGGGAGGCAAAAATAAATTTTTAATAAAAAATACATAGAAAAATTCTAAAATTTTTCTAAATCATATATGATTTTCAAAATTTTAGCCCCCAGCACCCCCCTCGGTCCATCCCTGAATGGCTTGAATCATTGTTAACGTGGTAAGTAAATTTTATGGAATAAATTTTCGAAACGCCAGCTAGACAAATGAAGATGAGAAACATACTGTAGAAGATCATAAACTAAAGCATGCATCCTGCAACTTGTGATGCTTCTGAACGAATCCATTTTCACATCCTGCAACAATATGCAAACCACTACTTTGAGGATGAGGAAGAAAGGCGATCAAAACTTAACTTTAGAACACGTACAATCCCTTCATTCTTTACTAAAGAACCCTAAAGAGAACTATCTTTGAGTGACACCCACTCATTTCTCTCCCTTTTGTTGCACACTAGAGTGGAGTAAGAGAGAGTGAGGAACGAATCTTGTTCAGCTCGTCCTTAAAATCCCATGCAAAGGTTGATTGTTCTTCAAGGATAGAAATTGAGCCACTTCTACGGCTGCACTGACGACAACTTCCGTTATTTTTGAATCGGTAATCAAGCGAGAAAAAGTGTCTGAAAGAAAATAACAGAGAATGGAGACAAGGGATGAATCATGTCGTCTATAACATGGAATCTTCTCTATTTAAAAAGTTAAAAGTTGAAATTTGATTGATGATCATAAAGGAATGTGGAAATTTGATGGATGGTGTGCTACTATATTAAAGTGAAAAGCTTCTGTTTTTTTTTTCTTTCGTTTCCTTGTGAAGGAAGGGAAAGATGGAGCTTCTGCGACACTGAAATGGATTAAATAGTTTTAAATACAATTGATTAACTTTGTAATACAGGAAGAAGAAAAATTAGAACACATTCTGAAACGGAAGAACACAGCTTCATTGATTTACATAACACGAAATGTTATAATGTTAGTTTACATTTTATTCTTCCAATGTCACCTAAAGCCAGTCAGGTTTATTCACAAAGATGATATAGAAAGAGGCTAAGCAAAGTTATTCTCTTTGTTTGGTTATGAAGGCCAAACGAAATTTTGAGTCGAGCCGAGGCCAAGATATTAATAGCGTCGACCACCAGCTGTGGACAAAAGAACCCGGCCTCCTTTCTTTCCTTTCTTTCCCATCTCATTCATCTTAGGCGTCTGCAAAGTTTCAGCAGCCTTTGCTCTTGATATAACATTGGCGAATGAAGCCGTGCCTGAATTTCTAGAGCCTGAACAAACACAAACAGGAGCAGGTTAACCTAGGGAGGGCTTGAGAGTTTGAGAAACAGAACGCATCAATATCCGCGGAACTGGAGAAACAGGAGACATTGATAATATCCTTCTCTAAATGTCAAGCAGAACAAACAACATTAAACATTAGCATCAAAGCATTACCGGCTGCACCTGTGGAATCGGTTGCCACCTCATTGTTATGAGTACAGTTTCCTTCCTCAATTTTCAATGAAGGAGAATCATGTGCAGCAGCAAAACCAAGCCTCGTAACATTTGAAAACAGTTTTCTCTCTCCGGTGACTGGGGGACTTGATGATATCACATTAGAACTTCCAAGGGCTGACATAGGAGAACACCAAATCGTATACACGGTAACGATATATTTGAAGTGTTCAAAAAGTAGCAAAAAAAAACCTTATATAGCAAATTTAGAACCCACCACCTTAATTTGAAAACCATTGCACACAGTACAAGTTCCTCATAATGTATAGCCAAAGTAAAATGCAAGGCATATTGATAGGACAAAATGCATGATATTAATCATTAACACATAATTACCTTCAAAGTCATCCATAGAGAATGAAGGGGAATCATTGTAAGAGGAGTGGCCGAACCTAGATATCATGGGCGTAAACTGCACTGCAGCAGCAACTTCAGCCTTGATTTTCTCCTTTTGCTCCTATAAATAAGAATAAAGTATTTGAATCTAAAAGCACGTGCAATCTCAAGTTGCACCTTTCTCAAAAAAAATGTTAATATAGTATTATTGTAGAAGAAAGACATTGAACTAAACTTTGTGACAATCCATAATGATAACCCTTTGACTCCAAACTTAAATGGAATTAACACCAAAATGATGTCATTTAATGTTGAAGTGCTAAACTCAACAGTCGCCATAAAAGTGTATCAAATGATAGCATCCATAAAACGGTACCTTTCTAGCCAGCTGCTTCCTCTGTTTTTCACGCCTCTTGATTTCATCCATAAATGGAAGCAAAGCATCAGATGGAAGAATCCCACTCAAATCAATTTCACAAAGCTGAAACAGAAAGCTACTTTTAGGAATGATACACAAAGCAAGATCTGAAAGTGAAAACGGAACATGCGGCAACAAACCATACCTGAAAAGTTGTTGTCAAGGAAAAATGACTTAAGTATCGATAACGCCTCCTCACTGCCTCGGACTGAGTGACAGTTTCCAACTCTAAAATCCTTCCGCTTACTCTGAAATTCAAAAGTTTTAGTTGACTAAACTGAAACACACTTTTCATCAAAAAGAAAACGTAATAATGCACCCTTTTTCTAACCATTTGGAAAGAAACACACGCATGACAAAGGAAAGTCCAATAGTTATACAAGCCTTATTAGCATGCAATCCACACAAAAAAAATGGCACCATTAAAAGTAATTTTCCAAATGCTCCTCTTTTTCTTTCAATTTCCCATTCAACAAGTCCTACATATTTAAATTTCGTTGTCCCATATCTTAATATGCATGGTGGTTTCCTCGAACCTGTGTGGCAACAAATCGTAGCTTCCATAATGATGTAGGAGACACTTCACGTTTAAAGGATGGAGAATGATGTGCTGCCCATCCACTGCCTGAAACAGATGATGTAAAAGATAAGAAACTACAAAAGTATATATTTAACACTGAAGAGAAGTGGCTACTGGCTAATCTAGAGGGGCCTGGCAGGTGCGCATTCTCCCCCCACCCCATCCCAATCTTATTAATTTGTTTTTATCCCTTATATTTTCTTATTTCATTACTTAAAAATGGTAAAATCATGTTTGCCCCCAAAAAAATTTTGACTTCCCTTTAATAAAATGTATAATTTAATATCATAAATTTAATAGCACTTTTAGTTTTAACCCTATTTATTTTATTAGCTTAACTCTCTTTGTTACCTTTCAAACCAATCAAATTGATACATTCACATTAATTACTATGTTAATATTTTTCATTATATTTTATGAATTTTTCATTAGAATTTTGTTTTAGCTTTAAATCTTTAATATTATATGTGTGTGTGACTGTATACTTCAGCCCCCTTAACAATGTTTCTAGCTTTGTCTTGCTTAAGCATCATATCATCCATTCATGATCACTGCTATCAACAGAAACAAATGGTTAAGCTGTCAAGAGGACAACATCATAGGAAATAAAACCTAAGCAATCTAATTAGAAAAGTAAAACCCTCAGAATAATAATTAAAAAGGATAATAAAAAGTCATTTCCTGCTTTATTGAACAGGAAAATGGCCACAGGGTTACTCCTACAAAATGATTCATGAGTACTTTATTGAACAGGTAAATATTCAAACTAAAGTGGCTAGGACTTATACCATCATTCACTATCAGCAGTACCAGCCGATGAAAATGCTTACAGTCAAGAAGGTAACACAGAAATAAACAAAACCTATGCAAGGTAATTACTACAGAAAATCTCTCAAACAGCATAATAACTCTATATAATTTTATATGATTGAAAGAAAAGGCCCATAAAAATGTACTTTATTGAACAGGAAAATGGTCGAATAGTGAACTCCCATAAACTGATTCACAACTAAACTAGTTCCCAGAAAATATGAAATTGCAATAATAAAGGAAAAATAGAGAATTAAAACTACCACTTAAATTATAGTCACCTGGTAGAAATTGTAAGAGTCATTGTCCTTTGCATCTTTGGAGACATCTAAGAACTCTTGCAAGTTCTTGCTTTCTTCATTTGATAAAGATAAAGAAGAGTCTTTGGCTTCTACAGATTCAACTACAACAGCACTTTGATCCAAATCACTCCCTCCATTTGACAAGTCTGTTTTTGAGTTAAAGATACACTTATTATGCTCATCATCCCCAGAAGATAACGTTCTCACTCCAGAACTGTGTGTATTACCATTAGCTTTGGAAGCATTTAAAGTAAATCTATCAGACTCCACCTCACAAACAGTGTTTATACTAGCTTTATTGCTATCAGTGGCTCGGTGCTCCTTCCAATACTTCTTCCTCTGTTCTAATTGTTGCAATGCAGCACAAACGTACGTAAGCTTCTCCAAATCATCAACAAGCCCTGAATCTACTCTGGCCAGCCAGCTGTCTAAATCTGACATAGCTTGTCTGACCGACAGATCAACATCTGAAGTAAATATGAACTTTGAAAAGGGATCATAAATGTCCTTTTCACCGCACTTCGTGGAGCTTGTCTCATTTTTACTTTTCTGAGATGGAACAAATGAATCTTTTTGTCGTGTTAGAAGCATAAACTCTATCGTATTTCCCACGCAACATTGTCTAACATTCTCAATATAGATGGTGTACAGATCCTTCTGGGATACCATTACAAAACATAAAGGGCACCTTTTGAAGCACTCACGTTTCTGATCCTCTTCACCCATGAACAAGTATTGC
The DNA here is from genome assembly GCA_958450335.1 of Hibiscus tridactylites. Taxonomy (NCBI): domain Eukaryota; kingdom Viridiplantae; phylum Streptophyta; class Magnoliopsida; order Malvales; family Malvaceae; genus Hibiscus; species Hibiscus tridactylites. The sequence goes on from OY288269.1 coordinate 8,263,786, forward strand.
AGAATACATGGGAAGCAAAAAATATGACCGCATGACGTTATTTGTGGGCATTGAGGATGCTCCAAACAAATTGGGCACTGCACCAGAAATGGGGTCGAATACCTCAGACAAATAATATCCTCCCATAGTAAATTCTTATCTGGATCCATCAATTCAGGCGTGTAATTTCCAGTATCCAACACAACAAACTTGAAATTTGCCTGAAGGAATAAATCTTTGTTATAAGGCATAATCTTTCGCTGCCTTCTTGGAGGAGGTCCCCGTGGTTGCGGACGAGAGCGAACAATAGGGTCATAATGAAAATTCAGCAAGTGGTTACAATTCGTCATCTGAGTTCTTTTTCCTGCCAAATGTGTAGCACCCCCATGAGCCACAGCGCCTAGGTGGTTTCGAGTAGAAACCATGTCTTCGGACATTTTCCCTCTAGAATAAGAATTAGCCCTCCTGTTTCTGTGTACTGAAGTCCTCTTAGCATTTGGAGCGTCTACTTCACTCAACTGATCCTAGCAGAAAAGAAGATCAATTTTAACTCACTAGCAATAAAGAAAGAAACTTTTACGTCTCAAACATCATATATCTTCGATACCAATGTTTCATGTGTTGAGTTCCCTAATAGTTAATAAGAACGTATGCAAAACAGCAGTAAAGTTCTACCATTTCACCCTACCTATCGTGACAGAAACAGCACTCAGGAGGGTAAAAAAATGGGATCCAAGAGCTTAAGTATGAAAATATTACCTCTTTGGATGATCCAGCTGAACCGTGTGCATCGGAAGCCAAGACACCTGCCATAGAAAAAAGCAACTTTCATAATTAGAAGCTTCAGATATCAATACAACTTCAATTACGACCCATTACAGCACTAAAACAACATAAAACGAGAAACCTAGATCAGAACTCAAACGAAGGAGAAGAAAAATGGAAAATTGAAGGAGGGGAATACCTGGAGGGGAAGTGGAGAGAGACAGGGGAGGATCAGAGATGTGGAGAGATGCGACGGAGATAGGAGGAGAGGGCTGGGTGCTGCTGCCATGACTGGAATTAGGGTTTTGAGGGAGGGATTGAGAGGAGGACGCTTTGGAACGTTGAGCTTGTGAGGGCAAGATGGACATGAAAATCTTCCAGATGAAGAGTGTGTTGCTCGCCGATTGCGTTAGCGTTTTTAGCCGACGGGCTTTACAAGCATTATATTATGGTAAATATCTTATGGGAAATTTTAAAGGAAGGCGAACTAATATACGGCTAAAAAATAGTATTATCGAAAATATTATAAGATAAATAATAAAATAGGTAAAGCGCTACTGGGTATGTTGATATAATATAATGTATCCGGTAGAAAACATGAAAAAATATTATAAAAAATTAGTAACCGGCAAATTTAAGTTATCGGTAAGTATCGATACAAACATAACAAAATCGGTAAAATTACTTATTTTATTGATAAGAGTATCAACATATTCGGTAGCGTCTAATTTGTTATTAAAGTTTAGTTGATGGGGTCTTGGAAATCACACGATAACAAAATCAATAAAATTACCTATTTTGTTGATAAGATTATCAACATATTCGGTAGCGCCTAATTTGTTATTAAAGTTTAGCTGATGGGGCCTTGGAAATCCCACGATAACAAAATCGGTAAAATTACCTATTTTGTTGATAAGAGTATCAACATATTCGGTAGCGTCTAATTTGTTATTATTTTATCGTTTACATTAATATTATAACTTTAAACAAACTGGTTACTAGTGTAACGTAATAGGTAGCGAATAAGTATCGAAACTCTATTACAAAAGTATCGATGATTTATTAAAATCATTGTAACTGGTTGAAATGTGGCTCGAAAGTATTCATACTTATATTAAAAGTATCGATACTTTCTAGCCATGTTTCAACTGGTTCCATAAAAAGTTTCGATACTTAAATTAAAAGTATGGATACGTAAATTAAAAGTATGGATACTTATATTAAAAGTATCGGTAATTACTTTAATAGTATCGATATTTCACTATAATTTATTGCACAACTAACTTTGTCCTAAGAAATAAATATTGTAGCCAGACCAGTTACATTGTTTTTATAAAAGTATGGGTACTTCCATAAAAAGTTTTGATACTTAAATTAAAAGTATGGGTGCTTATACTAAAAGTATGGATACTTATATTAAAAGTATCAGTATTTACTTTAATAGTATCGATATTTTACTATAATTTATTGCATAACTAACTTTGTCCTAAGAAATAAATGTTGTAGTCAGACATCAACCACCATCAACCACCACCACCTGATGAAATTGAAAGCAACACACAACTCATGTTTGGACCACTTCCACCGATAGTGTTTATCCAAATGGACGATACTCCATCTAACGATGTTCATTCAAGCGGGGAGGGGCATGAAATATTTATCGTTGATGAGTCAAAACGGTTGTTCGGTCAACTCTTTTCTTCATGTGAGGAAGCTTGAGATTTTTACAAGGAATACACTAGGAAACATGGTTTTAGTGCACGTCGAGGAACAACACGGCTGGATACGAAAGGGAATGTGAAGACAGAAGAATTTTGTTGTTCAAAAGAAAGGTTTCGGTCATCCAAAGTTCATATTGTTTATCGTCAACGTGCTCATACGCCAGTCAAAATAACATGATGCAAGGCGAAAATCGTGGCCATAGCAACAAATACAAATGATCAGTGGGTTTTAATAAGTAAGTCTTTTCAGGAACATAATTATGCATTGTGCACACCTGTTATGACACTATTTATGCGTTTAAATATAGCTGTGAGTGAGGCTGATGTGGATGAGGCAACAACATTGAAAGATGTTGGTGTTGGGACATCACAAGTAATAAATTATTTCATGAACCAGGCATGGGATTATCATAATGTTGGATTTACAAGTAAAGACCTCTACAATGCACTTGAAAAGAGGTAAAGCAAAGGAAATCGTCAATGAAAATGTGAATGCACTAATTGCTTACTTTGATTATAAGAAAGAAGATGATCCGAGTTTTTTTATGACATACTCAACAGATGAAAGAGGGACATTGTATAATCTTATTTGGGCTGATTCAACATCGAGATCAGATTACACTTGTTTCGGTGATGTAATTGTGTTCGACACAACGTACAAAGGTAATTTGTATGGACGACCAATTATGTCTATTGTCGGTGTCAATCATCACCATAGCACAATAGTATTTACTACTGCAATCATCGCTGATGAAATGGCTCAATCATTCGAGTGGGTGTTGCGTAATTTTTTACAAGCCATGATGAATAAATCGCCTCTTTCAGTTGTCACCGATGGGATAGGGCAATGCAGAGGACAATCAAATGTGTTATCCCTTTTGCTAAGTACATATTATGTTCTTGGCAACTTTCTTGCAATGCACAAGCTAACATTGGTGACAACAAATTTAGCACAGCATTTTCTAGATGTATGGGTTCCTGGTGGACAACAGAAGAATTTGATATTCAATGGTCTGCAATGATTTCAGAATTCAATGTCGGAAAGCATTCATGGGTGATTGAGAAGAGAAATACTCGAAACTTATGGGCTCAAGCATATCTAACTGGTCATTTCCTTACGAATATTCGCTTCACACAAAGGTACGAGTCCTTGAATGCTTCACTCGCAATTGCACTTAAAAAGAAGAATACATATGTAGACGTTGTTCGTGCAATTGAACAAGGTAATAGTAAAATACGTATCAACGAGTTAAAAACGGATTACTTAAGTTCCCAGACAAAGCCCTTCCAGATCACTAAATTGATTGACCTAGAAAGTCATGCTGGTAAAATTTATACGCGGGAATCATTTCGGATCTTCCAAGAAGAACTGCAACGGGAGACCTTGTATCGGATTGAGGAACAAATTCAGTCCTTATCAGATGAATGTCAAAATTTTGTTTTGTCAAAGTACAAGGAAAAGAGCAAGAGATTTCACATATGTTTTGACGTCGTTTCGGAAATCGTCACATACTCGTGTAGGAAATTCGAGGCCGTGGGAATTTCATGTTGCCATCAACTACATGTTTTGAAGCACTTGGATTACACATCTCTTCTTAAGTCTTTGATTATAAGTAGGTGGACTAAGGATGCGAAGGCTTCTGCACCAAGTTCCCTTAACTTCAATGTACCACCAGAAGTTATGCAAATGGCACGGTTCGCTTCCCTACGTGCAACGTCAAGTCGTTTATGCTACAGTGCATCAAAGACTGGTGCATCTTTCATAACTGCAAGAGATGAGATGAAAAGACTAATTGTCGAATTTGAACACTCGTTCAGTTTGAAAGATTCAATCAACCGAAACAATTTTGTAAATGACGTTCGCCCTAAACGAAGATAAAAAAAGCGAAAAGAAGTCCAGAAGAATAAGGTATAGAAGAAAAGTAGGCGATGTGAGTTCTGCAATGGTGAGGGACATAAAAAAGTAACATGTCCTAAATTAAAGTTCAGTTTGGAATCGTTTACACAACCTACATCAACAGAATTTTTTGATAACGTAACGGAATGGTCGTACGGGCTCGCAGATGACGATTATGATGTGAATTACTATGTCTATTTTACAATTATGTCCTAAATTGTTAATGATTATTTATAATTTCAATCTCTCCATTACGTCTCAGGGCAATGAGGACATTTGAAATACTGCAAGTACCGATCAACATACATTGTAACTATCATAACATCTGGTATGTATCCGACATACATTGTAACAAAATATCTATAATTATTATATATTATCGGTGAGACTTGAATGTATCCGACACATCTAACAAAATGTTTGCTAACATTGGTAATAACATACACCAATATATAAATCAAGAATGTTCAATATATAAATCAAATCAAATTCGTAAGGGTTATTTTTGACAAAGTCCTGAACATTAGGCTCCTTCGCCAACTTTTCCAAAAATTCTCGGATGCTTCCGCCCTTTTCTGAGGAGATATATAAATAAGTCAAATTAGCAAACTGTCAACCTGTTCAATATATTAATAAACCAATCGAGTAAGTCACATATGTAACTATCATACATAAAGCATTGTCGTTCAAAGATGAACCGTCATAGGGATGCGGACATATGTAACTGTATTGATATACATAAAATGTCAATTAACAAATATTGTATGAACATATACCTTAACAAAAAATGCATGGCAAAAATATATATAACTCATTGGATTATAAATCATTTTTTTTGTAGAATCATCCACCAACAGTGTATTTCCCGAGTGAAATTGAGGAAATTCATTCCAAACGTCATGCAAATCTTTGCAGAAGCTGAATTTCTCTTTCTGTTTGTACTTCGGTTGATCCTGTTTATAGAAAATTGTGAAACATCAATTTGTAGGTAAGAATCATAAACAAATACAATTATCGAACGCAAAGAAGATGCATCTTACCCAGATGAATATATATTGAGCATACTGTGAAACAAATATTTTAATTTTGATATAACTAAAAACCTAAGGACTAAATTGAAAATGTCAAAACGAATTTTAAGTCCTCAAAACATCCCTATATAATTTCAAGATTATGTCAAAGTTAAAAACAAAGTTTTTCAAATATTTTTCTAAGTGTTTAAAGCCAAAACAGTGATTTTCAAGTCCCTGTTTCGAAACGGCCTAAGGCGTTTTGAAACGTTTTCATCACTGCCAACCCCTGTTCCGAAATGTGTATCGAAACGGCTTTAGAACACTTGAACCCGTTTCAAAACGGTCTCATACGTTTCGAAACAGTTCTTCAATTTTGTTTTGAAAAACATAACGGTTGTTATATTATTTAACCTAATTTTCAAAGATAAATAGGGTGTTTCGAAACGGGCTAAGACTGTTTCGAAACGACCCTTGACAGTAGCAAAACCGTTTCGAAACGAGGCCAAGCGTTTCGAAACTGTTCTTCAGTTTAAATTGAAAATAAGACCGTTGAAATTGTTTTTAACTGATTTTCTGAAAACCGTTAGGGTGTTTCGAAACGGGCTAAGACTGTTTCGAAACGACCCTTGACAGTGGCAAAAGTGTTTCGAAACGGCTCTAAGGCGTTTCGAAACGGGCTCTTAAATGCACCCCAACAGCTCTTTCTATTTTAGTCCGTTCCGAAACAGGTACCCCGTGTTTCGAAACGGATTGTTGTAGACTGCATTTATGGAGGTGAGATAACATCCCAACGGCTTTATTGATGAGTGCATCAACCACAACGGCTAGAAATCAGTGAGAAGGTATAAAAAGGACCTCTAAAAGCTCCAGCAACAACTATTGATCCTAAAGCAAGCATCCAAACATCAAATCCAAGCAATTGTGCAAAAATCCCATTTTGTCTAGAAACCCCAATTGTAATTTTCATTCATATCTTGTTCAATTGGGTTGAGTGCTTGTAATTGGGCTATCATTTGTATTGAGAGATACCTTATTAGCCAACAAATTTCTTTGTTCACTTGTGTGAGTATTGGGTTGAATTTTGGGTAGAAAATTCAACCGAAATTGTAAGGGTTGCCTTCTTAGCCTAGAAAAGGGGAAGAGTAATTAGTGGAATTGTTGCAAATCCTTAGTGAAGCTAAGGTAGTGGATGTAGAGTTCATTTGGAACTTGAACCACTCTAAATCCCTTGTCTATTATTTTTAATTTGCAATTTCCACCACAAAACCTTTAAATTTCCAATTCACCCCCTCTTGGTTTATATCGATCTTGCGATCCACTCAACAATTGGTATCAGAGCCTACCTCTTTAAGGATTAACAACCACAAGAGGAGTTCCTTGGAAGAGTGTGATCATCAAAATATCAAGAGATGACTTCAACCTCCGGTTCCGGCATGTACGAGTCACAATCCACTACAAAGCCTCCTTTCTTCAACGGTGATAACTATTCTTTTTGGAAGAATAGAATGCGTCTCTTCATCAAGTCAAATGACTATCTAGTGTGGGATGTCATTGAAGATGGGCCATATATTTCATTGAAGCAAGATGGTGAAGGCAAGATGGTTTTGAAGAAGAAAGTGGAAATGAGTGAAGAGGAGAGGAAAAAGATTCAAGCCAATGATAAAGCTCTCCACATGTTATTTTGTTCCTTCGGTCCGGACATCTATTCAAAGGTCTCATCCATCGAAAGTGCCTAAGAAGTGTGGGACACTCTTGAGACTACTTATAAAGGCACCAACGATGTTAAAGAAACTAAGATTGGAATTCTCAATCTTAGTTATGAAAAATTCAAGATGGAGCCCGATGAGACGGTGTCAAAGATGTTTGATCGTTTCTCCACAATTGTCAATGGGCTAAAGGGCTTTGGAGAGATCATACCGGAAGACAAACTTGTCCGGAAGCTACTCTATTCACTTCCTAAGTCTTGGGATAGGAAGAGAACCGCTATCATCGAAGCAAAGAATTTGAAAACTTTGAAGCTTGATGAGCTTGTGGGTTCTCTCCTTACTCATGAGATCATGAAGCAAGAAAGGGAAGATGAGAAGAAGAAAGAAGAGAAAAGGGTAGAGAAGCTTGAGGTTGAGAAGAAGAAGAAGATGGGAATAGCTCTCAAGGCTAAAGCTTCACAACATGATGAGAGCTCATCTAGTGAGGAGGATGAACTTGAGGAATTGGCTATGATAGCCAAACGATTCTCACGTTTCATGAGGTCCAACCGGGGAAGAAAAATCCAAAGAAAGATGGACTTCAAAAGCAAGAACAAAGAAGAAGGAAGGGATCCTATCATTTACTTTGAGTGCAAACAACCCGGCCACATACGTTCGGAGTGCCCTCAACTCAAGAAGAAGGGCTTTGAGAAGAAGAAGAAGAAGCTCAAAGTCAAGCTTGCTACTTGGAGTGATGAGGAGTCATCGGAGGATGACGAACAAGAAGTGGCTAACCTTTGCCTCATGGCACTTGAGGAAGATTCCTCCATGGTAACCTCTAACTCATCTATTTTAGATTTTGAAGAATTAAATGATGCATATGATGAGTTGCAAGAGGTATATGATGAATTAGTTAAGAAATATAAGGAGTCGGTCATTAGGAATAAAAAGATTATTCTAGAACTAAATGAGAAAAATGACTCACTTACTCAAGCTAATTCAAAATTTGAGAAAAAAGATATTAGGATTAAAAGATGAACTAAAATTCTTTCAAGATGAAAATGTTGATCTTAATAATCTTTTATCTCAATGTAATAGTGAACACCAAAAGGTGTTGGGTGAGCTAAATGAGCTCAAAAAGTCTTTAAAAAATGTTGGTAGTGTCAAGCATGAAGTAGGTGAATCCTCTAGAACACACCAACCTAAGAAAAAGACTAACTACCACAAACAAGGTAGCTACCCTAGACATAGTAGAGCTAAAAGAATTAGAAGTGTATGGGTTCCTAAGGAACTTGTAAAATCCAATAATATTATTGCTATGTCATCTTGGATTCCTAAGGGAACCAAGGTTTTGGGAGCTAACACTCATGGACCCAAAATGATTTGGGTACCAAAAACAAAAGCTTAATATCTTTGTTTGTAGGGGGAGCATTGCTACAAGGCCAAAGCTCAAAGTCAAAACTCATGGTACCTTGATAGTGGATGCTCGAGGCACATGACCGGAGACAAGAGTAGATTCATGGATCTAAAGCCAAAAAGTGGAGGAGTAGTGACATTTGGTGACAACTCCAAAGGCCACATTAAAGGTATTGGCTCCATAGGTAATCACTCTACTATTCTCATTGAAAATGTCTTATATGTCGATGGTCTTAAACACAATTTATTGAGCATAAGTCAATTGTGTGATAAAGGATTTAATGTTTTATTTGATAAAAATGGATGCAAAATTGTGGACATTAAATCTAATAATATTATGCTCATAGGTCATCGCATAGGAAACATATACATGGTGCATCTAGATGACATTCATACATCTCATGCATGCTTAGTTGCACAAAATGAAAATGATGCATGGTTGTGGCATAGGAAACTAGGACATGCTAGTATAAGTGTTTTAGAAAAACTAGTCTCCCTAAATCTAGTTAGAGGTTTACCCAAGATAAAATTTTCAAATGATAAAATTTGTGATGCATGCTCAAAGGGTAAACAACATAGGTCTTCCTTTAAATCCATTAATGATGTTTCTACTAGTAGTAGCTTACAACTAATCCACATGGATTTATTTGGGCCAATTAGGACTATGAGCTCGGGTGGTAAGTCTTATGCTTTTGTACTTGTTGATGATTTTTCTAGATTTACTTGGGTTCTCTTTTTAAGTACTAAAGATGAGGCTCTGGAAAAATTCATCACATTTTCAAAATTAACCCAAAATGATCTTGAACTAAAAATTTCACATATTAGAAGTGATCATGGAACCGAGTTTCAAAATTTGGGGTTTGAAGATTTTTTAAATGAAAATGGTATTAGCCATAATTTTTCGGCTCCTCGAACTCCTCAACAAAATGGGGTAGTTGAGAGGAAAAATAGAACTTTGCAAGAAATGGCTAGAACTATGCTTTGTGAAAACAATTTACCTAAATATTTTTGGGCGGAAGCCACAAACACCGCTTGCTATATTGTAAATCGAGTAATGATTAGGCCAATTTTAAAGAAAACACCTTATGAGATTTTAAAATCTAAAAAACCTAACATTAGCTATTTTCACCCTTTTGGTTGCAAGTGTTTTGTTTAAAATAATGGAAAAGACAACTTAGGTAAATTTAATGCAAAAAGTGATGAAGTCATTTTTATAGGTTACTCTTTAACCTCTAAAGCCTATCGAGTATTTAACAAAAGAACTTTAGTAGTAGAAGAATCTATTCATGTTGTATTCGATGATAACCTCCTTCCTAGGAAGGATTCTTGTGATGATGATGATGTAGGAATCATAAATGCCTTTGATGGAGGTCAAACTTCAAAGGAGGATGAGATTCCAACAAAAGAAGAGGACACACAAGATCCACCTCTTGAAGCCTTGAAGGACTTGGCTCTTGAGGAAAAGGAAGTGAGCTACCCAAGGGAGTTGAACTATGTCAAAGATGGTGAAATCTTGGGTGATCCATCCAAGGGGGTAACCACTCGTTCTTATCTTAGATTAATGAATCATGTTGCATTTATCTCATGCATAGAGCCTAAAAATATTAAAGAAGCATTGAAAGATGACTTTTGGATTATGGCTATGCAAGAAGAGTTAAATCAATTTGAGAGAAGTAATGTTTGGACATTAGTTGATAGGCCTAGTAATCAATCTACAATAGGAACTAAATGGGTCTTTAGGAACAAGCTAAATGAGAGTGGTAACATTGTAAGAAATGAAGCTAGACTTGTAGCACAAGGTTACACTCAAGAAGAGGGAATAGATTTTGATGAAACCTATGCACCCGTAGCTAGAATGGAAGCCATTAGGATGTTGCTTGCATATGCATGTTATCATAATTTCAAGCTTTTTCAAATGGATGTTAAAAGCGCATTTTTAAATGGTTTTATAAATGAAGAAGTGTATGTGGAACAACCACCGGGTTTTGAAGATTCAAAATTTCCAAATCATGTTTTCAAACTTACCATAGCTCTTTATGGTTTAAAACAAGCTCCTGGAGCTTGGTATGAAAGGCTTTCAAATTTTTTGATTGAAAAAGGATTTGAAAAAGGTAAGGTGGACACTACACTTTTTATAAAAATGTATAAAAATGACATCTTAGTAGTTCAAATTTATGTTGATGATATTATTTTTGGTTCTACTAATGAATGCCATTGTCAAGAGTTTGCTAAGTTAATGCAAGGTGAATTTGAGATGAGCATGATGGGGGAGCTCTCATTCTTTTTGGGATTCCAAATCAAGCAAAAGAAGGATGGCACCTTCATCAACCAAGCAAAATACATAAAGGATATGCTCAAGAAGTTTGGCTTGGAGAATGCAAAGCCTCAAGCCACTCCTATGAGCTCATCTACAAAGCTTGACAAAGATGAAGGAGGTAAGTGTGTTGACTCTAAGCTTTATCGTTCTATGATTGGATCATTGCTTTACCTTACCGCAAGTAGACCGGATATCTTGTTTAGTGTTTGCTTGTGTGCTAGGTTTCAAGCTAGTCCTAGAGAGTCTCACCTTATAGCCGTTAAGAGAATCTTTAGATACCTTAGAGATACTTCTTGTTTAGGTCTTTGGTATCCTAGAGACTCTACCTTCAACCTTCATGCTTACTCGGATGCGGATTATGGGGGTTGCAAAATCGATAGGAAAAGTACTTCGGGAACTTGTCAATTTCTAGGTAGTATGCTCATATCTTGGTTCTCTAAGAAACAAAATAGTGTAGCCTTATCTACCACCGAAGCCGAGTACATATCCTTAGGGAGTTGTTGTGCTCAAGTCCTTTGGATGAAGCAACAACTCTTAGATTACGAAATTAAAGTTGAAACCATACCCCTAAAATGTGACAACACTAGTGCAATATGTTTTAAAAAAATCCCATCCAACACTCTAGAACCAAACACATAGAAATAAGGCATCATTTCATTAGAGATCATGTCCTTAATAAAGATGTGGTTATAGAGTATGTAGACACCTTAAATCAATTAGCGGACATATTTACAAAACCCTTAGACAAAGAGCGTTTTTGGTCCCTTAGGAGAGAGTTAGGTCTAGCTAGCCTATCTTGACCTTTTAGGACCTCTTTTGTGTTTAAATTTGCTTGATCTTGTGAAATGCCATGTTTATGTGTTTAGACTCCTAATTTCATCCATGCTTATAGCTAGGGGGAGTATGTTTATGTTTGAATATGTTTTGCCTGCTCATTCATGACATTTATGCATGTTAGGCCTAAAAAAAATTCATTTTTCTGCACTTTTAGAGCCTCATCTGCACTTCCAGGCCCAGGTGTATCGAAACGGGTGACCCTGTTTCGATACAGATACCTTAAATCCAGTTCTGAGAGAAGGGCGTTTCGAGTAAGTCAAATTAGCAAACTGTCAACCTGTTCAATATATTAATAAACCAATCGAGTAAGTCACATATGTAACTATCATACATAAAGCATTGTCATTCAAAGATGAACCGTCATAGGGATGCGGACATATGTAACTGTATTGATATACATAAAATGTCAATTAACAAATATTGTATGAACATATACCTTAACAAAAAATGCATGGAAAAAATATATATAACTCATTGGATTATAAATCATTTTTTCTGTAGAATCATCCACCAACAGTGTATTTCCCGAGTGAAATTGAGGAAATTCATTCCAAACGTCATGCAAATCTTTGCAGAAGCTGAATTTCTCTTTCTGTTTGTACTTCGGTTGATCCTGTTTATAGAAAATTGTGAAACATCAATTTGTAGGTAAGAATCATAAACAAATACAATTATCGAACGCAAAGAAGATGCATCTTACCCAGATGAATATATATTGAGCATACTGTGAAACAAATATTTTAATTTTGATATAACTAAAAACCTAAGGACTAAATTGAAAATGTCAAAACGAATTTTAAGTCCTCAAAACATCCCTATATAATTTCAAGATTATGCCAAAGTTAAAAACAAAGTTTTTCAAATATTTTTCTAAGTGTTTAAAGCCAAAACAGTGATTTTCAAGTCTCTGTTTCGAAACAGCCTAAGGCGTTTCGAAACACTTTCATCACTGCCAACCCCTGTTCCGAAACGTGTATCGAAACGGCTTTAGAACACTTGAACCCGTTTCGAAACGGTCTCATACGTTTCGAAACAGTTCTTCAATTTTGTTTTGAAAAACATAACGGTTGTTATACTATTTAACCTATTTTTCAAAGATAAATAGGGTGTTCCGAAACGGGCTAAGACTGTTTCGAAACGACCCTTGACAGTAGCAAAACCGTTTTGAAACGAGGCCAAGCGTTTCGAAACTGTTCTTCAGTTTAAATTGAAAATAAGACCGTTGAAATTGTTTTTAACTGATTTTCTGAAAACCGTTAGGGTGTTTCGAAACGGGCTAAGACTGTTTCGAAACGACCCTTGACAGTGGCAAAAGTGTTTCGAAACGGCTCTAAGGCGTTTCGAAACGGGCTCTTAAATGCACCCTAACGGCTCTTTCTATTTTAGTCCGTTCCGAAACAGGTACCCCGCGTTTCGAAACGGGTTGTTGCAGACTGCATTTATGGAGGTGAGATAACATCCCAACGGCTCTATTGATGAGTGCAACAACCACAACGGCTAGAAATCAATGAGAAGGTATAAAAAGGACCTCTAAAAGCTCCAGCAACAACTATTGATCCTAAAGCAAACATCCAAACATCAAATCCAAGCAATTGTGCAAAAATCCCATTTGTCTAGAAACCCCAATTGTAATTTTCATTCATATCTTGTTCAATTGGGTTGAGTGCTTGTAATTGGGCTATCATTTGTATTGAGAGATACCTTATTAGCCAACAAATATCTTTGTTCACTTGTGTGAGGATTGGGTTGAATTTTGGGTAGAAAGTTCAACCGAAATTGTAAGGGTTGCCTTCTTAGCCTAGAAAAGGGGAAGAGCAATTAGTGGAATTGTTGCAAATCCTTAGTGAAGCTAAGGTAGTGGATGTAAAGTTCATTTGGAACTTGAACCACTCTAAATCCCTTGTCTATTATTTTTAATTTGCAATTTCCACCACAAAACCTTTAAATTTCCAATTCACCCCCTCTTGGTTTATATCGATCTTGCGATCCACTCAACACATACGATAGAGGTAGTTGTTTAAGAGCAAGATCAATGTTATGCCTGAAATTGTTAACAATTACCACGAGAAACATCAAATTGGTTAAGAGTAAGCTCAAATTGTTAAAAATTAAAATCTTAACAGTGCTTACCTCAACTTCGATGGCCAAATGGCAACAACAAAGTTCTCTAAACAAAAATGGATAAATTCTGATACACATAGCCTCATTATAACATCTACAACATGAAAAAAAATCAAAAACAATTGTATGTTATTAGGTTAAAACATCTGTAAACAAATTTGAAGCCATTTTATTACCTCTGGAGTTTATTTTGTATAATAGACAAGGACTCCATTGACATAAAAAATGACAAGTATTTTGGCATGCGGTGTTGCAGAAATTATATATCTGTCTAGGTCTTCATAATCATCATCTGAAATGTCAACCTCTTCATCATTCACCTTTTCATTCACCACTGGATTCTTCAATTTTGTTATAAGCATGTCAATAGTCAATTAATCGCATGTCAATAGTCAATTTAAAGCATTGTCATACCTAAAGCTTTGTCTTTTCTTTGAAGGAATTGATTACGAAAGTTGAAAAAGTCATCACGCAGTGATGAAATATCTGCTCGCATTTGGCCGGTTTGGTCATTAATCTCGCCGACACGAGAATCAAAATGCTGGCAGAAATTAACCATGTAAGCCATCACTGAATTCATCGTAATCACCCCTTCGATCGCATCTTCTTCCATCGGCCCGTGGACTTCTTCTTCTATGTTGTTCATTTGGTTGTTGTCTTGTTCCGCTCCAATGCCAGATTTGTTTATCCAACCAACATTTTCAATAAATTCGTATCCCGCTTTAGTCAAGGATAACATGTTGATCTTCTGAGATAATCGAAGAGGGTAGTCAAGATTGAATTTTACTCCTTGCTTCCTCAATATATGACTAATTACACATCCATATGGTAGTGAAGTTGTAATGGAAGCACCTTTTTGACTATATTAAAAATTATCTCATAAATCAATTTTAAAATGTTTGGAGTAATTTTTATGCATACTTAGACAACCACCAATAATCATTATCTCGAATTTGTGAAAATTTTCCACCTGAAGGCCGAAGAAACCAAGTCACAAGAAGGTGGAACAATCTGCCCTCCACACCAAAATTAATGGGGCTATTCCGATCCACAAGTTAAATGGTAGGATCTAAAACATGTTCATCGGAATATCCTATATTCTTAACACATATACCATCATCAATAGATTTCGGATCTATATATATCTCTTTCCCCATGACATAAGTCCTAATTCCTAATATTTCGTCTGTATTAGGTTGTCGGTGTAATGTAGCATTACTGTAAAAAAAACTCTAACAAGATTGGGGTAATATTTTAGTTCTACACCAAGCAATTCAAGCCATCCCTAATCTATAAATGTCTGTTTAAAACCAAATTTGTTTTTCTCATCGAAGAAGAAGTCCATGTCAATAACACGTTATGGACGAATCTTTCTTGTTTTGAAAATGCGATCATATTTTAGTTTCTCTTAATTGCTTCTAAAGTTTTGTGTATCAAACGAATTACTTGCTTGAGAAGAACTTCCTTGAGCAGCAAACCTTGAATTAGAAAAAGACTTTAACTGAGAAGAACTATGTCTCAGACGTTTGGGCGCCATTTTTTTGCTTGAGAAGAACTGTTATATGCAAAAGAAGAATGGTTACTCCCAAATCGTTCAAATCCCTAACCCTAAATTACGCAAAAATATCATTAAGTTACATGCAAATATGATCGTAGTAATTGTCGGAGTGGATTTTATAAGCAGCTTGAACGGTGCAATTTCTCTGAACAATGGTAATCGTTGGAATGGAAGAGATCTCTAGTACCGTATCGATAAAATTAGGAAAATGAGGATTTAAGTTTAGGGCTGGGTTAAAGAGAAATCGTGTCTAAAATTCAAAGTCAGAGCGTTACCTAATACTTTGACAAGTATATCGGTAACATTGATGTAGTCAATAATGAAAACGGTAACATTGAAACAGGAAACATTGATTTTTTTTCAAAAGTATCGATACTTTAATTCATAGCGGGGAAAAAGTATCGACATTTTGTTTCAAGTAAGCTATGACAATCATTTTTTTCAAAAGTATCGATAATTTTGTTCATAGAGGGAAGAAAATATTGATATTTTCGAGCAAATTTGCTACCAGAAACATTGGTTTTTTTCAAAAGTATCGATAATTTTATTCATAGCGGAAAAAAAGTATCGACACTTTGTTTCCAGTAAGCTATGGCATTCCTTTTTCAAAAGTATCGATAATTTTGTTCATAGAGGGAAGAAAGTATCGATATTTTCGAGCAAATTTGCTACCGGAAACATTAATTTTTAAAAAAGTATCGATAATTTATTTTTATAGCGTGACAAAAGTATCAACACTTTATTTTCAGTAAGCTATGTCAATCCATTTTTTTTAAAAGTATCGATAATTTTATTCATAGCGGGAAACAAGTATCGACACTTTGTTTCCAATAAGCTATGGCAATCTCTTTTTTCAAAAGTATCGATAATTTTGTTCATAGAGGGAAGAAAGTATCGATATTTTCGAGCAAATTTGCTATCGGAAACATTGAGTTTTAAAAAAGTATCGATAATTTGTTTTTATCGTGACAAAAGTATCGACACTTTATTTTCAGTAAGATATGTCAATCCATTTTTTTCAAAAGTATCGATAATTTTTATCATAGTGGGAAGAAAGAATCTATTTTTCGAGTCAAATTGCAACCGGAAATATTAATTTTTAAAAAAGTATCGATAATTTGTTTTTATAGCGTGAAAAAGTATCGACATTTTGTTTCCAGTAAGCTATGTCAATCCATTTTTTTCAAAAGTATCGATAATTTTTTCATAGTGGGAAGAAAGAATCGACACTTTTCGAGCCAAATTGCAATCAGAAACATTGATTTTTAACAAAGTATCGATAATTTGTTTTTATAGCGGGACAAAAGTTTCGACACTTTGTTTCCAGTAAGCTATGTCAATCCATTTTTTTCAAAAGTGTCGATAATTTGATGCTAACATTTATAGTTTTATAACATTTATACTTTGTTCCCAGTATGCAAATGGCATTTATAGTTTCATAACATCTAACAAAATATTTGCTAAATATGTACATACAAAATTATGTTAACATAATTTACAACAACCTAACTATGATAAATAAGTACATATAAAAATATCTTAATTCAACAATTATGAGATCGTTTCAAAACAATTATGGAATTTATAGTTTGATAAGAATTACTTTTTCATATGTTTCAGGCAACCATTTGTCAACTGATCTCTCCTTTTATTACCTTCGTGATTTATGAGATCGTTTAAAATTTTCATACGATCTCATTCCCGAACAACCTACATTCACATTAGAACATTTTGTTACCACATCATTCAATGTAAGAGTACCCAAATTTTATTTTAAAAGTCCTTTTCAGACCACATACCAAATCATCTGTTGACCTCTCATCAGCAATCGCTTCCATCCACATAATCACATACATTCCGCAATCATCTCTGTTATAACAATTGATTGCCGCAAATGTCAAATAATTAACCATGATACATATTTGACATATTAAATACTCAAATTCCATACCTGTTTCGTTGCTAAATCCATCAATGGGACCTTCATCTTCTCAAATGCATCAACAAACCTCGCGTCCTTATTATATTTATCTAAACATCTCATCTGCGTCAAAATTTTATTAAATTAAATTACGAATAAATTATGCATTATAAATTACAAAATTTATCGGCACAAGCCAATTGCTTGCAATTTTGCACTCTTGTCTTATGCCGGTGAGATGAATATAGACTATCAAGAACCGTTGCTACACGCTCAACCATATCCAACACCAAGAGATATCAATGACTCTTGGTATCGTTTATTGCAAAGAAGATCTACAATAAATGTCACACCCAATACAATAAATTAAAACATTTGTTGTAATTATTTAAAAACAAAACAACATTTACGCAAAAATATCTTACCATGTCACAATCGTTCATTTTATTATAGTCTACCATTATGCTACTCCAAAAGCTTACAACAATCTCCACATCTGGATTGTATTCTAACACCGACGACTGCATTTCCAAAAACAATCAGTATTAATTGACCAGCCATAACACAATTTTTCTATATGTATAAACTTAACTTACCACAAAGTTGTATGGAATATAGCAAATCTTCCAGTTCCTTGATCTTTTCTTCATCAAATCGTTAGCCAATAACCAGCCAGCGAAATCAATAACCTAACCAATAACCCATTTACTAGATTTTAACGTCGCAATGTCGCCTACTATAGCGTGTTGGTTTTCGAAATCTATGACAATATTCATGTATAAGCAATTTTTTAGATTAATTTTTTCACATAAATGTTTAAATATCACTCACAAAGCAATATATATTACTTACCTATCATCTAACTCACTATTCTATACATACTCACACATTGCACCCTCGATTGAACCAATTTCTTTTGGTATTTTGACACTTTCAACCTACGATATTGATTATAGATATTATCCACAACACGATAATCAAAATAGATGTCAATTTCTTTTATTCATTTTACCTTCTGCTTCTTCTTTGGTGCACGACACTCTGAATCCAGATCTGCATCTATGACAATATCTGGTGTCCTCATATCTGGATCATAATGATCAATATTTTCTTTCCTCGTACTCAATTTTTTTTACATTTTTTTCATCATATTTTTTAAGTTCATCGTATTTTTGCTCAACATAACTCCTCATTTGTTTCATTTCAGAACTTAAAATTTTCTCTTCATCCATTTTTTTCTACCACTCCAATCACCCCCTTCAACTCACCCCTAAATTCCACCACTTCTTTCACCACTCCATCAACCTTTTCCTCTACTTCCCCCTTAATGCTCTCAATTGCCTCTTCGATTCTGGATTATCTTTGCAAACAATCAGAAACGATTTTTTTCAGCTCCGCCAACTCAGACATCAAAATGTCATATTTACTTCCCCCTTCTTCCTTCTGTTTCACATTCTCTTCTACCTTTTTCTCTTTCTCCTCGCCAATAACCTTCAAAAATAAATTACAATATTAGAACATCTTTTTTAAGTCCTTACTAATATATAAATACTTTTATTACCCTTACTTTCTTTTTCGGTCTTTTCAACTTTAACTTTGTCATCACTTGGACGTCTTCTTCCTTGCCATATGCAGTGATGTGTGCCACTCCGGTTCTTTGGAAGGTCAGCACACTTAAAGAATCAGACCAAAAATCAAACAATGCAACCTTCGTTTATAATAAATTTTATCATTTTCTATAATAACTATACTTATAAAGTTTTCTAAACCAACACATCCTTCAACTCATTTACCTCTAAGACAGCTATACACCCTTTGAGGTATGTGGGGTTTTCGGCCTTCTAAAAGCTCTGGATTGCATCAAATAATTTCTCATTGACAAATGAGGCCCAATTTAATTCACCTTTCAGCCCTTCGTCGCAAATCAACTTCATATATTCTTTGCTCGGGGATGTATCACTCGTTGGACAAAGAAATACTCCGACAAGGTACAATAGTACATGAGCCTTCAGATGATCCCCATCATACTTGTCGCTTTTAATATCGTCCTCGAGTGTAGCATATGTCACCTTAGACTTTAAGCCATACTTGTTCACAAGTTTTTTCCAGTCCTCCTTCTTAATTACTTCTTGAACACTCTTCCCTTTATTTTCTAGCCCCAATACGGCTTCAACACATCGGACACCAAAATGAGAATATTTACCGTAGCGAACTTCACACTTTTCCAAATTAAATTCTCCCATCAACAATCGACACAATTCCCTCCAAATTGGTCGGTTCTTCAATCCAATTAGAGATCCAAACCCCATTTCTTCCAACACTTTGGCTTTATCCTTCTCTTTCAAGTGTTCTATTATGTGGTGAACTCATTTTATACTACACCTTGTCGACACTTTCTAAATTATTTACATATAATGTTAGAATTTTATATATCATTTATCACAGTATTTACAAGTTTAACAAATATCTTCTTCTCAATGTTTTCATGTTCTTTCCTCGAAGCCAAATAATTTACTCTCGCCTTTTTGGACAACTTCATAAATGGTTTATTCTCAGTATCACCCATCGAGTGTCATTTCTTCACCACCTCTTCTTTCACCTAAAACTTATGCATAAACATTTCTTAATCAAAATATTAAAGCTACATAATACTCATTATAAATTCAGTTTACATACTGAACTGTTTTTGTAAGTACCACATTCCTTCATCCTTTGCACTTCATTCATACTGTCATGATAGGAAATTTTAAATGTTCTTAAATAATTTAATCCAATTACCATTTCAAGAACAGGTACACAAATACAGTGATACTTACTAGAAGTACATATATCGACCCATTGGTTGCTTTCAATTTTCATCAGTTTCGATACTATCCGGCTCCATTTCAATGTCATCTTCACGAACAACATTTTTATGATCCATTGTCAACCTTTTCAACATTCAAAATTAAATTAAATCAAATGGGTGGATATATATATATATATATATATATATTATCCAATTTATAAATCGACAAATAACTCATCTTATAGTAACCGCTTGAGTTCTCTAAAAAAACGTATCGATATTCATTTTCTACCGACAATATCAATTTCTACCTATAAGTTCTCTGAACAAAGTACTGATATTTATTTTTTACCTATAATTACAATTTCGACCTATAATCGATCTGAAATCCTTTTTTACTTCAAAATCCCTAAACTCAAAACCTTAACCCCAATTTCTGAATATTATATTACTAAAAAACTAGGGTTTCAACAACATACATTTCCTTTCTATTCTGATACACCACGACTTCAAAAACGTCTCCCTTCTATTTTGCAGCAACCAAAATCGGTTCGATTTCAAATACTAAGAGAGTTTTCTGTAAATGCAATGCAATACAAGGATTATATTAGAGTAGATACTTTTTAACCGGTTATATCAATTATATTTAATCGATACAATTCCCCAAGTGTCGATACTTTTTTGAATTGTGTCGATTCTTTCGACCCGTTTTCTGTTTCAAAATTTTTTTAAATTACTAATGTACTGATTCTTTTGTACATGTTCTTACAAAAGTATCGACACCAAACAAACAATCCGGTAACGATTTATCGGTTACATTATATGTATTAATAATGTAACCGGTTTAGCCTTTTTTATCGGTTATGTCAAATTTACTTCTATTGTACCGATTCTTTTGTACATGTTCTTACAAAAGTATCGACATCAAACAAACAATCCGGTAACGATTTACCGGTTACATTATATGTATTAATAATGTAACCGGTTTAGCCATTTTTTACCGGTTATGTCAAATTTGCTTCTATTGTACTGATTCTTTTGTACATGTTCTTACAAAAGTATCGACACCAAACAAACAATCTGATAACGATTTACCGGTTACATTATATGTATTAATAATGTAACCGATTTAGCCTTTTTTACTGGTTATGTCAAATTTGTTTCTATTGTACCGATTCTTTTGTACATGTTCTTACAAAAGTATCAAAACCAAACAAACATTCCGGTAACGATTTACCGGTTACATTATATGTATTAATAATGTAACTGGTTTGGCTTTTTTAACCGGTTATGCCAAATTTGTTTCTATTGTACCAATTCTTTTGTACATGTTCTTACAAAAGTATCGACACCAAACAAATAATCCGGTAACGATTTACCAGTTACATTATATGTATTAATAATGTAACCGGTTTGGCCTTTTTTTTACCGGTTATGTTAAATTTGCTTCTAAATGATAGGTACTTTTTATTAGTTCTGTGGAAACAGAATCGATACTTGCGAGCCCTTTGTATCGATAAAATTGTATAACTAGTTACAAAAGTATCGGTACATTGTGTCCAGAATACTATGTCAATTAATTACAAAATATTGTGCACAAAGTATCGATTTTTTCGATACTTTTTTCAACCAGTTACATTGCTTTTAAAAAAGTATCAATACTTTTAAAAAGTATAGATACTTTCGAAAGTATCAACACTCAAAAGTATCAACAAAATAGACGCTACTGAATATGTTGATATTTTTATCAACAAAATAAGTAATTTTACCGATTTTGTTATCATTAACCAGCCACGCCGTATATTAGTTGTATATTAATCGCCTTACAGCAGAACTACCCATATCTTATGCATGGGAGCCATAAATTTTTATCTCTACAATTATCTTAATTTTTAAGGTTTAAGAATTTAGTTTATGTGTTAGGTTTAAGGATTTAAAACTTATAAATTTAGGTTTAAAATTTAGAATTTATGGATTATATTTTAATTTTTAGGATAATATGTTAGAAATTTAGATTTTATCCTATAAGTTGTAAATTTTAACACTAAATTCAAACTATAATATAATTACTCTTAGACTTAAAGCGCTCATGGATATAAAAAATATACAACGCCATAATATAATTAATATTATTATTTCAAACTCCGAATCCACTCGAGGAAAGTAGGACATATAATCTACCACATGGGGCGGATGCTTTAAGCGACCAGCGGGGGACACAACCCTCCCAAATTTTGAGAAACACGAATTTTAACCTTAACATTTTTAAAAATTTAAATTTAATCCTCTCAAGTTTTTTTTAAAAATTCACGTTAAGCTTTGAAATTTTAAATATTTTTAATTAAATTTTCTCTTAATTTTTTTTTTGTTAAAACACAAGAAGTATTAAAAAATTTAGTTAAACCCTCTATTTTTTTTGAAAAAATTTCGTTTAATCCTCCAATTTTTTTAAAAGTTTAAGTTGCCTCCCTCAAATTTTTACTCTAAGTTCCGCCACTAATTTACGACATCCCCACCGAATTAATCTAGAGATTCTAAAATACATGTAAAGTTTGATAAAATGTGTAAAGTTTAATCAAACTTCTCATCATTGTTTGTTTCTTAATTATTTGAGATAAATATAAAAATACATGTAAAGTTTAATAAATGTGTAATTTTTTATATAAGCTTTGTTTTGTTTTTTAAAACGCGCATAAGTTAATAAAATCAAAGTTTCTTATATATGATTATACCAAATTAAAATTTATGTATCATGTTAGACATTTGACTAAATTTGTGTATAACTTTTGATGTCCTTTTGTTTTTTTTTCGCTGTGAGGCAAAAATACAAGTTTTTTTGCTCACATGTTAATTTTAAATTTTTTTATTTTACAAAATAGGGATGTTTTGATTTATTTTGTGATCTAAAGATATTTGAATATAGTAAGTTAAAGTCGTCGGAAAGTGTAGATGACTAGTATAAACGACTGTCGAAATTTTTTTACTTAAAATCGCCGTAAAGTATAAACGACTTCCAAAACAATGTTCAAGCATTCTTATTTCGTAGAATAAAAAATTAACCACTCTATCTCACAAAATAAAAATTAAAAAAAAAAAAAACACAACACTACCATAAATCACCCCGCAAAGATAGATGAATTGTTTAGCGGTGAAGAGAAAATCTCTAATATTTTAAACCATGGAAATATAAAATTTAAGAAATTTGTCATGGTTTTATATGGCCTATAAATCTTTTAAAATTTGTTTTTCTTATACTTATAAGGGAGCAAAGAGACATTAAGTGAAGTTAGGAGTGGTTATAAAAATTATACCGTACTCTTTTCTCTCTTTTTTCTTATTTTCATTTGCTTTAGTCATTATGTTTTTCTTTTTCTTTTGCGATAGTTTTGACGTTCTCTCTGATCAATTAAACAAAATTTTATTATGACTATAATTTAAGTTCAGACATCTTTATACGAGGAGAAAGATTGATGCTTTTTACGGAGCCTTGTGTAATTTATTAAAATAACGCTTTTTAATTTATAATTTTGAAGATATATAAGATTTTAAAAAATATATTTATCTTAGTAAAAAATATTATGTGGTCATCTTTAAAGTCAATTTTATTTAATTATTTTCTTATAATTTATAAAACCAAATTTATTTGTTTTCCTATAAATAATTTTTTCAAGTCATTTGGAGCCATATTTTCTTGAAGGCCCTGTGCGGTCATTCATCTGACACATGTCCAAAACTTTCACTGCTCTATATTAACTTAGGTGGCATAGCTTTCTTTCTCCTCCTTTTTCTCTTTTATTTTCTTTATGTTCTTTCTCCAGTTGTACTTTGTCCCGTTTAATAGGTTTATCGGTTGTTACCGTAGATAAATTGACTCATCTTTTTTCGTTTCGACAGAGCTTCGATGGTATAATCCTTTGGTGTTGATTCCTCCCAACGATTTTTTTGACAAATTCTTACCATTCTATTGGTTCAAGAATTAGTTGTGAATTGGTTTAATGATTTTAATAAGTGATTTAATTTTTCATGTTTACATATTTAATTAATTTAGTTTTAATTCTAAAAATCTAATAATTAACTTTTATTAATTACGCATCCTATCCATTTCAACGCATTATTTAATTAAAAATATTAAATATAATATATCATCCATTTAACTCAACTTTTGATT
Source organism: Hibiscus tridactylites (assembly GCA_958450335.1). Taxonomy (NCBI): domain Eukaryota; kingdom Viridiplantae; phylum Streptophyta; class Magnoliopsida; order Malvales; family Malvaceae; genus Hibiscus; species Hibiscus tridactylites. The sequence continues at coordinate 8,287,972 of OY288269.1, forward strand.
TTTTTAACCCCCGACAATATATGTACTATTTTTACTAAAGATTAAAAATACGTGTCATCAATCCAATCCCTAAGCCGCTTGCTTACCTTTAAACTCAAAAGTCAGCCGTCAAAATCCCTAAGCCCACCTAATAATCGAGCTCAAGCTACAACACTACAAGGCTAATAGCCAAGCCGAAACATCAGCTAGGAATATAATATTTTTAATTAATTAATTAATCGATAATAAATTAAATGTCAAAGAAGAATCAAATGTATATCATATATGTATAAAACGACAACTGTTTTTTTTTTTTGCACATTTATAATGTGAATTTTTTAATACCATTAAATATCAAACCATCAATTTTCATTTTTACAAAATGGGCAATATTTTTTTTTTTTTGAATATGCTGGTGCGAGCAAGGGTAGCATCTGTTCAACTTTCTTAGTCTTTTCAAAGACGGCACACACAGCATGACATATCTGGTGCTCGAACCCGGGTCCCAAGGGATGATAAACATCTACCTTTGCCACCAAGACACAAGGGGATGAGCACAAAATGGGCAATATTAAAATGTGATAAAAGTATTCATCTATCTTGGTGGTTGTGCAGAAGCTGCCTGGCCATTAAATGACACCCCTCATTTCCCTTTTAATTTTTTTAAATAATAAATAAAAATAATAATTAAAACGAGAACAACGTAAAATAAATCACATTAAAGATTAATTTTTTTTAAAGATTAAGGTGATTACAAGTAGTATATGCTGCTGCAGCTACTAATGCTCGTACCTGTAATTTTTAAGAACAACAATTGTTCCCTTAACTACCGAGTCAAATTAATTCGTACCATTAAAGATGAAATTTGATATGTTTTAATGTTGATTGTCATATTTATGGATGAGAGAACAAAATTTATTATAAAATAAAGATTACAAAAATTTCAAACATACGATAAAACCAAATACTAAATCATGAATTACTAAATAAATATCATTCATATACTCCATTTTGGATTTCTCTTTATCTCGTAAATACGATGTTTTACCAATTATCTCCTCCATAATTCTAAAGGTGAAAGATTTATAAAGTCAAATTCTTACCTAATGTAAATATTTACTTATTAAAATAACTTAATTCTCAAGTAATCTTCAACCGATGTAATTATATTAAAATTCAATTTAATTATCAATTAAAATTTTGATAAAACACACTACTTTTATTAAGAAGGAAATGGTTTAAATTGGGACTAAAAAATAATGTATAAAATAGGTAATTCATTCTTATGTTTATTTATATTTATAACAATGTGTATAAAAGAACTCAATAAGTGTTCACAATAGAAAAGTGGATGATGTTTATCCTAAGAGACTCAGGTTCAATCATTTTATTTGCAAGGTGTGTGCATTGTCAAAGGGCTAAATTGATTTAATTTATTGGTTCGAAGACTTAATTAAATGCAAAAAAATCAAAAACTTAATTAATTTTTGTAACCCCTCGTCTCGGTCTAGCCAACAGACCAAACCGAACTGGTTACACGAAAAAAACCGAAGCGAAACTCGTTAAGATCTCACCCCGATTAGCAACCATATTTTTTTTCTTTTCCTTTAATTATCTTTTCTAGATGCATTTATTTTACCCTATGTGAGAGGACAAGCAGCGGAACACACGCACATATACCAATCAAGCAAACAAGCAATTAAGATAACCATTTTCCAATTTTCAACAGGCCGTATCAGTACGCTAAAGGACCGTATCGATACGCCTGTACCTGGTCAACACCCCAAGTCAACCCTAGGAAAACCGTATCGATACCCACAATGTGCGTATTGATACGCCCTCAACGGTCAACTTTCTCATGGTCAACTACAAAGACCGTACCGATGCGCCAAAATCTCGTCAATTTCTCAGATTTTTAGAGACCATTTTGCGTATCAATACTCCCCCGCGTACCGGTACGCCTTGCCTAAAACAAGGCCCTGGACAAGGGATCGTATCGATACCGCCCTAGAGCGTATCGATACGCCATGCATAGAAAGTCTGAAAAATTCGATTTTAAGCACAAAAGAGCTAACTTAAACACCTTAAGCAAGTCTATGACCAACTCTAAACATACATACAACCTAATGCAACCAAGGAATACTCATTTAAGGCATATCAACATACAACGAGGCTAAAAATCAACAGGACAAGGTTTAACAAGAAACCAACATACTTAACATCCATCAAAAGAGTTAAGGACCATAACAAAACATGCTTCAATACTTAAACATGTCAACAACATTAATAAAAACAAGACTTAAGAGTTTGAGCATCAACTCCATACAAAAACCTAATATTCTCATTGTCTAAGCATTATTACAAAACATAAACCATACTTTGAGCTTAGCAAGAACTCCACGGATCCCTTTCTTGCCCACTTGCCTCCCGGATCCTCTAACGATCTGCATTGATGGAAAAAGAGAGCGCAAGCTTATAGCTTAGTGAGCAGAGCTCTAAACACAACAACAATGCAGTTTTTTTAAAAACATAAATCTTAGATTTATAGCAAAATCATTTAAGAAAAGACGTAATGAGACACAATCATCACAATACACGGTATGCACATGCATAACCAAAACTCGGTGGGACTACACATCACTATTTAACTAGTAGTTTTTCAATGGGACTACACATCATCGTACTTTTTTACTAGTCACTACCGGTAGGACTACACATCACCGTAGTAACGATAACCATCACGTGAGGCTTGACACCAACAACGACTACACATCAACATTAAACGGAGAGTAAAAACAATCCAAAAACATCACCATAACACACGTGTTCACGAAAGCCAAAAATCAACCAAACAAACGAGATTAGATGAACTTACTCTTAGGTCTAGGTTAGTCTATAAGACTCCACCCAAACCCCAAAACCTTCATTGAACATAATTAAAATCCCAAAACAGTTTCCACTCACCTCTGAAACCCAAACGAAAGCCGAAACATCGATCTCAAGCCTCCGTAGCGCCCGGTATCGCACCCGAACCTGATTCCTCTATTTTAAGCAATCCAAATCAAACTATTAGGACACCAATACACTTGTAAACCGGTAACAACCTGGAAACTCACTCTTGCAACCAAAACACATCAATACGAACCTAAATTTCATCCAAACTTTACCATTTTCGTTCTAAACAAACCCTACACTGAAATCACCCATTTCAACCATCAAAACACATCCAAAATCATCTAGGAATATCCCCCAACATCAAAGAAACCACCAACCATGTTTTCAACCCAAAAACTCAACCTTTACAACCTAAAAATCTCATTTTTATACCTATTTCGGGTTTCCCACCATTTGCCATCCTCTTAACATTTTCAAGACACCCAAGTATGATCAAAAACACCCTTAAACATTTCATTAGAATACCCATACGAAAATCCTTCCATTTCACCATTTTTCAAACTCAAGCATTTTGAAATAACCCAAAATAATGGATTTTTAAGAAAAATCTAACTAGTAACAACCCAAGGGAAGAAATATTAAATCAATGGAAAGCTTACCTTGGAAATCTTGCTTGAAAGAGGGATTGGGCAATGGAATAGTGATTTTAGGGTTTATGAAAGGTTTTGAGCTTTTTGTTTGATGGAGAAGATGATAGCTTTCTTTTTTATTTTGAAAGGTGAGATAAAAACCTTTTTTAATTTTCATTAATGGCATTTTCGTAATTAAAGGTAATTTTTATAAAATCATCATTTTAATTCTAATTTTAACCCGGACTAATCCTAGATCAAAACTGATAAACTCTCGGGCCCTAAACCGGGGCGTTACAACTCTCCCCCACTTAAGGAATTTCGTCCCCGAAATTAACTGACGGAAAAAGATACAGAAACTGTCTTTTCATGTCCTCTTTCATCTCCCAAGTAGCCTCTTCCACACCTCGGTGTCTCCACAGAACCTTGACTAACTCAATAGACCTCCCACACAACACTTCCTTGTCCATAGCAAGAATCTCAACTGGCTCTTCATCATATGACAAGTCAGGGTTCAATTCAATTTCTTCCACTGGCATTACATGAGTCGGATACAATCTATACTTTCGAAGCATAGAAACGTGGAACACATTGTGAATCTTCTCTAACTCGGTCAGGAGTCTCAATCTATACGCAACGGGACCGATCCTCTCAACTACCTCGTAAGGTCCAATGAATCTCGGACTCAACTTACTTTTCCTATCAAACCTCATCACCTTCTTCAAAGGTGAAACTTTCAAAAACACTATCTCGCCCGCGTCATACTCTATCTCTCTTCTTTTCAAACCGACATACGATTTATGTCGATCTGAGGCTGCCCTCAAGCGATCACATATCAACTTTACCTTCTCGGTAGTGCCCTTAAGCAAATCGGGCATGATACAAGCTTCTGTCCGGCCTCAGCCCAATAGATAGGTGTTCTACACCTCCTACCATACAAGGCTTCATACGGTGCCATTTGAATACTAGCCTGATAACTGTTGTTGTATGCAAACTCTACTAACGGTAGGTGCTTCTCCCAAGAACCCTGAAAGTCAATAATACAACACCTCAACATGTCCTCCAACACCTAAATCACTCTTTCTGACTGACCATTTGACTGCGGATGATACGAAGTACTGAAATTCAACCAAGTACCCAAGGCACGATGCAAACACTCCCAAAATCTAGTTGTAAACCTCGGATCTTGGTCTGATACAATCGATTTCGTTACCCCATGCAATCTCACTATCTCAATGATGTACAGATCGGCCAACTTATCTAAAGTGTAGGTAGTATGAACAAGTATAAAATGGGCACACTTAGTGAATCTATCGACTTTCACTCACACGAAATTCTTCTTTAAAGGAGTCAACGGTAAACCCGACACAAAGTCCATGGTGATACGTTCTCACTTCCACTCTAGAATCTTCAATGACTGTAGCAAACCTGAAGGAAACTGATGTTCGACCTTAACTCACTAACATACCATACACTTACTCAAAAACTCGGCCACGAACCCAATCCAGTAGCACTCTTCTTTTAAACCACGGTACATCTTCGTACTACCCGTATGCATAGCAAAATGACTATTATGTGCTTCATTCAAGATAATACGTCTCAACTCGGAATGTTCCGGAACAACTATCCTATCCTTGAAACATAGGATCTCATTCTCACCAAAGCAAAAATCTGTAGACCTACCCTCGGCTATATCTTGCACGTAAGGTGCCAAAGACTCATCTTGCAACTGCTTCTCTCGAATTAACTGAGCCAACGAAGGTTTAACTTGCAACTCGGCTATCAAACCGCCATCATTGGACACACTCAACCTCGCAAGCATGGCTCGCAACTCAGCTGCCACTTTTCTACTCAAAGCACCAGCCACTACATTTGCCTTACCCGGATGGTACTCTATCGTAAGGTCATAGTCCTTAAGAAGTTCTATCCACCTACGCTGTCTAAGATTTAACTCTCTCTGAGACATCAAGTACTTCAAACTTTTGTGGTCGGTATAAACGCTGCACTTCTCACCATAAATGTGATGTCTCTAAATCTTCAAAGCAAACACTATTGCGGCTAACTCAATATCATGAGTGGGGTAGTTCTTCTCGTGAACCTTCAACTTTCTCGAAGTGTAGGCTACGACCTTACCTTCTTGCATAAGCACACAACCTAAACCTACATATGATGTATCATTGTAAATCACAAACTCTTTTCCCGGTTCAGGCTAAATCAAAATAGGAGCTTCGGTCAAAGCTTTCTTCAACTTCTCAAACGCTTGTTGTCTTGCATCTGACCACTCATACAGAACATTCTTCTGAAGCAATTTAGTCAAAGGTGCCGCAATCTTCGAAAATCCTTCGACAAATCTTCGATAATACCCCGCCAAGCATAGAAAACTATGGATTTCTGTCACTGACTTCGGTTACTTCCAATTCACTATGGCTTCTATCTTCTTGGGATCCACACTAATCCCATTGGCCGAGATCAAATGACCTAGGAAGACTACCTCTTTAATCCAAAACTCGCATTTACTCAACTTGGCATACAACTGATTCTCAAGGAAAGTTTGAAGCACTAGCCACAAATGCTCATCATGTTCTTCCTCGGTCCTAGAGTACACTAAGATATCATCTATGAACACTACCACAAACCTATCTAGAAACTCGTAGAACACTCGGTTCATCATATCCATAAATGCGGTTGGAGCATTAGTCAAACCGAAAGGCATTACCAAGAACTCGTAGTGTCCATAACGTGTACGGAAGGCGGTCTTCGGTATGTCTACAACTCTTTACCTTCAACTGATAGTAACCGGACCTCAAATCAACCTTCGAAAACACTGAAACACCTCTCAACTGATCAAGCAAGTCATCTATCCGAGGCAAAGGGTACTTGTTCTTCATTGTTACCTTGTTCAACTGCCTATAGTCTATACACATTCTCATATTGCCGTCCTTTTTCTTCACAAACAAAACCGGAGCACCCCACGGAGAAATACTAGGCCTAATGAAACCTCTATCTGACAGTTCCTGAAGTTGTGTCTTCAAATCTTTCAACTTTTTCAGTGCCATTCTATATGGAGAAATAGACACGGGTGCAGAATCTGAATACGTCTCAATAACAAACTCAACTTCTCTATATGGAGGCAAACCCGACAACTCTTCTGGAAAAACACTCGGAAAGTCACAAACTGTTTTGATGTCTTGCGGTCTAACCTCACTTATATTCGGATTCTTCACATAAGCCAAGTAAGCCTGACAACCCGAATCCATCAACTTCTGAGCTTCCAAAGCAGAAACAACATTGGACAATAACTTAATGTTCTCTCCCACCACTACAACTTCAAAATCATCTGTTAGCCTCAAGGAGACTCTCTTGGTCTCAAAGTCTACCCTAGCTCTATGCTCTGCGAGCCAATCCATGCCCAAAATCACATCAAAACCATAGAATGGTAACTCCATCATGTCAACAGGAAACGCGTGGCCCTGAATCATCAAGAGACACCTCCTATACATTTTCCTAACTACCACGGTATCACCGAAAGAACTAGTAACATTTACACCTACCTCTAACCACTCATATGGTAGACCTAGAGACCTTGCGTGTTCACCCAAAATATACGAATGTGTCGAACCCGAATCTATCAAAGAAAGAAAAGTCAAGAGCTGTAACGAGAAATTACCTGCAATGACATACGTGTCATTCCCAGCCTTTCTTTGTGCATACACCCTAGCTGGTCCTCGACCCTCGGGCTGAACTGCTACCACATGAGCTAAGTTCCTCTGACCATCATTCCTCGGCTGAAAGTTACTACGACCGCGTCCACGACCTCTCTAATGCTCAAAACCCTCTAGCTGGAGCCGGTCCGCCCCTAGCCGGGTGTAGACAGTTACGTCTCAGATGATCTTGTGAACCACAATTCTAACATACCCCAAAGGTACCCATACACTAGCCCTGGTGGTGTCTCCCGCATCTAGTGCACTCAAGAGTGTGAACAACGGCTCATTGGCCCAGTCCATGGTTACCACCTTTATGCCTCGAATCAGGTTGATACCTCCTATCTCTATGCCTCTTGGCATGATCTCTATCCCAATCTGCATGTCTCTTCCCGGAATCAGACCCACTAGCACGAGCACTTAAGCCTAAGTTCTACTCAATATCTTTGGCCCTAGAGACCAAAACATCAAACTCGGTGTAGTTAGAGGCAAGCATATAAGTATTCACATCTCTAGTCAACCCATATCAGAAACACTCACACCGTTCCCTCTCACTGGGAACCAACTCGTGAGCAAACTGACTCAACCTTTCAAACTGAACCTCATACTCGGACACCGTCTTGCTACCCTGAACCAAGGCCATAAACTCTCTATTCTTCTCATCTTGATATCGGACTCCGAGATACTTCTTCTTAAAGGCATTTCAGAAGAATTTCCAAGTGACATCCGCTTCAGCCATATCAGAAGTAACAGTGGTCCACCAAGCATATGCATCTCCCTGAAGCAAGGAGACAACACAACCCAACTTACGAGTGTCTGGGCACTCCATCTGACCCAAGATGCGCGTAGTACTCTTGAGCCAAGCTTCTAAACCCTCGAGATACTTCTTCTTAAAGGCATTTCAGAAGAATTTCCAAGTGACATCCGCTTCAGCCATATTAGAAGTAACAGTGGTCCACCAAGCATATGCATCTCCCTGAAGCAAGGAGACAACACAACCCAACTTACGAGTGACTGGGCACTCCATCTGACCCAAGATGCGCGTAGTACTCTTGAGCCAAGCTTCTAAACCCTCAAGAGTCAAACCACGGAACTCAACTCCGCCCAAACTACGGAGTCTCTCGAGGGGTAAACATGTCCCCGTACCCTGAGGTGGTGTTGCAGCTTGCATACCGGCCAAAGCTGTCTGAAAAGCCCCGACTATAGTCTGAATCAAATGGGTCATGTCTGCACCTGCCTGACCCAGACCCGCATGATCTCCATTACCCCAACATTTGCACAGTCCTGAGGTCCATTACCATCACCTCCAACTTGCGCACCGGCCTGAGGCACATTACCTTCACCACTCGCCCCATTACCATCGGGAGTAGGAGGAACATGAGGCACATCCCCGGGTGCCTGGTCACCCGCTCTAGGTTGTCCTCTCGGTCTCACCATACCGAAGATAAGATCTAAAACAGTAAACACATCACACACAAGAAAACATTAGGTTAGCAAAGGGCAAGGACCCAAGTTCTCAAGCTCTTTAAACCAATACCATTTTTCGATAACAACAACTAGCAATGGGAACATTCGACTAAACCTCAACCAACAACAAGATCATTTAAAGCATGCTTTCATACACCGTGCAATAGCAAACAAACCAAACAAACCAACTTACTTGACTTACCTTCCCAAGAGACCTCGTAACCGAGGCTCTGATACCACCAAATGTAACCCCCTTGTCCTAGTCTAGCCAACAGACCGAACCGAATGGGTTACACGGGGAAAACCAAAGCGAAACCTGTTAAGATCTCACCCCGATTAGCAACCATATTTTTTTCTTTTCCTTTAATTATCTTTTCTAGATGCATTTATTTTACCCTATGTGAGAGGACAAGCAGCGGAACACACGCACAAATACTAATCAAGCAAACAGGCAATTAAGATAACCATTTTCCAATTTTCAACAGGCTATATCGGTACGCTAAAGAACTGTATCGATACACATGTACTTGGTTAACACCCCAAGTCAACCCTAGGGAAACCGTATCGATACCCACAAGGTGCGTATTGATACGCCCTCAACGGTCAACTTTCCCATGGTTAACTATGAAGACCGTACCGATACCCTTAAGACCCATACTGATACACCAAAATCTCGTCAATTTCTTAGATTTCCAGGGAGCATTTTGCGTATCGATACGCATCCGCCTACCGGTACGCCTTGCCTAAAATAAGGCCCCAAACAAAGGGACCGTATCGATGCTGCCCTAGAGCGTATCGATACGCCATGTACATAAAGTTTGCAAAATTCGATTTTAAGCACAAAAGAGCTAACTTAAACACCTTAAACAAGTCTATGACTAACTCTAAACATACATACAACCTAAGGTAACCAAGGAATACTCATTTAAGGCACATCAACATACAACAAGGCTAAAAATCAACAAGGCAAGGTTTAACAAGCAACCAACATGCTTAACATCCATCAAAAGAGTTAAGGACCAAAACAAAACATGCTTCAATACTTAAACATGTCAACAACATTAATAAAAACAAGACTTAAGAGTTTGAGCACCAACTCTATACAAAAACCTAATATTCCCATTGTCTAAGCATTATTACAAAACATAAACCATACTTTGAGCTTAGCAAGAACTCCACGAATCCTTTCCTTGCCCACTTGCCTCCCGGATCCTCTAACGATCTGCATTGTTGGAAAAAGAGAGCGTAAGCTTATATCTTAGTGAGCGGAGCTCTAAACACAACAACAATGCAGTTTTTTTAAAACATAAATCTTAGATTTATAGCAAAACCATTTAAGGAAAGACGTAATGAGACACAATCATCACAATACATGGTATGCACATGCATAACCAAAACCCGGTAGGACTACACATCACTGTTTAACTAGAAGTTTTTCGATGGGACTACACATCATCGTACTCTTCTACTAGTCACTACCGGTAGGACTACATATCACCGTAGTAACGACAACCATCACGAGAGGCTCGACACCAACAACGACTACACATCAACATTAAACGGAGAGTAAAAACAATCCAAAAATATCACCACAACACACATGTTCACGAAAGCCAAAAATCAACCAAACAAACGAGATTAGATGAACTTACTCTTGGGTCTAGGTTAGTCTATAAGACTCCACCCAAACCCCAAAACCTTCATTGAACATAATTAAAATCCCAAAACAGTTTCCACTCACCGCTGAAACCCAAACGAAAGTCGAAACACCGATCTCAAGCTTCCAAACGAAAGACTCCACGCACCCGAAGCTCCCGAACCCGATTCCTCTGTTTTAAGCAATCCAAATCAAACTATTAGGACACCAATACACTTGTAAACTGGTAACAAACTGGAAACTCACTCTTGCAACCAAAACACATCAATACGAACCCAAATTTCATCCAAACTTCAACATTTTCGTTCTAAACAAACCCCACACTGAAATCACCCATTTCAACCATCAAAACACATCCAAAATCATCTAGAAATACTCCCCAACATCAAAGAAACCACCAACCACGTTTTCAACCCAAAACAAACCCCAAAACTCAACCTTTACAACCTAAAAATCTCATTTTATACCTATTTTGGGTTTCCCACCATTTGCCATCCTCTTAACATTTTTAAAACACCCAAGTATGATCAACAACACCCTTAAACATTTTATTAGAATACCCATACGAAAATCCTTCCATTTCACCATTTTTCAAACTCAGGCATTTTAAAATAATCCCAAAATAATGAATTTTTAAGAAAAATCTAACTAGTAACAACTCAAGGGAAGAAAGATTAAGTCAATGGAAAGCTTACCTTGGAAATCTTGCTTGAAAGAGGGATTGGGCAATGGAATAGTGATTTTAGGGTTTATGAAAGGTTTTGAGCTTTTTGTTTGATGAAGAAGATGATATCTTTCTTTTTTATTTTGAAAAGTGAGATAAAAACCTTTTCCAATTTTCATTAATGTCATTTTCGTTATTAAAGGTAATTTTTATAAAATCATCATTTTAATTCTAATTTTAACCCGGACTAATCCTAAATCAAAATCGATAAACTTCCGGGCCCTAAATTGGGGCGTTACAATTTTATTCAAAAATTAAAGTTCTCAGTTGATACTCTCCACTCTCTCTTAGGTTGTGAGCAGGCCCATTTATGAGATTTTAGCGGCCCTATGGTGAACTAAAAAAATCGGGCCCCTAATCAGGGATTTAAAATACGGTTGTGGTCGGGTTTTCGGTCACATTGCATTTTTTGTGATTGCGGACATAAAGGATACTATTGCGATCATTGAGAGTATAATTACTTTGTTTTTTTAATAACATATGTTATTGTGGAATAAGGGTTGCGGATATTGCGATTTCAGACGATGTCGTTATCGTTATATAACAGCCGTTGTTGTGGTTGTAGACCAATATTTAAATCCATATCCTTAATAATATTAACAAGTATTGAAACAAATAAATTTTAAGAGTAGGTCTATAATAACAAGCATCGAAAAGAAGTTGGGTATCTAATAAAAAATATTGAACAAAAATTAAAATTTAAAAATATGTCTATAATAATAAATATTAAAAAAATACAAGCACCTAATAACAAGTATTGAAAAAATTGGACCCTAATAACAAGTATTAGAAAAGAAAAAAATTTAAGAGTATACCCTTAATAACAAATATAGAAGAAAAAAACTGGGCTCTTGGTAACAAATATTAGAAAATAAACTAAATTTCAAGAGTAGACCCCTAATAATAAATTTTGAGAAAATTGGCCCCTAATAATAAATATTAGGGAAAAATTAGACCCTTAATAGTAAATATTGAGACAAAATTAGACCCCTAATAATAAATATTGAGCAAAAAATTTAAACATCTAATAACAAATATTAAAAAAATTAGGCTCTATGATTAATATATAATATTTTTTATAAGTATAATTGATTATAAAAATTCTGGGCTCTGGATGGTTGCTCCCTTGCCCAGAGGCCTACGACTCTAGTTGTAGGTTCGAAAACTATTAGGAGCAAATTTCCCTTCCACTCCCTTAGGTAGAAATTGTTCAAAAAAATATAAGATTAATTCTAACAAAAGTTGCTAAATTATTATCTAGATTCTAAAAATGATTTTTAAACTTTAAAACATTTCAATTAAGCTCTCAAAGTATTAATACGTATTAATTAGGGTTTTTTGTCAGTGTAATTGACAATTTGAATATTAGATGTCAGTTTTGATCCGACGTTAGTGGCGGAACTCAACATTATATATTGAGGGTGCCATTTAAAATTGTTAAACTTAAAGGGGAACAAAAAAATATAAATTATATAATTTATGGGACTAAAATATAATTTTTTTATTATTCCAACTCTTTTTTTTCAATTTTTAAAAAGGGATGGCACCCGCCGATTCGTTAAAGGTATCGCTCCAGTATGACATGACAAATATTTAAAAATATATGGATCACTCAACAAGTGCTGGGTGCATTGGTAAGTCACATTGCACTCCCAAGGAAAGAACGCAAGTTCGAACTTTAGAGACGATATTGTTGAGATGAGCAGTCACATACTCCAAACATAAACCGTAAGACGTAGGGGTGAGCAAAACTCGACTCGACTCTAAAAAATCGATATTTTTTTTTCAATTTCGAGTTATTCGAGTCAACTCGAAAAAATTTCGATTTCGAGTCGGTTTGGAATTTGCCCAACTCGAAAAATCGAATTTTACAGTTTTGCAATTTAGTCACTGATTTCATTTTTCTTCAATTGCTCCTTCATTTTAAGTTCATTTTGACCAAATTTGAACAACGTATTCCTAAACCAGCGTAGAATACATATTTATCTTCAATTTATATTTTTGAAAATAAATTTCATATTTTTTCAATTCAGCCCCTTAACTTTGTATGATTTCCTCATTTCTTCAATATCTCCTTCGTTTTAAGTCAATTTTGACCAAAATTGAACCACATGCTACTAAACCAATGTAAAAACTAGAATACCTATTTAGCTTCAATTCATATTTTTAAATTAAATTTCCTACTTTTGTAATTTAGCCCCTCAACTTTGAATGTTTCCCATTTCTTTAATTTCTCTTCCGTTTTAAGTCTATTTTTTTACCAGAATTAAACCACATGATTCACTAACACTATAGAATATCTATATAACTTCAATTCATATTTTTAACAAATTTATTAGTTTTTTAATTTAGCCCTTTAACTTTATATTTTATTCAATTTGATCATTTAACTGAATTTTTTGTAATTTTTTTCTTTACATCAATTCATTGACTCATTTATACCCCCATCAGTACTTTATCCTCAAAAGTTTCTTATTTAAAAATAATATTATAAATATATTTTAGAAGTTTAGATGATATTTTTTTTATTAAATAACATTACAAATCTTACTTACGCATGTGAAAAATAATATGAAGAAATATATATATATATATATATATATATATATATATGCATATCTTATATGAATAGAGAAAGTCGTTTAAATTGGAATCAAATCGTACTATAACATGGTAAATAATTACAATTAAATTTGTATAGAAACTCGAAAACTCGACTCGAATTTCATAAACTCGACTCGAATCGAAAAAATTTCAAATTAAGTTCAAGTTGTAAAATATGACGCGTCAACTCGAATAACTGGAATTTTTTACTCGACTTGACTCGACTCGCTCGAACGCTCACCCCTAGTAAGACGGACATGTCTATTAAAAAAAACATATTTTAAGTATATTTCATGTGAGATCTAAGTTGACATTTTACGTCTAAGCTAAGAGTTATGGTGGCGAAAATACATGGTTGACATGACAATGATAGTTTCAAAATTGAATTAAAATGTTTTGAAATTTCGAACTAATTTGGAATTTAAATAATAGTTTGAGGATGTCTAGTAAAATTAGCCCTGGAATAAAAAATATATTAATCTTAGGGTAAACTACACAGGTGACCACCCAATTATGGGGTTGTTTCTATTTTGACCACTCAACTACAAAATTCGACAATTATACCATTAAGTTTTTAGAGTATTCTTATTTGGACCACCAACCGTTAAAATCTAACGGAAAAAATAACTTAGCAGATAATGAAAATTTTTATAATTACATATTTGATCTATATTATTTACCTATTATATCAATTTGATCCTAGTTATGGTCAAAATATGAACACTTTAAAAGTTCTATAGTTGGGCATTCACCTGTTTAGTTTACCCTTAATCTTATATAGAAAAAGGAGAAAAGATGTGCACCGACTGTCGCCAGACGACAAGAAGAGTAGGAGAGCCAACACAGGCCAGGAGCAGGAGGCGGCTAGAGCCAGAAAGCCTAGAGCCGAGCCCGCACGAATGAACCATTCAACGCTCACATAACGGTTCCGAGAAACCACACCCCTCTCTATAGTCTATTCCCTTGTAGTCCACACTCTTCTCTATTCCCTCTTCCTCTCTCTCTGTCCATTGGATAATTCCAAAGCCTTTTGCGTCGCCAATTCTTTCTTTTCTTTATCAATTATCGCTGTTCGCCACCGCTCTTATCTGCCCATTTGCTATCTTGTTTGTGTTCTGCTTGTTTTGCCACAGTTCCCTGCTTCTTTCAAGCTCTTTTTTTGAAGAAAAATATGATCTTTTTGGATGTTGGTTTTAGGGTTTTTTTGTTTCTGATTGATAATAGTAAGGTGGGTTTATCCACTGTATCTCCTTTTGAGAACTGCCTGCTATTTTAGTTAGTGAAGTTGTGGGTTGCTTGCAGTTCTTTGTGTGGGTTATTGGTTCAATGCTTGTGTTTGCTTTCCTTCTTTTGACTTTAGCTTGACTAGTTGTTTCAGTTTAAATTGTGCTTGTTTCAATTATAAAGTTTTAATTTTTATATCTGTTTGTTTGTGTGTATTCAATTTGAGCTACTGTTCTTGTTCTTTAACTTGTGTTGTTTGTTATGTGCTGCTCACTGAATGCTGAGTTAAATCGGTTATGAATACTGTGGTGGACTAAACAATTTGTGTGTAAATGGACAATTTTTTATTGGTTTAGCTTTGTTGTTGTACCTGCTTCCATTTGGCTTCAAGCTTTAACTCGAGTTTTGACTAGCACGAACTCAAATGATGATCTTATGCCAGAAACTAAATTAGAATTTTGGGAACATTTGTTGTTGTTACTGTTATTTTTGGGTTTGGTTTGTGCTTTTGTAGTTTTTTTTTACAGTATCAGTGTATTACTTCAACTTATAGTCTTGTGACATGCTAAGGTTTGTTTTCTGATATATTTTGAACTGTATATGTGAATTTAAAAGCACTGATGTGTTGTGCTTTGCACTACTTAAAACAATCTTTTAAATTATTACCATTCACATGTGAACTAAATATGCATTGCTATCTTCCTTTTTTAAGATTCAAGGGCTTTTTTTGATGGCTTTCAATTCGGTAATGATTTTCATTATACGCATGCAGGAAGATGTTTGGTGTGTATGATCAAGAGCATAACTACTTGTATATTGCTGAAATCTTTTTTCTGCCCATTCTTCTGACATCTGTTGTCAATGGGTGCTGATCAACAGAGAAAGCGGCTGAATGGTGCCAGTATTGCTGGCTGCAATTTTCAAGGCCAATACAGAAACAAAAAGAAAAGACTAGAGTCACTGCAAAATGATCTAAACACAAAATCTTGTATTTCCCTTGAGTGGAATGAGAACCAAAAAAAGGTCGTTGCCAAAAGGGATCAGATTGGTTTAAGTAAGAGGCATGTAAAGCCGTTTACAGATTCCACAAAACATTACAATAGCGCTTTGGCAGATGTTTTGACTCTTCCTAATGAAATTTTTGACTTGGATAACTTGACAGAAGTGCTTTCGTATGAGGTAATATTCTTGTTATTCTTTATCACCGTTGCTACTAGAATCTTCTCTCTCTACTGATCTCATGCTTTATGCAATTTATATTGAAATTGTTACAGGTATGGCAGACTCTTCTGTCTGAGAATGAGAGAAATCTTCTGATGCAGTTTCTTCCCACAGGAACAGACAAAGAGCATGTTCTGCAGGCATTGCTTGCTGGGGATAGCTTTCACTTTGGAACTCCTTTTCTTAAATGGCGAGTATCTATGCATTTTGCTTTTGACACCTTTTCCTCGCTGTGGAGAATGAATCCTTTCTTCTTGTAGTTTCTATTGGCCCTGCATTATATGCATCACAAATACATTTCCCCATAAATGCTCAAGTAGTTTGCAGTTTTCTATATGCCATTTATATACGCAGAAGTTTCAGCTTTTGGGGGAATTTGCTATTTTCTTGTTCCATTTCCAGGCAATATAGTATTTGATGATTCTAATGTAGGGTTTGATTATGCTAGATTTGACTGGAATTTATGCTTGCAGGGGTTCATTAGTTTGTTCAGGTCATCTTCACCCAGATGCTGTTATTCAGGAGGAACAACGATTAAAGGCCGAGAAGAAAGCATATTACTCAGAGTTACAGGACTACCATAATGAGTATGTAGCACGTGGACAAACTTACCTATGAATATAAGCTGTTCTTTTCACAGGTGCATTTGGTGCTGATTATATGATTGCAACGTTGTTTTTCTTCTCTTGGCAGTATCATAGATTATTTGCAGAAATTGAAGGTTAAATGGGAAAGCTGCAAAGACCCAGAACAAGAAATTGTGCATAAGTTGTGGAGGTTAGAATTTGCTACATGTTTCAATGTATAGCTGATAGGTTTTAGCAGAGGAAGATTCGTGTGTGTGAAACAGGTGCCACTAACTAATTCATACATTGTCAAGGGTGTTACACCAGGAACTTGTTTCTCAGCTTCATTGTTGTAACAGTGCCATACTACAGAATAGAATACTAGAGTTTTTTCAATTTGGGTATTTCCTCATGTAATTGGTTATTCAAAACATAATTGCAGGATTAAATTTCTTTTATCACATTTATGGAATATTTTAAATCCTTTTGTGTTAAGATCAAATATTTTGGGTTGCAATTTCTTTGGTAGGTCAAGAAGGGCTGGTGAGAAAGGGGTTTTCTCACATTCGAATGAACCTAAGCCTGTCAATCTTGAGCAGGAAGCTACAGTTACTTCTGAATCTTGTTCTTGGGCTGCGGATGAGAGAGCATGCAGTAGTGATAACCAAAATTCTTCTGTTGTGAAGGGAGGAAAACTACAGAGAAGGTAACGTCCTTCCATGGTGATTCTGCATGCATTGTCATCTTGCCATCTTGTTGAAGTTCACAAGAGTGATAGTTAGAAAATTGCTTTCTTAAAGCATGCTTTGCCCGAGTTTAGTACTTTGTTTTTTGTAGTTCCTTCGTAGGTTCTTTTTTAACTACAGAAGGAAATGTGATCCATTTGTTTAGCCAATATATGAAATACTGTGACCTCATAATCCACAAACTGGGTTTTACAGAATATAAATTGTAGGATTCTATATAGCAAAGCTTACCCTGGATCTTTTGCAGCACATATTTTTTTTATCATTACTATTAAAATTTATTTATAAATTGCGTGCCTAGCAAAGACAAAAACTAAATATACCCTTCTGTCTAAGAGGTTTGAAGTATAAACTTCTATGTGGGTATTTTCACACACCATGGTGGTTAGGTTTTGGGGGAACTAAGCTATATCCTTATTGAAATATCTTTTCACTTCATTCTTATCTGTATTAGGTGTTTAGGTGGTTCACCACTTTTTCATTTTTACTTATAATAGAAATTTTGTGCATCGTGTTCTTGTTTGAGGAACGTTTGCTGCATTTAGGTCTCCTTGTAGGAATTTGTCGTGGTGGCTGCATTAGTTTCATTTAGTTTTGCGCAGTTTTTTTTACTTGTTGGTGTGTGAATCTTATTATTTGTTATGGATATAGAATCCGCGAGAAAGGTTTCATCAAAGAAAAAGATAGAAATCTCTTGATTGCTCTGGATGATACACAGACTGTGGAAGCAAGACCCAGAAAGGGTGACAAGATACACAGGTGCAATATCCAGCAGAGTGATGGTGCCAAATACATGTCATATGTTAAGGTTAGTAGCTGCTTTGATTGGTGTAAATTGTAAGATATTGATGAGGTGCCTTTTATCTTGATCAGTTGTCTACTTGAATTATAATTTATTCTTTCTGCTACGGATTGGTCATTATTCAAACTCTGGATTAGTTGATACAAGCATGCTACTTCTGGTCCCTGGAAGTGCTTTTATGAGTTTTCATGAGCTGAACCATTGACCAGATGCCTAGCTGAATATTTCTACTGAAATGGTTGTGACATTACTACTCTAGTATCATGTCACTTTGTAGTCTTTACAGTAAATAAACTCTCATATCTCGGGACTATACCGTGGGGAAAGAACAGGTACTAAAACATACTACTGATGGCTTGCATATTTGTCTTGCCCTTATTTATATTCTTTGAAGTTTGAACAAGCATTTCTTCAGTATTTGTGACTACCCAGCCTTCTCTCTTTCCCTCTCATGTTATTTTGTTGGTAATTACTGATGATTATTTGCTTTTGATATGCGTCAGATAAGCAAAAAGCAACATGAACTTATTAAGAATATGAGGCAGTCTACTAGAAGCATTCAGTCCAAGTCTCTCAACCATGTCTTAGGCGACATCGGTAGCTTGCATGTACTACCATATGAAATATTTGAGGAAGAAGAACTGAGGAATTTGCATGAGCATTGGTGAGTGTTGAAACAATCATTTCTTTCTTGAACTCTGATAATCTTTATTATACCTATGCTCAAAGCAATTGTTGTTTAAATAGGTTGAGATTGGTAAAGGAAGATCTCCCGGCAGTGTATGCAAGCCGGAGAGAAATACAATTACAGAAACGGGAAATAGCGAAGCTGTTGGAGCAGGAGATGGAAGAAAAACTAAATCCAGTGTTTGAGGTTTATTTCTCTGCCCTTTGCTCATTTTTCCGTTGTATAAGTAGTTTGGTTGCTCACATAACTGTTGTTTGTGTGATATTCACCAAACTCATTCGATCTGTGTTTCTATTGTTGTGTGGCTTTGAACATCTTCAATGCTACTACCATGATGTTGATATTTTTGTTGGTCTGTCAGGATGAAGTGGAGGAAGATACTGGAAAACTCCAGGATCAGGAAAATGATGTTGGTACAAACTTGGATGTTGTAGGGGCAGAGAAAGACGATCCTGAGAGGTTGATTGAGGATCCGAAGGATACTGAAGCAACAAAGACCGAGTTCAGCATGGAAGAGGAAGACGACCCTGAGAAAATGCTCGAGGAGCAAAAGGATGCTGAGGCAATAGAGAGCGAGTCCAACATGGAAGAGGAAGACGGCCCTGACAAATTGCTTGAGGATCAAAAGGATGCTGAAGCAACAGAGAGCAAGTCCAGCATGGAAGAGGAGTCTGTTCCGGCCTTACTTCAGAATCAGTCCCCACAGCAGATTTCTTCGATTAATAGTGGCTATATGCACAATTGTGAGGATATTGAATCTGAAAACAAAGAGAATCTCTTGAAATCAGATGATGCCTTTTCAGATCTATCTGAGAGCTCAATGAAATTGAAAACTGCTGATGCAACTATTAATCAAGAAGTTCATGTCTCTTCTGCAGAGAATGTTTGGTCTGCATATAGTGTGTCACACTCTCACCATGATTCAAACACAGGCCATGAATACACATCTTGCAGTGGATTGCCACTCACTCATCAAGCTAATGAAGACAGACAGAACCACATGATTGGTCTGGAGTCAGGTTTGCACGAACAAAGTACTGGGAAGGTTTTGTTGCATGGACATCCTGAAGATGTTTCTTTTAGTTCTTACACAAATCAAGACCGAAGTGAGCTGCTTCAGTCTTTCTTCAAGGATCAGGTAATTTTGCCGTATCATAGTGAGCAGAAACAGGCTGGGCTAGTTTTCCAGTCCCCAAAGAATGTTTTGATGGAAGATGGTGATTTTAATGGTCAATTTCTGGAGCAGTTGCGGCCATCACTGCCTCTAGAAGAGAGGCCAAAGAGGCAGGAGGAGGTTTATGTGCAACAAAACATGTCAGAAAACGTTTACTCTGATGGATCTCAGGGAAGATACTTGCCCCCAAGGCAAGAACACTTGCCTTCAGGGAATATGCAGGATTGGGGTGTGAATCCTGCCCACATGTTGGCGCCTTTTCAACATCAGTTGAATAGCGGAGAATTGTTGAATCAAAACTGGTTTACCGAAGAGCATCAAGCTGGAGTTGCTGGAGGATGGGCTGGTTCAGATAGCTTTCGTGGGCCAAGTCAGAGTATCCCGATTGTTAGGGAAAACAACTCGGCAGATCAGAGTCTATTTAGCATTGTATCTCAATGTAACCAACTTGGTTCAAGAAACCCTTATGAGTCAATGGGGTCTACAGAGCATTTAATTCAACAGAGGAGCAATGTAACAAATGGAAGCAGTATAGAGCAAGCAGGTAGTCATCCGCTGGATTTCCTAGGGGGTCGTGATGCAAGTATGTCGGTGATGGGTGATGAAATGGGATGGATGAACATGGCACATCAGAACACTGTTGCTTCGGTGCATGAGGATCCAATGGCAATGGCAATGGCAATGGGTAAACCGTATCCGAGATCATGGAATCAACGAATGTAGTCGGATGAGCTATCATGCAAACTTCTTTGATGCTTCTTAAATTATATTTATTTTTGAAGTAGAAGAGAGTTGTAGGTTACTTCTACTTGCTATTGCAACTGCTTATTTGCAGGAGCTGAGTATACAATACAAAAACTCTGAGATGACAAGATAGTTTTTCTTTTTTTGGTTTCTTGTACATTCCTATGAGATCTTAGTACTATACATAAATATATCACTACTTCACTAAACAATGATAAATTTTGATTGGATTATATTAGATTCAAATTTAATCGGCAAGTATTCAATTTGTGATTCTATTAATAGTTAGTTTATTAGTTCATGCTCCTTACCTAAATTACTAATTTAAATATTTTTTAGGTGTCTAATATTTTATTTCGTTAATTTTAGGTGTATGGTTGTCAGGGCCGCTAGAATTAATGGTTGGGGTAAATTTAAATATTTAAAAACTGTGGAGGTAAATGTATAATTAATTCGTTCTTTAAAAAATTTGGCGTTGGGGGGCATGACCCCTTTTTGGGCCTCATTTCCCTCTATCTTTGCTGGTAGTTAATTATCGTTAATTTCTTTAAAAAAATAATTTTATTTTCTTTTTAACTTAATTTTAAAAAAAATCTAAATTTCTCAATATTCACAAAATAGTTTTAAATTTAAAAATTTTAACACCTAAATTCAGTCACTACCGTCATCGGTTGTCATGTCGTTGCCCACCACTCATGTCGAAAGATTTACAAATCGTTTACCCTATTTTTTCGTCGTCAAAAAACGATGAACGATATTCTAATCAAACTTTAAACGTAAAATCTTTATTCAAATGATGAGTGACAAACGACATCTAAAAGGACGACGAACAACGTTTGGACCATGCGACAAGAGGGAGACTTCATTTCGATGACGACGACAACGACAATTAATTTGAGATTTGGATTAAGATTTTTAAAATTTAAAGCATTTTTGTGAAATATGGTAATGTTGGAGTTTTTTTTATAAAAAAGTTTAAATTTTTCTAAAAATAAAAAAATTAAAAATTAAAACCTGTCACGCGTCACATTCTAATTGGCTAACGAATTTTTTAACAACGGTTAAACACAAGACACCTAAAATTAACCAAATGAAACGTTAGCCACCTATTTTTACCAAAAAATAGATTGAGTACTTAAAATTAAAAAGAGACATAGTTTGAGCACTTGTTTATATATTAAGCCTTAAATATACATTATACCATTAGTTTTTTTTCTCTCCCATAACCAGTTATATTCAACATACTTACTAATTTAGATTGAGTATTATAAAGATTCGTTTTAGATTATCTTTTTAATTCAGTTTGTTTCATCTATACACTAGTATTTAAAGAGAAAACTTTGATACGTACGCTGTGTAAACACAAACTTTTTGAATTTAATGTTTATGAGATAAGTTTATGATTTAGAATTTAAAGTTTATACTTAGGGTTTAAAGGTTTAAGATTTAAGCTTTTAGGGTTAGGAATTAAATTTTAAATTCTAAAGAAGATTGTATAATATTTTTTTATACAGACTAAATTTATTCCAGTGTTCATTCAATTAGATCAACTCGCAGTTGCTATTAGTTTACCCTTTTTCGGGTAAATTGTTGCAATGGTCAATTATATTTTTACTGAGTACAATTTTGGTCACCAATGTTTTGATTCAAAGGAAGAGAAAAAAGCTAAATCCAGTCAAAGAACCTGTTGATCGAAAGCAAGGTCACCCAGCTGTTCCCTCTAATATTTCCGAATTATCTTCAGGTTAGTGTTGATTTTTGCTTTTGGTTTTGAATATTTTAAAGTTAATTACTTCATCATGTGTTATGATATGTGGATTAATATTGTAGAAAATTAAAAATTAAGTTAGATAAAAAAGAATATAGAAAATGGTGGAGGGGAAAAAAATAAAAAAATTGTAAATATGGAGGATTAAAATGTGTAATTATAAAATTATTTTTATTTCGGTGATCAAAATAGAGTGAAATAATAGTTTAGGGACTATCTAGGTAATTTATTCTTCTTTTTATTGTGCCAGATCAACAAGCCGTTAACGTTTAACGGCAACAAATATCTCAGTACAATAACCAATAGTTTACAGATCGAAAACATAAGTGACCTTATCGGTCAAATTTGAAAATTGGTGACCAAAACTGCATTCAACGAAAACATAAGTGACCATTGCAGTAGTTTACCATTTTTCTTTTACGTGGGCTACCAATACCATTATCTTATGGCCTAACTGAAAAATAGATGCCTAAAGTATACATCTTTTGAACTTTAGGTGTCTAAAGTATTTTTTTTTTTGTAAAAATAGGTGTTCAAAATTTCAACAGTTATAATTTTAAGTGTTTGGCTGTTAAAAAAATTGCCAACCAATCAATGCTTGACATGTGACATTAATTTTATTTCTTTAAACAAATTTTAAGGAAAAAAACTCAGAATTTTTAGTTTTTTATAAAATCTCAAAATTTTACAAACTTTACAAAATATTTTTCAAATTCTTAAATTTTTTAAACCCAAACCCCTAAATCTCAATATTTTACAAAATAGTCCCCAAATTTCTAGAATTTTCCAAAGCGGTCATTCTCCCCAACACAATGTCGTCGGAAATGTCGAACGACGTGCAACTAAACGTCGAACGCGAAATTGATGTTCGGCTGACACGTTGTTCGACCTTTTCGACGACGCCGTGTTGGAAAAAATGAACGTCATGATTCGGCGACCAAAGGGGTGTTGGTTAGGGCCAACGATCGGCGACAATGATTTGGGGTTGGGGTTTGAGAAAATTTAAAGATTTGAAGACTGTTTTGTAAAGTTTGCAAAACTTCAAGACTTTATGAAAAAAATTGAAAGTTATGAGTTTTTTTTAAAATTTTTTTTAAAAATAAAATTAGTGGCACATGTCAAGCATTGATTGACTGACAATTTTTTAACACCCATTTTACGGTCAAGCACCTAAAATTATAACTGTCGAAATTTTGAACACCTATTTTTATAAAAATATACTTTAAGCACTTAAAGTCCAAAAGATTTATACTTTAATCACTTACTTTTGATTTAAGCCTTATCATATTTTTATTATTATGCTGGTTCCGAGTCTTACGTTAGGACCTGGCCTCCCCTTGGCTTACGCCCCTTGCTATAAAACTGCCATCGCCATTTCGGTTTCTTCTTTAGTTTGTTCATCCATTTATGGTTTCGGCTTTTGAATTCCCCTCCTTCTTCAATCTCCACCCACCATGACCATGTTTAAGACCAAGGCCGATGGCATCACCAAGGAAGTCGTTCGCTTGGAGCGGGAATCCGTTATTCCCACTCTCAAGCCCAAGATCATCATGACTCTCTCCAATCTCATCCGTACCTCCCATTTCCTTCTCCCACACTTTAATGCCTTCATCTTTGAGTTTCAAACTCTTACTTTTTTTCCTGTGTTACAGAACATAGTAAAGACCGGGCTGAGTTTGTAAAGTTCTGCAAGCGCGTCGAGTACATGGTTCGAGCTTGGTATCTTCTTCAGTTTGAGGATTTGATGGTAACATAACATAACCCTTCCACCATTTTGTTCCTTTGTTCTAATCCCAGTTTGAATTTTGTTTTGTTTTTCTTTTAGCAATTATACTCCCTCTTTGACCCTGTACATGGGGCTCAAAAGTTGCAGCAGCAGAATTTAAAACCTGGTGAAATTGATATACTTGAGCAGAATTTCTTGACATATTTATTTCAGGTATTCTTCTTTCTTCTAATGGAACCAAAAAGAAATCTCACAAATTGATACTATTGTTTTCGAAAGGATTCTCGGACTACACCCACAACGAGGTATAGTCTGCTTCAAAGGCAGGGACGGACACATGATTTTATGTCAGGAGTATGAACTTCTGTATTTAGAAAAACTATATGAGAATTTAAAAAATTTTAGGAGGTGCGAAATTAGATTATCAAATAAAATACAAAGAAAATTTTAGGGGAACGACTCCCCTAGCACCCTCTCGGTCCATCCCGGTTCACATGTCTAAGAATAATAAGCATGCAATGATGAGTAAACTTCATTTATCTTCATGTTGCAAGTTGAAAATCCCTTTGTTCGGTTTACAGGTTATGGAAAAGAGTAATTTTAAGATAGTTTCAAACGAGGAGATTGATCTTGCATCTTCAGGCCAATATCTTCTTAATCTCCCCATAACAGTTGATGAAACAAAGGTCATCTGCAACTTCATGTGTTGTGCATATTATCTGGCCAAATTATTAAGTTTTCATTTGAACATGCTACAATGTGGATTCTCTATCTTAAATCATGTTTTTTTTTACTGAATTCAGATTGACAATAAACTTCTGAGGAAATATTTTGCTGATCATCCACAAGATAACCTTCCAGATTTTGCTGATAAGGTTGTGAATCGCAATCTTAGCATCGGAATTGCTTCATTCTTGATAAATGTTTATCAAGCATATTTGTAATGCAAAGCCAATTCAGTTTAATGAAGTGCCTTATTTGAACATATTTGATTTTCAAGTATTAGTTTGAGCACTCCCTCTTTGTCAAGCTAAGTATGATTCTTTTGTGTCTAGTACATTATCTTCAGACGTGGGATCGGAATTGATCGAACAACTAATTTTTTTTACATGGAGAAGGTAGACGCTATCATCGCACATCTTTGGGCACATCTTATGAAGCGAACTCGGTGAGCTTTATACAAGTGTTTATGGCTTATTTTTTGTGAATGTACTTTTCCATACTGTTGCTTAGATGTAATTCAGACGACTTTTGTGGCTATAAGCCTATGGAATGTTATTTTTCTCCGATTTTACGAAATCTCATTGAATTAGTACGAGTAGTAGTAGATTGAGGTAATGCTCAGCCATTTAGCAGTCATCATTTTTAAGGGTCCTAAATTGTTAACATACTGCATAAAGTTAGCAAAGATGATCTGTAAGTAGGTGTTCCTTGCAGGTTAGACAAGATTTTCGGCAAAAGACTAGGAAGGGAGCGCAAGAAAGTGCCAAATAAGGATGAGGAAATTAGTGAAGAACTCTACGTTGAGCGCGTTCGTCTCGAAAAAATGGAACTAAGGTTGTGAAATTACCATCTTTATAATGCTGGTGTTGTTTCTACTAAATAACTTTCTTCTTCCAGTTTGCAGAACTTGATTATGAAGACTACAATTCAAGAACCTACTTTTGAGAGGATAATTGTTGTTTACAGGTACTACTGTCTATTGCATCTTATCCTACAGGTTTCCAATTGGATATCGAAACACAAGTTTTCAGTTGCATCTAAAAAGTATGGTGAAATTCCAGGAATTCGAGTCAAGGACCGGAAAAGAATCGAGGAATACATGTGAAACATTTCAAACATATTCCCATGGCAGATATGGAAATAGTCCTTGTGAGTCTCTCTTATTAGCCCTTTTGCGCGCAAAGTTGTTATACGACGCGCCGACATCGTGCATCATTGTACATTTTGTATGTTCCTTTAACAGCCTGAAAAGAAAAATCCTGGATTAACTCCTATGGATTGGGTCACATTCACTGCCTCTGCTGTAGTGGGACTGGTCAGTTAAGCAATCGTCTTTTTCGCACTCGTTTCGTCTTTGCTCCCCCGGTTTCTTACATTATTTTTATTGAAACGAAAAGCCCTATGCCACAGGTTGCAGTGATCACTTCTCGGGAAGCGCCTAAAGCTGATCTTTGGGTCATTTTTGCCATTTTGTCAACAGTGGTTGGTTACTGTGCTAAGACTTATTTAACGTACGTTTTTTGCCCATCTTCGATTCATTTGTATACATATACATCTCATATGAGCAAGTAAAGAGATATTTCCATATAGGTTCGAAGCGAACATGGCAGCATATCAGAATCTAATAACACAGTCCATGTACGAAAAGCAACTCGACAGCGGACGGGGAACCTTGCTTCACTTGTGTGATGATGTGATCCAACAGGAAGTAAGCTGCATTCTTTCTCTCTGTTTCAAGTAGATTTTCTTGTCGAAAACCAATGAAAACGACACAGTCGATGCGTATAATGTCGTGTGCAGGTGAAAGAGGTAATCATTGCATTCTTTATACTAATGGAGCAAGGTAAAGCCACCGCCAAGGTATGATGCATATGTAGCATACTTGATACGAACAGCAGCGAACAAGATCGATTACGTTCAAGTTGTGCAGATGAAAACTATATTGTTGCATAATGTGTTGATATATTGATGCAGGAACTGGACCTACGGTGTGAAGATCTACTAAAGGAGGAGTTTGGGGAGAGCTGTAACTTTGATGTGGATGATGCACTTGAAAAGCTAGAGAAGTTGAAAGTTCTTACTAAGGTCCCAACAAACTACATATACATATACATATACATA
Organism: Hibiscus tridactylites; assembly: GCA_958450335.1. Lineage (NCBI taxonomy): Eukaryota > Viridiplantae > Streptophyta > Magnoliopsida > Malvales > Malvaceae > Hibiscus > Hibiscus tridactylites. The sequence goes on from OY288269.1 coordinate 8,315,131, forward strand.
TACATATACATATACATATACATATACATATACATATACATATACATATAGATGCTATTCATTTGATATAAAATGGTTTATGAAATGCAGGATCCTACTGGGAAATATGCCTGTGTGGGATTGACACGGGCTAATGATATAATTGGTGTGACCACTGAAGAAGTAGTGCTCAAGGCAAGACTGGGTACCGTGGCATCTTGATTTATGGAGCACCACCCTTGGTAAGTTGTTTTTTGTTACTACTCACACACCCCCGACAGGAGCAAATTACAGTCACACTTACATATAGGTTGGTCAAATTATATGAATTCTGACAGATTTTAATCTTATAAGATCGAATATTCTTTTTAAAAAATTCGGTTATAGATCGGCTAAAAACTCGATTCAACCCATGACCATTTCTACTCACACACTAGAAGCAAATTATTCCATCGGTTTGAATTTATTAGACATAATGTCAAAAAATGTTCCTAAGGTTTGATAGAATAATCATTTTTATTCATTTTTTTTGAAGTATTTAACCTTCAACGTTTCATTTGAGTTAAAATGGTCCATCCGTGGACGAAAACTGACGATAAACAGCTTGAAAAGACTTGACAGAATGACACATCATTTCAAGTCATTTAATGTTAGTTATTAACCGTTTTCATCCACAAATGAATCATTTTGACCCAAAATGAAACATTAGGAATTAAATTGTTTTAAAAAAATAAGAGTCAAAATGATTATTTAGTCAATTTTTAAAGACAATGTTTGACATTATGTCAATCTATCATGTGGGAGGCTGAACAGCCATGGCCAAATAGGCCTAACGCCGGGGTTCTGTATTGGATTCATTCTTTATGGATTATCAATTATTATTGATGATGATGATAATGATGATGATGATGATGATGATGAATTTTTTATGCAACTTTTCCTTTTCCTATTGGTTTCAGATGGAAGGGCATATGTAATATGTTGTTGCATTGCCGGCAGCCAGTTTTCCGAGTAGAATTTGTTGTGTACTTAACAGCAGTTGATTTATAATTTGTTGTGTACTTATAATTTAATTGATACAACGAAACCAATTTCCCACTTAGAAATGTAATAACACATGAAAAATAAAAATTAAAAGAAATTATTTGTAATGATGTAAGTATGATGTTAGTTGCAAAATGATCGATTCTAGTATATAATGTATTTTAAATTATTTAAAAAATAAGATTAACAAAGCTCTCACTCGCACCGTCGCACGCGTCATTTTCTGTCGTCTATTCAGAAATTTTGGATCGATTTTCTGCTTGTAAATACAATGTATTTTACTTACAATATTTTGCTCCAATTTACACCACATATCATATTTAAATTATAAAATCTAAATTTTAAATTTTTAACTTTAAACCCTAAATTTTAACTATATTTTTTCACATTGGGTGAGAATTAGGGGTGATAATGAGTTTGACCGACTCACAAGCTACTTAGACTCGGCTCGGTCAAAGCTCTGCTCGAGTGAACTCGAACTCGTGCTCGGCTTGAGACCTTAACAAGCCAAACCGAGCCGACCCAAGCTCGGCTCGAAAAGCATGTGAACAAGCTCGAAATAATTATATATATATATTATACACGCTTGTATGTTTTGGTGTTGTTAACTTGTTCTCATAGTTAAATACTTTAAATCCACTTCTCCTTGTGGACTTGTATAATTTAGAAAATGTATTATGGTTACTTGTGGACTTTAAAAATAAATATTATCTTTTCCCAAATAGGTTTCACATATTTTTCAAAAACTCTAAAAAAATAATTTAAAAAAAATAACAAGCCGAGCTCAAACTGTCCAATTCGAGCTTGAGTTCGAACTTAAAATTCTGAGCTCGACAAACTTCGAGTCTGAATTGAATTTAATAATACTATTTCTGAGTCAAGCCAAGCCTAGGCAAGCTCAAGCTCGGCTAGTTATCACCTCTAGTAAGAATGAGTCTTGAGATGGATTTATATACGACGTTTTTCTTACCCTTGTTAATGGATAGTGATATGACAAGGTCCTCACATGCGCACATCATTGTTGTCGCCCGTTCAAAAAATTTGGATTAGTTTTCTTGTCGTACATACTATGTTTTTTCTGAACAAATAATGTATTTTAATTACAATATTTTGATACATGTTTGAAAAATTATACAACCTATCATGTTTAAATTATAAAATTTGAAGGGTAATTATTTGATACACTGGCGGTGAAAATTAAAAGTTTTCACAAGCGCCTTAGTTTTAGAGTTTAGGGACTTAGTTTAGAAAGTGTATGGTTTAGGAGTTTAGGTCTATGGATTTTTGTTGAGTGGATCGAATGATCGAAATAAACCAAGAGGGGGTAAATTAGATTTTTAAAGTTCTTGGTGGTGGAATTTGCAAATAAAAATGGTAGACAAGAAATTTTAGAGTGGTTCAAGTTCCAATTGAACTCTACATTCACTACCTTAGCTTCACTAAGGATTTGCAACAATTCCACTAATTGCTCTTCCCCTTTTCTAGGCTAAGGAGGTAACCCTTACAATTTTCGGTCAAATTTTCTACTCAAAATTTGACTCAATCCTCACACAATAGAAACAAAGAAGTTATTGGCTAAAACAAGTATCTTTCAATAATGGGATTTAGGCACAAATGCTTGGATTTAGGCACAAATACAATTGAAATGATAATAATGAAAAATACAATTGGGGTTACAAGAAAATAATGGGATTTAGGCACAAATGCTTGAATTTGATGTTTGGATGTTTACTTTAGGATCAATAGTTGTTGCTGAAACTTTTAGGGGTCAATTTTATACCTTCTCATTGAATTCTAGCCGTTGTGGTTGTTGCATTCATCAATAGAGTCGTTGGGGGTGTTATCTTCCCTCCATAAATGCAGTCTGCAACCAACCGTTTCGAAACTCCCGACCCTGTTTCGAAACAAACCAAAATAGAAAGAGCCGTTGGGGTGCATTAAAGAGCCCGTATCGAAACGGTTAGACTTGTTTCGATACGCTAAGAGCCGTTTTGAAACCCGTTTCGAAACATTTTGCTACTGTCAAGGATCGTATCGAAACGGCTTGAGATCGTTTCGATACGCCTTAACGACTTGTTTAAAATCAGTTAAAAACATTCAACGGTCATATTTTTCAAATCAGTTTTAAAGCCGTTTCGAAACATTGGATATCGTTTTGATATGGTGTCTCGATGTTCTTAAGTTGTTTCGAAACTCGTTTCGAAACACGGGTTGACAGTGTTGAAATCGTTTCGGTACCCGTTCCGAAACAAGAACTCACAGTTTCAAAACTGTTTCGAAACGCCTAAGGCCGTTTCGAAACAGTGATTCGAAAATCATTGTTTTAGCTTTAAGAACACTTAGAAAGCATTTGATAAATACAGTTTTTAACTTAGGCATATTGTTTAAAACATATAGAGAGGTTTGAGGACTTAAAAATTCGTTTTCACATTTTCAATTTAGTCCTTAAGTTTTTTAGTTATATCAAAATTAAAATATTGGTTTCACAATATCCCCATTTTTGATATAACAAAACCAAAGTTATAATTTCTAAGAGTTTTGAAAATTTTGAATACATTCTAACTCCCCTCAATTTAAGATGTTTTTTTTTTTAAGTTTTAAAAGGATTTAAATCTAAGTTTTAAAACTTAAAAAACACTTAAAACGAATTTTGGCTCTTAGATTGCTTCTCCCCTTTTTGTTAGATCAAAAATAATAAACAAGGCTCAAAGAGAAGAGATAGGGTTAAAAGCAATAATCAATAAGCAACAAGCAACATAATATTAAATTCAAATATCCAAAACAAAAATCTTAAACAATAAGTTCAAATCATAATCCCAAATAAAATCAAAGCATAGATTCATAAAACATAATGGAAATAAATATGCAAACTTAATCCTAATATGCATAGCTAATATGAGATGACATGAGAATCCTAAGCCTCGTCGTCGTCACCATCATCATCCATGAAATCATCATCGTCCTTGGCTTGAGAACGACGAAAATTCATCCATTGGCCATAAAAGGTGGAGAAGGACATGTCTATAGCTGTGTGTTGATTCTCAAGGGATGCGAGTCGATTCTTATTTGCAAGGAGACGATCCTCTACTGATTGCAAGCATGTATTGATAGCACCAAAACCTCTAGACATGTTAGTGTCCAAAGAGTTGAACCGCTCGGTAAAAAAAGCCGTGAGAGCTTCATTGTTCGCAACTGGAGCTTGTGGTTGAGGTTCAACTTGAGGTGGAGGTACTTCCCTATCAACACATTCACATTGGCCATTGTTGATATATTGAAATCCGGACCTACAGAGAGAAGATTCACCAAGTTTTTGCTTGCGGGGTTCCGGTGAGTCATATGTGCAATCAAGATTAAGCTTTCCAAAGATGTAACTTAAAACAGTCCCGTAAGTGAAAGATTTTAGTGCATCGGTGTCACGGAGCTTAACATTATTTACTATCTCGGCAAACATGATCTTAACAAGATTAGGGCGCTCACCACGACGAAAACATTCAAGCCAAAAATAATCTACTTGACGAGCGTGAGAAAATTTACCTCTAGAGGGGCGAAAAAACCACGAGACCATCAAGTGGAGGAACCTATCGTGAGCATCCAAGGTAAGCACCGAACCGGTGTGAGAACCAATGTGACTCTCATTCTTGATTCCTTCATTCTTAAGACCAAAATTAGTCTCTAAGTAAGGGATGTCAATGACAATCCTCTTTCCCAAGATAGAAGACTCAAGGCCAACAACTTCGGAGTCGTCTTCACTATTAATAAATTGGGCAATTGTGTAAAAGAGAAGAACCATGTGCTTGTAGCAAATATCCGGGATACTCAAGAAACCAATGAATCCCCATTCTCTTAAATGGGGGAGGTAACGAAAGAGAAAGCGCTCGGAGTCAAGAAACGAGAGGTCAACAACACGCTCACGACGAACGTCAAACTCCTTGACATAATTGAAACGCTCCCTCATCTCTAGAGTCTGAAGACTTTTGAAAAATAGCTGGGAGAGATTAGGACGAATACTCGAATCACTTGTTTGACCCGTCTTACGCTTTTTGTTAACGTTCTCCATAGACATCCTAAAAACATAAAGCAAACAATTGAAAACAAATTTGAAGTGTATGCATGAAGATCTTAATTCAATCCAATGGTAAATCTCACTTAGGTTTAACAACAAATTTTAAAAACAAAGAAACAAAACAAAACAAAAAAAGTTTAAGAGAAAAACAATTTAAAAAAAACAGTAAAGAAAATACGAATGAAAACTTATATATTCGAATCAAAAAATTGAAGATTTTGAAATTTTTTTTACAAGATTTGAAAAACCCAAGTATCAAAATACATAAACTATACAAAATTAAAATTTTCTAACCTAAGATTCGAATACAAATGTAAGGAAAAAGAAAAATATGAAAAAATGCCTTAAATTGAGATTTTGGATGAATAGATGAAAATTCTTGCACAAGATTGTTGATGTTTTCTTAGACTTGTGTTTAAGAGAAAAAACCCTTAAAATTTGGTGAAAAACAATGAGGTTTAGAGGGTTTTTATAAAAAAAAATTGTTTTAGGGTTTTTAGGGTTTTGGGAGAGTTTTAATTAAAGTTAAACTTTAACATTAAAGCCCCTTTAAAGCAGTCCGCTAACTCTTTTCGGAACGGTGTCGACCGTTTCAAAACGCGGGCACCGAGGTTTGACCGATTTTTCAACTCCAGCTAATTGTTTCGATACGGCTTTGACCGTATCGAATCCCCGTTGACTCGTATCGAAATACGTTTCGATACACCCATTGGCAGTAGCAAAAACGTTTCGAAACCCTTGGGAGGCGTTTCGAAACACCCTTCTCTCAGATGTAATTTTAAGGCATTCGTATCGAAACAGGTGGACCCGTTTCGATACACCTGGGCCTGGAAGTGCAGATGAGGCTCTAAAAGTGCAGAAAAATGAAATTTTTTAATGCCTAACTTGCATGAATGACATGTATGAGCAGGAATAACATGTGCAAACATAAACATACTCCCCCTAGCTATAGGCATGGATGAAATTAGGAGTAAAAATACATAAACATGGCATTTCACAAGATCAAGCAATTTTAAGCGCAAAAAGGTCCTAAAAGGTCAAAATAGGCTAGTTAGACCTAACTCTCTCCTAAGGGACCAAAAACGCTCTTTGTCTAAAGGTTTTGTAAATATGTCCGCTAATTGATTTAAGGTGTCAACATACTCTATAACAACATCTTCTTTAAGGACATGATCTCTAATGAAATGATGCCTTATTTCTATATGTTTGGTTTTACAATGTTGGATGGGATTTTTTGTCAAACATATGGCACTAGTGTTATCACATTTAAGGGGTATGGTTTCAACTTTAATACCATAATCTAAGAGTTGTTGCTTCATCCAAAGAACTTGAGCACAACAACTCCCTAAGGATATGTACTCGGCTTCGGTGGTAGATAAGGCTACACTATTTTGTTTCTTAGAGAACCAAGATATGAGCATACTACCTAGGAATTGACAAGTTCCCAAAGTACTCTTCCTATCGATTTTACATCCCCATAATCCGCATCCGAATAAGCATGAAGGTTGAAGGTTGAGTCTCTAGGGTACCAAAGACCTAAACAATGAGTATCTCTAAGGTACCTAAAGATTCTCTTAACGGCTATAAGGTGAGACTCTCTAGGAATAGCTTGAAACCTAGCACACAAGCAAACACTAAACAAGATATCTGGTCTACTTGCGGTAAGGTAAAGCAATGATCCAATCATAGAACGGTAAAGCTTAGAGTCAACACACTTACCTCCTTCATCTTTGTCAAGCTATGTAGATGAGCTCATAGGTGTGGCTTGAGGCTTTGCATTCTCCAAGCCAAACTTCTTGAGCATATCCTTTATGTACTTTGCTTGATTGATGAAGGTTTCATCCTTCCTTTGCTTGATTTGGAGTCCCAAAAAGAATGAGAGCTCCCTCATCATGCTCATCTCAAATTCACCTTGAATTATCTTAGCAAATTTTTTGCAATGACATTCGTTAGTAGAACCAAAAATAATATCATCAACATAAATTTGTACTACTAAGATGTCATTTTTATACATTTTTATAAAAAGTGTAGTGTCCACCTTGCCTTTTTCAAAACCTTTTTCAATTAAAAAATTTGAAAGTCTTTCATACCAAGCTCTAGGAGCTTGTTTTAAACCATAAAGAGCTTTAGTGAGTTTGAAAACATGATTTGGAAATTTTGAGTCTTCAAAACCCGGTGGTTGTTCCACATACACTTCCTCATTTATAAAGCCATTTAAAAACGCGCTTTTAACATCCATTTGAAAAAGCTTGAAATCATGATAACATGCATATGCAAGCAACATCTTAATGGCTTCCATTCTAACTACGGGTGCATAGGTTTCATCAAAATCTATTCACTCTTCTTGAGTGTAACCTTGTGCTACTAGTCTAGCTTTATTTCTCACAATGTTACCACTCTAATCTAGTTTGTTCCTGAAGACCCATTTAGTTCCTATGGTAGATTGATTACTAGGCCTATCAACTAATGTCCAAACGTTACTTCTCTCAAATTGATTTAACTCTTCTTGCATAGCCATAATCCAAAAATCATCTTTCAATGCTTCTTTTATATTCTTAGGCTCTATGCATGAGATAAATGCAACATGATTCATTAGTCTAAGAGAAGATCGAGTGGTTACCCCCTTGGATGGATCACCCAAGATTTCACCATCTTTTACATAGTTGAACTCCCTTGGGTAGCTCACTTCCTTTTCCTCAAGAGCCAAGTCCTTCAAGGCTTCATGAGGTGGATCTTGTGTGTCCTCTTCTTTTGTTGGAATCTCATTCTCCTTTGAAGTTTGTCCTCCATCAAAGGCATTTATGATTCACACATCATCATCATCACAAGAATCCTTCCTTGGAAAGAGGTTATCATCGAATACAACATGTATAGACTCTTCTACTACTAAAGTTCTCTTGTTAAATACACGATAGGTTTTAGAGGTTAAAGAATGTCCTATGAAAATAGCTTCATCACTTTTTGCATCAAATATACCTAAGTTGTCTTTTCCATTATTCAAAACAAAACACTTGCAACCAAATGGATGAAAATAGATAATGTGCTTTTTAGATTTTAAAATCCCATAAGGTGTTTTCTTTAAAATTGGCCTAATCATTACTCGGTTTACAATGTAGCAAACGGTGTTTGTGGCTTCCGCCCAAAAATATTTAGGTAAATTGTTTTCACAAAGCATGGCTCTAGCCATTTCTTGTAAAGTTCTATTTTTCCACTCAACTACCCCATTTTGTTGAGGAGTTCGAGGAGCCGAAAAATTATGGCTAACGCCATTTTCATTCAAAAACTCTTCAAACCTTAAATTTTGAAACTCGGTTCCATGATCACTTCTAATATGAGAAATTATAAGTTCAAGATCATTTTGGGTTAGTTTTGAAAATGTGATGAATTTTTCTAAAGCCTCATCTTTAGTACTTAAAAATAGAACCCAAGTAACTCTAGAAAAATCATCAACAAGAACAAATGCATAAGATTTACCACCCAAGCTCATAGTCCTAATTGGCCCAAAAAAATCCATATGGATAAGTTGTAAACATCTACTTGTAGAAACATCATTAATGGATTTAAATGATGACTTATGTTGTTTACCCTTAAAGCATGCATCACAAATTTTATCGTTTGAGAACTTAATCTTGGGTAAACCTCTAATTAGATCAAGGGAAACTAATTTTTTCTAAAACACTAATGCTAGCATGTCCTAGTTTTCTATGCCACAACCATGCATCATTTTCATTTTGAGCTACTAAACATGCATGAGATGTATGTATGTCATCTAGATGCACCATGTAAATGTTACCTATGCGATGACCTATGAGCATAATATTATTAGATTTAATGTCAACAATTTTGCACCCATTTTTATCAAATAAAACATTAAATCCTTTATCACACAATAGACTTATGCTCAAGAAGTTATGTTTAAGACCATCGACATACAAGACATTTTCAATAAGAATAGTATAGTGATTACCTATGGAGCCAATACCTTTAATGTGGCCTTTGGAGTTGTCACCAAATGTCATCACTCCTCCACTTTTTGGCTTTAGATCCATGAATCTACTCTTGTCTGCGGTCATATGCCTCGAGCATCCACTATCGAGGTACCATGAGTCTTGACTTTGTGCTTTGGCCTTGTAGCAATGCTCCCCCTACAAACAAAGATATTAAACTTTTGTTTTTGGTACCCAAATCATTTTGGGTCCACGAGTGTTAGCTCCCAACAACTTGGTTCCCTTAGGAATCCAAGATGACATAGCAACAATGTTATTAGATTTTACAAGTTCCTTAGGAACCCATACACTTCTAATCCTTTTAGTTCTACTATGTCTAGGAAAGCTACTTTGTTTGTAGTTATTAGTCTTTTTCCTAGGTTGGTTTGTTTTTGAAGATTCACATATTTCATGCTTCACACTACCAACATTTTTAAAAGACTCTTTGAGCTTGTTAAGCTCATCTAACATCTTTTGGTGTTCACTATTACATTGAGAAAGAAGATTATTAAGGTCAACATTTTCATATTGGAAGAATTTTAGTTCATCTTTCAACCCTAAAATCTTTTTCTCTAATTTTAAATTAGCTTGAGAAAGTGAGTCATATTTATCTTTTAATTTTGAAATAATTTTCTTATTCCTAATGACTGACTCCTTGTATTTCTCAACTAATTCATCATAGACCTCTTGCAACTCATCATATGCATCATTTAATTCATCATATGTGTAGAACTAAGGTTTTGATATAATATTTGAAAAATGTTTTGGACTAAATTGAAAAGAATTTAAAATATGGTTTTAGTCAAAAACAACTTGAAAATATGTTTAAGGGTTTTCAAAAGGCTTTGGAATGATTTAAAGTGTACTTAAAGTAGTCAAAACCATGATTTTTAAGTGCCCGTACCGATACGGTCTTGGACCGTACCGATACGCTTTAGGGTTTCAACTACCTGAACTTTCCACTATCCAAAACCCGTACCGATACGCTTAGCCGTATCGACACGGTGTGCTTTGAAATAGCCCAATGGCTAGTCGCGTACCGATACGGTTGTATCGCGTACCGATACGCCTAACTACCCCAACGGTCTTTTTCCCAACGGTCTTTTAAATTGCAGGACCGTACCGATACGCTAGGTAAGTGTATCGATACGCATCAGCTGAAAAGCACAACGGCTAATTCCTCTTGGAAACCGTATCGATACGGGTTGAGAGGGTATCGATACGCCAAGCTGCAGAACTGCATTTATGATGGGAAATAAAGGCTCCTACGGCTCCAATTCAATCCTAACGGCTAGTAACGGCTACAAACTCAATTGGGAGTATAAAAGGGACCTCCAAGAATCTTGTAATGGTTAATGCTTCAATTGTTACAACATTATGATGTCAAAATGTGCCTAGAGCTTAAATTGTAAGTTCCTTGCTTAGACAACACTTGTGAACTTACATTGTTACATTTTCTCTAGTGTTTAGGTTTTGGGTGAGTGCTTAGAATTGCAAACAAATACCTATTAGAGGGATTTCTAGTTTGCTAAGTCTTTCTTTGTACAAGAGAGTGTTTCCTCAAGCTTTGGGTAGAAAGCTTTGAGGGTTGTAAAGGTTGCCTCCTTAGCCTAGAAAAGGGGACGAAATTCTTAGTGCATTTGTTTGGAAATCCTTAGTGGGGAGCTAAGGTAGTGGATGTAGACATTGGTTAGAAGGTTGAACCACTATTAATCTTTGTGTCAAATTGCCAAATTTTCACCTCCCACTAAAACACCTAATTATCCAACTTCTCCACACTTGGCGAGCAAGAACGGTTGATCAAATCGAGCCCCTAAAATCTCAACAATTGGTATCAGAGCTTGGCTCAATCGAAAGGGATTCACATCCTATTGAGAAGATCCGGCAAGCTCGATCAACACTTCACCAACCGGCTCAAATAGCTCAATCCATCGACAAACCGCCTTTCTTCGACGGGAATCACTATGCCCATTGGAAGACAAAGATGAAATTCTTCTTGAAGTCAAGAGACTACAAGCTATGGGACATAGTTGAAGATGGTTCGTTCGTGCCTCAAGGAAGCAAAGCGGAATGGAGTGTCGATGATCACAAGAGGATGAAACTTAATTGCAAAGCCTTGCACATGCTCTTTTGTGCATTTGACCCAACCATCTATGAGAAGATGTCTTCTTGTGAGAGTGCCAAGGAGGTATGAGACAAGCTTGAAGTCACATACGAGGGAACTGATGAAGTCAAGAAGACCAAGATTGGGCTCCTCACCTTAGAGTATGAGAACTTCAAGATGGATCCGGAAGAAAAACATCGAGAAGATGTTTGATAGGTTCTCCACTATCACAAATGGTCTTAAAGGTTATGGAGAAGCCATCCTGGAAGAGAAGCTTGTCTGAAAGCTCATCTACTCCCTTCCCGAGTCATGGGACTCAAAGAGGATCGCCATCATCAAAGCCAAGAATCTCAAAACCTTGAAGCTTGATGAACTCATGGGGTCACTTATCGCTCACCAAATAATGAAGAAAAACAAAGAAGGGGGAAGAAGAAGGAAGAGATTAGAGCGATGGGGAAGAAGAAGATCATGGAGCTAGGCATCAATGCTAGTATCGTAGCTCTCAAATCCTCCACATGCCATCATGTAGATTCAAGTGAGGAGGAAAGTGAAGATGAAGAGATTGCCTATCTCTTCAACAAATTAGCCCGGTTCATGAAGAGCAAAATGGAAAAATCCAAGCATGAATCGATGAAGAAGATGAAGGACTCCCACAAATCCAAAAAGAATGGATCATCTTCAAAACAAGCATGTGTGACCACATGGAGCGATGAAGACTCCACCGATGATGAAGTAGCCCACCTATGCTTGATGACCCTCAATGAGGGGGAGGTAACTTCTAACTCATCTATTTCAAATTCTTATACATTTGATGAGTTACAAGATGCCTATGATGATTTGCTTTTGGAATTCAAGGCATCATTTTCCAAGAACAAAAAGTTGATTTCAAAAATAAAAATTGAAAATGATTTGCTTTCCAAAACAAATCTTGAACTTGAAGCAAAATTGAAAGATTTTGAACAAAAATGTTTTGATTTACAAAATTTGCTTCTTAAAGTTCAAAAAGAAAAAAGATTTGATTTCCAATGAACTTGAAAAGAAAAATAGTTTTGGAAAATCAAACTTTTATGTAAGACAATCTAGTGCCCCTAGATTTATGAATGGAAAATGTTTTAGAAGTGTTTGGGTCCCAAAAGGACTAACCACTTCAACTAAAAAGGATGAAATTGAAAAATGGATTGCTAAGGAGACTAAATTTTTGTTGCTACTAATGTCTATGGATCCAAAGCAATTTGGATACCAAAAATTATTTGATTGTCTTGTGCTAGGTGTGATGGACAGTGATCAACAAGTCAAAAATTGAGGGGGAGCTCCATGCACACAAAGGAAGAACACTTGAAGAAGGAAGGCTTCACATCCTCCCTTGAGTTCAAGTGTGGTAAAATCTAGTTGCTTTTGTGTTTCTTTGATTTATTTTTCATTTATGTCAACTAGATAATCATATATGTTGAACTAACATTCTTATGATGCTTTGAGTAAGGGGGAGCCAATTTTAAACCAAAATTTTAAGTGTGTCAATTATTTTTTGTCTCCTATGTTATTTTGAGCTAAATGTCATTTTAAATTCTTTTTGATATAACAAAAAGGGGGAGAAATTGGTTTGAAAAATTGAATTTTCAAATGAATAAGGGGGAGCTTTATTTGAATTCATATCTTTAATCTCTTATTCACAATTTTAAAGTTTAAAGGGGAGAATCCCAAACAAATTTTCAAGTTGGTTTTATTATATCAAAAAGGGGGAGATTGTAGAACTAAGGTTTTGATATAATATTTGAAAAATGTTTTGGACTAAATTGAAAAGAATTTAAAATATGGTTTTAGTCAAAAACAACTTGAAAATATGTTTAAGGGTTTTCAAAAGGCTTTGGAATGATTTAAAGTGTATTTAAAGTAGTCAAAACCATGATTTTTAAGTGTCTGTACCGATACGGTCTTGGACCGTACCGATACGCTTTAGGGTTTCAACTACCTAAAATTTCCAGTAGCCAAAACCTGTACCGGTACGCTTAGCCGTATCGATACGGTGTGCTTTGAAATAGCACAATGGCTAGTCGAGTACCGATACGGTTGTATCGCGTACCGATACGCCTAACTACCCCAACGGTCTTTTAAATTGCAGGACCGTACCGATACGCTAGGTAAGCGTATCAATACGCATCAGCTGAAGAGTACAACGGCTAATTCCTCTTCGAAACCGTATCGATACGGGTTGAGAGGGTATCGATACGCCAAGCTGCAAAACTGCATTTATGATGGGAAATAAAGGCTCCAACGGCTCCAATTCAATCCCAACGGCTAGTAACGGCTACAAACTCAATTGAGAGTATAAAAGGGACCTCCAAGCATCTTGTAATGGTTAATGCTTCAATTGTTACAACATTATGATGTCAAAATATGTCTAGAGCTTAAATTGTAAATTCCTTGCTTAGACAACACTTGTGAGCTTACATTGTTACATTTGCTCAAGTGTTTAGGTTTTGGGTGAGTGCTTAGAATTGCAAACAAATACCTATTAGAGGGATTTCTAGTTTGCTAAGTCTTTCTTTTTACAAGAGAGTGTTTCCTCAAGCTTTGGGTAGAAAGCTTTGAGGGTTGTAAAGGTTGCCTCCTTAGCCTAGAAAAGGGGACGAAATTCTTAGTGAATTTGTTTGGAAATCCTTAGTGTGGAGCTAAGGTAGTGGATGTAGACCTTGGTTAGAAGGTTGAACCACTATAAATCCTTGTGTCAAATTGCCAAATTTTCACCTCCCACTAAAACACCTAATTATCCAACTTCTCCACACTTGGCGAGCAAGAACGGTTGATCGAATCGAGCCCCTAAAATCTCAACAATATGTAAAATCTAAAGATGATGAGTTAGAGGTTACCATGGAGGAATCTTCCTTAAGTGCCATGAGGCAAAGGTTGGCCACTTCTTGTTCGTCATTCTCGGATGACTCCTCATCACTCCAAGTAGCAAGCATGGCTTTGAGCTTCTTCTTCTTCTCAAAGCCCTTCTTCTTGAGTTGAGGGCACTCCGAACGTATGTGGCCGGGTTTATTGCACTCGAAGCAAATGATTTGATCCCTTCCTTCTTCTTTGTTTTTACCTTTGAAGTCCATCTTTCTTTGAATTTTTCTTCCCCAGTTGGACCTCATGAAGCGTGAGAATCGTTTGGCTATCATAGCCAATTCTTCTAGCTCATTCTCCTCACTAAAAGAGCTCTCCTCAAGTAATGAAGCTTTGAGAGCTATTCTCATCTTCTTCTTCCATTCCACCTCTAGCTTTTCTACTATTTTCTCTTCCTTCTTCTTCTTCTCTTCTTCCTTTCCTTGCTTCATAATCTCATGAGTAAGGAGAGAACCCACTAGCTCATCATGTTTTAAAGTCTTCAAGTTTTTGGCTTCTATGATGGCGGTTCTCTTCCCATCCGAAGATTCGGGAAGTGAGTAGAGTAGCTTCCGGACAAGCTTGTCTTCCGGTATAGTCTCTCCAAATCCTTTGTGCCCATTGACTATGGTTGAGAAGCGATCAAACATCTTGGACACCGTCTCATCGGGCTTCATCTTGAAATTCTCATAACTAAGATTGAGAATTCCAATCTTGGTTTCCTTGACATCGTTGGTTCCCTCATAGGTGGTCTCAAGAGTATCCCATACTTCTTTGGCACTCTCAATGGATGAGACTTTGGAGTAGATGTCTGGACCGAAAGAACAAAATAGCATGTGAAGAGCTTTGTCATTTATTTGGATCTTCTTCCTCTTTTCTTCACTCATCTCCATCTTCTTCTTCAAAACCATCTTCCCTTCACTATCTTGCTTCAATGGAATGTAGGGGCCATCTTCAATGACATCCCAAACCAAGTAATCGTTGGACTTGATGAAGAGGCGCATCCAATTCTTCCAAAATGGATAGTTGTCATCATTGAAGAAAGGTGGTTTTGTAGTGGATTGAGACTCATACATGCTCGAACCGGAGGTAGATGTCATATCTTGATTTTTGGATGATCACATTCGTCCTAGGAACTCCTCTTGTGGTTGTTAATCCTTCAAAGAGGTAGGCTCTAATACCAATTGTTGAGTGGATCGAATGATCGAAATAAACCAAGAGGGGGTGAATTGGATTTTTAAAGTTTTTGGTGGTGGAATTTGCAAATAAAAATGGTAGACAAGGAATTTTAGAGTGGTTCAAGTTCCAATTGAACTCTACATCCACTACCTTAGCTTCACTAAGGATTTGCAACAATTCCACTAATTGATCTTCCCATTTTCTAGGCTAAGGAGGTAACCCTTACAATTTTCGGTCAAATTTTCTACCCAAAATTTGACTCAATCCTCACACAATAGAAACAAAGAAGTTGTTGGCTAAAACAAGTATCTCTCAATACAAAATATAGCCCAATTACAAGCATTCAACCCAATTGAAATGATAAAAATGAAAAATACAATTGGGGTTACAAGACAATAATGGGATTTAGGCACAAATGCTTGGATTTGATGTTTGGATGTTTGCTTTAGGATCAATAGTTGTTGTTGAAGCTTTTAGAGGTCCCTTTTATACCTTCTCATTGAATTCTAGCCGTTGTGGTTGTTGCATTCATCAATAGAGCCGTTGGGGGTGTTATCTTCCCTCCATAAATGCAGTATGCAACCATCCGTTTCGAAACTCCCGACCCTGTTTCGAAACAAACCAAAATAGAAAGAGCCGTTGGGGTACATTAAAGAGCCCGTATCGAAACGGTTAAACTTGTTTCGATACACTAAGAGTCGTTTCGAAACCCGTTTCGAAACATTTTGCCATTGTCAAGGATCGTATCGAAACGGCTTGAGATCGTTTCGATATGCCTTAACGACTTGTTTAAAATCAGTTAAAAACATTCGACGGTCATATTTTTCAAATCAGTTTTAAAGCCGTTTCGAAACATTGGATATCGTTTCGATACGGTGTCTCGATGTTCTTAAGTTGTTTCGAAACTCATTTCGAAACACGGGTTGGCAGTGCTGAAATCATTTCGATGCCCGTTCTGAAACAAGAACTCACAGTTTCAAAATTGTTTCGAAATGCCTAAGGCCGTTTCGAAACGGTGACTCGAAAATCACTGTTTTGGCTTTAAGAACACTTAGAAAACATTTGATAAATTCAGTTTTTAACTTAGGCATATTGTTTAAAACATATAGAGAGGTTTGAGGACTTAAAAATTCGTTTTCACATTTTCAATTTAGTCCTTAGGTTCTTTAGTTATATCAAAATTAAAATATCGGTTTCAAAGTTTTGAATTTAGGGATAATGGTTGAAATTTATAATTTAGGGTTTATAAATTAAAACCTAAATTCTCACCATATTACTCTAAAAATTAAACCATAAACTATAAACCCTAACTTATAAATCCCTACACCTAAACTCCTAAACATTACACCCTAAACTAAGCCTCTAAACCCTAAAACTAAGGCACTTGTGGAAACTATTGTCGGTGTGTAGGGTAATAATCAAAATCTGAATTCTAAACTTTAACTATATGGATAATTATTTGATACACCGGCGGTGGAAACTAAAAGTTTTCACGTGTGCCTTAGTTTTAAGGTTTAGGGACTTAGTTTAGGGTGTAAAATTTAGGGGTTTAAGCTTAGTATTTTAGAATTTAGGGATTGTGAATAGATTTTAGTGTTTATGGTTAGAATTTAGGGTTTATAAGGTCAAAACCTAAATCCTCAACATATTACCTTAAAACCTAAACTTAACCTCTAAACTCTAAATCATATCCCTTAAATTCTAATCAGTATCCCTAAATTCTAAGCCCCATACACCTTAAACTAAGTCTTAAACCCTAAAACAAAGGCGGTTGTGAAAACTAAAAGTTTCCACCGCCAATATATTAGATATAAATCCTAACTATATTTGTTGGTAATGTACAAGAATCAAATAATGGATGTAAATTCCACATTGGGTGGGAAAAAGTCATGAGATGGATTATATATGGCTTTTTCTTGGATGAAAATCGTATGTTCCTTAACTATTTCCTTTTTGGTGCCCCATTTTAAAAAATTGAGTTTAGAGTTTAAGGTTTATGGTTTAAAGTTAGGGTTTATGGTTATAGTTTAGGGGATTAGGGGCAAGACATATTTTTAGGGTGTAGGGTTTAAGGTTTAGGGTGTGAAATTTAGGGTTAGAGTTTAGAATTTAACTTTTCATTGTTTTTTAGTGTGAGAGATAGAAGGGGACATACTTAAAGGCAAAGGATTTTTGTTCCTTTCTCTTACCCTTCTTATTGAATATTGATATGACAAGACCCTCATACGCGCGCGTCGCTATTGTAATCCATTCAAGAAATTTGAATTGGTTTTATTATCATAAATACAATGTATTTTATTTACAATATTTTGATATACAATATGTGTAAAAAAATTACACAACCTCTTGTATTTAGATTATAAAATTTAAGTTCTAAATATCTAACCATAAACTTTAATTTTAACTATAAATTTTAAACCATACGTTACGACATGGGGCCTGAGAGAGGCCCATGCCCCAACTCATTTTTTTACCTTTGCTATTTATAATTTTTTAAAAAGGATTATTTACACATTTACCCCCTCACTTTTTAAATATTTAAGTTTCCCCAACCCCAAATCCTTGCTCTATCATTATCTACAACTTAAACCCTCTAAATCCAAAACTAAACCCTATATTCTTAAATTCTAAATCATACAACTAAACCCCTTAAGCAACTAGTTGATCTAGCGAGATGATGCGCTAGATTCCACAAGCAAGGTTAGAAGTTCGAATTCTTGACGTTGTTAATAGAAAAAATTAGGTTGGAATAGTCTCCTCCATAATGGGTCTATGCAGAACCCGATCCAAATTAGTTGACCAATGGATAGGATACCGGTAGTTAAACAAAAAAATCTATATTTTATTATTATGGGTAAACTATCTCTATAGTCACTTAATATGGGGTGAGTTCTATTTTGATCATTGATCTTTGAATTTTGTAAATTAGATTATTTAATTATTTAAACGATATTAACCAAATCACTCATCATTAAAAGTTAATAGAATGCTAACGTGATAATTAAATAAAATTGTATAATTACATATTTAAATAGTAAAAAAGTGTTATAATGAAATTATAACATGTGCTACTATCCAATTAGCGATGAAAAATTCAATAAGAAAGTGGGTACATAGGCCTAGGTCTTTGAAGGATAAGAGATGCGAACCAACCATTAAGCGATGTTCAATTTTTGGATAAAGATTTACAATATATTTTATTGGAAAAACTACTCAAGTGACCATCAGACTTTGGAAGCGTATTTATTTTGACCATCGAACTATTGAACTCGTCAATTAGACCATCAAACTTATTAAATCAACATATTTTGACCACTGCCATTAAAAAACTGACAGATAAGGTGACGTGGCACTTAACAACAATTAACGAAAATTTGTAGAATTACACATTTAGTCCCTATTATTTACTTATTAAATCAATTTGATCCTAATTTTATTTTAATTAAATAAAATTAATCAACCAATTAAATGATGACATGTGTCATCACCCAATTGGATTAATTTACTCAAATTTTATTAAATATTTAATATATTTTCCCCTCTGAGGTGGTTCGAACCTAAAAAAGAATGAAAAGTAACATTGGTATGGTTCAAACCTAAGACTTATAAGGAGAAATCTAATGTCTTTACCAGTAAACCAAGCTAGCTCTTGAAGATATAATTCACACACTTTGATATTTAATATGTTATACTATAGTAAATGTTAAAGGAAAATTAAAGAAGAAAGAAGAATGCCATTGGGGTGGTTTGAACCTGGGACTAAAAAAATAAATACCCACACCTTTCCCTCTAAACCAAGCTACACTTGATAATATGAATTGCACACTTTATATACATATCTTATGCTGCAGTAAATGTTAGGGGAAAAAGAAGTAAAAATGGTTGAAAGGGGACTCGAACTTAGATCACTTGAGATGTGTATAATCACACAAACATTCGATTTAATTTAAATCTGAAAATTATTAAATATTCGATTAAAAAAAGAAATTGGATTTAAAATATTCGAATATTTTTTTCATTTGCTTATTTAAATTAAATCGAATATTTATTAAAATATTCGAATATTTTACTTTTTTAAATATTCAAATATTCGAATATTTTTTCTTAAATATTCGAATACTTTTTTAAATCAAATTTATTTTCTTTTAAATTAAATATTTAATATTTTAATAAATATTCGATTTAATTTAAATAAGAAAATAAATAAAAAATATTTAAATATTTTAAATACAAAGTTCGATGGTCACTGGAGTAGTTTTCCTATTTTATTAAAAGTTAAACTTTTGGTGGGAAACAAAGGAGAAAATGAGTTTGCGGTGTTTTATATTCTATCCAAACTGTTCATTCTAGGATACTTTTGCAGAAATAATATTAATAAATTTAGTCTAAAAAATAATATTAATAAGTTTAAATTTCATTTAAATAAGCTTTTTTTTACAATATACACATATGATTCAATGCACAAACAAGCATGTTTTATATGACTATAGCAATTATTTGCCTTACGGTATTAGAAATTTAGAAACCCAACGAGTGTCCCAAAATAAAAGAAGATGTCGAGTTTAATTCACTTTGTCAAACGATAGAATTTGTATGAACAATTTATCTTATAAACACCTTTAGACAATTTAAAAAAATATTAAAAATTTAAAATCTTGCTTATAATTTCATTCTTGTTCCATTTCCATTTTTAGATGCCAATTTAATGTTTTTCGCCAAACAAATAGGTCATGTTTGGTAAAGAGAGGTTTGGGCAAAAATTAGAGGTTTGAGGCATAATTAGAGGTTTGATCAGTCAAATCTGCTAATATTGTTGTTTGGTAAACATCGGAATGGGGTGAAATCGCTAATTTTGAAAAAGCTCATAATAGGAGCTTTTTGAGATTAGAGTTGTAAATACTCTTTTACCCTTACCAATTACCAAAAATCTCAAAATAACCTAAATTAAATATTTTCTCACCCCATTTATAAGCTAATCCTATTTATTTTTTTATTATCACATATTTATATGTGTATTTAAATTTATTTATTAATTAAATTATATTAAAATAATTATATAAATAATAAATTAATATATAAATCATTTGAATATGTTTAGAAAAGTTATATTAAAAATAATTTTATAGATCTAATTAATAATAATTAGATACAGAATATTGATAACTTATAAACTATTCAAACAAGTATTGAATATAATCATGTTCTTATATGTCATTTTTCTTGTTTAAATAATCTAACAGCTATCAGCTATCAGTTAATTTTACCAAACATTTTTATACAATCAGCTAATACAATTCGCTAGTCAAATCAGTTAATGCAATCAGTTATCAACTAATGTAATCCGCTATTAACTATCCGCTAATTACCAAACAGGGTCATAACCTTTAATATAAAACTCGTTTTTTTCTCTGTTTTTCGCCAAACATATAACCTTTAATATAATATAAGCTTAATAGTAAAAAATTCTCAAATTATATTTTTTAGATAGGTGCTTAAAGTATTTTTCGGCCCAAATAGATGTCTAATATTTTCAACGGTATCATTTTAGGTGCCTGATCATTAACGACAGTTTAAAACTTCATTTAACCAATCAAAACATGACCATGACTTTTATTTGGGGATAAAATTTTGATACACAAGCTGTGTAAAACTAATTTTACACAAGCCTGCATATTTATACTATAAAACATAAATACTAAATTTTTAACTCTAACCTTAAAAAACTAAACCATAAACCTTAAGCCATATACCCTAAATTCTAAACAGTAACCTTAAATTCTAAACCCTACAACATAAACTCTAACCCCTAAAACTAAAAGGCACATGTAAACAACCTCTGTATGAAAGTTTTTCTTCTTCTTCATTTTAATTTCTTTTTTGTTTTTATTTCTTTTAACTTAATTTTAAAAAACCCCTAAATTTTCTAAATTCACAAATTAACCCAAAATATATATATATCCCTAAATTTGGCCACTATCGTCGTTCATCACGCTATTAACGACAGAATGAAGCATCCTCCTCTCGTCGCAAGATCTTCATGTTGTTTGTTGTCTGGTCGATAGTCGTTTGCCCCCTATTATTTTTTCCTCGTCTCGCCGTTCGATTTTGTTTCGATGTTAGATACGCCAGTCGTCGACTTTCGGCAACGAGAGGATAGTGGAAATGATCGTGGGGTCCAACGAAGAAATTGGTGGGCATGCCATCGACGATTGGCGGCGACAACAACTAGAATCGAGATTTGGAAATTTGAGGACTATTTTAAGAATTTCAGGATATTTTTAAAATTTATAGTTTAAAAAATAAATTATTAATTAAATAAAAGCATGTCATGTTTCATGTGTTTATTGGCTCAAAAGTTTTGAACCGCTGTTAACGGTAAAACACTTAAAATGATAACTATAAAAACGTTAAACACATACTTTGGCCGAAAATTACTTTAGACACAAATTCAAAAAAATGTATAACTTTGGTATTTTTTTACTATTAAGCCTATAATATATTGTAAACTTTTAACCAAGAAATGTACTTGGATTAGTGGTTGGTTGCATGGCTCTTACCCTTTAAGACCCTAGGTTTTATCCTCCGTGGGCTCACTTTCTTTATTAATTTTTCATCACCAGTCACCTGGATTAAAAATTATTAAATTAAATAATTTAAAATTAAGTGTAAAATCTTCCAATTGAATGATCACAATCTAAGTGGGGGATTTATTTATTAAATTAAATTAAATTATGACTAAACTGATATAATATTTAAATAATAAGATTAAATAGTCCGATTGAAAAAATTAAAAAAATTTGATGGTCAAAATAGAAGTGGCCAATAGTTAAATGACTACAGAAGTAGTTTACCCTATAATTATAAACAAATTCGTGCTCGGGAGAGGAAAACCTCCCGCCTCATTTTCATCCTACGCCCTACTGATTTGGCCATTGGCGTTCCAATTCTTGCGTTAAGATTTCCCAGGTTGCATATCGCAGATTGCAGAAGAGAGAGATAGGCCTTTCGAATTCCCTATATTTGGTACGCGCCTTTATTCTTTATCTGCTAGTTTTCTGTATGAATAAATTCCCCCCCTTTTAATTCGGAATGGAAAGTAAATTACATCTGGGTAACCTTGATTTGCATATGCCTGTCTGCATAATCCTCAACCCATTACTTATTTGATTTGTTTTTGCCATCTCAAAACCATTGATTTTGATGTTAATTGCTCATTAAATGCTGGTTAACAGTACTAACAATCGGTTGGTCTAGCTGGATGACGCTGGGTAGCTTAAGGTCAGAGGTTCCATTTCTTGTGGAGAAAACTAGGTTGGAAGGATTGCTCCCATAATGGGTGTCTGAAAAACCCGATCCAGATTAGTCGGTCAATGAGTAGGATACCTGCAGTTAAACAAAAAAATACTAGTTAACAGTACTATACTAACTATAAAAAGGTATTGCTCAAGATTGAAGGAGAAACAAGATTATGAGCAATGGCTGCTTAGTCATATTTAGTTAAAATATGAGTAGTTACCTGTTACCCTTATTTCCTTTTTCTTAGAATAGTCATAATAAGAGAATAAAGGGTTTGAATGAAGTTTTATTTCCTAGTCAGTGCTAAAGTGGAATCTTATAGCTAATAGCTTTGACTATGTTAGCTCATCCACCCTTTGTCTTCTCTTATCTTAGTGGATGCTGTTTCCTCTTTAATTCACCTTTGGCTGTTGGCAATGATATCAAGCTGCTAGCATCTTCATCTCGCTATTACATATTGTTCTTTGGTTTTCATTTGATTGCCTTGTATAAATTGATTCTTTTATAATCAGCTTCCGTGTATAATTTCCATTCCAAAATGTCTTTGATTTTTGGTTTTCCCCCTTTTTTTGACTGATGAAAACATTTCGTTGCATCTTAAGAATCCATATGTCTGCTCTTCACAAACAGCTGACTGCATTTTTCCTCTACTTTAGACCTTGTTTCATGATTCATGGAGGATGGAAATGGGAATGATCCTTTCAAAAGTTCGGCCTTACAGGAAGATGTTCATCAAGGGATTGGTAATTATACACCACTTTTGACTTGTTAAATATTTTCCCGTTGGTTCTTACAGTGTGTTTCTTGTACATTGCCTATCTTATTTTGCTTTGATTTGCTTCATTTCTGCACCTTAAGGGGTTGCTCTGATTGTTGCCTTTTTTAATGTTTTATGTTTTCATTTTCTTTTGTTTTCTATTATTGTTTAATTTTTTGAAACTGAAAATGTGTTTGGTTGTTATGTTTTTGTTGCAATAATATAAAAAGAAAATAGTACATAAGCGAGTGGAACTGGAATAGTGGAATTAGGATAGTTGTAAGGTTCGATTCTTTGTGCTTACAGTGTTGAATTACAAGAGCTGTAAGGATTTGATTCTTTGTGCTTACCATTTTCATTTGTTTAACATTTTTTTTACTGATTTTCTTACTGTAGCCACATTGGCACTGTTTGTTCGTGTGGTAACATAGCAATACTGAAAACATTGCCAAAGTTTGAAGTTTTTTTTTTTTTGCTTCCTACAACTTCCAAAATTGACTTAAAAAATAAAAACCAAAACTTTGCCGCTAAACACATTTTTTTGTTGCATTTTCAGAAAAACAAGCACAAAACACAAACATTCCAAAATGTGCCCTAAGCCATCCATTATTATTATTTTATTATGGTTCTTCATTTTCTTGTGTGTGTTACCTGCTCCTTTTTATGTCAGTTTTGCATGTTTAGTGACCATTTTCATTATAGGAATTAATTGATTACAGACCTTTCATGACACTTTTTTTCCTTTTCTGGTTTGCATCTTGGAAACTTAAGCTCAAACTTACCTATTTACCACATTGAATTTTCCACTTATTGTACAGATGATGATGTTAAAGTGAACTCTAAAGATCAGAGAGATGCTCTGGTGGGAGAACCTAAATGTGTTATATGCGGGCGCTATGGTGAATATGTATGTGATGAGACAGATGATGATATTTGCAGCTTGGAATGTAAACAAGCTCTACTCTTCAGGGTTGCCAACTCCTTGTTGCCAGTTTGCTCATCATCCACTCAAAGATTACCTGCCACTGATGAATGCTTTTATGTTAGAGATTCTGTTGATAGATCAGGCCCTCCATCTTTAACTTGTGATCAAACTGAATTGCTTAGAAACAAACTTGAAATTAATGTAAAAGGAGATGTGGTTCCTGCTCCAGTATTGGCATTTTCTTCTTGTCGTCTTCCTGAGAAGCTCCTACAAAATATGGAAACTGCAGGGTATGTCATGCCAACACCGGTCCAGATGCAAGCGATCCCAGCTGCTTTAGATGGCAAAAGCCTGCTTGTTTCAGCTGACACGGGCTCTGGGAAAACTGCTTCCTTTCTTATTCCTATTATTTCACTTTGTGCAAAATTTCGCCAGAACAATCTCTCAAATCCCAGAAAGCCGTTAGCAGTGGTTCTAACACCTACTAGGGAACTAGGTATCCAAGTCGAGGACCAAGCTAAGGTGCTTGGAAAAGGTTTGCCATTCAAAACTGCACTTGTGGTTGGTGGAGATCCCATTGCTAGACAACTCTATCGCGTCCGACAAGGAGTGGAACTAATTATTGGAACACCAGGCAGGCTTATTGATCTTTTAACCAAGCAGGATACAGAACTAGATGACGTGAAGATATTTGGTCTGGATGAAGTGGACTGTATGCTTCAAAGGGGATTCCGGGACCAGGTGATGCAGATTTTTACGGCTTTATCACAACCCCAGTTGCTAATGTATTCTGCAACAATTTCACAAGATGCGGAGAAAATAGCAAGTTGTATGGCATCAGATATTATTACTGTTTCTATTGGCAAGCCTAACAGACCAAGTAAGGCTGTGAAGCAGCTAGCTATCTGGGTTGAGACAAAACAAAAAAAGCAAAAGCTTTTCGACATATTAAGGAGTAAACATTTTATGCCACCAGCTGTGATCTATGTGGGTTCCAGAACAGGGGCAGATCTACTGTCTGATGCAATTACCACCACCACGGGAATTAAAGCTTTGTCGATACATGGTGCTAAGTCCATGAAGGAAAGGAGGGAAATATTGAGGTCGTTTTTAGTTGGAGAAGTTCCAGTAGTTGTGTCCACAGGAATTTTGGGTCGTGGAATGGATCTTTTAGGAGTGAGACAGGTCATAGTGTTTGATATGCCCAATTCCATTAAGGAGTATGTCCATCAGATTGGTAGGGCCTCTAGATTAGGGGAGGAGGGTGATGCAATTGTTTTTGTGAACGAGGAGGATAAGAAATTGATTCCCGAATTGGTTGATACTTTAAAATCTTCTGGAGCAATTATTCCTCGAGAACTCGGCAATTCGCGGTATAATGTTGTTTCTTTGCCCTCAGGCAAGCACCCTAAGAAAAGAAAGTACGGTGGCTGAAGTTGTGTGCCTCTGTATCTGTTGGTCTAATTTTCAGTGCATCGCAACAAGGTTGAAGAAGCCGAAAATGCAGAAGCTTCTGTTTGCAACTGAATGTGTGTATCATCTGTTTAACTCCGAAATAAGTAGGTTTGTTAGTTTGAAATAGTTCATAAAATATGCTCTTCAAGTGGGGACATGTATGTATCTGGCAGCATATTGTAAACAAGGATGAACGGTGCTGGATCTTGCACACTACCCTTCAATTCGATTTCAATTTTTATATTCTTTTGTTGGTAGTTTTGTTTTGTTTGTTCCTTCAATTCTATTTCAATGAAACAGCATCTGCAATCATACAGGTAAAGGCCTTGAGCATGAATGTAAGAAGTAAGAATTTTATTGCATAAACATATTAGAGAATGTATGTATTCCACATTACATTACAGATTATATAATATAGCCTTGACAAAAGGAGAAATTTTAGAAACCAAAAGAATAAATGAGGCGAGCCTGCAAAAATCGACCATCGATCCCATTATAATGCATATACAATAGCATTGAAATCACTTCCAGTTATTGGCAACGATGTCGGCCAAATCCACAACCCTTTGGGAGTAGCCCCACTCGTTGTCGTACCAGGCAATCACCTTAACCATGTCATCTCCCATAACCATGGTGAGTGATGCATCAATGGTGGAGGACACATCAGAGCACCTGAAGTCGACCGAAACAAGGGGTTCCTCACATACTGAAAGAATACCCTGTAGCTCTTTGTCTGCACTCTCTTTGAAAGCAGCGTTCACCTCCTCTGCGAAGGTCTTCTTCGAAACCTGGACAACAAGGTCGACCACCGACACATTCGGTGTTGGTACACGCAATGCAATGCCGTTGAGTTTGCCTTTGAGAGTAGGGAGTACAAGGGCCACAGCCTTTGCTGCACCAGTTGAAGTTGGGACGATGTTGAGAGCAGCAGCTCGTGCACGCCTGAGGTCACGGTGGCTAGCATCGAGCAACCTCTGGTCACCAGTGTATGAGTGAGTTGTAGTCATGGTACCCTTGATGATACCTGTCGTACATATTACATTAGTATTTAACTTAGTATTGCATGTCGAGAAACGTTCTCGTTCTGTTGTAGACATATAGTTAAAGGAATTACCAAACTTTTGGTCCAGAACCTTGACGAAAGGAGCAAGGCAGTTGGTGGTGCAAGAAGCATTGCTGATAATGGGCTCATCAGGGTTGTAGAGGTCAGCATTAACTCCAACAACATAGGTGGGGATGTCACCCTTGCCTGGGGCAGTAATCAGAACTTTCTTGGCTCCTGCTTGAATGTGCTTACCTGCACCATCTCTATCGACGAACACACCGGTTCCTTCAATCACGAGGTCGATTCCCATGTCCCTACAACATCAACGTTATCAGTTTCAATGAAATCAAACAATCGTTACATTATACGAAAACACAAACTCTTACCCCCATGGTAGGTTGGAAGGGTTACGGTCGGAAACAACCTTGATAACCTTGCCATCAACAGAGATGCCATCGGTGCCAACAGGCTGCACATCGGCATCGAAGATACCGAGCGTGGAGTCGTATTTGAGAAGGTGAGAAGCCTGCTTAACACCACCAGTGTCATTGATGGCAATGACATCAAGTGGGGAGTCCTTACGGCCATGCCAGCACCTTAAGAAGTTCCTTCCAATCCTACCGAACCCGTTTATCGCCACCTTTAGCTTTGCCTCTACAACCCCTTTCCTGTATCCGCCATTATTGCTTCCCAACTACAAAAACACATTCGAAATTCGAAATTTCAACCAGAGGGTCAAACTCAAGGATACAATCTACAAACACACAGTTATGAACAAAGTTGGAAAAACGAGAAATGAACTCACGGCAGATGTCTGAAAAGCGACGAGCGAAACGAAATCATCGGAGGCTTTCCTGGCAAAGGGAAGGCTACCTGCAGAGTTGTGTAGGCCGGAGAATTCTGCAAAAGCAAGACCCTTTCCTTTTGCCTGAAAGACAAAGAAACATTGGTTCAAACAAAACATGCATATGCATCAGTGGAGTGGTAAGAATAGGTGCATGCGCCATGCAATGAAACTGAACCTGAACAAGTGGTTTGGCTACAGAAACAGTAGCCGAGGCCATAGTGGTGTTGTGGTGTGCAAGAAAGACAGAGAGGCGGGGAGACGATGACAGAGGTTTTAGTAAGAATAAGTAGAAGAGAAGCAGTGGGGACTGGTGATCGAGTGGAATCGGGAACGTGAGGATGAGATTGCGGATAGGATAGCGAAGGACAGCCTCTTCTTCAACGTATGGTGGTTGTTTTGAGTTTTTTCATTTGTGTCTCTTCATGCTCTATGCATATATTTTTAAGTAAAATTGTTTACCTTTTTAGTGTTGTTATTTATGCATCATATTAAAAAAATTAAGTTTAAAATTTAAAATTAAAGTTTTAAAGTTAGAATTAGATTTTAGAGTATTGAGTGTAAGGTATATTTGTGAAGGGGTAAAGTTTAGAGTTTAAGATTTTAAAATTAAAGTTAGAGCTTATAATTTAAAATTTTGATATTGGGCACAAAAAATGACACAAAAAGAGAATTTTGTCTATATATTTCCCATCAACTCACACCATTCCTTGATGAATAGAAATTTTTTATCTTTTTTGTGCCCCTATTTATGCTAATGCATTGAAAATTTAGGTTTAGGGTGCATAGTTAAGGTTTAAGATTATGGTTTAGGATTATAGTTTAGGGAATTTGGAGTATGATGTATTTTTAGGGTTTAAGGTTTAAGATTTTGAAGGGCTTAATAGGCAAATAGGTGCCCAAACTATACTTTTTTTGTTAGGTGCCCAAATTATTTTTTGGGCCAAATAGATGTCTAACGTTTCATTCTATGATTCATTTAAGGTTCTCCGTTAATTCTCACGGTTAAAGGACGTTTCATCTCTTGAAAATTCTAAAATTATATTAAAAATAAATAAAATTAATAAAACAAAATAAAAATATATCGTGAAATTTTTAAATATTCTCAAAATAGTCTCCAAATCACTAAACCCCTAAATTCGACCACTCCCGCCGGCGTTGGCCGCATTGTCAGAGAAAGAAAGAAGCGCCCTTTTCTCGTCGAACAACCCACACGCCCTTCGTCATTCGTCGTTTGTCGCGAATCGTTCAAAGAAATTATTCGACAATTTTAGTGTTTCGCACGGTGTCGGTCAATTTCCGACGACGGAGTGGTGGAAGAAATGATCATGATGGTCTGGTGACCAATGTGGTGGGCGACAGCATGGCAATCGGCGGCAGAATCGTTTTAAAATGGGATTTAGGTTTTGGGGAGTTAGGAATTTTGGAATTTGGGGATGTTTTGTGAAATCTGAAAAACTTAGAGATATTCTGAAAATTAAATAATTTTATTTATTTTTAATATAATTTTAGAAATTTTTAGAAATGACATGTGTCCTTTAACGGTGGGAATTAACGAAAAATCTTAAATGAGTCACGGAATGAAACGTTAGGCACCTAACTCGAAAAAAACATATTTTGGGTATATACTTAACGGTTAAGTCATTTAGAATTTATAATTAATGTTTTGAATTTGATTTTTTTAGTATCGAACTATACGAAGGAACACCTAAAAAGTACATGATTTTTATTCATTCCTTGACCCTCATTTATTTATTTTGTCAAATTGATCTAAATGCAACAAAATAATGTCTTTAAATTAGTTATAATTATTTTATTTTTTCTGTCACATCAATGAGTAGTATTTGAAAACGTCACAAAATTAATTAGTTTGCCCTTGCTAAACCGTTTATTTTAGCTTTTCCTTTTACAATTTTTAATATTTTCTAATTTTTTTATAACATAACTTAGGTCAACATTTCACTGATGACAAAATAAGTGTTATTATTCCATTAAGTTTAGACCAATTTGACAAAAAAAAAATCAAGATTAGAAGAACACAATAAAAATTTGAGGATTAAACCGATTAGATTAAGGGACCAAAAAAATTATTATGCCAAATTTATATATAGATAAAATTTAAGGGTAATTGTCGCTGCATATGGACACCTGAGCGATGTATCCATGATCAGGATGAAGCAACACCTTTAAGTTTGATAATTTCTTTTAATTCTATCCTTAATTTTTTTGGTCTATATTGATCTCATAGACAAATTTCCTCAATTTAATTTCTGAACTTAAACTTCTAGTCTTGATAATGTAACATTTTAAAATTATTTTATAATCGCCTAAAAATAGGGATGGTAACTGGACGGGACGGGTGCGGATACTCCTTTCCCCATATTCATACTTACTTGAAATTTGTTTATTCACCACCTACTCACTACTCACGGCCGATACTATTTTTTAAATCCACATCCGCCCAAATGAGTACATTCTTAAATTCACCCTCACACCCACTACCTAACTGGGTGCCCACCGCCTAACATGTACCCGCCCGTACCCACTTGGCAAGCAACCACTAATATCGAATTATGTAAAAATAAATCGTAGTCTTGTGTAAAGAAGAGTAAAACTTCGCATATTTTATTGATTGATCAAGTGCATATATATAATACATTTACACATGTATAAATCAGGGCCGGCTATAAGGGAGAGCACCCTGAGCGACTGCTCAAGGCCCCCAATTAGCCTAGGGCCCCTAAAATTTAATTATCTATATTTTTTAATTAAATAATTAATCTAATGGTAAAATTTTAATTTTCTTTTCTAAATAAATAATTCTAACAATAAAAATAGTGTGTCTGTCAAAAGTTTAATCATGTCTCTATGGTTTATTAAAGAAATGATTAACTACAAAATAAGTGGACAAACTATACTCTTTTTTACTTTAGGTCCCTAAAGTATTTTTTTGGATTAAAATAGGTGCCTAAAGTTTACTCCGTGATCATTTCTAGGTAACGACCATTTAAAAAAATTAAAAACAAGTGCCCAAAATTATGCCGCTTTTTGTTTTAGGTGCCTAATTTAAAAAAAAAATCAGTGTCCAAATTATATCATTTTTTTGTTTTAAGTGTCCAAAGTTTCATTTTTAGAAAAAAAATAATGATCATTACTTTAAAATGATAATGAAATAAACTTTAGGCACCTCAAGCAAAAAAAAAAAACATGTATTGTTTGAGAATTTATTTTGTAGTTAAACTTAAAAAAATATTACTTTGATTGTTCAAAATAATAAGATATACTTTTGTTATATAAGGGTCTATTTTTTAGTTTTCGCTCAGGGTCCCAAAAATCTCTGAGACGGCTCTGGTATAAATTTAACTACAACTAACTTAGCTAAAGCATATTTATGCCGATATAAATTTTAGTTAAGTACATCTAACTAACTAATTACGGTAGACAATTGTAAGGAATGTTTATACCTACAATTTGGTTAAATTATAAAGCACGTCCTTTAAAATCTTAGGGTTTACAGAATAAGCTGTGAACTTATTCCTAAATTCATAATGTCCAAAATTCATATGGTAGGTAGTTAGTGGGCAGGACGGGCAGATGCGGGGTGGGGCGGGTGGATACGGGTAGATACGGTGCGGATAAGATCTCAAATCTATCAGCTACCCACGATGTGTATAACTTTTTACATCCACACCCGCCCACTATCCACCAAACTCGTACCTATCCTCACCCCAACTAGGGCGGGTGCGGTGCGAAATCCGCAAAAATGTACTCGTCTACCATCCCTACCTAAAGTTACTTTTAAAAATTTTAATATTGATATAGTATATTTTTAAAGTGTCACGTTATCAAAGGATTAAAAATCTAAATTCAGTGACCAAATAATAAAATGTTATTGAGTTTCAAGATTGATATAAATTAAAAAATCATAGATTAATAATAAAATTTTAATTATAAGCGAGATTAAAAAATTAATATAAACTATTAACAATCAATTGATCTAGTGAGATTTCTCATTAATCTTTTAAATAAAGTCAAAAATTCGAATTGTACTGTTGTAAATAAAATAATTTAGTTGTGAGAGTCATTTCATATTTAAAATTTTAATACTAATAAATAAACAAACAAATATGTTTAGAGTGATGGAAAGTATTGCTTCAGCTAAAACAATTAAATCAATAACAATAGTACAATACCACCCATTTGCAAACCCATCAACTTTAGCATAAAATTGATCCAAAAAATATTACCAATAAGTGATAAATAATTTGTTTTTTTTTCAAAAGGTAGCTGACTTCGATTAAGATAAAAGGGACTCGACCCCATGCACATGTAGTGCAGGAAACAAAGAGATAACATCAGACATAAACCAAGAGGCAGTCAAACGGCAGGACTCGGTATTCATGCAAAACCGAGCTATGCAGAGGGAATACAAATCAACGGAGGCAAAGAGCCTATCCAGGATCGGGGCACGTAGGCCCACAAGGAAAAACCAACGCCACTCAAGGCAAAAGAAAATACCACCACAGGACGACCTCGAATCAGAAAGGGCGTAAACGTAATTCCTGTTCGTCTGGGAGAGTTCCATCCGAGACAGGCTCCTAATTCCATGGTAGGATTGGACCTTGTCACCAAAACCGCAGGAGAACGTAACCCTATCTGATCTGGTTTCACAGTCTGGGCAAATAAACTAAAATCCGATAAATAATTTGTTATTATTTAAATAAATTTCGAATTTGATGAGTTATGTATGTAAAATATTTCTGTTAAAAAAATTATATATTAAAACAAAATGTTTGACACGAGTCGGTCGAGATTAATGATCGCGAATAACTGAAAAGCTGAAGCCGAAGGGCAACCAAAAAACATTTAGCATTAAGACATTCTTCCAGGGGAGGTTCTGCGGTACGGCGCCTAGTATGCGGCTAATATACGGCGTAACCGGCTAGGGCGGTGAGCGGTTAAAGATTATGTTTCCGGTAAAAGTTACCGATTATGTTGATCCGAATATCGATATAATCGGTAGCGCCGAATTTATCATTAAGTTGGAGCGGATGGGCAGTCGGATATTTGGACTATAACAAAACCGGTAAAATTACCGGTTATGTTGATCCGAATTTCAATATATTCGGTAGCGCCTAATTTGTTGTTTATTTCGAAAGTATCCATACTTTATAAATCATTATCGAAACTTTTTGAAAACCAACGTAAACGCGGTTGAAAAAAAAGTCGAAAATATCGATATTTAATTAAGAGCGTGCAGAAAAGAATCGATATTTAATTCATATAATCTAACCGGTAAATCTTACCGGATATATTATTTCGAAATTATCCATACTTTATAAATCATTATCGAAACTTTTTGAAGACCAACGTAACCGTGGTTGAAAAAAAAGTCGAAAATATCGATATTTAATTAAGAGGGTGCAGAAAAGAATCGATATTTAATTCATATAATCTAACCGGTAAATCTAACCGGATATATTATTTCGAAATTATCCATACTTTATAAATCATTATCGAAACTTTTTGAAGACCAACGTAACCGTGGTTGAAAAAAATGTCGAAAATATCGATATTTAATTAAGAGCGTGCAGAAAAGAATCGATATTTAATTCATATAATCTAACCGGTAAATCTTACCGGATATATTATTTCGAAATTATCCATACTTTATAAATCATTATCGAAACTTTTTGAAGACCAACGTAACCGTGGTTGAAAAAAATGTCGAAAATATCGATATTTAATTAAGAGCGTGCAGAAAAGAATCGATATTTAATTCATATAATCTAACCGGTAAATCTTACCGGATATATTATTTCGAAATTATCCATACTTTATAAATCATTATCGAAACCTTTTGAACACCAACGTAACCGTGGTTGAAAAAAAAGTCGAAAATATCGATATTTAATTAAGAGGGTGCAGAAAAGAATCGATATTTAATTCATATAATCTAACCGGTAAATCTAACCGGATATATTATTTCGAAATTATCCATACTTTATAAATCATTATCGAAACTTTTTGAAGACCAACGTAACCGTGGTTGAAATTTTTTTCGAAAATATCGATATTTAATTAAGAGCGTGCAGAAAAGAATCGATATTTAATTCATATAATCTAACCGGTAAATCTTACCGGATATATTATTTCGAAATTATCCATACTTTATAAATCATTATCGAAACTTTTTGAAGACCAACGTAACCGTGGTTGAAAAAAATGTCGAAAATATCGATATTTAATTAAGAGCGTGCAGAAAAGAATCGATATTTAATTCATATAATCTAACCGGTAAATCTTACCGGATATATTATTTCGAAATTATCCATACTTTATAAATCATTATCGAAACCTTTTGAACACCAACGAAACCGTGGTTGAAAAAAATGTTGAAAATATCGATATTTAAGTAAGAGCGTGCAGAAAAGAATCGATATTGAATTCATATAATCTAACCGGTAAAATATAACCGATTACATTACTAATTCATATAATGTAACCGGTAAATCTTGACCGGATTTATTGTTTGGTGTGGAAAGAATCGACACAATTAAAAAACATATCGAAACTTTTGGGAATTATATCGATTATATATATCATAATTATATAACCGGTTAAAAGTATCCTTTGTATTGCTTGCATTTACAGAAAACCTAAGAGAGGAGAGTATTTGAAATCGACCCGAGTTTGGTTGCTGTGAAATCGACACGAGTTTGGTTGCATTTACAGAAAGCCTAATTTGTTGTATCAGAATCGAAAGGATAGGTTTAGGGTTTGGGGACTTTGAAGTAAAAGGTATGTTGTCGAAACCCTAATTATTTGGTAATGTAGTATTGGGTAGTTGGGGATAATGTTTTGGGTTTAGTGATGTTGAAGTAAAATCGGAATTCTGATCTATATAGGTCGAAAATGTGTAAATATATTTAGTAATTAAATATCAGAACTTTGTTCTGAGAACTTATCGGTAGAAAGTAATAATGTCGGTAGAATTTATATATCGATACTTGTGTCAGAAAACTGAAGCGAGAT
This sequence comes from Hibiscus tridactylites, assembly GCA_958450335.1. Lineage (NCBI taxonomy): Eukaryota > Viridiplantae > Streptophyta > Magnoliopsida > Malvales > Malvaceae > Hibiscus > Hibiscus tridactylites. Next base: position 8,349,711 of record OY288269.1, read on the forward strand.
GGGTTCTAAGGATCATGAAGATGTTGTTCAAGATGAGACTGAAATGATTCAAATGGAGGCGGAGAGAGTAGATAGGGAGGAAAATCCGAAGAGACCAAAGGGTGGATATCTGTACTTCTAGTAAGTAGAAATTGTGAAATAATTAATCTGTAAATTGTTATTGGATGAAAGTATTTAAGAACATTTAAAATTTTCTATGATGACAGTATTGACGAATTGCAGAGGATGAGGGATTGTGGGACTTACACTGTCGGTTCGGTATGTAAATTGAAATTATAGTGAATATATTTGAGGTTGAATATTTTGATTGTTTATGGTTTATGTATAATTTGCAGGTGAGAGACGTGGTGGTGAAGAAATGGTACAAGATGAGTGCAACTGAGAAGCAACCATACAACATGTTGTCCATAAATGCTAGAGGAAACTATGAGGCGAAGAAGAAGAAGAAGAAGGTATTCATTATAGTTGTAAATATTTTATAAATGATATATAAAAACTCTGACATTATATGAATATTATTTACATAGGAAGTGTCGACTAGGTGTAACATAAAACGAGTGCACCACATAGTAGAGGAGTTGAAAGCGAAGGGTAAATCAAATCTGTTGGAAGAAATGGGGTTTGGATCTCTTATTGGGATTCAGGACCGACCAATTCGGAGGGAATTGTGTCGGTTGTTGATGGGAGATTTTGATTTGCAGAAGTGTGATGTGCGATACGGAGAATATTCATTTCATTTTAGTGTCTGAATTGTTGAAGTCGTATTGGGGCTACAAAATAAAGGCCAGAGTGTGGATGAAGTTATAAACAGGGAGGATTGGAAATTACTTGTGCAGAAGTATGGCCTAACGTCTAATGTGTCATTTGCTACACTTGAGGACGAAATAAAAAGCGGCAAGTATGAAGGGGATGATCTGAAGGCCCGTGTACTATTGTACATTGTCGGAGTATTCCTTTGTCCAACGGGTGATTCATCCCCGAGCAAGGATAGTATGAAGTTATTGTGCGACTCCGGGTTTAGAGGTGAATTAAATTGGGCTTCATATGTGTATGAGAAAATAATTGATGCAATCACGACTTTTCAAAAGTCCAAAAACCCCTCATATCTCAAAGGATGCATTGCTGTCTTAGAGGTAAACGAGTTGAATATTGGTATTGGTTTAGAAAACTTTGTAAGTAGTTATTATAGAAAATGATAAAGGTTATACAAAATGCAGGTTGCATTGTATGATTTTTGGTCAGATTCTTCTTCTGTGCCGACATTCCAAAAAACCGGAGTGGCACGCATCACTGCCTGGGGCAAGGAAGAAGTTGTTCGAGTTATGGCAAAGTTAAAGTTGGAATTACCGAAAAAGAAGGTAATGGTAATTTCAGTATTTATAGATTACTAAGGACTTACAAAAGAAAGATGCTCTAATAATGTACTTTATTTGTGAAGGTTGGCGAGGAGGAAGAGGAGGAAGAGGAGGAAGAGGAGAAGGTAGAATATAAGTTGAAAGTGAATGAAGGGGGAAGTAAATTTGACATATTGATTGCTGAGTTGGCGGAGGTTAAAAAACTCGTTTCTGATTGTTTGCAAAGACAATCCAGAATCGAACAGGCTATTGAGAGCTTAAAGGGGGAAGTAGGGGAAAAGTGTAATGGTGTTGTTAAAGAAGTGGTGGAATTGAGGGGTGAGTTAAAGGGGGTGATTGAAACGGTGGAAAAAAAATTGGAGGAGGGGTTAGATTTAATTCCTGAAATAAACAAAAAAATGGATGAGGGGATACATTTAACTCCTGAATTCAAGGAAGAATTGGATGAGGGGATAGATTTAATTCCTGAAACAAACAAAAAGAGGAGTTATGTTGAGGCTAAATATGAAGAACTTATAAAAAATGATGAAGAAAATGTCGAAGAATTGACCAAGAGGGTGGAGGAACATATAAGAGAGGTCCACCATGAAGATACTAGGACACCGGGTCATGCAATAGATGTAGAGCTCGATTCAGGGTGTCCTGCACCAAAGAAGCAGAAGAGTAAAAAGGTAAAATGAATAATACAAATGACATCCATTTTGATTATTGTGTTGCGGCTAATATCTATTGATATATCGTAGGTTACAAAAGTAAAAATACCAAAGGGAATTGATGTCGTCGAGGCTGCTATGTGTGATTATGTATGGAATAGTGGCTTGTTAGAACCAGGGTAAGTTATATATATTGCTTTGCGAGTGATATTTAAATAAATGTGGTGAAAAAATTAATACAAAAAAATTGCTTCTATAGAGATGTCATCGTAGATTACGGGCTCGAACATGGCACAGCAGGCGACCTTTGCAGCTTAATACCCGGAGAATGGCTAATAAGTCCGATCATTAATTTGAAAGGCTGGTTATTGGGTTACGAGTCGATGAGGAATCCTACCATGAAGCAGAAGATTTGCTATCTTCCATCCGAATTTGTGGTAAGTAAGTTACATTTTTACACATTTTCGTGTCCAATTTGGTCATGGCTGGTCAATTACTGGAGATTGTTTTTTGAAATGCAGAGCGCGTTCATAAGCGACGGTCAAAATGCGCCATATCTTGTAGAGTTCTATTGTAGAACGTTGATGGGCCATAATAAACTCACCGATTGTGACATGGTAAGATATTTTTGCTTACATGTTGTTAAGTATTTAAATAATAACAATAAATGTTCTAATATCTTGTGTGACAATTGTTGTAGATCTTCATGCCAATAAACGATTCGGATACTCATTGGTGTCTCTTGGTGTTGGATATGGTTGCTCGTGTAGCATCGTTTCTTGATAGTCTACATAGATCTCCCCGGCACAAGACTAGAGTGGAGCAAACAAAGAAAACAGTATGTGTCGATACATTTTGTAATTTATAATGCATAAATTCTTCGTAATGTAATTGTATTTTTTTTTACGCAGTTGGAATGTTTTCAGAAATTTAGTGAGGACGAGGCGTTTTCTGCCCAATTTGGGAAGATTAAGGTCCCACCGAGGGATTTAAAATTCGTGGTCCGTAAGACGAAGGTGCAAACGAACGGACATGATTGCGGAATGTATGTGGTCATGTGGATGGAAGCTATTTCTGAAGGGAGGTCACCGGATGATTTGGTAAGTGGTCGGAAAAGGACTTCATTTTTAAAACAAAATTTGGGACTGACATTGACTCCTAATTTGAATGTAGGTTGTTGGGGATTTTGATCGTTCGAGAGTTTTAAACGATCTCATAAATCACGATTGTAATAGAAGGAGAGCGAAGGTCACAACTGCTTGCCTGGCACGTATGAAAAGATAATTATGTTACCATACTTTTTCCCACTATGTAAATGATGATATCATAGTTAGTTTGTTGTAAATTATGTGAACATATTAGCTTACTCTTGTAAAAATATCATACTTATATTCCTTTAGGAAACAATTGTCGATACTGCCATAGCTTACTGGAATAAAATTGTCGATACTTTTCTGCCGCAATGAGTAATAATATCGAAACTTGTATACGAAATATATGTATCCTTAGAGTAACAAACCCCGACAAAATCGATATTTTTTTTCCTTCGTTATTAAATTATCGAAACTTTTTGACACAGACGGACTTGCTTAGCTTACTGGAATTAAATTGTCGATACTTTTCTGTCCCAATGAGTAATAATATCGAAACTTGTATACGAAATATATGAATCCTTAGAGTAACAAACCCCGACAAAATCGATATTTTTTTTCCTTCGTTATTAAATTATCGAAACTTTTTGACACAGACGGACTTGCTTAGCTTACTGGAAATAAATTGTCGATACTTTTCTGTCCCAATTGTTGATAATATCGAAACTTTTTTACGAAATATATGTATCCTTATAATAACAATCCTCGAAAAAATCGATACTTTATTTCCTTCGTTATTAAATTATCGAAACTTATAATCTTAATCGGAACTTTAGGCGGGATTTCTATTTAAACCAGCTCTTAACTTAAATCAAACACCCATTTAGGAATTTATTCGAAACTATTGCAGAGATCTCTTCAACTCCAACGACGACCTGGGTAACATCAACACCGACGAGGACGATTACAACGATCATATTTACAAGTTAGTAAAAGTGACTGACTTTTCGTACTTTAGGGTTAGGGTTTTGCACGATTATGGAGTAACCGATCATCTTCTGCATATAACAGTTGTAATGGCACCCAAAAAAGGGGCACCCAAACGGAAGAGAACTTCTGCTTCGAAGACAAAGTCATCTTCGAAATCAAGGTCTGCTAGTCAAGTAAGTTCAAGTTCTTCTGAAGAAAATTTGTCTTTTGAATCGCAAAACTTTAGAAGCACCAATGAGAAACTGACATATGATAGCAATTTCAAAACAAGGAAGATTCGTCCAGAACGTGTTATTGACTTGAACTTCTTCTTCGATGAGAAAAACAAATTTGGGTTTAAAGATACATTTACAGAATGGGGGTGGCTGGAACTGCTTGGTGTAGAACCAAAATACTACCCCAATCTTGTTAGAGTTTTCTATAGTAATACAAAATTAGACCCGCAGTCTGGTACGGGAAAAATATTAGGATTTACGACTCATGTCATGGGTAAGGACATATATATAGATGCGTCATCTATTGCTGCTGGTATAGGAGTGAAGAATGTAGGAGATTCCGATGAACATGTTTTAGATCCTACCATGAAACGTGTGGATCAGAATACTCCCACTCGCCTTGGTGCGGAGGGCAGATTGTTCCACTTTCTTGTCAGTTGGTTTCTGAGGCCGTCCGGTGGGAAATATTCAGAACTTCGAGATATTGATTACTGGTGGTTGTCTAAATATGAATCAAGAACCGCTCCAAACATAGCAAAACTGATATATGAGACAATGCTACATATAGTGAAGAAGGGTGCTTCCATTACAACCTCACTACCATATGGATGCATAATTTGCCATATATTGAGGAAGGAAGGAGTGCAATTCAATCTTGACTGCCCTCTTCGACTATCCAGGAAGATCGACATGATTACCTTAACAAAAGCGGGATACGAGTTTATTCAAAACGTCGGTTGGATAAACAAATGTCTAATTGGGGCAGAACAAGGCAACGACCAAGTGGAGAACGTTGAAGCAGAACAGCAGGAGCGGATGCAAGAAGTTGAGATCGAAGGGGTCATTACCATGAAGTCAGTGATGGATTACATGGTTCATTTCCGCGAGCAAATGGATGCTCGTTTTGGCGAGATTAATCACCAAATCGGCCAAATGCGAGCAGATATTTCCTCAGTTCGTGCTGACGTCTCCAACTTCCGTAATCAATGGCTTCAAAGCAAAGACAAACCCATAGGTAAAATAACCTTTCAATTTACGATTGACATTCGGTTATTTGACTATTGACATGCTTATAACAGAAGTGGACAATCCACTGGTGCGTGAAGAGGATAATACAGTGCCTGAAGAGGAGAATGATGAAGAGGTACGCAGTTCAGATGAGGATGACAGTGAAGACCCCAGCAGATATATTATTTCTGTAACACAGAACAAAAAACTTGTCATTTTTGATGTCAACGGAGTCCTTGCATATTATACAAAACAAACTCCCAGAGGTAATTAAATTTCTGTAAATCTGCTTACGGCTATAAAGAAAACAATTATGTTTAATTTCCTTTCATGTTGTAGATGTTAAACTGAGGCCAGGTGTAGAAGAATTTATGCAATTTTGTTTAGAGAATTTTTTTGTTGGAATATGGTCATCTAAGATGAGGTAAGCACCGTTATGATCCATATTGTTAACATTTAACGTTGACCTCTTAAATAATTTGAAGTTTATCGTGGTAATTGTTCACGAATCTGCAGGCATAACATTGACCTTGCTCTTAACAAAATACCCGTACAAAATGAACGATATTTTTTCATCTGGGTAAGATGCTTCTTACATATTGGTAATTGAATTTGTTATGATTCTTACATTTTGGACTGATACAAGTTACTATTAACAGGATCAAACAAAGTGCATAGAGGAAGAGGAATACACCTTCTGCAAAGACTTGCATCAAGTTTGGAATGAGTATCCTCAATTCAAAGAGGAGAATACACTGTTGGTGGATGATTCTTCCGAGAAAATGAGGCATAATCCAGTGAGTCATATTTTTTACATTCAATTTATTAATAACGTAATATGCTATTATTTTGTTAATTTATCTTTTCTTTATAGGAATACACCTACATATGTCCGCCTCCCTATAACCAATCATCTTCCAACGACAATGCGTTAGGTATAGGAGTTACATATGTGACTAATTCCATTGGTTTATTTATATATTGAAAATGTTGACAGGAGAGTCTGCTAATTTGGGTTATTTTTATATATCCACAGAAAAGGGCGGAAGCATCCGAGAATTTTTGGAAAAGTTGGCGAATGACCAGAGTACTGTACCCGAATTTGTAAAAAATAACTCTTTACACATTTGAATGTTATATCGTAATGTTGTATGCAGTCACCATGTCTGTTGATGGGAACTTGCTGTATTCCATGTCTGTTGATGGGAACTTGTTGTATTCCAAATGTCCTCATTGCCCTGAGACATAAAGAAGTAATTGATATTAAAATTAACCATAAACAAACACTTGCGGACAATATGTTGTAGAATACATATAGTAACTTACATTATAATCCTCATCTGCGGGGCCGTAGGACCATTTCGCATCGTTAGCAAAAAAGTCAGTCGAGGTAGGTTGTGTAAAAGAATCCAGACCCAGCTTTAATTTAGGACACGTTACTCTGTTATGTCCCTCATTATTGCAGAAAGAGCAACTCCTACTTTTCTTCTGGACGATCTTCTTTTGGACAACTTTTCTCTTTCCTTGTCTTCGTTTAGGGTTGCCAACGCGAACTCCATTATCAACATTTCTTCGTTTACTTGAATCTTTCAAACCGAACGAGTTTTCAAATTCGGCAGTTAGTCTTTTCATCTCATCTCTTGCGGTTATGAAAGATGCATCTGTCTTTGATGCAATGTAGCACAAACGACTTGACGTTGTACGTAGGGCCGCGAACCGTGCCATTTGCATAACTTCAGGTGCTACATTGAAGTCAAGGAAACTTGGTGCAGCAGCCTTCGCCTCCTTCGTCCATCGAGTTAGAATCAAGGACTTTGGAATACATGTGTAATCCAAGTGCTTCAGAACATGCAGTTGATGGCAACATAGAATTCCTACAGTCTCAAACTTCCTACACGAGCATGTGACGGTTTCCGAGACAACATCAAAAGATACGTCAAATCTAATGTTCTTTTCCTTGTACTTTGACAAAACAAAATGTACAGACTCATCTGATAAGGACTGAATTTTTTCGTCAATCCGGTACAAAGTCTCCTCTTGAAGTTCTTCTTGGAAGAAACCAAATGATGCTCGCGTATAAATTTGACCAGCATGGCTTTCTAGGTCTGTGAGTTTGGTGATCTGGTAGGGCGTTGTCTGCGAACTTAAGCAATCTGCTTCCAACTCGTTGATACGAATTTGTCGAATTAAATAGTGTTTAATTGTACGAACTACGTCTACATATGTCTTCTTCTGTATCAGGGCACGTCCGAGTGCAGCATTCAAGGACTCGCTTCTTTGTGTGGATCGCAAATTGACAAAGAAATGACCCGTTTGATATGCTTGAGCCCATAAGTTCCGAGTATTTCCCTTCTCTATCACTCATGGATGGTTTTCGACGTTGAATTCGGAAATCACCCTAGACCATTCTCTATCAAATTCGCTGGTTGTCCACCACGACCTCATACATCTGTTAAACGCTGTGCTAAATTTGTTGTCACCAATGTTAGCTTGTACATTGCGAGCTAGATGCCAGGAACATAATCTGTGCTTAGCATAAGGGAAAACACATTTGATAGCCCTCTGCATTGCCCTATCCCCGTCTGTCACAACTGAAAGAGGCGCTTTATTCAGCATGGCTTGTAGAAAATTTCGTAGCACCCACTCGAACGATTGAGTCGTTTCGTCAGCTATGATCGCAGTAGCAAAAACTATTGTGCTATGGTGATGATTGACACCGACAATAGGCAAAATTGGTCGTGCATAGTAATTACCTTTGTAAGTTGTGTCGAAGGCAATAACATCACCGAAGCAAGTGTAATCAGATCTCGATGTTGAATCAGCCCAAATAAGATGCTGCAATGCCCCTGATTCATCTGTGGAGTATGTCATAAAAAACCCTGGATCATCATCTTTCTTGTACTCAAAGTAATCAAGGAGTGCATTCACATCCCCATTGACAAGCTCCTTTGATTTACCTCTATCAAGTGCATTGTACAGGTCTTTACTAGTAAATCCAACATTACGAAATCCCCCTGCCTGATTCATGAAATATTTCATTACCTTTGATGTCCCAACACCAACATCTTTCAACGTTGTTGCCTCAGCCACATCAGCCTCAGTCACACCTCTATTTGAACGCATAAATGGTGTCATAAGAGGTGTGCACAATGCATGATTATGTTCGTGGAAAGACTTACTCAGAACCCACTGATCTTTTGTTTTTGTTGCTGTGACAACGATTTTCGCCTTGCATCCTGTTCGTGTGACTGGCGTATGCGCACGTCGACGATTAACATTTTCGACCTTCGAACACCTAAACCCTTCTTTTGAACAACAAAATTCTTGTGTCTTAACATTCCCTTCGCCATCCAGCCGTGATGTTCCTCGACGTGCACTAAAACCTTTTTTCATTGCGTATTCCTTGTAAAAATTCCAAGCTTCCTCTCGTGAAGAAAATAGCTGACCTACCAACAGTTCCGAATCATCAACGGTCAACTTCTCATCTTGCAAATTCCCGCTACCATTAACATCGTTGGATGGAATATCTTCCATTTTCTTAAACACGATCGGTTGAAGTGGTCCTAACTTTTCCTGCACAGGACTTCTGTTGTGTTGCTTTCATTTTCAGGTACTAAATTCGGTAGGTGGTGGTGGTTGATGGTGGTTGATGGTGGTTGAAAGAATTTAGAGCAATTTATTTCTTCCTTCCTACAAAGTTAACGTGCAATAAATTCTATTTTATTATCGATACATTTTTTCCCTCTACTGAAAAAGTTTCGATCCTTTTGTAAAATTTCATGATACATTACCAAATCTGCGCGAAAATATCGAATCTTTCTTCCCTTCACGATAAAATGTTTCGATACTAAAAGAAACAATGAATTCTCATAGGTTACTGTAAATAAAGTTTCGATACAATTTTCCCCTTTCTGAAAATGTTTCGATACTGTTGTTAAATTCCCTGATACGTTACCGAATCTGCTCGAAAATTTCGATTCTTTCTTTCCTTCACGATAAAATGTTTCGATACTAAAAGAAACAATGAATTCTCATAGGTTACTGTAAATAAAGTTTCGATACAATTTTCCCCTTTCTGAAAATGTTTCGATACTGTTGTTAATTTCCCTGTTACATTACCAAATCTGCGCGAAAATATCGAATCTTTCTTTCCTTCACGATAAAATATTTCGATACTAAAAGAAACAATGAATTCTCATAGCTTACTGTAAATAAAGTTTCGATACAATTTTCTCCTTTCTGAAAATGTTTCGATACTGTTGTTAAATTCCCTGATACGTTACCGAATCTGCTCGAAAATATCGATTCTTTCTTTACATGACGATAAATATTATCGATACCTTCAGGCAACATTATTCCAACTTACTAAATATGTTTCTATACTATTGTAAAAGAAAGTATTGTTAAATGAAATGCGAATTACAGTTTTCATTCCAGTTAAATTTACTTATGTGGTGTTTTGCTTTCCTATAAATACCCACGAATTCCACCATCACTTACTCATTCCAAATTCTCTCTAAACACCGAGCCCAATCTTTGCTCACCTTATGGCCAAATTTCAGGCAACATTTTATTTTCTCGATACTTTTTTTTCAGTCAACAATCACCACCAAAATGTCACTGAAAGATTTAATACAGTTGACAACAATCGAGGTTAGTAAACACGGCCACAAACAAATTTCTTCCATGGAATGTCGAATCCCAACACCGTCAGCAAACAAAACACACTACGTTATGAAGCTTACGAACGAAACAAACGTTCGTAACATGTATGACCGCCTTAATTCCGTCGGAGCTACAGACGTCGATTTACATGTTAAGTTTGACGACGTCAACGCCGGCGAAGGTAGTTTGTCTGCACCCGTACAACCTGATCCAAACACTGAACGCGCACCGTCTTCACCGGATGTTGATGCGGCTGCGGATGAGCTGCAACTTTTTGTGTACAGGCGTAGAGAACGAAAACAACAGCTGATCGAAGAACTAAACCTAAGTTCAGACGTGACCACTGACTACGATGATTCAGATTAACAAAAAACTTCTGAAATTATCTTCCAATTATGTTATATGACGTCTTATTTCATCCTTTATCCCTTACTTGTCCACTGCCTCCAAATAAAATTTCGATACATTATTCCCCCTATCTGAAAATGTTTCGATACTGCTGTTAAATTCCATCATACATTAGCGAATCTGCTCGAAAATATCGATAGTTCCTTAACGTTACCATACAAATACCGATACTTTAAGAAACAACGGATTCCCATAGCTTACTGGAACAAAACGTTTCGATACAATTTACACACTATTAATAAAAAACCCGATACTTTTGAAAGAAAATCAATGTTCCGGTACGAATTTCCTTCGACAATATCGATAAAAAACAAGATTTTCGATACTTTTTACACACAAATATCGATAATTAACAAGATTTTCGATACTTTTTCCATGTTTTAATGGAAATTATTGATAAGTTTGCAAAAACATTCATGATCCCGGTATATTTTTACTCTATTCTTTATTCATTACATCAATGTATCCGGTTTTTTATTACCGTTTTCATTATACACTTCTACAACTTTGCACTCCAGTGTTATGTCATTTCTCACTTGTATCACATGCACCGTTTACTACTCCTCCTGTATAAAGCTGAAACCCTTATTCCCAACAACGAATCTGATTTTTCCTTTTCAGTGTCGTGTCTTTTCACTTCTACCTCCCTGTATCACGCATGCACCGTTTACTGCTCCTACTTCTCCACATTTACTTCTATAACCCCGGAAAAAGAGGAGAAGAACGAATCTGATTCTACCTTTTCAGTTTCGCGCCTTTCCAATGTATCACATGCACCGTTTCTGTTCATGTACCTTCTCCTCATTTATTTCTATAACCCGGGAAATGAGGAGAACGAACGAATCTCTGCCTTTTCAGTCTCATGAATTATCACTTTCCCTCCCAAACGGAAATTGCCTATAAATTAACAACTCCTCTATTTTGCTCTTCACAACATCTTCAATTTTATCTACTCAACCCTTTCCTTTGCTTTTATAATCAGTTCTCTTTCCCAATCTTCTATTATAAAATGAGTTCAAGCAGAAATTCGGGTAAAATTCCTCAGTCTTTCGCAAAGAGGAAGATTGAATTCGACACATCATCAAACAGTGATGATGATTTCTACTTTGATTCTGATTCTGATAATGACGAACAACTAAGCCACGAGGCATTAAAATCCAGCAAATTCTTCAGGAGTTTCTTCGAGGCCTTCGATCGAATGAACTCTATCAACGACCCTACTACTACATGGCGCTGTCCAGCATGCCACGGAGGTCCTGGTGCCTCTAAGTCGTTTTCTGGCCTTCAGTCCCTACTCACCCATGCAAAAACCAAAAAAGGAGATAAGATGAAAATTCATCGCCTCCTTGCTCAGACGTTGGACGAGGAATTACGAAGAAGGGCTGCTTCGGCCACTCCTCAACCTCAACCTCAACAAAACGCTTCAGGCCAATGGCGTGGTCTGAGTAATGATGCTGCTATTGTCTCCCCCCCGCCTTCAAGCCACCAGGAACCTAATCACCAAATACTCTGGCCACCCATGGTGATGATTAGGAACACACAACTTCATACAGATGAAGAGGGGAAGGTAGTTATATAACTTCTGAATTATGTTTTCATTACTATTATAATACTTAACTTCTTATTTCTTTAATTTTTTGCTTCAGTGGATTGGCATGGGAAACCAAGACCTTCTCAACGCTTTCAATACCTTTGGTGCTGTTGCCAAGGCTCGCCATTCATATGGTCCACGAGGCCATCGTGGGATGAGCCTTTTGATTTTTGAGAGCACAGCGAGAGGTTATTTAGATGCTCAGCGTCTGCATAACCAGTTTGCTGCCCAAGGTTTCGGGTTAGATGCTTGGCAACGTCATGCTCCTTCCCCTCCATCCAGCCAGCGCCAACTATATGGTTACATGGCTGAAAAAGAAGATATACACATCTTCAACCGTCATCTCCAAGGTTTTCTCTTTCATTTTCTTCTATTATTAATAACAAGATACTCTTCTGCTCATACTTATGCAAAAAAAATTTGTTCATTAGCCAACCAAAAGGTCAAGTTTGAGATGCGACCATATGCAGAGATGGTTGGACAGCAAGCTGGTGCTGGAACAAGTTCCATGGGTGGCAGGGGGACTTGAAGGGAGGAGGCTTGAAGGGACAATGAATTCAGAATAAAGAAAAGATTGATGGTCTAATATTTATGTGCAGTTCAAAGACCATGCCAGATTGTTTCCAATATCATAAAACTCTATTACATGATATTGAAAACAATCCGGCTTGGTCTTTGCATTGCACATAAATATTAGAAGATCAATCTTTTGTTTCTTCTCAATTTCTTTTTATTTCCGTTGTCATATCGTTTTGTAATCTTTTCATTTTGTAATCTTTTCCTTTCTATCTGATGCATTACTATTTTCTTGATTCTAATTCATATAAACGATTTAATAGAAGTTTCCATAATTTTTATAAAGTTTCCATACTTTTTCGATAGTATCTTTACCTCTCATAGACGTATCCAAACATTTAATATAAGTATCCATATATTGATAAAAAGTTTCGAAAAACTTTTCAAAAGTATTCAAAATTTCGAAATCTTATATCCGGTACCATTGATAAATTGTTTCGAAAAACTTTTCACAAGTATGGAAACTTCGAATTCAACATATCTGGTACCATTGATAAAAAGTTTCGATAAACTTTTCAAAAGTATGGAAACTTTCGAATTCAACATATCCGGTACTATTGATAAAAAGTTTCGATAAACTTTTCAAAACTATGGAAACTTTCGAATTCAACATATCCAGTACCATTGATAAAAAGTTTCGATAAACTATTCAAAAGTATGTAAACTTTCGAATATAACATATCCGGTACCGCGTTACCGAATACATTATATACCTTATAACAAATTAGACGCTACCGGTTTTATTATGTGTGACATTTTACTTAAATTAGCCGGTTACCATTATTTTATCATTTTTTGTGTGGTTTTTACCGATTTTATCATTTCATATCCACATATCCGGTACCGCTTTACCGGTTACATTATATACACAACTATGTTTCCGGTAACGCCGTATATTAGCCGCATATTAATCTGCCGCACGGTAGAAAAATCCATTCTTCCCGTCTCTGCTCACTCAGCTTGTTGCATCAACTTCGTCTCCTATGCTTCTTCTCTGCATATATCATCAACCCGCCACTCCTATTTTCATCACATCGGGTCGAGCTGAGCATGCTCCGCTCCTTTTCCCTTGCCAACACCAAACCCAAGTTTCTTTTTCAACCCAAACCCAGGCCAGGTGGCGCCGCCGCCTTAACCATTTCCCTCTTCTCTTCCACCGTTGCTCGTGATCAAATATCACTCACCACCATTATCGCTACACTCCTCCAAAAATGCAGCTCTCTTGCCCAAGCCAAACTCATCCATCAGCAGCTCCTCGTCCAGGGACTCTACTCAGGTTTCACTACACGCCTCGTTTGCGCTTACCTCACTCACAACGCCCCTTCTTATTCCATCTCCATTCTCGAACGCTTGACCCCTTCCACCTCTGTTCTCTTCTGCTGGAACACTCTTATTGAACGCTCCCTTCGTCTCGGGTTTTACCGTGACGTTCTTCCTCTCTTCCGTAGGATGCTATGTCTCCGCTGTGCTCCTGACCATTACACATTCCCTTTTGTCCTCAAGGCCTGCGGCGTGCTTCCGTCCTTCCGAAGTGGATCAGCTGTTCATGGGGTTATCTCTACCGTTGGGTTGGACTCGAATGTGTTTGTTTGTAATGCGTTGGTGGCAATGTATTCGCGTTGTGGTGAGTTAGATGACGCGCGACAGGTGTTCGAGGAAATGCGTGACAGAGGGATATGTGATATTGTCTCCTGGAATTCTATTGTGGCTGCTTATATGCAAAGCAGGGATGCGAAGAATGCGGTGGAGTTGTTCCGAAGAATGGCTTCTGATTTGGAAATCCGCCCGGATGTCGTCAGCCTTGTCAATGTACTACCTGCTTGTGGATCTCTGGGGACGTCTTTACATGGTATGCAACTGCATGGTTTTGCAGTGAGGAGAGGTTTATTCGAGGATGTTTTTGTTGGTAATGCTTTGATGGGTATGTATGCAAAATGTGGGATGATTGAGCAGGCAAATAAGGTTTTCGACTGGATGAAGGTGAAGGATGTTGTTTCTTGGAATGCAATGGTTACTGGGTATTCTCAGGCTGGTAGGTTTGACGAGGCTCTGAGTTTTTTCGAGAAGATGAGCGAGGAGAAAATTGAATTGGATGTTGTGACTTGGAGTGCTGTGATTGCAGGCTATGCTCAAAAGGATCATGGTTATGAGGCATTGAATGTATTCAGGCAAATGCAACTTTGTGGTTCCAAACCCAACGTTGTCACACTTGTGTCCGTTCTTTCAGGCTGTGCTTCTATTGCAGCATTAATTCAGGGGAAGGAAATTCACGGTTATGCCATCAAAAGTGTTTTGAACTATGATTGGAATGATCCAGGAGAGGACCTCATGGTGATCAATGGTCTAATTGACATGTATGCTAAGTGCAAAAGTAGAAATGTAGCTCGTTTCATGTTTGATTCGGTTGCACCAAGTAATAGGAATGTCGTGACTTGGACTGTCATGATCGGTGGATATGCGCAGCATGGAGAAGCGAATGATGCACTGAAGCTTTTCTCTGAAATGCTCCAAGATGGGAAGTCTATGAAGCCAAATACTTTTACCATATGTTGTGCCTTGATGGCTTGTGCTCATTTGGCTGCCTTAAGGTTTGGTAAACAGATCCATGCTTACATATTACGCAATCGATATGAATCTGTAATGTTGTTTATGGAAAATTGTCTCATAGACATGTATTCCAAATCTGGTGATATACACGCTGCTAGGGTTGTGTTTGACAATATGCAGCACAGAAATTCAGTTTCTTGGACGTCCTTACTAACTGGTTATGGTATGCATGGGTATGGGGAGGAAGCTATCAGGGTTTTGGATGATATGAGAGCGGCAGGTTTTGTTCCTGATGGTATTACCTTTCTTGTTTTACTCTATGTCTGCAGCCATTCAGGAATGGTTGACCAGGGAATCAGATTCTTCGAAAGCATGCATACTGAGTACGATGTCATCCCTGGATTAGAACATTACGCTTGTATGGTTGATCTCTTAGGCCGTGCTGGTCGGTTTGATCAAGCTTTGAAACTTATTCACGACATGCCCATGGACCCAACCGCAATTGTATGGATTGCATTACTTAGTGGTTGTAGGATCCACGGAAATGTGGAACTTGGGGAATATGCTGCAGCCAAGCTTCGGGAACTGGGTTCAGAGAATGATGGGTCCTATACATTGCTTTCAAACATATATGCTAATGCTAGGCGTTGGAGAGATGTGGCCAGGGTCCGATCTTTGATGAAATATTCAGGGGTTAAAAAGAGACCGGGTTGCAGCTGGGTTCAAGGAAAGAAAGGCACTGCTACCTTCTATGTGGGTGACAAGTCTCATCCACAATTTGAACAAATATACGAGCTTCTTGCAGACTTAATTCAACGCATTAAGGCAATTGGGTATGTTCCGGAGACGAATTGTGCACTTCATGACGTGGATGAAGAAGAGAAGGGTGATCTTCTTTCTGAACATAGTGAGAAGTTAGCTCTAGCTTATGGCATTTTAGTCTCTACTCCTGGGGCGCCTATCCATATCACCAAGAACTTGCGTGTCTGTGGTGATTGCCATAATGCCATTACTTACATATCCATGATCATTGATAATGAAATCATATTAAGGGACTCAAGTCGCTTCCATCATTTCAAGAATGGATCCTGCTCCTGCGGAGGCTACTGGTGATACAAAATTACCGATGGTCATACAATGATGGAGAAAATCTGGTCCTGATATCGAGTGCAAAGGGTAGCCTATTATGTTTAGATTCAAGTTCAACTAACATAACGCTAACACAGATAAGGCCTCTGATGTAGAACTTGTTCTCAAATGGCTTTGACAAAGAAATACGGGGAAGAGAAACTTCTATAGCAAAACAAGCTCGACAGACTAAGAGGTACAATTCGTTTTGTATAGAAATACAGGACAAAGCAATCTCTGATTCATTCTATATCGGAAAGAACCAGTTAGTAGAGTCATGGGATTGACCATTGGAAAAGTATTAGGAACAGTTTCTTTCCAATAAGCTCCTAGCTACTTTATGTATGCTCTGTTCTCCGTGTTTGAGGCTAGCTTAACAAACCCAATTGATATTGTATCATACTCTCATATATGCGGATTTTGATGATTGCGGATATTTGAATTTTTTTTACAGAGTCGGATATTACAGATTTAGCTGATATTTAGATTCATATATCTATCACTCGAATCCATTTTACTTTTTTGGATGAGGGGTTTACATGAGAGTAAAGTTTCTCAGTTCAGAGACCAGCATTAGTTCATTGTAAATTGTAATGTATGTGAAAGAGGGATGCTCAAAAGAAGGCCAAACCCTTCACCCCCACAGAAGTCCGTTGGAGGTGTAGCCAAAAAGCCTACAAACAGAACAAAACAAGAACCTAACAACAACAACTTTTTCATACTTTTATAGACTCCAGCGAACGAAGCAACTCGTACCGGAGCGGATTATAAATTTACTTATCATTAATTATAATTTATAAATGAAAATTAGAAGGCTAGAGCTCTTTCAGGCAGTTCCAGATATGACTGTGAGCAGGTTGTTGCCGAAAGGATCAGTGAGAATCCAGAAGTTGAAAAAAAGAAAAAAGTTGTTGAGTCTGTCAGACAACTGTGTGACCATCCCAACCAGGCTGAGCTGACTGGGAACGATCCTCTAGCAGTCAAGGCCACCCTTCGAAGGTTGACCAGACCAGTTAATCACGCTCTAATCTCACAGTCTTGGTTCATCAACCAGACTTTGGAATCCTGTCTCCTTAGAACTCAAGGACACAGAGGTACGAGCCTATAGAACAGATCCTGTTCAAGTAAGGTCGTGCCCATGAAGCTCTGCCCTCTGTATTAAATATAACTTGTTTCTTTGTTGCTCTATCGGTGTGGGATGTCGCCGCTTGTCATACCTTCCGACACTGCAGCAACTTGTGTCTCACGTGGGTCCTTGCCTGCTGTCGGATTATTACTTGGTACTTACACCTATCCTATGCTTATTAGCTAAACCCAAAGTCAAACACCCAACAATTTGTTTGTGTTCTTTGAACAAAAAAAAAAAACAATTTGTTTGTGTTCCAAAAATAATAAGATTTATAAATATATGTTTAAATAATACATTTTTAAATAAAACAAATAATTGAATAGCCAAATAAGATTAATACCAAAAGAGAAGATAAACTGGAATACTAAATCGTAAATGAATACAACGTTAAAAAAAAAAAAAACATTTGTGAACAATGTAATTTATGGAGGAGCAGTAGTTTATTAGCTAGAGAGTAAGCATGAGCCTAGCGAACTTCAAAAATCGTGATACGAAGGACCAACTAAATTTTGCACAAGAAAGACCAACTATAATATATGTTGACAACAAGTTCACTATATTTCTTGCAAAGAATCTTATCTCCCATAACTGAAGCAAGCATATCGATACGAAGTATCACTTCATTTGAGAGTAAGTGTAAAATAAGATCGTGGAGCTAGTCTATTGCAAGACATAAAATCAATTTACAGACATTTTTACGTAACTGTTAAGAGCTAAAACATTTCATAACTTAAAAGAAAAAGCTCGGAATGAAGGTTGGGTTTGAGGAGGAATGTTAGAAATCAAACCCAGCTAAAATATTTATGTTAGCAAGACAAAAAAATTGTATAGAAGCTTCATGAAGAGCATGGTGATATAGTCTTAAACAATTCTTGAAGAATTGAGAGTGGCGACAAGGAAATGTTCAAGTTGGTGATACTTGAAGATTGTGGTAGAAGTTAGAACATTCAAAAATTATTTACAATGAAGCAACAATAATAGCAGTAAAAAAACAACTATTTTTAAATACAACTTGTTTCTTTGTTGCTCTATCAATGTGGGATGTCGCCGCTTATCACACCTTCCGACACTGCAGTATTTTATTTAACTTCAGATAACGATAACTACTATTTTTAAATTTTACTTTTTTATATACTTCTAACAGATTGATATTAATAATCTCTATTTTCTTTATTCTGATAGTTTTTAGAGAGTTTTTAATTGAAAATATCAAACTAATATATGTTATTTATTAGATTCTTCACCCATATCACAATAATTTTTATTTTTTAATTATAGTGTTATAAAAATTTTAGAATTTAGGGTTTAGAGTTTATGAGTTAGGTTTAGGGTCTTATTCATGTGCATCTAATTATTATTATTATTAAAGTTTTAACATATATGTTATTATATAGTTTAGAGTCTAATTGGCGTGTGAAATCATCTAATTATTTATGTGTAAGTTTTATTTTATCGAAATAAATGTGTCTAATGTTTTATTTTCTTAAAAATACTCAATTTTTTTTTCTTTTTTTCATAAATCTAAAAAACTCTAAATCTATCTTCTGTCGTCATCAAATCAACCACCACCATTTCTTCCGTCATCGGATAATACTATTGATTATCTCACCTTTTGTCATCTAAAATTAATGAACAAGGTGTCAATTGAATGTTGGACAACAAACGCAAATTGAGTTTTACAAAAAGAAATGTGGCGAACAACAAATAGCGACTAGGTTTTGCAGCTCTTGCGACGAGCGAAAGAAATTTTATTGTTGCGGTGACGACAAAGACAACATAGTGTCAACGGTAATAGAGGATTTGCGGTTATTTTAGAAAATGAGAGTTTTCCGATATTTTTTCAAAAATTAGTGAAAAAATTAGGATAATTTTATTTTCTTTCACTCATTAACCTACTAATCAAGATCGAATATTGCACATGTTCATTATAAAAACGACTCTCTCAACTCAATTTACTCATTCACAACATCGTAATTAAATCTCTTTTTTATATCTCATCCCATTAAAACAATCGATATTCCGTAATATTCTCATAAGTGAAAGTTTGCAATACCATAAACATTGTGCATGTACGGTCTGTTATGCGACGGATTATTAAGAGAAAAAACTGAACCGTGTAACAAAAATGTTGCCATATTTTTCCAGCCAAGGATTGTCTGAGTTAGCTATTCGACAATATCGTATGTTGGATTATTCAAAACATTATTCTAACACCATGCCTTAAACCTACTACAGATGAATAACATAATAGGATATCTGGCTTCTGATTTCGGAACCCTCGTCTCATGGCACTACAAGAACCCCACAGTTCCACCTCTTCCCCTCCTCAAACAGTGTAGTGTTGTTGGTTGGTGTCGATATCCAGTCCTTTGAGCTTAACTACGGATTCGACATGTCCTTTGAGCGTATGAAGTTCTCTCAACCTGGTAAGACACACGAGTTTTAGATACGATCGATCGGATCGAAGGCAAAATCGGTGTCAGATGTTAGGGGATTTTATGAATGTATGTATGTATGTATCACCTCGCAGCTTCGGCACGCTTCCTGGCTTGTTCAGCAATCTCTGATAGTTCTTTATTGTGGCTCTCCTCGTTTCGGACTTCAGGCGGTGTCAAGCCATGAAGGGTGCGTTGAGTTAAAGCCCATTGTGCTTCCTTCTCCTCTTTTCCATAATACTTCTTTGTTGTGAAAGCAGTCTGTGAATCGAATGTACGAACAACACTCGAACATCAGTGTCATTTGGTCGTATTACGTTTATCATGATTACTTCCATAACAAGTAAATACCTAAAGGAGTGATTAGATACCTTGTTTTGAAGCAAATTGTTCCAAGCCTTTCCGCTCAAAGAATAGCGAATTACGGACTTGAGTACATCGAGTGGGAAGTAGAACACTAGACTGTATAGCCAGATAACGCCAGCCCAACCCCAGCCAATGCCTTTGATTCTGGCAAAGCCCCAGTTTGCGTAAACAACAAGTAGTGTAGCTACCTAAAATGTTGAATCCAAAGCAGAAAACTTTATAACAACTCGAGAACAAAACATTATATACTAGCCAACGAAGCAAAATGTTTATATTTTAACTCACGAGTTGTGCCAAAACGAAGGCAACCACGAGCAGGAGACCGGAACGTTCAATGAAAGACCAACTCCGAGAACGAGTGACAAAAATGAGTGCCTGGCTCACTGTACTGACTTGAAGGAAGACAACAGCAGTAAGTTCATCTTGATTGTGCCTAATGGATCTTACCCCAAACTTGTCCTGAAATTAGTATCAGCATTTAGAAGTTTCTTGTTATGGTTTTAAGAACATATGGAGTGTTTAATTTTTTTTCTTACCGAAAAAAAAGTCGGAGTCGTTAGCAGCCCAGAAGAAAATGACAGTCATGACAGTGAGATAGGTACCGAGGACGATGCCGGTGGCAAAAATCTCCTTGAGCTTCCATGAGTCAGGCATGGGAGATGGCTTGACTCTGTCCTTGGAAATGATCATAATGGTTCCATCGTTGAGTATGGCGATGATCAAAACCATGAAAGGCGAGAAATTGAACTTCCAAATAAGTGCGAGCAGCATGAAACCCAACACGATTCTGATCGTAATGGAGACATCGTAGATGGTGTAGTTTTTCATTCTCTGAAAAATGCCTCTACTTGTTAGAACAGCACTCACAATGACACTCAGTCTCGGTTCTGTTAGTACTATGTCCGATGCACTTCGAGCAGGCATCGGTTGCATCGTCCACTGCAATTCCGATGTCTGCCTTCTTAAGCGCGGGTGCATCATTCACACCGTCTCCAGTCATGCCACAAATATAGTTCCTTGCTTGTAGCCTCTTAACAATCTTATATTTGTGCTCTGAATTAGGAAAATAGTGACAGTTTTACAAAGAGCTTCAAACTATACCAAAATAATATTGCTAATGAGCTTACCGGGGAAAACGCCTGCAAAGCCATCAGCCTTCTCAATAAGGTCATCTGCGCCAATTGTATCGATAGCATCTTGATTCTCGACCCTGGAAGCCCTTGCAGCGAGTAGAATAACCATGTCGCAAACACCTGAAATATCACAATATGAATCCCTGTGATGAGATTAAATGCATCATCAATCTATAATTAATTTCAACTTCAATTTCTAGGACCAACCTCTATTAAGGACTTGTCTACAGTAAGCTTGTTGAGAGTCAATGTCCCGGTTTTATCACTGCAGAGTACATCAATTCCAGCGATTTCTTCAATAGTTGTCATTCTCTTCGTGATAGCTCCTTGTTGCGAAAGCCGATGGGATCCGATGGCCATTGTCACAGATAAAACTGTCGGCATGGCAATCGGAATCGGGCCGCAGTTGACATCAAATTTGTTAAATGTTTCAGGGACAGGAATGGTGAATCCAGCCTTGCCCAGAATTTGAAAAAAGAAAAAAAAAGTTGTTGAGTCTGTCAGACAACTGTGTGACCATCCCAACCAGGCTAAGCTGACTGAGAACGATCCTCTAGCAGTCAAGGCCACCCGAAGGTTGACCAAACCAGTTATTCACGCTCTGATCACAGAGTCTCGGTTCATCAACCAGACTTAGAATCCTGTCTCCTTAGAACTCAAGGATACAAAGGTACGAGCCTATAGAACAGATCCTGTTCAAGTAAGGTCGTGCCCATGAGGCTCTGCTCTCTGTTTTAAATACAACTTGTTTCTTTGTTGCTCTATCAATGTGGGATGCCGCCGCTTATCACACCTTCCCACACTGCAGCAACCTGTGTCTTAAAATCAAAGTCAAATACCCAACAATTTGTTTGTGTTCAATATATATAATTATATATATATAGATTCTTCTCCCATATCATAAAATTTTTTATTTTTTAATTAGTGTTATAAAGGTTTTAAAATTTAAAGTTTAAATTTTAAAATTTATGGTTTAAAGTTTATGAGTTAAGTTTAGGGTCTTATCATATCGTTCTAATTATTATTATTAAAGTTTTAACATATATGTTAGTTTTAACACATAAAGCAACAAAGAGGCATAGTTTGACTATGTTTTTACAATTAAGTCTAACTTTAATATAATAATTAGATTATTTTAGTGTAAGACACACGAGTTTTGCTTTATTCGAATTATATTGTCATCCTTGAATTAAGCCAATAAAAGAATCTCACTGACCCGACCCGACCCGATCTGATCCGATCCATAAACACCCATGGACCAAACCCGGTCATTGTCACTTTGGTTTGACCATGGAAACCCGAAACCCTGAGCCTCCACTGCGTCAGTCTGTAAATTCTTAAAACACCAAAAACCCACACCCTCAAAAACCTTTCCCTCCAATTACTCTACTTCAATCTCCTTCTCCTTCTCTTTCTCTTCATTTGCTTCACCTGCTTCTCCTTCAGGTGATTGAACTCTCAAGGATCTATTACTGCGGCTGAACCCCAAACCCCTCAATAAACCCTCACTCTGCTGCCATGGCTTCCGCTTCAGGTAACTCCCTCCCCCTTCATTTTCTTTTCAAAATGTATCTGGGTTTTGAATTTGGGATTAGTCCAAATCAAATTCCTGCACTTTAGATGAAAAAACTTTGCTTTCGTTTTTTTTTTTGAGTTCAAAGTTTCGTTTTTTTGGTGTTCAAAATGTATCTAGGTCCTTTATGTTTGATACCCAGATTTCGTTGTTTTAGAAGTATTTTGGAGGCATTAATCATAGATCTGGAAAGTTAGATGATTGAGTTTTTTATTGTGGAGAAATTGGAGAGCTGTAAATGCGTGTTATCAGTTTGTGTTTGTTCTACAGGGATTTTTAATTTCAGAATGGTTTTATTTATGGCATTTGTTTGCTTGGGTTTTTTTTAGTTAATATCTTTTTAGCTAACTAGAGATGCAAGTTAGTTTATGTGAGGTTACTCAATATCCGAGTTGTAGTTGCAGGGACTTTATGTGAGGCTTGTATTACAGCAAGTGAAATTTCTGGAAGTGGGAGCGATCTCGACACAGAAAATTGTGATTTACAGGTTACATCACTATACAAGAAGAGAAGGATATCTTCTATTTCAGGTTTTTTGCCACAAGTTTTGAGAAGGACAGAGGAATCTTTACCTAGTTTACATTCCCCTGACTATTATATGGAACCTTGCTTGAAAGATATGGTGAGAATGGAACTCTTGGATCCTGGTTATTGCAGCCGAGTTCCGGATTTTGTGGTTGGAAGATTTGGTTATGGGTGTGTAAAATTCTTTGGGGAAACTGATGTGAGAGGGTTGGATTTAGATCAAATTGTGAAATTCCGTAGGCATGAGGTGATTGTATATGAAGATGAAAGCAACAAGCCCATGGTTGGTCAAGGCCTTAACAAGACTGCTGAGGTAACTTTGAGACTTCAAATTGAAAATTTAGACTTGGGAAAGCAGGAAGGAGATGGTATTGTTAAGAAATTAAGACAGAGCATGAAGAGTCAAGGGGCACAATTCATTGCATTTGACCCTACAAATGGTGAATGGAAATTCTTGGTTGACCATTTCAGTAGATTTGGGTTGAGCGAAGATGATGAGGAAGATATTACTATGGATGATGCAACGGGAGCTGTACAAGATCCTGGGGTAATGGATGGTGGTGGGAATCCTGAGTTTGATGAAGATATGCAATTGGATAGTAATGGATCATTGCTTTCTCATTCTCTTCCTGCACATCTTGGGTTGGACCCTGTGAAGATGAAAGAAATGAGAATGTTGATGTTTCCTGCCGAGGAAGAAGAGGAGCTTGAGGATTTTGGAGGGACAGGTTCTAATCAGAAACAAGGCTTTGCGAAAGAATATATAAAGTCCTCTTTGAATAACTCTAACCAGAGGTTGGGGAATAGGTCTAGCCCACCTGTTGTGCGGAAAACCCCTGTTGCTTTACTTGAGTATAACTCTGGTACTTTCGATTCAAGCTTATCTAGAACTGTACTGATGACACAAGAAAATAAGGGTTTGCCACTAAAGACCACTAAAAGGGATGGTTTCAAGCTGGACATCAAACAAGAGACGCCTGTCACTGGAAGCCATTCTCACAATGTAGTTGATGCAGCATTGTTCATGGGTAGGTCATTTCGTGTAGGTTGGGGCCCAGGTGGCATTCTTATTCACTCTGGTGCACCTGTAGGTAGTAATGATGCCCAAAGAGTATTATCTTCTGTAATCAATATAGAAAAAGTGGCAATTGATAAAGTAGTTAGAGATGAAAATAGTAAAGTAAAAAAAGAACTTGTTGACTTTGCTTTTGATGCTCCATTGAATCTTCACAAAGCTCTAAATTATGAAGAAAAAGTAGTGGAAATTGGATCCTTCCAATTGAAACTTCTGAAGGTTGTTTCCAATCGCTTAGAGCTTTCTGATATTTGTAGGAGCTATATAGACATTATTGAGAGGCAGTTGGATGTTCCTGGTTTATCTTCTTCTGCTCGCTTGGTTTTGATGCATCAAGTGATGGTCTGGGAATTGATTAAAGTTCTTTTTTCAGAAAGGGAAAATACTGGTCAACTGAAATCCATGGCTGCTGATAGTGATAATGAGGAAGATATGATGCAGGATATCAAGGAAGGTCCTCCAGAAGTTGACTTGGAAGCACTTCCTCTTATTAGGAGGGCCCAGTTTAGTTGTTGGCTGCAAGAAAGCGTATGTCATCGTGTACAAGAAGAAGTAAGCTCAGTGAATGATTCAGGTTACTTGGAACACTTATTCTTTCTCTTAACTGGGCGACAACTTGATGCAGCTGTGGAGCTGGCAGCTTCTAAAGGAGATGTTAGACTGGCTTGTTTACTGAGCCAGGCTGGTGGATCAACAGTTAATCGTTCTGATGTTGCAAGACAGCTTGATATTTGGAGACGTAATGGACTGGACTTCAATTTCATTGAGAAGGAAAGGATTCGGCTTTATGAGTTGCTTGCTGGTAATATTCATGGTGCTTTGCGTGGTATTAACATTGACTGGAAGAGATTCCTAGGATTGTTAATGTGGTATCACCTACCTTCAGATACTGCATTGCCTGTTATTTTTCAAACTTATCAGCACCTTCTTGATGATGGAAAAGCTCCATTTCCCGTTCCAATTTATATTGATGAAGGATCAGTTGAACAGAATGCAAATTTGAGCAGAGTGGAAAGATTTGATCTTTCATACTATCTTATGCTTCTGCATGCCAGTGAAGAGAGTCAACTATGCTCCCTGAAAACAATGTTTAGCACCTTCTCTTCAACAGATGATCCACTTGACTACCATATGATATGGCATCAGCGAGCTATCTTGGAAGCTGTTGGTGCTTCCAATTCTAATGATCTTCAAGCTCTTGACATGGGACTTATATCCCAGTTACTATGTCAGGAGCAGTGTCATTGGGCTATCTATGTCGCCCTTCACATGCCCTACCGTGATGATTATCCGTACCTTCAAGCTATTCTTATCAGGGAAATTTTGTTCCAATATTGTGAATCATGGAGTTCGCAAGAATCACAGCGCCAATTTATCGAGGATTTGGGTATTCCATTGCAATGGTTGCATGAAGCTATGGTATGTTATTGGTTTTCTAGATGATTTGTTCTAACTTCGTGCATCTGAAGCCTTTTGATTTTACTTCTTGTTGGTCTACCCTGACTGGTATTCTATGCTAACATTTGGAATTTGCTGGTAGATTAGGTGCCCTATTTGGTTTAGATTCATCATTAATTTGGATTTCTTTGCGTAGTAGCAGATTGTCAGCATCCTGGTTGGGTGGGGTCTTTGAATCTCATCCTTTCTTTTTCTTCTTTTTTTTTCTTCTTTGAAGATGACTCTTTAAATTACTAGCCATCTTGATTGTCGTGCTGTATGCTTGTATCTGTATCTGTGTCCATGTGTGGATGCATGATGGGGGGAGAGGGAGAGAGAAAGGAGGAGGAGGTTATTTAGAGCTCTGAAAGGTTCGGTGGAATCTTTAAATATCATCTTTCTCTTTGATGAACTCCTTTTAAATAACTAGCAATTTGGATTTGTCCTGCTGCATGCTCGTCCCTCTATATGTGTCTATATGTCGATGTATGATATGAGAGAGAGAGAGAGAGAGAGACAGAGGAGAGCTCTGAAAGGTTCTTGGAACTCTGGTGTTGTTTTCCAATTCAGAAAATTTTCCTTGTATGATGCAGGCAGTTTATTTCAATTACCATGGGGATTTGCCAAAGGCTCTCGAGCACTTCCTGGAATGTGAAAATTGGCAAAAGGCTCATTCTATTTTCATGACTTCAGTTGCTCATACATTGTTCTTGTCTGGTATGATCTTATTGCAAATTAAGTAATTCATATATGCCTTGTGAGCTTTTTTTATCCTGTTATCGTTTTTCTTTTCTAATGCCTTGTGGATGTGACTTCAAATCAAATTCAAGGTCTCCTCCCCCTTTCCGTTTTCCCAGCAAAAACATTAAAAAAGAAGCATGATATAAATTCATACTACATTAAAAATTTTAACGGTGATGTGACCTGCTGAATTTATATGGTGTTGGCCTCAAAGGAATTATATGTATATTATGGATATGGTGAAACACAATATTACATAGCAGGACAGAATCACCTAGGAATCTTTTTTTTTTCTCTATATACAGGTTACCTCTTTCCCACCTTTAAAAGTTTCCATAACATTTACTAAAAGAAAGTTTAGATACTACTAGTAAAATGATGTTTGAAGAGGAAAATAGCTTATTCTTGAAAAACTTGAGAATTCTGATTAAGCTATACAATCAAGGGGGTTTAGTAATTCATCCTATGAATTTTCTGTTCATATTGATGTATTAGCTCGAAAATCCCATGTCCATGCATAAATGTGTCTTATCACGTGGGAGGCGAGTGGCTTGCTATACTCTTACTATTTTGAGACACGCAGTCATGTAGATTATAGATGCTAATTACTACCAACTCTTAGGGTCAATTTTAGTTGTTTAAATTTGTTTCAAGAACCACTTGGCTTCTTTTCTTTTCCTTTTTTTGTTGTCGGTGTAGGGGGGAATACCAATGCTGGATTGAGGAATGTAATGCACAATTTTGGGTCACTGAAGAATTGATGAGTCAAATACCATTGATATAGTTAATCCACATCTTATGTTTTTTTCTTCAATGCAGCCAATGACTCGGAGATATGGAGGATTGCAACATCCATGGAGAACCACAAGTCAGAAATCGAAAATTGGGATTTGGGAGCTGGAATTTATATTTCATTCTATGTGCTGAGAAGCTCATTACAGGAGGGTAACAATACTATGGCTGAATTGGTAAGAAACTCATGCAATTTCTCAAGGCCATAGAATCTGGATCTGAATATAAGCTATACAGCTTGTTGGATGCTTCATTTATCAGTGAACCATATCATTCCTGTTATTGTGAACACAGCTTCCTGGTCATGGGGTTGTGCTGAATGTTATCCATATCTTGACTCATGTTTTTCTTACTAAAGTTTGGGTTCATCTTAATGGGGTGGCCACTTTGAGCAAAGTGTAGCATGTCTAATTTGCATGGCTCTGCCTTCCAATTTATCCCTTAATAAGAATAATGGATCTGCCTAGTTAAAGCATTGTTCCAAGAGTCATTACCTTCATTTGCCTGAATGGACTGGTGGTGGTAGTATTGCATGGTGTGTTTCGGGGGAGGTGAATTGTGATTAATGGCTGCAGCTCATTATACTCTTTTACCTTTAATGCTTTTGGAAGAATTTGCTTGAAAAGCTGCATTGCTGTTGAACAAAGTTGCATGCTAGATGTTAATTTTTCTTGTGAATGTTTCTCTCTTCTTTTTTTTCTTTTTCCCTGCATCTTCCTATTCGATTCATAATAGATTAAGCAATTGCACCCTTAAGCTGTTGAACCGAATTTGTGAAATATCAGCACACTTGATTTTTTGTATTTCCTTTTACGAGTGAATATTGGTGAATTTTTCAGGATTCCATTGACAGCAAAAATGCAGCTTGTAGAGACTTTCTTGGCCGTCTGAATGAGTCTTCAGCAGTTTGGAGTGGCAGGTTACATGTTGATGCAAGGTATTTTTGTTAATATCTCTCCGTATGAGTGTGAATATGTCAAATGACTGAGTTGAAATCCCAATTCCCTGTTGAATTAACTGCTTAGTTGGATCTTTTGTATCATCACGGAACAGTTCCGTATCCTTCTTTTTTAGGGTTTACTATATCCATACATTTTATGCTCCCGGGTCTTGGCCTCTTGGGCTGTAGTGATTGAATACATGTTTCTGTGAAACTATGGCGCAGGGTGGCTTATTCAAAGATGGCAGAGGATATATGCAATTTGCTGCTTTCCGATACTAGTGGAAGTCAAACGTGTGATGACCAGTTAAGCTGCTATGATACCGTATTCTGCGCTCCCATCCCGGAAGACCTTCGTTCAACTCATTTACAGGATGCAGTTGCAGTTTTCACTTGCAGTCTTTCAGAAGTGTTAAGTTAGAGTTTGTCTAGCTAACCCTGGACCTGTTCCTATTGTTGCTTGGATTGTGATTTTGGCTTGGTGTTAGGTTAGTTTGGGTTTAATTTCGTACCAAACTTCAAAATTCATAATTGTCAAGTTAATAGATATAATTACACCAAAACAGTTGATACATCATGTGCTAAAATTGTGTTTAAAACTTAATATAAAATTTAAACACGTTAGTAATTCATGTTATATAGAATTTGACACATTTCTATATTATACTGTGTTTGTACTTTTCATCGAGCTTGAGCTTGAACTCGAGCTTCCTTCGGTGATTCTAGTGTAAACATCAAAAGACAATTTACAAGGGATCTTATGTTTTTAGAACAGAAAACCAATCCAGTTTGATATGCATTACACACAGATGTCCATCCATGTCTCTTTTACTCAACAGAGCCAACCAGACAAGATCTCAGAAACATAAAAGAAGAGCCAGATTCAGAAACAACAGTGCAGGACAAATACCGAATTCAGACGACAATCTTTATGTTTTTCGACTTAGCAATGAACAACGGTGGGCTTGTAGTTGACTATAACGATCTTGTCTGCGCTGGCGAGGAACAAGTTTGCAAATTCGAGATGAGCAGGATGAGTATCGTATTCTGCAATCCCTTGAGTAGTCTCAAATGTGGATTCAAACACATGAGTGAAACCTTGATGCAAGTTCTCAATACTAACATCCTTGCCCCTGTTACCATAGAAATGACCATTTCAGCACCAAACCAACCATTACTTTATTGTTCTGTAAATCAACACATGAATATTGAAGCCCATTTAGAATCAGAAAAATGGGTAAAAGCAGCAAAGTTTTGGCAAGGGGTTTTCAAAGTAAAACCACATATCCATCATCACCATGGCTGCAGTGGAAAACAAAACAAAACAAGAGTGAGTGAAAAGTGAAAAGGGATACCATTGGAAAGCTTTCATGGGTTGAATGAGGTTAACAAGATTGGCATAGGCTTTGATGAGTTGTTCAATCTTGTCGGGTGTGGTATCATCTTTGAACTTTGCCAACACTATGTGCTTCACAACTCCTTTTGCTTCCTCCATTTCTGCTGTTGTTTCTTATCAGTTTGAGGGGAGTGGTGGAGAATGGAGATCAACTATTTCTCTTTATCATTTCCTTTAATTGCTCACACTAAAACTACCCATTATAAAAACGTGTTGGCTTTATAAGTTGATTGCATTAAATTCAGATTCTTTTAGTATTTATATATCATAGGCTTGACTCGCCACGCCATCTATGGTCCCAACTCCCAACCAATAAAAAACATTCATTTCATTAATTTTTTCCATATCATCTTTTTACCAAGTGAATCTACAATTGGTAAAAAAATATTTTTTTTTAATTTAATTTACAGTAAATCTGAGTGAAGATTCACTTGGTAAAAGGATTATATGAAAAAAATTAATAAAATAGTTGAGACCATAGATGACGTGGCGAACCGGGCCTATGATATAATTTCTCCTTTCAATCAGTTCTTGGTTGTGTTTGTAAGGTTGAAATCTTAGGATTTCTAATGTTTGTTTTACTGTTACTAAATCTCAAATCATATTACTCTAAACCGTAAATTCTAACCATAAACCTTAAATTGTAAGTCCTTACACTTAAACTTTTAAACCCTAAAATTATAGAAACTTTTCCTTTCTACTGTCAGTAATTGTATGGGATATTTTTCCTTAAAAGTATGTTAATTTGTAATTTATTATGTAAATTATATTGATTAATTTCAATTTAATCAAACGGAAGTGTTGTTTTAATCATAACTATAAAAATTGTTTCTTGAATATTCAATTTCATCCAATCATTTTATACATTACATTTGCGTCAAAATGTAGAATATTTTTTACACTGATCGTAAATAAATAAACATTAGATTTTGTTTCATCTATGTTGTGGGTGAAACTTTTTATCTAAAAATATTTAGGCTTTATAGGTTAAGGTCTAAATTTTAAGGTATTATGTTGAGGATTTAAGTTTTACGCTATAAACATTAAATTCTATTCACAATCATTAAATTTTAAACTACTAAACCTAAACTCTTAAACTTTACATCTTAAATTAAGTCCCTAAACCATAAAACTAAGGCGCTTGTAGAAACTAAAAGTTTACACCACTAGTGTATTAAATAATTATCCTAAATGAATTTATATTCAATACATTAGCAATGGAAACTTTTAATTTCCACAAGCGCCTTAATTTTGGAGTTTATGGACTTAATTTAGGGTGTATAGTTTAGGGGTTTTGGTGTAAGAGTTTAGAATTTAGAGGTTAAAGTTAAGATTTAGAGTTTAGGTTTAAGGTAATATGTTGAGGATTTAGGTTTTAACCTATAAACCCTAAACTCTAAATTCTAACCCTAAACTTTAAATTCTATTCACAATCATTTCCAAATTACTAAACTTAAACCCCTAAAATCTACACCCTAAATTAAGTCTTTAAACCATAAAACTATGACACTTGTGGAAACTAAAACTTTCCACCGTTAGTATATCAAATAATTATCCTAAATAAATTATCATGGGTGAAATGATAAATAATTTTAAATTTTTTTTGGCCAAACAAATTATTCCCACCGTTGGGATGGATCTCGACATCTCCATTCATCAGAAATTTGATCTTGATGGCGATTGTAAACTTGAAAATTAGGGTTTTTTTGAAGAAAACTTTAACGTGCCACGTTAACATTTTTTAATGACAGTGGTTGTAGTAAAATCGAATTAAAATTTTACTAACTATAATGAAAGTTTTTTATTTTAATGACCAAATTAAGTGAAAGCGTCCTAAAGTTCAGTGAGTGTAGTTTACCCTGAAAATATTAAGTGTTTTTTTTGTTTAAATAAAAAATAGCCCTTAAATTACTTACTTTTTTTACTTTGAGCTCCTAAATTATTTTTGGTCAAAACAAGTATTCAAACTATCATTTTATAATTATTTTAAGTATATTTATTAATCCCATTAAAAATCTTGGTTAAATACATTGACACTCATGTCAAATAATTTAACTAAACTTTTGGTTTAAAATTTTAAAAATAATTACATGTTAATTTAAATAAAATTTAAAACTAAAAAAATATTTTTTTAATTCTCAAATAAACATATTTACCTATAAAAATATTTTTTTTTTCTAATCATGTAAATCTTCATCTGAAAAAACTCTTCCCGTTCAAACCATTTTGAAATCTAAATTCCTCTCTATTTTTATTTATTTCCAGTAGATTGTAATTGATTTGAGTATTTAAAACCTAAAACGATTTTGATTTTGTAATCCTTTTGAAAAATCCTAAATTTTCAAATCGAATTTGAATATGAAACTTATGCTTGTTTGCACAACAATTGTCATTATCAATACCTAATTTTATTAGAGTAAATTTCTCTATTCTCTAAAATACAATTACGTGTAAATTAGTTATAATTTCTTAAACATATTTACACGGATTAATTCTTCAATATTAACATGTCTCTAACTATAAACCATGTTTGCTTACACAAAAAGTTATCACTTGTTAATACATTATTACAACAGTTTAAATTAAATTTAAATTATTACATTGATCGGTGAACTAACAAATTTAAATTTTTAAATTCGTTCTTAATAATTATATTATCTTTATTAATATTTTTAGTTACGCATATGTTGACTTTGGTTAATAGATTCCCCTTTTATTTTGCTAGTCAGATTTTTTATGGTAAAAGAATTATTTTACTCAAGTAGATTTAATTTAGAGTTTAAAAATTTAATTTAAGTGTTTAATTTATATATTTAAATTGTAAGATTTAAAATTTAAAATTTATGACTACAATTTGTGATTTAAATTTTTGAATTATAAATTTTAATTTTAATTTTTAGAGCTAATTAAATATGCTCGTAAAAAAGTTTTTCATTACCTAGGAATCAAATATTAACTCTTTAAAAATATACACATATATATTTTATTTTTGAAGTCTTAAAAGAATTATAAGGTAATAATTGCAGTTCCCAGCGTTAACTTTTTTTTTTGTCTTGCTTGTGGTAAAAAATCTATTATCAGTATGACTAATAATATTTCTAATATTAATAAATACTGCAACAACAACAATAATAAAGGTAAACTACATTGATGATCACTTTAACAATGGGGTTGATG
Source organism: Hibiscus tridactylites (assembly GCA_958450335.1). Lineage (NCBI taxonomy): Eukaryota > Viridiplantae > Streptophyta > Magnoliopsida > Malvales > Malvaceae > Hibiscus > Hibiscus tridactylites. The sequence goes on from OY288269.1 coordinate 8,382,657, forward strand.
TCAATTTGACCGCTATACTTTTAATTTTGACAAATATACCACATAATTATTTAATTAGTTCCAATATAATCACATGCCGTTAAAAAAATGGAAGTTTGACGGAGCTGTTAAAAAATTAGTATAATTACACATTTGATCTCCGTTATTTACACAATCTATCAATTTGGTCTTAATTTTAATTTAATAAATAAATAATAAATAAATTATTCAATTAGGTTGTGACATGTGTCACCCACCTTATTGAAAGACTTTAATTTTTATTTAATTTAATGATATTTTCTTCCTTCAATCAAATAGTGTCACGTGTCACTTAATTGGAGAAAAAAAATAAATTCAAGCAAACTGGCTATGATAAGAATCAAACATGGGCATACATGGTAAAGGAGGCGTGGCTTTGCCATTAAGCCAAGCCTAATTTCATGATACGAAATATAAACATTTATTATATTTCTTAATTGATTGTTTATGCCAAGAAAAGCAAATAAATGTGGATTAAAGAGATTCATACATTTATTATAGTTAGTGCACAATTTAAAATAAAAATAGTTTTAACATTTTTATTTTTAATCTAAATTTAATATATTTTTCTTTTCCGCATTTATTTTTATAATTTTACATATATAATCGTTGAATTATTTTTTTAACTTAATTAATAATTTTAATATTTATTAAAATTTTAACAAAAATATTATTATATATATTTATATTAAAATTTTAAATTTATATTAAATTCATTTAACGAATCTAAACTCACGAAAATAATTTAAATAAATTCATATATTTTTAAATTATAATTTCACATAACTTAAAAGAAAATATATTCAGAAATTTAAAATTTTAAAAAAATGTCAATTCATTTGAATTATGTTTATGGCTTTACAATATATATATTAATTTAATATAATTTTAAATCGTGCATTAACTATAATTTAAATTATATACAAAATGTTGTTAATTTTAATTTAATTATTAGATTTATTTTTTTAGTTTAAATGTTTTATGCATTCTAAGTGTTTCGTGTTCGAATTCTCTTAATCCATGTTTATTTGTTTTTCTTGACATAAACAATCAATTAAGAGATATATTAAATGTTTTGTATTCGATATTACAAAATTAAGCTTAACTTACTGGCAAAGTCATGCCTCCTTCACCATGCATGCCTAAGTTCAATTCCCCCTATTGTTAGTTTGCTCGAATTTATTTATTTTTCTCTAATCAGGTAACACGCGTCACCGTCACTATTTGATTGGAAAGAGAAAATAAATTTATTAAATTAAATAAACCTTATTGAATAATTAATTTATTTTTTTATTAAATTAAATTAAAACCAAATTAATAGATTGTGTAAATAATAAAGACCAAATGTATAATTATACTAATTTTTTAAACAATTCTGTCAAACTTTCCGATTTTTTTAACGACATGTGGCTACATAAGAACCACTTAAATAGTTATAGGGTATATTTGTCAAAATTAAAAGTATAATGGTCAAATTGACATCAACCCATAATTAAGTTATCATTTGTATTTAATTTTCCATTATCCAAATCTTGAATAATGCCGACTAGAAAGCTAAGGAATCGAAAGTGCGCGATCGGGAGTAGCAGCAATAAGCCCATGCATAGGATATTTACTGCTTAAATACTTAAATACAACTAGCAAATTAAATACCATTCTTCAAAATACCCAGCAGCAGTCATTGATGCAGTACAAGGTAGCCCGAATTAAAGCCAAGTGTAATAATAAACACAAGAAAGCAACACACTGCCCTTTCCTTCTTGCAAAACTTGGGCAGGCATTTTCGGAGCTGTTAAATGATGTCCCTACTTTGCTCTCTTCGGCTTCTTACCATTTTGGCTGCTCCCTCTTTGCTCCGATTTCTTTACTTGTCTGTTACTGGTTCTGGTTTTGACCTTCCCGGCTTTCTCTTCCGGATCTTCATCATCCTCTTCACTGCTAGCATCACCTTTACCACCATCATCATCGTCACTCTCCTCGGTTTTTCTTTTCACGGGAGGCTTTTTACCACGACCTTTTGGGTTTCCCCCCTTTCTAGATTTGGTAACTTTAGTGGTTTCCTCTTCCTCACTTGTAGGTTCATCAGCTGCACCTTCTTCATCTTCATCATCGTTATCCTTGGCCTTACCTCCTTTTCTCTTTGAAGCCTGCTTTCCAGGTTTACCGGCTGCTTTTGAAGCTGATGCTCCACTCAACTTCTGCAACTCCGGTACATAAGCTGACGTCTATACAAGAAACATGAAACAGTTAAACAAGCACTTGATGGACTCGAGAAAAAAAATCTATTTTAGAATGACCTACCCTGCCACCAGCATTGATGAAATCAATTTCCTTCCCTGTCATTAGAAGGAAGTTCATATTATTTTCTAGGAAAAAAATCAATTTAAAATAAAGCTAATAAACATGAATGGAAATGTACATAAATCTTTTAAGATAACTAACATAAAATCAAGAAATAGAAAGTAAGGAACACTAATGCATCCACGGTGTGCACGAATAAAAGCTGACACATGCATTTAGATGGAAATTATCAATTTATCCAATGAACGGAGATAATAGATAATTCTAGACAACACATGTAAGTTCAAGAGCCAAACCATCAACAAAAGCCTTGCCAGGCTTCTTTTCGCGAGAATGAAATATCCAATTACTAGGGAACTGACTACTATCGGCCCCAACTTCAACTGATGTTTCAATAACCTGTAAAATCAATTTTTGGGACATGATTATCAGTTTAAGAGGTATCTTACCCTCAATTTTTCCAGACTTTTTGCCCCACCGAAAATGAAACAACCAATCATTAGGAAAACGGCAGCTGTCAGCATCAACTTTGACAGCACACTGAATGACCTACAGATATTTTCCTCTATATTTTCCATGAAGAATGCACAAATATAGCATAACATTTTCACCAACTACAAGATGGGTCAACGATTACCTCCTTGATGCACTTGTGTAAAGTTGCACAGCTTTCTTTGGACAGGCTGGAAGAAGCCTGCAGAGGATGAATCCTTGCCTGCCACATAGTAAAATTATATGATAAACTTACAACAGCTGATAAATACTTTTGAGTCCAAATATCAGCCCATTCAATAAACATATTTATATTTCAATAAAAGTAAAATCAAACTTTACTCTTCAGAGGACAGATTCCGGAAGGCTAGTACCTTGCCATACAGCCATACTCAATTCATCTAGTGAAACTCTCTATAAAAGGGCCTTCATATGAATAAAGTTACTGGTTGTGAAAGGAGAAGATTCCCCCCCCCCCCCCCCCACCCAAAAAAAACCCAAAATTAGAAGTCCCGAACAGTTGGTTCCATTAATTGTATGCTATCCGGTTGGTTGCCCAAATACATGAGCAATCATTTTCTTCAATATACTTGGTACATATTTTGATAAAATTAAGGGAACTGGGAACAAAAAAAAGAGTGCAATGTATAGCATGCATGAAATCTATTTTTGAACTCCCAACATACTAAAACGTATGCTCAGTCATCAAGATGCATCAAGACGATGTTTTGTAGTAAAAAAAATTCAGAGTTTTTTAAACCAGCACGTGAAAGGATTTTTTTTTTTGTATAAATGACCGCAGCTACTCATCAATTTTAAGAGGAAAATGTCTCATAATATAAAAACAATTACACATGACATTGTAGCATATCAATCTTCTATAACCAATGAATCTAAATTCAGTATTTTCTATTTCTCTACAACTTTTCAAACTAAATAAGAGATTGGACAAAGCCATGAAAAGTAAATCTATGGTAACCTCAATCTCAAGCGGAAGCTCTAGTTTTTTCAGTGCAACAAACATCGTAGAATTTTCCTTTGGATTATAATGTCAAAACTATGCATCAGAAATTTTCCATATATAGATTACATAAGAGCCTATATCATGGGGTTATCATGAACATCTTAAATATGCAGTAACCAATCTTGTATGTAAAGAGTGCACTAACTTGGTATAGCACTTCATCAGCAATCCAGTTGCCAATTCCTGAGATATAACTCTGCAAATGTTAACAAGACAATGAAAATAACTTTTAGTCAAAAAAATAGAGAGCTTGAAACAATAGTAGAACATCAAAGTAGATACTTTATCTAGCGTAATTGGATTTTTTTTCTTTTACTTTTCTAAAAGAAAAGGTAGTTGAAGAACCAAAGAGGCATAAGCCTATCACATGGACTTGCCTAGAATCTTCCATAATTTTAGTTTTCCTTTTCTCTTCTTTCTTTATCAAAGTGGGCCATGATCTCAATTCGAAACCAATGGAAGAAGGCACAAAGCAGGTTGCTGTGTGAGAAACAATTGGCCAATACTAAAGCTGGTTTCGTGTCCCTCTATCTTCCTACTCATCTCTAAAACAATTTTATATTCTTATTTTACTTTATTTTTTCTCTCCATCCTCTCTATATCTTCCCAAACCAGTAACTTCCTCTATTCCTCTTATACATCATTTTTTGACAATAATTGGATTGGGACTTGTGTCAATTTGTTGTTCATTTAACCAAGCAATCATCCATTGTCTCTGATTTACACTTTCTTCATTGTCAAGTAAGAATTCCTATCACCATCCATGTTGGGTTGTGTCAATAACAACAAGGGTTCTGGGATCTAATATCTGAGTCTATGTAATACTGATCCTTGATGGTTTAGGGGGCACCTAACAAATTAATTACATAAAAAAGTGAAGGGCAAAGAGGGCAACAAGCGTGGTGTCACGACCTTAAAATGCAATCCATAATTGCAATAGAATGCGCTTGCAAACTACGCTAGTAAAGTTCATTCAACAAGGTGGGTGGATTAAGGGAAAGGGGCACTTTCGCCCTTTTTAGGTAGCTCAGCCATCAACAATATACCTAGAGTGAACTTTGGCCATTTACTTTTTCCTAGTGGAAAATGCCAGACCTACAGATTACTTCAGTGATAGTAAGGATGATTCAACATGATGGAAGTCCCATTCAGTGCCAAGTTATGAACACATCATAACAAGAACTCAACTGATCGAAAGAAACAGAAAAAAAATTAAGCAAATTTATATCTTTGCTCGCTACATGAAACAAAAAAGGCTTCAGTCATTCAATAATGGATATGAGTCAGAGATGCGCTGCAGAAAAGCAACTTGAGTACGTTGCATTCACCTAAACAGCATCTAATACCATTAATTGTTGAAGCCAAATAGCCAATTAGTCTATGTCCCAGTCTACCCTTACAATACATTGATCTCCAAGAACAAGCTTTGAGAATAACCAGGATCAAGTCATGAAGACAGTATTCCAGCTCGACTCATTAACCAGAAAAAGAAACTGAGAATGTTATATGCGCATAATTTCACATTGCATGCAGCAACCTGATTTCAGTCTTAAAAAGGAAGTATTGAGAGAGGGGGATAACAGGAAAGTAACTAAAACGACAAAGAAAAAAACAAAATAGCAAAAGAAAAAAAAGAATTTCAAATACATTTTGGAAACTTGCTAATGGCAAAAGAAAAAAAAAACAAAATAGAACTAGTGAGCGGAAGAAACACAAAAGCAACCATTCTACATAAACTGTTAGCGGCTTAACCAGAAAGAAAATCTTCTAGATATAAATATGAGGTTAGGAGATGGGAAATAAACAAAAAAAGAATTTAAGGCTAATAAGAGGCTGTGGACGTAAATCATTATATATATATATATAGAAACATGACCACAAGTGTTCTAAAACAAAATAAAACTAGTGAGCGGAAGAAACACAAAAGCAAACATTCTACATAAATTGTTGACACCTTAACCAAAAAGAAAATCTTCTAGACAGAAATATGAGGTTAGGAGATAGGAAATAAACAACAAAACAATTTAAGGCTAATACGAGGTTGTAGATGTAAAATATTTATATATATATATATATATCTAAAGAAACATGACCACAAGTGTTCTAACCTGATCAAGCAATAGAGCTTTAATGGAAATCTTCTTCTTGCCTAAGGATTCCGTAAATTCATCAACTGTCATAGGCTCAAACAGTGCGTCAGGGCCAAGCTCAGATATTGGGGGCACAGATGTAGGCTGCATCAACCAAATCACTTCAAGATATAAACCAAACAAAGTGTTTAAAACAGACTAAAAAATTTAATAAGAAATTGAAATACATCTTTGAGTAAGCGGACTTTAGCAAACCGCCTCTTATCTGTGAAAGATAGCTCCAAACCATCATCTAGCTGCAAAAGAGCATTCAGATCAGTGTTACCAAGGGCACAAGGTAGAGCCCTGATATAGCCTCAGGTGCACGACACAAGAAAAGCTTTATGAATGTCTTGAAAGTCTATTTGAAATTCAAAACAAGAACATAGAAAGAACTTGGCATGCCTCTTGTGAACATCATAAAGAAAATTGAAATAGGAGAGCATTAAAAGGAATAGAAATCAATACATTTGTCACTTAAAAAGTATATGTAGAAAATCCTCAACTTTAATAAAGGCATAGGATTCAACAATTATATCCTACGTCAAATTAAGTGCCAAGGTTATTAAAAAGAACATTTGATATGAAAACAAAGTACTACGAAAATATGAAATCATACAGATTGACAGGTTGCAAAGGTTGAATGAAAACATTCAAGGATAACTCAGAGAAAATCTACAGAACACACTGGATCATCGATGGAAAGAGGAATGGCTCTTACTTCAACAAAGAACTTTGAATATTTTGAAGGCCATTCATCATTGTCTTTTACTGCAGACCTGTACGTAAAGCTGTATGTATTAGCATTTGCATTTTATTGAAGATAATAAGATTGCTTCCATAATGTTCCTAACCAAATACCAATCTAACAATTCCGCTAAGGGTCCCTTTCAACTCAGCGAATTAAGAATATTTGAAAATTGATTAATTATTGAAAGGGGGAGGGGGGGGGGGGGGGGGGAACAAAAAGATAAAATGTAGCAAATATTAAAAAAAACATTTCAAGTAAAAGGTAAAACCATGCATTTCGTTATTTTACAATAGAAATCCCCAAGCTTTAACAATTTAAAATATCTTTCACTTTTGATGCAGGCACAGTTCTTACATGTTGCTTCCGAGACAACCAAAACATAATAAAAGTAAAAATACATAATACTAGCGAAAATAGCTATCCAAGAAAATCACCTCTTATATTTTGTAACAGCAACTCCTTTTATATAAATAGCACCAGCCATCCCTGAAATCCGTTCAACCAGCATTTTATTTCAAAATAAAAAAAAGAACAAAATTTTAAGAAAATGATCAGGAAACATAATAAAAGGAACGCATTTTCTAGGGCTTTGAAGTGAAGCGTACCGAACTGGAAAGTAGGAAAAGGAGGGGAATCAAGCTCGAGCCAAAGGTTCTTTCCCTTCCGGTGAGCCGAGACGATGGTCTTTCCAACGACAGCGGACTCGAACTCCGAGGAGGAGACTCCGTCGATAACTTTGGAGTCATTTGCTATAATCGCTCTCATGATCTTCTTCCCCAAGCAATTCTCTTCTACCGCCCTTCTGGCTGCCTCTACCTCTGGAAGCTCCGGCATTGCTTCGCTAGGGTTTTTCCTCCCTTTTTAGCGCGCTTTTTTTTTCTTGGTGTTGAGACTTTTGACAAGAGGAAGTGTGACTGATTGTGTCAAACTCAAATGATTCGATTTGGTTGATTTTTTCGGGTAAACTGTATAGACAGCCACTATATTATTAGTAACATTAAGTTTTAGTCACTTAGTTTTAAAAATTATGTTTCCATCGTTGGATTGGATTAAATCATTTCCACACCGTTTCTGAGCAAGGATAATATTTTTTTGAACGAAGAATTTTAACTAAATTTCAGTAATCGAAAAGAAGAATTACAAAGTATAACACACTTTAATATTTATAGAGATAAAAATATCATAAAATTAAAGAGCGTAAAAGATAAAATTAAATGCAATTATTCCTAAGAAAACTTGTTCCGTCTTCCAAATGAAATTTCAGTAAAGATAAACTTTGACCAAAAAGCTCCATGCATCAAACATTCGTTTCGCTGTAAGTTCTTGACACATCGTTAAACTACCACAAAGGTATTCGAGAAATAATAGACATTTGATTATCCTGTGACTTGAAACGCTCGATAATACTTGTTATCTGAACGTTAAATTGTCATAACATCAGACAATATTGTCAGAAAGACATACAAATCTTACAAAAAAAAACAGACAAACAAACTGTCACACAAGCATGAAAAAAATAATCAAAAAAAGTAGATATAAAATGACTTATGGTCAAGCAAAACAAAGAAAAAAATAAAACTAAAAAGAGACAAATGATTCATCATCAAAAGAGAAGAATCTTATTTATATACAAGTACATAAACATTAGAAATCAACCGACGACATGAAGGTTGTTATCAGAGAAAATTTTGATGAAGGGAAATAACTCAAAGAAACTTTTAGAAAGTAAACACCTCAGGAAAAAATAGAAGTAGAGAGAGAACACGCGAGGATAATATTATCGTTAAATAATTAACATAATAATATATGGGTAAACTAGACTGGTAGCCACTGAACTTTTATGTTACTTTCAATATGGTCATTGAACTTTTAAAATTTTTATTACAGCCACTCAACTTTTAATTCGCTTTCATTACGGTCACTATCGTTAACTACTGTTAAAAAATTTGACATGGCATGTTAAATTTAAGGGTAGAGTACACTAGTAGTCACTAAACTTTTAGGGTGCTTTCAATATGGTCACCGATTATTAAAACTTCATTATAATCACTCAACTTTTAATTCGCTTTCATTACCGTTAAAAAGATGATGTGACATGTTAAGTTTAAAAATAAACGTTTTCCCATTATATTTCCTCTCTCTCTCTTATTTTCTTCTGTTTTCCTTTTCATCCAAACATGTCTATCTTTTTCTTCTTCATCCCCACCCTACCTTTCTTCTCTATAATCTTATAACCTCTGCGGGGTAAATTGTCCTATTGCCTGCATCATTAAAAAATCTCTCAATACTATAGCTATTTTAGAGTTTTGGGGAAAACGATACAAAAATAAACATTATATGTTTTACTATTATCCTTGTAGTTAAAGTACTTAAAACTAGGGAGTGAAATTAGATATGAGTATGTATACTTTTAGCATCATTTTTTAATGCATTGGGAGGATCTTAGATGACCATATTTTCATGTCTTGTTAAAATATTTCTTGAATATGTATACTCTGAAAAATAGAAAAATCTGAACAACTTGGATACTCTAAAGGTGGGATGATTTTTTTTGTAACACTAAATGCAGGTTAAATGATTGTTAGAGCCCAACAAAAACTCTAGGATAGCTATAGCCTTGAGATATTTCTTAATAGTGCAAATAGTAGGATAATTTCACCCCACATAGGCTACAGAGGAAAAAGAACGGAGGGAGAGAAGGGTGAAAAAGAAAGATAAACATGTTTGGATAAAAGAAAATGGAAGGAAATAAGAGGGAGAGAAAAAATAGGGTGGGAAAACGTTTAGTTTTAACCTTAACGTGCCATGTCGGTTTTTTATAACAGTAATGAAAGTGAATTAAAAGTTGAGTGATTGTAATAAAAGTTTTAAAAGTTTGGTGACCATATTGAAAGTGCCCTAAAAGTTCAGTGACTACCAGTGTAGTTTCCATTAAATTTAACATGCCACGTCAGTTTTAACTATAGTTGACAGTAGTGATCGTAATGAAAGCGAATTAAAAGTTGAGTGACTATAATGAAAGTTTTAAAAGTTCGATGATCATATTGAAAGCGCCCTTAATGACTACTGGTGTAGTTTACCCATAATATATTTAACTTTTACTGCTTACGCATTTTATCAATTTGATAGGTATTTATAAAAGTAATCTCAATATTTTTATATATTTTTTAGTTTGATCCTGTAGAACTAAGTTGTTGGGTTTATAGCACGCTCGAATCGATCACTGAAATCGTCAAGGAGGGTTGTAAATGTTTGGTGGTTGAATTGGCTAAAATCAAAATAAAGGTAGACAAGTGACACAGTGATTTTAGAGTGGTTCGGCCTTCTAACAAGCACCTACATCCATTACCTTAGCACACCACTAAGGATTTCCCAATTCACTCAACAATGAATTCGTCCCCTTTTTCCCGGTTTAGGAGGAAATCATTACAACCCTATCTTTTGGACTTAGGTAAGATATAACCAACTCTAATTTTTCTTTCAAGGCTAAATTAGAACCTCTCCTTTTACAAGGGATTTGTTTGGGTAAACTAAATACCTCACAAGGTTGGTGTTTACACAAATTAAGCTCACAAGAGTGTACAAAGAATTTACAATAAAGCACTCTTCTTAGACTATGTACAAGAGAAGGGTAAAATAAAGATTTATACTCTATTTCTCTTGATCATGTTGCTTGGATGTAGTCTTTAACCATATTCAAGTGTTCCAGCCTTCAATTTATAGTCTCAATTGAGTTTGTAGCCGTTACTAGCCGTTAGGGATGTTTTGGAGCCGTTGAGGTCTTTATTTCCCACATTAATTGTAGTTCTGGTGCCTACCATATCGGTACACGGGTACCCGTATCGGTACGCCCTTCTTCAGAACTAGCCATTGGGCTCTTGCTAGCCTATGCGTATCGATACACTAAGGAACATATCGGTACGGTTTGCATTTTAAAAGACCGTTAGGAAATAACCGTTAGGGGTTGTTAAAGAAGGGATCAGTACGCTTTAAAGGCGTATCGGTACGACCCTTCTCCATATCGATACGGGCAACCCTGTATCGATACGAGTTTTGGCAGAATCAAATCTAGAGTAAAAAAGTATCGGTACGGGATATACCGTATCGGTACGGTAGTGCTGAAAAGCTAGGTTTGACTACTTTAAGACGTTTAAAACTTTGCCAAAACTTTTTAAACACCTCAAACTTATTTTCAAGTTGTTTAGACTTAAAGACATATTTTAAATTCTTTTCAAATTTGTCTTAAACATTTTTCAATTATTATATCAAAACACTTAGTTCTTCAATCTCCCCCTTTTTGATATAATAAAACCAACTTGAAAAATTGTTTGGGATTCTCCCTCTTAAGTTTAAAATTTTGAATAAGAGATGAAATATAGAAAAGTAATTAAAGCTCCCTCTTATTCATTTGAAAAACACAATTTTTCAAACCAACCCCCCTTTTGTTATATCAAAAGAGTTTAAAATACTTTTAGGCTCAAAATAACAATGGAGGTTTAAATTTTGAAACTATTAAAATGTTTGGTTTTAAAAGTGGCTTCCCCTTACTCATTGCATCATTGTTAGGCTTAACAAATAATCCAAGACTTTAAACAAAAATTAGATAACCAAATGTACAAAATGAAAGCATTAAGCTTAGAGGTTATCCAATCTTCTTCTCATGTGTGATTTGAGCATTCTTTGATTTTGCTTTCCTTGCCATTGCTTGAACACACCTACAAAAGACATTTACTTGGATTTTGGTATCCAAATTTCTTTGGATCCATTAACGTTAATTTCAATGTCTTTAGTTCCCTTAGGAACTCATACTTGTCTAATCCTATAAGATTTTTTCTTCTTAATAGGACAAGTATGTAAAGAATGACCATGATAATGGCAATGTGAGCATTTTGCCATTATGTGACAAGATGAATTATTGAAAATAATTTCTTTTTTTGTTAAGCTTTCAAGCTTAACTTTTAAATCAAGATTTTATTTTTCTAAAACATCTTTGCTTGTTTTTGAAAACTCTAAATCATTTTTCAAAATTTCATTTTGGTTTTCGAAATCCACTTTTGTTTATAAAAGAAAATCATTTTCAATTTCGAGTTTTGAAATCATTTTCTTAAATTTAGAATTTGTGGTCTCAAATTCCAAAAATAATTCATCGAAAGCATCTTACAACTCATCAAATGTATAAGAATTTAATTCATTTGAGTTAGAAGATACCTCAGGCTCATCGAAAGCCAAAACATCATCCACCTTTGGATTGGAGAGAAGGTTTGCACATGATTGATCATCATCTTCTTGGAAACTTCTTCGTTAAGGCCACAATATAGAATGTGCATCGCCTTGGTGTTTAGCTTTGCCTTCGTGTCGTTGGCACTCCTTTGCTTTTTCTTCTTCTTTAGAGCTTCCAAATACCCATCTTCAATGATGTCCCAAACCTCATAGTCTTGAGACTTGATGAAGAATTTCATGATATTTGCCCATTGGAAGTATGCTTCTCATTCGAAGAGTGGAGGACACGAGATAGATCGGCCTTCTTCAAATCTTGCTATTTTCTTGAACGGTGGACTTCAAGCAAATGATCTTTACTCCCAGATGTTAGTTATTCGATGGAGACGAGGCTCTGATACCAATTTTTGGGTTTATAGCACGCTCGAATCGATCACCGAAACCGTCAAGAAGGGTTGTAAATGTTTGGTGGTTGAATTGGCTAAATTCGAAATAATGGTAGACAAGTAACACAATGATTTTAGAGTGGTTCGGCCTTCTAACAAGCACCTACATCCACTACCTTAGCACACCATTAAGAATTTCTCAGTTCACTCAACAATTAATTCGTCCCCTTTTCTCGATTTAGGAGGAAACCATTACAACCCCATCTTTTGGACTTGGCTAAGATAGAACCAACTCTAGTTTTTCTCTCAAGGCTAAACTAGAACCTCTGTTTTTACAAGGGATTTGTTTGGGTAAACTAAATACCTCACAAGGTTGGTGTTTACACAATTTAAGCTTACAAGAGTATACAAAGAATTTACAATAAAGCACTCTTCTTAGACTATGTACAAGAGAAAGGTAAAATAAAGATTTAGACTCTATTTCTCTTGATCATGTTGCTTGGATGTAGTCTCTAACCATCTTCAAGTGTTCCAGCCTTCAATTTATAGTCCCAATTGAGGTTGTAGTTGTTACTAGCCGTTGGGGATGTTTTGGAGCCGTTGGGGTCTTTATTTCCCACATTAATTGCAGTTCTGGTGCCTACCGTATCAGTACACATGTACTCGTATCGGTACGCTCTTCTTCAGAACTAGCCGTTGAGCTCTTGCCAGCCTATGCGTTTCGGTACGGTTTGTACTTTAAAAGACCGTTGGGAAATAGCCGTTTGGGGTTATTAAAGCATGGATCAGTACGCTTTAAAGGCGTATCGGTACGACCCCTCTCCGTATCGATACATGCAACCTTGTATCGATACGGGTTTTGGCATAATCAAATCTAGAGTAAAAAGGTATCGATATGGGGTATACCGTATCGGTACGGTAGTGCTAAAAAGCCAAGTTTGACTACTTTAAGACGTTTAAAACTTTGTCAAAGACCTTTTTAAACACCTCAAACTTATTTTCAAGTTTTTTGACCTTAAAGACATGTTTTAAATTCTTTTCAAATTTGTAACACCCGAGTTTGGGGGTCGGGTGAAATTAAATTATTAAAATATAATTTTGGGCCTTGTATTTTCAAAACAAATAAATTTATGTTGGGCTTGTTTTAAATTAAAACCCAAATAGCCATGGATTTTTCACTATGGTAATAACCCATTTTCATTAAGGGTAAAAAGGACCTTTGACTTTTTAAAAGAAACAAACAAATAAAAAATTTGCTTTTTGCTCATCTTCATCCCCTTCTCTCTTTCAAACTAACAACAACTTCCCCCTTGCTATCTACTATTCCATTTCCTCCTTGCTTCATCTTTGAATATTTTTGAAAGGTAATAACGTTTTTGAGTTGTCCTCATCTTCCCCTTGCTACTCATGTTCTTAGTTTTCAATGAAACCCATTATTTTGCATATTAGAGTTTTCAAGTTTTAAGTTAAAAATCCAAACTTTATGGTCTATTGTTAAAGCTTTTGATTTATTATTATTAGATATGTTATTAGTAGCCCAAATGGTCCAACATAGTTGATTTTCACAAAGTTTTATTAAGAAACTCGGAATTGGGTTTAAGTGGGGTTTTAGAGTGCTTTAAAATAGGTTTTTGGGGCTGTTTTGGGTAAGAACTTGAGGGCTGATGGTTAGGTTATGTTTAAAGGTTGTTTTGGGAGTGTTGGATGTTGAATTTGATGTTAGAAATGGGAGTTCCTTGCTGGGTTTTGTGGCTGCACGAAAATGTGGGTTTTGAAAGTGTTATTGGCTTGAATTTGAGCTTGATTGGTGTTCTGAGTTTACAACAGTGGTTTGTGTTTGTTTTGGTGATTAATAGAGTGTATTTGATTGTTTAGAAACAAGGAATTGTGTTGGTGAAGCCTCACATTCGAATCTGGAACCGTTGGGTGCTTGATCGGTTGTTTGATTGTGTTTGGAAAGACCGGTGAGTGGTTCTTCGATTTTAAATTGGTTTTCAAATGTTGGTTCGAGCATGTAGACCTAGGTCGGGCTTGGTAAACCCACCTAGAGTTGGGATTAGATTGGTAGTCTAATCTTAAGCTTTAGTTAGAGACCTATGGATGAACTTTGAATATTGTGTGATTATGCCTCTCGTTCCATATTTATTTGTGATTGATGTTGTTGTGTATATTGTGATATACATGTGTGTTGAGGCATGATGTTTTATGCATTGTGATATGCATAAGTTTGATGAAATGTGAGTGCATGATGGTAAATCATGGTTAGTACGTGCTAGGCACGGGAAATGGTAAGAATATTACGTTATGATGATCCCGTGATGAGTTAGTATTGGCACTAGTATGCTTGGGTACAAATGATCGATCATTAGGATGTTAGTGTGCACACAAGTGTCGAAATACGCGCGTGGTCTTGGTGATGATAGTCATCAAGATGGAGTACGGGTACGCCCGAAAATCTTCATTTATATTTTAATCGGTGATGAGTGGAATCCCATCGACGGGGCGTGAGGATGAGTAGAATCCCCTCCGCGTGAAACGGTGATGAGTGTAATCCCACCGTGAGGTAATGTAATGGTTGAGTGTTGGATGTGAGTTCCAATAGTTGTTATCCGCGTATTCAGGTCATAGCTAGGTGCCAATACGTTTTGTTGAATGTCTTTCATATGGTTGTATTTATGGACATGTTGAGCATGTCATGATATTTGATGTTATGTTCATGCATTATATATATTTGACTCTTGTGGCTTCGAAGGTAAGAAAATATGCATTCTTCCTTGGTTATGTTGCTCGTGCTTGGACCCTGTATTGTCAATGTTTGTTTTATGAGCTTACCCTCACTAAGCTTTACGCTTATACTCTCTTTTGTTCGACAAAGCAGATCCTTAGTTCGTGGGTTGCTTGTGCGAGGAGAAGGGCCTCCAAGTGTGCTTTTTTCTATCATCGAGTATGAACTTTTAAGTTAAAAGATGTAATAGTTAAGCAATGGGGATTTTGTGTATGTTGCTTGTGTTAAGGAGCTTGTCTAGACTCCTTTTGTATGATGGTGTTTTGGTTGTGGCTTGCTTGTCATGTATGTTGGCCTTGTGCCCCTATTTTTATGCTTATGTGAATGTTTGGTTCTAAGGCATGAAACCTTGCTATGCAATGTATATCTCTTTGGTGAATGCTTGATTCTTTAAAATGTATGGTCTTTTCATGTATGTTGTGTGATGGATATGTTTGAAGTAGGGTGAATGCCTCTAGAGTAGGTAAATGCATGTTATATCTTGTTTCTTGATGTTTGAGGCTTGTTGGGAGCTTTTGGAGATGCAAAACTTGGTTTTTAGAAATACACAGACTGCAGGCGTTTCGGAATGGGTGTGGTTTCAAGGACACCCGTATCGGAACGCGTTCCGATACGGTTTGGATACTGTGAACCACTGTTCCGATACGAGTATCGAAACGTTTTGCTACTGTGAGTGCCTGTTCCGGAACGCCTAGGCGAAATGGACCCCTGTTCCGAAACGGGGTGGAGCGTATCGGAACGGATGGTCTGGCTTTTTAAACTGGGGCCCGTGTATCGAAACGGGCAAGCCTGTTTCGAAACACATGCCTGAAATATGGGCTTTTGACATCTCTAAAGGTTCTCAAGTGTTGGCATTAGGCCATGTTCGATGTTAGCTTTCTTGAGAGCCTTGTTAGTAATTGTTTATGTGTGTTTTGGTCGCATGTGCTAGGAATCAACCTAACTTGAATACATGGTAAGTTTAAATCAAATTACGTGTCGTTTGTATGGTTTAGTCTTGTTTTCCGCTGTCGCTTCTCACATAGGTCTAATTGAATTCATCTAGACAAGATAATTAAAGAAAAAGTTTTCTCGGGTTGTTAACCGAAGTGGAGCCTTAACGAGTTTTGCCTCAGTTATCCCCGTGTAGCCCACTCGGACCGATCATCCACCCAGGCCGGGACGAGGGGTTACAAAATTTGTCCAAAACATTTTTCAATTGATATAATATTTGAAAAATATTTTGGACTAAAATGAAAAGAATTTAAAATATGATTTTAGTCAAAAACAACTTGAAAATATGTTTAAGGGTTTTACAAGGCTTTGGAATGATTTAAAGTGCATTTAAAATAGTCAAAACCGCGCTTTTCAAATACTCGTACCGATACGGTCTGGTATCGTACCGATACACCCTAGGGTTTAAACTACAATGATTTTCCAGTAGCCAAAACCCGTACCGATACGGTTTGCTTTAAAATACCCAACGACTAGTTCACGTACCGATACAGTTGTATCGCGTACCGGTACGCACAACTACCCCAACGATCATTTTCCCAACGGTCTTTTAAATTGCAGGACTGTACTGATACACTAGCCAAGCGTATCGATACACACCAGCTTGAAGTGTTCAACAGCTATTTTCTTATCGGGACTGTATCGATACGGATTCAAAGGTATCGATACACCAAGCTGCAGAACTGCATTTATGGTGGGAAATAAAGGCTCCAACGGCTTCAAAACAACTCCAACGGTCCTCAATGGCTACAAACTCAATTGGGAGTATAAAAGAGACATCAAAGCATCAATGATAGGTTAATGCCTCAATTATCAACAACATAATGATAAAGAAATTGTCTTAGAGCTTAATTGTACATTTTCTTGTATAGACAACACTTGTGAGCTTAATTGTCAAATTTACTCAAGTGTTTAGGTTTTGGGTGAGAGCTTAATAGTGCAAACATTTACCTATTAGAGGAGTTTCAAGTTTGCATATAATTTTTCTTGTGAAAGAGTGCTTGATCAAGCTTTGGGTAGAAAGCTTGATCGTTGTAACGGTTTCCTCCTAAAACGAGAAAAATGGCCGAAATTCTTAGTGAATTTGTTTGAAATCCTTAGTGGAGAGCTAAGGTAGTGGATGTATGCGCTTGTTAGAAGGCAGAACCACTATAAATCCTTGTGTCTTTTGCCTATTTTTCACTTCCTACAAAACCACCCAAATATTTAACTTCTCCACCCTTGGCAAGCAAGAACGGTTGAAGGAAATCGAGCGCATAAAACTCAACAATTGATATCATAGATTGGCTCAATTGATCGGGATTAACATCCTATTAAGGTGATCCGGGAAGCTCGATACATCATCCAACCAACCGAAGCAATGGCACAATTCATCGACAAGCCACCATTCTTCGACGGGACCAACTATGCTTTTTGGAAGACAAGAATGATGTTCTTTGTCAAATCCAAAGACTACAAGCTTTGGGATATTATTGAGGATGATCCGTTCGTACCACAAAGAAGCAAGGCAGAATGGAATGCCGACGACCGTAAGAAAATGGAACTCAATTACAAGGCTTTGCACTTTCTCTTTTGTGCACTTACCCTCAACATCTCTGAGAAGATGTCTTCTTGTAAGAGTGCCAAGGAAGTATGGGACAAGCTTGAAGTTACATACGAGGGAACAAACGAAGTAAAAGAGACCAAGATCGGCCTCCTCAACCATGAGTATGAGAACTTCAAGATGGATTCGAAAGAGGACATTGAGAAGATGTTCTATCGATTCTCCACCATCACCAATGGAGAAGTCATTTCGAAAGAAAAGCTTGTCCGAAAGCTTATCTACTCCCTTCCCGAGTCATGGGACTCGAAAAAGACCGTCATTATCAAAGACAAAAATCTCAAAACCTTGAAGTTTGATGAACTCATAGGGTCACTTATCACTCACCAAATCATGAAGAAATGCAAAAAAAAAAAAAAGCAAGAGATAAGAAAGATGAGGAAGAAGAAGATCATAGAGCTAGGCATCAACGCAAGTGTCGTTCCTGTCAATTTCTCCACATGCCATCATGTAGATGAAGGATTCCCACAAGTGGAGAAATTGACATGAAGTGAGATGGATAAATCCAAGAATGAATCAAATAAGAAGATGAAGATTCCCACAAGTCCAACGAAAAAAAGATCAACTTCAAAGAAAACATATGTGATAACATGGAGTGATGAAGACTTCACCGATGATGAGGTAGCTCACATATGCTTCATGGCCCTCAATGAGGGGATGTAACTTCTAACTCATCTATTTCAACTTCATATACATTTGATGGGTTACAAGATGCCTATGATGATTTGAAATTTGAGGCGTCATTTTCAAAGAACAAAAAGTTAGTTTCAAAATTAAAAAGGAAAAATGATTTGCTTTTCAAAACAAATTTAGAGTTTGAAGCAAAACTTAAAGATTTTGAACTTAAAGTTTTAGATTTACAAAATTTTCTTCAAACGATGGAAAAAGATCATCAAAAGGAAGTTGATGATCTTAAGAAGGAAAAAAGTTTTGATTTTCAATGAACTTCAAAAGGAAAACAATTTAGGAAAATCAATTTTTTATGTTAGACAATCTAGTGCCGCTAGATTTTTTAATGCAAAAGTTTTTAGAAGTATTTGGGTCCCAAAAATGACTAAGTGCTTCAACTAAAAAGGATGAAATTGAAAAATGGATTCCTGAGGGCACTAAACTTTGTGCAACTAACGTCTATGGATCCAAAGCAATTTGGATATCGAAAATTACTTGATTGTCTTGTTTAGGTGTGATGGAGAGGGATCAACAAGTCCAAATTTGAGGGGGAGCTCCATGCACACAAAGAAAAACACTTGAAGAAGAAAGGCTTCACATCCTCCATTGAGCTCAAGTGTGGTAAAATTTAGTTGAATTCATTTATCTTTCATTTGATTTATTTTTAACTCAACTAGATAATCATATGTTGGACTAACATATTTGATGCTTTGAGTAAGGGGAAGCCATGTTTAAAACTAAAAGTTTTTAATTGCGTCAAATCTTTTAAAACTTCCTAAGTTATTTTGATCCTAATGTCTTTTTAAATTCTTTTGATATAACAAAAATGGGGAGAAATGGTTTGAAAAATTAATTTTCAAGCGAATAAGGGGAGCTTTAATTTCATTTAAATTTTAATCTATTATTCAAAATTTTAAAATACAAGTGGAGAAAGAATCCCAAACAATTTTCCAAGTTGGTTTTATTATATCAAAAAGGGGAGATTGTAGAACTAAGTGTTTTGGACTAAAATGAAAAGAATTTAAAATATATTTTGAACTAAGTGTTAAGAACTCGAGCCGAGTCCAATCGAGTTGAATGTTGGCCGAGCTTTGACCGAATTGAGATCGAATAGCTCGTGATTTGTCTCGTCTTATTTACAGCCCTACCGGACACTATAGGTCTTAGAATTGAGAATACACTATAGGTCCAAATATAATCAACTTATCTGCTCTCTCTCTCAAATCTCTGCAGCCTGTAATTTTGTTTGGTTCACTATCACTTCCTTTCTATCTCGTAAAACGTCTTGTTTTAGATAGAGACGAGGAGATTTAGAAAGGTTTTTAAATTTTAGTATACTAATCTCGATAAAAGTGTATGCTTTTCTTTACACTATTGCAAAAGACTTTTGCCGGACTTGTTCATTTTTTCTTTTTTGATGCATTGTATTGTATTATCTTTCAACATGATTAATAAAATTTAAACGTAAATTAAAAAGAAGAAGAAATACAAGAATTGGTCGAATTGCAACAAGGACTAAATCCAAAAAAACATATTTTAAGGATGTTTTATCGAATTTAACCAAAGTAGAAAAGCAAAATATTCCAGCTCCATGTTCCACATCTTTTCCTTTTCATCAGTCAATATCTTCCGTTTCCTCTTCCTCTCATCTCAATCAGATCTGTCGGTGGTGCCGCTGCTGTCGCCGCCGTTGTAATCTCTGTAATGTATAATCTTTTAGTTCGTCTATTCTATCGAGTCCAGAAAAAAAGTACATCAAGGTGAGCATGTACGGTAGAGATCCGTGGGGAGGTCCGTTGGAGATAAACGCGGCGGATTCCGCCACCGACGACGACAGGAGCCGGAATCTGCAAGACCTGGACAGGGCTGCGTTGTCTCGTCCCTTAGACGAGACGCAGCAGAGCTGGCTGCTTGGCCCCAGCGAGCAAAAGAAGAAGAAGAAGTACGTCGATCTCGGATGCATCATTGTGAGCCGCAAGATCTTTGTTTGGACGGTTGGGACCTTGCTCGTGTCTGGATTTCTCGCCGGATTCATCACCTTAATCGTGAAAACGGTTCCGCGTCATCACCAGGGCAAGCCTCCCCCCGATAACTACACTCTCGCACTTCACAAGGCGCTCATGTTCTTCAATGCTCAGCGTTGTAAGTTTATCTTTAATTTTAGCTTCAATTATTGTAGATCTAAGTTGTATCTCGGTCAGATCAGATTAAATCCATGTTTTTTAGAGTTTAGTATAGTAAGTCTTAAATACATAATAATTATGGTAATAATCTACTTTATAAATTGCACTGCAGCGGGGAAGCTTCCCAAGCATAATAATGTGTCGTGGAGGGGAAACTCTTGCCTCCGAGATGGCAAATCCGATCCCTCCACGACGATTAAGGATCTGGTTGGCGGTTACTATGACGCCGGAGATGCTATCAAGTTCAACTTCCCTGCATCTTTTGCCATGACCATGTTGAGCTGGAGCGTCATTGAGTACAGTGCTAAATACGAGGCTGCCGGGGAACTCAATCATGTTAAGGAGGTTATCAAATGGGGTACTGATTATCTGCTCAAGACCTTCAACAATTCAGCTGATAAAATAGATAAGATCGCAGCGCAGGTATAGTTATACTGCTAATATTCCTTATTTCACTGTACTTTGTCAATTCTCTATGCTAATTGTTATGTTATGAGTTTGTAGGTTGGGGTAGGAGATACATCTGGAGGCAGTACGACACCGAATGATCATTACTGCTGGATGCGCCCTGAGGACATTGATTACCCGCGTCCTGTCTATGAATGTCACAGCTGCTCTGACCTTGCTGCCGAAATGGCTGCTGCTTTGGCTTCTGCTTCCATTGTTTTCAAAGACAACAAGGCATACTCTCAAAAGCTTGTTCATGGTGCACGGACCCTCTTTCAGTTTTCCAGAGATCAAAGAGGCAGATATAGTGCTGGTGGTTCTGACCCTGCCCTCTTTTATAACTCTTCCAGTTACTGGGATGAGTTTGTTTGGGGCGGAGCCTGGTTATACTACGCCACTGGAAATGTTTCGTACCTGCAGTTGGCTACTCATCCTAAACTTGCCAAGCATGCTGGTGCTTTCTGGGGAGGCCCGGATTATGGTGTTCTGAGCTGGGATAACAAACTTGCTGGTGCACAGGTAACTTTATGCTGCTTGTCTGCTAGTTTTGTACCTTTGTTGCCGTTTGGTTATTTGGCGTAAGGCTTTTTTGGTGAAAGTTTGCTCTGAATTTATATGTTAGGTTTGGTTTGTGTTGTTTGCTGCACTGTGATATTCAAATGCAATTAAGATTAATTTCCTTGATACAACCAATAGATTTCTTATGACCATCTGGAAAATTTTCCTCCAGTTTTCTTGCCTATGCGCATAGTAGTAAATGTACATCCTAGAGTTCTTGGTTCTTTTTCATTGTTTTTATTCTATATCAAGTAGTCTCAACTATATTTGAAGCACCATGGCCGCTCATCAGTCATCTCGTTTTTTCCTTCATCTTTTCCTCAACTCTGTAGTTAATCATTGATTGTGTATTTCCTGGATCAGAAGTAGCTAGCTTCAAGGCTGTTAAAGTTGCTAATTATGCTTCTTAGATGGATACAATTTAATCAGTGTGCTTAATTGTGTATGTCTTTGTTTGGGGTAACAAGTTATACATTTACTACCAGTTACAATCTGCCCATATATGGTTTATGAACTTTTGTCATTGTTTAGTGACAGAGCCTTTTGAAAGTATCTTTTATATTCACTAATATAACCAATGTTTTGTGTTTTAGGTGCTTTTGAGCCGGTTGAGATTGTTTCTAAGTCCTGGATATCCGTACGAGGAAATATTGAGAACGTTTCACAATCAAACCAGCATAGTTATGTGCTCATACCTTCCGGTTTTTACTAGCTTTAATAGGACTAAAGGTAAAATCTCCTGTTTTTGTTAACCATGTCATATGCTTATATGTGTTGGCCATGTATTTTTCTTTTGACCTTTGTAACTTTGGACATTCCCACAGGAGGTTTGATTCAATTAAACCATGGTAGGCCTCAGCCTCTGCAGTATGTTGTCAATGCAGCCTTTTTAGCTACCTTATTCAGTGATTATCTTGATGCTGCTGATACACCTGGATGGTATTGTGGTCCAAATTTTTATACAACTGATGTCTTGCGTGAATTCGCCAAAACACAGGTATGTTCTAGTCCGTTCTTTTTTCGAAAGATAGTCCAGGAGAAATGGTTCAGGCCACTTAATCCTGAATCATACCGAGGTTGGTGGCCAATAATTTTGTTTCTTCGGTTGTTACTTTTCAGATTGATTACATCCTTGGCAAAAATCCTCGGAAAATGAGCTATGTTGTGGGTTTTGGTAACCATTATCCAAAACATGTTCACCATAGAGGTGCATCTATCCCTAAGAATAAAATCAGATACAACTGTAAGGGGGGATGGAAATGGAGGGATTCCAAAAAGCCAAACCCGAACACACTCGTGGGAGCCATGGTTGCTGGACCTGACAGGCATGATGGATTTCACGATGTTCGCACCAACTACAACTACACAGAACCAACTCTTGCAGGCAACGCTGGTTTGGTCGCGGCACTCGTGGCATTGTCTGGTGACAAGTCTACTGGGATTGACAAGAACACCATATTTTCTGCCGTTCCACCAATGTTCCCCACACCGCCACCACCGCCGGCACCTTGGAAGCCATAAATATGCTTTTGCATCCTTTATCTACTTCCGGTTCAGCCTGCTTTGGAAGTATTTTTTTGGCACTTCAATGAGCTTGAAAGGGAAAGTTAGATTGGAGAATAGGAGTAGAATTCAGGATCTAACCGTATGGATATGAAATCCATTTGGGTTTCATGCTATACACAGTGTATATATATGATATCAATACTGTATTCCTTGTAACATGAGTTTAAACACTTAAGTTAGATTTAACAATAAATTAGTGTCTAATATCTAATTGTTGCAGTTTTCATAACACAGAAATCTCGCCTTAGTTGTTCACTTTTATGTGCTTAAAAATACTTACAAATTAGACTGGGAGAGCCCTTGAACCAGAATGTTTGTTGTTTTTCCTCTATACAGTAGTACCTCTGTAAATTATTAACATCTCTACAATAGTAATCTTTTCGGTCCAACTTGAGGCCAAAGTTTAAATTAATAAATTCGATAAATTAACAAGATAATATTTTTTTAGAAGGTCCTTATATAAATTTATAGTCCATTCAATACTATAAATTAACAATTCTATAAAATTACAAATATAACTAGGACAACTTAATAAAATATGATTCCATTGTTGTTTGCTTCCTCTTAAAATTTAAATCTAGCACTCATGAACTTGCATTAAATTTTAACTAGTACTACATACTACAATGAACTTTGTTTTTTAGGGGTATGTATTATATTTAATTAGTCACATTGTACATGAACATCATTCAATTAGTCAATACAATGTATATGTTTTATTCATAAAGAATAATGTAGGTTCGCTGAATCGAAAAAATTTCTTAAAATTAATAAATTATTATTTATCAATTAATTAATAATTTTTAAATTAATAAAATTAATAAGTTATTGAGGTTTTATTGTATATTCATTCCTCATTCACTTGTTATCTCATGGTCGGAAAGCAAAGTACATCAGGTTTAATCACTAATGTTAACACTGATTTTATCCTGGCCTGAAAATCAACTCAGTTGTAAAATAAAATGTTAATAAATTGGTGGACAGGGCCACTAGAAGGAAGGAAATTTGGCATCTTCTAATTTTGTAACCCTGTTTTGGGTCTTTGTTTTCAATAATAAAATTAATCGGCTTTGTAAAAAATTAATTTCTTAAACATTTCCTAAAGTATCAATGAACAAGAGGCGAAATGTTACCAGCTCGGCCTATCTCCACATGTAAATGGATTTGTTCAGCCCATGTTTGGCCAGGCCCATATATAATTCTTTTTAAATAATCTAAAGATGATTATAAGATAGTATTTGTTCATAAATATTTTTAACCCTTTGACAAGGCTAAGGCCAGCTATGAGGGGAACACCTTGAGCGACCGCTCAGGGCCCCTAATCAGTCTAGGGCCCCTAAAATTTAATTATTTATATTTTTCGATTCTTATTTTTAAGTTCATCAAATAAATAAATAAATTTAATGATAAAATTAATTCTCTGTCCTAAATAAATAAATAAATTAATCGAACAATAAAAATAATGTGTTTGAAATATTAAATTAATTGTTCAAAGTAATGAAATGAATAAATTTTTTTTGCCCCTTTCTGATGCCCAACCCTAAAAAATTAACTTCTAAGATATAACCCTAACTTTTAAATACTAAATCCTAAACTATACACTCAATAAATTAAATTCTAATATTAAATCACAACCTTAAACCATAACCCTAAAATTTAAACTTAACTTTTGTTGTTGGGGCATAAATATGGACATAAGATTTCTATTTGTAACGAGATATACTTTTGTTATATAATGGTTCATTTTTAGTATTCGCTCAAGGCCCAAAAATTTCTTAGACAACCCTGGACAAGGCACACACATCTTGCAAACATTGAGATTGAACTCGGGTCTCCTAAAATGAACATCATCTATTAATTTGTTATTTTGAGATAAATAAATCTTATTAGTTGAGAGCATGAGTGACATAGTGAGCTGTATCCATCTAATAATTTCTTCATTTACGGATTCGGAATTCAATAATGAGAGCTTAAAATAGTTTTTTTTTCTTTCTAAATGAATTTACAAATTTCCTTTTTTATCTTTACACACTAAACTATTTTTTTGAAAAAATTAACACTAAATTATTTTTTAATATCACTAAACTAAACTTATTTTCTTAAAAATGGGCATGCAATTGCTTCTTATGGGTGCTTCGTGCATAGACCCCGACAACAATTGATAAAATTTTTGGACACGCGGCGGAAATTCATATCATTACATGTTAAATTATCAAATTCAAATACAATATTAAAAGTGTCAAATTAAAGTACCAAATTAGACTAAAAAGTACAATATTAAAAATTTGAAAAATTCATATACCAAATTTAATAAGAAGGCAAAAAAATATATATTCAATCACTAAATCATATATTAAGCATTTTAATATATATTTCTTTGAAAATAACATTTGAGTTGGAGCACAATCTGTAATTTACTTCTAGAGTTACAAATATCATTTTAACGCACTTATTTATTTATTAAAAAGAATAAATAAATACATAAAATCTTTTAAAGAATAAAATAATAATACATATATCTTTTATCTAGTATATACGTGGATTTTATATATATATAAGTTTAATTTGTTAACCGGTAAGATTTATGATTTAGAGTTTATGTGTTTATGTGGTAAGGTTTATAATTTAGGATTTAGGTTTAAGATTTTAAAGAAGAGACGCGGAATATTTTTATATGGTTTGTATATCAAAATATAACCATGTATAAGAAAATATTCTATGCACCAGCAGTTGAAAAGTTATTTTTCCACAAGCGGATGCAATTAAGAGATTATGAGTTTAGTTTAGGATTATGATTTAATGGTTTTATGTTTTAGTGTTTTGAATTCTATGGTTTATAATTTAATGTTTCAAGGTTTATAATTTAGATTTTAAGTTTCTAGACTTTTTCATTGACTGTGCATTAAATATGAACCCTATATATATGAATTTATATTTAGTATACAGATGGTGGAAATAAAAAAGTTCCACAATCACCTTAGTTGTAGGGTTAAAATTTAGGGTTTAGAAGTTAAAGGCTTATGTTTATGGGTTTATAATTTATGGGTTGTGGTTAGAATTTAGGGCTTATGATTATAACTTAGGGTCTCAAGGTTAAGATTTAGAGTTTAGGATAATATGATTAGGAATTTAGGTTTTAACCTATAAACTCTAAATTCTAACTACAAACCCTAAGTTCTAACTCAAACTCTAAATTCAAAACTACTAAACTTAAATCCTTAAGCTCTAGACCCTAAAATATAACCTAAACTCTAAAACTAAAATGTTTGTACGTTTTTTTGATATCACTTCTCACCCATGTGTATGGAACAACTACCATATATATTAATGACATGCTTTCTTTCTTTCTCGTTACAACAACATTCAAATTTCAATGACAAAACAAAGTCTTGTTCCAGTCTTAAAACTACACAGAGAAAGACCAACGAAATCAAAACTGAGAGTCAAAACGGGGAGGGTCCCAACACTGCTGTCTTATCTGATCTGACGGTCAAAACTTTGACTCCCCCATTAAAATCCAACGGTGGTTGTGGACCCCCAACCTCCATGTTTTCGTTATTATTATGGTGTGTTTTGATCCATGATTGATGATGATACCTGTCCGGACTCCATTTTTGTGCTTTTTTTGCTTTGTCGTTTTACATGCAGAAACTACAAAAACGCAATGAGTCTTTGCAAATTGTAATTGTTCACTGCCCCTTTTGATATTGCATTGGCTCTGCAATTATGAGTCGGCAACAACATATCTTCAACTAACATATGGAAATATGGAGAACTTGTTGTACATTAAAAATACATTTTTTTGTTACTAACGGGATTATCAAGGTGGTAAACAGCTTGATATTATTTAAGCAGGTCTCGATTTTGAGACCTTATGGAAAAAATATTTGTTGGAAAACCCCCCCACCAAAATCAAGTGTGCGACGCGGATCGATTCGAATTAGTCAGAACAAATCCAGAAGAACCGGGAGGGCGACTAAAAGAATATAGTTTTTGGTTCCTTACCTTCCATAATTGCATTTGAGGTCCTTTTAGTTTAAATAGTAGTAAAACAAAATTTTTGTCCTCCCAGTTTTTAAATTTAAAGGCTTATAAATTTTTGTCTTTTCAATGTTTGATCCTAGCTCCGTCCCTGCATAATTGATATATAAAAAGTTGACGGAGTTTGATAAAAGGAATGGTCTGAATCTGATTGAGATTCATGATGATGTATTGTACTAGTAGTATTATTCTAGGGTTGACTACACCAAACTATCTCATATTGTATTAACTTGGCTTTGGCAATTATGACTTTACCAACTTCACCTCTCCTTCCATTTATGCAATTCTATGTTCTTCCATCTTCATAAAGTGCATGCTACAAAATACTTGTTCTTTTTCCAACTAAAATTTTGATATAGCATTTAGGACATAACTACCATGAAACTTCAGGGTAAATATAAATGATAATAAAACAGGCTTAATGTATAACCATTAACTCATCAATATAAAATTCTAAACTAGAGAGTTGGGATCTATTTTGCCTAATTTTGAATTCCACAAGGATCCGATTAGTACTTAAATGAAAAAACAGGGGTTATACTTAATTTGTCTAATTTTAAAATAAATATGATCCCAAGAAGTATTTAAATTGAAAAATGTGGGTCAAGGCTAGGGATAATCATGGGTCGGGTTTCAACTGACCCGCCAAAAATTTAAAGAATCCACTTAAATTCGACCGGCTTGATGTTTGATGATTTTCCTCCTGATCCAAACCCAACTCAAGTTTAGAATAAAAACTCGAACCCTACTCGACAAAAATAATATTTTTTTATTTTTATTCAATAAAATAAGGAGTTAATTGAAAAAAATATGGATAGAGGGGACATTACAATAATTATTTCAAATAATTGAAAAAATATATAAAGAGAGGGGCTTTATAACAAATATTCTTATTTTATTCTAAATATTTAAGAATATGTAAAGAGAGGGGCTTTATAACAAATTTTCAACCAATTCACTACTTGAATTCTTCCCCTTTTCTTGGATGAGGAGGTAACCTTACAAATTGATTAAGCTTTTATACCCAAAGCTTAATCCACTCAATTTACAAAGAGAAGTTTTGGTAAACTCAAACAATTCCTCTCAAAGGATAAATGTTTACCCAAATACAATTTTCAAACACCTCAAACTCACAATACAAGATAACAAATGAAATCACTAGAGTTGGGTACAAGAATTTGACTTTGAATAGCACTAGGGTTTGGATTTTTGCTTTGATGTTGCTTGTGGGTTCAATGGTTGTTGCTTGGTCAATTGAAACTTGTTTTTATACCCTTGCATTGATTTCTAGCCGTTTGGGTAGTTGGGATCATCAATAGAGCCGTTGTGGGCATTTTTCCCGCAATAAATGCAGCTCTGCAGCATACCGTATCGGTACTCGGGAAGGGCATATCGATACTTGCATCAAAGAGGAAAGAGCCGTTGTGCCTGAAAACAGAGCGTATCGATACGCATAGAAGGCGTACCGATACGGTTTTAAGGGGCGTATCGGTACAGAGGGTCGTATCGATACGGTTTTTGCTTACTAGAATCCCAAGTCATGTTTGCATAAAAAGCGTATCGATATGCACACCAAGCGTATCGGTACGGTATAACGGTCTTTTAAAAATTGGGAAACCAACCAACTGACAAGTAACGGTCAAATAATTAAATGCTCAGATTTTTCAAAGATGTGCTTATCGTATCGATATGGTTGCAAGGCGTATCAGTACGATTTCATGAAAACAATTGCCCATATGAATATCGTATCGATACGGTTGCATGGCGTATCGGTACGGTAACTCTATTAAAATTCTAGTGGCAAAAGAGGGTATCGATACGCATTAGGGTATCGATACGCTTGAGCGATTTTGTGAACTTTGGTTTGAAAACAAAATTCCAGTAGCCAAATAGGGTATCAATACGCATAAGGGTATCGATACGCCTTGGCGTTTTTGCATACTTAGGCTTGAAAAACATAGGAAAAGACTTAGAGAATTTTATATGTTTTAAGAGCAGGTCTTTAAATATTATTTTGTTTAAAAATACTTATCAATTTGTGAGACTTTAAAGAGTACTTAAAAATTTATTGTTTTGCAAATTGGTCCTTAAGTTTATGTGTTATATCAAAATCAATTTTAGTTTTACAATCTCCCTTTTTTGATATAAAAAAACCATAAATAAATTTTTAAGTTTTTGAAACTTTGAAAAGCTTTCTCCCCCTACTTTAAGATAGATTTTCAAAAATAAAACATTTGACTCTATGATCCTTCTCCTCCTTTTTGTTAGATCAAAATAGAATACAAGGATAATAGCAACAATAATTCATTAAACTTAAAGCGATCAAATGAGTTCAAATGCATAAACTTTAAATTAAACATAGTAGTTCAAATGCATAAAACCTCAAAGCAAACATCATAATTCAAACTTTAAAATCCTAAAACATAGATAATATGCATAAACTTCAAATCCTAAAAACAGAAGTGCAATAACATATATAAAAGACTAAATGCCCTAAGATGAGATGCATGATCTACTCGTCCCCTTCGTCATCATCGTCCTCGTCATCTTCTTCTTCATCTTCTTGAGAGTGTTGATTCCTTCGATTTTAGTTGAGCCAAGCACCATAGAAGGCGGTAAGGGAGATATCCATGGAGTTTTGGCGAGAAGCCATGGTGTTTATCTTCTTTTCCATGCCTTGGACGCGATCTTCTAAGGATGTGAAACGATTATCCATCGCGGTGAACTTCTCATTTAGAAAAGTCATGAGAGTATTCATGGAGGAGGAATCAAACGAAGCACGGTGAGAGCTCGAAGAAGCACGAGAGGCGTCGACTGGAACATCTTGTGGTGGATCTTGAGCATTACGAACCCATTTAGTATCAACATAAGTGAAACCAGAATGAGCTAGAGAACGCTCATCAATGGGTAGGCCAAGAGTTTCGGGAAAGTCATGTGAACAATCAATGCCAAGGGAATGAAATAGAAAACTCAAAGCCGTTGAGTAGTAAAAGGATGAGACTTTTTTGGTGTGACGTTGTTGAACTAAAAAGACAAGGTCGACAAACATAATTTGACACAAATTTGGACGATGACCTTCTTTAAAACACCTAAGCCAAAAATCATCAGTTTGACGAATAGTTGAATATTTCCCACCCGATGGACGTAGGAACCAAGAGATAAGAAGATGAAGGATACGGTCATGAGCATTTAAAACTTTTGCTGAGCCTAAAGGACCTGTACCCAAGGATTGTTCATCATCAACACCAACATCTTCAAAACCAAAGACATTACATAAATTTTTTTTGATCAATTTGAAAAGTTTTGACCATAATAGAAGATTCAATAACAATGACATTCTCCCAAGCTTCATCATGAATGCATACAACATTAGAAAAGAATACGATGACTAGGTTCCTATATAGGATAGGAGGAATGCTCAAAAAAGCTAAAAACTTTCATTGCTTAATCAAAGATAGGTATTGGAATTTAAAACGGGGAGAACTTAAGAAAGGAATTGACACGACACGTTCTTCCCTAAGGTTCATACCTTGAAAAAACTTATAACGTTCTATATCAAAAGGATCGGGAAAACTTAATTGGATGATATAAGGAAGGTTAGGTGTAGGATTACCGTTGACATCCTCATGAGGATTGGAAGTAGAACGATGACGCTTAGTTCCCTTTTTCGGTGCCATAACCCTAAAAACACATAAAAAAGGATTCGAATATGTATGCAATTAACATCCTATTCAATCCAATAAATTCTAATAATTCAAGGTAATTTGTAAAAAGAATTTTAATTTTAAAGAGATATTTACAATTCCAAAACAAAAAAAAACCCAAAAAAGAAACAGTTTTTTTTAAATCGAATATAAAATATATTGGAATGAAAAGTTTTGATTTTTGAAAATTTTTTATGAAAAAGTTGAAACCCATAACAATCAAACATGTTTTGTACAAAATTTCAGTTGAAGCAATAATTAAAATCAAACAAAAATTAAAGAAAATAGAAAAGAGAAATTTTATACCTTGAATCTTAGATTGGATGAAAGAGGTGATGTGAATGCACTAGATTTGATGACAAATCTTAGCCTTGATGTGTAGAGTAAAAACCCTCAAAGAATTTTGAAGATTGATGGTAAAATTTGAAGGATTGAGGGGGGTTTTTATAGGATTTCGTGGCTAGGGTTTTTGGATAGAAAAGGGGTTTTTGTGTTTTAAACCTTTTTAACAATTGCAGCCCTAAATAGCCTCTTCGTCGAGGCCGTATCGATACGCTATACACGCGTATCGATACCATTTAACCCTAATTTTATATTCGTCATTACTACCGTATCGATACGTAGGGCCATATCGGTACGCTTGGCTTTGACTATTTCCATTGACTTGTACCGTATCGATACGCGGGGTCGTATCGATACTTGTTCATCTGCAAAAATTCCCAGTTATCAACCCGTATCGATATGCTTCAGCCGTATCGATACGCCTTTACCAGATTAGGCATTTTTGACAGATTTAAGTGCAAAAATCCAATTTGAAACGTCCCTAAATGCATGTACATGTCATATGAACAAGTTTTAATGGCTAAACTTAATGCATACTCCCCCTAGCAACATGCATAGAAGCAAAAAGAACAAAATTAACACAAGCATGAATCACAAACAATTTCAAGCAAATTTTGACATTTTGGGACCTAAAAGGGGTCAAGAAAGGCTAGTTAAACCTAACTCTCACCTAAGTGTCCAAAAGCGCTCTTTATCTAGAGGTTTTGTAAAAATATCCTCTAATTGGTTCAAGGTGTCAACAAACTCTATAACAACATCATTTTTCATAACATAATCTCTAATGAAATGATGTCTAATTTCTATGTGTTTAGTTCTAGAGTGTTGGATGGGATTCTTAGTGAGACAAATGACACTAGTGTTGTCACACCTAAGGGGTATGATTTCTATTTTAACACCATAATCTAAGAGTTGTTGTTTCATCCAAAGGACTTGAGCACAACAACTCCCTAAGGATATGTACTCCGCTTCGGTGGTAGATAAGGCTACGCTATTTTGTTTCTTAGAGAACCAAGATACGAGCATACTACCTAAGAATTGACATTTCCCGGAAGTACTTTTCCTATCTATCTTACATCCCCCATAATCTGCATCCGAAAAGGCATGGAGGCTAAAGGAAGAATCTTTAGGATACCAAAGGCCCAAGGTAGGCGTGTCTCTAAGGTATCTAAAAATTCTCTTAATGGCAACTAAGTGTGATTCTTTAGGACTAGCTTGAAACCTAGCACACAAGCAAACACTAAACATAATATCCGGTCTACTTGCGGTAAGGTAAAGCAAAGAACCTATCATGGATCTATAAAACTTAGAATCAACACACTTACCTCCTTCATCTTTGTCAAGCTTTATGGAAGAACTCATAGGTGTGGCTTGAGGTTTAGCATTCTCCAAGCCAAACTTTTTGAGCATATCATTCACGTACTTAGCTTGATTTATGAAGGTGTCATCTTTCCTTTGTTTGATTTGGAGTCCCAAAAAGAATGAGAGATCCCCCATCATGCTCATCTCGAACTCACCTTGCATTAGCTTAGAAAATTCTTTACAATAACACTCATTAGTAGAACAAAAAATGATATCATCAACATAGATTTGTACTACTAAGATGTCATTGTTATATCTTTTTATGAAGAGTGTAGTATCCACCTTTCCTTTTTCAAAACCCTTTTCAATTAAGAAATTTGAAAGTCTCTCATACCAAGCTCTAGGAGCTTGTTTTAAACCATAGAGAGCTTTTGTTAGTTTAAACACATGGTTTGAAAATTTTGAATCCTCAAAACCCGGTGGTTGTTCAACATAAAATTCTTCATTTATAAAACCGTTTAAAAAGGCACTTTTTACATCCATTTGAAAAGGCTTGAAATTATTATAACATGAAAATGCTAAGAGCATTCTAATGGCTTCCATCCTAGCTACGAGTGCATATGTCTCATCAAAATCAATTCCCTCTTCTTGGGTATAGCCTTGAGCAACAAGCCTAGCCTTGTTTCTCACTATATTACCACTTTCATCTAATTTATTCCTAAATACCCATTTAGTTCCTATAGTAGATTGATTATTAGGCCTTTCAACTAATGTCCAAACTTTACTTCTCTCAAATTGATTTAATTCCTCTTGCATGGCCAAAATCCAAAAATCATCTTTTAAAGCTTCTTTAATATTTTTAGGCTCAATCCATGAAAGAAATGCAACATGGTCCATTAATTTGAGAGAGGATCTAGTAGTTACCCCCTTGGATGGATCACCCAAGATTTCACCACCTTTGACATAGTTGAACTCCCTTGGGTAAGACACCTCCTTTTCTTCAAGAGCCAAGTCCTTCAAGGCTTCAAGAGGTGAATCTTGTGTATCCTCATCTTTAGTTGGAACCTCATTCACCTTTGACGTTTGTCCTCCATCAATGGCATCAAGGATTCTTACATCATCATCATCACAAGATTCCTTCCTCGGAAGGAGATTATCATCGAAAACAACATATATAGACTCTTCAACTACTAGAGTTCTTTTATTAAATAAACGATAGGCTTTAGAGTTTAAAGAGTACCCTAAGAAAATAGCTTCATCACTTTTAGCATCAAATTTACCTAAGTTTTCTTTACCATTATTCAAAACAAAACACTTGCAACCAAAAGGATGAAAATAGCTAATGTTAGGCTTATTAGATTTTAAAATCTCATAAGGTGTTTTCTTCAAAATCGGCCTAATCATTACTCGATTTATAATATAGCAAGCGATATTTGTGGCTTCCGCCCAAAAGTATTTAGGTAAATTATTTTCGCAAAGCATGGTTCTAGCCATTTCTTCTAAAGTTCGATTTTTCCTCTCAACTACCCCATTTTGTTGAGGAGTGTGAGGTGCGAAAAATTGTGGCTAATCCCATTTTCATTTAAAAACTCATCGAAACCTAGATTTTGAAATTCGGTTCCATGATCACTTCTAAATCATTTTGGGTCCATGAGTGTTAGCCTTCAAAATTTTGGTTCCCTTAGGAATCCAAGAAGCAATAACATTCATATTATTAGAAATAATGAGTTCCTTAGGAACCCAAAAACTCCTAACTCTTTGACCTCTAGATTGCTTATTAAAATTTCTTTGTTTAGGAATAAAGGGTTTTCTTTTTACATATTGGGATTTAGAAAGATTTCCTTTTTCAAAATTGTTTTTCCCAATAGCAATTGATGTTTTAAGATTATCCACTTCCTTTGTGTGATAATCTTGAAAATCGAAAAGAAGTTTTTCAAGTTCAAGATTTTTCGTTTTAAGATCATTTGAAAGATTTACTAAAAACAAAACTTTCTTTTCCAATTCGGAGTTAGCTTTTGAAAATGTCTCATTTTGATTTTTCAAATCGGAAATGGTTTTCTTGTTTTTCAAAATGGATTCTTTATATTTTCCTACTAACTCATCGTAAACCTCTTGCAATTCATCATAAGCATCTTGAAGTTCATCCAAAGTAAAATCAAAATTGGATGAGTTAGAATTTACCTTTGGTTCATCATCAATGGCCATGAGACATAGATTGGCCACTTCCTCCTCTTCCTCGGATGACTCATCGTCACTCCAAGTTGCTATTTGAGCTTTAGGCTTGTTCTTCTTTCCAAAGCTCTTCCTCTTCAATTAAGGACATTCGGAATAGGTGTGACCGGGCTTTATGCATTCATAGCAAGTGATTTGGTCCTTCTCCTCTTCCTTACTCTTGCTCTTGAAGTCTCCCTTTCTAATAATCTTTCTCCCACAATTGGACTTCATGAAGCGAGTGAACCGTTTGGCCAACATGGTCATCTTCTCATCTTCATCTTCACTTGAATCGCTTTCTTGACATTAAGCTTTAAGAGCGATTCCAACCTTCTTCTTCTCAACATCCTTCTTCTCAACCATTTTCTTCTCTTCTTCTCTTCCCTTCCTCATGATCTCATGGGTGAGTAGAGACCCAACAAGAGCATCAAGCTTGAGAGTCTTCAAATCTCGAGCTTCAATAATAGTTGTTCTTTTGCCATTCCATGACTCCGGAAGAGAGTACAACAATTTCCTCACTAGTTTGTCTTCGGGGATGATCTCGCCGAACCCCTTCAATCCGTTGACAATAACCGAAAATCGATTAAACATCTTGGAGACACTTTCATCGGGATCCATCTTGAAATTTTCATAGCTTAGATTGAGTAGCCCAATCTTTGTCTCCTTGACATCACTAGTTCCCTCATATATTTTCTCGAGGGTATCCCAAACCTCCTTGGCATTTTCGATTGAAGACACCTTGGAGTAGATATCCAGACCAAGTGCACAAAATATCACATTGAGAGCTTTGTCATTCACTTGCATCCTTCTTCTTTCATCATCCGTCATTTCGGCTTTCACTTTTGGGACATGTCTTGCTTCTCCATCTCTCTTCATATGAATGTAAGGACCTTCTTCAACCACATCCCACACCATGTAGTCGGTGGACTTGATGAAGAGCCTCATCTTATTCTTCCAATATTGGTAGTTATCCCCATTGAAGAATGGTGGCTTGGTGGTAGATTGTGACTCATAGAGGTTGGAGTTGGAGGTGGATGTCATTGCTTGACTAGTTGTTGATCTAACTCTCCTAAAATCGACTTAAGATGGTTGTAATCCTTCCAATGAGTGTAGCTCTGATACTAATTGTTTGAGTTTACCAAAACATTCTCTTTGTAAATTGAGTGGATTAAGCTTTGGGTAGAAAAGCTTAATCAATTTGTAAGGTTACCTCCTCATCCAAGAAAAAGGGAAGAATTCAAATAGTGAATTGGTTGAAAATCCTTAGTGGGAACTAAGGTAGTGGATGTAGAGTTCATTTGGAGAACTTGAACCACTCTAACTACTTGTGTCATCTTTTATTTTTCACTCATTCCTCCCACCAAATTTTTAATTGCCAATTCACCCCCTCTTGGCCATTTGTTATTGTGTGATCAACTCAACACTCTAAATTCTAACCATAAACCTTAAATTTTACATCCTACAACCTAAACCCATAAACCCTAAACCACAACATAAATCTCTAAATCCTAAAATTAAAAGGCTTGTGTATTAAAGTATTTTGCATATTATATTAACATGTGTATCTTCTACTAGTATACCAAGTTTGGAACTCATCATCAATAGCGATAGAAATGAGCCCCAAACTACAAAATCACGATAGCAACTAGAAAGAAACAACCTACGAGAAGTTCTAAACTTATTATTATTATTATTATTATTATTATTATTATTATTATTATTATTATTATTATTATTATTACTACTACTACTTTAAACTATAATAAAACTTTTAACGTGATATTATACTTTAAAAATGCTGTTGTTAAACCTAAATTCTCATTTTATTTATTAAATATTACATGTCACACAAATACAATTAAATAAAAATTGAAATAATATACTTCTTCAATTATAAGTTGACACGTAACACTGCATAATGATCCCGTATATCAAAATGAAAAATACTAATAAATTTAATATTAGTTTCATTCCGTTAACAAATATATTCCTGGATATTAAAAATCATGAGAAAATTATAAGAGTTGTACGGAGAAAATGACATTCTCTAATCTGAGCAACATTAGACAAGGGCCACCTACACATATGAATCTGACACAGAGGCTGGAGTAATTATTATACAGTCCTGGTTCGGTCCCGACTCACCACATCATCTATGACCCTCTCTAATAAAAATTAGTCAATTAATTTATTTTTTTTATATTTTTTAAGATGAATCTTTACCTTTTTATGCTATGTAAATAGGGAGTGTGTGGATTTATAGAAATTGATTATTAATGAATTAGTGATATGAAAAAAAAGATTAGTTGACTGAATTTTAGTAGATTATGACCATGAATGACATGGTGAGCCGAGTCTATAAAATAACTTCTTCAGATGTTGGGGATTTTTTATGCTTGGCAATGATAATTTTTAGATAGACTTAATTCACCACGTCATCCATGGTTTATCTAATAAGATTCATCAATTTCAGTGTAACCTTTAAATAGTTACCCACTCCCACTCCTTGAAAAAATAATAAAAATATTATTAGATGATATTATAGATAACATAGTGAGTTAAACCTACCTAATAATTTTTTGAGATAGATTTATGGTCATTTCAATTGTACATTCTTACGTTGCGCAGTAGGAATCTATATAAAACAAAAGTAGGTTTCTGTTGTTTTGTGGGCAATAAAATTAGAAAATTCTACAACGGACGACGAACATTGACGAACACTATTAACGATGAACACCATTATTTTTTAAATTTTTTTTAAAAATCTAAAGGACTAAAATTATAATTAAAATTATCTCTTAAAAAATAAAAATCAAATTTAATAGTTATTTTATAATATTTTTTAATAGATTAGAATCAAATATACTCAATTCTCCTAAACCCTAACAAAATTAATCTCTTGAAAAAATAGAAATCAGATTATAATTTTTTAATACTATCCTAAACCTAAACTCTAACATTGTTTGATTTTATTTTGAAATTGCTTAATTTTGTAGCTTGACCGAGCTTTCCCACATATTCATCGTCTACTTTTCTTATGGTGTCGTGAAGTTTTGCTGCTAAATTGCCGAGATTCATGGTTTTCTCCCTTAGTGGTTCCACTTCTTTCACATGATACACATTTTCAATGTATTGTTGGATTCGTTCTGTTCCTCAGATTGATAGAAATGGTTACTTTTGAGAAAGTTGTGCCAATCTCTAAAGTTGTAGATAACATGGCAGACCAAATCAGTGCAACCAAAGCCTCGAACCTTGACGGACGATGCTGAATCAATTTGTTGTCATATTAGAATTTGTTAGGGTTTAGGTTTAAGAGATTATTAAAAGATTATAAATTGATTTTTACTTTTTAAGAGATTGATTTTGTTAAGGTTTAGGAGAATTAGGTATATTTGATTCTAACCTATTAAAAAATATTATAAAGTAAATATTAAATTTAATTTTTATTTTTTAAGAGATAATTTTATTTATAATTCTAGTTCTTTAAATTTTTAAAATTTTTAAAAAAATTAATAGTGTTCATCGTTAGTGATGTTTATCAATGTTCGTCGCACGTGTAGACTCATCCATAAAATTAATGAGTTAAAGATGTAACGTTCAAGGGTTTACAACAATGGTTTGGAC
The DNA here is from genome assembly GCA_958450335.1 of Hibiscus tridactylites. Classification (NCBI taxonomy): domain Eukaryota; kingdom Viridiplantae; phylum Streptophyta; class Magnoliopsida; order Malvales; family Malvaceae; genus Hibiscus; species Hibiscus tridactylites. The sequence continues at coordinate 8,420,997 of OY288269.1, forward strand.
GGTCACATTCTCCTCACTAGGTCGGTGCACCCCCAAATGTTGTGATTCTCTCTCATAGCAACAAGTACTTCTCTTTGGGAAACTACTATACATGTTACGGTATTTGGTGTACCTCTAATCTTTTTTTTGTTTAAAAGATAACTTTCATTAATAATCAAGGGACAGTTACAAGAGAGAGCGAACAAGACGGGGGAAATCCAAGTCCCACAACTTAAGTCCCCGGTGGTTCTTTGCATTTTTGGCTAGCCGATCGGCTGCTTGATTACAAGATCGAGGAACAAAGGCAAAAATACATGAGTTGAAAGAACCAGAAGTCGTTCTGATATCCTCTTCCACGGTGGCTGTAGTCCAGTCAGACCGAGTTTCCTTATTGATCCTATCGATCAAAGCTTTGCAGTCCGATTCAACCACAATATTGTCGAAGCCAAAGCGGGAAGCCAACGATAAGCCAAGCCTAATGGCCAAAGCTTCCGCAACAACAGCGCAGGAAGCGACAAAGGAGTCCGAAAGTCCATAAAGAATGGATCCGGAGCTATTACAAGCAATAGCCGCAGCAGACACAATCCTTGAAAGAGGATCAAACGCCGCATCGCAATTAATCTTGATAGAACCCAAAGGTGGTGGTGTCCAGCACTTTGGTTCCTGGTTAGATTGAGAACACCTTGTCTGGCAAGGTGATTTAACATGACGGAATTCCATGAAAGCTCGTTCTGCTCACAACCAGACGTCCCAAGGTTGATCTTTCAAGTTTTCAAAAACCAGCGCATTCCTGGATTTCCAAAGAGACCAGAGAAGGAAAGCGATTAGGGCGCATCCATCTTCGAACATTCCCGCCTGACGTAAACCACTGACTTTACACCACCATTTTGGGAAACCGGGAAAACCCACAATAGACGGTGAGTAACTGAAGCCTGATGCCTTCCATACTCCCTGTGCAAACGGGCAGAAGAAAAGGAGGTGTTCGGCCGATTCTCCATTTTCTCCACACCGAGGACAACAATCAGAATCTTTGAAATTGCCATGGAACCGTGATGCCAAGGTACCTTTTGTTGGGACAATGTTATGGCATAATTTCCAAAGAAAGGATCGGATTTTTGCAGGCACCCCAAGGCTCCAAATGGAATTCCAAAATTTCTTATTTCTACATGGGTCCTCACTCGGAGAAGGATTTTCTTGATACTTAGAAGAGGCCTCAATAAACTTGTATCCGGAACGGGCTGAATACTCCCCATTCCTCGTACCTGACCAGATGAAAGAGTCCTTAATCTGGGGCCCACCAATCGGGATGGAAAGAATTGCCTTAGCTTCGACCGAGTTGAACAGATCTTGAATCTTGGATTTGTTCCATGACCTCCCATCGGGGTTCATGAGACTGCTTACAGTTGGAGAAGGGGAACCTTGAGGGGTTGGTGTTGCAATTCGAAAGGATGGTAAATCTGGGACCCAATTATTCTTCCATGTGGAAATGAGCCTACCATTCCCAATTCTCCATAGGGCTCCTTCCTTCAGGGTCTTCACTCCTTCCCTAATCCATGTCCAGACCCATGAGGGATCTGTGCATCTCGGGGCATCAAAGATACTTCCGTTTGGGAAGTAGATTCCCCTAAGAGTTTGAGCAAGAAGAGACTCCGGAAACTTTATCACTTTCCAAGCAATTTTTGTAATGAGAGCTTTGTTGAAAGTTCTCAAATTCCTGAAACCCATTCCCCCTGGTCCTTTGGTCGGCAGAGATCTTTCCAGCCTATCCAGTGGATGTTTCTATCCTTTTCCGAGCAATTGTTCCACCAGAATCTAGCAACCATTGAGCTTAGCTCATCACAGAAGGTAACAGGGAGCAGAAAGCACTGCATGATATAAGAAGGAATAGCCTGGGTCACAACCTTGATGAGGACTTCCTTACCCGCAAGATTTAGGAGCTTTGCTCTCCATCCTTTCAGCTTATTTTGAACACGCTCTTTTATGAACCCCAAGGCTTCTTTCTTGCTTCTTCCCCAAAAGACGGTAGTCCCAAGTATCTAGCCTCTTCTTCCATTTGTTTGAAACCAGAACATTAGACATATGACTTTTAAGACTACAACTGACATTTGGAGAGAAAAATACAGATGATTTCTGAAGATTAATTGATTGTCCTGTAGAGGACTGAAAGAGTTGTAGAATCCGGATAACAGCCTCACAATTTTCTTTATTTGCCTCTGAAAACAACAGACAGTCGTCATCGAAGAGCAAGTGACTTAGTTCTGGGCACCTTCTTTTGATTCTCAGCCCCTTAAACTGGTTCCTTTCAGACTCTTTTGCGATGATCCAGGTTAGGATGTTGGATATGAAAATGAAGAGAAAAGGGGATAGGGGATCTCCCTGTCTTAGCCCCCTGTCAGCTTGCACTTCCCCAAAGCGTTCCCCGTTAGCTACCAGGGAGAAAGAGACCGTTGTAACACATTTCATGACTCTATCGATCCACCAATCATCAAAACCCATTCTACTCATAACAAAATGAAGCAGGTCCCAATCAACCTTATCGTATGCTTTCTCAAGATCGATCTTCAAAGCCATTAGCCCCCTTTTACCTTTCCTTGCTCGTTTTATAGCATGGAATGCCTCGTTTGCAAGGATGATATTGTCGTGGATTGATCGGCCGTAGACAAAGGCTGATTGAGAGGTTCAGTCTCGTTGAGAGAATCTTTGTGATGACTTTAAGAGAGAAATTGCAGAGGCTTATTGGTCTAAAATGAGAGACTTCTGTGGGATTTGGAGTCTTTGGGATAAGAACAATATTTGTTTTGTTCAGCCCTTTTCCCATGACTCCCTCCCTAAAGAAAGAGAAGACCATATCAGTAAGATCATCCTTTACCGTCTTCCAGTAGGATTGGTAGAAACAGCCAGGGAAGTCATCAGATCCCGGAGCTTTTGTTGCACCCATACTGAAAACTACTTCTCTAACCTCTTCTGTTGTTACCTCCCTTGTGAGCTCTTGATTCATTTCCTCAGTTATCAGCTTCGGAATATAGTCCATGATGCTTTGGAAGTCAACAGATTGATTCTTCGAGAAAACCCTTTGGAAATGGTGTTGTAGATGTAGAGCTATGTGTTCCGGATCTTCAATCCAAGTTCCATCTTCTCCTTTCAACTTAACTATAGCATTGGCTCGACGGCGCTGAACGGTCGTGGCATGGAAAAACTTGGTGTTCTTATCTCCCCACTTCAACCAACTAATCCTGGAGCGCTGATGCCAGTATCTCTCTTCACCTTCCCACTCAACATCCAATTCCTTCTTCAGCTTCTTATATTCCTCGAGTTCAGATTCTGAGAGCTTTCTCCCCTGTAAATCCCTGATCGATTCTTTAAGTCTCTGCTTCTTCTCATTTCTCTTCCTTGCTTTTCCTTTACTCCATTTCACAAGGACAAATCTGGTATTGTGAATCTTTCTTCCGAACCTAGAGGTGGCGTTCTCACCATGCGAGATGTCCCATCCTTCGGACACTGTCTGTGAACATTCCTCATCAAGAAGCCATTTCGACTCGAATTTAAAATCTTTTTTGTACTTTCTGGTGAACCCCTTAGTGAGGAGAACTAGGGGTGCATGGTCCGAAGCGATAGCTATCTCCATTAATCCCAGAGCTTTAGGAAAGCTAAGGCTCCATTCTGTGGAGCACAGAATACGGTCAAGCTTGTCAAGGATGGAATTCTCCTCGCTTCTCTGATTGAACCAGGTGTAGAGACCGCCCTTAATGGGCAATTCAATTAGGCCCATGGAATTGACAAGATCGTTAAAGCCCCTTGCCTCTTCAAGATTCACTGGGTTACCACCGATTTTCTCCTCTTGTCTCAAGACCAGGTTTGAATCCCCTATGATAAGCCATTTGTTGCTTGCGGAATCCCTGAGACTTGATAATCTCTCCTAGAAAGATTGTCTTTCATTTTTGTACGGGGGGCCATAAATGAATGTCCCAAACCAATTATCGCCATTCTGAAAGACAACCTTTGTATCGATGAGATTCGCAGTGTGGCAAAGAACAGAGATGGATACATCTTCGTTCCACCAGAGGGCTAGCCCTCCCGCTATGCCCCTTGGTTCAACATAGAAAGAGAAGCAGAATTTCATCTTCATTCTTATCTTTTCCAGGTAACGCTTTTTTTGCTTTGTTTCACTGAGGAACACTATATTCGGTTTATGTTTAGCAACCGAGTTGCGTAGGGCTCTAACCGTTTCCTGGTTGCTCAAGCCACACACATTCCACGCAAGAGTTGTCATTTATCAGTCGGAGAGCACACAAGTAAGCTCCAAGAGGCCTACACAACCACACTTAGGGAGGAGAAAACACCAGCTCCAGAACAGAGGTAAAATCTCCGATGATCACTTCATAAAATTAGAGAGCGAAATTTGCGGTTCAAGAAGAAAATTGGCCAGTACCAAAACTCGGAAAAGATCAGGTCCGGGAGCTTCCAAAACTAGCCATTTAAAGATCCAGCATATTCATACAGAGACAGTAATAGCAGAAGACTCAATCCGCAAGAGATAATAATAGCAGAAATATATTGAAAGAAGGGAACTGCATTCCACCACTCGAATAAAACAGCCAAAAGGAGTGAAGGCAGCAAAGCTCATTTAACCCAGACAATGAAGAAACTCAGTCCCCATCAACAACCAGCAAAACAAGGCACACAACACAGATACAAATAGAAAACACAACCAGTCCAAAGAGAATGTGATGAGTCCACAAGGAAAACGGGGTAATAAGAGGGGAGAACGTGAGTGAGTCACCAGAAAACGTGGCGAGTGTAAGATCAGGGGAAGGCGGGAAGAAAAAAGAACCTGGGAGTTACGCAGAATCACTTGTCCACTGCCGATGTCTCAACGATTCTGCCGACAGGCCCTCCCACCAGTTGACCGGCATACGCAGCAAAAGCAACTCAGAAGATCGACTGAGCTTCACCGGGAGAGTTGCGGCGGATCAGAAGATCAAAGAGAAAGACCAGCAAAAAAACCGAAACTTGCCACCACCCGCAAAAATCCACCGTCTGAAGCCTTGGAGCAAACCACCAAACACTATCGTCCTCGCTGGATTCCGGCACACGGTGGTTCCTTGTCGGGGACGACGCCACTCGAACCAGAAAGCCACTCAATAGTGCTGGAGCCGAAAAATCAAAGCAATCGCTTGAGGCTCTAGGTTTCGGGTCGAGAGAGAATTTTTGGGGGCGCGTGTTGCTTACGCAAAATATATGAATGAAGTTTTGCGGTGTACCTCTAATCTTCGAGTCCTCGTTAGTTTTCTTTTGTGTATAAGGCCCAAAAATCTCTTGAGATTATTTTGGAGATCTTCGTTATATCCTACGGTCCGTAGATAATAGTTATCGAAATTATTTGATTTATCAACTGATTTTACTATCTAACAATCATGGTTATATTATTAAGTTATCGATGTCTATCAACTATTATTTCTAACATAAATCATTAAAGAGACATTAAAATACCCGCAAAATTAGTATGAAAAGAGAGCTCTAGATTCCCACTCCACTATTTATCATCTCTCCCTAAATCCCTCGTTATCTTACAAAATCTACATCGACCCGCTACTTTTCACCTAAATCAAAAAGGGTGAACAGCCTAAAATCACTGTCATCTCATTTTTACTATTAGCAGTATTATAATAAGTAATACTTAAAAAACAAACAAATAAAATGATTATTTTACAGAATTAGCCAATTCAAATGATTCAGAAAGGGTGAGTCGATGTGTCCTAAAGCTACAGTACTACGAGGGCATTGAGAAAAACAAAGAAGAAAAGTCTTATACAGATATCATGGAAGCTTAGCAAGAAAGAAACGTCATTAGACAAGGGCCACAAGTTTAGGGATTATATATAAACTGACACACACACACGTGTGTATATATAGATTGGATAAATTCATATGTTCATTTCAATTACAGATGCTTGCGTATGAAGAATATAAAAAAAGTAGGTTTTTGTAGTTTTGTGGGAAATAAATAATGACAAAAAGTTGAGGTGTGTCGGGGCTCACAACATTGGTTGGACGGCTAAAGACTCAAGAGCAAAGCCCTTGATAAGTCACAACAGTGCTCCATAGGTCGGTGACTGGCTGCACCTCCACCACCCCCAACCCTTATGGGTCCCCTCTCCTCTTCTCTTTGTAACTTCTGTGCATTAAATCTCGTGATTTTCCCCCTCCTAGTTTATTAGAATTTTATTCTGATTGATTTAGACTCATTCACGTCGTACAATTGATTTTAGTTAGTTAATTTTTAGTAGAAATTTTCTGCGATCATAAGATCTTGAACTTGAGACCTACTTAACGAATGCTAAACTAGTTATTACTTTAACCAACTCCATTGGTTTAAATATGGTGATTTTAACACTGGGTTTTACCATAATCTATTTTTATTTAGCAATATATATGTATTTCGATATACAACTCGTGTAATTTTTTTACACACCCTTTCTTTAAAGTATAAAATCTAAAACCCTATTTCTAACCCCTAAATTCTAAATCATAAACTTTAACACTAAATCTTAAATTCTAAACATTACAATATAAATCTGTAAACTTGTAAATCCTAAACTAAACTCATAATCGCTAAATTTGACAAGCACGCGTAAACTTTGTGTGTATGTATACATGGGAGTGAAATGAATGACTGAGATTAACTTCTAGTTTTATACGTTTTTTGAATTGTTGGATGAGTGAAATGGATGACTGAGATTAACTATTTACTCTTTTTTTCATGTGATGATCTTCACATAACCTACTGCTGATCTCAGTCATCCATTTTACTTATCTAACAATTCAAAAATTGTGTAAAGGTTAAAAACATTTGCACTGTATAATTAGATCCTATCTCTATATATGAAACACAAAACTGAAGAAATTATTAGATGGACCCGGCTCACCACGCCAATTACTGTGGTCCCAACCAATAAAGTCATCCATGTCATTTTAACTTCTAAATAACCACCTATTTTTTTATTGACATGTAAGAAAGGGGCAAAAGTTCACATTAAGACATATAATATGAATGAACTTTATTGATCGGGATCATTAATAACGTAAAACTTATTTAATAATTTTTCGAGAAACTGGGTTTGCATATGATTATGATAAGTTTGCAAATTGCAGTGGAAGTAGAGTGACAACCGCCCAAAGGGTGCAAACCACCGGTTGTAGTGGGACAGACGTGCTTCAACGTCACTCCCTTTGCTATGAAATGAACCAAACAAATAAATATCAAACTCACTTTGTTCTACTTGTAAAGGTGGCCCCTCTTATCTTATCTCCTCAGATAATTTCGTCATCATCATGTGGATATTTTCCACTAAACGACTAGATTACTACTAATCCTCAGATACACCGAATTTAGCCTTCTGACTTTCATTGTTAAACTAGTTTATTTATATACAAATTTGCAATTTCTTTTAATATCTTCGTCTTTTTGATAATTTACATACACTCTGTAGGTAAATTATTCGAACTTGAATTTTTAAAAATAACAATATTTTTTTTCAATGGCATCACTAGGGCGCGAGTCTACAATACATATTAATTTAAGACTAAAAAACGGTAAGTTTTAAAACTTGTTCAAGCAACTTAAAATGTTATATTTTTTTTATAACATTTTAGGTTGATGTTTTTTCCTTAAGTTTCGAAACTTTTTTTTAAGTTGGTGTTTTTTCGACAAATTTCGAAACTTGTCGAAAAACAATCTAAAATGTTATAAAAAATATTACATTTTAAATTGTTTGAACAAATTTTAAAACTTACCGTTTTTAGTCTTAAATTAGGTTGATGTATTGTAGACTTACCGTATTGCTAGGAGGATTCACTTTTAGTTTAATCTTAATAAGCTCTTAGCGTCTTATCTTAATAAGAATATTTATAAAAAAATTAAAACCAATAGGATTAAAATGTAATTTTATCATTAAATTAATTTATAATTTTAGAAAAAATAAAACCCAAGTTTTACCATCTTAGACATCCTTTGATTTGGGTACAAGTTATAGGATCTTAATAAAGTATAAATTCAAAGGTTTATATCTTTCTTTCTTTCTTTCTTTCATAATTTATATTTAGAATTTATAATTATTTGAACCTTACGAGTAGTCTTAGTGAAAAAAAAGATGATGTTTATCTTAGGAAACTCGGGTTCAATCAATTTTGTTTGCAAGGCGTGGGTGAGCTATCAAAGGGTTAAAAAAAATATGAGCAGAAACTACCTTGTAAACCACTTTAAGCAGTGGTAGATCTAGAAATATTTTTGAGGGTGGACACAAGTCATAAGAATCTCAAAATTTAAGGGTAGGCACAAGTCATAAAAATTAAGGATTAACTTATAAAAATTAAAGCTAAATGTGTGAACTTTAAAAAGTTCACGGTGAGCACATGTTCATTCAATCTTATATATAGATATGTGACTGGCAATAAACAGTGACGAAATCAAAATTAGAAGTTGAGAGCAAAATATAAATGTTGAAAGCGAGAGACAAATTTATAAATAATCAAAAGGTGAAAAATTATGTGCGTGGAAGGGGGCAAGAGTCTCTTCCACATAAAGCACAATTGTATTATTGACCTTAACACTAGAAAAAATATATACAAGTATTTTATTTAATAATATTGTTTATTAGATTGTAACTTAAATTCTGTTATCAATAGTGCAACAATGCATCTAGGGCTATAAATGAGACGGAACAAATTGCGAGTTATTCGATCAAAGTTCAATCAATACTCGAGTTCGAGTTCGAACTCAACTCGAGTTCTTAACGAGCCGAGTCAAGCTACTCGATACTCGACTCGAAAATTTCGCAAGTTACTCGAAAACATAATATATTAAAAATTTAAATTTAAAATCTAAATTCCTAAACCTAAAACCCTAAAATATAAACCCTAAACATAAGTCTTAAACCCTAAAGTCTAAATCCTAAATTCTAAACCCAACAATCTAAATCTTAAACAAACACATTAAACCCTAAAATTAACAAGCTTGACACAACTTGTGTATCAAATTTTTTTTTCTCTAATAGAGCTTTAAATGAGGCAAGACAGATCACGAGCTACTCAAGTCCGACTCGGTTAAAGCTCAAACTCGGCTCGAGTTCTTAATGAACCTAGCCGAGTTTAGATTATTCAGGCTTATTAAAAATTACTCAAACTTGAACTCAACTCAAATTTTTAATAAGCTGAATCGAGCTAGATACTACTCCATCTCGACTTGACTCGTTTATACATGCATCCCAGCCTTTGTTCATATATAATTGCTTATTTATTAATAACTTATTTAAATGTACACAAGATATAAAGCCGTATCTTGAACAGTCGTGCCTTTTATTGAAAATTATTGAAGTTTGCATCCAGATCTTTTCCGAAGAATATGTTTACATGGAACCCTCTAGATTGATATACAAACCGACTCAACCAATTTTCAGCTCAACCAATCATTGTATTATTCTAAGGATAAATATTAAAATTATATTTAAAATTTAGTAAGATATATGATGTAATACATAAATTCTGATAGAAATTAAGGCATGTTCTTTGTCCTATGGAGATACCAAGAATATTAATCAAGGAACAATATTTTGAACCTATATCCTTTTTATATCTCTGGCATACAATACTGCTCAAACCCGTATCACCAAAAGAGAATAATTCACTCTATAAAAATTTAATTTCTTTTCTAAATTTTGTACGAAAAGGTTCTTTTTAACAGTATTTGTGGTTCATGTTTTCTTGTATGATTTTTTTGTGTTTATTTTTTTTGTTACTTTTCAATAAGATTATATTTATTATATTTTTCTGATTTAATTATCGTTTAAGACCATGCTAATTTTAAAATTAATAAAATTAAATATTATCTGTAACTTTTTTTTTGGATTTTAATTACTTTTAAGATGTGTCAGTTTTAAAATTAATGAAATTAAACATTAACCCTCTATTATTTATGGTAATTTCTCCCATTATTTCATCTCCGTTTCGCCCTTGTAAGTTTTCACTAATATGTAATCAGTTGATAGATGTCATTGATTCAACATGATTGTGTTGTTGTTGAAGGTCGATACTCATATAATTTAGATATTTTCTACTGATAATACTTTTTAAGGTTCTATAATTTCGTCTTTCTAAATTTTTAATATAATTTTATAAAAATTACATTTTAATTAAAAAAATCATGTGTCCGTCTTGTTCTCGAATTTGTAACAATAAAGTAAAAATAGATGTAAGTGCAATAAAAGATGGTAAGTAAAACAAAGAAGAAATGACGGTAGTAAATAGTAATGAACAAAGTCAGGGAAGGTCACGGGTTTCTCTTGACCAACAAATTATTACGATTTTGTATTTCTGAATCTCTTCAACACCACCTCCCTGTCAATTATTTTTATACACCTACTTTCATTTCTTATTGCTTATTTCTTCGCATATTTATAACATTAAAAATTATATACGTTAATATTTTTCATCAAACAACATTTATTTATATGGATAATTCTACAGTAAATAACATGTACCGCAATGTATCACTATTTATATGTATCGTAATGTACCATTAACTGTTTTAATTAGTTTTGAAATTCTAAAGACCGAAAGTGTTATTATCCTTTTTTAAAATAAAATCTTGAAAAATAATTATATATATATATATATATTTTCAAATTTTCTTTTATTTTTTAATTCAAAAAATGATTATACTTTTATTACTATAATAATTCTTACATTCACTTTAATTTAAGGCTTAATTTTACAAATGGTCACTAAACTTTGATCAATTATTCAATTTGATAACTAACTTCCAATTGCTTCAATGTTACTATTAAACTTTTAGTTTTGTTTCAGTTTAGCCACTGACCCGTTAACCACCTTTAAAAGGGTGATGTGGCTGTTAAAATATTTTGTATAATAATAAATTTAGTCATCCACATTTACGTATTCAAACAATTTAGTCCTAATTTGAAAGAAATAATAATTTTAACTATAATTGTAACAACCTGACCCTATTTTTAATTATAGATAATTTAATATGTTTTTAATCCCTAATCACAATAATGTTATATTCTCCCTCCCAATCCTAATCTCAACCATACCCAATCCATTCTTTAATTTACCATAAGTTCAAATTCAGAATTATTGTCAACATAAAATTCATTGAGAAGTGCATATTCTTATTATAGTCCTAGACAATTTTCCAGTATACCATAGAGCCACAAATTGCAAAAAATGGGTAATGAAGGATGGCACGTAGGAGTGAGCATTTGTTTGTGTTGAATTAAAATATTATTTTTATTAAATAGAGATATTATATAATCAAGGTAAATGTCGAGATTTGAACTATGCAAGATGAGACAATATGAGCCTCCTCGACCAATTAGTGGATCTTTGAATAAAAATATTTTGAGTTAATGGGTTAACGAGTCTTATTTTATAATTCAAACTTTATTTGAATTTTTTTGAATCGAGTCAAGTTTACAAAATTCGAATCAAGTCAAGTTGTTCGAATTTTTATTCAGATTTAATATAAATATTTATATGGTTATGATACTAATTGATTCTAATTGAAACAACCTTTTAAACCATATATGATACATACATATATATATATATATATATATATTTCTTCATATTAGGCACAATTGAGAGTCTCAACTCAAACTTAACAATCGATCTAATAATTACAAAAAATCGAATTATTTGAAGTCTTATTTTATAATCTAAACTTTATTTTAAAAAAATTCAAATCACAGTTTATAAAATTACGAATCAAATCGAATTTTTTTCGCTTCAAATCAATAAATTCGATTTTTTTTTCTAGTTGTTTGCTCACTCCTAAATACATGTATGCTCGGAAAACAAAGGGATTGAGACAATTATATAAGTCGCTATAAGGACATTATATAATAGTACTCATGGGACCATTCATAGGGCGTTAACCCTTTCTCCTCTATGTTAATATTGAGATAATTGTTAAAGATATTGTTTTTGAATTTTTTATTTTAAAATTTGGTGTAGTTTTATTTTTATTTTATGATTTATAGTAATTTTTATTACATTAATGGGACAACTAATGGTTTTACTAAAGTGACGTCAAGAATAACGACAGAAGTAAGCATGTAGTTTGACCGATTTTCTTTTTATTTGCCTGAAGTCGACATGTAGTCTAGCCGATTTTACTTTTAAATGTAAAAAATATAATAGATCCAAAAAAAAGTGCAATAGATCCAAAAGTATTTTTTCAACAATAGTATCCAAACAATTTAGCCGTTAATTTTAATACAACTTCAGAAACAACTCCATCTCATGAAAAGGAATGTCAAAATTTTATAAAAATTCATCCTTTGAAATACTTTAGGAGTCAAGAACATCAAAAATTGATAAAGATTCATTCTGGTAAATTAAAGGATGGATTGGGTATGGTTGGATTTTGAAAGGGACAAGATAACATTAGTTATAATTGAGGGATCAAAATAAAATATTGAATTATCTCTAATTAGAAATAGGGTCAAATTGAAATAACGAGGGTTAAATTTTTTTTTCGAATTAGAACTAAATTGTTTGAATGTGTAAACGTGGAGGACTAAATGTGTTATTATACAAAATATTTTAACAGCCACATCACTCTTTTAACGGTTGTTAACGGGTCAGTGGCCAAATTGAAACAAAACTAAAAGTTTAATGGTAACATTGAAGTAATTGAAAGTTTAGTTACCAAATTGAATAATTAATCAAAGTTTAATGACCATTTGTGAACTTTACCCTTAAAGTAAAGTGAAGGTAGGAATTATTATACTAATAAAAGTTTAATTATTTTTTGAATTAAAAAATAACAAAAAACTAATATAAAAAATATTTTTAAGATTTTATTCTGAAAAGGGACAATAACACTTTCGGTCCCTAAGATTTTCAAACTAATTAAAATAGTAATGACACATTGCGATATATATAAATAGTAGTACATTGCGGTACATGACATTTGCTGTAAAATTATCCTTATTTATATTATACATTGGTATTTTAAACATTTATTTTATAATTTATATTTGAAATTTAAAATTTTATATACAATGTCTAAATTTAAATATTTTTTAAATATACAATATATTTTATCACTATATCTAATTTTTATCGATATAAATACATATATATCACATTCAAATCTTTTCATACTTGCATACCTTTATTAGAAATGAAGACATAACTAAGTAGCTTAAGTGAGATGGAAAGTGTTAGTAATGCAAAAGGTAGATATTCACATTGAGTGGGAAACTAACATGTGAAGGATATTTATAGTCTTCATTCTCCTCTCCCTTGTTGAGTGATAGAGAACAAAGGTTAATCTCGCGCGCTGCCGCCGCCTGTCTTAGCTCGGCTATCTCGGAGCTACCATGTTAACCTCAAAGGTATTCGAAAAAACAGTCTGAAATCACTCAAAAACTCTAAAGCTATCTCGGAGTGACCGTGTTAACCTTGGGCAGTGGTGTTTTCCACGACACAGTTCTGGTTGATCACAATTTTATACTTGCTTTGTTTGTCCAGTCAGTAATAACGAGTGTTTTGCAGATCATATTTCCAACATTTTAGAAATGTATTTTCTCGTTCAACTGCAAAAGGATGTCGCACCCACTTAGCAAATTGATTCTTGATTTATCAAAGCTCGACGCGCTTGACGGGTCCAACTATCGAATGTGGTCTCAACGGATCCTGATTTTCTTCGAGCAACTTGATTTGGACTATGTCTTGCTCGAACCGCCACCTTCAACATCGCCACCCTCCAGCGCTTCCTTGACCGCCAATGTTGGTGACACAATCACCTCGGATGCCGTCCATGATGATGTTGTTGCTATCCTTTGGAAATACGAGAAGGATAATAAAACAGTACGTGGTCACCTCCTAAGTCATATGTCCAACAAACTCTTCGACATGTACCTTAAGGAAAGAAATGTGAAAGTGATATGGGACTCTTTGGAGAAGAAGTATGGTTCTGATGACGCGGGCATCAAGAAGTACGTTGTGGGCGAGTGGCTCAAATTTCAGATGACTGATACCAAACCGATCATGGACCAAGTCCATGACGATGAAAACTTAGTATCTGACATACTAGCAGAAGGGATGCAAATGTGTGAGGTGTTGCAAGCCAACGTATTTATCGAGAAGCTACCCAAGTCTTGGTCTGAGTACCACAATTCTCTCAAACACAAAAGGAGAGATATCTCACTTCAAGAGTTGGTGGGTCACATGAAGATCGATGAGGCCAATCGGTTAAAAGATAAGATTACTAACCACTTTGGTCAATTATCTTTTAAATCTAACTTGGTTGAATCTAGTGATGCCTCAGAGTCTAAATTCTATAAGACCGGAAAAAGGGTGTTAAGAACAATAAGACAAAACCACAAAAGAGCACTCAAGAAGCCACCAAAAACCAAACTAGACGAGAAATCCCTGAAGTGCTATGTATGCAGAGAAGTTGGTCACAATGTGTACCATTGCCAACACCGTTCAGACTGCCATAATGAGAACAGACCACACCTGAACATGGCAGAGGACATCGTTGAAGATGTTATTGCCGCAGTGGTTTCCGAGGTCAACTTGGTGGAGAACAATACTGAATGAGTTGTGGACACCGGTACATCCCGACATTTCTGTTTAAGGAAGGAGTTTTTCACTGAGTTCGAGGATGTGAGCAATGGTGATCGTGTGTACATGGGGAACTCTAGCAGCTCTCAAGTGCTAGGCAAAGGCAAGGTTTTACTCAAGTTAACATCCGGTAAAACTTTAGCTCTAAATAATGTTCTGTATGTACATGCCTTGCGTATAAATTTAATTAGTTGCGGGCTTTTGAATAAGGCATGCATTAAGTTAGTTTTTGAGGCAGATAAACTAATACTTTCCCGAAATGGTGATTATGTTGGGAAAAGCTTTTTAAACGGGGGTTTATTTGTCATAGAAACTCAACTTAATGAGAATAAAGCTACCACTTCTACTTATATCGTTGAATATGTTGATATGTGGCATGCTAGATTAGGTCACGTGAATATTCAATCTTTAAAGAAACTGATAAAAATGAACATTCTACCTAAACTAGACATAACCAACTTTAACAAATATGAAGTTTGTGTAGAAGCCAAGCATGCTAAACCTCCCTTTAAGAATTTTTTAAAAGGAAAACTAAACTGTTAGAACTTATTCACACTGATCTAGCAGACTTTAGAAACACCGAGAGTAAATGAGGAAAACACTACTATATTACTTTTGTAGATAATTTATCAATATACACAAAAGTAAATCTCTTAAGAACTAAAGATGAGGCTGAAAACTTTTTTTTCTTCTTATTTATAAGGCAGAAGTTGAAATCAGTTAGGAAGGAGAATTAAACATATTAGATCCGATAGAAGTGGTGAATATGGATCTAATTTCTTAAAAGATGTGTGTGAGGAAAATGGCATTATACATGAAACCTCAGCTCCATACTTTCCTCAACAAAACAATATAGCCGAGAGAAAAAATAGAACTTTAAAAAAGATGATGAATTCATTGTTGATAAGTTCTGGATTGCCTGACGACATGTAGAGGGAAGCCATTATATCGACTAATCGTATTTTGAACCGAGTACCTCATAAGAAATTAGAATCTACCCTATACGAATTATGGAAAGGTTATGCTCCAAATTTGCAATATCTAAAAGTGTGGGGGTGTCTGGCCAAAGTGGGGTTGCCAAAATTCAAGAAGTCTACCATTGGACCCAAAATCGTTGATTCAGTGTTTATCGGGTATGCAACAAACAACGCCGCATATAGATTCATGCTCATACATGATTTTTTTATTTGTGAATCTAGGGATGTTGTTTTCTTTGAAGATATCTATCCTCTAAAGAAACTTAGATTAACGGTTGAAACACAAATAGAAAATAATCCATCCTCTTCTTCTAGTATACATGCTAGGAGTTTTCAAGAGTTTGGAATTGAACCTAGAAGAAGTAAAAGACAGAGAGTAGAAACTTCTTTTGGACCAGATTTTATAACTTTCTTTATTTCTGAGATAAATGATTTAGACTCTCTTTCTGATCTTATAGTTCAAGCTTTCCTGTTAGATGAGAATCTTAAAACATATGAAGAAGTTATACGATCTATTGATGCTAGTTTTTAGAAAAGTGTTATTAATGATGAACTAGAATCAATAATGTCTAATCATACTTGGGAACTAGTTGACTTGCCTATATGATTTAAAACCATCAGCAATAAATAGGTCTTTCGAAAGAAACTCAGACCAGATGGTACTATCCAAAGATACAAGGCAAGGCTAGTAGTCAAAGGGTTCACGCAAAAATCAGGTTTAAACTTCTTTGATACTTACTCTCTTGTGACCAAAATCTCAACGATTCGTGCATTGTTTGCACTAGCCTTCATTCACAAGTTGCAAGTACATCAAATGGATGTAAAAACTACATTCTTAAATGGAGACCTAGATGAGGAGATCTATATGGAGCAACCTCTTGGCTTCGAGGCGCCTGGTATGGAAGGCAAAATATGTAGACTAAAAAACTCTCTTTACGGCCTGAAGCAAGCTCCTAAATAGTGGTATGAGAAATTTCATAAAACTATTCTTAGTTTTGGTTTTGTTGTGAATGGTTCAGATACATGTGTGTATTCGAGGATGTTTGGTGTAGATTGCGTCATCATAAGTTTATATGTTGACGACATGTTGATTTTTAGCACCAACATTGAGTTTATTAACAAAACAAAACAAAATTCTTATCCACTAAATTTGAGATGATTGGTTTGGGAGAAGTAGATGTGATCTTAGGAGTCAAAGTTACTAAAATTGAAAATGGTTTTTGAAGAACTGATGTTTTGATATAATAATTGAAAAATAATTTTGAACTAAATTGAAAAGATTTCAAAAGTGCCTTTAAGTCCAAACAACTTTGAAATAAGTTTGTGGATGTTTTAAATAGTTTTGGCAAGGTTTAAAACGTTTTTAAGTAGCCAAACCAGGGTTTTCAAGATGCTCATTTCGGAACAGGGGGACCTGTATCGAAACAGTTTGAAACTGCCAAAACCCGTACCGAAACAAGGCTTGCCTGTTTCAATACAGATGGTTTGTGTTTCGAAACACCCTTTTGGTGTTTCGATACACCCAACGGTCAAAACCTCCCCAACGACTATTTTCTCAACGTTAATTTAAACTGCAGCTTAACTGTCACTCGTACCGAAACGAGTTGTAACCATTTCGATACGACTATAAGGGTTTCAAAACGGCCATAGGCGTTTCGATACGTCTTGTTGCATCAGACTTTAACAGCTAGTTCTTAAGAAGGCGTTCCGATATGGGCTCGCCTGTTTCGAAACGAACATCAACAGAACTGCATTTATGGTGGGAAATAAAGTCTCCAACGGCTCCAAAACAACCCCAACGGTCCTTAACGGCTACAAACTCAATTGAGAGTATAAAAGGAACCTTCAAGCATTAAGAGAAGACTAATGCTTCAATTGTCAACAACATAATGATAAAGAATTTGTCTTAGAGCTTAATTGTTCATTTTCTTGCATAGACAACACTAGTGAGCTAAACATTGTTATATTTGCTCAAGTGTTTAGGTTTTGGGTGAGAGCTTTATAGTGCAAACAAATAACTATTAGAGGGATTTCAAGTTTGCTTAGAATTTCTCTTGTAAAGAGGGTTTACTCAAGCTTAGGGTTAGAAAGCTTTGGGTGTGTAAAGGTTGCCTCCTTAGCCTAGAAAAGGGGAAAAATTCAAGAGTGATTTTGTTGAAATCCTTAGTGGGGAGCTAAGGTAGTGGATGTAGGTTTTTGCTAGAAGGCCGAACCACTATAAATCCTTGTTTCTATTGTCTATCTTTCACCTCCCACTAAAACACCCAAAAATCCAACTTCTCCACACTTGGCGAGCTAGAACGGTTGAAGGAAATCGAGCACATAAAAACCCAACAATTTTTCTTTAAGTCATTCACATTATATTGCGAAAGTAATAAAGAAGTTTGACAACTTTGATGTTATCCATGTTCGAACCCCACATGACTCTAACATTCATCTTTTTAAGAATAAAGGAAGTAGTGCTTCCCAAACTAAGTATGCGAAAATAATTGGGAGCATGGTATTTTTAATGAACTATACTCGACCTGATATTTTTAATGAACTATACTCGGCCTGATATTGCCTATGCTGTGAACATACTTAGTAGATATACTCACAACCCAAGTAGTGAACATTGGATTGCTCTTAGACGCCTACTCAAGTACCTGAAAGGTACGATGGATTAGAAACTTGATTTTGTTGGCTATCATGTAGTTTTAGAAGGATATTGTAACGCCAACTGGGTTTCTGATATTGACGAAGTTAGCTCTACGAGTGGGTATGTTTTTACTTTGGGTGGAGTAGTAATCTCGTGAAAGTCTTCTAAGCAGACATGCATTGCTCGTTCTACTATGGAGTCAGAGTTTATAGCTCTTGACTTAGCTGGGCAAGAAGCCGAGTGGCTTAGGAATCTTTTAGCTAAAATATCGTTGTGGGGAAAACCGACTCCTCTAGTTTTCTTACTGTGTGATTCACAGGTTGTGATAAGTGTGGCCAAGAATCAAGCCTACAATGGTAAGAAAAGGCACATTCGAATAAGACATGAATCGATGAGACACTTAATAAGGAATGAAGTACTCTCTTTAGAGTATGTGAAGTTGTAAAGGAACCTAGAATATCCACCTACCAAAGGATTAAGTCGGAAACTGGTCCTAGATTCGTCGAGGGGGATGGGTTTAAAGCCCATTGGTTGAGGAATTCATGGTGGATACCCAACTTAGTTACCTAAGTTCAATGTGGTCAAACGAAACCATGGAAAGACTCATAGTGTACATCTCTTATTACCTATCTCTACGACGAATAATGTACATGCACAGGTTGAGCATCATTGCTCTTAATAAATTCATAACCCAGTTTTGGGTGGTCTTAGTGAGAAAGACTTGATGAATTTACCGATTTTTGGTTGAATAAATATTCTTAATAAGTTCAAAACACTGAGTAGAGGGTGTAGTCCTATTTGAGAAGGACAATATGAACTTACCACCAGAAAGGTTGAGCTTAGAAAAGCTCTTAATGAATTAAAAAATATAGATGGTCCTAATGAGAAGGACATATTGAATTCACTGACTAATGAGGATGAATACTTATTCTTAATGATTTCTTGTCCCAGAGTTTGGGTGGTTTGTTTGTAACGAACTTGAAGAAATAACCTAAATCATAAGAGAGGTTGAGTTGTCTTACAAGCTCTTAATTATTTCATAGCCCGATTTCAGGGTGGTTTATATTGAGATAAAATTGATGAAATAACCTAAGTAATTGAGAAGGATTAGCCACCTTCAATGAAAAACTTTGGGTTGTTTTTCTAATACATTTACCAAAAACTTGAGGTAAGATGGCTAAATATACATTTGTATACATATCTTACACATCGAGGACTTCGGTGGATGAAGGAATTAGGTGTGTGTTATAAGTTTACCCTTATCTTAGAAAGTTCAAGACTAGTTTCACTTATCTAAGAGAAGATTTGCTTATTATCACTATGTGCTAGTTCAAGATACGTTCACTAGTGCTTAAGCATCTAATTCCTCTGTTGATCTTCTTAAAAGATTGTTTTTTGAGTTTCAGAAGAATTCTTTCGCATTAATGGGGGAATGTTAGTAATGCAAAAGGTGGATATCCTACATTGAGTGGGAAACTAACATGTGAAGGGTACTTATAGCCTTCATTCTCCCCTCCCTTGTTGAGTGATAGAGAACAATGGGCAATCTCACGCGTCGTCGCCGTCTGTCTCGGTTCGGTTCGTGGTAACACGTGTCTACGACACGTCCGCGCACGTACTATCTTTTTGAAGAAAATTCGTATGAGTTTGTTCTCAAAGAATAAAACTGTGAAAGAATTACAGCCTTGTTCAGCTGTTTATTTCTATCAGTTACAAGCTTAATTACAGGAATTATAACAGAGTTATAACACTTGTTAGTCCACCGAAAAAATAGTCTAAAATCACTCAAAAACTCTTAGCCATCTCTTCATCTTTTCCACTGTTAGTCCACTCCGAGTTCAGGTGTACGAATATCAGAGCGACCGTGTTAACCTCGGGGGACGATTTGCCCGTAGTAGCGATTACACACATCGGGGCAAATACGTTTCTAAGGCAGTGACATTTTCCACGACACGGTTTTGGTTGATCACAATTTTATACTTGATTTGTTTGTCCAGTCAGTACTAACAAGTGTTTTGCATATCATATTTCCAACAGAAACCCGTAGTAGCGATTACACACATCGAGGCAAATACGTTTCTAAGGCAGTGACGTTTTCCACGACACAGTTCTGGTTGATCACAAATTTTATACTTGATTTGTTTGTCCAGTCAGTACTAACAATTGTTTTGCATATCATATTTCCAACAAAAAGAGTATCTATTACTTTAAGCATTGAGCGAGAATTTAATCATCGTTTTAGGTATGAAACAATTTTAAATTTATGGTTAATGAATACCCTTATATGAGCCAACAAAACTTGTGGACTAACTCATGTTCGTCAGATTTAAACCCTTTTAAGTTAAGAAACTAACATATTTGTCAAGCCAAATAATCATTCATCATCTGCATCAACATCTAAAAGTTTATTGTATGAACCCCGCAAGTGGTTCTAGTGAAAAAGAGGATGATGTTCATCTTAAGATACTCGGCTCAAATCGCTTTGTCTGCAAGGTATGCATTGTTAAAGGGTTAAGATTTTTTTTTATCGTAAAGGAGTTAAGAATATGTATGAACAAATACTACATTGTAATCACCTTAAGACTATTAAAAATAAAATTAGGTTGTATAATTAAGTTTACACAAGCTTTTTAGTTTTAGGGGTTAGTAGTTTTATTTATGCTTTAAGTTTTAAGGTATAGAATTTAAGATTAGTGTTTAAAATTTAAGGTTAAGAGTTGAAAATTTAAAATTTAAATTTTATAGTATAAATATACAGACTTGAATGAAATAAATTTTATACAACTTGTGTATCAAAATTTTACCATTAGTGGTTGCTAGTGCAGATGTAAACAAGTTCCAGGGTTGTTAATATCAATGGACCATGGTTACTTATACACCACTGAATGAAGTCCAATTTTAAAAACATATTTGAACTAAATAAATTTATTCAAAATCTTAGAAATACAATATCATTTAGTAATCAAGGAAAGAGTTTTGGTGTTATTGTGATCTTATTTGATTTGATATAAATAAATTTAGTTTAACCTATTTGACTAGTGCTTAAATTATATATTATTTTATTAATAATTACTCATTGATTAGCTGTTTTAAGATGTTTAGCTGGTGATTTTTTGTTCTTTTTGTGTAGGGCATCAGATTCTAGAAACTATGCTAAAAAGGCTAGATTTTACAAGTTTTCTAGATTCATGGCCGGATTAGTGGGCATGAATTGGGGCATGAATGCGCTGACTCGACGACACGTCAACATGCTTCTAGAAGATGACGTCAGCAGCGCGTGATAGCTTATCAGCCGCGTTTCGAATCACTTATCAACCAAGATTTGGATCAAAGCTTGGGAATTATCTTTTATTTTTAAATTTAAACTGTGTTTCGGATCACTTATCGACCGAGATTTAGATCAAAGCTTGGGAATTATCTTTTATTTTTAAATTTAAACATTTTAGGATTTATTTATTATCACTTAGAAATTATCTCTTGTATTTTAAATATTTTAGGATTATCTCTTACCATTTTAAGAGTATTTTTAGGGTTTTAGAAAGCTATAAATACCCCTTGGGGTAAGCTTCAAAAAACATCTCCCATCTCTTGTTCTTAATTTTTATTTGTTCTTAGGAAATTTTACTTTAATAAAGTTTTATTTTTCCATAGCCAAAGGCTAAAGCGATGACTCGATTCCAACGTGAGGAATGAAAAGTACTTAAATAACTTTATATTTTTTCTCCCAATTTTTTAAGCTTAATTTCAAAAATCAAAACGATTTCAAAACTAAAGATTGACTTTGGTCAGGATATTGTTTTTGGTTAAATATGTGGGAGGAAGGATCGGCTATTGAAGCACATTCGACTTCTTGGGAACACACTTAGTAAATTGATTACTAAGAGAAAATTGAGATCGAAACCGTTGTTATTGAAACAACACAATTTGAGTCGGGTTTTTCCAGAACTTTAAAACTGTTAGTTTTTAATGGTGATAGTTGCGGTTAATCTAACCAGAAAATTAGAATCTAAAAATTAATTTTAGATTATTGGTTTACCGGAGAAAAAAAAACAAGTCTCAAGGATTGATCCTTGTAGGCAAGTAACCGACATGAATCTTGGAGTAAAAATCTTTTTCAATGATCTGAGGAAATTGAGTCAAAGCAAAAGCCCGAAGCTAGTTTTTATTATATTGAATCCATTTTTTAATATTCTCTACATTTTTTATTATTTTTACTTAAATTCTACAAGTCACCCCTTTTCTACTTAGACACCATTCAACACTCTTCTTGGCTCACTGATCAAGCGAATATAAATCAAGAAGTTTTTTTAGTCCCTGTGGGATCGACTCTTGCTTCTCTTTTACTACATTTAACTTCCTTTATTTATTAATTGAGAATAAAGAGTTATTTTGATGCAAAATTTTTACGCGTCAAAAATATTTTCTTCTTCTCAATTAATAAATAAATGAATTTAAATGTAGTAAAAGAGAAGTAAGGGTCGATCCCACATGAATTTAAATGTACTAATAAACGAATATGTAAGAAACACTTTACATAAAAAAAATATGAATTTAAATATGTACTAATAAACGAATATTTTCTGCTTCTTTTCGTTGCCCCTTTCTATGCTTCAACGTTAAAAAAACATTAAAAAATTAAATTCTAAACCCTAACTCTAAATTCTAAATCCTACACCTTAAAAAATACAACATATCTTAAATTCTCTAAATCTTATTCATAAACCCTACCTTAAACTCTAAACCCTAAATTCTAAATTTAATTTTTAATGTGAAGGCATAAATAGAAATACCGAAAAAGGTAGAGGATTTCTATTAAAAATATGTGTAAGAAAATTCGAATAAACTATATATTATGGAAATTGAAAAGAAAAAATATATTTATTTATTATTTGAAGATCATTCCATGTGGGGAATGCTTTAAAGCAATATAGTCAAGAAAAGGACAAAATTGAGGTCCTTGAAAACTTTGACTAAAGGAAGATATGTTAAGAGTTTAATGAGTTCAAGTCCCACATTTGCTAATTAAGAGTTCATTTAAATCGACGGTGAGTTTGGTTTCGATGAGATTAAAAATAATAATAGTAATAAAATTAATATTATAATAGTGAGAATAAAATCTATAATGAGATATATGATTGGATTCAATGACAATAATGACGGTAAGGAAAATTATAGGATTTGTTAAGTTAGATGTGGGTGTTTTGTTTTGTTAGTTTCGTTAGTTTTTGAACGTGGTCGGTTTTGATGTGTTTTGTTTATTAATATGTATATTTTTTAATTAGGTTTAACGGTTTTTAATGAGGCATATGTTAATTTTTTTTTAATTTATAAAAAATTTAATTTATATTTATAAAAAATCAAAATTTATTAAAATAGCATTCGTGTCAAATAAAAAATCTATTATGAACTAATTAAAAGTTAATAGTCATTATACAATAATAGTTTAGGTTTTTATTTTTCCTCTTCTTTCTAGATTTTTCCATTTTAGTTGTCTAAAAAAGTGACGTTGTCAGTCTTTTATGTTCTCCTCCCTCTTAATTTATTTTCCCCTTTTTCATCTCTTTATTTTTTTTTTTTGGACATTTGAGTTTTTTGTTATTTTGTTTAATAATTCTTTTCATTTTCAATGAAAATGGTGGAAGTTTTTATGCTATTTCAGAATGTTTTTCATTTTTTATAGTTAGATTTGACAGGGTTTTTAAAGTTATGTTTATTTGGTTATTTTGTTAAGAAAAAACTTTGATGCACAAGCTGTGTAAACTAAAGTTTACACAAGCCCTTTAATTTTAGGGTTTAGGGTTTTAGTTTAGGGTTTAGGGGTTTAGTATGTAGGGTATATAATTTAAGGTTTATGGGTAGAATTTAGAATTTAGAGTTTAGGATTTAGGGCTTAGGTTTTAGGTTGCTAGGGTTTGTGATTTAGATTTTAAATTTTATAAAAGGAATGTGTAAAAAAAAATTTACACAGCTTGTGCATCAAAATAAAACCCTTTTGTTAATTCACATTTGATTTTGACTCTCAGATTGTATCTTTCATGTTGATAGGTGCTCACAATCTATAGTTGATTATACTTGAGATGTAATAAAGCTAATTATCAATGTGTCATCATCTTTATATCAGTTTTTATGTTATTGTTGATGGTGCTTAGTGTTTACCGACACTTATGTTTATTTGTATTTTCTAATTTTTCGAACTATTTGTGCTCTTTTAAAGTTTTAAAATAAACTATTGATTAACACTATTTTTTTACCAGTCTTAAGATCACGATTACGAGATGGTACTTGTTCATACATATTCTTCATCATTTGACAATGCACACACACCTTACCGATAAGACAATTTGAACTCGAATCTCCTAAGATGAATATCATCTTCTTTTTTACGATCAGTTTACTCCAATTTTGTAAAAAAAATTGTTGAGATTGTGATTTTATTGTATTTTCTCTTTATTTATCCAATAAACTAACCATTTTTATTAATTTAAAAATATACCATAATATTTTACTGTTTATTATTGACCTTAATTATTTTACGATAATAAAATGTATTACACATTTATTTTAATTAGTGAAATAAAGCTTTTTTTTTTTACTTTTTATGTAAAAACATAGTTTCTATCATAAGTCGTTAGCATTTTTACTCCTACGGGAACTTCAAGCTCCGCTCACAATTATAGGATGCACAAATTTAACCACTTAATTGCATATCATTATGACAGAGATGGAATCATAATTAAATAAGAGAAAAAAAATAAAATTATTTGATTTTAATATTAATATATACAATTTAAAATTTAAAACGTGTTATGAATATTTATCTATGTGGATGTCTATCATGATTAGAACTTTATCAAAAGAGTTTGATTTATTTATTATTAGGAATATTATCTCTATGAATTAGAGTTTAATGTATTATGTACTTCTTATGCCTATAAATAGATGATTCATTGAAGGCATTGTATACAAGTGTATATTTGAGAATAATACAAATCTCCCTCTTTCTCTCATCTCTTTGTTCTTATTGTTCTTATTCTTGTTCTTCTTTATTTTATTCACAACACGTTATCAGCACGAGACTCTAATCAACTGAGATCTTCATCGTTATAATTCAAAAGAAGTTACCGGGAAGAATTCGATTATAGAATAAACCAAAGATAAGTTTTTTTTTCTCCTTATTTTTTTAGTTACCGATTGTCTTTCTCTTTATATTTTAACTTTGTTTTAATTTTTGAAAATTTTGGAAGTATGTTTGATTTTATTCGAACATTGGAAAGAGATAAATTTGTGGCTTCTCACAAACCAAAAGACGAATCGACATAGACGAAGAGGTTGTGTTTGGTGTAAATTACGTGTGTTTTCTCTTGTTCCTAAAAGGGTTAATTAGCGGTATGCTTATTCATACTTTTACTTATATGATTATATTTGATATTTTTCATATTATTATTTATGTCATTTTATTTGGTAAAAGTTAATATTTTTAACCGTGTTTTGAGTTTTACATGATATGCTTAAATGGCTTGGAAAGATATGTGATATAAAGGGATTATGAGAAGCTAGCTCGGTCATATGCTATGTCCCCATTGTCCACGAGAGAAAAATCAATATCGGTAAATTTTGGTTTTATTTTTATTCTTTATATTATTATTTTAAAGTGCGATAAATCATGATGATTTTGAATTTACAAGAAGATTATTATAAAGTCTATATTTGCTCAAAAGCAATATTTCTTCTTCGTTGAAAAACTTGACCATAGACTTCTCCCAATTTCAAGTTACGAAAATTCTTCTTATTCCAAAAAGTTTTATGGGAGGCATTCCTTGAAGTGAATGCAAAGCATGATGTTTATTCCATGCGATTATCAATGATGGGGCATTCCCTGAAGTAAATGCAAGCATGATGTTTATTCCATGCAATTATCAATGATGGGGCATTCCCTGAAGTGAATGCAAGCATGATGTTTATTCCAAGCGATTATTGGATCTGTTTCATTCCCTGAAGTGAATGCAAACATGGTAAATCATTATTCAATTAGAGACATAATTTCGATATAATCCAAGTATAATTGGCTGGACATCCCGTTCTGCGAGGCTACTGGTCTTAATGGAGGTTTTTAAAGGACCTTGTGGACATGTTTAACAATGCCGCATACGAGGATTAAATCTTTGTTCTCTATGATAAGGATATGTGAAAAAGGTTTTAAAGGCCCACTGGCTCTACTCCATTCCCTGAAGTGAATGTGAGATTATATTATGGCGAAAATAATTATTGCGTTATTGGTCCAACTCAATTGGATATTGTTAATTTTCTCATAACCTTTAAAGGGAATAATTTACCATTTATTTTATTTCCCTTATAACCTCTAACAGGAATAATTGTTTTTTTTTGTTTTTTTTATTTTTTTATGTTAATTCGTTTTATTTATTATTTATTTGTGTTAGCTTGCTTTATGTTTATTTATTTCACATATTATTTATTTACGCTTTATGTTAATTTATTATTTGAAGAATATGATTACTTCCAAAATAAATTATACAATGAATTGTGGCTATTTATGCCTAGAATTGTGGCTATTTATGCCTAGCAGATAATGCAAGTACTCATATTGTACTTAAGCATAAGAAATATTTTTTTCATTTAAATGCAAGGGGGAAATATGAGTAGTTTTTCTCAAAGTACTAAAATATCAATACTTCGGAAGAGCACTTGAAAGTTTATCTCTGATAGATAATCGACTTGATATGATGTGCTATATTTTATATTTTTCATTCCTCGAAGTGAATGATACAAAGTACATATTTTCATTACCTGAAGTAAATGAAACAAAGCACATTTTGAAAGGTGCACAATTATGCATTTCTCGATTAAAATGCAAGAGAATAATGTGAGTACTATATCCGGAAGTACTAATATCACAAAAGGCTCTGGTTGAGCAAATATGTTATTGTCAAATGGAACTTTATTCCATATTCACATTGCGTTATACTCGTCAAAGTCATAAAGAGAGCAATATGAGTTCGCAAAATATCCCCTTGGAAATTATAGATAACATATGTTATCAATTGGCATTTGAAATAAGCCAATATGGATATAAGTTCTGGTAGCCAAAAGTCAGTTGAAAGCTCTAGGAGAGCTATATATTGCTACCAAAAGATAATTTCAATTGAAAGCTCCGAAAGAGCTAAATATATTCCTATTTAAAGGAACAATTTTGATGGTCGTACTAGACATGTACGAGTATGATTGAATTACATGTTATGGTAAACAAGAAGTTTACAAATTCAGAGATATATACACACATATATATAGTTGGCATGATCGGTTAGACCATCCTGATCAATAATGGTGCAGAAATTATTGAGATTTACATGCACATGTATTAAAAGAACATGTAGTTCTTGTGGTGCTTATTCTCAAAGGAATGGATTAAATTCCACTTATTAAAGAACATGAAGTTCTTGTGTTGCTTAAAGGAATTGATTAAATTCCACTTACTAAAAGAACATGAAGTTCTTGTGTTGTTTGTTCTCAAAGGATATAGATGATCCCACTTACCAAAAGAATTTGAACTTAAAGTTCTTGTACTGAAGTTAAGATTGTATGTCTTGCATATCTGAACGAAATACGGGCCCATATATCCACAAATGTTGAAAGTTTTATATGATTTTAGTAGATGCATATACATTGTTTTATCGAATTACAACCAGAAGTTTGTGAGATTGATTCTAAAAAGATTCAGATTATGCAGTTAGACTATTCGTCTTGAAAAGCTAGTGGGTTTATATTTTAGGCTATATCAGTTGTTACAAAGCCTATTGATTATGAAAAATATAGTTTAGCAAAATTTCAATTGGATGCCTCCTATTTAATAGCTAAAATATGAGAACAAAAGAGTTATTATTTATATGGTGTTTCCATATAACAACACTTATACGCATCAAGCCAACGAGTTATAATAAACTCCCCGTTATGATTGGTTTTTGGTCAAAAACCATACATTTCCCATTTTATTATTTTTGAATGTGCGATATGAATTGTTCCACCACAACGCACAAAATGGGTAAATAAAAAGGGTTGAGAATATATATTGAGTACGGGTCTTCTTTTATGTTTAAATTCTTAAACATTAATTGGAGAATCATTTATGACATGATTTTTCTCAACATCAAGGAGAGATAATAATCAGATGGATAGAGGAAAATGAATTATCATTATCTAGATCCTCGTATATGAACTAGAAGTTCATAAGATAATTCATGTTATTACATGTCAATTGTCATACATATTTACTGACCCAATGAGAGTAATTAAGTCTCATATACCAGCTGAAATGTTGTAAGTTTAAATTACATGTTAGAGCGAGAGAATGTAAATCATGCCTGAAGCATGATAGTTGAAATGGTTCCAATGATCAAAATTCTCGTAAATAGAAAGTAATATGAGATGGTCATATATTGGAGGCGGGTGCTCCTGAAGAGACCCAAGACATAACAAATAATAAAACTCTATAAGAGTTTCAGGTACCTGAAATAAAGATTGAAATCTTGAAGAGATCTCGATGAGTTATGTCATTACGAGAATGGAACCAGAAAATTGGAAAGTTGTCGACAACGATTTTACAAACAATTTTACATAAAATATTTCTATAGAAGTAAAGAAAGAAATCGAGGATCTTGTATAAAATCTATCCAGAAGTATAGATATTGAATTGACCAATGTTGAAAGACGCTTTGAACTTCTAAAATAGAAGTATTTGGACCAGCAGTCCAAACACCTAAAGATGTAATGTAAGTGAGGCACAAATAAGTAGTCGTAAATACGACTTGAACTATGATTTATGAAAAGTTTTAATTACTTTATGGTGGATGCAATTACTTTGGCAGTTTTGAAAATTTTACATGCGTCTAATTATTTGTGGATCCATATTTATCCTTTAAGGATCTAAAATGCTATAAGCATTTGGAAATTTCTGAGGAAATTTATTTAGACATGTCTCATGAATATTTTGGCGCATTTGGTATAATCGCCTTAGTGAATACTAATTGAGAAAATACTATAAGAATGATCAGATTTCCTTATGTATTTTATAAAGGAGTTTGGATCAAGATCCATTATGATAATTTTAGAACTCCTAAAGAGCTTCAAATTGGAAACTCATGAAGTACTTTCAATACAAATACTTGAATCTTGACATCAAGTTTATCTCGACCTGAAGATCGAGCATTTTTATATATTTCTTTTGTCTATGAATAGACATAAGCTGAAAGAATCTTAAAGAAGATTCAATATGAATAGAGCATATCTATTGAGTATCCCAATAGTTGTAAGATTGTTGGATGTGAATAAAGATAATTATATTTTTTCTTGGTCTTGAAGCACTATATATTAGTTGGTCAAGAAATATCTATGAATATACAAAGATCATTACATTTAGATCTTCAAACATTCGTTGATGCATCCTCAAATGTCGTAGAAATAATTGTTATGCACGAGGCAAGCCAAAAAAAATGTGTTTGGCTAAGACTATTGACCCAACATATCCAAAAGATACGTGGATTTACTTTTACAAGATATGGTAAAAGCTATCTTGTGTGAAGATAACGCAAGATGTATATCTCAGTTTGAAAGTGGATACATCATGGAACATATTACTCCAAAGTTACATCCCTCACGATCTTTAGAAAAATGATATTCAAGATTAAATTATGAAGATTCAAAGATCTTCTGTGATGTTTGCATGAAGGGGAGTAAATACATGTTGCACTCTTTTTCCCTTAACCGAGGTTTTGTCCCAATGAGTTTTCCTGGTAAGGTTTTTAATGAGGCAACATGTTATGCGTATCAAAGATGTGTGTATTCTTTTTCCTTCACTAAAGAATTTTTTTCCCACTAGGTTTTTATCTTAGTAAGGTTTTAACGAGGCATATTATCTTCATAGACATCCAAGGGGGAGTGTTATGAATATTTATCTATGTGGATGTCTATCATGATTAGAACTTTATCAAAGGAGTTTGATTTATTTATTATTAGGAATATTATCTCTATGAATTAGAGTTTAATGTATTATGTACTTCTTATGCCTATAAATAGATGATTCATTGAAGTCATTGTATACAAGTGTATATTTGAGAATAATACAAATCTCCCTCTTTCTCTCATCCTTTTGTTCTGATTGTTCTTATTCTTGTTCTTCTTTATTTTATTCACAACAAAACGATAATATTTAATTTGATAAATATTCAAATTAACAAGAATTAAAATTACCATTAGACAATTTTTTTTGAAGAGACACAGACCCCTCCTATACAGTTAATAGCTTCATCTCTGAGTCTGGATTTAAATCATATTAAATTTCATTGATTGTTATTCTATTTGAACACCACGAAATAATGGTAAAAAATATATATTTTTTATAATTACAATAAATATCAATTCTCTAAGCATTTAACATTTCTAGTTGAAAAATGTGCAATTGCATACAATTAAATAGAAATCAAAACTGAATCCAATGAGTCGTCCCGGTGAAGAAGATAATTATATTCATCTTAAGAGATTTAAATTTGAACAACTTTATCGGTAATGCGTGTGTTTTATCAAATAGTTAAAAAATATAAGCAGATATATAAAAAAGAAAATAGAAATATAGAATAACATAAATTCAAAAGTCTTTGCTCCGAACAGGTTTTAATAATTTATATTTTTTAAACTCGAAAATACTTTTATATATTTTTTATTGTTTAAGGTTTAGGATTTAGATTCACCCCGATCAGCTTCTAAAACACACCCGCTACTTGGATTTTAAGATTGTTGTTGCTTTTGTATCCGATATTGATTTCATGTTTTGGTTTTTGGTTGTGAAAAAGAGGGTTGGAGATGGAATGCCTGAGCGTGAGGAGCTTGCTTATGCGGAGAACTCGTCAAAAGCACACCACGGTTTTTAGTATTTAAAATAAATAAATAAATAGAATTCGTCCAGACTACATTATAAGTTCTATAAACAATATATTTATCGTGAAATTATTAGAAACACACGACGAGTTTATCATTAACTATAAAAACTGACGTAGTCTTTTAAATAATCTCGCCTTATTTCCCTAATTCTACTCTATCAACAATAATTCTATCTTTTTCGATATTACTTTTTATGCATCAACATTAACAAAAATTAAATTATAAGTCATAGCCTTAAATTTTAAATCTTAATTCTTAAATTCTAAAGCCTAAAAAATACAGCCTTAAACCCTAACTCTAAACTTAATTTTTTTAGTTTGAGGACATAAACAGAGGCACAAAAAAAGAGTAAAGATTTTTATTCCTACTCTATATGCGATGGAAATCGTCTGCCCCTTAACTATGCCCCTTTTGGTGCCCACTTTTAAAAAGTAAGTTTATAGTTAGGGTTTAGAGAATTAGAGGTATGTTGTATTTTTAAGGTGTAGAGCTTAGGACGTGAAATTTAGTATTAGGTTTAAAATTTAATTTTTAGTGTTTTTTTAGTGTTAGCTTCCCCCCTATTATATAAACACTTGAAGAACATGGAATTTCCACATTTTTTATGTCATTTTTTCCCATAGTAAATCTTCACATCTTTTTTACATATAACTAAGGGATGATTAGTTATTTAGAAGTTACACTAAAATAAATAAATATTATTGGATAGACCATAGATGACGTGGTAAGCCGAATCTTTATAATAATTTTTAGTTATGTTTTATATGTACACGTCATTTTTTTGGAAAATGAGCTAAATATATAAAACATTAAAGTGCTAATAAATTTAATAGTTTCATATTTATAATTAAGGAAAATTTAAAAAAATAGAAAATGAATGAAGAGAAGGAAGAACGGTCCAAGGGCACCGCAAGGCTCTAATGGTTGTGTGGCCAACCTGTCGTGTTTTAGACACGTCACTGTCTCATCTTAATCAACTTGTGGGCATACCCTTCCCATGTAGTGTAGGGCCTGAAAGCTATGCACTACATCTTTTTAACTCTCCCCCCTTCTCTTTCATTCCAATTTTCCTCATTCTTCTTCTTCCTCTCCTCCGTTTTAAAAAAACCTACCACTTCATTTGAGGCCAATACCAAAGAGCTCGGACCTGATACATGAGGCATCATAGTTTGATGGTTTATTAGTTTATGGCAATAGTAATACCGGAAGGCAGCAATCATGAGCAACGACCCCAACGATAATATTAACAATACCACCAATATTAACGTCCGCGACATCAGCAGTAGCAGCAGCAGAGATGAGCACGAGAACGACATGGTCATGCCTGGTTTTCGATTCCACCCTACCGAGGAAGAACTCGTAGAGTTCTACCTTCGCCGTAAAGTTGAGGGCAAGCGTTTTAATGTCGAACTCATTACTTTCCTTGATCTATATCGCTATGACCCCTGGGAGCTTCCTGGTAAAACTCCCAATCCTTCCTATATACATACATACATACATACATAATCAGAGTGATTTATCTTTTTGTGTTTGTGTGTATGTTCGGCACATCTCAGCCTTGGCAGCAATTGGGGAGAAAGAATGGTTTTTTTATGTGCCGAGAGACCGCAAGTACAGAAACGGGGATCGGCCTAATCGTGTTACGACGTCCGGGTACTGGAAGGCGACGGGAGCTGACCGTATGATTCGAGGTGAGAACTCTCGATCCATTGGTCTCAAGAAAACCCTAGTCTTCTACTCCGGTAAAGCTCCCAAAGGAATCCGATCCAGTTGGATTATGAACGAGTATCGCTTGCCTCACCACGACACCCAACGCTACCAAAAGGTATATTCGAGTAAAAACAATTTATATTTGATGCACCAAATCTGACTCTTCTTTCACTAAACCCTAATTTCACTTTTAGAAAATCCAAGTATCTTCGAGTCTTGTCGTTGTGAATTGATTTCTTTACTATATTTGCATGAACTTTAGATTCAATGACCCCAAAAGTACCCCTACACTTACATGTATTGAATACTAGCAGTATTATTTCCAGTCACGAGAATCATAACTGTAACCGGTGCTCAATGTCCACGAACATTTAATTGAGGCCTGGAAATTGCTTCTTCTTCAGGCAGAAATATCGCTTTGCCGGGTGTACAAGAGAGCCGGGGTCGAAGATCACCCGTCGCTGCCCCGTTGTCTATTGACGAGACGGCCATCGGACTCGTCTAGAGGACAACCGTCGACGGAGAAGAGATATCCCCAAGAAACAGCAGCTCATCAAGCCATGGAAAGGTTTCAAGCTTTTGGAGAAGGACAATCACAACAAATGGAAATGGAAAAAATAAGTGAAGCCGAAGGAAGCAGTAGTACTAGTACTTCTGATGTTGTCACCACCGCTCTGGGACTTTCGAAACGGAATGTTTACCGTCCGATGGCTCCACCTCCGATTAGCACAACACTTGGATTACCATCTGGAATGGAAGGTGAAGGAATGTTCTTGAACCAGTCCAAGCATGGCTGTTGCTCATTACTCCCCAATCCCACGGCTCTCTTTCCACTAGGCCCTTCTTCCGTTCCGCCGAACGTCGTCATCGACGATCTCCACCGGCTAGTAAGCTTCCAACAACCTACATTGAACCAGCAGCAATATTTCAATCCAAACCATCCCCATCCCCATCTCCATCTCCATCAGCAGCAGCAGCAACCGGAGTTCTCAACTTTGGCACCACAAGCGCAGGCACAACAGCTTTCTCTGAACGTACTACCCGCGGCACTTTCGAGTCCGACGGCCTTCCCGGAGCGGCTGTGGGAGTGGAATCTGATCCCGGAAGCTAACAAGGAGTATAACAACCCATTCAAGTAGGCGCCGCTGTAGTGGTGGTAGATATAGATATAAACTATATGCATTGCTACTAATTTGTAGAGGCTGTAATTTGATTCCTCTAGAGTGATTATTTGTTGCTGCTGTGTAGCTACATGTAGTAGGGTATGCAATATGCCGTATTCATGGAATACATTTTGTCTAACACTTTAATTGTAATTTATAGTGTTAGAATTGGAAGAAAAAACAATTATGTATTTCCGGTTGAAACTAAA
This sequence comes from Hibiscus tridactylites, assembly GCA_958450335.1. Classification (NCBI taxonomy): domain Eukaryota; kingdom Viridiplantae; phylum Streptophyta; class Magnoliopsida; order Malvales; family Malvaceae; genus Hibiscus; species Hibiscus tridactylites. The sequence continues at coordinate 8,455,273 of OY288269.1, forward strand.
TCTTGATAATTTTTTCTTTTCGAAACAACATTTATTTAATCTAGAAAAAACATAGGTGATGATTGTTCAATTCATTCTTTGATCATAAAATTAGAAATTTAATTTCTATTTATGAGAATGAAACATTTCATAATATGAATTTCTTAATTTTAATTAGAAAATAACATAATACATCAAGTCCTTCAGATAAAAATAAAATATTATTATCTCTAGATAATTCGAAATCTGTGTGCTTTATTAAAATGATACAATTAATGAACAAATATTATCCTATAATCAAACCAAACAATTATCTGACAATGTTGTAATTTCTAAGGCCTCGGGTTAAGTTACATCCAAACTAGTGAACTACATCGACAAAACATTTATTTTGGATCAATTATATACTACAACCACACATAAGAAGCAATACATTGACAAAACATGACCAATATAAACATGGATACACAAGTGACTGAAATATTTATTTTTTTCAAAACCCTAGTGGAACAATTCGATGACGATTTTTTTTCGGGGGAGGGGATGATATGTGCATAACAGATTTTAAACAATTTATTATGAGCAAATTATTGAAATTGTTTTTAAAGGCCGACGCATCAGCTGAGTTACACTATTTTTCGGATGCGAGTTGGGGTATTTCTTGGTCTATATGTCTTTTTACGAATCGACCAACTGTCAGTTATCTTTTTAACACACCTTTAAATGCCTCAATCTGACATAAAAAAAATTCAAGATAAATCTGTTATAATGAATATAGCATGCGCAGAAAATTGTATACGGGTCAAATATAAAACTTCTTAGTGTCTTAAGTGAATTTCGTCGTCAAAGCTTATTGTCGAGTCTGATGCAATAACGTTGTTTAGTCGAGACTGGCTGTTGTTGCTTGCAGCCTGTTTACTTTTATTTGTTTTTTGGAGCAATTTTCTTTGGGGGTTTTTTGTTGTTGTTGTTGGCGTCTGCTGGTCTGTCTATTGTAGCTTTGTTGTCGTGTTTCCTTATTGATGTTGTGTTTTGTGCTGATGTTTTTGCCTGTTGCTATGTTTCCCTATTGTTCACGAATCACTGCTACTACTAAATATTATTTTCCCCCAAAATGTTTAACTGACCAAAATATTAAGTTCGAAAAATAAGTTTGGACAAAAAATAGTTTCGTTTAATTCATGTTATGTAAAATTAAATATTATGAGCCACTAATTTTTTAACACATAATTAAATGTATAAATTTTGACGTCGTGAATAGAACAACTGAGTTAAGAGGATCTTCTTCATCAGAAATCTTTATAATACTTGATATCGATTAATCAAAAAAAATTGAATATGAGTAGTAATAACAAAAATATGTCAAAGTAATAAGCTATGTATATATTAAACTTAATAAAAGAAAAAAATCTATAAAATAATTAAATAATAAATAAAAACAACATATACAAAAAAAAATTAAAGATAATATGAGTGGACCTAAACTAGTTTAAGTTAATAATTACGGTTGATATTGGCGTCCTACATGAACCCAAACCCGAAAAATTTGAAATAAAGATTCTCTTTCCTTTTTTGTCTTTATTTATTTGGAAACTTAAAATGTAGTAAATTTGTTTTCCAAAATGTAAATTACTTTAAATTATATTTTAAAATGGATTTATATCCTATATCCTAACAGTAAAAACTAAAAGTTTTCACAGACGCCTTAGTTTTAGGATTTAGGGTCTTAGTTTAGGGTGTAGTTTAGGGGTTTATGTGCAAGAGTTTAGAATTTAAAGATAGTAGTAAGAATTTAGGGTTTATGTTTAAAATTTAGGGTTTATTTTTACGGTAATATGGTTAGGATTTATGTTTTAACTTATAAACTCTGAATTATAACTCTAATTTCTTACCATTATCTCTCAATTCTAAACATATACCCCTAAACCCTAAACTAAGATCCTAAATCTTAAAACTAAAGCGCTTGTGTTTTCACCGCCAATATATAAGATAATAATTATTTTAAAATAAGTACGCTTATAATTATTCATAAATCAAGTGTAAACTTATCCGAATACTAGATTACATGTCCAATTGGGTATATCTATATAAAGCTTGAACAAGGTAAATTAGATTTTAGACCACCTTGAATTACTATCAGTTAACTAAAATTATTTTTTTGACTTTTTAATATTAAATAAAATTTGATTTCAACTTTCTAATTCGATTCAATCATTTTTTTTTCTTTAAACGGACTTGACAAATGAGATGTCAATATCACTTAATCACTAACACAGTGAAACTATCAATCTAATTCATAGAAAAAACTTAATCACGTATGCATGAATAATGCGTTGAGAGAACCAACTACTAATTCATTTAAGTAAATTTTGAATTCTAACATCGTAAATGAAACAAACTAAATTAAAAAAATTGAATTATAATAGATTTTTAGTTGACTGCTATAATTATAATAAATAATTAAGGGATAGAGAAAAGGATAATTTGTGAATAATTAGTGAAGGTGTATAGGGCATATAAGTACAATCTAGAGTGGAACTGACATAATTGCTGAAGGCAGGAAGAAGCGCATATTCAACGAGCTCGCCGCCTCTCATTTTCAGAATAAAGTAGGGTGGTCCATGTAGATAATAACTATACGTTTTTTTTTTTCGTCTTATTAATTACTCTTATTGAAATCAAATTTCATTTGTTACAAAATCATTCAATCCAATTGAAATTGACTTTGATTATTGTCACATATTAAATATAATTTAACGATAACAACGATTGATTAAGATGACGTTTATTTGTAATTTTATTAATTCTTTTGTTCAAAGCTATCAGATTGAATTTGAATACACGGTTTGCATTCGTGGATAGTTTTTCACAATGCTCGGTTCTGATTTTCAGTTTTCAATAGTCTTTTAATAGCTTAATCTTCTTTTGTGGTTCGTTTACCGATGTAGTCAGATTTGTTTATATTTATTTTTTGTTTGAGTCTTTTTTTTGTTGGGGTTTTAACTTTTTCCATGTATGGTATTGTAGCTCTAAAGTGGCCAGTTTCTTGGGATAAAAATATATGCTCCTTTTCGGTGCCCCTTTCTATGCCCAACACAAAAAAATACTAAAAAAAATAAATTCTAAACTCTAATCCTAAATTTTAAATCCTAAACCATACTCCAAATTCCCTAAACCCTAACCCTAAACCATAAACCATAAACTTAATTTTTAGTGTAGAGCATAAACAAGAACTCCAAAAAAAGTAAATGATTCCTATTCAATTTCTTATGTGAATGTTATAAGAAAATGTTCATAGTATGTATTTAGTTTACGATAATGGTAAACATTTATTGTAATTTTAGATATTTTTTTCTCTTTAATAAAACTATCCGTTTTTATTTAAAAATGTAACTTTTTTCTTTTTGGTCTAATAGTTTTTTTTGTTTTGTTTTTTAACTCTTAAAAAAATCATTTTAGCCTTTAAATCTTTTTTTTTTTGCAAAACATTTTAAATTTTATTAAATCGAACCAATTGGCAGAGAAAGTAACAGATCCATTAAGCTTACATCTATGATTTTGTCTTTTTTATAGATTTTTCTGTTTTCTTTTACATTTTTAATAATTTAAATATATATGTATTATAATTACTGAATATTTTATTATTTTTAAATATCTTTATTTTTTGCATAAATCATAGAATAATTGATGTCAGCTTAAGTATGTTTTTCCCAGTTGGTTTGATTTATCATAAAATTAAAAATTCAAAGCTAAAATTGAAGGTTAAAATGTCTTTTTAAAAAAGTTTGAGTGCTAAAATTGTCATTAGACATTTTCCTTTTGATAATCTATAATCTATATTAAATGGTCCTCGTGTAAAAGTGAATATTGTTATTTCTAATTCGGGTTCGAACAATTTATCTACACGGAGTGTATGTATTATTAAATAACAAAAATTAATGAACATATATTATCTTATAACCACGTTATATGTAAAAAAATATGAAGTTTTGAGAAAAACTTTTGAATCAACTAAAATATCATTTATGTTAATATAATACTAATTTAATATTTTTTAAAAAATAAATTTTTAAAAATGATCTTTATATAAATGACAAAAATAATAATTTAAATAGGATTTTATATTAATAGAAACTTAATCGTATATGAAATTGGTTATTTTAATTTAACAAAATTTATATTTTGCACTAAATTTTCTAAAGAGTTACAGCCTAACGGGAAATTTAAACATTTTATGGAAAAGTGGGCTTCCGCTACTACTTGACTCCACGAAAAAAATTGGACTTTTGGAACCCAACCAATAAAAATAAGGATGAGTCTACCACGTGCGACGAACACTGATGAACACCACTAATGATGAACACCGATGAACACCATTAAATTGATAAATAAAGATTTAAAATTTTAAGGACCCATAATACAATTAAGAATTATTTTTAAAAATTCAATTAAATTATTTTATATATATATTAAAACTTTATTTTTTAATAAGGGTAAACTATATATTTAGTACCTCACCTATTTTCGTATTTCTATTGAACCCTCATTATTTAAATATTATTTTAATTTGACCATATTCTTTATAAAAAATAATTTAACCATTAACCATCAACCTAAAACCCTAAACTATTAAACTTTAAACCCTTAAACTCTTAAACTTATACCCTAAACTATATACCATTAAAAATAATTTAACCATCATCGATTCAATTCAATTAAATAGTTTGCTTAGTAAGGATGACGGGGCCTGGAGCGAATTGCACCAGCACTACCACGGCACGGCATCGTTGCCTTGCTACTATTCCAGCAAATTGCGACATTTCCTTAACCACGGAGTTAATTATTTCCCTTAACAACTCACGAACGTACCAAACTTGGTTTTCAAACAATTAATTAAAAAGGGAATGAGCGTCGAGTAAAATACCAGCCAAATAGCAACCCCAGCCTCCCACACAGCTCCTGCTTTTTTCTTCCCAGGACTGTTGCGATGTCACTCGACGTTGAAATTCTTTTTAATGGTATATGGTTTAGGGTATAGGTTTAAGAGTTTAAGGGTTTAAGGTTTAATAGTTAAGGATTTTAGGTTGATGGTTAAGGGTTAAATTATTTTTTTAAAGAATAGTGTCAAATTAAAATAATATTTAAATAATGAGGGTTCAATAGAAATACGAAAATAGGTGATGTACTAAATATATAGTTTACATTTATTAAAAAATAAAATTTTAATATATATAAAAAATAATTTAATTAAATTTTTAAAAATAATTCTTAATTGTATTATGGGTCCTTAAAATTTTAAATCTTTATTAATTAATTTAATGGTGTTCATCGGTGTTCATCATTAGTGGTGTTCATCGGTGTTCGTCGCACGTTGTAAAATTTTCCTAAAAATAATGATTTTTATCTAAAAAGACTTAAGTTCGTGTATTTGTGTGTAAAGTTTATAGTATTAAAATACATCAAGTCCGGTCTATTTTTTCCTTTAAATTATCCTGCTTTTTTTCCTTTTAAAGTTTAAGGTTTAGAATTTAAAATTAAAAATTTAATTTTTTAGTATTAAACACACAAAAAAAGGAATATTTTTGTTCAACATTTATTGGATGTTATCTTATTAATTTTGTCATCATAAATAGATTCTCCTACCATCTTTTGATCATATATATATATATATATATATATATATATATATATATATTTGAGGTAACTTTATGATCTTATTGTCTGCAACTTGGTCGGTGATTGAGTTCCTTAACCTAGAGGTTGAAAATGTTTATATTTTTTTATTTTTGTATAAATTCGAATCTCAATATAAAAATGTAATAATCTTTATTTAATAAAAATCTAACTTGGTGAACGAATTCATTTATTGTTCGCAAAATACACACTTCTTTGTTTTAGAGTTTATGAGTAGCTTTCATTAAATATAATTAAAGCAACTTCTGGACTACATAAGCCTTATTCATTGATCATACCCTGGAAAGAACAACTTGTTCAAGGTTTCCAGCCACCAACCAGATGGATCATCCACTACTACTTAAATTTCCCATCAATTCCCCACCTTAGCAGATGCCCTACGCCGAAGGAGCATCCGGCTGATTCTCCGGCATAGCGTTTCGGAATTCCGCTAGCTCGCTATACGCCTCATTCAACCGAGTTAAAAGCGGGAACTTAGCCTACAAAACAATAGGAAAAGGGAACTCATGTTAGCAAGAGAAGAAAGTTGGATAAGCAGAATGTAGTAGTTCATGGAATATGTGGATTACCACGTCAACATCGAATCGTTTAGCCCCATAATGCAGCTGTGGTGCTAGAAACACATCTGCCTGCAACATAGGCATACATTATGAGTGAACAGTTTTAGCCAGAATTCGAGTCACAAATTCCGTGCATGATTGATCATCAAGTTGCATATATGAACATGAGAGAATGAAACAAACCATGGAAACTTCATCTCCGGTCGCATATCTTCCGGCACCGTCTTTTAACAGCTTCTCAAGCGCTGAAACAAAGAAGCATTAATCAAATCAAATGGTAAATCCATTAGAGGAAACAAGGATGCCTTGTAACTTACCTTCAAAGCCTTTCTCAATATGAAATTTTGCCCAAGGAATTCTCTCATCTGGACCGACTTTTGCCTCGATGTACTTCTGTAAAGGTAAAAAAGAGTATATGCTTGTTTTCGGAAACAAAATGAACGTAAAAACGAGGCGAATTCGATCAGAGACAAACCAGCACAGTTGCATTCTGAAGAGGCTGAATGCTGGAGCAAACAATGTTTGCAGCCTGTAGAACCATGTGTGAGTACTCATTAGTCATTAGCTTAGTGAAATATGTTAATTAACCATACAAATGAAAGCAAAGACCTGGATATTGAGTGCCTTCTTTGCAAGATCAGATGGCAATAAGGGGATTTCAGGGTATTTCTCCTCCAGATACTGCTGGTTTTATGTCACATTCAGTAAAAGCCAACAATTCAAGCTAAGTAATGGATTGAATAGAATTGAGGGAAACAGAGAAATGACCATGAAAATGGCGAAAGAGTCCGAAACGACAATGTCGCCGTCCACCAGCACCGGTACATATCCGATGGGATTCAGCTTTTGAAACTCTACACATTTTCTCAGTTTCAGTTACAACTTACAATAGGTAATGAAATAGAAACAGATTAGTAAAAAGTGTGAAACCAGAAAAAGAAAACTTCTAACCGGGACGGAATTGCTCCCCCTTAAGCAGGTTAACAGGTATGTACTGGTATTCCAGACCTGCCATTTCGGAAACTAATTAGTAAAAATAGATGAGATTAAACTTTAAAGAGGATAGAGAAAGAGAAGGTACATTTGAGGTTAAGGGCAATTCTGATGCGGCAGGAGCAGGAGCTCCTCCAGTAAGAATACAGCTTCAGTTTGTTCTGCTCTTGTGCCTGTTCATGTTTTTATTCATTCATAACCAGAATCATCATACAATTTGAACAAAGCTAGATGAACAGAGAAGATCGTACCATATTGTCTGTTGTTGCTACCGAATTCAGATGTCAACGCTGTCTTGTTTTTCTCATGTACAAGTTGATATTTAAGATGCCGATAACGTGCATTTGAATTCAAGCTAATAGTTTATGTATCCCTTTTGTAATTAAATCATCTTTATCATGTCTTAAATTTTATAATTTTATGTAATTCTTCTGACACAATCTTGAATCTCATATCACTCTTTTTTTTAATATTATGATAACCAGCTTGGTATCACTTAAACAATGTCTTTGGTTCGAGGCGTTGTGTATGCAGAAAAATTTTCGCTGAGAAACTCACCCACTAAAATTATGTGTGCGACGCGAACCGGTCCGAATTAGTATAAGTAAAACTTTGAAAACCGGAAGGGCAATAAAAAAAATATTAACATTGAAGATTTCAAGAGAAGAAATAAATAAGCTCAAATACCAACGTAAAAAACGTTTAGATAATTGTGTGAAAAATAAAAAAAATTAAATATCAATATGAATCGAATCAAAGTTAAGATATCGATATAAAAAAAATACTGAATTTAGGGACTAAGTCGTGACTTTCCTTTCAAAATGATAACACATAAAATATACCAATCGAGGCTTAGCTTAGTTATTATTATAATACCCATGCCAATCACATTGATTTTCGTATCTATTTATATTCATATTAATAATATCCAATTCCGATAATTATTTCGGTGACTAAAATTTTGGTATAATAGTATTTTAATTTTTTTATTTATTTTAAATATTAATTAATTAAAATATTTGTTCCTCTCAATTTTTAAATTTAAAGGTTTAATGAACTCTTGCGCCTCCAACAGTTTGATCCTAACTTCGTCCTTATCCTTGCACAAACATTTGTAGAAACTTTGTTTACACAAGCGCTTTAGTTTTGGATAAAATTTCTCTACCCCTTCGAGTGTTATTTTCTATATCACAATACTAAAAAACACTAAAAAGCTAAATTCTAAGCCCTAACTCTAAATTTTGAATCTTAAACCTTACACCATATACCCTAAAAATACACCTTATCTTAAATTCCCTAAACTCTAATCTTAAACTTATTTTTTTTAGTGTGAGGGCATAAATAGGGTACCAAAAATGGGTAGATGATTTCTATTCCTTAGTTTTAGGGATTTAAGTGTAGTAATTTTGAATTTAGTAGTTGTTGATAGAATTTTGGGTTTGAGGTTAAAAATTTAGGATTTATAGGTTAAAACTTAAATCTCTAATTATATTACCCTAAAATCTAAACCCTAAAAAATCTAACAATGAACCCTAAATTTTAAACCCTAAAAATTCACCAGTATATGATATAATAATCAAATCCTAATTTGTGAGTGGTATGATATGTTCAAAAAAAATCGTGAGTGGTACGTTACTAATTAGGCAATTTTTTGGGGTGTTGTGGCTGGAATATTTATTTTATAATAGGTTTTTTTTTTTGCGCTTAGGGAATAAATTGAAAATGTATAAAATATAAGAACTCAACAAGTATTTCAGTGAAAAAGCGGATGATATTTATTTTAGGAAATATGAATTTAAATCTCTCTATCTACAAGGTGCATGCGTATTGTCAAAAGATTAAAAATATGTATGAACAAATACTACCTTGTAATCACTTTTAAACTATTAAAAAAATACAATTATAATAACAAGATCACAAATTTATACAATTTTCTTAATAAAAATGAGAAAATAAAATATAAATAGCAATAGTTATTCACTAATAAGGGTGTTCATGGACGGTTAACTGTACCGGCACTTAAAATTTCGGTTCGACATTTTGATGAACCGTTATTATCATGTTTAAATTATTACTGCCTAAACGGTTAACTGATTTATTCGGTACGGTTACTCAGTTAACTATGATCCGTTTTATATATTTATTACTATTATATTTAATAATTTAAAAAAAAATCAATCAAATGTCTTTAATTTTATATTTAATAAATCTTCAAACTTTAAAACAATTAAAAAAATTAAAAATTTATATTAATTACACAAATATTAGTAATAATCAATAATTTATATTAGTTACACAAATATTTGTATAATTAATAATTTGATATCATTATTGTTGGGTTTTTATGTGCTCGATTTTCTTCAACCATTCTAGCTCGTCAAGTGTGGAGAAGTTGAATTTTGGAGTGTTTTAGTGGGAGGTGAAAGATAGACAATAGACACAAGGATTTATAGTGATTCAGCTTTCTAACAAGCACCTACATCCACTACCTTAACTTCCCACTAAGGATTTCAACCAAATTCACTAAGAATTTCGTCCTCATTTCTCGGCTTAGGAGGAAACTGTTACAACGATTAAGCTAATTACCCTTAACTTAATCAAGCACTCTCTTATAAGAGAAATTCTTAAGCAAACTTGAAATCTCTCTAATAGTTATTTGTTTGCACTATGAAGCTCTCACCCAAAACCTAAACACTTAGCAAATATAACAATGTTTAGCTCACCAGTGTTGTCTATACAAGAAAATGAACAATTAAGCTCTAAGACGAATTCTTTATCATTATGTTGTTGACAATTGAAGCATTAGTCTTCTCTTGATGCTTGAATGTTCATTTTATACTCATAATTGAGTTTGTAGCCGTTGAGGACCGTTAGAGTTGTTTTGGAGCCATTGGAGCCTTTATTTTCCTCTATAAATGCAGTTTTGTAGCTTGGCGTATCGATACTTCTCAAACCGTATCGATACGGTCCTGATGAAGTAGTCGTTGAGCACTTTAGCTGGGGCGTATCGATACGCTTGGCTAGCGTATCGATACGGTCCTGCAATTTAAAAGACCGTTGGGAAATTGAGCGTAGAGGGTAGTTAGGCGTATCGGTACGCGATACAACCGTATCGGTATGCGAACTAATCGTTGAGTATTTCAAGACATACTGTATCGATACAAGTTTTTGGCTACTGAAAAATGATTGTAGTTGAAACCCTAGGGCGTATCGGTACAATACCAGACCGTATCAGTACGGATACTTGAAAAGTACAGTTTTGACTACTTTAAATCATTTCAAAGCCTTGTAAAACCTTTAAATATATTTTCAAGTTATTTTTTTTATTAAAATACATTTTAAATTCTTTTCAATTCAGTCTAAAATATTTTTCAAATATTATATCAAAACACTTAGTTCTACAAGTACAATTTTTTAAAAGAAAAGAACTTCGTTAAAATTTTTTTTGCCTTTTGAGTTAACTAAAATCGAGACAACAATACCGAAAGAGAAAAAAATAGTCCAAATTTATTTTATTTTATTTCACGATCACAATAACATGAACACGAGCTTAACAGAGTTGTTTAAGAGCAAATGTAAATAAAACAAAGACACGCCAACATAAACCGTAAAAAAAGTTGCAAGATCAAACCAATGTCTCAAGATACAAACTGCTTGCAACCACACTGAAAACCCAACAGAAACAAAAGGATGCAACACATATCCCATTATATCTCAATACTAGAATAAATACACATTCGAATAGACGTACACTACACATTTGATTATTATTAATAATTTAATACCAATATAAAATATAGTTTAAGTATGATAATTACACATATATTAGTAATAATTAATAATTTAATATTAATATAAAATTAATTTTAAAATATTTTATCGGTTTTTTCGGTTAACCGTTTAGCAAAAAAACGTAAACGTTACTGATACGTTTAAACGTTAATTTTACAGGTACGATTACCGTACAGTTTCGGCTAATTTTTACCGGTACGATTACCTACTCTTTAGTCCGATTTTTCCAATTTTTCAGTATAATACATCGGTTCGGTTTTTATAAACACCCCTATTCACTAAGTTGCTTGCCCCATTCATAAACCAAATGCACTTTTACACATAAAACCATTTTTATCTTATGACTCGTAATTGCATATATCTGGTACAAAGGTTAACTGATATTTCTGCAAACAGAGATGTGAATAACTGAATATGGACATGGAAAATAAAACCACCAAATTTAATTCGGATAAACATGGCATATAATATATGATATATTATGCTTCTTACATTAACTTCAGGAGTAACATAATCATCCTTATTATCATTGCTAATTCTGGAATGAACAACAAAGATGGACCGTTCGGCAGTAGATGTGTACCTCATCGATCCGCCGTCTTAACAAGCACTCTATGCTGAAGGAGCATCCGGCTGATTCTCTGGCATAGCCTTTTGGAATTCTGGTAGCTCACTATATGCCTCGTTCAACCGAGTTAAAAGCGGGAATTTAGACTACAAAATAATAGGAAAAAATAAGCCATGTTAGCAAGAAACAAGAACAGTGATATCTGATGCGATATTTCTCCAACTTGAAAAAATGTCTGAAGCATAGGAGCAAATAGAAAAGCCAAGAATACATGCGTGTGTAAAGTATGGCAACTTTAATCGAGATAAAGTGGATAAACACGAATTAGACGCAGAAACAAGTAGTTCATGGATGAGCGGATTACCATGTCAACATTGAATCGTTTTATCCCGGCATGAATCTGTGGTGCTAGAAATGCATCCGCCTGCAAACAGAGTCAACAGGCCATATTTATGTGTATATGTATATTTTCAGAATATTTCTAACTTCAGTATATAATTTCGTATATTTCTTATTCTACTATACATTAGGAGTAAACTTCTAAAGAACATCATAACAAGTAATCTAAGGTGATATTAGCAAACGTCAAATGGAAGCATATTGATGATTCCTGATTTACATTTTCCACATCACATATAACTGTAGGAAGCTACAACAGTTTTCACCGAAACTATCAATCAAACCACATTCATTCAATGTGATATCCGAAATCCTTTCATACGCATCCTGCAACAAATATATAAACCTTCCAAAACCCCGAAACATATGCACCTTTGTGTGTGATTCACCACACACTTTGAGCATGAAGTAACATATATAAACATGAGAGAATGAAACAAACCATGGCAATTTCATCTCCGGTCGCATACTTTCCAGCATGATCTTTTAACAGCTTCTCAACCGCTGAAACAAAGAAGCATTAATCAAATCAAATCAAATGTTAAATCCACTAGAGGAAACAATAAACCCTCATGGCACTTAATCAAATCAAATACTCATCACTTACCTCCAAAGCCTTTCTCAATATGAAATTTTACCCAAGGGACTTTCTCATCCGGACTTACTTTTTCCTCAATGTACTTCTGCAAAGGTAAAAGCAGCAAATCAAACACAATCCCTATAGCTTTCAATGATCCCATCAAAAACTAGAATGAACACATAAACGAGGCAAATTCGCTCCGAGACAAACCAGCACAGCCAGATTCTGAAGAGGCTGAATGCTCGAGCAAACAATATTTGCGGCCTATAAAACGACGTGTGAATACTCATTAGTCATTAGTGTAGCCTAACTTAGTGACTAATCATACAAAGCTAAGTTGGACAAGAAACATAAACAAAAAAAAAGGAGGAAAGCAGAGACCTGGATATTGAGTGCCTTCTTTGCAAGATCAGATGGCAATAAGGGGATTTCAGGGTATTTCTCCTCCAGATACTGTTGGTTTTATTTTCCATTAATTAAAAGCAAACAAATCAAGCTAAGAGTTGAATTGAATGAAAAGAAGAAACAGAAAAATGACCAGGAAAATTGCCAAAGAGTCTGAAATGACAACGTCGCCGTCCACCAGCACCGGTACATACCCAATAGGATTCAGCTTTTGGAATTCTACCCATTTCCCAAGTTCCACCAATGTTTTAAATTTCAATAACTAATGAATTAGAAACAAATCAGTAAACCCAGAAAACTAAAAAAGAAGGAAAAAAATCCTGACCAGGACTGAACTGCTCCCCCTTAAGCAAGTTAACGGGTATGTACTCATAGTCCAGACCTGCCAAAAAAACCCAGAAACCAAAAGTAATTACTAATCAATAATAGATTAAAAAAAACACAGAAACCAAAAGGGAAGAAGGAAAGGTACGTTTGAGGTTAAGGGCAATTCTGATGCGGCAGGAGCAGGAGCTTCTCCAGTAAGAATAGAGCTTCAGTTTGTTCTGGTGCTGTGCCTGTTGGTGCGCCATTTTTATTGTTAATTCACAATCAATACTAATGGAACGGAGGTAGAAGAAGAGAGAAGATTGTACCATATTATCTGTTGGTTCTGGCGAATTCAGGAGTCAATGCTCAATCTCTTTTTTTCTTTTACAATCTTCATCTTGTCTTGTTCTTTCGTCGTGTATAAGGACGGACAACAGCACAACTCTACGTCTCTACCACGGCACTGTTATATATTTGGGTAAACTACATAAATGACCACCATACTATTAGAAAAGTCACGATTTTATCAACTTACTTTTTTCGAAGCAATTAAACCACCATATTATTAAATTGAAAACCACCGTACTATTAAATTGGATGCAATTTGACCACTAGTAGTTAGAGATTAACGGAAAGGTGACGTGGCAGTTAAAAAAAAGGGTAAACTACATAAATGACCACCATACTATTGAAAAAGTCGCAATTTGACCACCTTACTTTTTCTTGAAGCAATTAAACCATCATACTATTAAATTGGGTGCAATTTGATCACCAGCCGTTAAAGGTTAACGGCAGGGTGACGTGTCAGTTAAAAAAATAAAGGTAAAATTACACATTTGGTCCTTATTACTTATACATTATTTCAATTTAGTCCTAATTTTAATTTAATAAAATAAATTAATTATTTAATTAGATGGTGACACGTGTCACCACCTAATTAAAAGAAGAAATGGAAAAAATTCACAAATGCATGAAGGGGAATCAAACCTGCGTCTCCAAGAAACATAAACTGTTGGCTTACCACCACACCAAATGCTATATAATGATGTATTTACTGCTATATATTATATCTTAATAAACATCAAAAATTGAAAAACTTCATCATATGTAACTAGCAACATTTTCCATTGCCTTGAGCTTCTCCAAATCCCTATAGATTGGAACAACTAAGAATGGAAGTAAGAAAGGAGCTTAGTAGATTGAAAATATCATGCATCGATATGGCCTCATTGCTTCGTTGCTTGGGAATTCCTGTAGGTGGCGGTTTTTATCCCTTGTCCAATGAGGTAGGTGACATTGGAATTTGTTTATATCCTTGAAATTAATGCAGTTTCTTTTGATTGAATCTTCAATAGGCTTTGATTGATTCAGATATCTTGTTTCAGTCTTCAATAGGGAAGACAAAAAGATTGGTTCATACATGCTTCAGTCTTTCCAGTGTGCGCGTTTTCAAAACCATAACAAATAAAAAAAACGAGGAAAATTCTTCCTTGGTTTCGTATTGAATTCACTCATCTGACTCAGCCCCCTCTTTCTTCTTTCTTTCATCTATGTGAAAAATTTCTGGGTTTTTTCTCTCTTTTTTCGAGTTAAGCTTTCTCAAAGAAGAAGAACAAGAAGAAGATGATGATGATCATGAACAAGAACTGGAAGCTTGTAAGATTAAGACAGGAGTTTCAAGTTGTTGCTTTGCTGATTTTATCATGTCAAAGTTTGATTTGTTGGTCGTTGAATGAAGAAGGTAAACTTCTCTTCTTCTTTTTTCAAGTTTTGGGTTTTGTTTTTTATTCCTTGGGAAAATGGAGAATAAATGATTGTTTGATACTGAATATGCAGGGTTGGCTTTGTTGAGATTAAAAGATAAAGTGGTGAATGATCCGTTTGGTGCTTTGTCGGATTGGAAAGAATAAGATGGAGAGGTTGACCATTGTACGCATGTTCGATCCCTCCTATACGCATTTGTGAATTTTTTCCATTTCTTCCTTTAATTAGGTGGTGACACGTGTCACCACCTGATTGGAAGATGAAAATAAATTTATTTAATTAAATATAAATAATTAAATCCCTCCAATAAGGTAGTGACACGTGTCACCATCTAATTAAATAATTAATTTATTTTATTAAATTAAAATTAGGACTAAATTGAAAGAATGTATAAGTAATAAGGACCAAATGTGTAATTATACCCTTATTTTTTTAACTGACACGTCACCCTGCCGTTAACCTTTAACGGCTGGTGGTCAAATTGCACCCAATTTAATAGTATGATGATTTAATTGCTTCGAAAAAAGTAAGGTGGTCAAATCGCGACTTTTGCAATAGTATGGTGGTCATTTATGTAGTTTACCCTAAAAAAATAAGGGTATAATTACACATTTGGTCCTCGTTACTTATACACTCTATTAATTTGATCATAATTTTAATTTAATAAAATAATTTAATTATTTAATTATTTGGTGACACGTCTCACCACCTTATTAGAGGATTTTAATTATTTTTATTTAATTTAAGTGGAGGAAAGAAAAATCAAAGGCAATGAAATGCCCATTGTGGAAACTCGAACATAAGTTTTAGAGAGCAAGTGGGACATGCTTACCACTGGACCAAACATGTTTTTGTGGTATGTAATATAACCATTAATATATGACTTATTAATGTTTTTACGAAAACAGATTAGTATGGGAACAAACATTGTACATTTTTTTATATAAGCATATTATGTATGCAAAAACAAGGTATACATGTACTTTAGAAACATGTGAACACTCGTAACGCAATCCTTGACGAGTTAAGATATAAAAGGCATATTGTGTCCCTTCATCTTCTCTTATAAAGCTTGGCAGAGAACCTACTTCAACAACATCAGACAGAAGTGTGGAATCTTGAGGGCTCAAATCTGCAAAGTAAGAAGTTGATCAGCAAGTAGTGTTTATAATCCCCCAGTCTGTGCTGTGTTTGTAACCCCCTCGTCCCGGTCTGGCCGAATGACCGGTCCGAGTGGGCCACACGAAGAAAACCGAGTGAAAACTCCCTAAGGAATTCCCTCTCGGTTAGCAACCCTATTTTTTTCATTTTAAATCTTGTCTAGATGAGTATTTAATCCTACATGATCATACAGCGGAACAACATTCACGAGGCAAACTAACGAACCCAAACTAACATGTTAAAGCCCAATTTTATACTTATACTACAGGCGGTATCGATACCCTTAAGGGGTGTATCGATACCCCCTTTACTAGGTCAACGGGTCAAAGTCAACCCGTAGAGACCGTATCGATACACCCAAGGAGTGTATCGATACCCTCCCCAACGGTTGACTTCCCACGGTCAACGCTAAGATGACGGTATCGATACACCAGAGGCCGGTATTGATACCGAACTGGACAGTAGCTCCAGTGACCAAAATAGTATCGATACACCTCTCAAGTGTATCGATACACGAGGCCTGAACAAGAAGGTGGTATCGATACCGTACCAACCGTATCGATACCCCTGCACAGCAAAAACTTCCAAACTCAGCTAAGACGAACAAGACTCGAATCTAAATGCAATTTAGGACTTTCCTAGACCCCAACAAGCATTCATACAACATTTACATACCACTCTATAGCTATATAAGCACCCAACATGTACATACATCAAGGGAACATGCAATTGAATCAAATATGACACTTAAACATCCAAAAACTCATACTTCAACATTCAACATAAGGGCAAACTCAAAGGCACATAACCAACATTTAAGATAGGCAATTTAGGCATGGATTACAATTCAAACATGGCATCACAAGCCATACAAAAGCAAGATAGCATGGAGTCTAAACAAGCTCCTAAACAACCAACAATCATCCATCAAAAGACACATGTCCCATTGCTTAAACTATTACATGTTCAACATTTAAAAGCCATACTTGATGTACTCAAGCCAACAACCACACTTGGAGGCCCTCCACTTGCTCGAGCAACCCACGAAACTAAGGATCTGCAATGTTGAACAAAGAGAGCGTAAGCAAGGATGCTTAGTGAGGGTAAGCTCTAAAAACAAACCTCAACATTGCAGGGTCCGAGCACGATCTAGCCAAGGTAAAACACAACCATACCAAGGGTCCACAAGAGCCATAAGATAAAGATGCATGAGCAATATACAAGATAAATGCCATGATCATAAGCTCAACTCCACAATACATGTAATCACATTCAAGCATCCCATTAAAGATTATAAACCTCAATACGTTGATACACATATCAAACAACATTGGCACCTAGCTATGACCCGAATACACGGATAGACATGTTGGAACTCACATCCAACAACCACATTACCTCACGGTGGGATTTCACTCATCACCGGTCTCGCGGAGGGGATTCCACTCATCCTCACGCCCCGTCGATGGGATTCCACTCATCACCGACTATATTTAAATACAATTTCCGGGCGAACCCGTACTCCTCCTTGGTGACTCAACGCCACCAAGGCCACGCGCGACTTTAGACTCATGTGTACACACTAACATCCTAATGATCGATCATTTGTATTCAAGTATACTAGTGCCAACATTTACTCATTTCACATTGCCCATTTCAATCAATTCCGTGCTTAGTACGTACTCACCAATAACCATCATCATGCATGTCTCAAGCATCACAAGTCATATCTCATCTCACATGTATAATACCATATACATAAACACACATACCACAATTCATACGAGACATACACAACCACATAAATGAGTTCATCCAAAGGCTCTAGATCAAGCTTAGGATTAGGCTACCACCCTAATCCTAACTCTAGGTGGGTCTACCAAGCCCAACCTAGTCCATATACTCGAACCAACCATTTTAAAACCATTTAAAACAATTAACCACTCACCTAAGCTTCCAAGCTCAAAGACCAAGCAAGCAACCGTCTTCACATTCCCGGATTTACTTTCGATGCTTCATCGATGCCCAAACCCGATTCTAATCAAACCCAAACACAAACAAAACATCCACCATCAATAATTCATCGTTGGAAATAACCCGGAATGCAATTCAACCACAAACTACCATGTTGCAAGCATGAACAATTTCCATTTCCCCCAATTCGGATGGCCCCAAGATCATGTCCAAAAACCATGTTTTCAACTTCCATTACACCCACCAATGATCCCAATTCAACCCCTATCCATAGTACTATCAAAAGCCTATCAAAACCCACCTAAAACAACCCCCAAAACTCACCCAAAACCCTCCAAAAACCCCAAGTTTACCCAAATCCGAAAATTGCTCAAAAACATTCAAAATTCACATATGTAGTGTCATTTGGCTCCTATGTTCCATAACTAACCATAATAAATCGAAATATTAGGTTTAGCTACACAAAGGCACCATTTTTAATTAAATCCTTTGAAAACCCCATTTTCACAACTTCAATGAAAATGAAAATAAATGGTACTTTTAAAGAGAGGGAGTTGAGGAGAAGCCAAAAACGTTATTACCTTTCAAAATGGAGTTGAAATGGAGAAACTTTTTGAATGGAATAGTAATATGGGGGAGAAGAGTTCTTTCACGTTAGGAGGAAATGAAGAAGAGGGTGAATAGTGGAAAGATGATAGGAAAAGGGGATTTAAATTTGAAGATGGGTAAATTACCCAAAAGGCCATTAATGAATGGCTATCCTTTTAATTCTTTAAGGGCTCTCAAATTTGAAATCAATTCAATTTGGTCCCCCTTTAATTGATTATTTTTTAAACCCGGAATTTAAAAGAATCATTTTAATCATAAAACCGAGCCCAAATAATATTAAAATAGTATTTTCACCTAACCCCTAAACCCGGGTGTTACAACTCTCCCCCACTTAAGGAAATTTCATCCCCGAAATTACCTGGTGGAAACAAATACGAAAACTGCCCAACCATATCTGCTTTCCTCTCCCACGTGGCCTCTTCCACACCTCTATGTCTCCACAACACTTTGACCAACTCTATGGTCTTACCACGCAACACCTTGCTATCAGAAGCAAGTATCTCTACGGGCTCTTCATTATAGGACAAATCCGGATTTAACTCTATCTCCTCAACGTCCATCACATGCGAAGGATCCGATCTATATCTCCTAAGCATAGACACATGAAAGACATCATAGATCTTCTCTAACTCAGAAGGTAACCTCAAACGATAAGCTACAAGCCCAATCCGCTCAACTATCTCATACGGACTAATGAACCTCGGACTCAACTTGCCCTTCCGGCCAAATCTCATTACCTTCTTCCACGGAGATACTTTCAGAAACACTTTCTCACCCACTGAGTACTCAATCTCTTTCCTCTTCAAATCTGCATAAGACTTCTGACGATCGGAAGCTGCCTTCAAACGGTCACAAATCAACTTTACTTTGTCGGTAGTCCCCTTAAGCAAGTCTGGCATAGGTAACAATCTCTGACCTGTCTCAGCCCAACAAATCGGAGTCCTACATCGTCTCCCATACAAAGCCTCATAAGGTGCCATCTGAATGCTAGACTGATAACTGTTGTTGTAAGCAAACTTAACCAACGGTAAGTGCTTCTCCCAAGAACCCTGAAAATCAATCACACAACAACGAAGCATATCCTCAAGAATCTATATCACTCGCTCTGACTGCCCATCGGACTGCGGATGATAAGATGTGCTGAAATGCAAACGGCTACCCAAAGCACTATGCAAGCAACCCCAGAACCTCGAAGTAAATCTAGGATCCCTATCTGAAACAATAGACTTCAGAACTCCATGAAGTCTCACAATCTCACGGATGTACAAGTTTGCCAACCTGTCTAAAGAATCTGTAGTGTTCACTGCTAAGAAGTGAGCGCACTTAGTGAACCTATCAACAATCACCCAAACAGAGTTCTTCTTCGAAGGAGACAAAGGCAATCCCGATACAAAATCCATGGTGATCCTTTCCCATTTCCATTCCGGAATCTTCAAAGGTTGTAGCAAACCTGAAGGAACCTGATGTTCTGCCTTCACTCTCTGACAAACCATGCAACGGCTCACATACTCGGTTACATCTCTCTTCAAACCAACCCAGTAGTAATCATTCTTCAAATCTCGGTACATTTTGGTACTACCCGGATGCATAGAAAAGGGACTCGAATGTGCTTCACTCAGAATCTGACGTCTCAACTCAGCATCTTCTGGTACAACAACTCTATCCCTAAAGCACAACAAGCTCTCGCCACTGAAACTATACTCAGTCGGTCTTCCTTCGGCTATGTCCTAAACATGAGGAACTAAACTCACATCTTGCAACTGCTTCTCTCTAATCAACTGAATCAAAGAAGGCTTCACTTGCAACTCGGTGATCAAACCACCATCATCGGACACACTCAATCTAGCAAACATAGCTCTCAACTCAACGGCCACTTTCCTACTCAAAGCATCGGCTACTACATTTGCTTTACCCGGATGGTACTCAATGGTCAAATCATAGTCTTTTAGCAACTCTAGCCATCTCCTTTGTCTCAAGTTCAACTCTTTCTATGTCATCAAGTATTTCAAGCTCTTGTGATCGGTGTAAACAACACACTTCTCACCATACAAGTAATGACGCCAAATCTTCAATGCAAACACAACTACAACTAGCTCTATGTCATGAGCAGGATAGTTCTTCTCATGAATCTTCAACTGTCTAGAAGCATAAGCAACCACTCTCCTATCTTGCATCAAAACACATCCTAAGCCTACGTAGGAAGCATCGCTGTAAATCACAAACTCCTTACCTGAAACAGGTTGCACTAACACTAGAGCATTCGTCAAAGCTTCTTTCAATTTCTCAAAGGCCTTTTGTCTTGCATCTGACCATGCAAACTTGACTCCCTTTTGCAACAATTTAGTCAAAGGAGCAGCTACTCTAGAGAAGCCATCAACAAATCTCCTATAGTAACCGGCTAATCCTAGGAAACTCCTAATCTCGGTCACGGACTTAGGTTGTTTCCACTCAACAATAGCCTCAATCTTCGATGGATCAACTCGGATGCCTTCGGCCGAAACAACATGGCCAAGAAATACAACCTCTCGAATACAGAACTCACATTTACTAAGCTTCGCATACAACTGATTGCTCAACAACCTCTGTAAAACAAATCTCAAGTGCTCATCATGCTCTTCTTCTGTCTTCGAGTACACAAGTATGTCATCAATGAAGACAACTACGAACCGGTCTAGATAGTCTCTAAAAATTCTGTTCATCATGTCCATGAATGCTGCCGGTGCATTCGTGAGCCCAAATGGCATCACAAGAAACTCATAGTGACCATATCTAGTCTTAAAAGCTGTCTTCGGAACATCACACTCTTTCACCTTCAACTAATAGTACCCGGATCTCAAATCTATCTTCGAGAACACTGAAGCATCTCTCAACTGATCAAACAAATCATCTATACGAGGCAACGGATACCTGTTCTTCACAGTCAACTGATTCAACTATCTATAGTCAATACACATGCGCATGCTACCATCTTTCTTTTTCACAAACAACACGGGAGCACCCCACGGAGAACTACTAGGCCTAATGAAACCACAGTCTAACAATTCTTGCAACTGACTCTTCAATTCTTTCAACTCTTTCGGAGCCATACGATACGGAGCTATCGAAACTGGATTAAATCCTGAAACTGTCTCAATCACAAACTCAACATCTCTGTCAGGAGGCAAACCCGACAACTCTTCAGGAAACACATCTGGAAAGTCACACACTGTTCTGATATCTTTCGGTCTAGCTTCACTCATATCCGGATTCATAACATAAGCTAAATAAGCTCCACATCCAGAGTCCATCAACCTATGAGCCTCTAAAGCTGACACCACATTAGACAAGAACTTAATGTTCTCGCCCACTACCACTACCTCGTAGTCATCAGTAAGCTTCAAAGAAATTCTCTTTGTCTCAAAATCCACACTAGCCCGGTGCTCAACCAACCAATCCATACCCAAAATAATATCAAAACCATAGAAGGGAAGTTCCATCATATCAACTGAGAACACATGACCCTGAATCTTCAGTGGACATCTCCTATACATACGTCTAACCACAACTGTCTCACCAAAAGAACTAGTAACGTGCATACCTACATCTAAGATCTCAACAGGGATATCTAACTTCTGTGCATGCTCACTCAAAATGTAGGAATGCGTAGAACCCGAATCAACCAAAGAAAGCAAAGACATAGACTGTAACTCGAAATTACTTGCTATCACATCAGTGTCGTTCCCGGCCTCTCTCTGGGCATAGACTCTCGCTGGTCCTCCCGCCTCTGGCTGCACAGCCACAACATGAGCAAGGTTCCTCTGAGCATCTACCCTAGGTGCATCAGCCCTAGGCTGGAAGTAGCCACGACCACGCCCACGGCCTCTTTGAAAATCATTCGCTCTCGCAGGAGCCTGAGCAATGTTCAGTGCCTGAGCCGCCTGATGCGGACAATCCCTCCTAAAGTGGTCCCTCGAACCACAGTTCCAACAAGCATGGAAATTACCCCAACACTCACCAGCGTGCTGTCTCCCACATCGGGTACACTCGGGCAAACGCCCTCCTCATCTATGGCCCTGATGGCCCCTACCATGGTGGCCACCGCCACATCTATGGTCGAACTGATGTCCGCCACCTCTGTGCCTCTTGGCGTCTCTACCATCAAAGTGGTTATGCCTCTTGCCAGAACTAGAACCACCGGATCGTTTGGCCGAACCCAAACTATGCTCCAAATCCTTGGCCCTCGCGACCAATATATCAAAGTCTGAGTAGTCCGAAGCTAGTGTATACCTCTTAACCTCTTCATTCAATCCGTAGCGGAACCGGTTACAACGTTCCACTTCAGTAGGAACCAACTCTGGGGCATACTGACTCAAGCGAACAAAGCGGATCTCATAATCAGTCACAGAAGCCTCTCCCTGAGTAAGAGCCATGAACTCTCGCTTCTTCTCGTCTAAGTACCTCGGTCCCAAGTACCTCTTCCGGAAAGCGGTCTCAAAGAATTCCCAGTCAATCTCTGTCTCCGCAACCCCGGTAGTAATGGTGACCCACCAGGTGTAGGCATCACCCTGAAGCAACAAGATCACACATCCCAACCTACGTGCGCCCGCACAACCCATCTGAGCCAAGATACGAACTATCTTCCACAACCATAACTCTGACCTCTCCGGAGTAGATCCTCTAAACTCCTCGGCCCCCAAGCTACGGAGCCTCTCCAAAGGTAGACTGGCATCGTCACACCTAGGCTGAGCTGCAGCCTGAGCCCCCGCAACTGCGGCCTGAAATGCTCCCGCTATCGCTTGCACTAGCGGAGTCATGTCAATACCAGCTGGACCTTGGCCACCTTGGCCACCTTGAGGTCCATCTCATCCGGCTCCATCCTCGCCCCCAACTCCAGGTGGAGGAGGTGGTGGTGGTGGAGGTTGTGGAGGAGCGCCAACTCCCGCGGCCACCGGCCCTTCAAGGTGAGCCTCCGCACCAACTGCCGCCTCAACAGGAGCCGCAACCCGTGGTTCCTGACGAACCACTCTCGGTCTACCTCTCGGTCTAGACATCGCTCTCACAGATATCAACTACAACCACAACAACAAAACACACAAGCTGGGTTAGCAAGGCAAGGCTTTCAAGTGTTCAAGTACGTTCCCTCACTTAAAATCATTTTTCCAATGTAATAGTAGCAATGGAACTCTTACACACATGCTTTAAAATAAAACAATCAACATACTTGTCACACAAGCAATCATTCTTGCAAAACAAGTAAACACCGTGCAATTCAATTCAAAAACTTAAACTTACCTCACTTACCTGCCCAAGGTCTCGGAAACCTTAGGCTCTGATACCAACAAGTGTAACCCCCTCGTCCCGGTCTGGCCGAATGACCGGTCCGAGTGGGCCACACAGGGAAAACCGAGTGAAAACTCCCTAAAGAATTCCCCCTCGGTTAGCAACCCTATTTTTTTTCATTTTAAATCTTGTCTAGATGAGTATTTAATCCTACATGATCATACAGCGGAACAACATTCACGAGGCAAACCAACGAACCCAAACTAACATGTTAAAGCCCAATTTTATACTTATACTACAAGCGGTATCGATACCCTTAAGGGGTGTATCGATACCCCCTTTACTAGGTCAACGGGTCAAAGTCAACCCGTAGAGACCGTATCGATACACCCAAGGAGTGTATCGATACCCTCCCCAACGGTTGACTTCCCACGGTCAACGCTAAGATGACGGTATCGATACACCAGAGGCCGGTATCGATACCGAACTGGACAGTAGCTCCAGTGACCAAAATAGTATCGATACACCTCTCAAGTGTATCGATACACGAGGCCTGAACAAGAAGGTGGTATCGATACCGTACCAACCGTATCGATACCCCTGCACAGCAAAAACTTCCAAACTCAGCTAAGATGAACAAGACTCGAATCTAAATGCAATTTAGGACTTTCCTAGACCCCAACAAGCATTCATACAACATTTACATACCACTCTATAGCTATATAAGCACCCAACATGTACATACATCAAGGGAACATGCAATTGAATCAAAGATGACACTTAAACATCCAAAAACTCATACTTCAACATTCAACATAAGGGCAAACTCAAAGGCACATAACCAACATTTAAGATAGGCAATTTAGGCATGGATTACAATTCAAACATGGCATCACAAGCCATACAAAAGCAAGATAGCATGGAGTCTAAACAAGCTCCTAAACAACCAACAATCATCCATCAAAAGACACATGTCCCATTGCTTAAACTATTACATGTTCAACATTTAAAAGCCATACTTGATGTACTCAAGCCAACAACCACACTTGGAGGCCCTCCACTTGCTCGAGCAACCCACGAAACTAAGGATCTGCAATGTTGAACAAAGAGAGTGTAAGCAAGGATGCTTAGTGAGGGTAAGCTCTAAAAACAAACCTCAACATTGCAGGGTTCGAGCACGATCTAGCCAAAGTAAAACACAACCATACCAAGGGTCTACAAGAGCCATAAGATAAAGATGCATGAGCAATATACAAGATAAATGCCATGATCATAAGCTCAACTCCACAATACATGTAATCACATTCAAGCATCCCATTAAAGAATATAAACCTCAATACGTTGATACACATATCAAACAACATTGGCACCTAGCTATGACCCGAATACACGGATAGACATGTTGGAACTCACATCCAACAACCACATTACCTCACGGTGGGATTTCACTCATCACCGGTCTCGCGGAGGGGATTCCACTCATCCTCACGCCCCGTCGATGGGATTCCACTCATCACCGACTATATTTAAATACAATTTCCGGGTGAACCCATACTCCTCCTTGGTGACTCAACGCCACCAAGGCCACGCGCGACTTTAGACTCATGTGTACACACTAACATCCTAATGATCGATCATTTGTATTCAAGTATACTAGTGCCAACATTTACTCATTTCACATTGCCCATTTCAATCAATTCCGTGCTTAGCACGTACTCACCAATAACCATCATCATGCATGTCTCAAGCATCACAAGTCATATCTCATCTCACATGTATAATACCATATACATAAACAAACATACCACAATTCATACGAGACATACACAACCACATAAATGAGTTCATCCAAAGGCTCTAGATCAAGCTTAGGATTAGGCTACCACCCTAATCCTAACTCTAGGTGGGTCTACCAAGCCCAACCTAGTCCATATACTCGAACCAACCATTTTAAAACCATTTAAAACAATTAACCACTCACCTAAGCTTCCAAGCTCAAAGACCAAGCAAGCAACCTTCTTCACATTCCCGGATTTACTTCCGATGCTTCACCGATGCCCAAACCCGATTCTAATCAAACCCAAACACAAACAAAACATCCACCATCAATAATTCATCGTTGGAAATAACCCGGAATGCAATTCAACCACAAACTACCATGTTGCAAGCATGAACAATTTCCATTTTTCCCCAATTCGGATGGCCCCAAGACCATGTCCAAAAACCATGTTTTCAACTTCCATTACACCCCCCAATGATCCCAATTCAACCCCTATCCATAGTACTATCAAAAGCCTATCAAAACCCACCTAAAACAACCCCCAAAACTCACCCAAAACCCCAAGTTTACCCAAATCCGAAAATTGCTCAAAAACATTCAAAATTCACATATGTAGTGTCATTTGGCTCCTATGTTCCATAACTAACCATAATAAATCGAAATATTAGGTTTAGCTACACAAAGGCACCATTTTTAATTAAATCCTTTGAAAACCCCATTTTCACAACTTCAATGAAAATGAAAATAAATGGTACTTTTAAAGAGGGGAGTTGAGGAGAAGCCAAAAACGTTATTACCTTTCAAAATGGAGTTGAAATGGAGAAGCTTTTTGAATGGAATAGTAATATGGGGGAGAAGAGTTCTTTCACGTTGGGAGGAAATGAAGAAGAGGGTGAATAGTGGAAAGATGATAGGAAAAGGGGATTTAAATTTGAAGATGGGTAAATTACCCAAAAGACCATTAATGAATGGCTATTCTTTTAATTCTTTAAGGGCTCTCAAATTTGAAATCAATTCAATTTGGTCCCCCTTTAATTGATTATTTTTGAAACCCGGAATTTAAAAGAATCATTTTAATCATAAAACCGAGCCCAAATAATATTAAAATATTATTTTCACCTAACCCCTAAACCCGGGTGTTACAGTGTTTATATTCTACCAGCTTATCCTATGAATCCTTCATTGTTGGTGGTCATGTTTTATCAAGTTGAGCTAAGAGAATCTTAAAAGACAATTCGAAATTTAATGATGCGTTCATTAAAGCTGAGAAAAATTAAAAACCACTTGAACATCTTGAGTTTGAAATTTCAGCTACTCCTGATAGATTTTTTATGTCATTTTTCATATTACACCAACCATGCATCACTAAATCTAGATTCAATTTGTAATGGTAAAAGAAGAAAAAAAAGAGAATACACCAGAGGCTAATTACCTGTGGAGAATAAATAAAAGAATATGCATTGGCCATGAAGAACAATGAATCTAGGAAGCCCGCCATCAACATGGTGTCATCAACAGGAGCAGGTTCTCCAGGTAAAGCTGCCCACCTCTGTGAATGAAAAGATTGGTAGAAAAATTATTACTCAAAACAGTACCAGTGCATGAACAGAGAGGATGCAGCATAAACAAAATACAAAGATAGGCATGGAAACATATTCATACAGTTCGGATGTACAAATAGCCAGCAAGACGTGCAAACTGCAAAATTTCATCAACATGTTCCAACTTGTATAAAATAGAAACATCAATAAAAAAATGTAGAAATATTGTATCTACAACACATCACATCAATTCTTCTAGGTATTGTGGAGATATATAATCTCAAGAAAAAGAAACATAAGTAAACATAGAAACACCAATGGTTCAGAGATCATTATTTGCTTGTAGAACTCCATGAAACTTCAATAAGTCATATATTAATTGTTGTATCACATATCACAAAAATATACTTGATCCAGTGGTAAGCATGCCTTATTTACTCTCAAAAGACCCAAGTTTGAATCTCCACAATAGCATTCCCTTGTCTTTGATTTTTCTTTCCCCTAATCTCCACAATACCTTATTGGAGGCGAGAAATTAATTAATTAAATTAAAATAAAAATAGTTAAAGTCCTCTAATAAGGTGGTGACATGTGTCACCAAATAATTTATTTATTTTATTAAATTAAAATTATGATCAAATTAATAGAGTATATAAGTAACGAGGACCAAATGTGTAATTATACCCTTATTTTTTTAACTGTCACATCATCTTTCCGTTAACCTCTAACGGCTGATGGTCAAATTGCATCCAATTTAATAGTATGGTGGTTTAATTGCTTCGAAAAAAAGTAAGGTGGTCAAATCGCGACTTTTCTAATAGTATGGTGGTCATTTATGTAGTTTACCCTATATATTTTGTAGTACTAGATTTTCTCTAGAGTTGGTAAATGGGTAAACTACGTTTTTGGTCCCTCAACAAATACGATTGGCAACGGAAAGCTAAATCAATTTCACGCACTTAATACTCACTATTTTGGTATTTTTAATTAATCATCTATTTTATTGTATCTTATACTAATGTAAAATTAAATCATTTTTAAGTATTTAAACAATTTTGTATACAATTATTATTTTTTTGACACATCAACCAGACAGCTTTATTGATAAACAAAAGTAAAAACAAAATATAACATATTAGATATTTTAAAATATAAAAAACAATAAAAAAACTATAAATCTAAAAGGAAAAAATAAATGTTGCACCGGTTAGATCAGACACATCCTCTCTGCACTAAAAAAAATCTCTACGGTCCAATGTAGGAAGGGTCATGAGGAGCTGTCAAAACATGAACTAGATGAAACCCAAAATCAACAAACATCTTTCACACCTATTCCAAAAACGACGATTCGCTACAGATTATATCGGTAAACAACTCAAAAGATGATTAAACTATCCCTGAGTAAATTTAATAGGATTAATATCCTATACACTGGCGGTGGAAATTTTTTGTTTCCACAAGCGCCTCAATTATAGGGTTTAGGGTTAGAGTTTAGGGTCTAGAGTTTAGGGGTTTTAGTGTAAAGGTTTAGAATTTAGGGTTCATGTTTAAAATTTAGGATTTATGGTTAGAATTTAGGGTTTAGGGTTAGGGTTTAGTTTTAGGGTGATATGGGTAGGGATTTAGGTTTTAACCTATAAACCCTAAATTTTAACCCTAAACCCAAAATTCTATTGACAATCCCTAAATTCAAAACTAGTACACTTATAACCCTAAACTTTAAACCCTAAATGAAGTCTCTAACCCCTAAAATTAAGACGCTTGTGTAAAAAAAATTCCACAAGCGCTTGTGTATAGAACAATTACCCAATTTAATAAGAATTAATATCCTATACACTGACGGTGGAAAGTTTTTATTTCCACAAGCGCCTCAATTATAGGGTTTAGGGTTAGTGTTTAGGGTTTATAGTTTCGGGGTTTTAATGTAAAGGTTTAGAATTTAGGGTTTATGTTTAGAATTTAGGAATTAGGGTTAGAATTTAGGGTTTAGGGTTAAGGTTTAATTTTAGGGTAATATGGGTGGGGATTTAGGTTTTAACCTATAAACCCTAAAATTTAACCCTAAACCCAAAATTCTATTAACAATCCCTAAATTCAAAACTACTACACTTATACCCCTAAATTTTAAACCCTAAACAAAGTCTCTAACCCCTAAAACTAAGGAGCTTGTGTAAAAAAATTTCCACAAGCGCTTGTGTATAGAACAATTACCCATTTAATAATGTTATTTCTTTTTGAAAATTCAGATCCATTTGAAAATTTGAGTAATTCGGAACCATTTGAAAATTCTAATCCTATCAATAAAAAAAACTTCATCTTTGTTATTAATTTTAATAACAAACATAAATTAATTATTTTGTTAATCTCTATCAATAAAAAAAACTTCATCTTTGACATTTTCTTTTCTTCTTGTGAAATATGTGAAGGGAATTCAGGTTTTGATCTTGCGGTGATGACTGATTTTATTCATCTTTCAAATTCTAAGAGGTGAGATTGAAAATGCCAAATAGAGAAATTGATTCATAAAGCCTTTTTTTCTTTCTAAAATACATAAATTTAGTATCAGCTGCTGTCTTAGTTTCACTCAGACAAGCATCATTCTTTTTCTATTCATTGTTGCCCCTTTTTTTTTCTATATACAGGCTTTAACAATTCTTTGATTGTGAATTTTACGTATTGCAAGTACCACTCATGCATCCCTGTGCCTTCTGCATCGTCGGAATGGCTTTTTGAAGAATGCCGAAACCGGAGTCTTCGGAACTGGAATCAGCTTACCCACGATTGCAAGAGGCCAGCTTCAGAAATAGGATAGCAGCAGTCAGTGAAGGTTATGTATATATATTGTTCTGCTCTAACTGCTCTTTGTGTTTGACAACATCATCTAGCATTAACACTAGATAGTAATACCGACAATCCAACCATCTACGGATGTAATTGGAGGCTAAGAGCGACAAGAACGAGAGGCCCTACCTGATAATGCCAATGCCAATGGATACAAGCCACAGCTGCCAATCGAGTCTTACTGTTGAGGCAAATTTTCCAAGGAACTCGATGATGATGATCTATGAAATAGTTCCAAACAGTATCATGAGTAGACCAAGTACAAAAGATGACCACATAGAAAGCAGAACAGTCCACGGAGAAAGCGGAAAAGGATGAGCTCTGTTCACCTGAAGTATGAGAGTAAATCCAACGATCCCCATAAACAGGTAGTTTTTAGTCACTCCTTTGAAGCAATTGATTTCTTCAGGCTTTCTAGCATTAAACTCATTGAATATCTGTGATTTGAACAGTTATCAAACTTTAAGCTTTACACTTTATGTAAAAAAAAAGACCCCAGAATCTCAACTTGCCGCCAAGTGCTTACTTGACACATGACAAAGGCGTTGAATATCAAAGAATTCTTCACTTTATAAGCATGCTCCCTGTCACCATCATCCTCCAAACCAAGAATGGTCAAGCCTGAGAAGTTGAGCACAAGGAGGACAGTAACTTGATATAAAGCCTGAAATGAGATGTGAAACCATTCTAAGACATAGAACCATGGTGCTATATTCCCAGACTTTGGTCCGAGTAAAATGTTAACATGTGAAAGTCATATGGTGAGGACCCAAGAAATAAGGTACCTGTATTAGTAAGTTCCTCCACATGATGTTTGTAATTAGAGGTTCTCTGCGAAAATAAAACACTTAGATCAATACAACAAGTCAATTAAATATCAACTAGATAAGATACATTCAGCCATTTCTAATAATCAAATAGCAAATCTATGCTTGCACAAGCGATATTTAATTCAAACTTACGAATTCGGCCACTTCTAATAATCAATACAAAGAACTAGAGAGCTATGATCCAAAGTACACAAAATATTCACATGAGAAAAGGATTCAAACCTTCGGCCAACAGGTGACCGATGCATAAGGTTGTCTGTTGGAGGTTCAGTGGCCAATGCAAGTGCTCCAAGAGTATCCATGATCAGGTTAACCCATAGTAACTGTAGCAAAAAAACTCACATTCAAATTTTTGTCATCGTAAAGCGATGTTTTAATGTACATAGCTCCTTAGTTTGACCACAAAGTAACTTATCCCACCAGCTTTCTCCTTTCTCTACCCCAACATGAACATGAGTTTTTAAGTCTATTCTACTTACAAACTCACTAGTTTTAAGTTCAATCACCACATAGAATGAAAAAATAAACAGTATCTTCATATCTCAGCACCCCAAAACTATATTCCATAAAATTAAATAGAACCGAATTCTACTCCGCTGTCATTTCCTCTCATCAGAAATTTGATCCGAGACGTAGGTGCATAGGAGTGTAGAGAAAGAGCAGTACCTGCACTGAATTTAAAGGAACATCGCCGGAAGATATTGCTGCCACGACATTGATTACAAGAGCTGCAACATTCACAGTAAGCTGGAATTGTATAAACTTCTGAATATTGGCATACACAGAACGACCCCAGCGAACAACCTACATTAGGGGTACAAAGCTGAGATACAATTGCTGGAAAATTGATACAAGCCATTCCTCAAGTTCAGCACTAGGAACAAGCATGCTAACCTTCACAACTGAAGCAAAATTATCATCCAAAATAATAATATCTGAACTTTCTTTTGCGACTTCTGTCCCTTGAATGCCCATAGACAGACCTATGTCTGCCTAAAATACAGGAAAAAATAAAAATAAAATCAACAGAATATAAAATGCAAAAACTAGGAAGATAAGCAAATTAGGCTACGGAACAAATGTAGTCACCAATCAGTACAAGAGGCAGAGTATGGGTTAATTAGATTTAAGAATAAAGCTGCTTGAATGGAAGGTAAATGGTCAATGATAGTTCACATAGCTGGTAGTAAGCAACAGAACAATTTCCAATTCCATGACTCACTAACAATCTCACAATTTTTACATTATAACATTGGTGAATTCCCAAAATTAGTCTAGAAAGGGCATAAAATTTACATTTATTAATGAGAACCATAGTGTAAAAGCAAGTATATTAAGCGTGCAAATAGATGCCAAGGTGCTGTTTGATAACTGAACAAACTCAATGATGATAAATTAAGTAATGAACGTTTAATTTGAAAATTTAAGTAGAGAATGTGCCATGAAGGTCATTCGGTATGCTATTCAAAATTACAAGTTTATTAGATATTTTATTTATCTTTTACAAATTAGAAATATGGTTTATAATTATTTTCATTTTATAGAGTTCAAAAGAAAAGAATATAAGATTATTGTATTTAAAAAGAACTCCTTAAATTTACTTAATACGTTAAGTAGCGAACGCTACTAATCATTTCAGCACATATTGTTGAAACTCTCCGTCAAGTAGTTCATACAAAAAAGTATCGAGCACAATGAAAAATTAAAACCATTCAAAATTTGAA
Source organism: Hibiscus tridactylites (assembly GCA_958450335.1). Taxonomy (NCBI): domain Eukaryota; kingdom Viridiplantae; phylum Streptophyta; class Magnoliopsida; order Malvales; family Malvaceae; genus Hibiscus; species Hibiscus tridactylites. The sequence continues at coordinate 8,488,035 of OY288269.1, forward strand.
CTTTCAATGGTTTATCAAACACACCCTAAGCCAATGCTTAGATACTTTTTTGTAGAAGATAATGGTTTTAATTTGGACAATGAAAAATTAAAACCATCATCGTAAAACATTATCATCACAATAAAAATAAATAAATCTAATGAAGTTAACCACAAAACCAAACCTCATGAAGTGCAGGAGCATCATTGGTACCATCACCGGTCACAGCCACAACATCCCCTCCCTTACGCAAGGCTTGAACAAGCAAAAGCTTGTCATTTGGAGAAGATCTTCCCATTACCTGCATAAACTTCCAATTAGCCACTCTTTCATGCTTGAATAATATCAGGATCTAAAGGCAATATAACAGATACCGTTATTTTCTTCGCAATTTGTTCTCTTTCTTTTTCAGGTAAGGCTCGGAACACCCTTCCTTCAATGATGGTAGGCTCAGTAACATCTTGTGCAGAACTAAGTATCCCACACTCCAAAGCTATTGCTTTGGCTGTTTGGATATTATCTCCAGTGACCATGCGTACCTAAAGATTAAAAAATCTAGGTCATATATAAGTGTTTGTAGTTTCCATAAAGCATTATCATTAATAAAAAAATTACAAGTATTTGTTCTAAATTATAGTAATTAAAAATCTTTGGAAAATAAAGGAAATCTTCACCGTTCAATATGAACTCTTTAAAAGTAGCATTCTATTCTTATAAAAAAAAAGTAGCATTCTATGCACAGTAGGTATAATAACTTCTAAAGCAAATCTTAAGAAGCCATCAAAATTACCTTAACACCAGCATCCATACATATTTTCACAGCATCTTTAACACCTGAGCGACAAGGATCCTGCAAATGATCATTAATGGCACTCCTAAGTTCCAACATGCGGAAAAAGAATGACACTATAGTGTTATAAGTTGAGATAAAAAAAGGAGAAATGTCATGGTACAAAGGTTAAATAGACCATTGCCAAATTTCCCCATTTGTGGCAGAATTAATCCACCTAAGTAAACTTCAATGAAAAAAATTGTTTCCAACAACAGATCTACTTGCTTGGATGTGCATGCAACACTCTGTTTAGTGATATATATCATGAAAATATTGCACTTGATTTGGGAAAGAGCAGTTTCTTTCTTTCAGAAGAAAAGCTTCAAATTATCATTCAGTGCAGCTTTGCATAAATTTATTTGCATCAAACATAAAGTCAAAGCTAGAAAAGATAGTCAAGCTACTAATAATAGATTAACAACCATTAATGTGGAAATACCATTAGGTAAAAGTGGGGATTCCATGCTAAAAATGTTTACCTTTATACCAACAATAGCAAGCAAAACAAGGTTATCTTCAGGTAAGACCCAATCATTACAGCTCTCTTCATCACTAGGAACTTTTTCCTGGTCACACAATCTGTATGCAAGGGCAACGCAGCGCAGGCTACTTGCAGCCATTTTGTCAATAGCAGCCTCAAAAAATTCCTGCAGAAAGGTGGTTAAACACAGAAGTTGAAGCATATAATAAACCAGTATGATTATATAATAAAACAATGATGAATATAGTTTAAATGACAATGAAGTCCATTTTTAATCATGCAATACTAAATTGTAGACTTGATATAAAGTGAGCAATTCATTTCTGATAAGAACAACATTTTCTTTCCTAATGTATTAAACACGAGGTCTAGTTTCTAATGAACAGCCATTAAGTCAAAACATGGTTTCACTAAATCAATGATCAGTCTGCATATCATCAGATACTTATTACTAAAGCACTGAGTCAACCTACAAATAGTAAAAACTAAAAAGACTTAAAAGCTAAAGTTGATTATGCAGATCAAATGAAAAGGAGATTCTCTTAACTTTTTTACCCAGGAGACTTTTCGGTAGTGCATGCATGTTATTGTGAGTGTAAATATACATAACCACTAACCTTGTCTTCATTCATGGATTGCAAGCAACCATTTGAATCAAGATATCCAGAACATGCGGCCAAAACTATCTCAGCTGCTCCCTTCCAATGTATATGAACTTCAGAATCAGACTGCCATAGAAAAAAAAAATTATTAAAGGACTTTGTCTAAATTATTAATAACAACAGTACTGTCAGTTGAAAATATTAGGCAAAAGGCTGCTTTTTTTAATGTCCTGCATCAGTTTAGCACTTGAACCTGAGCACTTCAGCAGTTCAGTTATAATTCTATCAACTAAAAAGACCCGAGCACAGAACCACATTTCCTAACGAAAGCGCAAAACCACAAAAACCTAATTTCAATCTTCTTTTTTCCTTCTTTATCCCTCCATTCCCACAGCCAAGTGAGCCAAGATCAGGCTCTTGCCTCCTTTGGCACAGCAGGGGCAAGCTGATTTAGCTCTGCCCGGAACAGTTCAGCATGAGGGTGCCAGATTAGTATACCCTCATAAAGATTTCTCTCTCTATGCTGCCCCTTCCACTCTCCTCTCTTCTCCTCCGCCAAAAATTCTCTCTAATTTTTTCAAGGACTTACTTTTCACTTCTAGTACCAGAAACCCCGAAATACAATATATGCATCCTATGTTTAGCCAACTTATTTCCCAATCCACCAGCCCAATAAAACAAAAGACAAGCCTGCATTACCCAGTCAAGAAGGCCTGGACAACAGATATTTCTACCATTCATATCCTTATTCCAGTCCTATAATCAAGTGACAATATCAATTATAAATGGAAATGAAAATGTTATTTCACAAGATTTGGTTGAATGCTCATTCGATGCAGTTAATAGTGTTTATTCTTAGTCACCCTTAAAACCCAAATCATGCTTTGATGTGTTTGAAACAGAAACTGGTGTTGTAGGCGGGAGGGGGGTGCTTATTCTAATTCCTGCCTAATAAACCTGTGTATCAAAAGTTTGACCAGTTTTATCTTCCTAACAAAAGAAAAAAGGCAAATTGAAGAAACAATCATGCTTCTGTTAAAATGCCCAAATATGAATCGAATGCAAAATAATCACGCACAATCATGTCAATATTCCTAGGAGAGAAATCATCAAAGAGCCATTAGTGTTTTAGCCTATTCTTTCAGTTACTTCTGATAACTGCATTTGAACTCTTGCAATATACCGGCGTCAACGAAGTCAGAAAGTATTAAGAGGTTAGACTGAAGCCACTACCTGTCGTACTGCAACACCACCTCGCTTTTTCTCAGAGTTGAAAGGGAAAACATGGAGAATAGTGGATTCTGATCTGATAACATCAAATTCCATCCCCAACTGCAACACAATTTTCAATGATTAGTATGTGCAAACAAAAATAAATCAGAAGTAGATGAGGGAACAAGTTCTGGGGGTACCTTCATTGCCCAAGAAAGGATAGCTTTTTCTGTAGGAGATCCAGAAATCTCAACATTACCACCATCCTGGAAAAATTAATGTAATTCAATGAGATTTCCAGCGACTTATGAACAAGAAAAACAATTATCAGCAGAACCAATTGATAAGTCAGAAGCAAGTAATTTCCTATGTAAAACATTTAAGCTTAGAGAAAAATGCATTTTCTCATGCATGCCAATTTTTTTATCTCTTGACCTTAGTATAATGATTTAGATGAACAACAGAAATAGTCTAACCTTAGGCACAAAAACATTCCCTGTGCTATTCTGAGCAACTCCTTCACTCAACAGAGACACAACTGATGGGTGCAACTGGGAAGAATCAGCAGGTGGATTTATCATCTTTTTCCCAACAATAGCTTCGACAACAGTCATCTGTGGTACTAGTTAATCAGACTGATATCTATAGCTTTCAAACAGCAGGATGAAAAAATTGAACTAAACAAATTTCAAAAGGCCCAACATGTCGGAAAAACAGATGAAAAATATTGACTGAACAAGAGCAACCCCGATGGAAATATAGCATTAAGGAAAAAAAGAGGGGAAAAAAGAAAGATAAGACACAAGGACTTGTCAATGGTTTAACTAAAATCATAAGCCAGTGTACATTCGAGGTGAGAAAGATAAGAAGATGCTGCAATCAAGAGTGAGTGTGTGTACATAACATTATTATCATCACTAACATAGAAACTTTTAACATGTAGTGCATGTTTTCCATTGAAGCAAATTCACATTTAATACCACAGAACTAATTGGAATAAATCTGAGTGATAACCTTCAGAAGTGTGGCATAAAAGGTTATGTAAGTTCTAATCCTATTAGATTTAATAGAAAGAAAGCAATAATTTTTTTACACTTTTTTTATCGCTGCTTGCATCCTTTATGTCTCTTTCCAATGGAAGGAGCCCACTGTATCTTGGATATTTCCCATTTATGAAGTGCGAGAACAGAAAGCGCAAAATCATAGTGGTATAACAAAAATCACATAGAACTAACCTCGTTTAAAGTCAATGTGCCAGTCTTATCACTGCAAATTGTTGTTGCAGAGCCCATGGTTTCACATGCTGAAAGCCGACGAACCTGTAAACCTATGTCTGTTAGATAAAGATGCTATTAAACCAAAACAAGACACAGTCATGGAAGTAAAACATTTAAAAATTAGAATTAATGAACTTGCCAAAGCTTTATCTGCCATCATCTTCCGCATTGAGTATGCAAGACTGTGAAAGTTCAAGTAAAGAACAGTGCCATGAATCAAAAAGTAGGAAAAGAAGAATAAAATATACTCAAAGCATGAGTTTAGTTGCTAGTTCATAGAAACCAAAAGCTAGGGCTTAAACTTACGTCAAGGTAACAGCCAAAGGAAGCCCTTCAGGCACTGCGACGACAACAATTGTAACCTGCACAACTCTATAGTGAGAAAATCTTGGACTTGCTATTAAATGAAATTAAAACATTAACATCATCTTTGCTTCAGGGGAATAACTATTCTGTTCCAGTGGCATTTCCGATTTTTATGTTTACTGTTGCGTGTGGAAATATGAAATTTACCCGGGGGTCAATTAAAAATTGAGACCCAAATCCTCATTTATAGGATGGTAAATAACAGTTATATCCTTACTTTTGTCCACTTTCTACTCTTTCTTTGTTCTATTTAGTAATTCAACAAGTGACAACATACACAGTTACTCCCACAATATAATAGTATAGATATATTTCTATTTAAATAAGCAACCTCTGTAATAAGCCATTCCATTTTAGTCTCACTCTATTATATTCCTTAATAATTACAATCTCATTCCCCTCTCTGCCAAAGATGATCTAAGGGACTACGGTGTACTTACTGCAATCGTAAAAATTTTAACAACATCATTAAATGCATCATCAAAACTAGTGCGTCCTTTAATAAACTGTGTAGTTCCATCTGGATTTTCAGAATTTCCAGTGAAGTATCTAGAAACCAATCAAAAGTAAGATGTTAGATGGCATGCAATTCATCTAGCATAACTAATAATTTATTGATTCTTAGCATACCTTGCCAAAAGAACAGCAAGCACAGAAACAGCCACAGAAAGCCCAACTATGCCTATAAAAGTTGCAACTCCATTTAACCGTACCTACAGTGTGTTATGAATGATAAGTTTAGGATGGAACTTGAGAATTGGAAGTAGGTACTGTTAAGGTACACGTTGAAACCTGCAAAGGGGTCTCTTCACCAGTATCCTCTGAGATACTTGCCATTAACAGTCCCCACTCAGTATTGATTCCAACACCAGTCACCTACAAATAATATAAGAAATATGACTATTCAATGGTTTGGAAGTGAAAAAGAAAACCAGTCTAAACTATCCAAGATTTTAATGAAAGATCAAATATATAGTGAAGAAACAGAAAATGAAGATCAGAATCTACAGAAGTCTTATCTCTTCTCAAGACAAACTCCCTAGTAAAGGGCTAAATGTAGCGTCCAGACATAGATAATCAAGTACCACATGTTGAGCATACCAAATCAAGTTCATCAAAAAATTTCTGTTCTTAGATTTAAAAAAGATGATTCATCATGTACGCCTTACAATTTTTGCCAGATCAAACAGAACTTTTTTTTCAAATCCAACAAGAAAAGAACATTTTATCAATACATGCATAACAAATCAAAATCTAGTTGTCCCTCATAAAGCAATATTACCAATCTTTCTCAAACTACTACCTCTATACAAGAATCATAGCAGATAATAATCGAAACATAAATGATAATTTGCACATGAAACCAGCTATCACAGCTTCTCTATAAAACACACAACCATACAATAGACAGATCAAGCAATAATTAGAAACACAAGTGCAATGCCAAAACAAAAGCACAGATCAATTCCTATTATTTCTCCACAATTTCCATAACAAGAAAGACAAAAGCTCAGTGTGAAGAGAAACAGAATTACTGTTCTGTTTTCATTGAATAATAATTATCGTTACATCAGTAGATTATATCCTAAATAGGTTAGGACTTTTAGTTTTACAAGGAGACCTAGTTAGGTTTGAACTCTAACTCTATCTGTTAGTAACAAGATAAAGATACACTTTAACTTATTTACAAACTCTAAGATTGCATTATCTAACACTCCCCCTCAAACTGGAATATACACATTGTATAATCCCAGTTTGGTTATAAATCTGTCAAAATAAGCCTTTGGCAGAGGTTTTGTAAGAATATCTGCCACTTGTCCTTCTGATGGTACATAGTGTAAAGATGTCATCCTTGTAGCAAGTTTTTCAGCAATGAAATGTCTATCAATCTCTATGTGCTTAGTCCTGTCATGTTGGACAGGATCCTTAGCTATTTGGATAGTTGACTGATTATCACAGAAAACTTCAAAACTTTCACTTTGTGTCACTCCCAAATCCTTGAGTAGTTTTACAATCCAGATTCCTTCGCAAATTCCCAAAGCCAATGCCCTGAACTCTGCCTCGGCACTGCTTCTAGAAACAACTGTTTGCTTTTTACTCCTCCATGTCACCAAGTTACCCCAAACAAAGGAGCAATACCCACTAGTAGACCTCCTGTCCGTAAGCTCACCTGCCCAGCTTGCATCAGTAAATACTCTAATGGTTCTGTCATGACTTTTTTTAAAGAATAAGCCATGACCAGGTGTACCTTTCAGATACCTTAGAATCCGTTTTGCTGCCTCCATATGTTCTTGTCTCGGATCAGTCATATGTTGACTGATAATATTCACCGGAAATGAAATATCTGGCCTTGTAAGAGACAAGTAGATCAGTTTTCCAACCAATCTCTGATAAAGCCCTTTATCAACTTCAGGGCCAAGTTTTAACCTGTCAAACTTCAAACCTGCATCCATTGGTGTATCTGCTGGTTTACAACCCAGCAGTCCTGACTCTTCGAGTAAATCAAGAACATATTTACGTTGATTAATTATCAGTCCCTCTTTATTTCTTGCTACCTCCATGCCAAGAAAATACCGAAGAGTTCCTAGATCTTTAACTTCAAATTCCCTGCTCAAAAGACCTTTCAATCTGCTGATCTCGACTTCATCATCCCCTGTCACTATGATGTCATCCACATAAACAATTAGGATAACCCTTTTATTCGAAGAAGTTACCTTGATAAATAAGGTGTGATCTGCTGAAGATTGTTTGAATCCATCCTTCAAGATGACTTTTGTAAATCTTTCAAACCAGGCTCTAGGGGACTGTTTTAGTCCATATAACGACTTCTCTAGCTTGCAAACTTGTCAAGACTGTTCTGTGCCCTTTACTCCTGGAGGAATTTGCATATAAACCTCCTCCTCAAGGTTCCCATTCAAAAAAGCATTCTTCACATCTAGTTGGTGTAGTTTCCATTCGCAATTCACTGCCAAGCTTAAAAGAATCCTAACTGAATTCAATTTAGCAACAGGTGCAAAGGTTTCTTTAAAATCAATCCCATAGGTTTGGGTAAACCCTTTGGCAACTAACCTCGCCTTGTACCTTTGCACACTCCCATCAGAATTATACTTTATAGCGAACACCCATTTACAACCAACAGGTTTTTTACCAGGAGGTAGATCAGTAATTTTCCATGTCCCATTCCTTTGAAGTGCTTCAATCTCCTCCTCTAGCCATTTTCCACTGCGGATTCTGCACTGCATCTTCAAATCTGTCCGGAATCTCCTCACCATCCAAACATGCTGTAAAAGCTTTGAAAGAGGGCATTAAACTAGAATAAGCAGCATATCTTTGGATAGGATACTTAGTACATTTTCTCACCCCTTTCCTCTTAGCAATAGGAACATAGTCACATTCAAGAAGTTGAGAAGGAATATTATCAGATTTATTACCTTCACTTCTTTCACAAGCATCTGAACCGAATTCCAATTCTTGACGAGTGCAAGATTGCAGAACAATTTCGGGAATGATTTTGGTTTTCTTTCGAGTATAGCAGTGTTAAAAAAGGCAAAAGGCGCACTAAGGCGATAGGGGTTTTATATCCGAGGCGCAAGGCGAGAGGCGAGAGGCGCACGCCTTATTGAAGTAAGGCGCACATTTTAAAAATAAAAGATATACAAGTTACATAAAACATCACTTGAAAATTCTTTACATTCAATAAAATTTTGGGTAATAAGAATAATGAGATTCTTTGAAATGTTCAACTTCAACATGAAAAATCAAGGAGAATGTATAAATGCACATGACATTGCATTAAGTTCATTTAGGGTTTAGGGTTTAGGGGTTTAAGTTTAGTAGTTTTGAATTTATGGGTTGTTGATAGAATTTAGAATTTAAAGTTAAAATTTAAGGTTTGTAGGTTAAAATCTAAATCACTAACCATATTATCCTAAAACCTAAACCCTAATTTCTAACCTTAACCCTAATCTCTAAATTCTAACCATAAACCCTAAATTCTAAACCCCTACACTAAAACCCCTAAACTCAATTAAATTTAGTTCAATTTTTAAAACTCAACCAAATTCATTTGAATTTAAATTTGATCCAATTTAATTAGTTTTTATATATATAGTGTGTTATGCTTTAAGTTCAAATTACACATTAACTCAACCAAATTAATTTAAGTTTCATTTGATTAATGTTATTTTTGTGTGGTCTCACTTTTGGCCCAAGTTAGTATGTAAAAAATAAAAAAAAAATTAAAAAAAAGCCCAAAAGAACAAAAAAAGTGAACAGGCGGCGCCTTTCTGCGCCTCGACGCCTCAGCGCCTTGTGCGCCTTAGGCGCGCCTTGCTGCGCCTCATTGAAGTCGCCTCGCCTAGACCTAATTAGGCGTTTCACCCTCGCCTCGCCTCGCCTTAGCGCCTAGGCGCGCCTCGGTAGCGCCTTTTTAAACACTGGAGTATAGACCTGCAGCTGTTTAGGAGGCTGTGAAGAAGGTTTAGTAAACTGTTTTGATGTAGAAGATGGAGAAGATAAGGTAATAGGCGATGCATTTGGGTCTTTATGAGGGGAGGAAACTTTAGGTTCAAGCAAAAGAGGACAAAGAGAAGAAGAAGGAACCGAAACCTGTTTCGAAGAAGGCTGAAAATCATTGTTAAAAGTCTGCCCCTGAATTTCAGTCGTGGAAAAATAAGGTTCCTGTTCAAGAAAGGTTAGATCCATAGTGACAAAAAATTTCCGCGAAGGAGGATGATAACACTTGTAGCCCTTCTTTAGCGAAGAATACCCAACAAACACACACTTAACAGACTTAGGGTCAAGTTTCGATCTAGTCGGACTCAAGTTTTGAACAAAGACAGTGCAACCAAAAACACGCAAGGAAAGAGTCGAACTCAGAGGCTTGAAAGAAGGAAAATAAGAAAGGAAAACATCCTTAGGTGTTTGAAAATTTAACACTCGACTAGGCATACGATTAACAAGATAAGTAGAGGTTAACAAGGCCTCTCCCCATAGATACTTAGGAATATTAGAAGAAAACATAAGGGCTCGGGTAACTTCTAAAAGATGACGGTTTTTGCGCTCTGCTATCCCATTTTGTTGGGGAGTATCAACACATGAACTGATATGAATAATGCCTTTAGTTTGAAAAAACTCTCCTAATGTTCTAGTGAAAAATTCCCCCCCATTATCAGACTGGAAAAGCTGAATTTTGGTGTGAAATTGTGTATTAATCATATTATAGAAGTCCATAAACACCCTAGCAACTTCAGATTTCTCTTTAAGCAAATATGTCCATGTAAGCCTACTATGATCGTCGATAAAAGTAACAAACCAACTACCCCCAGTGATATTCTTCACACGAGAAGGACCCCAAACATCACTATGAATACGAGAGAATGGATGAGAAGGTTTGTAAGGCGAAGGCAAAAAAGATTGACGAGTTTGTTTCGCAAGAGGACAAACAGTGCAAGTAAAAGAAGAAGGCTTTTTATTACTAAATAATTGAGGAAACAACTTTGAAAGATACAAGAAATTTGGGTGGCCTAATCTGTAATGCCACAACATAACATCATCTTTTCCTAAAGAAGTAAAACAAAGTGCAGAAGGGTGAGGAAATTGAGTGGTGGAAAAAAGATATAAACCATTCTGCAAACTAGCACTGCCAATCCTCTTCCTCCTGTCCAGTGCCTGCAAAACGCATTCAGAATCAGTAAATGTCAGAACACAGTTGAAATCCTTGGACAATTTACTCACGGACAACAAATTACACTTCAAATCAGGCACAAACAAAACATCATGAACCAGCAAACCCTCATTAATATAGACAGAACCCTTTCCACGAATCTTATAATAAGAACCATCAGCAATCTTGATAGAACGATTAACAGAGGAAGAATAAAATTCGAAAAATATATCCCTGTTACCAGTCATGTGATCTGAGGCACCCGAATCAATAATCCAAGTCGAAGTACAAGAAGCGGAAAGGAAAGCAGGAGAAGGAGAGGAACACTCTATACCTGCAGATTCTATACTGGCCACATTACCTTCACTAGGACCAGTAAACTTACTAAACATCTGTTGTAATTGAGCTATTTGTTGCTTGGTGAACCCACCAGATGCAGAATTGGAAGTATCATCAGAAGATGAACTAAGGGAAGGCTTGGATGTCGAGGATTTCCAATCAGGAGACTTCCCATGTAACTTCCAGCAAGTTTCCTTAGAATGGCCTGGCTTCTTGCAATAGTTACGAACTATACGCCCCTTCCTCGGTTTTGGAGAAGAAGAAACTTGAGTAACCAATGCAGAACTATCCGGAGCAGCCACATTCGGAACCATATAAGCACGCCTGCTCTCTTCACGTCGAACATCAGAAAATACCCCTCGGATTGAAGGAAGCGGACTAAGACTCAGAACTCGAGACTTAACTGGCTCAAAATCTTGATGCAAGCCACTCAAAAACTGAAAAAGTCTGCGCTGTTCAGTGATCTTTTTGAAGAGACCAGCATCAGTAGGAGTCTCCCATTCGTGTGAATCATAAAGATCAATCTGCTGCCATAAACTATTGAGAGTAGCATAATACTGAGTAACAGTCATCCCATCTTGCTTCAAGGCAGCAGCAGTGCTCTCAATTCCAAACAGCTCAGAATTGTTATTCGTACTGGAATAGGTATCACGAACAGCTTCCCACATCTCTTGTGCAGTCCCATAGAGAACAAACTGAGCACTAACATCAGGAGCCATGGAGTTCAATAAGCAGGACATAACACGACCATTTTCTTGAATCCACTTGTCAAGACCACTCTCGCCAGCAGCAGGTTTAGGAGTTTTACCAGTGATATACCCTAAGGTGCCATGTCCGATGAGAAACAATTTCACGGACTGTGACCACTGGAGATAATTTGTGCCTGTTAATCGAGGACACATGTTGACTGAACCAGAAGGTTCCAAGAAATCTGCCATGGAAGTAGCAGACGAGGAGGAAGGAGAGTGCAGCGCACTCGAAGAGAAATTTTCCACCATCGAAAAAAAATTCGATTGGATCGAATTTAGGCTGATACCATGAAGAGAAACAGAATTACTGTTCTGTTTTCATTGAATAATAATTATCGTTACATCAGTAGATTATATCCTAAATAGGTTAGGACTTTTAGTTTTACAAGGAGACCTAGTTAGGTTTGAACTCTAACTCTATCTGTTAGTAACAAGATAAAGATACACTTTAACTTATTTACAAACTCTAAGATTGCATTATCTAACACAGTGTACATAGCAAACATCATCCAATAGAACTAATAAATTACCAGAGCTCATCATAATGTTCAACACCGAGCAACAAGGAAAGGGAAGGAGCAAGATACATACCAGCATGGTACCAAAACCATCAGCAACTTTGCAGCCAGACATTAGAAATGGTTCTTTTTGGTTCTTGTGAACCTACAAGAAACCTAGAGCTTAAAACAACAAAGCCTGCACATTAGATAAATGTATTGCCAAACAAGCAACTTACAATCTTGCTTTCTCCCGTCATGCTAGATTCATCAATTTCTAGAGAATGGCCAGTGATTAAGACTCCATCGGCGGGGACCTAACCAAAGCATCAAACTATATTTAGTCTGCGTGCAGATGAATATCAATGCCCTGAAGAAAAAACTGAGTGACACACCTGATCACCAATTTTTAGCGGGACAACATCACCAACAACAAGATCATATATTGAAACCCTCACAGTTCTACCTCCTCTGATGACCTGAAGGGACATTAAAAAGATTAACCAAATTTAAGGTGCCCATAGAAATGGGTATTATCATACTGCAAGAAGTAGCGCATACCTCTAGTTGTATATTGCGCTTTTCCTCGTTTAGATTTTGAAATTGAAGAGATTGACGATAATCACTAGTGGCTGGAATTTTTTTTTTAAAAAGTTAGATATAGATCTTCCCACTGTATAACAATAACATTGATTATAAAAGCACTAAAATATTATACAGCTCAACCCAAACTTTAATTACAGGAAGCTGCAGTAGAACACAGGGCTTATGTACAAATTGCATTCTATTTATGAAAACTTAACAAATTGATACCTGTAACAAGTATAACAAGAAAAACAGCGAAGAAAATGCTACCCCCATCATACCATCCTTCTTTCAAACCCTATAAAGAATATCAATTAAAACAATTACCAATTAAGATAATAGAAGAAGAAATAAGAAAGGAACAAAGAAAAAGTAAAACCAATGTGAAGTAAACGATCAGAGCAAACAACAAGGACAAAATAGTCAAATCAAGTTTTTAAAAAATTAATCCTTTCCGTTCCCTTCCTTTATCTCCAAATTTACAGAACTAAAAGATGGGAGTTTTAAGAGAAATGGAGACCATTTTTCAATTCCCCTATTTATTTATTTGGGGGAGGGGAAATGAAAGAAAATGGAGCGATATTGAGCACCCGTCACTTTCCTTCCTTTTATTCAAGTGCAACCCAAATGAAGGGAAAACTTTCCCAATATCCCCTCTTTTCCTTTCTTTCCCTCCCTCCCCCTTAATCCAAACACGCTATTAGTAAATTCAAAGCAAAGAAGAGTTTTACCTCTGTCTTTATTCCCAAACCCAGTGACACAGCAGCTGCTATAATCAATATAATGAGGGTCAAATCCTGCCACGCCTCCCAGAGGAACATCTAAAAACCAGTATAGATATCAATATTTGTAATCTGTAAAATTTCTAACTAATTGCAAATGGAAAAAATGACCAAAAATAATAATTTACCCAGAAACTCCGTCCCTTTTTCCGTGGATATGTATTTGATCCAAATGCATTCCTCCGGTTTGACAAATCAGCCTCGTCCTCGTTAATTCCTTTCTCTAAATTTGTTCTCAACAGACCTGACAACCCTTTAACCTGAGGAAGGAATTCACTATGAATAACAGACGGGAATAATAGATGAAGCACCAAGTAAAACAAGAAAATTGCAATTATAGGTAACTTACTCCGCCATATTGTTCAAGTACAGATAACTTATGATCACGGGTCATTGATGCAAGCTGTTCTAGTCCAATTGCATAATTACCACCATCAACTGGTGATGCAACTGGTGCATCTGACACTGAAATAGCACAAATATGTTAACACGAACACAAAAAATAAAAAAAGAAATAGCTGGAAAAGAAAAACAATCTTAGAATTGAGAAATATGCTCCTCCAAAACAAAATAAAACAATCAATAAGATCACACTGCAAAAATCAAAATTAAAATCGACTTTGAAGTTAAGAGGCCCATAGAAAATGAATACAGATGTAAATTAGCAAGTTCAAACAATGTGCATCTTCATAACAACACCATTTTCGTCAATAATGACTAAAACATTCATTTTGTTGAAATATCCGGTTGGAAGTGTCAAACTTTCTTGTGACTAATAAATCAGAGAGTAAAAATAAAATGTTATCCTATTAAAAAAAAGCAGTACTATCAGTGAGGGGGGTATGGCACTTCCCAGCCATGAATAGACAGAAGTGAGCCTCCATAGCTGTAAGGCGCATTTGGATTAAGGAAAGCAGTACTTATTCCGCACAAATAGGAGATAATCAGAATAAAAGTAAAATAACCACTTCAAGGTCTGGAGGAAACTAAATACAGGTAAAAAAATGTTATGTATTGTGAGAATGATTTCAAGATATTTCTACTATTTACTGAAATTGGATATTGGGGCAGAAGCAAAGAAAGTCCTAAAAAACAGAATTGTGAGAAAAAAAACTAAGGAAAATATGTCAGTAAAGCAGCATACCAACTTGATTTTCCCCAGCCAATTTGAAAAGCAATGCTGCCTGGAGTAACAAAAAAAAAAGCATCAGTTTGACATTACTGGAACAAAAATATCTAACTAAAATGTTGATTAAAATATTTAAAATTACTCTGATGACTTGTGCATGAGCTCTTATCATCCTCTTTCTTTGCTCGTTTTCCTCTTCCTTTTTTAAGTCCAATGTGTAGCGAAATCGACGAGAAGCATTTAGAACAAGTGCTGCTTGCTGTAAAAGAAAAAAAAATCAGAATATATAACCAAAAGATCATCAGCAGGATTAATGCTACCTCCCATTACCATAGGTACCAAAATATAAGGTCAAACCACTATTTCATTGCATAAGGACAATTTACAATAAAGATAATACGAAAAGCATAAATGTTAAGCAAAACAGTGTGGTGTAGGGAGAAAGTGACAGTAAACCAATAGAATTAAGGTTAACAAACGGGTTAGAAGTTGGAATTCTTGAAAACGTAAGGTTATATAAACCTCCATGTGACAAATATCACCAACTGAGAAAATATACTTTAGTATCAACACTTGCAAGGAAACATCTTCCCTCGGAATAAAACTGATTGCAGTGGATTAGTCAAGAATTCAGCCATTGAGGACTGCTATTCTGCTAGAAACATTGATGGTAAGTTGTACCTTAAACCGAAAAACAAGGAATGTGATTATAATGCCACCTCAACAGTTCAAACAAATAGTACCCTCTTCAATGAATAGAGAACTCAATTTATCTGCCTTTGCCACACAAAAATGAAAAAATCTGATAATTAGGCAGTACCTTTTTCTGCTTGTATGTGTTTCTTTTGCCAGCCACTTACGATATTATTATGAAAACACACTATGACAAGATCAAGGAGCATTCTACCCTGACAGAGAGGGTATGATAAATGCCAAAACAGATAAATGCCCAAGTTGAGAGATTATTCGAGTGTATCGACTTGACAATAGGAATGAACCTAATGAAGTAATATTGATAATGAGAACTTGTCAGAATTTTTGCTTAAAATTCTTGGGTCCACAATACCATCATGATTCTGGAGTTTCCCAGCAATACATTGATAGGCCCTCTAGGACTAAGATGTTTCAGGCCAGTAGCATAGACTTCATTATCAACATCCTCCCTCAAGCATGCCTAGTTCAAAGTACAATATGCTCCACGGACTCATTGACTTCCAAAGAAATGCACAGTCAGCACTTGCTGCTATTAATGCACTATTATCTGTTCAGGCTTTTTTCAACTGTACATGTTAAAGTGATCCTTGATCCACAAGGTACTTTAAACAACATAAAAAGCATAGAACCCTATTCTCTTGATCAAAAACAAAAGGCGATCAGTTTAGTAGCACTCCATGCATATTTAATTCTTGAGCACATAAATCATAATGAGATCTTGACGCATCAAATTCCAACTTGCCACAACATAATCAGCATCCTCCCTCAAGCATGCCTATTTCAAAGTACAATACTCTCCATGGACTCATTGACTTCCTAAGAAATGCATTGTCAGCACTTGCTGCTATTAATGCAATATTATCTCTTCGGGCTTTTTTCAACTTTACACATTAAAGTGATCTTTGATCCACAAGGTACTTTAAACAACTTACACAGCATAGGAAGCCTATTCTCTTGATCAAAAACAAAAGGTGATCAGTTTAGAAGCACTCCATGCATTTAATTCTTGAACACATAAATCATAAAGAGATCTTGACACATCAAATTCCAACTTACCACCACATATTCAGTTCTTCTCGTCATAATTCAACTCCAGATGATTCAACAAACATAATCCCAGATACACTTTAGCTTTAGAATCATGACTCAAAACAATCAAATCCAGAAAGGGAGTAATTGAGGTTAAATTGCAACAGCATCCCAATTGTAAAGCTAGTGTGGTCACTGCATATTTTGGAGGGAAAGAAACAGCAGATGGCATGGGAAGCCTTTCAATTTGTATCCTGTTTGCAGCAATAGTTTTGCTGAATGTTTTAATTTTGTAACAGGGCATTATGCTTTCTTTGGATAATTGATATTGCAATTATCCTGAAAAGAATACCTAGTGTAGAGCTTCCATTTTCAGACCGATCATACGGTACACTTACTTGGATTTGGAAACCACCTACTCAGTACAGTGATTGAGGCAAAGAATGTAGCATTATAGCTAAAAACAGCTAAACATTTCACCCATGCTTCAGTTCAGTTCATTCTGGCTGCTCATATATTTATAACATGATCCGACTTGGGTAAAAGTTTCACACAAAACAGACATGATGAATCCTCCATTCTGATGTTAGCCCAAGCAAGCATTGGATAAGATATAACAATTTGCAATGTGGTCATTCTGAGCTTGCATTTAAACATAGAAAGCATCACCAAAAAAATCTTCCTCGTCCAGTACAATGAATAACAAGAAGAAGAAGAAAAAGAGAAACAGCTTAGACACACAAGTGAAAATGAAGTTCATTTAATTGCCACTAAATCCTATATAGCTACTTATATCTCAATTACAATGAGAGAAAAAAAACAGATAAACAGACAATTTTACAGGAGAAAAGGGGTTACCCTCCAGCGTCTGAGAGTCTCGGGGGGAGCATTCTTAGTTTGAGCAATGTCAAAGGGATCAGAGGGGTCGGCGTCAGGATCAAGGTGATTGTCGAGATCATCATCGTCCTTGGAAAGGCCAGCCTCCACATCATTAAGACGGAGGAGATCATTTCCTGATGAAATGCTACTCATGTTGACAACTACGATCGCAATTCACCGGAAATACTGTCGCAAGGGAGATGGCACGCCGGCCGAACACAACAGCACAGACCCCTTATACAAAGGTGGGCCACCTGCAATACAGAAAGAAGAACCCTTTGTTATCAGAATTCAGAAGCAAATCCAAACCTTTATACTCTCTTTTTTTCCCCTCAACTTCTCTAGTTTTAGAAACTAGAAAACAAAAAACAAAGTACGGAAAAAACAGAATCAAAACACCAGCAAACCGTACAGGAACAAGGAATGAATCCAGAAGATGCGGAGGACTTTGCAGCCAATATCATTCTGTCACAGTAACAAGAAATGCCTAATTCTTTATTTCGTACGGCCAAATTGGTCTTCCTTTTTTGTTATTTGTTATTTGTTTTTTTGCAAGGAATGAAACGCTGAGAAATGAGAAGAAGAACAAAACAAGAAACAAAAAAACAAAACACAGTTAGATCACGGTTGGGTTTTACCAGAAAAGCAAGCGGAAATCCCACCACCGATGAGTTGGTTTAGGATCGAAACGACGGCAGCAAGGGATTCGCGTTGATTTCCCATATGAGTCATTGCTCGACTGAGACCTCATAAAAATCAAATCTTTAAATTCCATAGTGAAGTTTCCACGAAGTTTCCAACAATACAACAACTCAAGTGAGTAATTGTGAGGAGCCCGTTGCATTGCAGCCATTAGATCAAAAAACAGGGGAGTCATCTAGAACATTGAAATAAATAAAAAAAATTAAAAAAATACATATTCACTAAAACCCATTTCACTCAGAATCAAACCTGCCATTGAAGCTCTAAGCTATCAGTATCTCTTAAAAGAATCAACTTGAAAATGGTTTCATTCCAGACAATTCAACACCCAAAATGGTTCCTTCAACAAACAAAAAAACACCCAAAATGGTTTAATAGAGTGAGCAAATAAGCAAGAAGTCAGAAGAAACTGAAAAGAAAATATATCGGCTTCAAGACTCTTTGAAAAGGAAGTATTTTGGTTTTCTAATCACCCTTTAAAATGCATCTTACAGTTTTACATACATGATTTGGATTCAGTTGAAGACGAGCTTAGAGTGAACTACGGTGATGCATAAGCAAGGTGAGCACCCAGGTTCCTCTTTCGAAGTGGGCTTCTCCTTAGCTTGGTTGTTCTTTGAACAATTAGAGCCGGGGTGTTCAAAAATACCTTGATCCAACGGACCGACCCGATCACTCGAACTTAAAAATGTCGGGTAATTTTTTTTTTAAAAATTACTCGATTCAGTAATTTTTCTAAAACACGGGCCAGAAGTTTTATCTTACTGGTATCCGACTCGACCCGATAATTTTTAATATTTTTTATATTTTAAATTATATTTTTATTTTAAGTTTCTTAATATTTTTACTCTAAAATTAAATTTAAATCTTTAAATTTTTTCTATGTTTGTATTATATATTTTAAGTTTTAAATTTAAAATTTAAAAAAAATGTGTTTAATATGTGATTTTTAAAAAAATATAATTAAAAAACAAAACGCACCCGAATTTTACGGGTACCCGAGTGTAACGGACCAGGACATGAGCTGGGAAAAGAGGTACCCGGATGAACCGGGTACCCGAAAAATCGGGTACTCGACAATAAACAACCCTACTTAGAGCTTATAGGGTTAGGCACTCCTACCTTTACGCCAAAATTAGGCTTGAGTTATACAATTTCTTATAAAAATGGTAAGAATTTATATAGTTACACATTTTTTTACAATCAACACATATTCTTACACAAATGGTAAGAATTTAGGTTAGCATAATTATGTAATTAGTTAGTTACACAATAATTAATTAGTTACACAAATGATAACAATTTTTTTGTAGTTATATAATAATTATGTAGTTATACAATTTCTTATTTATCCTACACAAATTCTTAATAAAATGTATAACTCAGTTTTGTTTTTTAATCAAATATAAAAATTTATGAGAAAAGTTTTGTACAAATATGACATTAAAAAAGAACAAACATTCGAAAATAACACAAACATGAGCACTAGATAAACCTGAAACATGGAATCAGATAGGAGTCGCCATGCGATCGAACAGAGGGAGGAGAAAGAAGTTGTTGTGACTATCAATAGAGAGGGAAAAAATTTGAATTTCAGCACCACAAAGCAGCTTGGCGATGAATACCGGTAACACCAACGAGAAATTTAAAAGTTAGACCGAACAGGACGGCAGAATCATTCGAATGAAAAGACTTCTTTTAAAAAGAACGCAAAAGAGCAACGAGATTCAAAGGTCACTTGCAAAAAGAACATTATCGGAAGAGGAGTTGCTAAAACCACCACTGACATTCCTCAACTTTGCAAAATCAAACAATGGGGAGCAGAATCAACAAAAATGAAGACACAAACGGGAAGGACCGACAAACATCGAATCTCTCCACTTAATTTTCCTCGTTTCGAGTTGATAGAGCAGACCAATCATCTCTCTTTCAAAAAGAGACCAAGCTTAAACCGTGGCGATCAGGGATAACATAACCCATCGAAAACTCTAGAAAAAAGTAAAAAAACAAAATCGAAAGAAAAAATCGACAATGGGCTGAAAGAAGCAGAGAATAGAGAGAAAGGGAGGCCAACTGTTTGAGACCAACAGCTGACCGCCGACAAAAACTCAAAGCTAGAGTTTTTTTTTTATATTTGGGGAAGAGAGAGCACCGGGGATACATTTATCTATGTAAGTTATTTTTTGTCTAAATCCCGAGTTTTGTTTATAGGCTTACATAACAAATTAGTATATCAAGTATATCAAGTTTTTATTTAGATATTTATAGTATTTTTTGGTTAAAATAAGTATTTAAAATATTTTTTTAATTAAAATAAGTACTTAAAGTATTTTTTTGGTCAAAATAGATATCTAAAGCATATGTTTTTATCAAAAATAGGTGCCTAATCCATTTTTAATCAATGACTCATGTTAATTTTTAAAATCTTAGATGAAAAATATATGTACTTTAAATACTTATTTTGACTAAAAAATACTTTAAATACTTACTTTGACTAAAAATTATATTTTAAGTATTTGTTTTGACTGAAAATACTTTAAATGTCTTAAATAAAAATGTTACTAAACTTTAAATACTTATTTATGATCTAAACCTTATTTATATCCGTAAAATCTTCAGCGAACTAAGAAATTAATTAACTAAGTAACATAGTTCAGAAACGACCAATATTTTACCTTTTTTACTAGAAATTACTTAGTTTACAAATTTTAAAAGAAATTTAAAAGTATTTTTTAATAGAAATTTTAAAAGTATTTGAATAGAAATATTAAATATAAAAAATTGATGTTTTTAGAAAGAAAGAAAAAGTTGAACTAATTTGTTGTTGTGGTTGATGGTGTATCTAATTCAACGCAGCCCTTATTCCCAAGAATAACTTATGGTATGTAATTTGTCATACAAATTTCGCTAATATATTTTATTTTATAAAAAATAACATATTATCACGTGTCTCATTAAAAACTCTCTAAATTTATACGAAAAAAAGACCACATGTAATAATATGATTAACTATAAATACTAAACGAGAGAGTCTCGGCAAAAAAAAAATAAAGGCACTAAGCCAACAAAAGAAACATAACAGAATTGAAAGTAACCAAATTATAGATGATCATCCTCACGAAGGAAAGGGATGATCTCCTCTGGAGGAAATACATACTGAACACCAGCCATGCTCACGGAATATGTTAGATTAGTAAGGTTTGTTCGAACCCACTCTTTAAAACCCATGGTAATGAATTCACCAAACTTATCCTGCTTGATCAAAGCAACCCAAACTGAGCTCGCCGATGGGCACGACCATAAAACATGGCTCACAATTTCTACATTTAGCATGCAACAAGTACATCGAACATCCATGGCATAATGTCTCCGCACTCGTTTTTCATTCATCATAAGTTTATTACAACAAGCGAGCCAAAGGAAAATTTTAACGTGTTGAATGTCCCATATACTTATGGATTATTTTCCAAAGAGCATCCTCATCACCCGTAGGTAGCTCAATTCGTACACCATAAGCATCCTTCACCGAAAAACTCTTGCCAGTACTGCCCTTCCATCCTACTGTATCACAAGGCAGTTGCGCCACTAGTCCCTTGATAGATGCCCTTTGATGAGTTCTCAAATATGACATATTTCATTTGTTATTTTTCTAGCTATTGGGACTTCTTGCTGCTTAATACATGCTGTTTTTGTTATATTTTGTGCAGGAACCCAATTTTGGAAATAGCAGTGAAAATGGGGCATTTCTGCAGTTTTTATTATAATTCTGTCATGACTGGCATCATGGGCACGACACCGGGCACGACGCGTCTGACGTAGCAGTGACGTGGCAATGACGTGGCGACTTCTAGAAGCTTCTGGAACGTTCTGAGAGAGCTTATCAGCTTATCCGATTAGATTTTCTGCATTTAAATTTCAAAACATTTGAATTATTTATCTTTTGTTTATTATTTTAAATTATCTCATCACTTTATCTTTGTAAATCTAAGCCTATAAATACCACCCTTGGTAAAGGCTTAGATCATCAATCATTTTAGTTTTCATCTTCTAGCTTGAAACATTTCTAGTTTTAATTAAAAGTTCTCTTTTTCTTTATTTCCTTGTTCCATTTATTTTATGCTATTTAATTACTTTTCTAAAAACCAAGTTAAGTATGATAATTAATATCATGCTTAGCTAAATTTCTTGAGCCAAGAGTTAGCCAAATCAATTCTAATCGTGAGAATTGAACATTGCCTAAATTCCTTCGGGAATACATTTTTATCTTTCTGTTTAGATAGTTTGGCAATCGGCCTTACTAAAGTTTTTAATCGTTTTTCAAATCAAAAAGAGCTCGTTGGTCTGGAATCGTTTAAAGACATAGTTGGGAGGAAGGATCGGCCTGTGGCAAATTCGACTTCCTGTGAACACTCTTAGCGGCGGTCCGCTAAGGAAAGATAAAATCAGAAGCGATTCTTTTTAAGACAATTTCTGAGTCGGGCTTTTCCTGCTTTCAAAACTAAATACTTTAACGGCGATAGACGTGGTTAATTTGTTTAAGAATCAACCTTCGAAGATAGTCTTGGGAGGATTGGTTACTCGAGAGAGAAGCAAGTTGCGACGGGTTGGGCCTCGCAGACTGTAACCGACATGATCCCCGAAGTAAAAATTTATTTCAATGATCGAAGGAATTGACAAGGCTAGCTCGAGGCTAATTTGCATATTTGGTTTTCTTATTATTTTAATTTTTGAATTTTATTTTATTACTTTACTTCATCCAATATCAAATCACTCCTCCCATTTTATTTAATTATTCTGCAGATATTCCTGGAAGTAGTAATCGAAGCAATCTTCAGTCAATAATTCCAGCTAATCTCCTCGCGGATCGACCCTCTTTCCTTATAACTACTTTTCTTTATTTTTTTTTCTTGAAAGAGGTTAATTATTTATTTATTTTTGACCGGTTAAACGACGACTTGTCAAAATTGGCGCCGTTGCCGGGGAGATTTATTTTCGGCAATTTTTGACTGATATTTGTTTTATTTTATGACCAGGAAGAATCCGGGTATTTTAGCTTCATACAACCCGGAAATTGAAGCAAGCTCTCGTAGAACTCACGGCGAAACACTTCGACGAAAGAAGCAACAAAGCACACGACAATCCGAACAGGAATCCACTTCCGAGACCACACCAATCGACGAACCTACACAAGAACCAGAACCGATGGCAGATCAAACAATTCGAGAGCTGAACGCAGCCCCTACTGTGCAACAACCCCTTTGTATCGCCTTTCCTCACGGTGATACCCCATTCCAACTCAAAACAGGCCTAATTCACCTATTACCCACCTTTAATGGCCTCCCTACTGAAAGCCCACATAAACACCTTGCCGAATTTCACATGGTGTGCAGCAGCATGAAACCGCAAGGAGTTTCGGAGGATCAGATAAAACTAAGGGCATTTCCTTTTTCTTTAGCCGGAATGGCTAAAGAATGGTTATTTTATTTACCTCCGAATTCTATTAATACATGGGCTGATCTTTCTCGTGTTTTCCTTGACAGGTATTTCCCTGCAGCAAAAGCGACTGAACTTAGGCGAAGCATTTTGAGTATCCAACAAATGCACGACGAATCCCTATATGATTATTGGGAAAGGTTCAAGAAGCTGTGCGCAAGCTGTCCGCAACATGGCCTATCCGAGCAAACACTCCTTCAATACCTATATGAAGGAATGTTACCAATGGACAAAAAGATGGTAGATGCAGCAAGCGGTGGGGCGCTCGTTAACATGACTCCTACTACAGCGAGAACATTAATCTCCACAATGGCTGCAAACTCGCAGCAATTTGGTTCTACAAGTGAACCCAGCCGACGGGTTCACGCAGTAAGCACAATTTCATTAGAGAATAAAATTGATAATTTGACTAATATTGTGTATTCTCTTGTTTCAGGGGAGATAAAAGCTGCTAAGGTATGCGGAATATGCACTATGCCAGATCACGCAACCGACTTATGCCCATTGTTGCGAGATACGTCTGGTGCCCAAGTTAACGCCATACACAACTTTCCCGGACCTCCCCAAAGACCCTACAACCCACATAGCAATACATTCAATCCCGGTTGGAGAGATCACCCAAACTTGAGCTACGGTAATCAGAACCCAAATTACCAACCTAGGCAACAACCTCCCTACCAAAACCAAGCACCCCAAAAATCCTCGCTTGAGTCTATTGTTGAGAGATTGGCAGTTTCGCAGGAAAAATTCCAAACCCAAACACAATCCCACCTCCAACAAATCGACAAACAAATAAGCCAACTAGCTCAAGCCGTTAGCCGTATAGAATCCTAGGGAAAGTTACCATCCCAAACCGAAACCAACCCAAGAGAAAACGTCAGTGCGATAACTTTGCGTAGTGGGACAGTGATAACGCCTAAACTGCCCAAGCAAGATGAGCAAAAATCCGACGAGCAAGGCAACTCTTCGAAGGACCAGAACGAAAAGTCTCCACCCATTGCAGGTAACTCTAAATCCAATATTTTTGTTTCTACTTACGAACCTGTTCCTCCTTTTCTAGGTAGATTGGCGAAACGAGATAAAAAGGAGGAAGAGAAGGAAATTTTGGATGTATTCAAAAAAGTGGAAATCAACATTCCACTTTTGGATGTTATTCGGAAGGTCCCTAAGTACGCAAAATTTTTGAAAGATCTATGCACAAACCGAAGGCGATTGTCTGGGAATGAAAGAGTTAACCTTGGTGAGAACGTTTCGGCTATTCTTCAAAGACCATTGCCGCCAAAGTACAAGGATCAAGGTATGTTTGCGATTCCTTGTAAAATTGGGAATGTTGGGATAAAAAGAGCGATGTGCGATTTAGGCGCATCTATCAACGGCATGCCGTTAAGCGTCTACAACAAAGTTTCGATTGAACCATTGAAAGAAACGCGAGTGACGGTTCAACTAGCTGATCGATCAGTCATCTACCCTGAGGGAGTACTAGAAAACATGTTGGTACAGGTAAAAAATCTTATTTTTCCTGCTGATTTTTATATTATTGACATGGAAAATGATCACAACAATAACGAATCCGAAATCTTGCTTGGCCGACCTTTCCTATCAACCGCGCATACAAAGATTGATGTCCGCGACGGTATCTTATCTATGGAATTTGATGGGGAAGTAGTTAAATTTGATATGTATAAAGCTATGAAGTATCCTGATTCGGTCGCAAGTTTAAATTTCGTTGATATTATAGATCTGTTAGCTAATGATTTGATCGAAACTGATATGTGTTATGACTTTTGTAGGGAATTCGCAGATCTCGACGATAAAAACAAAGGCGAAATCATTTCAAATCTTTCTTCCCTTTCTAAGTTTCGATTAATTCCAACTCGATCTAAACATTTTCCATCAATTTTGCAGGAACCAAAGCCAAGGTTGGAACAGTTTGATTATGTAATTTTTGGTGACAACCAACCCCTGCCCACCATTATTTGGAGTAGTTTGTCGCATCGGGAAGGAGGTAGAAACTTAGTTGTTGTTTTGCGCACAATTAAAAAGATGGAGGAAGGCATTAAAACGACAATGGATGGACGTCACCGTTTATTTGAAGAACTTGCTTTTGAAGAACAAAAAATTTAGCAAAGGTCGTCGAGCTAAACGACGTTAAACAAAGCGCTAAATGGGAGGCAACCCATTAGTTTATTTTTCGTCAATTTTTACTTCTTTTTTTATTTAATTTATGCTTCTTTATTTTTCATTTTCTTTCGTTGCCTTAATAAATTTTCTTTTTCATCTGCAGGACTTCTTTTCGCACAGCAAGCCAAGCCACGCTTCTAACCCTTCACAGCAGCACATTTCGACCCTAAGCATTGGAGTGCACCGTTTCATTAAACAGTGCACATTAGCATAGCCCAAAGAAGCCGGCGCATCTTAGCCCATCCCCTTTCCCCTTGGCATATCACCCCGATTTTCCTTTTTTCCCCTCTCCCTTTCTTTCATTCCCGCAAACTACCAAACCCTAGATAACTCACCAGCCGATTCACTCAGCCGCAATCCACCATGCCCCGCACGCGACAACAGGCTCGCCGGCTTCCCCAAGAACCGCCGTTGGTCATCGGTGGCGTCTTGCATCGCCACGATTTATGGCGATCAGCAGCGATTCCGAACTGACTTCCGCACCTTCTCCACGCCGCGATGGTCGACGATGGCAAGCCTCAAATCCCTCGAACGAGATTCCTCCTCCCTAGCGTGATGGCCGACGACCAGCAACCATTCGACGGGTGCCCAACAAAAATGCTGAACCACCCTTCGCTGCACCCTCTTTCGCACATCCGGCAGTCCATTCAAAGCCCTATGCCGCCGCTGATCCGAGCCACTCATAGTGCACCATTCCCATCGACTCACTCTACATTCACGGGGAGTATCTTTTGCCCTTATTTTCTCTTTATTTCCTTAATTTTTATGAATTGGGGCAATTCATTTAAGTGAGGGGGAGGGTAGCAAACCACTTGCCATGCTTATCTGATATATGTTTGATTTTGGTTTAACTTTTAGAAAATATTTTATTTGTCATTGCTTGCTGTCCAGCATGTTATAATTGTTATAGTGCATAGAAATATTTGAATGATGACATTTTGATAATCAAATGGCATGAGTATAATGATAGTTTGACATCTCTTTTCAATTTGTCTTGATTGTGATAATTGGATTTTTCTCCTAGCTTAATCAACTTAGCCTAATTTTGTGAGAATTTGAGCCTTGAGCATGCATCTTATTTTTTATGCTCGTTTTTCCTTGCTTGAGAGTGTCATCTTGAATTTAGGAATCTAGAACTTGTGCCTTGTATACGATTGGAGACTACACTAGAATGAGGTGATTTAAGATGATTTAGGCATTAGGATTTTCTCTCTTTCATTAAAACTTACCTTTCGCTTAGTGAACCCTCTTGAAACCTTATATCCCATTTTTTTGGCTTAACCCTCAACCAAACTTTTTGATTGAATGCTAGAAATTGTATTGCTAGACAAAAAAGGGCTGCAATTCGAATAAAGGGCAGAATTTTTCGAGAAAAAAAAAGAAAAAAAAAGAAAAACAGAATAAAGGAAGCAATTGCTTCGAAAAGAAAAAAGAGAAAAAAAAACAGTTTCGAAAAGAAGCAAAAAAATGTGTGTTTGCTTGCCCATTTTTAGCTCCTTTTTAATGTCTTCGCTGCTGAATGTTTGAAATATCTTGCATTGATCATCCTCTTTTGTTTCTCTTCCCATATTTCTATTTTTTTCTAAACCCACATTACACCTTGAACAAAGACCTAATGATTTTTGCACCTCGATTCTATTAAAGTAGTGGAGAATTGAACTTGTTACAAGTCTATGGAAACCTTTGTTCATGCATGACTTAGAGTGCTTTTGCTTCACATTTACCTTTAAACACTTTGAGTGCTCTTGAGTGTACCTTGGTGAGGATTAAGACTAGGTTAGGATTTGATTACTACTTGATAGACGATTGAAAGAATGAAAGACTGTTCTTTGCTTATATCCACTTGGTTTGATTTGTGTCCCTTTCATGGTATTTCTTTTGCACTTGAACTCTTATAATTATGCTTGATGCTTGTAATGGCTTGAGAAATGCATTCTTGGTTAATATCTCTTTCGGACATACTTGAGGACAAGTATGAGACAAGTGAGGGGGAATTTGATGAGTTCTCAAATATGACATATTTCATTTGTTATTTTTCTAGCTATTGGGACTTCTTGCTGCTTAATACATGCTGTTTTTGTTATATTTTGTGCAGGAACCCAATTTTGGAAATAGCAGTGAAAATGGGGCATTTCTGCAGTTTTTATTATAATTCTGTCATGACTGGCATCATGGGCACGACACCGGGCACGACGCGTCTGACGTAGCAGTGACGTGGCAATGACGTGGCGACTTCTAGAAGCTTCTGGAACGTTCTGAGAGAGCTTATCAGCTTATCCGATTAGATTTCCTGCATTTAAATTTCAAAACATTTGAATTATTTATCTTTTGTTTATTATTTTAAATTATCTCATCACTTTATCTTTGTAAATCTAAGCCTATAAATACCACCCTTGGTAAAGGCTTAGATCATCAATCATTTTAGTTTTCATCTTCTAGCTTGAAACATTTCTAGTTTTAATTAAAAGTTCTCTTTTTCTTTATTTCCTTGTTCCATTTATTTTATGCTATTTAATTACTTTTCTAAAAACCAAGTTAAGTATGATAATTAATATCATGCTTAGCTAAATTTCTTGAGCCAAGAGTTAGCCAAATCAATTCTAATCGTGAGAATTGAACATTGCCTAAATTCCTTCGGGAATACATTTTTATCTTTCTGTTTAGATAGTTTGGCAATCGGCCTTACTAAAGTTTTTAATCGTTTTTCAAATCAAAAAGAGCTCGTTGGTCTGGAATCGTTTAAAGACATAGTTGGGAGGAAGGATCGGCCTGTGGCAAATTCGACTTCCTGTGAACACTCTTAGCGGCGGTCCGCTAAGGAAAGATAAAATCAGAAGCGATTCTTTTTAAGACAATTTCTGAGTCGAGCTTTTCCTGCTTTCAAAACTAAATACTTTAACGGCGATAGACGTGGTTAATTTGTTTAAGAATCAACCTTCGAAGATAGTCTTGGGAGGATTGGTTACTCAAGAGAGAAGCAAGTTGCGACGGGTTGGGCCTCGCAGACTGTAACCGACATGATCCCCGAAGTAAAAATTTATTTCAATGATCGAAGGAATTGACAAGGCTAGCTCGAGGCTAATTTGCATATTTGGTTTTCTTATTATTTTAATTCTTGAATTTTATTTTATTACTTTACTTCATCCAATATCAAATCACTCCTCCCATTTTATTTAATTATTCTGCAGATATTCCTGGAAGTAGTAATCGAAGCAATCTTCAGTCAATAATTCCAGCTAATCTCCTCGCGGATCGACCCTCTTTCCCTATAACTACTTTTCTTTATTTTTTTTCTTGAAAGAGGTTAATTATTTATTTATTTTTGACCGGTTAAACGACGACTTGTCACCCTACGAAGGAAACTCGACGACACAAGGTGCTGAAATTTTTCCCAAGTCCAATTTTCCCAACAATCAGCCATATCCGCAACTGAAGCGCGGGATAACTCCAACCCGATATCGGCTGTAGCATTATTGATTAGAGGGCCAAACTTCCCAAGCCAAGGGTCATGCCAAAACCAAATGTCGCGACCATTGCCAATGCTCCACACGACATTATCATGCACATTAGGGGTGTTCATGGTTAACCGTTGGTTAACCATTAAGAACGAGTCTCTAATTTTTTATGTATTCTTATATACATTCTTTATGCATTTTCTCTCTAATTACATTAAGAACATAGAACTTTTGCACTAAGAACATAGCTTATAGGTTAACCGTTATAGTATTTTGGTTAACCGCGAACACCCCTAATGCACATCACTCCATACCACCTCCAAGCCCTTCCATAAACAAAAACCACCACGAGTGTTGAGAGCATCCAAAATTAATTTATCACATTTTTACTTTGCCAGTAGGAGACGTACCCATAGTGCATTCGTTCGAACCATTAATTGAAAGGCTAATATTAAAATTACTAAGAAGAAATTATTTTAGAGGAAGCTGACGATGATATATTCGAGAATCAAAATGATGGAATTTGTAAATATAAAAAAATTAAATTTATTGAATTGTTTAAAAATTAAGATCAAACTAATAGGGTATATAAATTCTAAGGGCTGAAATTGTTATTATTCCGGTTAAAAATGAGACATACTAGTAATTATGTTAATTATTTAACGTCAGTTGATTAAAATATCGAATTTTGTACGAATAATCAGTTGGTCTAGTGGGATGAGACATTAGATCTCTTAAGCAAAGTCAAGATTCGAATATTAATGTTACGAATTGAAAAATTGGGTTGGGAGGATCGCCTCCATAATGGGTCTTTAGTCTTTACAATACTCAATTCAGATTAGTCACCCAATGGGTTGGATACCAATGGTTATACAAAAATATTAAATTTTGTAATGTTAGTGATTAAGTCGGAAAAAAAACAGTTTGGTGACTAAATAGAAACATGCTTATAGTTAGATGACCAACTCTCTAGTTTATTAAATTTCTTTTTTTATAAGACTTAATAGACAAATTGACTCCTAAAATATGGCATTATTTCCATTTTGGCACGTAATGTTATTTTTTTTATCAAATGTAATCCTTAGAAGGTGTTTGGTTTGTAGGAAAGGATTATCGTCGGAATTGCATTCGACAGTCATAAATCATACAACCATCTAAGCCCAGTTATGCATCCACCGTACTTAGGATTCTAATGTGAAACTTGGTTCGTTTTCGGCATTGCGTCCGGTGATTGCGATGAAATGCAGCTCAATAGCCATAACAAATAGTGTCCTCCAAGTCAATTATGACTGCATATGCGCATCTACCATACCTACAACAATACCGATGAGTTAGCCACGCAAAGTTGCATCTGTGTTGCAATTTTCATTGTAAATCCACTTCTTTTTACCTGGTTTCTGTAGTCTTTGGTCTCTAAACATGGCCTAAACCATTATCTTTTCTCAAACTACGCCTGTCTCCCTGCAGAGAACTGGTGTTAACTTAAGTCCATGGAGAAAGTTTCTTACGAGACTCGGATTCGAGAGATGCAACATATTGTTGGGTGTGGGTCCCACTATGTGGGGAACCCATCACCTTAAAAACGGGTTGCAACTTGATAAGTGGTTACAACCTAAAATGTGAAGCAAATGTGGTGTAACTTGAAATGTGATGCAAAAGTGATTACAACCTAAAATGTGAAGCAAATGTGGTGTAGCCTGAAATGTGAAGCAGAAGTGGTTACAACCTAAAATGTGAAGCAACTTGAGAAAACAGGTTGCAACTTGAATGGAAACCATAAAACAAGTTTGCTTGTTTTGCTGGAGAAGTTTTCTGCCATGCATTTATTGCTTTTTGTCGTTTGACTTTTGATAAAAAGCTACCTTTGGCTTTTGTGATAAAATGTGCGGGCAGTAACAAAGGGTTATAATATTTGCTATTTTCAAAAAGGGGCTTAAGAGAAAAACAGAAGAGAAAACATATAGTTCAAGTTTGGTGCAACAGTGATCAACTCCTCGATCGGAGGTCCATTCGTGGTTCAATTGAGCTGATTTTTGGACAGCAACTAGGTGACAAGATGTTCTTGATTGTGTACGGTCGGATTTTTCATCCGAGTCTTGTAGCGTCAGAAATGCCCCTTTTTAGCAGGCTTCGTTTTTGGTGATGTTCTCTCATTTTTCTCTCTTTTGTTGAAGACAACTTGTTATTAGCCTTGTTGGAGCTATATGCTTGTTGTAGGTTAGATATTGTAGTCTTGTACTTGAACATTTGTTGATAGTGGAACTTTTAATCGGACTCTAAAGCCTCGTGGTTTTTACCCTTGATTTAAAGGGGTTTTCTACGTAAAAATTTTGGTGTCTTAATTTATTATTGTTGTGGTTGCCTTGGTTGATATTTGAGATTGGTTAGTAGTGCTAGAGAACATTTTCAGTGTTGTTGTGTTTGGCATAATTATCGACATGAATTTTAAGGAGAGATAGAACACTGATTGTGCTTCCGCTTTGTCTCGGTTGTTCGGTTTTTTCCTAACAAACTGGTATCAGAGCTTGGTTACTATGTCAGATAATTATAGAGATTAATACGAGCAAGATGATTATGTTGAATGACACGAATTATCAACTTTGGCAGAATAAAATGAAAGACTTGTTATTTGTGAAGGTTTTGCATCTTCCGGTCTTTGCTACTCAAAAACACGATTTGAAAAGTGATGAAGAATGGGAATTTGAGCATCAACAAGTGTGTGGTTTTATTCGGCAATTTGTTGAAGAGAATGTTTACAACCACGTTGATCAAGAGACACATGCTCTCACATTGTAGGAGAAGCTTGAAAGCTTGTACGCTTCAAGGTTGGGCAATAACAAGTTGTTTTTGCTTAAGAAGATGATGGCACTATAATACAAAGAAGGAACGTCTACAGCTGAACATGTTAGTGAGTTTTAGAGTGTGATGAATCAGTTTCTTGGTATGGGCGTCAAATTTGATGGTGAGATTTTAGGGCTTTGGTTTCTTGCTACTCTACCAGACTCTTGGGAGACTTTTCGTGTCTCGCTCATTAATTCTGCTCCACAAGGTATTATTACCTTGGATTTGGCTAAGAATGGTGTGTTGAATGAAAATGTCAGAAGAAGATATCAGGGTTCTACATCACAGTTCGAGGTGTTGGTTACCGAGAATAAGGGGAGAAATAGAGACAAAGATGGCAAAGGTAGAGATAGAAGTCGAAGCAAGTTAAGATCGAGATACAAGAATCTTGAGTGCCATCATTGTGGTAAGAAAGGCCATATCAAGAAATATTGTTTCAAGTTGAAGAAAGAGAACAAAGGTGGTGGTGATAAACACGATCGGAAGGATGATGAAAAAACTGAACGTGTTGCTATTACTACTCATGATGATTTGTTAGTTATTTGCGATGAGAATTTGGTCAACCTAGCATGCGATGAGACTAGTTGGGTGATTGATATTGATGCTTCACTTCATGTCACGTCGAGGAGAGATTTCTTCACATCTTATACTCCTGGTGATTTTGGGGTATTGAAGATGGGTAATGACAATTTGGTTTCGGTTATTGGCATGGGAGATGTTAGCTTGGTGAGTAATAATGGTACAAAGTTAACTCTCAAGGATGTTAGACATGCACCGGATATCCGTTTGAATTTGATATCTGCAGGAAAGCTTGATGATGAGGGATTTTGTAACACCTTCAGTGAGGGGCAGTGGAAGCTGACTAAAGGCTCTTTGGTTGTGGCTCAAGCAAAGAAAAGCTCAAATTTGTACTTGATGCAGGCTTCGACCTCTAGAGACACTGTGAATGTGATAGTGAATGACAACTCAACTGAGTTGTGGCATAAACGGCTTAGTCACATGAGTGAGAAGGGGCTTAACTGTTTAGCAAAAAGGAACCAGCTTTCGGGTTTGAAGAATGCTACACTGAAGAATTGTGCTCATTGTCTAGCGGGGAAGCAGAGAAGAGTTTATTTTAGAATTCCTCCTCCTCATAGAAGATCATAGTTGCTAAAGTTGGTCCATTCAGATGTTTGTGGCCCGATAAAGGTAAGGTCACATGGCGGTGCACTTTACTTTGTGACTTTCATTGATGATTGTTCAAGAAAGTTGTGGGTCTATACTTTGAAGTCGAAAGACCGAGTATTTGAGGTGTTTAAACAGTTTCAAGCATCAGTTGAAAGAGAAACATGGAAGAAGTTGAAGTGAATTCGTATAGATAATGGTGGCGAGTACACAGGGCCATTTCATGATTATTGTCTGCGACAGGGAATTAGACATCAGAGGACACCACCTAAGACTCCACAGTTGAATGGTTTAGCTGAAAGAATAAACCGAACATTGATTGAGAGAGTCAGATGTTTGTTTTCAGATGCGAAGCTTCCGAGATCGTTTTGGGCTGAAGCTTTAAATACAGTGACACATGTGATTAATTTGTCTCATAGTGTTCCTTTGCGGGGTGATGTACCAGATAGAGTTTGGTTTGGTAAATACATGTAATATGATTACCTTCGCGTGTTCGTTTGTAAAACATTTGTTCATGTTCTGATGGATGAAAGATCCAAGTTGGATGCCAAGACTCGACAATGCATCTTTATTGGTTATGGTCTAGATAGTGAGTTTGGTTATAGACTCTATGATCCATTTTAGAAGAAGTGTAACCCCACTCGTCCCGATCTGGTCGACTGACCGGTCCGAGTAGGCTACACGGGGAAAACCGTTGTGAAACCCGTTAAGGTCCCACCTCGGTTAGCAACCCTAGAAAATTTCTTTTATTTATATCTTGTCTATAGGCATTATTATGTCCTATGTGAAACACGACAGCGGAAACACAACCATCCAAACAGCACATTAAAACAACCCATTTTTCTTTTTAAAGCAGGCCGTATCGATACACCTGCAAAGGGTATCGATACGCCTTGACCAAGTCAACTGCCCCAAGTCAAACCAGTGAGACCGTATCGATACAGCCCCTCGGCGTACCGATACGCCCTCCTCGGTTAACATCTTGCGGTTAACGATATTAGACCGTACTGATACACATAGAGCCCGTATCGATACGTCAAAAACTCGTCAAAATATCAGAATTCCAGAAAAGATTTAGCGTATCGATACACTCCCGCGTATCGTTACGATAAGCCAAATTCGAGTCCTGAAGTGTAGGACCGTATCGATACGGCCCTTAGGCGTATCGATACGCCCTGCACTACAATACCCAAATTTGCAGCAAAACGATTTAAGACTCGACTCTAGATGCGATTTACGACTCCCCTAGCCACAATCAACGTACATACAACCTTCAACAACCAAGATATCAACATACATGGCATTCGAAACGAACAAGGATCATGCATCTAAAGGATTCATACATTTACCATAAAGAGGACATTCTTAGCACTTAAAGGTTCATGCCTTAGAAACAAAACATATAGGCATTCAAGATATGCAACCTAAACAATGTTTACAATTCAAACAAGGCATCCAAGAGCCAAACCAATTCAACATACAACAGAGCATTCAAATCAACAACACCTATCCCATTGCTTGACTATTACAATCTACAATTTAAAGTTCATACTTGAGCTAACCAAAAGCGACACTTGGAGACCTTTCCTTGCCCTTGCCACCCACAAGCTACTGATCTGCATTGTCGAACAAAAATGAGCGTAAGCATAAAAGCTTAGTGAGGGTAAGCTCATAAAACAAACCTTCGACAATGCAGGGTCCAAGCACGAGTAAGAATCAAAATAGAATGCATGATCTTACCTCTGATCCTCGAGAGCTAAAATATACATGATGCATGAACATATAATCGTCACTATGCCATGATCAACAATTCATAAGCCCAGCACACGAAGATACATATATCAATGTATTATTAACAACATATCTCAATCTATATTGGAAATCACATTTCATATCATATTGGCACCTAGCTATGACTCGAATACACGGATAACAAGTTGGAACGCATTTCCAACACAACCATTACCTTCGGTGGGATTACACTCATCACCGGTTCTCGCGGAGGGGATTCCACTCATCCTCACGCCCCGTCGATGGGATTCCACTCATCACCGACTATATATAAAGATTTCCGGGCGAACCCGTACTCCTCCTTGGTGCCTTAACGCCACCAAGGCCACGCGCGACTTTGACTCTCGTGTGCACACTAATCCTAATGATCGATCATTGTACCCAAGCATACTAGTGCCAATATTAAACAAAATCCACAACCTTTCACAACATAAATTCAAAATAACTTCCGTTCTTAGCACGTACTCACCATGATCCTCGAAATCATGCAACCACCTCATAATATCATTTCACAAGTCAACATTACATGTATATCATCAAAACAATTTCCACATCATATCTCACACATATGTATATCCACATCATACCTATCATCAACATGCATATGACAATGCATCATACCATGCCTCAACGTACATGTATGACAACATATACATAACCACCATAATCTCAATTAAACATGAGACACAAACATCAAATAGAGTACAACCAAGGTCTCTATCTAAAGCTTAGGATTAGGCTACCACTCTAATCCCAACTCTAGGTGGGTCTACTAATCCCAACCTAGTCCACATGCTTGAACCAATTGCTCAAAACCATTTAAAACATTTTAACCACTCACCAACCACTCCATTAGCACAAGCCGACTAGCCTACCAAGCATCCAAGTTCCGGATTCGAGCCCAAAGCTTCTCCATTGTCTTCTCTTACTTCTAACCATTCAAAAATAATACATTAGCCCCAAAATCAGCCACAAACCCAAGGTTTAACACCAACACACAAATCCACTACAATTCTCACAATTCAAAGTCAAGTTCATTCTTCAATTTCTCATTTTCGTACTTCCACAAGAACCCATCAAAAATCAGCAATGTAGTCATCCAAAGCACCCTTAAACATGTTCAAAACACTACCCAAACATAGTATAACCATCAACCCTTCATTTCCCCACATAGACACCTTAAAAACTCCCATTTTCCACTCCCAAAAATCACTTACAGCAGTAGCTACGGGAATCCATTCAAACCAACATTATAACTACTCAAAAATCATCAAATAACATCCAAAGACACCTACCCAAAGTTACTATAACATCAGCCCAACAATTTCTCACAAAACCATCCCAAAAATACAAATTTTGACACTTTAAATATACCTCTAAAAACCCATTTCGGGATTCACCATAAAACCTTGCAAAAATCGGATATGTTGGACCTTATAGGTAGTAAAAAACTCACATAACATTAATAAATCAAAAGTTTTAGTAAAAGCTAACAAAGATAGCATTTTTAACTTAAAATCCCAAAACTCTAAAATGCAAACTAGTGAGCTTTAATGAAAGGGTAATCTTCACCAATGGTCCCTTTTGTTTAGGCTGTGTTCTATTTTGGTCACCAGAATTCAAAAAAGATTATTCTGGTCACTTACGTTTAGAATCGTTTATATTTTGGTCCCTTGGCCGTTAGTCTCCGTTACTTAAAAAAATAGTTTATAATTTAACCCCCAAACTTTCAAAATTTTATTTTTCACCATCTTCCCCAAAAATTATAAAACTAAAACACCAAAATTAAATAAATGGCTATAACTCAACCCTACAACTCATTCCCCCAAGATTAAAAGCGTCAGCTTCCATTGCAAATGATCGAAACTCACAAAATTGTAAGCATTCATTCGTGTTTACATAGGTATGATAAATATTGCAGGTTGTAAGCATTCAAATGTGTTTTCAGCAATATAAGCTCCAAAATTCATCAGGTAAGTTGGTATTTGTTTTATTTTTCGATCTTCCGATTCTTTGATTGCCCAGGATTTATTTGATTGCCCTCAGCTCTACTTTTGAGTATAACTGTTACCAATTTTCTAAATAACAAACGGCAAATGTGATTAATGCCAGCTTATGTGCAACTACTACACATTGAGACAGGACGGCTCCAGGGCCTACATAAGGAATTGGAAATTTCATGTAATGAATCTATATTAGTATTAACTGAATTCTAACAATGGACGCGAAGCGAACTGTAAGTTAATTGTCCTTGAGTTCCCAAGCTTGTATGGATGGAAGGACTTGGATAGATTTGAGAGTGCACGAGAATGACCAAACTATGTGCAAGCATGGTCAGTTTGCATCATGGCCTGTAAGTGGACCAAATGCTCTGCTTCCATTCAGATTCTTTAGGGCTCTACTCACCGGTCCAACCACAGATGCCTCAAACCCCTGGAACTTATGCATTTGCTTCTTGGAGCTGTACGGTTACTTCCGCTGAATTGAATTAATTATGTGCATCTATTTTGTGAGTATATCCGCCATCGATGATAAGATTATGCCATGTTACCGATAGCAGATGAGGGTTCATGCATTGAAGGTGAACATTCTTTTTCCTAGGTTCTTGTAGACCTCTCAAAATATATTGGGAATAAAATTTGTTGATTTGGTTTTAACCTTTAAAATGTCTCTTAATTTTCAAAGTCCTTGTCTAAGTCTCAACTTCAGTTTTAAAACTAGACTGTACATTTAATTCTTTAGGTGCCTTGTTATGTTGCACACCTTAGTTGAAAGTCGGTATCCTTGGATTGATGAGAACTGTCACATGCGAGTTAGGCATGCACGGGATTTGTGTGAACCGCATTTCTCCTCATGGTGTACCTACATATATGCTTGTAAGTGGTTATAGAATGTTCATGGGGAACAAAATGACGCCTGAACAAGTAGTTAAACTTGTCGGTGAACAAGGGAGTTTACTATGTAAGAAAGCTGCAACTGTCGAAGATATTGCCCGAGCCGCAGTGTTCCTCGCCTCAGATGATGGCGGATATACTTCTGCTATCGATAGCTTGAGCTTCATCTACAAATAGCAAAGAATCGGAAGATCGAAAAATAAAACAAAAACCAACTTACCTGATGAATTTTGGGGCTTATATTGTTGAAAACACAATTGAATGCTTATAATCTGCAATATTTATCAAACCTATGTAAACATGAATGAATGCTTACAATTTTGTGAGTTTCGACCATTTGCAATGGAAGTTGACGTTTTTAATCTTGAAGGAATGGGTTGTAGTGTTGGGTTATAGCCATTGATTTAATTGTTTGGGTTTTAGTTTTATAATTTTTGGGGAAGATGGTGAAAAATAAAATTTTGAAAGTTTGGGGGTTAAATTAAAAACTATTTTTTTAAGTAACGGAGACTAACGGCCAAGGGACCAAAATAGAAACGATTCTAAACGTAAGTGACCAGAATAATCTTTTTTGAATTCTGGTGACCAAAATAGAACACACCTTAAACAAAAGGGACCACTGGTGAAGATTACCCTTAATGAAAACAAATTATATGGGGAGAAAGAGGAAGATGAGGGTAATAAGAAAATGTATTTACCTTTGAAAAGCCCTAAAAAAAGCAAGATTGGTGAAGGAATAGTGATGGGAGATGGGGAGGAGAAACTCACGTTCAAAATGGGGAGGAAGAAGATGGGTATGATTTTTGGGTATTTGAAATAAAATGAAAATGGGTTCTATTTTACAAGACCAAGAAATTACAACTTTGCCATTAATGAGATGGCCATCTTCCAATTCTAAAATCCATGGAATTGGGCTTTAAATTAAACAAGTCTAACATAAAATATCTATTGTGAAAACCCGAGGCCCAAAATAATATTTTATTATTTTTAAATTTTAAAACCAAAACCCGAACCATTATTTTAATATTATTTTCATCCGACCTCCAAACCCGGGTGTTATAAGAAGCTCGTGAGAAGTCGAGATGTTATCTTTGTTGAAGATCAGACCATTGATGACATTGATAAGACGGAGAAAGCAGATTCACAGGATAGTGATGAGTTGATCGATGTGAACCCGGTTCCTCTAGACCCTTCACCAGATCCTATTTAGGGTGATGTGCATGGTGATTTTAATGATGACCAGCAAGATATAGACGACATTGATACTCTCATGGATGATGTTGTGAATGATCAACAACAAGCACGTATAGCTCCACAGGCAGCTCCACTTCGGATGTCTTCCAAAAATCGACGATCTTCTATTAGGTATTCTTCTGATGAGTATGTTCTTTTGACTGACGGGAGAGAATCTGAGTGTTATAAAGAGGCTATGGAGAGCGAATTCAAAGATCAATGGGTTGAAGCGATGAAAGATGAACTTCAATCCTTGCATGAAAACCATACCTTTGAGTTGGTAAAACTGTCTAAGGGCAAGAGAGCTTTGAAGAATCGGTGGGTTTACAGGTTGAAGCAAGAAGAGAAGTCTTCATCTCGACGATACAAAGCTAGATTGGTTGTCAAGGGTTATACTCAGAAAAAGGGGGTTACTTTGAAGAGATATTTTCTCCAGTTGTGAAGATGGCCTCTATTAGAACTATATTGAGTTTGGCAGCTTGTTATGACTTAGAGGTTGAACAAATGGACGTGAAAACTGCTTTTCTTCATGGTGATTTGGAGGAAGAGCTTTACATGGAGCAGCTAGAGAGATTTGTTGCACAAGGAAAAGAGGACTACGTGTACAGGTTGAAGAAGAGCTTGTATGGTTTGAAGCAAGATCCTAGGCAATGGTACAAGAAGTTTGAGTCTGTTATGGAGGAGCAATGCTACAAGAAGACTACTTCTGATCATTTTGTGTTTATCAAGAGATTCTCTTGTGATTATTTTATCATCCTCTTGCTTTATGTTGATGATATGCTTATTGTTGGCCGCAATGCTTCTAGAATTGACAAGTTGAAGCAAGAGTTGAGTAAATCCTTTGCGATGAAGGATTTGGGGCCAACAAAGCAAATTCTTGGCATAAGGTTGACACGTGATAGAAAGGCCAATAAATTGTGGTTATCACAAGAGAGGTACTTCGAGAAGGTACTTCAAAGGTTCAATATGGACAAAGCTAAAGTGGTGAATACTCTCTTTGCTACGCACTTTAGATTGAGTGCCAAGCATAGTCCTTCCACAGAAAAAGAGAAGGATGAGATGCAAAAAATTCCTTACTTTTTAGCCGTGGGTAGTTTGATGTATGCGATGGTATGCACTAGACTTGACTTGGCTTATGTTGTTGGTACAGTTAGTCGTTTTCTTTCTAATCCAGGCAGAGAGCATTGAAATGCAGTGAAATGGGTTATGAGATATCTCCGTGGCACTTCCAACATGAAAATTTGTTTCAGCAATGAGAAACCTATTCTTGTTGGATATACATATTCAGATATGGCCAGAGATATTGACTCGATGAGATCTACTTCAGGTTACTTGATCACTTATGCAGGGGGAGCTGTGGAATGGCAATCAAGATTGCAAAAGTGTGTTGCATTGTCCACCACCGAATCAGAGTTCATTGCAACGACCGAAGCGTTCAAGGAGTTGCTTTGGATGAAGAAGTTTGTGCAGGAACTTGGTTTTACTCAAGAGAGGTATGTCTTGTATTGTGATAGCCAGAGCGCGATTCATCTTGGTACAAATTCAACTTTTCATGCTAGATCTAAGAATATTGATGTGAGGTACCATTAGATACGAGATGTTCTTGAAGCTAAGTTGTTAGAGCTTGAGAAGATTCACACGGATGATAATGGTGCTAATATGTTGACGAAAGCCTTACTAAGAGTGATGTTCGAGGCGTTTTTTTTACCTCCGACATGGAGGCATTCCCCACATAGTTGGAGGGGGAGATTTGTTGGGTGTGGGTCCCACTATGTGGGTAACCCATCACCTTAAAAACGGGTTGCAACTTGATAAGTGGTTACAACCTAAAATGTGAAGCAACTTGAGAAAACAGGTTGCAACTTGAATGGCAACCATAAAACAAGTTTGCTTGTTTTGCTGGAGAAGT
The DNA here is from genome assembly GCA_958450335.1 of Hibiscus tridactylites. Classification (NCBI taxonomy): domain Eukaryota; kingdom Viridiplantae; phylum Streptophyta; class Magnoliopsida; order Malvales; family Malvaceae; genus Hibiscus; species Hibiscus tridactylites. The sequence continues at coordinate 8,528,815 of OY288269.1, forward strand.
TTTCTGCCATGCATTTATTGCTCTTTGGCCTTTGACTTTTGGTGAAAAGCTACCTTTGGCTTTTGTGATAAAATGTGTGTGCAGTAACAAAAGGTTATCAAATTTGATATTTTCAAAAAGGGGGTTTCACGTTTTTTAGAGAAAAAAACAGAGGAGAAAACATATATTTCAAGTTTGGTGTAGCAGTGATCAACTCTTCGATCGGAGGTCCATATGTAATCCGATCGAGCTGATTTTTATACAGCAGCTAGGTGACAAGGTTTTCTTGATTGTGTACGGTCGAATTTTTCATTTGAGACTTGTAGCGTCAGAACTACATGTTTTCAATAGGCTGCGTTTTTGGTGATGTTCTCTCATTTTTCTCTCTTTTGTTGAATACTACTTGTTATTAGCCTTGTTGGAGCTATATGCTTGTTGTAGGTTGGATATTGTAGTCTTGTACTTGAACATTTGTTGATAGTGGAACTTTTGATCGGACTCTAACGTCCCGTGGTTTTTACCCTTGATTTAAAGGGGTTTTATACATAAAAATTTCGGTGTCTCGATTTATTATTGTTGTGGTTGTCTTGGTTGATGTTTGAGATGGTTAGTAGTACTAGAGAACATTTTCAGTGTTTTTGTATTTGGCATAATTATCGACATGCATTTTAGAGAGAGAAAGAACATTGATTGTGCTTTCGCTTTGTCTCGATTGTTCGGTTTCTTCCCAACACATATGTCTAAGATAGGCTAGTTGCAATCAATGAATATTTGGATCCTAGGATTAATTTCTTCTATATGTAAATACTTGTGATTTCGTTTTATCTGAGATGAGTTGGTAAGCTTTACAGAGTAATATACTTTTTACACTGGAATAGGAAGGATTATTGACTAGGAGACTCAATAAAGGGTACAAACAATCAAGTTGGAAGATGTTGGGTTCTCTCAACAAAATGTTGGCTTTAGAGCTACGATTTAATACATCGGTGCATAAACCTCAGCCATAATTGTACTATTTACAACTTTACAAGTACAACATAGTGATTTCTAAGAGGGTAAGGCACACAAAACGAAGACTTATAGACAATTCTTGATTCTTGTTTTACCTGATAATCCTTACAGGCCAGAGCCTGCAAGAGCTTTTAGTCGGCTCACTCGTGTCTAATTCAAAACTATGACATGAATTTGTGCAAAACCATGACGAAGTTCTTGAGCATCGCCTCTGTTAAGTGGAGAGGATCTGGTTCGATGTCGTAATCTGTTAGGGGTCGGTGCTAAAAAACGTCATCGTGGTTTTGCACAAATTCAGAGATCTTAACCTTACCTTCCTTATATCATCCCATAGGTATTGTGGGCGACTGATGTATTTGATCTTCTAGTATAAACTAGGGAAAAAAGGAAGTATGAAGCTAACTAAAAATATGGCCAGAATAATTCTAAATCTATGACCCTCTAGCGTGACCAAGTAGGTATGAATTCACTCAATTGTCTTCATCTTATTAGAGGTATTAATTCACTCAAAAATAATGCCACATCAGCCGCCTAAGTTAACGACAGAGTGGTCATTTTCTTATAAATCAATAACGTTAGTGACCGCAACATAACTTTTTTAAACTTCAGTACTGAAAGAAAAAATTTACTCAAACTTCAATGATCATTTATGTAGAACCACCAGTTGTCCCAGTTGAAATGTTCGAAGAGGAGCATATCAGTGAACTAAAATCCTATGGCCTTTTTTGTATCCGACACTAAAAAAAATCAAATCTTAAGCACTAACTCTAAGTTCAATGATCATTTATGCAGAACCACCAACTGTCCCGGTTGAAATGTTCGAAGAGGAGCATATTAGTGAACTAAAATCATATGGCTTTTTTTGTACCCGACACTAAAAAAATCAAATCTTAAGCACTAACTCTAAGTTTTAAATCTTAAACCATAAACCCTACCCCTAAAAAGTACACCCTACATCTAATACTTTAAGCCTTAACCTTAAGCTCTCACCTTAAACTATAATTCTAAATTGGCTTAATACAACTTTTCCCCCTAAAGTATACCCGATTTCCTAACTTGCCCCCTAAACTTCATTTTGCCCACTTTTTCCCCTTAAACAATTCGTCGTGACCCATTTTGCCCCATTTCGTTACCCTTTTCCGTTAAAAAAATTTCAGCTAATAACATCCTGCCACGTCATCAACGGATTGACTAAGTCAATCCGTCTGGTTTTATTTAAAGGGTAAATGACATGTCAAGTCTGTCAGGTTTGTTTTTTGTTCAATTTAGTCACTAAAAAGTCTATTTTTACCATAAATTGACCCCTATTTGTTTCTAATTTTTATAATTCAGTCCATTATTTGTTATTATTAATAATATTATTTTATTAAAATATTAATATTTAATAAAAATAAATAAAAACAAATATTTTAATACTAAATTAGTAATTTTTTAGATTCGAATTACAATTATATTCTAATTATTAATTCTAATTTCACTATATTTGAATTATAGTTTTTGAGTAAAATTTAAATTATATTCGAATCATGTTCGTATTATATTCGAATCATATTCAAATTATATTTGAATCATCTTCTAATTATATTTGAATTATTAATTCGAATTTTGCTATATTCGAAATATATTTTTTGAGCAAAATTCAAATTATATTAGAATTATATTTGAATCATGTCTATATTATATTCGAATCATATTCAAATTATTTTCGAAATATAATTTGAATATGATAGTTCAAATATAATTCGAATATGATTCGAATATAATATGAACATGATTCGAATATAATTCTAATATAATTACATGTTTTTTCAACTATTATATTCGAATCATATTCAAATTATATTCGAATCATGTTTAACAGGTAATTATATTCATATCATGTTCGTATTATATTCAAATCATGCTCGTATTATATTCGAATCATATTAGAATATAATTTGAATATGATTCGAATATAATATGAACATGATACGAATATAATTACCTGTTAAACATGATACGAATATAATTACCTGTTAAACATGATTCGAATATAATTACATGTTAAACATGATTCGAATATAATTACCTGTTAAACCTGATTCGAATATAATAGTTCAAAAAACATGTAATTATATTAAAATTATATTCGAATCATGTTCATATTATATTCGAATAATATTCAAATTACATTCGAAATATCATATTAAAATTATATTTCGAAAATAATTTTAATACGATTCGAATATAATATGAACATAATACGAATATAATTACCTGTTAAACATGATTCGAATATAATTACATGTTAAACATGATTCGAATATACTATGAACATGATTCGAATATAATAGTTGAAAAAACATGTAATTATATTAGAATTATATTTGAATCATGTTCATATTATATTCGAATCATATTCGAATTACATTCGAAATATCATATTCAAATTATATTTCGAAAATAATTTGAATATGGTTCGAATATAATAGTTGAAAAAACATGTAATTATATTAGAATTATATTCGAATCATGTTCATATTATATTTGAATCATATTCGAATTACATTCGAAATATCATATTCAAATTATATTTCAAAAATAATTTGAATATGATTCGAATATAATATAGACATGGTTCAAATATAATTCTAATATAATTTGAATTTTGCTCAAAAAATATATTTTGAATATAGCAAAATTCGAATTAATAATTCGAATATAATTAGAATATGATTCAAATATAATTTGAATATGATTCGAATATAATACGAACATGATTCAAATATAATTTAAATTTTACTCAAAAACTATAATTCAAATATAGTGAAATTAGAATTAATAATTAGAATATAATTGTAATTCGAATCTAAAAAATTACTAATTTAGTATTAAAGTATTTTTTTATTTATTTTTATTAAATATTAACATTTTAATAAAATAATATTATTAATAATAACAAATAATGGACTAAATTATTAAAATTAAAAACAAACAGGGGTCAATTTAAGGTAAAAATAGACTTTTCAGTGACTAAATTGAACAAAAACAAACCTGGCAGACTTGACATGTCATTTACCCTTTAAATAAAACCAGACGGATTGACTTGAGGTGGCAGGATGTTATTGGCTATTTTTTTAACGGAAAAAGATAACGGAATGGGACAAAATGGGTAACATCGAATTGTTTAAGGGGAAAAGGTGGGCAAAATGAAGTTTAGGGGGCAAGTTGGGAAATCGGGTATACTTTAGGGGGAAAGTTGTATTAAGCCTTCTAAATTTTAAACTTAATTTTTTTTATTGATAGAACATAAATAGGGGTATCGGAGAAGGGCAAACAATTCTGCTCCATATCAATTCTTAGGCTCTAATTTCTTATCTATATTAGCAAAACAAAGGGATAAACATACTTGATGAGAAATATTATGCTCTTGTTTGGTAAACATCAGTTTGAGCAAAAATTAGAGGTCTGAGCTAAAATTAGAGGTTTGATCAGTAAAATTTGCTAATTAGGATGTTTGGTGAATAGCGGATTGAGGTGAAACCTCTAATTTTAAAAAAGTTGCTAATAGGAGCTTTTTGAAATTAGATGTTTGACATAAGAGTTATAAAGACTCTTTTACCCTTAATAATTATCAAAAATCTCCAAATAACCTAAATTTAACCTTTTCAATTTTAATTCTTCACCTTCTATTTTTTATTTTTATTCTCACATATTTATATATTTATTTAATTTTAATAATGAATTAAATTATATTAAAATAATTATATAAATAATAAATTAATACATAAATCCTTCAAATATGCTTAATAATGATATTGAAAAAAATTAATTTTTATAAATCTAATTAATATTAATAGATACAAAATATTGATAACTAATAAATTATTCAAACAAATATTGAATATAATCATGTTCTTATATGTCATTTTGTTTGTTTAAATAATCAAACAGCTATCAGCTATCAGTTAATTTTACCAAACACTTTTATATAATCAGCTAATACAATCCGCTAGTCAAATCAACTAATGCAATCATCTATCAACTAATGTAATCCGCTATCAGCTATTTGCTAATTGCCAAACAGGGCCCTAAGTGTTAAATACTTGATGAGAAATTTTTTTTTTTTACTTGTGACCTTATCTGATTTGATAAGATTAGTCTTTGTTTAAACTATTAAATGAAAAAAACAGAGAAATATATATATATATTTTTGCTCGACAAATTTTTATTAATAAAAAGATGATTTCATCCTGATTGCATGCCTCGTTAAAAACCTCCCTAAATCTAAGTGGAAGAAAAGAGTACAACACAACCGGAGTAACAAAAACAAACTCAAAAAACAAAAGACCTCAAACATTAAGTCCAAAACTGCACATGTACCAAACTACCCAATACAAAGAGATTTTCCAAATCAAACTACTCTACCATACATTGCCAAACACTTCTCAGAAAGTTACAGTAATAAAGACAAAGTTGAAGGAAACACCCAAATAACAATAAGTTGAGTAGAAGTTAACAATTTGAATAGAGTTACCACCATGCTTTGGAAATAGCTTCCCGAAATATACCCTTCTTCGCTAATTCATCTGCTAACACGTTTGTTTGTCTTGGGACAAAATTAAACTGCACATACCCTATCCTTTTAACCAATCTATCGATCTCCACCAGTTCTAACCACCAGCCCCACTATCTTTAAAATTTATTCAATATCCAATTTAACATCGGATTCAACAACCAGCAGAGCTTTATCAATCTAATCTGTCTCGATAAAAATCTCTAAGACTGTTTTTAATAGCTTGAATTTCTGCAAATTTCGCTCCTAATCCTTCACAAGGGCCCGAAAAGATCGCTCTCGTTGCTCCATCTCTCAATCTGAGAACACTAGTGACATTGTCCTTTGCTGCTCCGTCCACATTAAATTTAACCACTCCATTTTCAGGAGGTAACCAGCCTAAAATCTTCTCTCCCGCACTAGGAGTATTGCAGTATCCTCTCTTCGGATCAAGCCACCAATCATCTATATTGGGATTGCAATCTTCTTTCGAAGCCTTTAACCAAAACAAAGCTCTCAATTTTGACAAGAACAACAGGTCCTTGAGAATTGTATTTTTATCTTTGAAAACCTTCAAATTCCTCGCTAACCAGATACTCCACAACGCCGCACCAACCGAAACTAACCAAATACTTTTAATGTCACCCGATAGCGAAACTTCAAAGCAAAAATCTAATAACCCCTCAACATTTTGGACGTGTCTCTTCAGAATATTCCACCACTGGCAAAACAACACCCAAAAGCAATTCACAAACGTACAATTAACAAACAAGTGGTTTGCGTCCTTCTGATTTAATCCACACCAAACACACATACAATGGCTCGCATCTAAAGTTATTCCTCTTGTTCTAAAGAACACTTTCGTAGGAATTCTATCTAGTTTAAGCAACCACAAAAAAGTTTTAACCTTTGGAGGTACTTTCATCTTTCATATGTTACCAAAATTAAAATTCGAAGCCACAATATCAGAAATGACAAGCAGAAACGAAAGTTTTTTAACAAAATACTGACCCATTTTGTCATGAATCCAAACGATTTGATCCGGTACACCATGGCGCAAAGAAACATTCCCAATTACCATATTTAACTCTTCTACCACCAACCATTCTCTATCAAGTAATTGTCTCGAAAAAACTTCATGCCATTGAACTGTCGAGAATTTGACTTCTGAAGACATTTCCGCGACCAATATGCTTTTGTTAATTATTAATTTGTAGAGTCTCCCAAATGCCTTACAAAGTGGCTGTGAACCACACCACCAATCCTCCCAAAAAAGTATGGAAAGACCATCCCCTACTAACCACTTGAAGGCTTCAAATTTCATCCATCTATCACCATCCGAATTCACCAATTTTTTTACGATACCTCGCTAAATTAGAGAGTACTTTTTCGATGGACATTTTAAATTTTCAACTCCGAGCTGAACCACCATATTTGGAGCAAATTACCCTCCTCCATAAAGTTCTTTTTTTCGTTGCATATCTCCAGCCCCACTTGGCAAGAAGGGATTTATTCTTCGAGGCTAAGTTTATGACACCAACATCTCACATGCTCTTTGGCGAACAAATTCTATCCCACCCCGCCTTTGCCATTTTCTTCTTGTCCTTCGAATACTCCCACAAGAAACCCTTTTTCAATTTATCTATCATCACAAGCACTGAGCGAAGAATTTTTAACATTGACATGTAATACAATGGGAGAAAGGATAAAACTGAATTTACCAGTACAATCCTACCAGCAAAAGACAAGTTTGTACTTTTCCAACCTGCCAGCTTACTAAGAAACTTTGCAACAACTGGTTCCCATGCCTGCACCCTTCTCAGATCTGCTCCTAGGGGTAATCCCAAATAATTTAAAAGAAGTTGTCCAATTTGACACTTACAGAGTTGAGCCAATTCCTCCGTTTGAGCTGACTCTAAACCAACTTCCACCAAGCAGGATTTCTTAAAATTTATCCGTAGGCCTTAGCACCCTTCAAAACACTTTAGAATTAACTTCAAATTTATCACGAACTTTTTATCCGCCTTCAAGAAAATAATAGAATCGTCTACAAACTGCTGATGTGAAATGTTATGGTCTAGAATCACCCCTTTTATACCACCAATGTCTTCTGTCGAAACAGTTGATTGAAGTAGCAAATGGAGGGCCTCCGTTACCATTATAAACAAGAATGGAGACATTGGATCTCCCTGCCTAAAGCCTCTCTTCATTCTGGACTCGCTTGTAGGACTGTCGTTTATCAAAATCGAAACTCAAGTTGTCGAAATACAGCTCCAAATTCAACTTCTCCATTTGTATCTGAAGCTCATTTTAATGAGAACCATCTCTAAAAAATCTCATCTGACTGTGTCATATACTTTTGAGAAATCCAGTTTAACAATTACCCCTCCTTTCTCATTTTCACCTTGCATCATCGTGTGCAACACCTCATTTGCTATTAGGACTCCGTCAAAAATCTGTCTCCCTTTCACAAACGCACATTGAGTGTCGCTAATCAATTTCTCAATGACATTTCTCAGTCTTCTCGATAACGTTTTAGCAACAATCTTATAGACTGAGTTGATTAAACTAATCGGGCGAAAGTCAGTGATTGATGATGGATTACTACATTTCAGAATAAGGGAAATAAAATAAGTATTCACCTTATTTGGTAGCTTTCCATACAGGTAAAAATCATTGAACAATAACTCCAAATCATTCTTTACGAGGTCCCAACATTGCTTGAATAATTTCAGGCTGAAACCGTCCGAGCCAGGAGATTTAGTCTCATCACAACTCCAAACAACCTCCTTAATCTCTTCCAAAGAAAATGGGGCTTCCAATATGTTTGCTTCATCTTTCGAAATCCTCTTGAAGTCCAAATTAAAAATGCATCTCCACAATTTGTTATATATATAGTCTAAAAGTGATTAGAAGGTAAAATTTGTTTATAGATATTCTTATCTATTTACAATACACACATTTTACAGATAAAACGATTGAACTCGAATCTCCCAGAATGAACATCATCCGTTTTTTCATTAAAACTACTAGTTGGGTTCTATTATATATATATATATATATATATATATATATATGAAAAAATTATATACTTTCAATAATATATGTCGTAAACAATGATAAAATTGTCGGTCAAACTTGTGGAATCGTAGAAGACATCACATATTCATCTTAGTTTTATTTAACATCTGAAGAAAAAACAATGATAAAATAAGAATTGCATAAAACATTTTTAGTGTTCGCAATAATTCATGTAACACAGTAATTTACATATATGGACAATGAGATTTACATAAAATATTAATAAAAGTTGTATTAATTTATATGAAACGTGCATGTATTACATAGAAAATTACAGAAATCGTAAAGCAAGTAACAAAATGGCTATCATAGAGAATCTTAATGGTGAAATCTATAGAAGAAAATAAAACCTTAACTGGTAGATGTAGCCGTAATTAACTTTTTTATATATATAATTATTAGTATCTAATTTATTGATTAATTAATTTAGATTGACTATTGCAAAAACTCATTATAAAGACGACTCTCTACTTAATTTGCTTCGGTCACTAAGGTTAAGATTCGTTTAAAACATTGATTATTTATGTGAGAGATAAATTGTCCATGTTGCATACACTAGTCTTTTAAACTCAATTTTTTGATAAAAAGAACCCTTATACAAATTGTGGATAATTATTTCTTACACAGTAGTGGAATATTTTTTACAAGTACATTAGTTTTAGGGTTTAGAAATTCAATTTAGAGTTTAGAGGTTTAATTTTAGGGGTTTAGAATTTAGAGGTTGTGGTTAGAATTTAAGGTTTATGATTAGAACTTAGGGTTTATAGGTTAAAACATAAATCTCTAACCATATTACCCTAAACTCTAACCTCTAAATCTTAAATTCTAACATTGAACCATAAATTCTAAATCCTTATAACTAAATCTCTAAATTCTAGATCCTAAATTAAATCTCAAAACTCTAAATCTTAGGCGCATGTGAAATTTTTTTTCAACAGCCGGTGTATTGAATATAAATCCATAAATCACTTAACAAATACATATTTTTTTATTTAATCACTAATATCTAACTCATTGGCCGACTAATCTGAATCAGGTGTTGCATAGGCCCGATATGGTGGCGACTCTCCCAATCTAGTTTTTCCATTCACAACGCCGTAATTCGAATCCCTGACCTTGCTTAAAGAGCCTAGCATCTCATCCCATTACATCAACTAGTTATTGGTTTAATAAATGCATGTATTAACAAAGTGGGATTACAATATTACAAACTACCAGCGGTAGATGGTTGCCAAGAAGAGTAACATGCATCAATCTAGCCGAGATAAGAAGGACCAATCTAGCTGAGGTTTGGGACAAAAGTTTTGTCTACACATGTTTTTGTCTAAAGCCAACTCGAAACTTGGGGCGTCGCAGTTGCATGTGACTGGGGCCTCAAGACTCAAGACAAGGCATTTAAATACACTCATTGTCACCCATAACCAGGCAAGTTAAACTAATCTATTGAGCACAAAGTCCCCCATTAATAAGTGCTTCTTTGGTTTTATTCCCTGTTGTTTCCCCAACAGTCCCAACAATCCATGTGCCTCACCTTCCCTACCCTCGCCCCTTGTTCCTTTTTTGCAACTAAAGAATCTATCTTTTATCTATATCCAGAGATCGAGAAGTGCAGGTTCAATCATGGACCTGCTTCTGGCACTGCATGTGCTTCAATCACCACAGCCCCTCGGCTTCCACTAATTATTTTACTCTCTTCACCATGCCCTCCCAATCAGTTTTTGGTACATACATACATAGGGATAGCAAATGGGGACACTTTTGCGGATTCTGTACTGCACTCTCACTTGTTAGGGTAGTAGGCGGTTGTGAATGTCAAAAGTCATATTTGTCGTAGATAGTGAGTAGGTGATGGATCTAAGACCTTACTCGTCTCATATCCGCCCACCGCGCATCCATCTGTCCACTACCCACCATATGTATTCTGGACCATTATGAATTCAGAGATAAGTACAAGAGCTATTCTATAAATCATAGTTTCTGAAGGGGAGTGCCTTGTAATCCTCTCTTTAGCCGAAAGGATCCAGCTAGACAGGTACGGGGAGTGCCTTGTAATGTACACGCGTGAGCATGTGTGGATTTAAAAATTATACTAGTCGTGGGTGGTTTGTAGATGATGGATATAAAAATTTTAAATGGATATGAATATGAGTAGGGGTATCTGTACCCATCCACCCCGTTTTTCATCTTTATACATACATACATGATACATACATATATATATATATATGTATATATATTCCTACTTTAGTTCTTACAAGTGAAAGATAAAGAGACGTATCTAGGGTTAGCTACCCTGCAACAGCAATGGATGTTAGTTCTGTAGCTTGCAACCAGTCATGGTAATAATACATATTCATCGCTGATCTTTGCGTTTCCATATTATTATTGTCTAACTTTATTGTCTCTGAAGTTTGAACATGTGTTCTTTTGTTTGAAAATACAATGTTTTTCGTCATACATTCAACACTTGTTGGTTGATATTATAGTTGTTGGAACTGTGGTTTCACCATTTTTGTTGTCTCGTTTTGTTGTTGGTCGCCGAAAGGTCTATCAGCGAGGACTCACTAAGAAGATACGTTCGATTCGCAAGTGAGAGCTGTGTGCAAGAGTTGTTAATGTCGGCTTCGTCGGGGAATTCGAGTTGCGGTGACGGATGGAAGATTCTGACCCTTGACAATGGCGTGGAGATATCGAAACGCAGGTCAGGGTCGCTTCATATCTTCCGTAGCCGCTGGCTGCTCAGATCTGTGTCTCCACAACAATTCATCACCGTTGCCAATGCTATAGATGCTGCCAAGGTGAATTTTAATCACTTTATTCTTTTATCCTATGTTTGGACTGTTAAAAAAACAAGGGGAAGGAAAGTGACAAAAAAATACACGACATTAATTTCTTTTCCTTTGCTTTCTTTTTCATTTATAATTATCTATCCAATGATCCAAACATAGGGTAATAGTTTTACATTGTTGGTTGTTAGTATTTTTTTTAAGAATTAACATCTATTATTGGTATTATAACTTTTAATTTTTAGTTTACAAACTTAATTACATTATTAGAGTGTGATAAGTGACACAGATATATCATGTCATCAAAGTGACTAAAAAATGAAAAGTTATCATATTCAATAAATTATGTAGACAAAAAATAATGAGTTGAAAAATATCAAAATTAAAAACTAAAAGTTACGTTTACCTTTATAATAATATATGAAATTTAAATGTATGAAAAAAAATTCAAAAAATAAATAAATATGTTTTGTATCAAACAAACTCATAGCATTCTCTTCTAATTATTTAACACTTACATGCACGAATTAGTTTGTCTCAATAGTTAAAGGAACGATTGCTGTTCTTAGAGGTTACAAATTTAAACACTAACAACTGCAGTAGGGTGATTGAGCATGTATTGTGAAATGAAATATTTTCTCAAATTATAAACACAGTTTTTTATTACACCACGGATTTAATTTACATAATTTCATCATTCTTAGTTCATCTACTTTTTAAAATGTCTATTTTCAATGTTGAGTAATTATGTATAATTTTTAAATAATTTTTATTTTGAACAAAAGCATTTTTATATTAAAAGGTTTATCTTTTAAGATAAATTACACCGGACATTACGGAATTTTAAGTATTGTATCATTTAAACCACCTAATTTTCAAATGCGCCAATTTTAACACTTGAAACATATAACTATTTTTATTTAATAAAACTACTAGGGATGACCATTTGACCTAGACCCGACGAGTTCTGACCCGATCCAATTCTATAAGGTTGGGTTTTTTAAAAGAAAATTTTGGGTTTGGGTTTGATTTTTTAAGGATGAAGTCGGGTCAGGTCGAGTTTGGGTTTAAGACGAAACACCCTACCCGACCCGACTTGAAATAATAGTTTAATTTTTATTCTAAATATTTAGATATAATTTCTACAATGCCCCTTTCTTTAATATATTTTTTAGTTATCTTCCTATTTTGTCTAATAAAATAGAATAATTATTATAATGCCCTCTCTATTTGTATTTTTTGAATTAGCTCCTTATTTTATCAAATAATATTGAAAATTGATGATTTTTTATTTATGTCGGGTCGGATTTGAATTGGATTGTTTACTCTAGAATTCGGGTCGGGTTTGGAGCATATAGAACATCATAGAATGTCGGGTCGGTTTAGATGAAGGTGTTAAATTTTCGGATCAAGTGTAAATCTGTTAAAAACCCGACCCAACCTGACACATAGCAATCCTAAAGACTACCCAATCATGTATAGGTGAGCGAATTCTAGCAAATCATTCAACATAAATGCAATTGCATCAATCAAAACTAATTGTATTTTATTTTTGTGGACAGCAATGGGACCCTGACCTGGTAGAAGCCAGATATATAAAAGACGTTGAAGACAACTTGAGCATCGTTCTCCTCAAGTTTGGGGAGAACTCAAAGCCCCTCTTCAGAAAAAGAGAGTTCATAGTTTACGAGCGACGCGAAACCATGGAGGATGGCACTTTGGTATGCTACTATCCATTCATTTTTTATTCGATATGATTCTCCAAATATATATATTTGTATCGGACACATATCTGTATCGAATTCGGGTGAGTTGCAGGTTGTAGCAGTGGCCTCACTGCCAAAGGAAATAGCAGCCGGGTTGCTTCCAAAGCAAAATAATGCAATTAGAGGATTGTTGGTGCAATCGGGATGGGTTGTGGAGAAGCTTGAAGATTTAAACTCCTGTGTTGTTACTTACGTTGTTCAGGTAAATTAACTGCAACATCCCTTTATTTAATTGTCAAATCAAACTCAGTGTATATTTTTTTTTTGTCTTTATACGCCCTACCAATGATTTTATGCCGCATGTATTATCAATAAAACAATAAAAAAATCATTAATACATGTGACATAAAATCATTGGTGAGGCATGTAAAGGGGCATATAAAAGGACAGACAAATTTATATATACATGTATATATATATATATATATTGATTGTAATTATGTATGTGGATGCATGCAGTTAGATCCAGCAGGATGGCTGCCCAAGTACTTTGTGAATCGCCTCAGTACCAAGCTGGTTATGATCATTGAAAACCTTAGGAAACTGGTTCAACCTAATCCACCACGTTAATCCCATTGAGTGGAAACGAAATATAAGTTTGTTTTTAATATATATATATATAATTATTTCATCAGATGAATTTTTAGATATTTCTCTAAATCCAAAAAGAAAGTGATTAACCTGTACAAAAGTGAACATTTTTTATTAATATAAATTATTTTTTATAAAGAATATAAGTGTATGTTCAACTAGCTACTCCATTAGTTTCATTTCTAAGTGCAACACTTTGATAAGATTTATTTTTTATATAATATCTAGATTGTTTAAATTGTTCTTTATCTTTAAATTGAAGGATATTGAAAGTTTAAATTTGTTCGATTTTAAATTTTTTTATATATTGTGTCAGTAAAAATTAATTAAACTAAACTCAACCGGCAGGTAGAACTAATTTTTAGACAGGTTTGAAAGAATTACATTTAATAGAAAATGTTGAAAGATAAATAAAATAATATCAATATATAGGCTAAGAAAATTGAACAATATTACCTTATAATCACACCAGTATTATTCAAAAATATCAATAATAAGTTGGTATATCATTGCTGGTATCAATTAAGAAAGTAAAATATTCTAAAAATAGCATGTTTGATATGAATGAAATAAAATATTTTATGTGAAATATATATATATATATATAATTTTAATTAATAAATGTTTACAAAAGGAGTGATAAATGATTTGTATAAATTTCTATGTGAACACTTATTAATATCTTAAACAATAAATTTTAATTGTTTTACATGACATATATGAAAAATATAAAAAGAAAAAAAATACCCTTGTAATAATATTTAATGCTATTTAAAATAGTAGATAGAAATCCTATAAGTTTAAACAAACACTATATTCGGAGGATGAAATGATTTGGACAGAAATTTTGGAATTTTTTGGTGAAAATAAATTTACACACTAAAATATGTTAAATAGAAATCCTATAAGTTCCGTTTTGTTTCTGAAAACATTTTTCTTTTTATTTTTATTTTAAAAAAATAATTTTTATTTTCTGTTTTTTAGTTGAAAAACATGTTTGGTAAATAAAAAAATATTTCCAATAAAAATATGAAAACACTTAGGGCCGTTTGGTTCGTGAAAAAGATCATTACTTTGGGGAATGATCTTTTCTGGAATCACATACCTACGTTTGATCGGAGAGCATTCCCTCCAAAGGGTAATTTTATATTCCAACCGTAACAGTTTTTTCATTAAATAGTGGGAAATTGGGAATGCGTTTCTCTTGAATTTCTTAGGTATTTGTCAATTCTCTCCCCTTTAGACCATATTGCCACTAAGTTAATGAATTTTGTTCATATAGATCATTTGTCAAATTTAATTAGATGATTAAATATGTGTGGTGTAAATTAATTAAATGTTTTTATTTAATATTTAAATGGTGTTACAAATATTTAAATATTATTTAAGTATTTAATTTTTTATTAATATTATATTTATGATGTTTATAGGTTATATATCGGGATAGCATATTGCTTGAAAATTAACAAGTTAAGAGTTGATGTTTTTAATTTTATTCTTATGTTTATCGTATTATAAAATATTTTAGTATGTTAAACTTATGATATAAATTCTTATCAGTATTATACAACTTTTAGATTTATTTTACTATTTACTTTCATTTATTTGACATGTCACAAGTACTAAAAAATTAAAAATTTGAACATAACGTTTAGCATTTAAAAATTCACAAAAATATTTTAATAGAGGATAACGAGGGCAAATAAATATAAAATAATTTTTTAATAGTCTTAAGGTGAATACAAGGTAACGTAAACAAAGTGATTGAACCCGAGTATTCTAAGATGGAGATCATCCATTTTTCTACTTAGGCCACTTGTTGAATTCTTTTAAAGAATAGTTAATATAATAATTATATTAATTATATTAATAATATGTTAAATATATAAATTTTTGCAAATTTTAGATAGTCTAACAAAAATAGTTCTATTAATTTTTATGTAGGTATTTTTAAGTTAATATTGAAAGTTTAACATGTTAAAAAGAAAATATAACATATGGACAATTTAATAAATTTTACTTCCAGATAACCTTATATACCTCCAACCAAACACATAATCTTGCATTTCTACCCAATAAACAAAACAATGTAATGTAACATTCTCAGTAATATGTCAAGTAATGTTACATTCTAAAAATCTTATTCCCAAAAATAATTATACATTCTGTGAGCCAAACGCACTCTTAGGTTATTTATTTTCTTATAATATATACATGACAAAAAAATAAAGAAAAATCATATATTCATGTGGATTCAAATTATTCAAAGGTTTAATATTGTAAGATTGTTATATGAATTTTAATTTGGATTGATCAATCAAATTAAAATAATCTTATTCAATCTTAATATATTTCGTTTTTTAAAATCAAATAAAAAAGTTTTATTTTTATTTTTTGAATTCAAGTCATTTATTTTTTTTCTTTTACAATAGAAATAAAATATTATTAAAAATCATAAAAAATATTACAAGTACAACACATTAAGAGAGAGAATAATGAACACTAGTCCACTAAAATCTCATACAACCCAAAGGTGCAAAAAAAGTAAATACTTTCTATAGAATTAGCATACCGTCAAAACCCAAAAGCCTTCTTGAATATCCTTGTCTCTATCCAAACAAACATGACGCTTTACGGGGTGAACAAGGAGTAGTGAGCGAACCAAACTATCAAGTTGATTGCTCCGCTACCCAGATATGATTACATCAGCAAACAACAATCAATTGAGTGGGGATCTATCTTTCTATGACCACCAACAGAATCAAAATCAGAAATTAGCGTCGTGAAGATCTCGGTATGAGCATCAAACTGTCGCTAAAGCATGTTGAAATCATGCCAAAACGACAGATGAAACGAACCACAAAAAAACGTGCTATAAAAGTAGAGATAAGTGTGCCACAAAGGCAGAGAGAGATTCTTATTAAGAATATAAAAAAACTTAAAAAATAATAATTCATGGTGGTCGACAATTAATACTAAGACTAATTATCGGCCATTAGTCAAGAAAACAAATGAAAAGAAAAAGATTGCTTAATGCTGCAGTTGAGAGATAGTCTAGTTTTAGAAAATGGCTTAATCATCAAATAGGTGCTCAAATTATGTCATTTTTCAGTATGTGTCCAAACTATTTTTCTGGCCAAATAGGTACCTAAAATTTCATTTTGTGACCCATTTAAGGTTTTCCGTTAATTTTCACCGTTAAATGACACGTGTCATCTCTAAAAAAAATTCAAAATTATATTAAAAATAAATAAAATTAATAAAACAAAATAGCCCACCACATCGGTCGACGGACCATCACGACCATTTTCCCCACCACCTTGTTGCCGGAAATCGAACGACGCCGCACGAATCGCTGAAATTGTCGATTGATTTTTTCGAACGATTCGCGATAGGAGGGGTGACAAACGGCGTGGGGTTGTTTGTCGAGGGGAGGGCGCTTCATTCCGTCACCGGCAACGCGGCCAACGCCGACAGGAGTGGTCGATTTTGGGGGGTTTAGGGATTTTTGGACTATTTTAGAAATATTTGAAGTGTTCAGGATATATTTTTATTTTTTATTTTATTTATTTTTAATATAATTTTTAAATTTTCTGGAGATAACATGTGTCATTTAACAGTGAAAATTAACGAAGAACTTTAAATGAGTCACGAAATTAAATGTTTGACACCTATTTGGCTCGAAAAATAATTTAAATACTTAACTAGAAAAAATAACATGGTTTAAGCACCTATTTACCTATTAAGCCTTAGAAAAAAAAAAAGCGGCACAAAGGGGAAATAGTTAGGAAAAAAAAAAGTCATTTATTTTCTGAAACCAAATGAAGTCCTCCGTAATATATTTATTATACACTTGATTTTATTTGAATTTTCCATAAGTAAAACTCATTTAAATATCTTGGGTTCTATATCGGTTGGGCCCGAACTCCAATTTTTATGAACTATAATTTGTAGGCTAATCCAATACCACATTAAACCCGTTTAAGATATGCATATGTGTACGGTAAATAAAGAAAGGTCGAATTATTCGTATATATAGTTAATTAAATGAATATGAAAAAAAATATTTTCTTTTAATTAAATGAACAATTTTGATTATAAATGTTCTATTTGTTTATTTTCTTGATCAAACTTGTTTATAAGCTTATTTATATGTTTGAAAATTAGTTGGTTTATTAAAATTAATATTTTTTCTATATTTCAGAACATATACTACTTTAATCACCTTAGTTTTTAAAAAAATATTTCTCCTATAAAAGTTACCTAATATGGGTAAAAAATAAGTTGACAGTTTGGTTATAGTCCAAACGTGTCCTAATCATTAAAGATAAGTTTGGACATATCCAATTATGTCTTAATAAGAAATTTAAGATAAATTATCGTAACAACAAGACAATATCTATTGTAAACTTGTCTCAAATAGAAAGAAAAAATGGATTGTTTAAAAGTTTAATTATAAATAATAAAAAAAGAAAATTCTACAACGGGCGACGAACATTGATGAACACCACTAACGGTGAATACCATTAATTTTTTTTAAAAAATTAAAAATCTAAAGGACTAAAATTATAATTAAAATTATCTCTTAAAAAATAAAAATCAAATTTAATAGTTACTTTATAATTTTTTAATATGTTAAATATACACGATTCTCCTAAATCCTAACAAAATCAATCTCTTAAAAAAATAGAAATCAGTTTATAATTTTTTTAATAGATTAGAATCAATAATATGAGAATTGGGTATATTTGATTCGAACCCATTAAAAAATATTATAAAGTAATTATTAAATTTAATTTTTATTTTTTAAGAGATAATTTTAATTATAATTTTAGTCCTTTAGATTTTTAAAATTAAAAAAAATAATGGTATTCATCGATGTTCATCATTAATGGTGTTTATCAATGTCCGTCGCACGTGGTAGACTCATCCAAAAAAAATATCATCATAATTACAAAGTTTTTGTAACCCCCTCGTCCCGGTCTAGCCGGATGACCGGTCCGAGTGAGCTACACGGGGAAAACCGAGGGAAAACTCCCTAAGGAACTCTCCCTCGGTTAGCAACCCTATTTTTTTTTCATTTTAATCTTGTCTAAATGAGATTTACATCCTAAGTGAACATACAGCGGAACAATATTTACGAATCAATCAATCGAACCCAAACTAACACTTAAAAGCCCATTTTTAAAGTTAAACTGCAGGCGGTATCGATACCCTTAAGAGGGGTATCGATACCCCTGTGACTAGGTCAACAAGGTTTGGTCAACCTGAGGAGACAGTATCGATACCCCAAATGAGGGTATCGATACCCTCCCCTAAAGTTGACTTCCCCCGGTCAAAGCCAAGACAACGGTATCGATACCCTTGAGATGAGTATCGATACCGAAATCGACAGTAGCTCCAGTGGCCAAAAAAGTATCGATACTCCCCCTCGAGTATCGATACACGAGGCCTGAAACCACAGGGTGGTATCGATACCAGATCAACGGTATCGATACCCCAGCTACGAAACTGCAAGTTTGAGCTGATTTAGAGCACAAGGAGGGCCCTAAATCCCTCTAACCCTTCAACCAACACACTATCATCAATCCCTAAGGCAAGCCAACCATAAAGCATGCATATTTAAGCCAAGGAAGTCAATCAAACATGGATTTAAGCAATCATACATAGCATTCAATTCAATGAGCAATATAGGCATTAATAAGCATACTTGAAGGCTCAAATGGTCTTAAAAGCACAAGTCAAACACAAGAGGTTTGCATCCATACATAAGGCAACCTAAACACCCTAAAGCATGCCATCATACACACCAACAATCATCAAGGTATTACATGCATACAATCCATAATCAAACCAAACACAACATCAATCATATGAGTCACACATGCTCATACAAAGACTCTTGCCACATTGCTAGCTATTACAAAATCGATAACCATACTTGAGCTACAAACTTGGAAGCCCTTCTTGCCTTGCCTCGAGCTAACACCACGCTAATGATCTGCATTGTTGAACATTGAGAGCGTAAGCTATAAGCTTAGTGAGGGTGCTCTAAAACGAAAACAACAACAATGCAGGGTTCAAGCATGCAATCCTAATCTCATACATATCAAGCATTGCATAAAAACAAGTAGACCTAGCTAGTCTTTCAAGTGGCATATATGGTCTCTCAATCCTAGCAAAACTACACATCAATATCAATTATCATGTACAAAACCATATATCAAAACCACATATCACCATCATATATCACATTACATAAACAAGTTTAATTGGCCACTTGAATTACCCCAATTGTGCGGATATAAACCTTGACAACACTTTACCTCGGTGGGATTCCACTCATCACCGGACCTTGCATGTGCGGGATTCCACTCATCGCCACATGCCCTACGGATGGGATTCCACTCATCATCCCGTAGAAATATAATAAGCTTCCGGTGGAATGCTACATCACCGTACTCCTCCTTGATAACTTAACGCCATCAAGGCCACGTACGTTTTGACTCAATTTGTGTGCACACTATCCTAATGATCGATCATTTACAACCGGTAATTATTTAGTGCCAATTATTATAACCACAACATGTATCACCAACCGCATATCATCAACACATTCATGCTCAACACATATGTCCACATCATGATATACACATATACATGCACCATCTAATCACAAGCATTTGAGCATAGCCATCAAGCACATAGCATTCAAGGAAATTAGGCTAAGTTAACTACTTGGATTAAAAGGAAGTGGCCTACCAAGCACACTTGCACACACACACACCACTCATGCTCGAACCAACTTTAAAACAAGTTTGAAACCACTCACCGTCCTTCCTTAGCAAATCGAACAATCCTCCTACGCACCCGGATTCGGTCCCAAAGCTCCTTCAACGTTTCCCCTTGCTTCTAGCCAAGCAAAACACACTTATTACACCACAAATCAATGCTAAAGCTCAACTATCAATTCACTTCACAACATAAGCCAAATTTCACAAATTCCCCAAATCACAAAATCTCCCAAAACTCAATTTTCGTGCTTCCCAAATCCCTTGCTGAAAAACCCACTTCCAAACACCCAAATGGCTTCCAAAGCATCCCAAAACACTCTCATACCATAGGTAAACCAACAGCCCACCAATTTTAACACAAAACCCACCAAAAACTCAAGTTTTACAACCTTAAATCTAGCCCTAAGACATCTCTACGAATTTCTATCAAAATTCAACCAAATTTAAGTATATGGTGTATTTCATCATGCTTAAACAAACCCCCAACATAATTTAACAAAACAAATTAAAAAGCCCCATCAAAATCCCCAAATTTCACATGAACCCTAATTTTCAACACCCACAATTTTTGAAATTCAAGACCATGGTTAGATAGGGATTGAAGAGGAGAGTTAGAAAACATAATTACTTTTGAAAAACGTCTTGGATTGAGGAAGAAAATGAATGGAATAGGGTTTGTAGTGTTGGGAGAGTTTGAAAAGAGAAGATGGGGTTTTAACATGAAAAGGAGATAGGAAAGAGGGAAGACAATTTTTTTGTTAAAGTAGTCTAGCTTTTTAAAAGTTTTTGGTAAAATTGCAACATTGGTCCCTCCCCTTTCGATTGAAGCTTAATTAGGTCACTACTTGAAGTTGAATTATTTTAATTAAATTTAATTTGACTCGAATTATAACTCGGTTAACTCCTAGGCCCAAAACACGGGTGTTACAACTCTCTCCCACTTAAGGAATTTCGTCCCCGAAATTACCTGACTGAAAGAGATACGGAAACTGCTTTTCCATATCTGCCTTCCTCTCCCAAGTGGCCTCGTCCACACCTCTACGTTGCCACCTCACCTTCACTAACTCAATTGATCTACCCCTCAACACTTTACTGTCTGAAGCTAAGATCTCCACTGGCTCTTCTTCATAAGTTAAATCCGGATTCAATTCAATTTCTTCTACGGGCATAACATGTGATGGATCGGACCTATACTTACGAAGCATGGATACATGGAACACATCGTGTATCTTCTCAAGCTCGGATGGCAAACGCAACTGATAAGCAACCGGACCAACCCTCTTCACAATCTCATACGGTCCTATGTACCTCGGACTCAATTTCCCTTTTCTGCCAAATCTCATCACCCTTTTCCACGGAGACACCTTCAAGAATACCTTCTCGCCCACTGAGAACTCAACTTCCTTCCTCTTCAAATCGGCATAGGACTTCTGCCTATCCGAAGCAGCCTTCAAGCGATCACAAATCAATTTTACCTTGTCGGTTGTCCCCTTGAGCAAATCCGGCATAGGCAACAGTTTCTGTCCTACCTCGGCCCAACACACTGGAGTTCTACACTTTCGACCATACAATGCCTCATACGGAGCCATCTGAATGCTCGACTGAAAACTGTTGTTGTACGCAAACTCTACTAGAGGCAGATGCTTCTCCCAAGTACCCTGAAAGTCAATGATACAACATCGCAACATATCCTCTAAGATCTGAATAACCCTCTCTGACTGACCATCTGACTGAGGATGATAAGAAGTGCTGAAGTTCAAACGGGTACCCAAAGCTGTATGCAGACTCTCCCAAAATCTCGAAGTAAACCGCGGATCTCTATCTGACAATATGGACTTCGGCACACCATGTAGCCTCACAATCTCACCAATGTACAAATCGGCCAATCTATCTAAGGTGTAAGTAGTGTTGACTGCCAAGAAGTGAGCACACTTCGTAAAACGATCTACTATCACCCAAACTGAGTTCTTCTTCGTAGGAGTCAAAGGCAAACCCGAAACAAAATCCATGGTGATGTTCTCCCATTTCCATTCCGGAATTCTCAACGGCTGTAACAAACCTGAGGGAACCTGATGTTCCGCCTTCACTCTCTGACACACTAGGCACTTACTCACAAAGTCGGCTACATCTCTCTTCAAGCCAACCCAAAAGTACTCACCCTTCAGATCACGGTACATCTTCGTGCTTCCTGGATGCATAGCAAACGGACTACTGTGAGCTTCAGTCAAGATCGTACGTCTCAAATCACTGTCTTCAGGCACAACTATTCTGTCCTTGAAACATAAGACCCCATCGGAACTGAAACTGTAGTCTGAAGATCTACCTTCGGCTATATCTTGCACGTGAGGTGCCAAAGATCTATCTAAGAGCTGTTTCTCTCGAATCATCTGACCTAGAGTAGGTCTAACCTGAAGCTCGGCTATTAAGCCACCATCCTCGGACAAACTCAATCTAGCAAACATGGCTCTCAAGTCCACGGCCACCTTCCTACTCAATGCATCGGCCACTACATTGGCCTTACCCGGATGGTACTCAATGGTAAGATCATAGTCCTTTAGCAACTCTAACCATCTACGCTGTCTGAGATTCAAATCTCGCTGAGTCATAATGTACTTCAAACTCTTGTGGTCGGTGTATACTGTGCATTTCTCACCATACAAATAGTGCCTCCAAATCTTCAGAGCAAACACAACTGCAGCTAACTCTATGTCATGGGTCGGATAGTTGCGCTCATGGGTCTTCAACTGTCTTGAGGCATAAGCCACCACTCTTCGGTCTTGCATCAGAACACATCCTAACCCTACATACGAGGCATCACTATAAATCACATAGTCCTTCCCGGACTCAGGCTGAATCAAGATCGGAGCTTGGGTCAAAGCTTCTTTCAATTTCTCAAAGGCTCTCTGTCTTGCATCTGTCCACTCAAACTGAACACTCTTCTGAAGTAACTGTGTCAATGGAGCGGCTAACTTAGAGAAACCTTCCACAAATCTTCTATAGTATCCGGCTAAGCCTAGGAAGCTACGTACTTCTGTCACTGACTTCGGTTGCTTCCACTCAACAATGGCTTCAATCTTCTTCGGATCAACTCTAATGCCTTCAGCTGACACTACATGTCCTAAGAAGACTACCTCTCGTATCCAGAATTCACACTTGCTGAGCTTCGCATACAACTGATGATCTAGCAAAGCCTTCAAAACAAGTCTCAAATGTCGGTCATGGTCTTCTTCAGTTCGCGAGTACACCAAGATATCATCAATAAATACAACCACAAACTGATCTAGATACTGATGAAAAATCCTATTCATCATGTCCATGAAAGCTGCCGGTGCATTAGTCAACCCAAAGGGCATGACTAAGAACTCATAGTGTCCATACCTAGTCCTAAAGGCCGTCTTCGGTACATCGACCTCTCTAACCTTTAGCTGGTAGTAACCTGATCTCAAATCAATCTTCGAAAAGACCGATGCTCCCCTCAACTGATCAAACAAGTCATCAATTCTAGGCAAAGGATATTTGTTCTTCACTGTCAACTGATTCAACTGTCTGTAATCTATGCACATTCTCATACTTCCATCTTTCTTCTTCACAAACAATACAGGTGCACCCCAAGGTGAAGAACTAGGCCTAATAAAACCTCTATCTGTCAATTCTTGCAACTGAGTCTTCAACTCTTTCAATTCCTTCGGTGCCATACGATACGGAGCAATCGAAACAGGAGCTGAATCAGAATAAGTCTCAATGCTGAACTCTACCTCTCTGTCCGGTGGTAACCCTGGCAATTCTTCCGGAAACACACTAGGAAAATCACATACTGTCCGGATGTCCTGAGGTCTAACCTCACTCATGTTAGGGTTCATCACATACGCTAAGTATGCTTCACACCCCAACTCCACTAACCTCTTAGCCTCTAACACTGAAACCACATTGGATAAGAATTTCACATTCTCACCCACCACAACAATCTCATAATCATCTGTGAGCTTCAAAGAAATCCGTTTAGTTTCAAAGTCTATCCTAGCTCTATGCTCCGTGAGCCAGTCCATACCCAGAATTACATCAAAACCATAGAAGGGAAGTTCCATCATATCCACCGGAAACACATGTCCCTGAACCATCAACGGACACCTTCGGTACATCTTCCTAACCACTACCGTGTCCCCAAAAGAACTAGTAACACTAACTCCTACCTCTAACAACTCACAAGGCAAATTCAAAGACTGTGCATGCTCACTCAATATGTAGGAATGTGTAGACCCAGAGTAAATCAAAGAAAGCAAACCCAAAGACTGTATCGAGAAGTTACCTGCGATCACATCGGTGTCATGCTGCTCCCCGCGCTGAGCGTAAACCCTAGCCTGTCCTCCGCCCTCCGGCTGGACTGCAACAACATGAGCTAAATTCCTCTGACCATTGTTCCTCGGCTGGAAATTACCTCTACCACGCCCGCGGCCTCTCTGAAAATCATTAGCTCTAGCAGGAGCCTGAGCTGGTGCCTGTCCCACCTGATGTGGACAGTCACGCCTAATGTGGTCTCTAGCACCACAACTCCAACAGGAATGGTAATTTCCCCAACACTCACCGGTGTGGTTCCTCCCGCAAGTAGCACATGTGGGCAACTTCCCACCAGCTCTCTGACCCTGATGGCCCCTACCGTGGTTACCGCTACCACGCCTATGATCGAACTGATGCCGGTTGTCCCGATGCCTCTTGGCATCTCCTCTATCAAAGTTGCTGGACCTCTTACCTGAACTAGATCCACCTGACCGCCTGGTCAAACTCAAACTGTGCTCCAAGTCCTTGGCCCTCGAGACCAAGACATCAAAATCAAAGTAATCAGAAGCTAGAGTATAAGTCTTGATCTCCTCATTCAGCCCATATCGGAAGCGGTTACAACGCTCCACCTCAGTAGGTACAAGTTCAGGTGCATACTGACTCAGTCTGACGAATCGGATCTCATAATCAGTCACGGACATACTCCCCTGAAGCAATGCCATAAACTCCCTCTTCCTCTCATCGAGGTATCGCGGACCCAAATACTTCTTCCGGAAAGCTGTCTCAAAGAACCCCCAAGTGATCTCGGTCTCATCCATCCCCGAAGTAACGGTGACCCACCAGGTGTAGGCATCACCCTGAAGCAAGGACTCAACACAACCCAACTTACGATCACCAGTACACCCCATCTGAGCAAGGATGTGGACGGTCTTCTCAAACCACAACTCTGACCTCTCCGGTGTAGCACCTCTAAACTCTTCGGCCCCAAGGCCCCGAAGTCTCTCTAATGGCAATCCAGTGCCCTCACCCTGATGATGAGCTGCCTGACCTCCAGCTACTGCAGCCTGGAATGCCCCGGCTATTGCCTGAACCAACGGGGCTAAGTCAATTCCGGCCGGTCCTTGGCCACCTTGGCCTCCTTGTGGTCCCATTCCTCCGGGGCCGGCCTCGCCTCCCACTTCCGGTGGAGGAGGTGGTGGTGGTGGAGGTGGTGGAGGAGCTCCAACTCCAACCACTGGCTCTCCCACTTGAGCCTCAACTCTCACAACTGGCTCAACTCTCGGAGCCTCTGCCCGTGGTTCCGGTCGAACCATCCTAGGCCTCCCACGTGGTCTCATGGTTCAACTAGCAAGGTATAAACTACAACAAGAAACAATAGGATTACGTTAGCCAAAGCAAGGGTCCAATAGTGCTCAAGTATTCCTCTTTCAAAAATCCTTTTTAAATTAAGTAGTAGTAGCAATGGGCACGCACTCACACGAGACACGACCATTCATGCATTCAAAACATCATACGATCAATAAAGCATCAAGGATTCATGGCAAATCATGCATCGAACAACACAAGCATTTAACACATTAATCTTACCTCACTTACCTGCCCGAGGTCTCGGTAACCTCAGGCTCTGATACCAACAAATGTAACCCCCTCGTCCCGGTCTGGCCGGATGACCGGTCCGAGTGAGCTACACGGGGAAAACCGAGGGAAAACTCCCTAAGGAACTCTCCCTCGGTTAGCAACCCTATTTTTTTTTCATTTTAATATTGTCTAAATGAGATTTACATCCTAAGTGAACATACAACGGAACAATATTTACGAATCAATCAATCGAACCCAAACTAACACTTAAAAGCCCATTTTTAAAGTTAAACTGCAGGCGGTATCGATACCCTTAAGAGGGGTATCGATACCCCTGTGACTAGGTCAACAAGGTTTGGTCAACCTGAGGAGACAGTATCGATACCCCAAATGAGGGTATCGATACCCTCCCCTAAAGTTGACTTCCCCCGGTCAAAGCCAAGACAACGGTATCGATACCCTTGAGATGAGTATCGATACCGAAATCGACAGTAGCTCCAGTGGCCAAAAAGGTATCGATACTCCCCCTCGAGTATCGATACACGAGGCTTGAAACCACAGGGTGGTATCGATACCAGACCAACGGTATCGATACCCCAGCTACGAAACTGCAAGTTTGAGCTGATTTAGAGCACAAGGAGGGCCCTAAATCCCTCTAACCCTTCAACCAACACACTATCATCAATCCCTAAGGCAAGCCAACCATAAAGCATGCATATTTAAGCCAAGGAAGTCAATCAAACATGGATTTAAGCAATCATACATAGCATTCAATTCAATGAGCAATATAGGCATTAATAAGCATACTTGAAGGCTCAAATGGTCTTAAAAGCACAAGTCAAACACAAGAGGTTTGCATCCATACATAAGGCAACCTAAACACCCTAAAGCATGCCATCATACACACCAACAATCATCAAGGTATTACATGCATACAATCCATAATCAAACCAAACACAACATCAATCATATGAGTCACACATGCTCATACAAAGACTCTTGCCACATTGCTAGCTATTACAAAATCGATAACCATACTTGAGCTACAAACTTGGAAGCCCTTCTTGCCTTGCCTCGAGCTAACACCACGCTAATGATCTGCATTGTTGAACATTGAGAGCGTAAGCTATAAGCTTAGTGAGGGTGCTCTAAAACGAAAACAACAACAATGCAGGGTTCAAGCATGCAATCCTAATCTCATACATATCAAGCATTGCATAAAAACAAGTAGACCTAGCTAGTCTTTCAAGTGGCATATATGGTCTCTCAATCCTAGCAAAACTACACATCAATATCAATTATCATGTACAAAACCATATATCAAAACCACATATCACCATCATATATCACATTACATAAACAAGTTTAATTGGCCACTTGAATTACCCCGATTGTGCGGATATAAACCTTGACAACACTTTACCTCGGTGGGATTCCACTCATCACCGGACCTTGCATGTGCGGGATTCCACTCATCGCCACATGCCCTACGGATGGGATTCCACTCATCATCCCGTAGAAATATAATAAGCTTCCGGTGGAATGCTACATCACCGTACTCCTCCTTGATGACTTAACGCCATCAAGGCCACGTACGTTTTGACTCAATTTGTGTGCACACTATCCTAATGATCGATCATTTACAACCGGTAATTATTTAGTGCCAATTATTATAACCACAACATGTATCACCAACCGCATATCATCAACACATTCATGCTCAACACATATGTCCACATCATGATATACACATATACATGCACCATCTAATCACAAGCATTTGAGCATAGCCATCAAGCACATAGCATTCAAGGAAATTAGGCTAAGTTAACTACTTGGATTAAAAGGAAGTGGCCTACCAAGCACACTTGCACACACACACACCACTCATGCTCGAACCAACTTTAAAACAAGTTTGAAACCACTCACCGTCCTTCCTTAGCAAATCGAACAATCCTCCTACGCACCCGGATTCGGTCCCAAAGCTCCTTCAACGTTTCCCCTTGCTTCTAGCCAAGCAAAACACACTTATTACACCACAAATCAATGCTAAAGCTCAACTATCAATTCACTTCACAACATAAGCCAAATTTCACAAATTCCCCAAATCACAAAATCTCCCAAAACTCAATTTTCGTGCTTCCCAAATCCCTTGCTGAAAAACCCACTTCCAAACACCCAAATGGCTTCCAAAGCATCCCAAAACACTCTCATACCATAGGTAAACCAACAGCCCACCAATTTTAACACAAAACCCACCAAAAACTCAAGTTTTACAACCTTAAATCTAGCCCTAAGACATCTCTACGAATTTCTATCAAAATTCAACCAAATTTAAGTATATGGTGTATTTCATCATGCTTAAATAAACCCCCAACATAATTTAACAAAACAAATTAAAAAGCCCCATCAAAATCCCCAAATTTCACATGAACCCTAATTTTCAACACCCACAATTTTTGAAATTCAAGACCATGGTTAGATAGGGATTGAAGAGGAGAGTTAGAAAACATAATTACCTTTGAAAAACGTCTTGGATTGAGAAAGAAAATGAATGGAATAGGGTTTGTAGTGTTGGGAGAGTTTGAAAAGAGAAGATGGGGTTTTAACATGAAAAGGAGATAGGAAAGAGGGAAGACAATTTTTTTGTTAAAGTAGTCTAGCTTTTTAAAAGTTTTTGGTAAAATTGCAACATTGGTCCCTCCCCTTTCGATTGAAGCTTAATTAGGTCACTACTTGAAGTTGAATTATTTTAATTAAATTTAATTTGACTCGAATTATAACTCGGTTAACTCCTAGGCCCAAAACACGGGTGTTACAGTTTTAACCGAACAATTATTAACTAGTTTAGTTGAATGAAGTATTACAAGTTTGAATTTTAATATTATAAAAGAATAAAGTAAAACTGGGATGATCGTCTAATAATTATTGACGAAGTTGTAAAAGTGTCAATTAACACCTAAAATTTTATAAAAAAAATAATTTAATTGATTCCAAAAACGTTATGTGTTTGTTAATGATATCTTATAATGATGGTCTCGGTTGTGGATTAAAGCTATAACATGTGACAAAGCTATAAATTTATTGATAATCGAATGAGTACGTTAAATTGTAGGTCACTTAATTATGAGTTTAGTAACAAACAAATTACTTAATTAAAATATTGATATAATATGTCATCGTCTGTTAAATATTAGACGATAATATTGATATTGTATAACTAATGTTTTGATATAATAATTAAAAAATATTTTGGACTAATTTGAAAAAAATTTAAAACTTGGTTTTAAGTCCAAACAACTTGAATTTATGTTTGATGGATCTTAAAAGGTTTTTGGCAATGTTTTTATTGATTTTAAATAGTCAAACTTAAGTTTTCAAGCTACCCATACCGATACGGTCCAACCCGTATCGATACCTTTTTGCCCCAGTTTGGTCACTGCCAAAACCCGTATCGAAACAGGCTTGGTCGTTTCTATACGGATCGGGATCGTTTCGATACGCCTGGTAAGCGTACCGATCCCCTTTCAACCGCCCCAACGGCTACTTTCCCAACGGTCATTTAAAAGTGAACCTGTACCGATACGCCCTCAAGCGTATCGATACGCCCAGGCTGGCAATAGCCCAACGGCTAGTTTCTGATGAAGGTCGTACCGATACGGGTCCAAGCGTATCGATACGAAAGGCTACATAACAGCTTTAATGAAGGGAAATAAAGTCCTCAACGGCTCCAAATCATCCTCAATGGCTAGCAACGGCTATAAACTCATCAAGGAGTATAAAAGGGACCTCCAAGCATCAAGTAAAAGTCAATGCTCATATTGTCAAACATCAAATGATCAAGAATGGTCTTAGAGCTTAAATTGTCATTTATTGTATAGACAAACACTAGTGAGCCAAAATTGTCAAAATTGCTCAAGTGTTTTAGGTTTTGGGTAAGTGCTTAATTGTGCAAACAAATACCTATTAGAGGGATTTGTGTTTGCTTTATTTATCTCTTTGTAAGAGATGATTTCAATCAAGGTTTTGGGTAGAAAGCTTGATTGTGTATAATGAACTGTTTACAACAGAAAAAAAAGATGGACGGTTGTGATGAACCAAAAGAAATGTGGGCTATGACCCAGTAAACTGAGATAGCCAAGGGTCGGGCCACCCTTCCATTTATATAGCCCAAATGAATCTAACAAAATCAGTTATTATAAAACTGACCTGTTAAGATCAGTGGGCCACTTGGGTCTAACAACCCATTAACAACCATACCAGACTAACAATACTGAAACAACCCAGCAACATGAAAACCGATCCAACAACCATACTATCTAACATTTCCCCGGCTTCCTCCCCCTTGATTAATGCGCAAGACACAGAGAAGCTTGATCCGCGACAACAGGATGAACAACAACTTTATGGCGAAAGTCACGAAAGTACACTTTGGATAAAGGCTTTGTAAACCCATCCGCAACTTGAGCATCGGCAGGCACATAGTTAACTTGAATCTTTCGTTCACTCACTTTTTCACGAACGAAGTGAACGTCAAGTTCCACATGTTTGGACTTCGAATGAAAGACGGGGTTAGCAGACATGGCCACCGCACTTGTGTTATCACACCATACAATGGGAGTGCCCAAAATAGGAATTTGCATATCAGTACGAATAGTCTGCACCCACAAAAGTTCGGACACAACATCTGCCACGCTCCTATACTCAGCTTCGGACGTCGAACGAGAAACGGACTTCTGTTTTCTCGAACTCCAAGCAACTAAACAATTGTCAACATAAATGCAATAGCCCGTCGTTGAACGACGATCATCCAAACTGCTACCCCAATCGGCGTCGGAGAAGGCAACAACACTCATCGACCCACTAGCACCCGAGGTGAATGTAAGCCCATAATCCAAGGTGCCAACCAAGTAACGTAAAATTTGCTTAACAGCAGCAAAATGTTCCTCACAAGGTCGGTGCATGAACTGGGCCACTTTGTGGACACTAAAATCAATATCGGGCCTGGTGTGGCACACATATAGCAACGCCCCAACTAGACTACGAAACTCATATGGGTCCGAAATTGGGCTACCAGCATCTGAAGTTAGCTTAACAGTACAGCACATGGGGGTGGGGGAGGGATTCGCACGATCCATTTTTGCCTTACGTAGCAGATCCAAAACAAAAGATTTTTGACTCAATACAAGAGACTCACCCACACGGTGAGCAGAGATACCAAGAAAGAAAGACAACTCTCCAAGATCTTTTAACGAAAACTGTGAGTTCAAATGCTCAACCACACTATCAACACTTGCAACAGATGAACCAGTAATTATGATGTCATCGACATACACCAAGACATACAAAGAAACACCGTCCTTGATACAAATGAACAGAGAGGTGTCTGCGGCAGACTCTTTAAACCCGAACCCGAAAAGAGCACTTCGTAACTTAGTGTACCAACTGCGAGGAGCTTGTCGCAGTCCGTACAGGGCCTTTTGAAGAAGACATACAAGAGAGCTTCCATCATTCGAGTCTTGTATAAAACCAAGAGGTTGAAGCATGAAAACCTCCTCTTCGAGACCCCCATTAAGGAACGCATTATTGACGTCCACTTGCCGCAGCACCCACTTGTTACTCACAGCAACCGAAAGAAGAATGTTGAGCGTGAAAAACCGCACCACAGGACTGAATGTGTCCCCAAAATCCTGGCCAGGTATTTGCGAGAACCCCTTAGCCACCAACCGAGCTTCATACCTCGACACTGACCCATCAGAGTTGTGCTTGACGCGAAACAACCACTTGCAGCCCACAGCAGTTCGACCAGGAGGTAACGGGACCAACTTCCAAGTACCATTAGCCATGAGAGCATTATACTCAGCCATCACAGCATCACGCCAAGCAGGAATAGCAAGGGCTTGATCAACAGTTTCTGGAACAAAGTCAGGAACAGTTTGCACCACAAACGTCTTGGGCTTGAAAACTCCGAGTTTGCTACGAGTAACCATCGGATGAGAATTGGCAGCAGGACCAGACGCAACATTATCAGAAGATGGGCCAACAGTTGGGCCAGAAGCTTCAGGTACACCCAGAGTATCACCAAAACTCGCAGCACATGGGCCAGCACCAGAGGATAAGGAAATGGGCAAGGTGTTATCAGTAGGAACAGCAGGTGAAGGGTGCTCAAGGGAAGAAGCAGACACAGGCAAAGGAGAAGGGATAGACAATGAAGCAGGGGAAACAACAGGGGAAGCAACAGGGGAAGCAACAGGTGAAGCACCATGGGAAGCAACAGGGGAAGCATCATGGGAAACAGCAGGGGAAACAACAGGGGAAGCAACATTAGGAGCAGGGGTTGCAGGTGAAGAAATAAGAGGAAAAGAAGCTGACCGAAAGGGTTTGGGACCAGTGGAACAAGTACAAGACGATGAAGACGCTGCAGGGAACACACCCTCATTGAATACCACATGACGAGAGATAATAACTTTACCAGTAGAGGTGAGACACTTATACCCCTTGTGCTGCATACTATACCCCAAGAATATACAAGACTGAGACCTAGGTTCAAGTTTATGATGTTGAAAGGGCCTCAAATGAGGAAAACACTCACACCCAAACACCCGCAGGAAGGAGTAATCAACATTGCGCTGAAATAACTTCTCAAATGGACTAAGGTTACCAAGAACACGAGTTGGCAACCGATTGATCAAATGAATGGCAGTAACAACAGCAAGAGACCAAAACTTAATATCCAAAGAGGCCTGACTAAGCAAGGTTAAAGCTAACTCAATCACATGACGGTGCTTACACTCAACTACACCATTCTGCTCAGACGTGTGAGGACACGTGACTCTATGAGTAATCCCAAGTTCAGCAAGCATAGGGGACAGACTACGGTATTCCCCACCCCAATCACTTTGAATAGCCTTAATACTAACACCAAACTGAGTAGAAACCATCTTAGAAAAGAGTTTAAACGCATGCACAGCTTGACTCTTAAACTTGAGCAAGTATAACCAAGTATGCCTAGTGTACGCATCAACAAAGGCAACATAATACAAATAACCCTCAGATTTAACAAAGGCAGGACCCCATAAGTCAGTAAAGACAAGCTGAAACGGCTCAGTATAAGCAGTAGAGGAAGTAGGAAAGGTTGTTTGTGACTTTTACCAATACAACAAGCAGAACACAAACTACCTTTATTAACAGTTGTATCAACAGTTAAACCACAGCTATGTAAAACTTTATCTAAGGTAACTTGAGCTGGATGCCCTAAACGGCGATGCCAGGTTTCATATTTACATTGATCAACAACAGAAACATTGGCCTCAACATTATTAACCTCAACATTATTAACAGTAGGCATACGCATATCAAAGCTGAAATTGGAAGGTAAAACATATAAACCATCAGAAACAGTACCACTGAGCATTTCTTCATGAGAATCCTCATCACGCACGAGCCACCGATCAACATGAAACTCAAAGAAGACTCTGTTATCACTAGCACACTTTGACACAGAGATCAAGTTTTTAGAAATTTGCGGCACTAACAAAAGATCACATAAACGCAGCATACGACTTTTAGTAGATAAATTATTTGAACCAACTTTGCTAATAAGTAAACCCTTACCATCACCAACAACGAGTTTACCTGGTCCAAAGAAATCATCACTCTGATGCAAGTTGGACGAGTCCGCCGTCACATGGTGTGTGGCTCCAGTGTCAACGAACCACTGACCAGAAGTGGTGGAGCTACTTGGAGCACAATGAAGACACGAGCCACCAGTATTGGAGACGGTGGAGCCACCATTCGAACCAGACGAGGCATTGCCAGACTTAGCCCCAGTTAAGGTACACACACTCGCAGAGATGTTATCCTCAACATCAGAATTTTTGTAAAGACTTGCAGAGACGCCCAAAAAACTTTGGTCAAACCTCCGAAAGCAACGATCCACGAGATGGCCCATTTTGCCGCACAACTGACACTAAAAACGCGGTCGACCTCTACCACGGCCACCTCCAGAGGCACTTTGTCGATACGAACGTTGAGACACCCCACCAGAAGAGGAGTCAACACTAGATTGATTCGAACCAGTAGATCCAGTAAACTTTGCCACATGAGCACTCATCGGAGCCGCCATTTCAGAGTCAAAGAGCCCTTGCTGAGCCTCCGCATCGACCAGGATAGTGGTCACATTATCCAGAGAGAGGATCTCACGACTTGCCGTGATAACCGCCACAAACGGTTTGTATTCCGCCGGAAGACCACCAAG
This sequence comes from Hibiscus tridactylites, assembly GCA_958450335.1. Taxonomy (NCBI): domain Eukaryota; kingdom Viridiplantae; phylum Streptophyta; class Magnoliopsida; order Malvales; family Malvaceae; genus Hibiscus; species Hibiscus tridactylites. Next base: position 8,563,467 of record OY288269.1, read on the forward strand.
AATCGTCGCGATGTGTTCCACCTTCGACACCGGACTACCACACGAAGCCAGCGCGTCACAGATCTCTTTAACTTTCGAGACATAAGCACGCATCGAGAGTTCTCCTTTACGAATCGTCCGGAGTTTGAAGTGAAGACTTATCACCGTCGTGGTGGAGCGGCTACTGTAAAACTCCACGACAATAGCCTAGATCTCCGTCGTGGACTCAGCACCAACGAAGTTGGACAACAGATGCGGGCTCATCGTCGATAGGATCCAAGAGGAAAGCGCACTGTCTTGCGCAAGAAAATCTTCGTATTTCTCATTCATAACCTCCGTATCGTCAGCTTGTCGAATCTTAGCCGGCGGCGCCTTCATCGAACCAGTGAGGAACCCCTCGAGAAGATGGCTCCTCACCGTCAGCAGAGCCTGCTGTTTCCAGATGAGAAAGTTTGTCTCATCCAACAACACATTCACACGTTTACTTGCAAAGAATTTGGCTGAACGACCGGACGAATCATCATCACCGTCACCTTCAACACGAACCATAACGGCGGCCGCAACCAAAGAGAGAATAAACAAAAGAAAGGAAACCACAGGAATCCCTAGATCGACAAATAGAAAACCCTAGAGCGGCGTCAGAAACCCCAAATCCCAGCGAATGATACCATAATGAACTGTTTACAACAGAAAAGAAAGATGGACGGTTGTGATGAACCAAAAGAAATGTGGGCTATGACCTAGTAAACTGAGATAGCCAAGGGTCGGGCCACCCTTCCATTTATATAGCCCAAATGAATCTAACAAAATCAGTTATTATAAAACTGACCTGTTAAGATCAATGGGCCACATGGGTCTAACAACCCATTAACAACCATACCAGACTAACAATACTGAAACAACCCAGCAACATGAAAACCGATCCAACAACCATACTATCTAACAGTGTATAAGGCTTACCTCTTAAGCCTAGAAAAGGGGACGAATCAATAGTGGATTGATTGGAAATCCTTAGTGGGGAGCTAAGGTAGTGGATGTAGACCTTGGTTAGAAGGTTGAACCACTATAAATCATTGTGTCTATTCTCATTCTAGTTTCCACAACCCTTCTACCCAAAAATCCACCTCTCCACCACTTGGTGAGCCACATCGGTTGAACGAATCGAGCCCCACACAACTCAACAGATATAGTCTGATATAATAGCAAATGCAGTCCTAAAAACTTAGTCTATTAATTTGATTCTAATTCAAAATAATTCAATAAATTGAAGGCATAAATCCAAAATATGTTATTACGTTTGTCTGAATAGTTATTTTGGCCCCTATTATTTTTTTGAACCAATTTAACCCTTGACGTTTCATTTTGGGTCAAATGGCCCCTTTGAGATGAAAATTGTTAGTCAACTGACGATAAACAACTTGAAATGACTTGATAGAATGACGCTTTAGAAGAAAAAATATTTTATATTTTATATAATTTTATGAAAATATTTTTTGACTGATGTGTCATTATGTAAAGTTGGCATATTTGTCTATATGACACTACTATCGCGACGTGCACTTTCATGTGAGTTTGTCACATCGTTTCAAGCTATTTATCGTTAGTTGACTAACAGTTTTCATCCGCAGATGGGCCATTTTGACCCAAAATGAAACGTTATAGGTTAAATTTGTTCAAAAAAGAATAGCGACAAAAATGACTATTCAGTCAAACATTAAGGGTATTTTTTATATTATGCCTAAATTTAACCCTTAAACTTTAAAAACTTTATGATTGTAGTATTTGTTTTCCTCCTAAATTGCTTGTTCTTCTCTCATAAACGTTATATTACTTATTATTTCTCCAATATTAGTATACTAACAATTTAACAGTAATTTGTTGTTGTTTTATGGCAGAAACTCCGTTATATAACTATTACTTTGATCATATAAGCTCGCTTGTTTTGGAAATATCACTAAAAATTAAGTTGGTGAAAATTTCGAATATGAAGAGTTAAAGTTATTGACTTGTTTTGAATTAGAATATTATACTGTGACATATCAAACATCCATTTCAATTTTAACGACGGAGTGCATTGAATGAACTGTTTATAACAATATTTTAATTGAACGACATGCTTCTAACTCTTTTTTTTTGTATAAAAGTGATATTTTTGTTACCAGATCCATGATTAAGTAACTTTGGGTGTAGTTTACCCAAATTAAATATGAACTTGTATTTAGAATTTCTTTTAAAACTTAACCCGTGACTCAATCTGTGAACATGCTATCAGTAAACCACCAATGCCAGAATGCGAAAAAGAAGACAACACATGATTCTATTTGCATTAATTAGACTTGATTCATTCGGAAATGGAATAATTGCACTAATACCCCTTTTTGTTTTGTCTAAACTTCCAATATACTCTATATTTTTTAATAGCATTAAGGTGATTATAAGGTAGTACCTGATAATACATATTCTTAACCCTTTGACAATGCACATACACCTTGCAAACAAAGCGATTTGGACTTGCGTCTCATATGATGAACATTATCCGTTGTTCCACTAGGACTATTTGTTGGGTTCAATATAATCTCCGCTTTTCCACTGGTGAAATTCGAGACTTCGGAGTACTTTTTGACGAAGCGACCAGTAAAATTTGAGATCCAATAACTACCATCTACGACCGTCGACGACAAACGATGAACATCGGGATAGAGATGACCGACACCTAAGAGTTAGGTTTTATTATATATTTTTTATTTTAAATTGTTTTTATATTTTATAATAGTACAAAATGTCATGTCATAAGAAAATAATAATAAAATATTTTAGAGTGAAACAAAACTTTAATGTATAAAATTTAGTTATTAAATTGAAAGTTTTAAAAATTGAGTGACCAAAATAAGAGTGAAAAAGATAGTTGAGTGATGAATTATATATTTTAACCATAAATAAATTTTATGGTAAAAAGAGGCACAAGGAGAAGACAAACGGAAGTTGCATGCATGCTGATGCATCCCGTGCTCTCCGCGGTTGGAGGGAGTTTCCCACTTTTACATTTCCCCTTGAAAATTTAGTTTGACCAGAAAATTAAATGGTAAATTGCGTAGAAGGGTCTTGTATCATACGATTTTTGCTGGATTTAATATTTTTTAACTATGATTTAGTCATTTTTAGTAGTATTTTTTTACAAGGGAAGATGAAATATGTCGTCGTGGCAATGTTTTGTGATATTTAATTTTTTTCTATATAAAGATATTTTAATAATTTTTTAAAATTTCTCTTTAAAAAATTTTAAATTTCATGTGACAGATTATAATGTGACAATAATATTTAAAAACATTAAATTTAATAATCAAATCATGTCAAAGGGATTATGATAATTATTCTATTTTTATTAGATAAAATAGGGAGATAATTGATATATATATAAAGAGAGGGGCGTTGTAGCAATTATACTTTAATAAATAGAATAAAATTAAACTATTATTTTGGGTCGAGCCGGGTAGGGTATTTTTACCTTAAACCCAAATCTAACCCGATATTATCCTCAAAAATTAGAACCGAATCTAAATTTTCTTTAAAAAAATTTGACCTTATAAGATCAGACCAAGTCGGAATCCATTAGATATGGGTAAAATGACCATCCCTAAAAGGGATTATGATTCAATTCCTTGAAGGTAAAATATTTAATTTTTTTCTTCTTCGAAAATACAAGCAAAAACCCAAAAGGTTTCATTAATTTCGCAAAATGATTCATGAGACTTTTTTTTAAAATGCATTAATGTGCATATATTTTTCTTTACTTTTCGAATGTATGATTTCAATCTTGAAGTCATTTTTTTCTATTAATCGTTATTTGACAAAACTACCAAAATAACAAGGGGGTCATGGGATTTGCCATTCCCTGAAAACTGTGATTACCCAACTAATCGAACCAGAAAATTAAAGGAAAGAGATCAAAAAATGTAGAGAAAAAGAGAAAAAATAAGATGAGAGAGAGATAGAAATAAAACTCGATTCATTCATCAATGAGTTGGTTACAGGGTAAAATAACCCTTTAACCCTAACGGTCACAAAGGACCGCGAAACGACATCGTTTCTCACTCATTACAGCTGGTTCAGTACGCAACGTTTCATTAAACAACAGAAACAACGAAAATTTAAAACACCAACGGTAAACACCCCTTACAATACTCCCCCTTTACATAATCCTTGACCTCAAGGATAGAAACCTGAAAATTATTGCTGAAGTTTGTAAAAATTCTCCCACGTGGCATCCTCTGGAAAGGAGTTTGTCCATTTGACTAAGACTTCAGTGACAACCCTATTTCCCTTCTTGACCATTCTCCTCTCCAAAACCTTCACTGGTTCTTTAGCAATAGTACCATCCACTCCAATCACATGTAATTCAGATTGTACAGGGTCAGCTTCTACATGTTTCTTCAGTTGCGAAATGTGGAATACATGTGAACCCTCGATCCTGCTGGCAGGTCCAATCTATATGCCACCTTTCCCACTTTACCATTAATCTTATAGGGCCCAAACCATTTAGGAGCCAGCTTGTGACACAATTTTCTTTGCACATAATGTTTTCTGTATGGCTGCAACTTCAGGTACACACAATCTCCCAAATTCAGTTCACACTCAGTTCTTAGCTTGTCTGCCTATTGTTTCATTCTTTCCTGGGCTCTCTTTAGGTAGAACTTCATCATTTTTACGGTTGCTTCCCTATGTTGCAAGCTTCGATCCACTTGAGCCACTGGAGAGTCCCATGCCAAGTAAGGTAAGTTCAAACTCGGCTCTTACCCATACAAAGTCATATGTGAAGTGGTTTTGATTGCTGAGTGGTAGGAGGTGTTGTACCACCACTCTGCAAGATACAACCAAAAGCTTCATTCCACAAGTTTCTCCTCTGTCATACACCTAAGGTAAGTCTCCAAGCTTTGATTAACTCTTTCAGTTTGCCCATCTGTCTCCAGATGGTAAGCTGTAGATGGAGTGATGACTACCCCTAACTTCTGGAACAATTCTCTCCAAAAAATGCTCATAAACACTATGTCCCTATCACAAACAATAGTTTCTGGCAGGCCATGCAACTTAAAAACATGTTCCATAAAAATTTGAGCAACATCCAATGTTGTATAAGGGTGAGCCATAGCAATGAAATGCCCATACTTAGTTAATCTATCCACAACCAAAAAGATCACTTCCTTACCTTGAGATTTATTAAGACCTTCTATGAAGTCTATGCTTATGCCTACCCAAGCCTTTTCTGGGATTGGTAAATGTTGTAACAAGCCTTTGGGATGTTGCAAATCATGTTTATTTTGCTGGCACACTTCACATTCTTTCACTAGCCTTTTCATGTCCTTTCTCAGCCCCTTCCAATAGACCACTGCAGCAGCTCTCTTAGTAGAAGCATGACCCCAGAATGTCCTCCCATAGGGCTACAATGAAAAAACTTGAGAATTTCAATTCTCAATCCTTCCTCTTTGCCAACTACTAGTTTACCATTCTTTCTTAATCTTTGACCATCCCAGGAGTATTTACCTTGTTGTATCTTTCCCTTCTCAAATTCAGTTATCATCTTCTACAACTTTTCATCAGATTTCCATGAATCAACAATCTTTTTCAGGGTATCAGTGGTGGAAGAGCTTACTGTGAGAGGAGCACATTCTGCAAACAATGAATTCCTAGACAACACATCAGCCACCCTGTTGTGAATCCCCTTCCTATAAAACACTTCATAATCGAAGCCCATAATCTTCACCACCCATTTCTTCTGAGAAGGGGTAATGTCATGTCGGTTAGTTAAAAACTTTAAAATTTGGTGATCAGTCTTGATCCTAAAATGTCTCCCCAAAAGGTAAGCAGACCACTTCTTCACTGCCATTAGCACTGCAAGCATCTCCATGTCATAAATGGACAAGGCTTGGTGTCTAATTCACAATCCCTTGCTGAAAAAGGCCAGAGGCCTACCCTTTTGAACTAATACTGCTCCCACACCCAAAGCATATGCATCTGCCTCCACTGTAAACTCTACACTGAAGTCATGCAAAGCAAGTACTGGAGCAGTGTGCACAGATTTCCTTAAAGATTCAAAAACTTGTTGTTGCTCCTCACCCCATTTCCAAGCACCTTTCTTCAGTTGGTCAGTAAGTGGCTTAGCCATGGTACCATACCCCTTGATGAACCTTCTATAGTACCCTAAGAGCCCCAAGAATCCCCCCAGCTCCTTCACAGATGTTGGAGTTGGCCAATTCGAGATGCACTGCACCTTGTCATGTTCCATGGAGATATGACCATTGGAAATTACATAACCTAAGTACTCCACTTGCTCAGCACCAAAACAACATTTGCTTTGTTTGGCAAACAAGGAATGAACCCTTAGTAACTCTAAAACTTCTTTCAAATGCCTCAAGTGTTCCTCCCACCCTTTAGAGTACACCAGAATGTCATCCAGAAACACTAGAACACTTTTTCTTAGCAAATGTTTAAAGACCCCGTTCACCAGACTTTGAAATGTTGTTGGGGCATTGGTGTGGCCAAAAGGCATGACCAAAAACTCATAATGCCCCTCATGAGTCTTGAATGCAGTTTTGGCTATGTCAGGCTCCCACATTCTGATCTAATGATAACCAGATCTGAGATCCAATTTAGAAAAAAAATTAGCCTCCCCCAATTCATCTAACAGCTCTTCAATGATGGGCATTGGGAACTTATCCTTGACTGTGAGCTGGTTGAGTCTCCTGTAATCCACACACATTTTTCAGATTCCATCTTTTTTTTTCACCATAACTACAAGAGAGGCAAATGAACTATTACTATCCCTGATTACCCCAGTGTCCAACAATTCCTTGGTCATCTTCTCTATAGCATCTTTCTACTATACATGGTACCTGTAAGGTGGGATTTTCACCACAACTTGCTCATCCAACAAAGGAATCTTGTGCTCTTGTCCTTTGACTAGCGAAAACCCATTAGGATCTTTGAACACATCTTCAAAGTCTCCCAACAACTGCTGCAGGTCCTCAGATTTTGTCTCCTTCCTCAGATGCATGTTAAACTGTGAGTCCATCACTAAGCAAGCTGTGCAAGGCCCAGCTATTGCCTTCAACATTTTCAGACAAGTTTTTGCTTCAATTTCACTTACAGGCCTTGGATGCAACCTCACTAAGCTCTTGGTCTCACCCTGCTGCTCAAAGTTTTAAAATTCCACTGGATTGAGCCTAAGGTAGCAAGCCATTGAACCCCAAGGACCACATTACATGTTTTCAAAGGCAACACAAAGAAGTCAGTGATGAATATGTGTCTCCCTGTGCTCCACTGCACTTTCTTACACCATCCTACCGTTTCCAACTGTCCACCATCAACCACTATTACTCTCACAGGACTTCTTTGCTCCAGCATTAAACCACACTTCTTGGCCACTGAGTAATTAAGGAAGTTGTGAGTACTTCCTGAGTCCACTAGTGCCACAAAATCAGATCCACCCACTGCAATCTTAATTCTCATGGTTGCACATCCAAACATTCCCCACATGGCTTGCAGAGATAATACATGTTTATCACTCCTCTCAATCCCTGCAGGTTCTGCATTCTCTTCCTCACAATCCAAGAACACCCCCCCTTCCCCTTCATCATCCACACCTTCAACAGTTATCTGGTATAACTGAGATTTCCTTGCACACTTGTGACCATGAGTGTATTTGGCTGAACACCAAAAACACAGTCCTTTTCTTCTCCTATCCTCAACTTCTGCAGAAGACAGTATTTTCCCCACACTCTTCGACCCTAGGACACTGGGAGCCCTCGAGGATGAAGGTTGAGTGGACAACAGGGAGACACTACGCGAGCTGTGGGCGGTACTGGGTGTACTAAAAGGGGCTCGAGGCATGAAGGTGGGTGACTTAATCGAAGTAGATAAAGTAGGTAGTGTAGTGTTTCGGGGAATGGTTATATGGCTATTTTTTTCGAACCAGGGAAGAAAATAGCTTCTAAGTGTTTAGCCATGTTATACGCATCAATCAAAGTAGCAGGTTGCAGCAATTTCAGAAACTGTGAAATTTCTAACCTGAGGTGATTTTTGAAAACGCTGAGCACATATTCGTCTGGTAACTGGACTTGATTCAACAGCTGCACAAAGTCTTCATAAAGCTGGTCCACTGACTCTGTTTGCCTCAGGGCCACTAGTTCTGCAAATGGGTCCTCGAATCCCTCCGGTGCGAAACGTTCCTGTAACAGCTTAAGGTATTGGCTCCAACTGAACTGATGTAGGCTGCGATTGTTCTTGGTGATGAACTGATGCCACTGCAGGGCTCTTCCTTCTAAATGAAGCATGACTAATCGAATCTTGCAATCTTCGGGAACCCTATCTGCTTCAAAAAATTGCTCCAACTTCATCAACCATCCCTTGAAGTCAGCACCATCAAACTTAGGACAAAGCAGTCGATACGCAAAGTTCTGCACCATTGTAGTTCCTTCCCTCTGAGTGTTTCCTCTAAACCCAGAAGATTCCTTGCCCACTACTGGTTCCTCTTCCTCCACTATGATTGTGTCCCCTGACGGTTGTTGCCCCGGGATATTCCCTGTTTTGGTACTTGGGTGTGGCCCCAAAATACCTCTATCTGCTTCTGCCGTTTCTTGGGTGTGGGTAGCTGTCGGTTCGGGAGTGGCCGTTTTCCCCAAAGCAACCCCTATCAATTTTTGGAGTTCGGACAAGATTGCGGTGCGCATCTCAGACATCCGTTCCTCCATTTTTGAATCTAGTCGGACAATGTCTTCCTTCACTGTGGAAATCTCAGATTGTAGCCTGGTCGTCTCTTGTTGCCACTGGGGTGCTTCCGGTGGCGAATCCGTCGAATCAGTGTCGGTCTGTTACGCGTTGAGTGTGAGCTGGGCCGCCTGACTTCGAGTGCGAGCGCCGTCAACCATCTTCCCGTCGATCGAACGAAGGCTCTGCTACCCTTGTGATTACCCAACCAATCGAACCAGAAAATCAAAGGAAAGAGATCGAAAAATGTAGAGAAGAAGAGAAGAAATAAGATGATAGAGAGATAGAGATAAAACTCGATTCATTCATCAATGAGTTGGTTACAGGGCAAAACAACCCTTTAACCCTAACGGTCACAAAGGACTGCGAAACGGCATCGTTTCTCACTCATTACAGCTGGCTCAGTACGCAACGTTTCATTAAACAACATAAACAACGAAAATTTAAAACACCAACGGTAAACACCCCTTACAGAAACGTTATGCATCGACCCTCTTCTTTCTTTTTTTTTAACAAATGCACATGCCCTCCTAAAAATTATAAAATTATAAATTAGTACAGGGTAAAATTATATTCTAACCCCTGAAAATGGTATTTTTTTTATAAAACTGTAAAGCGATAAACTTATATAATGATAAAATTACATTCTAACTCCGATGAAATTTATAATTCAATTTTACCACCGTTAGAAAAATAGTTAGTCATCTAGATTGAAAATGCTTGTTTCAACAAGGTGGCGTATAATATGACCAAGTTTATAAGGAACGTTGCCTTCGATAATCAGGTTTTCCTTGGTCCATCGGACATAGTTTTATTCATTTTACATGATGATCGTAATGCCGAGGACTAATGTTTATATCAAGAATCTAATATAATCTCTTTATTCATAAAAAATGCATGTTTCAAAATAGACCAGAGAAGATCAAATTATAATACAAGGATTAGATTTGTAAAAAGTGCATGATACAAGAACTTTATGTACAATTTGACCAAAACTAAGAGTAAGATAATCATTTAAAAAAAGCAAAAATATTTAAACGATTTCGTTTGGGGCGCCAACTGAAAGGCGACAAAACCCCCTAGAAAGTGCTTAGAAAATTGTAATGAAAAAGAAAAGAAAATGTTTTTCTTTCATTTTCATTTTCATTACCTTACAAACATTAGGCATTGATGGAGGCAGAGAGGAGCCCACACTAACACTTATATATCAACTAATTAAGACGCTGTCCGAAGAAAAAAACCTGTCAGATCTGCCCGCATTCATCCACTTTCCTTTTCTCACATCCCTTGCCATTGTAATAATTCTTTCTTCCGAAAAGATTTCATTTTTATTTCTTCCGTTTTGCATCTGTATTCATGGATGCGATGATTGAGAGTGAAATGTACAGTCTTTAGATAGTTTATAGCTCTGGGGTGGTTTTTCTTCAGCTGATTTGGGACCCCAAAGGCAAAAAAACAAAACGAAAATGTCGGATGTAAGAATGGCTGATCCGAGCAGGCTGCACTTGAAGAAGAAGCTGACTCAAATCCGGAAAGCTTCCCGAGTTCTGCGAGATCCCGGGACCACTTCTTCGTGGAAATCCCCCATCAATTCTTCTAGATCTGTAGCAGCGGCGGCAGCAGCGGCGGTGACAACAGGTAGTGAAAGTTTAAATAGGTCAAATGGGAATGTTCATTTGGATTTGTCTTTGTTACCCTTTAGAGTTGAAAGCAATAGTTATCATGGTCGTAGTGTTACTAATGGGAATGGCAATGGGAATGAGAAAGATAGGAAGGTTTTCCTTTATAATTGGAGGAGTCAGAAATCTTCATCGGTGAATGTGGATGATGAGGGGGATGATGATGATGATTTCGATGATGGGGATCAGTCTTCGTCTTGGATTCAAGGTAGTGTGGATGAAAATAGCTTGACCGATGCGAGGAAGTGTTGGGATTCGAAAAGTGATACCTGTTTGGGTGAGAGTCGATCTGCTTCGTTTATGTTCGGGTGTAGAGATGCGAATCTCATCTCATCGGTCACACCGTCGGCCAAAAGAATGTTGGGGGTCAACAAGAATAGTAAGAAGAATAGTTCTAATTTTGATGTTCTTCCTAGATATGAACCAAAAAAGAATGGTGTTAATAGGAATTCGGTTTACTCGAGGAAATTGCTCAAGGCTCATCCTGCATTGGCTTTAGGTTTAGGAAGGGATGATTCTGTTGATCAATCTGATGAAACTGAAGATTATAGTAATTCCGAGGATTTTCGCAAGATTTCGGGGGCATCCCCACTTCTTCTCAAACTCAAGCATAAGAACTGGTCAAATTCATCCTCCAGATTGTTGAGAGCTGACAGAAAGGAAGATTCTTCTTATACCTATAGTACTCCTGCGTTGTCAACTAGTTCTTATAAGAAGTATTTCAACCGCAATCCAAGCGTTGTTGGCTCATGGGATGCGACCACAACTTCATTGAATGATGTGGATGACGAGGTGGATGACCCTTTGGATTTGCCGGGTCGGCAAGGATGTGGGATTCCTTGCTATTGGACAAAGAGGACCCCAAAACATAGAGGGGTTTGTGGGAGTTGTTATTCTCCTTCTCTCTCTGATACTTTAAGAAGGAAAGGAAGTAGCATTCTCTGCGGAAGTCAATCCATGTACCCTAGACATAGACGATCATTGTCGCTTTCCAATAAGCGGAAAATTGCTTTGAGAAGTGCTCAAGGCGTTCTCCCATTGCTTAGCAATAGTGCTGATGGAAGAGGCGGGTCATCCATCGGAACCAGGTGTAGTGATGATGAGCTCTCTACAAACTTTGAAGAGCTTGATTTAGAGGCCCTCAGTAGATTGGATGGAAGGAGATGGTCATCGAGCTGTAGGAGTCAAGATGGGTTAGAGATTGTAGCTCTTACCGGAGAACCAGAGGACGGTACGCCAGAAAATATTAAGAGCTTAAGTCAGAAATACAAACCAATGTTCTTTGATGAACTGATTGGGCAGAATATTGTGGTACAATCCCTTATGAATTCTGTTTCAAAGGGAAGAATTGCCCCCTTTTATCTTTTCCAAGGTCCCCGTGGGACCGGAAAATCATCAGCTGCCAGAATTTTCTCTACTGCTTTGAATTGTCAAACTACTGAAGATGCTAAGCCTTGTGGCTGTTGTACAGAATGCACTGAGTTTATTTCCGGGAAGCACAGGGAACTTTGGGAATTTGATGCCACCGATAGAAAAGGAATTGATAGAGTTATGTACCTTTTGAAAAGCCTGTCAACAGGTCTCCCATCAAGTTCATCACGATACAAGGTTTTTGTTATTGATGAGTGTCATTTGTTGCCCTCCAAGATATGGTTGACATTGCTAAAATTCCTTGAAGATCCTCCACCACGTCTTGTGTTCATATTCATAACAACTGATCTTGAAAATGTTCCACGTACTGTGCAATCACGATGTCAGAAGTATCTCTTCAACAAAATAAAAGATGGTGATATCATGGCCAGGTTGAGGAAGATGTCTAATGACGAGAATCTTGAGGTTGAATCCGATGCATTAAATTTAATTGCATTCAATGCAGATGGTTCACTTCGAGATGCAGAAACAATGCTAGACCAGCTAAGTCTGTTGGGTAAAAGAATCACTGCATCTCTTGTAAATGAACTTGTGAGTATGCTTGAAAATACTTCACTGGCTTGGTTACTTCATTTTCAGGTTTTAGTTAGTCACTTCATGAATGTTATAAAGTTATGGTTAGTTGAAGAACAATTTGAATATAGTATGTTTGGCAAGTTCCAGCAACAAGAACTATATTTTAAAAAATATATAATTTTTTTTACGTATAAACAGTTTGAATTATTTACATAACTTTCTTCCTGCAGATAGGGGTTGTTTCAGACGAGAAGTTATTGGAACTTTTGGAATTAGCAATGTCATCTGACACGGCAGAAACAGTGAAAAGAGCTAGAGAGTTGATGGACTCTGGGGTTGATCCAATGATTTTGATGTCTCAATTGGCCAGCCTTATTATGGATATCATTGCTGGAACATACAATATTACTGATTCTAAGGACAGCGACTCATTCTTTTGTGGACGAGCTTGTGAGTATCATTCAACTACTTTGTTATTGTTTCTTTGGTAGCGGAGAAAGCTTCTTTATATGAAAAAAACGGCACATATTATAATATATTAGCTTGATGTACTTTAGTCAGCATTGATGATAACAAAAATCACAGTGAAGATCAAAATAACAAAAAAGAAGCAAGTTAAATCATTGTTTTTTGAATAAAAATTGTCAGAAATATAACATGTTGAAGTTTCCTTTCTTTTGCTGGCCAATATACAAGATTTCCTTATGGCACTCTATTTTATGTTGATACTCAAATGCCAACCCGGAAGATTCTCTTATGGTCCCATTTTGATGTTGAAAAACTAAAATATTTTGGCCTTTTTTTCTTTGAAAAAAAGTTAACAAGTAAAATAAATTAAGCAATCTTCAATTAGGTAGGTTTTAGTTTTGCACCTATTGCCTTAAAAAATGCATGTACTTCCTGGGTAATATTCGATAATCGTGAAGATGTAAAAGGGATGATACTATTGTATCAAGATGATGCCCCTATTGCAGTTTCTTCTGAGTGCTAATTTTCTGCAGTGCTTTACATTTTTTTAATTCTTACAATATTCTTTTTATTTTGAAATATATCCATGATCTTTGGTGTCTGCTGCAGTAACTGAAGCAGAAGTGGGGAGATTAAAAGATGCTTTAAAGCTTCTTTCAGACGCCGAGAAGCAGCTAAGGGTTTCAAGTGAACGCTCAACATGGTTTACAGCTACTCTGCTACAGCTTGGTTCATTGCCTTCGCCAGATCTAACTCAGTCAGGCAGCAGCCGGAGGCAGAGCTCCAAGACAACTGAGGATGACCTGCAAAGCATTTCAAGGGAAGCTATAGCTTACAAGACGAAGTCCGGAACTCAGTCTGTGCCTCGGAAATCAACTACTGCATCCTTCCACAAATCTGTGAATGGAAATTCCAATCGTCAGGGAGAATCAGTGTCAAGGATTGATGGTTATGGTTCCAATACCAAAACTTTACACGGTCAATATGTGGATGGTGGTGCCGTTCCTTCTGCTCATGACAATAATTTGAATGGAAATATGATACTTGCCTGCAGAAATTCTGAAAAATTAGATGACATCTGGGCAAAATGTATTAACAAGTGTCACTCAAAGACATTGAGACAGCTTCTACATGCTCATGGGAGGCTTTTGTCTCTCGCTGAAAACGAAGGTAAGCTCATAAACTTGAAATTATTTTGTCAGTTTGTGAAAAAAATATCCGTGAGATAGACCATAAAGGTCTATAATGCATAAATGATATTGCAACACCAAAGAGATGGAAATTTTTACAGGGAGAGATACTCTTCATCTCTTTTATAACTCTATGCTAGCTTTTGTTATTCTGACCTATCAATCTTGCTTCTTAAACCATCTAGTTGAAATTTCTTGTGTTCATATGTTGAAATGTGAGTATATATATTTTACTGATGGCTTTACCTATTTATCTCATAATATATTTTCATTTTGAAATATACCCTAAAAGCGACCGAGCATTGGATATATATATCAAAAGTTTAAGAAGTTTATTTGATGCATTTTCTATACGCAAGAATTAATGGTGTCTTGGGTCCAATTTCTGTTCCTTCTGGGTAAAATTTTCTATTTGATATACCCTGCTTCAAATTTTTTAAAGGGTTTTCTAAAAGAACATTGTAGTCCAACTCAGAGGGATTAATTGGTAGATCACCAATGTGGTGATCCGTACCTCATATTACACAGGCTATGTACTGTTTTGTGCCAATGTTATCATGTTTTAAGACCAAAGCTTTATATAGTGACATGTGTTAACCTTTTCTGTAGTATGTGTGGGCACCCTCTTCGGGAAAAATTTCTTGGCTCTCTAGTCTTTGAAGTTTTGCTAAGCCTTATAACAAGATCTGAAGGTTGAATGGATATAAAGTCCGACTAAGATAGTCAGTTATCTGAATACATACTTCCACCTGTTTTTTCCGTCTCTTGTTTCTTTATCCAGCTAATAATGTACATGCCATTCATTTGTTTGATAGAGAACTTTACATTTTTGTACAACATTTATGTTATTCATTTATTTCTTAGTTTCATTTTTTTTCTGCTAGCAGGTGTTCTAATTGCCTATCTCGCATTTGCGGATGGAGATATCAAGTTGAGAGCTGAGAGGTTTTTAAGCAGTATTACGAACTCCATTGAAATAGTGTTGCGACGTAATGTAGAAGTTCGAATAATTCTCTTGTCTGATGTTGGGGTTTCTTCAAACCATGCAAATCCTGCTGAGATACCTGAAAGTGTGCCGCAGGTTGAAACTGCTTCCGGAATGGGAAGTGAAAGGAAAGCCATTCCCAAGAATGTGCTAGATGGTTTATCTAGTTTAGACTTGCATCAGGAATCACTTAAAGTATCCAAGGGAAGTTTTAGTGGTTTGGAAGGGAAGCTGAGAGGAGTACAAGATTGTTCTACTTATTCATCACAATCTATGGTGAGAACACCCGAGTTACTAGCTGAAGGCAAAGATGACCTTGACAGCTCAAAGGAGAGTAGGCAAGAGATTCCAATGCAAAGAATTGAATCCATTATACGTGAACAAAGGTTAGAAACAGCCTGGTTACAGGCTGTTGAAAAAGGCACCCCTGGATCATTGAGTCGGTTGAAGCCTGAAAAGAATCAGGTTCTGCCTCAAGAGGTCTATCGTCAAAGTAATTTGGGATCAGTGAGTTCATCGGCATTCTCGTCTCAGCAATGGGATGAGGAACTAAACCGGGAGCTTAAAATTTTGAAAACAAATGACGGACAAGAGATTCAGAAAGACCAGATAGGAAGAAGGGCTGATCATTTTCCCAAGTCTCCCAGCTTGCTGCACAAGAGCAACTTAAGCAAAGAGAACCTGTGAGTTTAACTGATACCATTTCTGTTTTCGCCTATTATTTTCACCATTTAGCAAATCCTTCTCCTCAAATATTAAATGTTGATTCAAAGACTTCTGTTGAGTTGGTTAGGTTGATGCAATGACTGAATAAATAATACTATAGTTTTTTTTAAGAAAAGGCCATAAAAAGCTAATACTATTAGTGTGCTTTGGTAAAATAATTTACAAGGTTTTGAATTCTCTTAAAATTATAATCATGTCTAACAGTTACCGTACTTTAACTTTTCAATTTGGTTAAATCATTGATATGTGTTTGATTTTTCAGTGTATTCTGGAATTAAGTTTTTTAGTTCATTATTTGATATCTAGTTTAATTTGATCCAAATGTTTTCTTTAGAATGTAATGGATGACTATTGTACATTTTCTTGTATGCTTAACTATCTAGGAATTATCTTCCTCCTAAGATTTGTTCTCGTGTTGTATACATCATGCTCATTCATAGTTTTTTCTTTAGTGGATATGAATCAGGATCAGGAACCAGAGGATGCAGTGGGCTTTTCTGTTGGAATACCTCGAAGCCTCCTAGAAGGGCAAAGGTAGGCTGTTTCTGCGAACCCCTTCCCGCCCCCAACACACACACACACGCACACACTTTCTTTCCACATATAAAAGCTACTGGATTCATTTCAAGACTATGCAAAAAGACATGATCTTTTTTCTTTTAACAGGTCAAGGGAACCCCTGTTCGATCATGCAGAACTAGACAATTTTCATTGTTTGGCGAGTGCGGGAAATCAAAGAAAATACAAAACAAAAGCAGAAGGTAATTTAGAATGCTCAATCTGTTGGCTTTCCTGATGTCATTTGTTTCTTTAGATATAAATATACATAATTTATATGTATTTAGTTTTTCCTGTCAACCCATGTGAGCTCCATGATAGGGAAGTTAATGTAAAGTTTCTGCTGGAATTTAGCAATTGGTTTTTTTAGGTTTTATCATATTTTTTCACGGGTGAATAAGAGATTAGAATGGAACTGTATAAGCTTCAGAAAATACATAGCATGATGACTGGCCCCATACCTGAAATGGTCTTTATCTGTTGAAACAACATTGAGACATGCTGTAAAATGACCTTTTAATTTATTCCAACAGTTTTTATTTTGTTATTTCCTTAAAGATTGGGTTTCAACTTCCAATATTCCTTATGTTGTAAGAGAACTTGGAGCAAAATACGGACCGACTTCTTCAGACACTAGACTCTGGTAGTATAAATTTTAATTTTCAGTTTATAATATGTCACTAGGTGGCCGAACCAGTTCATCTGTTAGGTAAGAAGCAACATTAAGTAATATGAAAAGTAACCATGAGACATTATTAATTGCTAACAGAAGTCGCTCAGTGCTGAACTTGATTTAAGAAGTCAGCTTACGAATAATTGTAGGAAGGAGATAAATTGTACATTTTGTATCAAAAGCCAAAAGATGCAGAGTTCTAGTTTCAGGTATTAAACAAACCTTGTAGTAATTATTTCTGGAATGTGTGAAATCTTGGACCACTCGGGGCCACTCTCGGCGCATCTTTGCTCTAACAGAAGACACTTTGTAATGTAAAATCTCTCTAAATTGGAGAGGCTTCGCATAACATCCACAGAAGGCAGGTACATGAGATTGTGGCATGAAATGATTTGCATAAGGCTTAGGGAAGAGAGAGTTCCCAACCACTCTGGTAAGGCTTTCATTCCTTGAAACTCCTCGATCGTCAATTCTTCAAGGGCGGTGAGGAGTTGAAGTTGGTGAGGGAGAGACTTCAGTTTTTTCCATCCGATCAAATGCAGAACTCGAAGGGAGGCACTGAGATGTTGGATGGAACCGAGACCTGGGAATTCTTGGAGCTCTTCGGAGAATCTGCCAATGGTTAGTTTTTGCAAACAGTTAAGGCTACTAAAGCTGTCATCTGGAATGCTTCTCAGTCTCGGACATCTCATGATGGTTAAATAATACAGAGAATGCAATCTACCCAAGCCTTACGGAACTGATATCAGATGGGGTAAATCGAATATCGTCAATTCATCAAGGCAAGCGGCGGTAGACAGACCGTCTCCGATCATGCTTAATGTTTTACATTCAGAAATCCAAAACTTTTCAAGAGATGAACACCTTCCTGCTATTGGAAGAACTTCCAATGTGCTGCAGCTCTCAACCGATAGATATCGAAGAGAGGAAAATCCTTCCAGAACTGGAATCGAACTTAAATCGGGACACTGATACAGAAATAATTCTTTGAGACAAGTGGAGGTTGACAGTCCATCTCCAATCATACTTAATTGTGTACACATGGAAATGTGAAGCTTTTCAAGAGAAGAACATTGTCCCGTTAGTGGAACACTTTTCAACAAGGGACATTCAAATATACCCAACTCCTCCAAGCAAGGAAACATGATTGCATTTGTTGTCGCCATTTCTGTCCATTCTTTTAAACTCTGCATCCCCTGTAAGTTAAAAATTTTCAATGCGGGAAACACCTCAATCACGTCATTCATGGCATCACTACTTTCACCATAATGGAATCCATTCCCCATGCATTCCACCTTCACCAAGTTTTTCAACTTGAGAAACTGAAGATTCTGCAGTTGGCCTAAAGGTGGAAGACTTGTACATTTGCAGTTGATTAATTCCAACTCCATCAAATTGTTGAGCAAAAACAAACCAGTACTGGAACCATGTACAGGTCTTAGCATCCATGAGGGAAAGCTTTTTCCTGGATAGTCGCTAACAATTAAGCTTTGCAAGTTCGAGTGCGGTCGGAGACCTTCCATCACTTGCTCGCTGTTGCAGCCCCTTAGGGTCCATCTCCATACAAGTATCATTTTGCATAATTTTTCTTTACGGTGCAAATTTTCTGCATTAGCCTCTTGTTTGTCTGTAACATGTTGAAGGTTGCATATCGCCAGTTCTCCATGGAGTTCATCAAGGCATCCTAGCTCCTCGATCCAATGTCCCCTTTCTGTACTCACGAAAAACATGGGCAATATTTGAAGATGATTCAGGTTTCCGATGTTAGCCGGCTGGAGTTCTTGTCTATCAAAGTATAAGTGCTTCAAGCTTATCAAATTCCTTAGTCCATCTGGAAGTGTGAGCCCCCATAAACCAAAGAGCCTGAGCGTCTGCAAATTGTAAAGTCTGGTTATGGACTCGGGTAGTGCTCTGATGAAAGTCTCTGAGATGTCGAAATACCTCAAGTGCTTTAATTCTCCGAGGGAACTTGGCAACTTAAGGGTATAATTAGCACCAGAAAACTTAAGGACTCAAGCTTGTAAAGGTTCTTGATAGTTTCTTGAACAGATCAATCTCTGAAAACAATGAGTGCAGTTTTGGAGCAACTGTTGTTAACATTGTTGCTAATGATTCCCCGTCACAACCAATTCTGAGATGCAAAACATGAGAAGCTTCATCCATGGTGAAAGTGGGATTTTCCTGGAAAATCAGAGTATCAAACTTTGACACAGACAATGCCAGATCATGCACCAAGTCATGCATCTTGAATGCGAGAATATTCCCGCATGTATCCTTCTCAACTTCTTGGAATAAGGAGTTTGATAACAGTTCATTCAAATATGTGTTACCAATATCCACCATTGCCGTAGAGCTGCCAAGAAATCCTTCGGCCATCCAAAGTTGGATCAACTGGTCTTTCTCGAAGCAGTAATCTTTGGAAAACATGGCACGGTATGCAAAACACTTCTTTAAAGACGAAGAAGATAATCGATCAAAACTTAATTTAAGCACGCTTTCCACCGAATCCCATATATCACTTGTTTGAATGTTCAACCATGCACCGTGACTCATTTGGACATTGCTCATTGTTCCGGCTATAACTTTAGCCATTAATGGCACACCTTGACATTGTTTAGCGATCTCCATTCCAATCAACTCTAGTTCTCGAGGAACCGGAGAGCCTCTCGATGCTCGTTCTTTAATTATGGACCAACATTCATCGTCTTCCTGCTTGATGCCATTGATCGGGAAATACTTGCACTGCCGATGCAACACTTTGATTCCGTGTCGTAACAATAACTCCGTTCCCTCCAGTTTCACTAATTCCTTTCAGACAAAGCTTCAGTTCCTCCCATTTCTCAACACTCCACAGATCATCAAGTACAAGAAGATACCTGATATGTTCTTTTTCTCCTTTGGCCTCTTCCATCTTCTCTTTAAGTTTCTGGACTATGGCATTCATACTATCAGATATTAAAGCATGTTGATTAGGAAAATGATCCAACATCTCCTTCAAAATCCGTTTGACATCGAAATCATTCGAAACACAAACCCAGATTCTGACATCAAAATGCCTCTGGACATTCACATCATTGTACACCAGCTTGGCTAAAGTAGTTTTTCCAAGACCCCCAGGGGCTACTAGAGGCACAACAGACACAACTTGTTCATCTTTGGGATTGACCAACAGGCCAACCACTTTTGAGACATCAGTTTTCCTTCCAACAATGTTGGAGTCATCCAGGAAAGAGATTGCCTCCACATTTGACCTTCCTAACACAGGAGGTTCATGGTCTGCAACAATCTGTTGCAGACCAAATTGATTGGCCAACTTGTTAAGGTCATCCAAAGATTTAAGGATGTCCTTAATTTTATTAGCCATGTTGAAACGAAATGCAATGGAATTGGAAGCAGAAAAGAAGTCGAGTACTTTCCTCCCGATTTGATCTCGAATCTCCACTTTCCGCCGGAGAATTTCGTAAGAACACTCGTCCAATACATCCTCAGCTTCATAAGCAACAGCCTTGAGCCTCTGCAACCATAGCTTCACCAAGTTGTTCTTTGTTCGCCTTTCCTCGGCATCCTGCAGGAAAGCTTTGATCATTTCGAGTGATTCACCGAGCCTTGTCAGCTCGTCCTCTAAACCCCATGCAAGGTTGATCTGCTCAGCAGTAACCGGAATCACCTTCGACAAAACTGCTTCTAAAACGGCACCGAGGTAAGTTTCAGCCATGTTTGATGGTTCAATACCCTGAAAAGTAAGACACGTTAGGAGACTCTTACAAGGCAAACGAAGAAAAGAAAAAACAAATCTGTATACAATAGATATTGCAGCCTGCAGGGATGAAAGGATTTACCAAGTTAAGGAAATGAGACGAAATGAAGATGCCAATAATCATACATTTCGGTATTGTTAATGGAGCTATTTCTACATGGCTCAAATTGGACCGACTCAGAGTTTGATTTGATCTTTGAATTTAAAATTTTTATTTCTTTGGAAAAAAAAGGTTGGGATTGCGATTTTCTTTTACCATTCCAATTCCCATGAAACTCCTAAAGTCAACACGTTAGGTAATTTCAAGGAAATATTATTAGAAAAAACAAACTCAAGTTGATATATAAATAAGATGGCATCACCTCAACGTTGTTATATTAGGAGACTCGAGTAACAAGTTCGAGTTAAAAATATTCTAGATTAAATTTGTTGAGTTAAAGGTATTATTTAATGAAACAAACACTAGGTTCATGTTTAGGAGGTAAAAAAGGAGTGGAATGAAAATTTTGGATCCAACAATTGTCGTTATTAATGGTGAGTGGCAATCGACAATGACTATCGACGTTGGTGAGTGAAACATGAGACTTTGGTCAAATTTATGAGTCAAACTAATAATTTACTTAAAGTTAAGGGGTCAAATTTTTTATTCTATCTAAATTTTATGGGTCAAATTAAAAATTAACCACATTTACTAATGCGTCACATCATGAAATTAACCAGAGTTAATGACTCAGTGACAAAAATGTAACAAATTAATAACTTAAGTGACCAAAACGTAATAAATCGATAACATAAGTGGCCGAAGTAAAACTTTTCAAAACCATTGATCAAAAGTGAGCATCTATGAAACAAAAGTCATCATTTCGATAATTTACCCTAGGTAAATAGTTTTCAAATTTTTCATTATAATCTTAATCTTCTCAGTATAAATTTAGTTTGAACTTTAACTTTATATATATATATATATATATATATAGTTTGAACTTTAACTTTTTATAATTTTTTTTGTTTATAAAATACGGAAAAATATTTTATGCACATATGATGATTTTTTTTTGTTTGCACAAGCACTTTATTTCTAGGGTTTTAGTTTAAGATTTAGAGTTTTAGGGTATAGAATATAGGGGTTGTTGTTAAAATTTAAGGTTTAAATGTTAGGGTAATATGGTAGAAATTTAAATTTTAACCTATAAATTTTAAGTTCTAATCACACTCTCTAAATTCGTAACACGTAAACCAAAATCTCTAAACCTAATTATTTTTCAGTTTTAATAGTTATTTTTTTTTCAATAACACTTATTTAAAATATTAAAATAACATATTTTAATTTCTATATTTTTACCATTCATTCTTTTTTCTCTCTCCCACTTTTACGAATCTTAAGCATAAGCACTTAAGCAGGAACGAAGCTATTAAAAAAAAAGGAAGAGTTTATGTTCCAAACTTGATAATTTTAATTTTTATTAATTTAAATATTTATCAATTTAATGTTATCTTCTTAAATTTAAAATTAAATCTTTATTTGATATTTTGTCTTTCTATCCGTTGAAGGGGAAATCCAATAAAAAAAATTAAATTACACCGGATACCACTAAATTATGGTACATGAGTCGAAAATATCACCGAACTTTAAAATTTTTCAAAACTAGCATTGAATTTTAATATTTGAGTCGAAAATGTCACCCCGCCGTTAACTCTTTCGTTAAGTCAAAACGACGCCGTTTTGAAGCTCAATTTAACCCAAAACAACATTGTTTTGCTAGATGAAAAATGTGAGAACCATGTGCTTAGGGAGTTTTAAACTCAAGACCTTTAGGGGGCGTTTGGTTCGTGGAAAAGATCATTACTTGGGGGAATGATTTTTTCTGGAATCACATACCCACGTTTGGTTGGAGAGCATTCCCTTCAAGGGGTAATTTTACATTCCCAACAGTAGCAGTTTTTCATTAAAGGGTGAGAATGTGATTCCCTTAGATTTCTTAGGTATTTGTCAATTCCCTCCCCTTTGGACCATATTACCCCTATGTTAATAGATTTTGTTCATATAGATCTTTTGTAAAATTTAATTAATTGATTAAATATGTGTGGTGTAAATTAATTAAATATTTTTATTTAATATTAATTTAATATTTAAATGGTGTTACAAATATTTAATGTATTTTTATTAATATTATATTTATGATGTTTATAAGTTGTATGTTGCGATAATATATTGCTTAAAAATTAATTAGTTTAGAGTTGATGTTTTTAATTTTATTTTTATGTTTATGACCTTGTAAAATATTTTAGTAGGTTAAACTTATTATATAAATTCTTATCAGTATTATACAACTTTTAGATTTATTTTATTATTTACTTTAATTTGCTTGACATGTCACAAGTAATAAAAAAATTAAAATTTTGAACATATTAAATTTCTAGTATTTAAAAATTTACAAAATATTTTAATAGATGATAATTAGGGTAAGTAAATATAAAATAGTTTTTTTAATAATCTAAAGATGATTACAAGGTAGTATATACAAAGTGATTGAACACAGGTCTTTTAGGACGAACTTCATCCATTTTTCCACTGAGACCACTTGTTGGATTCTTTTAAAGAATAGTTAATATAATAATTATATTAAATATGATAAATATATAATTTTTACAAATTTTAGATAGTGTAACAAAAATAATTCTATTAATTTTTGTGCATGTATTTTTAAGTTAATATTGAAAGTTTAACATGTTAAAAAGAAAATATAACATGTGGACAATTTAGTAAATTTTACTTCCAGATAACCTTATATACCTTCAGCCAAACACAGTAATCTTACATTCCTAGACAATAAACCAAACAAGGTAATGTCACATTCCAGTAATGTGTCAAGTAATGTTAAATTCCGGAAATCTTATTTCCAAAGGTAATCTTACATTTCGTGAACCAAACGCACTCTTAGGAGAAATAACTAAGCCTTAACCACTGAACCAACATAACATTATGTAATATTTTGCCACAAATATTATATATCTCAAACTAATTCAGATTAATTCAAATTATTTTATAAATAAATAATATTATAAATAATATATAAAAACAATACACTTTTATTTTTATATATTTTATATATACAAATATTATATATTTATATGTTAATATTATTTATGATATTATTTATTTATAAAATAATTTGAATTAATTTGAAATATATAATATTTGTGATAAGTTATTATGTAATGTATGTTGGTTTAATTGTTAAGATTTAATTTTTTCTCTTAAAGGTCTTGGGTTCAAAACTCCCTAAACACATGGTCTTTATATTTTTACTCTAGCAAAACGACGTCGTTTTGAACTAAATTAGGTTTTAAAACAGCCGAATCCCAAAACGACGTCGTTTTAACTTAACGGAGGAGAAGTTCGGTGCTAGTTTTGAAGAGTTTTAAACTTCAGTGGTAATCTCGACTCAAGGGCCATAGTGTTGTGTTATCCGGTGTAGTTTACCCCCCAAAAAAAAAACACAATCCCTAAACTGCAGCTTTCTCTTCTCTCTGGATTCGCAGCTTATCTACCTCTTCTTCATTCTTCACACTCCAATTGCTTCTCCGTCTTCTCTATATCTCAATTCCCAACTTTTCCAGAGTCCAAGTACTATTTCTTCATTGTTTTATTTTGATTTTTTTTTTCATTTTTCAGTTGCCTTTTAGAATTAATTTGTTTACTTCTTTGTATCATTTGGTTTTATATTCCATTTTTCTCATTTGTTTCCGTCTCTCGTTTTATGAAAAACTTTTTTTTTTGCAAATTAATTAGGGCATTGGATCCGCGGGTTTGAACCCAGTATTTATACTTTCCCTCGGGTTATTAAAAACGTTTCTTTTCACTTTTTAATTTATCCTCCTTTTTTGTTCTTCATATATGCCTCTTTATAACACTGATTATAGAAATTTATTTTCTCAGGAAGCAATAATTTGCGATTTCTGGAGAATTTGTTTATTGATTATTAAGGTTGGGGAGGAAATGGATGCCCAAGGGAGGAACAAGGCGGTGTTTCGCGCCAAATTGAATGCACAAAAGAAGGAGAAGCGCATTGATAATCCCCTTATCAAGTAAATTTATCCCTTCACTACTATATACTTTAGCCTTGGAATGAATATTATCATTGTTCTACCAATGCCTTTCTATTATTATTTTATTTTGGTTCATATTTTTTTGTTACTTGTGTAAAGTGTCTTGGGCTAGCTTTTCAATCTTCCTTTTCTTAAGGATTGGTCTGAAATATATCCTTTTGGAACTTGGAGTAATTCTGTGTGGGCACAATTTTGTCATGTTTGCATTGGAATTCGTCTTGTTTTTCATAATGATTCTTTGATTCTTAATTTTATGGTTATTATTATGTTTATTTTCTAGAATTCGATAATTTTTCTTGAGGATGTTGCTTCTATGTTTTTGGAGGTTTGAGTAAAGCCTATACTTGTCATTTTCCATTAAGTTGATTGCTGTATCACGCTTAAATTAGTTATGACTTGTTTTCTGAAAGTAATTTTTCTAATTTTCTTTTGCACATGAAGGTACAATGAATCTGACCAACCTGTCTGCCGGGTTTGTGATGTTGTTTTGAAATCTTTATCCCATTGGGATGCACACCAAGCTTCTCGTAAACATCATGAGGTAATCTCCCCCTTGTGTATGATTCTCAGAATCCTGACATGTTTAATGATGTTGAGTTCCTTTGAGAATTGAGAGCAGTCTTTAGGTAATTGATTAGGTCTCGGAGACATTTAACCATAAGTCTCGTTTATAGGGTGCAGTAAGAATGCTACAACATAACAAAGGTTGTTGATATTACTTCTTATTTCTTTTTAAACAATCTTTGAAGTTTTTTGGAATTACTTTTGTTGGATTGTCTCATATCTGATATCTGTTGCCAAAATATTGGTGTACTTTGGCAAGGTTGAGGAAAAGTTTGAGTACATTAACGCTAGAATATGCACTGTTTGTTTGACTCAGTCTTGTGGCATGTATTCTTCAGTCTGTTGTTTATCATCCTTGATCTGAAAGGGTTTTGCAGTGTATTTTTGACAGTTGATTTATTAATTTGACTAATTCAGTGGCACCAGATATTGTTATCTTCTTTTGAATCAGAGGGATGTATATGTATTTCTATTCCAATTTCCGATCTACAGTAAATTTTTTTAAAATGTATTTATTCAATTTTTGGTGATGCTGTTTAGCTTCAAATACTGCAGTTGTGTTATTTTTTTATAGCTAGCATACTTCATTTCCGCTGTGTTTTAGTCCTTGGGTCTGTAGTTTCATTTCTCATTGATTATTTGTTCCATGATTACTTTGCTGTCATACTTTAACTTTTATCCATCTTATTTGAATATACTTATCAGAGGCTTTATGTTGGTACAGGCAATTAATACCTTGAAAGCTAATGCAGCTAAGCGTACTCAGGCTAGCAATACGCAATCTGGGCTGCCTACAGGTTTTTTTGATAATCATGGGACAGGGAAGGGAAAATCTGGTGAGCTATTGGTTATGGTTTTGCTTTGTTTTTTTTACTGCATTTCGATTGATTCTCCAATGAAAATGTAGGTTCATAGCTGCTTGACTTTTGATGCTAGTATCAAGCTTCACTGTATCTTGTTATATACAGAAAAGATATAAATGCATGAGAATGAGAGAAGTAGGGGTGTTGTCTTGGGGATGTTCTAATTTGCTTAACTATTAGTGTGCTCTATGAAGCATGAATGTGCCATTTACCTTTGTGTAATGTCCCATATCCTTGTTTGACATAGACATACCTCTGATGCAATATGCCAAAGAATATAAAAAAACAGAATTGGTCAACATAAGGCTAACTACACTAAATCGGAAGTCGGAACCTTCTTTTCTAAAAATAAGTTCCTATTTATGGTTTTGAATTTTTCTTAGAATAATTATTGTTTCTAAATTGACATGACTTGGAGCTTTAGGCATGGGTTTTGCACTTTATTTCGCTGATATATTTAGAAGCTGTTTTAATGAGTTATATTTTGATACACAAGTTGTGTAAAAAAATATTACCCTTCCTATTTAAACTATAAAATTTAAAATCTAGATCCCTAACCCTAAAATCCTAAACCCTAACTTATAAACCCTAGAATTACTGGCTTTTGTAGCATGTGTATCAAAATATTTTCCTGTTTTTATTATTGTAATTTGCAGGTAATATAATATGGTAATTAGACTTGACATAACTAATTCACGTTTGTAACTGACATTGCAATCTTTCCAGATCCTAATTCAAACAAAAAGCCTGGAATTTCTGCACAAACTCCTGCAAAGGAGTCTCTATATTCAGAGACCGGGGAGGATGGTTTTCCCCAAACAAAGATGACCCAGCCTCCTGAGTCAAGACAGGTCACACAGTTAGAAACCAAGAAAGTGAAAGGATCTCTACCTGTTGGCTTCTTTGATAAGGATAAAACCAAGTTACCTATGGATGTTGTGAAGCCTCCTACCGAGAGGTCCGAGACTAAACTGGAAGCAAAGCAGGCTAGTGCTCCAGAAACCAAAAATAGGCAACTGAAAGGATCTCTTCCTGATGACTTCTTTGATAGGGATGATACCAACTTACCTATGAATGTAATGAAGACTCCTAGGGAGAATAAACAGGCATCAGAGCAGGCTGACGCTCCAGAAACAAAGCAAGTAAAGGGAGCCCTTCCTGAAGGATTCTTTGACAATAAGGAAGCTGATTTACGTGCTCGTGGCATTAAGCCCGTTAAGATAGATGTCAAGTAAGTTCCTAGTTCGATGCATTAAAAGCCATTGTTTTCTGGTTTAAAAGTTATATATCTTTCTTGGAGCTATTCATTTGAGGGGGGGAAATATCAAAAATCAGAAACTACAATAAACAATTTACATTAGTGTCAAATTCAAGCTTTGCTGGCACAACTACTTTCTCCGCTCTTAGTAATTAGCTGATACTAGTGCATAACTAAGTTTACATGAATGCTATTCGTAATTAATTGTGTTTGTTCTATAAGAATTGATGGACAACATAGGATAAACAATGTTTTGCTACTAAGGGGATACTAATGTAATTAATTGGACAACCTATACTTGTAGTATGAAATTTACTCGATCCTCTTGAAATGGAGCGACTTTTTATGTGCTAGGATTGAGGATTAGAAGCTCTTATTTCTAGACTTTCTGTTCTATCTCTGAGAACTTGCTTTTTCTTAGAGAAAAAAATTTACAATGCAAGAACACCAAAATAAGAAAAAAAAAATACAGAATAAAGGCTAAATGTAAAAGTGAAGTTGGAACTAGAACACTATGGTTTAGGGTTGTAGAACCACTACCAAATAACGTCCAACTATAAAATGACCGCTTCCAAAAAAAGAAAAGAAAAGGCTATAATATGACCGGTTGATGTGTCTAAAGGAAAGTATATTACTAGAGTTCCAGTAGAATTTTTATTAAAGATAAGGAAGTTTAGATGGGATTATCCTATTTAATGAGTGTAAGCTCAAGAAAATTAGTCTATATTACCTCCCAGTATGATTATACTTAAAAGCCAGTTCTCAAATGAAAAGTATTTAACATTTTAGGAAATAGAAAAACAAGGATATCCAATAAGTCAAAAAAAGAAGAAGAGAAAATACCTTTTGAGTCATCTGAAACTGAAATTAGGTGATCCTATTTGTCAATCAGGTGAACACTAATTGTGGGATAGGGATATTTTTATCCTATTCTCTTCATTATACTGTACACTGAACGTACCTTTATTTTAGCTTCTGTTAATCTACTCATCTCCTGTACCAAAGACAAGTGCTTGAATAACTTTTGCAATATGAGCTGGTTTTGAACCACCACTTCAAGTTTTAATTTGCAATAAATAATTGACCCAAATTCTCTCCTATCTGTATGTCTTTTTCGGAACAATATCTTGACTAATTCTGCATCCTGGTCAGAGATGAGTACAAGGAATTCGAAAAATTGATTCAAGAAGATTTGCAAGAGGTGGACAATCGTATGGAAGAAGAGGAGGTTAAGTCCTTTAATCTCATTGTAGCAGTCACCGTAGCTGTTGATTTTGTCTGCCTTGTAATTCAGTTGCATCATAGACTTATGTAAGTAATATATTTTTCAACATGCAGATTGATGCAGCTGAAACAATCGAGGAGGCTGAATCTTTGGAGCAAAAGTAAGTTCTTTGTTCTTGTCACGGTTTGTGGCACTCATCCACCTTTTTTAACTGTTAATAAAAGGCAACTTGGTATCATAGTCATCTAGTTTATTCATCTATTTCCTCATTCAGGGTTTACAAGCAGAAAGTGGAAATGCTATGGAAGAGGAAACTGGAATTGGAGTCCACTAGGTTGAATAAACGTTGCAAGGGGACGGAAGCTGATAAACAGGAATCTGACAGTGAAGATTCATCTAGCGACAATGACAGTGATGAGAACTTTGCAGTTGATTGGAGAGCTCAACATCTATGAAATCTACTGCAAATACGAGGTTTGTTCTCCTTGGAACTGTGCATTTTGAATGAGAAGTCACTTAAAAAGGAAAAGTAATAAAAAGAGGGGGAAAAGTTGGCATGTTCTTTTGAGTTCTACGAATCTGGATTTAGATGTCTGAAAGAAATCTACCTCAAAACTGTGGGTGCTTTTGTCGACTTTGACATTGACTAAGAGTACAGTTTTCAAATCATGTATTTTAGGTTTTCTTTTTTAGATGATTTTTTCTCTCTAGCTTTTGCGATTCATGGTCCAAAGCATATAGGAATGGAGATGCAAAATGCAATATGTCGATAAAAGAAGTCGTGCAATGTTTTGAAACGTTATTATTAGTGCTGATCTTTTCTGTTCATTCCATTGCAGATTTTAGCAGTGACATGAAGAGCCAAGATACAAAGCAATTGAACCTTATTACTAGTCTTTTCAGCTGGAGCATAAGCTTTCACCGGACCGACACCGCGTCCGTGCCATATGTATATAAGATGGCTGATTAGGTTGTGAAACGTTTTATCGACTAATCTTTTCATTGACGGGTTCACAGAATTTTGTATTGAGTAATGTAACTTTGTTGCAGGCTTGCAGTTGGGTTTAGTTTATTAATGGATTCAATGTAATTTGTCACTAACCTGATGCCAATGAAGAGGCTTCGTATAAATGACAGCTATATTGCCCATCCAAGAACCTGATTTTGGACGTCCCTTTTGCAGATTGAAATTACGGTGGCTGTAAATTAACTTTGTTGATTTATGCGTTTCTCTCTTAAAATTTGACGTGTTTTTTTGTAAAGAAGTTGCTAAAAAGACGTTTTTGTATATTTTTACAAATTTTTATTTGCAACTAATGAGATTTAGGCTTTTTTTTGGTTGTATTTAACCAGTTTTTGGAGCTAAAAATTAGTTTGAGACCAAAAGTAGGCCAAAAGTACGTTCCAGCTTGGTTTGAAAAGTTTTGTTCAAAAGTTGAAATTTTTAGTTTTTAACTTTTTCAAAAAGCATTTTTAAGTAAATTAACTCATATATATTTTTTATATTGCCAATCCTTTCATATTTTTGAAAAAATATTTATCTACTTAAAAGCGCTTATTATCAACATTATCAAACATTTTTATTTTAAACTAAACATTCTAAAAACATTTTTCAAAAGTTACTTCTCACTGTATTTTTCAAAAACAATGCCCCAAATACCTAAAGACAGAGATCGCCAACCAAGACAGAATTTTTTTTAAGAGGTTAAAATTTAACAATCTAATAATTATTCTTGTTAAAATTACATTAATTTAACTAAAAAACTGTGGATCAAATTTAACTTAAAACAATAAGGTTTGAATAGTATATATATATATATATATATATATATATATATATATATATATATATGGGTTAGGATCAACTTACACCGTGTAAAACTCTTTAAGTTTTACACCTTTTTTGGATCGTTGGATGGGAGAAATGGATGGTTGAGATTAACTCCGTGTTTTTAATTCCCAAGTGATAATCTTTACATATTTTACTGTTAATCTTATCCATCCGTTTCACTCATCCAACGATCCAAAAAAGGTGTAAAACTTAGAGAGTTTTACACCGTGTAATTTGATCCTATCCCTATATATATATATATATATATATATATATATATGCTGAAATCACATTTATCATTTTTCGAAAAAAAACCCTACCTTAATATAATTTAAATGTAAATAAAAAAGGATTGGAACTAGGGGAATAGACCAGGTGGCCCGAGACTAAAGTTGTGGGAGTAGACAAGGACTCTTCTTGGTATGATAATTGGTTGGAACCCTGGATTTATATTCTCATTTTCTAACCAACAGCTAGTAGGTATAGAGAGATGAGATGTTAGATTTTTAATAAAAATTAAGAGTTTAAATATTGACGTTGTAAGTGAAAAAGATTTAATTGAGATGATCGTCCTTATATTAAAATTCTGTAAAATTTAATTTAGATTAATCAGCCAATAAATCGAATAGATGATTAAATAAAAAAAATCTCAATTTCTAACTAAGGCTCCTTTATTCCTGGGTCTCATTCTCTGCCTCTTTTATATTCCTTTGGGCTCAGTCAAACTTGGACTAGTCAGTATAAAATATTCTTTTAGGCTTTTTAAATATTCTAGGGTATAACCAATTAGAAGTGGGACGGGTTTGAATAAGCTCGGATTAGGTTATTTTTAGATTTGGATTATTGAATCATTTCATGTTTGGTTTTATTTTTGTTTCGAATAATTTTTTAAATTTCAATTTGTATATTGTCAGGAGTCACAAGTAAGGGTAAAAATCCTCTGCCCCTAACCATGCCTCCTTCTATGTCCCACACTAAAAATCACTTAAAAATTAAATTTTAAACACTAACCTTAATTTTCACATCCTAAACCCTAAACCTCACACTCTAAAAAATACACCCTACCACTAATTCCTTAAACCCTAACCACAACCCTAACCTTAAACCCTAAAATCTAAACCCTAAACCCAATATTTTAAAGTTAAAAATGGGCATGATAAGGAGGCAGACGATTTCCATCCCACAAGTAGGGATGAAAATTTCTCCAAACCCTGACGGGTCTTGGCCGGGATTGTTTTTTAATCGATGATTGAAATAAAACTTAATTTTTTTAAATCGGGTCGAGTTTAGATGAAATCTGCTCCATCCTTACTTTGTTTATTAAAAATATATTTTTCTGTTGTGAATAAAATAACGAAGAACAATAACAAGAATAAAGAACAAGAATAAAAGAACAAAGATGAGAGAAAGCGAGAGATTCATATTATTCTCAATATAGACTTGTATGTATAATGCCTTAATCAAATCATCTATTTATAGGCATAAGAAGTACATAATACATTAAACTCTAATTAATGGAGATAATATTCCTAATGATAAAGTAAATCAAATCTCCTAGATAAAGTTCTTATCATTATGGACATCCACATAGATAAATATTCATAACACTCTTCTTTGGATGTCTATGAAGATAATGTGACTCGTTAAAACCTTACTAAGATAAAAATCATGTGGGAAAAAAATTCTTAGTGAAGAAAAAGAGTACACACATCTTTGATACGCATAACATGTTGCCTCATTAAAAACCTTACCAGGAAAACCCATTGGGACAAAACCTCGGTTATGGAAAAAAGAGTGCAACACGTATTTACTCCCTCTCATAAAAATATCATTTAAGATCTTTGAATCTTCATAATTCAATCTTGAACACTATTTTTCTAAAGATCCTAAAGGATGAAACTTTGGAGTAATATGTTCTATGATGTATCCACCTTGCATTATCTCTACACAAGATAGCTTTGTATCATATCTTGTGAAAGTAAATCACATATCTTCTGGATATGTTGGGTCAATGGTCTTAGCCAAACACATTTTTGGCTTGCATCATGCATAACAATTATTTCTACAAGATTTGAGGAGGCATCGACGAATATTTGAAGATCTAAAGGTGATCTTTGTATATCCATGTATATTTCTTGACCAACTAATGTATGGTGCTTCAAGATCAAGAAAAATTATAATTATCTTTATTCGCATCCAACAATCTTACAATTACTGGGATACTCAATAGATATGCTTTATCCATATTAAATCTTCTTTAAGATTCCTTCAGCTTATGTCCATTCATAGACAAAAATGCATATTTAAGTGCTCGATCTTTAAGTCGAGACAAAACTACATCTCAATATTCTTTTCTCTCAAATACTTTCATTAAATACTTTGAAAGCTCTTCACGAGTTTCCAATTTGAAACTCTTCAGGAGTTCTAATGATATAATGAATCTTGATCCAAACTCCTTTATAGAATATATAAGAAAATCTGATTATTCTTATAGTATTTTCTCAATTAGTACTCACTAAGGCGATTATAACAAATACACCAAAATATAAATATTCAATTAGACATGTCTAAATAAATTTCCTCGAAAATTTCTAAATGCTTCTAGCATTTTAAATCCTTCAAGGATAAATATGGATTCATAAAATAATTAGACGTATATAAAATATTTCATAACTGCCAAAGTAATTGCATCCACCATGAAGTAAAAACTCTTCATAAATCATAATTCAAGTCGTATTTACTGCTACTTATTTGTGCCTCATTTGCATTACACCTTTAGGTGTTTGGACTGCTGGTCCAAATACTTCTCTTTTGGAAATTCAAAGCGTCTTTTTATATTGGCCAATCATTTTAATATCTATAGATTTCTATACAAAATCCCCCATTTTCTTTCTTTACTTCTATAGAAGTATTCTATTTAAAATTGTAACCCCTCGATCCGGTCCGGACGCTTGACCGGTCCGAGTGGACTACACGGGGAAAACCGAGGCGGAACCCGGTAAGGTTCCACTTCGGTTAACGACCCTAGAAAAACACCTTTTAGTTATTATCTTGTCTAGATGCTTTAATACATCCTATGTGAATCAACGACAACGGAAGCAACAAGCGAGTCGAGACAATCAAACAAACAATTTAAAACAACCTATTTTAGATTATAAAAAGGCCGTATCGATACACTAGAAAAGGGTATCGATACGCCTTAACTAGGTCAACAGCCCAAGGTCAAGCTAGGGAGACTGTATCGGTACACTGGTTGACCGTACTGATACGCCCTCACTGGTCAACTTCTCACGGTCAACGATACAAGACCGTACCGATACACCCTAGGCCTGTACCGATACGCCAAAATCTCGTCAATATCTCAGATTTCCATAGAGGTTTTGGTGTATCGATACACCCCCGTGTACCGGTACGCTAAGCCAAATTTGAGTCCCAAGGTGTAGGACCGTATCGATACGACCCTTGGGCGTACCGATACGCCATGCACTGCAACACTCAAATTTGCAGCCAAAGACACTAAGACTCAACTCTAGATGCAATTTAAGACTCACCTAGCCACAAGCAAACATACATACAACACTTAGGGATCAAACATCAACATACGAGACATTTTAACGAGCAAGGAGCATCAACAACACACTCATAACATACCGTAAAGAAGTCAAGAATTCAACCATTAAACATGTCATACAAGCATATATCTAAGGGCCACATGGCCAACATTGTAACACTCCAATTTTGGGTTTAGAAGTTTAGGGTTTGGTCGGACCGGTCTGAGAAATAGTTTGAATATAAAAGGAGGTTTTAGGGAGAGCCTAGTTCGGGATGCTTTAAAAATATAGAAAAATATCTAAAAATCCTCTTTTAATATATATAAGAGAGTGGTGAAATCAATATTACAAAATAGGGTTTGGAAATACTACATTTCGGTGTAGTGACCAAAATGCGATTTTTGAAAAGTTTAGTGGCGACTGTTTTGTAAAGGATTAAAACTTTGAATCTTTAAGGAGCTAATTTACCCAAAATGTTTTTCTCCAGATTTTTCTGGTGATTTAATTAATGTTTCAATTAAATAAAATAAAGATGGAAACTACTTTTAGATTCTCATAACTACCTTTTCTTAATTTTCTCTCATTTCTTTTTCTCTCAAAATCCCATCATCCAAATACATTTTCTCCAGCACAAATCACTTTGATCTTCACCTCATTTGATGAGATTTCCATCACTCATTGTTTCATAATCAATCTAGCAACAAAACCTTTTGATTTCCACATTGAATTTTCAAGGAATTTGGCCCAAATCAAGGAGAAATCACCATTTAGAGGTAAGATTGTTCTTCTCCTCTAAATACTCAGTTCTTTACTGAAATTACCAAGTTGTCAATCCTTAATTTAAGTTTTATAAATGGTTTTAATGTTGGAAACATGAATTTGGCTTAAAACTCAAGATTTTGGAAGAAATCTTGAAGAATTTCGTTGTGATTGTTTGGGCTCTGTTTTGAGATGACTCTTTAATGTATTTTGGATGTCTAATGATGTTAAAATGATGTTTTATCAATTTAATCCCAAATATGTTGTATTTCCTAAGTTTTTGCTTAAGAAAATAGTGGTTTTTGAGATGTTTTTGGTGTTCTGTTATAGCTGGAGGTATAAGGACGAGTTTAGGTTTATTTTGGATGTTAATTGATGTTTAGAAATGGTTAGAAGTGATGGATCTTGTCTGTGTTAAGTTTTGGAAGAGTTTGGAGGTGATTTCGGTTGTGTTTGGTAGCCGAAATGTTGGTTTTAAGTAGAGCAACGAGTTTAGGTGTGTTGGCTGAAGATTTCAATGCATGATGATGCATTAATCCTCTGCTTTGATGTGTCTAAAACAGGGGAGACATCTTCGGACACTTTTGGAGTTGATCTGAAGGCTTGATTGACATTTCGGCAAGCTAGCGAAACAAAATTGGTGAGTGGAGATGGTTTCTAGCTTTGGAACTTTTATTTGGAGGTTTTGGGAGCTTAGTTTAAGTCTAAACAACTTAGCTAAGCTCGAGAGTAAGTTTTCGAAAAAACTCCCTTGGATGTGCTAAGAAGTGGTTTGTTGCATTGGTTATAAATTGCATGTTTAATTTCTTTTTTGATAGCATGTTTTAGCATGTTTAATGCTGGTTCTGAAAGTCATGTGTTGAAGGATGCTCAAAGTAAGAGCTTCTTGGTTTGTCATGATATTAATTTGGTAATGATGCATGGAGATGCATGATGTTTAATGGCTTTGATTGATGCTTTAAAACAGTAAATTGTTGATGGTATTTGATGTATATTGGCAAGTGATGAATTGGTTTTAATGTACTTGAATCAGATATAGTTAGCCGGCTATAGGATTGGGTGCACCGTAAGTAAAGTCGCCTTGGATGTTGAGGGGTTGTGATTCTACCGTAAACTCCATCCAAGTACCCTAACGAGTGAGGTAAGATCACAACGGTTGTTGAAATTCCGTGTGTGGATCTTGTGTTATGTGTCCCTTACTCTCGTTAGTGGAATTATACAACTACCGATGAGTGATGTTGAGGGGTTGTGATTGTACCGTTAAACTCCATCACGGGTGTTGAGGGGTTGTGATTGTATCGATAAACTCCACCTTGTTAAGCCGGTAGTGTGTATGAAGCATGTGGGACAACGCTTGTAATCTGCGTATCCGATTGTGTTTTGTTGAAATGATTATGAACTATCACTTGAAAGCCAATATATTGTATTGAATATAATGAAGCATGAGATGCTTGTATAGTATGCATGGTAACATGAGAATGAGATGAGTATGTGGTTAAAAAGCTTGTTGAAAGTGTTTTCTAAAAATGCATTATTGTGTTGGTTTACTTAGAGCATGCCTCACTAAGAATTTGTGCTTACACTCTCTCTTTTACCAATAATGCAGATAATTGAGGTGTAAAAGGGCAACAAGGGAGCTAAGTGTGTCCAAGGGAATCCAAGCTCATGTATGGTGATGTTTTCATACACTATTAGTTTTGGTAATTTGACAATGGGAATCAAAACCTTGTTTTGGGAGATGTGTTGAACTCCCTAAGTTGAGGCATGTTGCCTTTGTTGATTTGAAATTGTAAATGGCCTTTAAATGCTTGTTTTGAAGTTGTTTGCTTATTTGGTTTTGGATAATAGGAAGCATGCCTCTAGACATGTGAAATTTCATGTTTGATGCTATGAATGTGTTTAGGAGTTC
Source organism: Hibiscus tridactylites (assembly GCA_958450335.1). Taxonomy (NCBI): domain Eukaryota; kingdom Viridiplantae; phylum Streptophyta; class Magnoliopsida; order Malvales; family Malvaceae; genus Hibiscus; species Hibiscus tridactylites. The sequence goes on from OY288269.1 coordinate 8,600,259, forward strand.
TAAACATGCACCCTATAGGTTTGATGACTTGTTGGTATGTTAGGGAAGTCATTAGGATGAGTTTGAATGAATTTATGTTTGAAAAACCAGCAAAATCTGCAGCTTCTGGGCAAACCGTATCGGAACACTCTTTAGTGTTTCGAAACGGGGGCCTGTAATGGCCTTCGTGTTCCGAAACGGCTGGAGGTTGTTCCGAAACGTTTTGGCTACTGGAATGCCCTATTTCGAAACCAACCCACGTTTCGGAACGGTCAATGCTGTTTCGAAACAGGTGACCGTTGGGCATTGATTTGAATGGTGCTGAAGTTTGAAAGCTTTACGTTTTAGTCCCGAAAGTTGAGTTTGCAATTGTATGAGTTTGAGATGTCCAATTAAGGTGAAATTTGACAGGGAAGCATGTAACATGACTAATTTCATAATGATAACCTAAAAATCAGTAAAGACCCTCCTATGTTCAGAATTTACATTTTGGTCCCTATTATTGTAATAAGTGCAATTGAGTCCCTGTTTGTTATCCAATCGCTGTGCCTTTTTCAAATAAGTTTTGTGGGATCTCACTTAGGGTTAATATGCATCTAGACAAGATTAAAAGAAAAAAAGGTCGTTAATCAAGGTTGACTTTCGGGTTGACTTTGGTTTTCCCCGTGTAATCTTCATAGTTAGGGTCAACCGTCTAGGCCGGGCTAAGGGGGTTACAAACATACATAGCATAAGCAACCACAACAGAACCATCAACAAAAATAAAGGAATCTAGACAAGCTCCTAACACAAAACAACAAACAAATCCCCATTGCTTTACTATTACATCCTTAGCTTAAAAGTTCATACTTGAAGATAGCAAAAGCACAATAGCACACTTGGAGGCCTTCTCCTTGCACAAGCAACCCACGGACTAAGGATCTGCATTGCTGAATAAAAGAGAGCGTAAGCATAAAACTTAGTGAGGGTAAGCTCATAAAACAAACCTCGACAATGCAGGGTCCAAGCACGAGCAATACAACCAAGAAAGAATGCATGTTTTCTCACCTTAGAAGCCACAATAGTCAAATATAAATGATGCATGAACATAATATCAAATATCATGCCCAGCTCAACATGTCCATAAACAAAATCACATGGAAACACATTTAACAAACATATTGGCACCTAGCTATGACCCGAATACGCGGATAACAACCGTGGGAACTCACATCCAACAACTCAACCATTACCTTACGGTGGGATTACACTCATCACTGTTTCACGCGAAGGGGATTCCACTCATCCTCACACCCCGTCGATGGGATTCCACTCATCACCGACTAACATATAAAAGAATATTTTCGGGCGTACCCGTACTCCATCTTGATGACTACTATCACCAAGACCACGCGCGCATTTCGACACTCGTGTGCACACTAAAATCCTAATGATCGATCATTTGTACCCAAGCATACTAGTGCTAATACTAACTCATTTCACAATCTTTCATAACACAAATTTCTTACCATTTCCCGTGCCTAGCACGTAGCCACCATGATTCACAATCATGTACTCACATTACATCAACCACGTGCATATCACAATGCATAAACAAATCATCATGCCTCAATAACACATATATCCACAATGTGCATAGCAACATTAATCACAATTAACATGTGAGGCACAAACACGCATTCAAAGTTCAACCAAAGGTCTCTAACTAAAGCTTGAGATTAGACTACCAATCTAATCCCAACTCTAGGCGGGTTTACCAAGCCCGACCTAGGTTCACATGCTCAAAGCAACATTTGAAAACCAATTTAGAAACGTAGAACCACTCACCGGACTTTCTAAACACAATCAATCACCCAATCAAGCTCCTAACGGTTCCAGATTCAAATGTGAGGCTTCACCAACAAAGTTCCTTGTTTTTAAACAATACAACACAAGCAAAACAATCACATTTCAGTCCACAATTCAACTGATCAAACCCGGAACACAATTCAAGCTAATACTCGACCCAAAACACTCTCAAAACACCATTTTCGAGTAGCCCACAAACTCGGCAAAGAACCAATGCTTCCAAAACAACCCCTAAGCATCATACAAATATCAGCCCTCAATTTCCAACATAAAACAACCCCAAAACTCATCTTTAAACCCTTCTAAAACCCCCAACAAACCCATATCCGAAATTCTTAATAAAACCAAATAAAAACCATATATGTTGGACCATTTGGGCTACCAATAACACATCTAATGACAAGAAATCAAAAGCTTTAACAATGGACAATAAAGTTTGGATTTTTAACTTAGAACTTGAAAAACTCAAAACTCAAAACAATGGGTTTTAATGAAAACTAAAGGTATATACATGAAGAGGAAGGTGAGGACAAGTCAAAAACACAATTACCTTTCAAAAATCTCCAAAGATGAATGAGGATGGTGATGGAATAGTGAACCACAATGGAGAGGGGATGTTGTCGTGAGTTTTGAATGAGAGAGAGGAAGAAGATGAGTAAAAATGGGTGTTTTATTTGTTGTGTTTTATTTTTAAAATCAAAAGACTCATTTACCCTTAATGAAATGGGATTTTCACAATAGTTTGTAAACCATGGCTATTTGGGTTTTAATGTAAAATATGTCCAACACAATTTATTATTTTGAAAACAAAACCTGAAACATTATTTTAATTATTTAATTCACCCGACCCTCAAACCCGGGTGTTACAATTCTCCCCCACTTAAGGAATTTCATCCCCAAAATTACTTGACGGAAACAGATACAGAAACTGCTCAAGCATGTCAGCTTTCCTCTCCCATGTGGCCTATTCCACACCTCTATGTCTCCACAACACCTTGACCAACTCTATGGTCTTACCACGCAACACCTTGCTATCAAAAGAAAATATCTCACCCGGTTCTTCATTGTAAGACAAATCCGGATTCAGTTCTATCTCCTCAACGGGTATAACATGGGACGGATCTGATCTATATCTCCTAAGCATCGATACATGAAACACATTGTTGCGTGTAAAAGAGTCTATCGCAATTGTAGTGCAAGTGTACACGACGCAAGTAGTAAAGTGATACGAAGTATCGGATATCGTCTCCACATGGATTGGGCTAATAGCTTCACCTTAATTCACTGCACGAAAGTAAAGAAAATATTTAAGAAGTTGTCACGAAAATAATAAAGAGAACTTAAATAAAAGAGTAGGGAAATCAAGATAGAGAGAATGGGCTGGTATTGATTTGCTCAGTAGTGCAGGTATTGCTAAGTCTCGGAACTCCAGTTCTGTCGTCGTCCCTGTCGCGGTAGCACCTGTCGCGGCAGCAGTCCGTTGCTTGTCGCGGCAGCGAACACTCAACTCAGTACTTCAAGTTTGCAAGAATCCCAAATATGCCTTGGCCTATCCCTAGGTCCAAGTTTGTCGATGATCACGTCTTTGATGATACCTCCCGGCGTGAATCGAAGGATGAACACCGATGTTGATGAATTCTTCTTTAGCCACTTAACCTCGTCCTATCCCTAGGTCCGAGATAGTTCAACTATAAACTAGAGAACTTGCTCTTATTTCTTTCGTATACTTAACTCTCCCGATGCTAAGTAAATAGGTAACCTCACAATGCTCTCCCAATGCTCTTGCAAGATATTAATAACCAAAATAAGAGAACTTGAAGTTTATTTTATTGAACTGAAAATTCCTAAAACAAAACAACCCTTACAACTACTTTACAAATCAACCCGTGGCCTTAGGGGGAATTTAGAACATGTTGTGGGAAGGAAAACGGCTAGAGTTTTGGGAAGGAAGCTAGGGAATCGGTTATGCCTCCTAGGTCAAAGTATATGCCCTTATATAAGCTTTGGGTCCAAGTTATCTAAAATAGCAAGAATACAACTTTAAATGAAAGTATAATTCTAATAAAGACTAAATCTTCAAGGAATCTACTTTCCAGCCGTCATCTTTCTTGCTTGGGATTTTCTCTCCTTGAATTTTGGGCTTGACATTCCTTTCGATATGGGGCTTGGAAAAATATGGTGATTTCACATGACGGACGGGCTGAATTTTCTCTATCTGTCGAGGTCCACTTTGCTTCTTCTCCTCAAAACTGTTGTCGTCCTCTGCTGTCACGGCGGAAACCATGGCATCATCGTCCTCTTTGACTGCTCGTCCAGTTCCAGCTCTTCTGCTTCACTGCCCATCGCCTGCCCATTTCGTCTGCTACGGCAGCAACCTGCAAAAACAACCATTTTTAGCAGAAACTGTGCCTTTCAATATATTTGTGATGTTTTGCTGTAAACTGACCTAAATGCAATAAATAATGCTTGAATGCAGTAGAAATATGGGTTAAATAGGGTGTAAATAATAAAACTTTTACACACTCAACACACCCTCAAACTCAAGTTTTTGCTTGCCCTCAAGCAACTACGACTTAAAATAAAAATGACATATTTTTGTTTTGGCTTTCAAACAGTGAACTTTCCCTTACCCGTCGTTCGTTCCTTGTGATGGCAGCAATCTGTCGGATAATTTAGGATATGTCCGGAGTCTCACTATAGTCCTCGTGCAGTGTGTGCATGCTTGTGAACAATTATATGCCAAGACTCTCTTAGTTTCACTAGAATATTTCAGCTCTTAACTCGAATTTTTATGCCAAAGTCTAATTTTTTGAAGGCACTTTTTCATGCTCATTTGATTTTTTTGTTTTGACTCGATTTCTCTATTTTTTGCTAAAGTTTCACTAGAGCCAGTTTTGGGCACCTCTAGTTAACTTCCTAGAGCCAGTTTCGGGCACCTCTAGGGCTGTTGAGTCTCTTTTGCTAAACTTCTTTCCTAGAGCCAGTGTTAGGCACCTCTAGGGGCTATTCAAGTGCTAAGCTTCCTATTCTAGTTTGGCTAAAAGAAGTCTAAGCAGTATAACAGTCACAATGATGTTTAAGTTTCCAGAACTATAGAAAGGCTCTAAACTTCTCCTAAAAACTATCCTAAAGTCACTACCACGACAGAGCTGTCACGATAGGTAAGTTCAGTTCACAGTTTTCAGCCAAAATTTTCAATATTTTCATCATTTTTTAAGATAAAAATAAACTAAGTAAAGACACCAAGTAAAGACACTAATTTTAAACTAAGATGTACTCCATTAATGGAAGGTTGCCACCCCCAAGCTTGAGGGTTGCATTGCCCTCAATGCAAATGACAATTAAAAACAAAAATAAGGCAGTACATCACAAAATATAAAGCAGGCAACAAGAATATAAGATAAGAAACTTAAATTTAATCGCTGTCTTCGCTGCTGCTGCTGAGGCGGATCTGGCGACGGGCTCTGGCTTTCGGGGCTGGCTGGGACACGGGGGAGGCGGATGTGTTCTTGGCCTTGGCCTCCCGTGGTGGCTGGACTCTGGTTGGGGAGATGTGAGGGGGTTGCTCCACAACCTGAACTTCCGAGCTGCTGCTGCTGCTTTCCCTGCTGCTGCTGGCTCTTGGCATGTTATTCTTATCGGCCATCCGCTTCTGCCTCTTCACTGGGGAGAATTCCTTTGACAGATTCCTCTTTATAGAGGGTTCAATATCGCCGGCAGCCCAAACAGAAGAGGAGGAGAACCCAGCAATAAAGGCATCAAGATCCTCTGATGCCATACGACGTTTTGTGCCTCGGGTAGATGGTTCAGCATGGGTGATGCCTGCTGCTGTCGGGGCAGGCGATGATGTTGAGGCAGCAGATGGTGTCCGTGGGGTAGCAGCAGGTGTAGGGGTGTGGGCAGGAGTAGGGGCATTAAAGTAATGGGCAGGAAAAGTAGGGAAGGCAACATTAGGAAAATTTAAAGAGTTTTGTATAAATGTTACAGTAGAGGCAGCAAAGTCCCTGATGAAGGCCATTAAGCCCAGTTGTCGTTCCTCCAGTTTCTAAATAGCAGCTAATATCCGGGCAGAGGAGTCTGTCGGGGCAGCTGCTGCGGCAGCTGGTTCAGTGTGTTGCTGCTCTGTCGTTTCAACTGTGGCGGCAGCGGGGTCGAATGACGACAGAGGGGTGGCAGCAGTCAGCTCTATAAGGCTGAGGATGTTCTTTTCAGTCCACCCTCTTCCTTCGACTATCATATTAGTGCACACTTCGGGGACATTATGGCCGCGGCAGAGCGAGGTGATGAGGTACGACAGGTAGAGGGGACCTGTCGGTTTATGCGCACACTGCAAAATACTTTCTCGAATAAAACTGCCGACATTAATGGGCCGTTCATGCAGAATAGAGTGTATCAACGCTAACCTTGGTTGGTCGACGGTGGTGTTGTGGGATGATGGCATGATCCTCTTCTTTATGAAGGCGTTCCACAACTTTGCCTCCGGCGGCAACTGGGTCCTCTTCACAGTCCTTGGATTTTTTCTGCTGGTGTTCCATTGAGTCCCAGCATTGGTCAACTCTGCCATGACAGCGTCGTAGGCAGCAGTGTCTAATGTATTCAGGAATTGCTGGTGGGCGTCGTCATTGATAACGATGTAGAAGCCATACAAGGTATTAATGTATTCTGCTTCAAATGGCACCTCCTTCCCTCGAATGAACATTGTTGTCGCTGTCCTGCTGCTGATGGCAACATAGAACTCTTGAACCAGCGTAACATTCATTTCCCCCGGCTGCTCCGCAAAGGTTTGCCACTGTAAAGCTCTAATATTCCGGGCTATGAATGGTTTGAGGCCTAGATTTTCCTCCGTCGGTGTGTAGATGAAGCCTCTCTCTTCCCACATGTCTCTGCTAGCAAAGGAACGTGGGGGAGTTGCTTTCGGTGTGGAAGTGGAGGCAGCATGTCGTCGGGTTTTCCTAGAAGACATATTTGTGCAAGGGTTGTGAAAAATAAAATGAAAGCAAATGAAAGCTAAAGAGGGAGAGCAAGAAGGCAGAAGTGAGTGAAAATGAAAATGAAACGAGGTTATATAGAAAAGGATTTGCTGCCCGTTGAAGCTGTAACGGCAGGCGCGAATAACGGGGCCAGCTGTTGTACGTTAGCGTGTCTGACGTGTCTGACACGCGTTTCCGCGTCTGTTACGCGTCTGTGACGTGTTTCGTGTCTGTTGTGACAGCATGATGACAGCCTGTATTTTCCGCATCTGTCGCGGCAGCTGTAACGACATGCTTCATTATTTGGGCTTTGTTGGGCTGATGGATGGATGGTGGGCTAAGTTCACTTCTCCTGTTCTTCTTGACTCCTTTATTTCCTAAAAACAATAAAAACAAAAACATTATTCAAATAAAATAAATCTTATTTCCTAATAGATAATAACTAATAATAAAAAAAAATTAAAATTAAAATTTAGGTTGAATTAGGGATGCCAGGTGGGGCATCTCCTAAGGTAACCACTTCCTGCATTCTTGGGGCTTCAGTCCCTTGATAATGCTTCAAGCGCTGTCCGTTGACTTTAAATCGGTGCCCGTCTTTTAATGATCGGATTGTTATGACACCATGGGGAAAAACCTGTACGACTTGGAACGGGCCAGACCATCTAGATTTTAGCTTCCCTGGGAAGAGTTTCAGTCTAGAACTGAATAACAATACAAGCTGCCCTGGGCAGAACTGTCGTGGCAGCAACTTCTTGTCATGCCACTTCTTAGTTTTATCCTTGTAGATTCTTGCATTGTCATAGGCCATAGTCCGGATTTCTTCAATTTCGTTCAGATCTAACAACCTTTTCTGCCCTGCCCCGTCCAAGTCCATATTCACTGCATTGATCGCCCAGTATGCTCTGTGCTCTATCTCGACAGGTAGATGACATGTTTTCCCATAAATCAATCGGTACGGAGACATTTCTAATGGAGTTTTAAAAGCTGTCCTATATGCCCACAACACATCATTAAGTAGTAAAGACCAGTCTTTCCTAGTTGGCTTAACCATCTTCTCAAGAATGTTCTTAACTTCCCTATTAGATATTTCAGCTTGTCCATTGGTCTGTGGGTGGTATGCTGTCGCGATCCGATGCTTGACACAATATTTCTTCAAGGCGGCAGCAATAACCCTGTTGTCAAAATGTCTCCCTTCATCATTGATAATCGCCTTAGGGATGCCAAACCTAGAAAAGATGTTTTTGTGTAAAAATCTTTGGACTGTCTTGGCATCATTCTTTTGAGTGGCGATAGCTTCAACCCACTTAGAGATATAATCTACTGCCATGAGGATGTATAGATTCCCACATGAAGATAGGAATGGTCCCATAAAATTAATCCCCCAAACGTCGAAGATCTCGACTTCTAGAATGTTCTGCAGTGGCATCTCGTTTCTCCTTGAGATGTTTCCTGTCCTTTGGCACCTGTCACAGCTCTTGTAGAAGATTTGTGCATCTTTATACAGTGATGGCCAGTAGAACCCTGACTGCAGCACCTTGGCAGCAGTTTTGTTGCCTCCTAAGTGACCTCAATACTGTGAAGCATGGCAGTGATGAAGTATGTCTTCTTTCTCTTCTTGTGGTACACACCTCCTTATAACTTGATCTGCACAAATTTTGAAAAGAAGAGGTTCGTCCCAATAATAATGCTTAACATCATTTTGGGACCTCTTCCTGGCTTGATAATTAAGATCAGAAGGAATTATTCCGCTAACTAAAAAATTAACGAAATCAGCATACCAGGGGAGTTCAGAAGACTTACCTGCCGCCATGGCTGTCGCGGCAGTGATTGCGGCAGCAAAGAGCTGCTCATCTGGGAAGGTCTCCAGTATGTTTGTCTCATCTGTTGGTAGACTCTGTCCCTTGTCCAACCTTGACAAGTGATCTGCTACCTGATTTTCTGTCCCTTTTTTGTCCTTGATTTCAAGGTCGAATTCTTGCAATAGCAGGATCCACCGTATCAATCGAGGTTTAGCATCCTTTTTCGCGAACAAATACTTCAAGGCAGAGTGGTCTGTGTGCACTATTACCTTTGTTCCAAGTATATAAGAACGAAACTTGTCAATGGAGAACACCACATCTAATATCTCCTTTTCTGTGGTGGTGTAGTTCACTTGGGCGTCATTCAGTGTCTTGTTGGCATAGTATATGACATGAAATAATTTGTCTCTCCGCTGCCCAAGTGCTGCCCCGACAGCATAGTCACTAGCATCACACATAATCTCGAATGGCTGTGTCCAGTCTGGTGGCTGTACTATTGGGGCTGTTACCAGTTTTTCCTTCAGAACCTTGAATGCTTCAGTACATTTTTCATTAAAGTCAAAGGGTCGGTTCTGCTCCAAAAGATGGCATAAGGGTTTGGTGATTTTTGAGAAATTTGCAATGAATCTCCGATAAAAACCAGCATGTCCCAAGAAACTTCTAATACCCTTGACTGTGGTTGGCGGCGGCAGCTTTTCGATCACTTCTATCTTGGCTTTGTCGACTTCTATCCCACGGCAGCTAATCTTATGACCAAGGACTATCCCTTCATCTACCATAAAGTGGCATTTTTCCCAATTTAAGACCAGGTTTGCTTTTTCACATCTTTCAAGTACCTTTTGTTGATTGCCTAGGCAGCTCTCAAAATCGTCCCCAAAAGACTGAAAAATCATCCATAAAAATTTCAAGGAAGTCCTCCACCATATTGGAGAATATGGCCATCATGCACCTTTGGAAGGTGGCTGGTGCATTGCATAATCCAAAAGGCATTCTCCTAAAAGCGTACGTTCCGTAGGGGCATGTGAAGGTCGTCTTTTCTTGATCTTCTGGTGCGATAGCAATTTGATTATACCTTGAATAACCATCAAGAAAACAATAGTAAGGTTTACCCGCTAATCTATCAAGCATTTGATCAATAAAGGGTAAAGGAAAGTGGTCCTTTCGGGTAGCTTTGTTAAGCTTCCGATAGTCCATACAAACCCTCCAACCGATCACAGTCCTAGTTGGGATTAACTCATTGTTTTCATTGGTCACCACGGCCATTCCTTCTTTCTTGGGGACGCATTGCACCGGGCTCACCCATTTGCTGTCGGAGATGGCGTAAATTATACCAGCATCTAACCATTTGATTATCTCTTTACGCACCACCTCTTTCATCGCATGGTTTAGCCGCCTTTGAGCATCTATAGTCGGCTTATGATCTTCCTCTAAAAGGATTTTATGCATGCATAACGCCAGACTAATGCCTTGAATATCAGCTATCGTCCATCCAATTGCCTTTTTATGCTGCTGCAGCATCCCTATTAACTGCTGTTCTTGTTCCTGCATCAACTTGGAAGAGATGATTACGGGCAACGTATCATTTGAACCAAGAAAAGCATATTTTAGCTGCCCTGGCAGGGGCTTCAGTTATAAGATAGGGGGCTCAACAGTAGATGGCTTTTGGATTGCATGGTTATCCGAAGTATAATTTAAAGGTTCGAATAACTTACCTGGACGATCGCCTATCCAGTTTACCTCCTCCTGATCTTCAGTATCAGATGTATCGGATTCAGAGGAGTTGCTGTCGTCAGTGCTGTTGTGACAGTCCTGTAAGTGGCTGCCGAGGCAGTGACCAATTTTTATGTCATGACAGCCTGACCTGATGCAGGGTTGATCAAGGGTAACTTCAATGATAGCCTTGCATTCCTCGTCTGCATCAACATGCTTCATAGCTTGGAGAACATTCAACTTAATCTCTTGATCGTTTACTCGCATGGTGAGTTCTCCTTTTTCCACATCAATCAGTGATCTTCCCGTGGCTAAGAAGGGCCGCCCCAGGATGATTGGTGCGTTTTCATCTGCTTCACAATCTAAAACAAGAAAGTCAGCATGAAAAATAAATTTATCCACTCTTACCAGAATATCTTCGATTTTTCCTTCCGGATGAACATAAGAGCGGTCTGCCAGCTGCAGAATTACTGTCGTGGGCCGAGCTTTTCCAATACCTAATTTCTGAAAAACAGATTTTGGCATTAAATTAATACTAGCACCAAGATCACAAAGTGCCTTACCCACATATTTATTTCCGATTACACAAGGTATGATGAAGCTCCCCGGATCTTTCTTTTTCTGGGGTGGCTGCCTATGAAGAATACTCATGCATCCTTCTGTCATCTTAACCGTCTCAAACTCCCCAAGTTTAGATTTCTTTGACATGACATCCTTGAGAAATTTGGCGTAACCGGGCATCTCCCTAACGACATCTAACAGCGGAATGTTAATATGAACCTGCTTAAAAATGTCATAAATCTTTTTGAGCTGAGATTCTTGCTTCGCTTGCTGTAACCGTTGAGGAAAAGGAGGTGGGGGACGATAATCAGCAATACGTCCTTCCCACTACATACGAATCTGAGGAGGTTTGGGTTCATCATTTTTCTCCTCTGTCGCTTCTGCTGTCGTAACAGGTTTATCGACAGCAGTTTGTTTGTTACCTGTCGGGGCAGCTTCCTCGGCAGGTCTGTCCAAGGCTGGTTTCCTTACTATTTCAGCTTCCTTTTCCGGCCCTGGTAATTTCTTCCCACTCCTAGTAGTAATGGCCTTACACTGCTCATGTGTGGGCTGCCTAGCATTTTCAATATTACTAGGAAATCCTCCAGTCCGCCTTGGCTTGATATGCTGGGAAACCTGACCCATTTGTGTCTCCAAAGATTTCAGAGTAGCTTCATGATTCGTCATCCGCATCTCTGTTTTATCCATGAATGTTTCTGTCTTCTTGATAAACTGATTCATGTTCTCAATATAAGTATCTGTCTGAGACATAAAAGTGGCCAGAGTCTGTTCCAATATACTGTTCGTGGTAGCTGGTGGCTGTTGTTGCTGCTGTTACGGCTGCAGTTGCTGTCGAGTCAGTAATCTAGGTCCTCCCTGATTCTGATTATTGTGTGCTTGAGGATTCAGGGCATTATTTGGATTGCTCCAAGAAAACTTGGGATCCTTTCTCCAGTTGGGATTATAGTTGTTGGAGTTGTAATTCGGCTTGTAGTTTCCAACATATTTTCCCTCTTCTAACTGTATAGGACACTCATCCGAACTATGATTTCCCTCACAGATTTCACATACCTCCTCAACAGCAAATCCATGTTGTGCATCATCGTTGAATAGCTTTTTCATTGCTTTAGTAAGGAATACCACCTGTGATTTCATCGTGCTGTCGGCCTCATAATCCTTAATAGCTAGAACCCATTTACCCCCTCTTCTTGCTGTCGGAAACTGCTCCTCATTCTTAGCCAGATTTTTCAATACTTGCATTGCCTCGTCCGGGTCTTTGTCCAATAGTAATCCTTTTGCTGCTGAATCAATTCGAATACGAGTTTGTAAGTTGGCAGCATTATAAAACTTAGTTACCTGATTCCAGACGGGGAATCCATGCAATGGGCAGTTCCGTAGAAGAGTGGTAAATCTGTCCCAGGCCTCGTGCATCGGCTCGTCGTCTTCCTGTTGAAAAGTAGCAATTTCATTACGTAATCGCTAAGATAAGTGTGAAGGATTAAAATGAGATAGAAATTCATGAGACAAATCTGCCCAAGTTCTAATTGAACCCGACGTAAGTTTATTCCACCAAGTCTTTGCTCTATCCCTCAATGAATGGGGAAATAACCGAAGCCTCAGTATCTCCGGATTAACTCCTGGCAGTCTAAACGAACCACAGATTTCCTGGAACGTTTTTAGATGCTTCCTAGCATCCTCTGTAACAGCACCACTGAATTTACCGGCATTGTTGATCATGCTAAACATGACAGGTTTCAGCTCGAAGTTGTCAACATCTATGTCCGGCAGCGTGGTTTCCAGTTCTACATGATCGTTCAACATGTAGTCACGACAGGACCGTCGTCCGGCAGCGGCAGTAGGGTTGCCGACAAGAGGTATAATATCTCCAATAGGCGGGTCGTTTCCTTGGTGGGCCATCGTCTCTAACTGTTCCTCAAGGTACTAGTTCCTGGCTAGAATGTGACGAAGTCGGTTCTTGAGATTGAATGAACGTTCGATTTCCGGATCTAATGGATACTCAGGATCTTCACCTTGTTTCAATCTGCGCATAAACAAGAAACCTTGTGAAAAGCAAGAGTTGAATGCACCAAAGAAAAACAGAAAAATAAAAATAAAAACGAAAAGTGCAGTAAAGGAAAAGGTAGAGTTATGTTGCCAATCCCCGGCAACGGCGCCAAAAACTTGTTGCGTGTAAAAGAGTCTATCGCAATTGTAGTGCAAGTGTACACGACGCAAGTAGTAAAGTGATACGAAGTATCGAATATTATCTCCACAGGGATTGGGCTAATAGCTTCACCTTAATTCACTGCACAAAAGTAAAGAAAATATTTAAGAAGTTGTCACGAAAATAATTAAGAGAACTTAAATAAAAGAGTAGGGAAATCAAGATAGAGAGAATGGGCTGGTATTGATTTGCTCAGTAGTGCAGGTATTGCTAAGTCTCGGAACTCCAGTTCTGTCGTCGTCCCTGTCGCGGCAGCAGTCCGTTGCTTGTCGCGGCAGCGAACACTCAACTCAGTACTTCAAGTTTGGCAAGAATCCCAGATATGCCTTGGCCTATCCCTAGGTCCAAGTCTGTCGATGATCACGTCTTTGATGATACCTCCCGGCGTGAATCGAAGGATGAACACCGATGTTGATGAATTCTTCTTTAGCCACTTAACCTCGTCCTATCCCTAGGTCCGAGATAGTTCAACTATAAACTAGAGAACTTGCTCTTATTTCTTTCGTATACTTAACTCTCCCGATGCTAAGTAAATAGATAACCTCACAATGCTCTCTCGATGCTCTTGCAAGATATTAATAACCAAAATAAGAGAACTTGAAGTTTATTTTATTGAACTGAAAATTCCTAAAACAAAACAACCCTTGCAACTACTTTACAAATCAACCCGTGGCCCTAAGGGGAATTTAGAACATGTTGTGGGAAGGAAAACGGCTAGAGTTTTGGGAAGGAAGCTAGGGAATCGGTTATGCCTCCTAGGTCAAAGTATATGCCCTTATATAAGCTTTGGTTCCAAGTTATCTAAAATAGCAAGAATACAACTTTAAATGAAAGTATAATTCTAATAAAGACTAAATCTTCAAGGAATCTACTTTCCAGCCGTCATCTTTCTTGCTTGGGATTTTCTCTCCTTGAACTTTGGGCTTCACATTCCTTTCGATCTGGGGCTTGGAAAAATATGGTGATTTCACACGACAGACGGGCTGAATTTTCTCTATCTGTCGAGGTCCACTTTGCTTCTTCTCCTCAAAACTGCTGTCGTCCTCTACTGTCACGGCGGCAACCATGGCAGCATCGTCCTCTTTGACTGCTCGTCCAGTTCCAGCTCTTCTGCTTCACTGCCCGGCGCCTGCCCATTCCGTCTGCTACGACAGCAACCTGCAAAAACAACCATTTTTAGCATAAACTGTGCCTTTCAATATATTTGTGATATTTTGCTGTAAACTGACCTAAATACAATAAATAATGCTTGAATGCAGCAGAAATATGGGTTAAATAGGGTGTAAATAATAGAACTTTTACACACTCAACACACATCATGGATCTTCTCTAACACTGAAGGCAATCTCAAACGGTAAGCTACTGGCCCAATCCGCTCAACTATCCATACAGACCGATAAACCTGGGACTCAACTTGCCTTTCTGGCCAAAACGCATTACCTTCTTCCGCGGAGATTACTTTCAGAAACACTTTCTCACCCACTGAAAATTCAATATCTTTTATCTTCAAGTCTGCGTAAGATTTCTGATTATCTGAAGCTGCTTTCAAACAGTCACAAATCAACTTCACTTTATCAGTAGTCCCCTTGAGTAAATCTGGCATAGGTAACAATTTCTGACCCATTTCGGCCCAATAGATCGAAGTCCTACATCACCTACCATACAATGCCTCATAAGGAGCCATCTGGATACTAGCCTAGTAATTGTTGTTGTAAGCAAACTCGACTAAGGGCAAATGCTTCTCCCAAGAACCCTGGAAGTCAATCATACAACAACGGAGCATATCCTCTAATACATGTATCACTCGCTCTGACTGACCATCAGACTGCGAATGATATGAAGTACTGAAATGAAAACGACTACCTAGGGTACTATGCAAACAACCCAGAACCTCGCTGTGAATCTCGAATCTCTGTCTGATATAATAGACTTCGGAACTCCATGCAACCTTACAATCTCGCGGATGTACAATTCTGCCAACTTGTCTAGAGAATCTGTGGTGTTCACTGCTAAGAAATGAGCACACTTAGTAAATCTATCAACTATCACCCAAACAGAATTCTTCTTCGAAGGAGACAACGACAACCCTGTCACAAAGTCCATATTGATTCTTTCCCACTTCCATTCCAGAATTTTCAAAGGTTGTAACAGATCTGAAGGAACCTGATGTTCTGCCTTTACTCTCTGAAAAACCATGCAACGGCTCACATAATCGGCTACATCCTTCTTCAAACCAACCCATAAATAATCATTCTTCTGATCTCGGTACATCTTAGTATTGCCCAGATGCATAGAAAAAGGACTCGAATGTGCTTCACTCAGAATCATACGTCTCAACTCAACATCTTCAGGCACTACAACTCTGTCTCTGAAACACAACACATTATCATCACTGAAACCGTACTTTGTCGGTCTACCTTCTACAATGTCCTAAACATGTGAAGCTAAAGATACGTCTTGCAACTGTTTCTCTCGGATCATCTGAATCAACGAAGGTTTCACTTGCAACTCAGTAATCAAACTACCATCCCATGGTACACTCAGCCTAGCAAAAATAGCTCGCAACTCAACTGCAACTTTTCTGCTCAACGCATCGGCCACTACATTTGCCTTACCCGGATGGTACTCAATAGTCAAATCATAGTCTTTCAACAATTCAAGCCATCTTCTCTGTCTCAAGTTCAGCTCTCTCTGAGTCATCAGATACTTCAAGCTTTTATGACCAGTGTAAACTGTGTACTTCTCACCATACAAGTAGTGTCGCCAAATCTTCAACGCAAACACAACTACTGCTAACTCAATATCGTGCGTAGGGAAGTTCTTCTCGTGCACCTTCAACTGTCTCGAAGCATAGGCAACAACTCTCATTTCTTGCATCAGAACACAACCTAAACCTACGTACGAAGCATCGCTATAGATCACAAACTCTTTCCCTGAAACTGGCTGTACTAACACTGGAGCATTCGTCAAAGCTTCTTTTAATTTCTCAAATGCCTTTTGTCTCGCACCTGACCACTCAAACTTAACTCCCTTTTGCGACAATTTAGTCAATGGAGCAGCTACTCTAGAGAAGCCCTCAACGAACCTTCTATAGTAACCAACTAGTCCTAGGAAACTCCTAATCTCTGTCACTGACTTAGGTTGTTTCCACTCAACAATGGCTTCAATCTTTGTCGGATCAACACAGATACCTTCAGCTGATACCACATGGCCAAGAAACACAACCTCTCTAATCCAAAACTCACATTTACTCAATTTAGCATACAACTGATTACTCATCAATCTCTGCAAAACAACTCTCAAGTGCTCATCATGCTCTTCTTCTGATCTCGAGTACACAAGGATGTCTTCTATGAAAACAACTACAAACCAGTCTAGATAGTCTCGGAAAACTTTGTTCATCATGTCCATGAAAGCTTCTAGTGCATTCGTGAGCCCAAACGACATCACAAGGAACTCATAATGACCGTATCTAGTCCTAAAGGTTGTCTTCGGAACATCACATTCTTTTACCTTCAACTGATAGTATCCTGATCTCAAATCTATCTTCGAAAACACTGAGGCACCCCTCAACTGATCAAATAGGTCATATATACGAGGCAACGAATACTTGTTCTTTACTGTCAACTAGTTCAACTGACTGTAGTCGATACACATCCTCATATTGCCATCATTCTTCTTCACAAACAACACGAGAGCACCCCAAGGCGAACTACTAGGCCTAATAAAACCTCGATCTAACAACTCCTGAAGCTGACTTTTCAACTCTTTCAATTCTTTCGGAGCCATACGGTACGGAGCAATAGAAACTGAAGTAGACCCTGAAACAGTCTCAACCACAAACTCTACATCTCTGTCATGAGGCAAACCCGGTAACTCTTCTGGAAACACATCTGGAAAATCACAAACTGTCATGATTTCTTTTGGTCTAACCTCGCTCATATTCGGATTCATCACATATGCTAAATAAGCCCCACAACCGGAGTCCATCAGCCTATGAGCCTCTAAAGCCGACACAATGTTCGACAAGAACTTAACGTTCTCGCCTACTACTACTACCTCGTAGCTATCGAAAAGCTTCAACGAAATTCTCTTTGTCTCAAAATCTACACTACCTCTGTGCTCAACCAACCAATCCATTCCCAAAATGATATCAAAACCGTAGAACTGAAGCTACATCATATCAACAGGAAACACATGACCCTAAATCTTCAACGGACACCTCCTATACATCCGTCTAACTACCACTGTCTCACCGAAGGAACTAGTCACATGCATTCCTACATCTAAAATCTCAACAGGTATGTCTAACCTCTTTGCATGCTCACTCAAAATGTAAGAATGCGTGGAACCCGAATCAACTAAGGAAAGCAAAGACATGGACTGTAACTCGAAATTACCTGCTATCACATCTGTGTCATTCCCTGCCTCTCTCTGTGCGTAGAGTCTAGCTGGTCCACCGGCCTCTGGCTGAACTGCAACTACATGAGAAAGATTCCTCGGTGCCTCTATCCTAGGTGCATCAGCCCTCGACTGGAAGTAACCACGACCGCGCCCACGGCCTCTCTGATAGTCGATCGCTCTCGCAAGAACATGTGCCTGAATCGGTGCATGTGCCGCCTGATGCGAACACTCTCTCCTGAAGTGGTATCTCGATCCACAGTTCCAGCAAGCATGATAGTTTCCCTAGCACTGTCCTGAATGTTGTCTACCACACCGGGCACACTCGGGCAAACGCCCTCCAGCTCTCTGGCCCTGATGGCCTCTACCGTAGTGGCCACCGCCACGCCTATGATCAAACTGATGTCCACTGCCCCGATGCCTCTTGGCATTACCACGATCAAAGTTGTTGTGCCTCTTCCCCGAACTGGATCCTCTCATACGCTTGGTCAGCCCCAAGCTATGCTCGATGTCCTTGGCCCTAGCGACCAAGACATCAAAATCAGAATAATCAGTAGCTAAGGTGTACCTCTTGACCTCCTCATGAAGCCCATACCTAAACCGATCACAACAGTCCCTCTCAGTAGGAACCAACTCCGGAGCATACTGACTCAGTCGGACGAAGCGGATCTCATAATCTGTCACTGGGGTGTCTCCCTGAACAAGAGCCATGAACTCCCACTTCTTCTCATCATAGTATATCCGGCCCAAATACCTCTTCCTGAAAGCAGTCTCAAAGAAATTCCAACTGATCTCGGCCTCAGGCACGCCGGAAGTAATGGTGACCTACCAGGTGTAGGCATTACCCTGAAGCAATGAAACTACACAGCCCAACTTACAAGCCCCAACACATCCCATCTGAGCTAAAATACGAACCGTCTTCTCTAGCCACAACTCTGATCTCTCAATTGTAGATCCCCTGAACTCATCTGCTCCGAGGCTACGAAGCCTCTCTAAAGGTAAGCTAGCATCATCTCCTCTCGGCTGAGCTGTAGCCTGAGCTCCGGCAACTACAGCCTGAAACGCTCCCGCTATAGCTTGAACTAGCGAAGCCATGTCTATCCCCGCAGGACCTTGGCCACCCTGGCCAACCTGAGGTCCCGCTCCCTCAGCTCTAGCCTCGCCTTCCACATCAGGCTGATGAGGTGGTGGTGGAGGAGCTCTGACTCCAACAACAGGCTCTTCTATAGGAGCCTCTACTCCAACCACCGGCTCATCAACAGGAGCCGCAACACGGGGTTCCTGACGAACCAACCTGGGTCTACCTCTAGGCCTCGACATAACAGCTCACAGATAACAACTACAACAACAACAACATACAAAAACTGGGTTAGCAAGGGCAAGGGTCCAAGTGGCTCAAGTATGTTTCCCCCACTTAAAATCCTTTTTCCGATGTAATAGAAGAAATGGGACTCTACTCAACATGCTTCAAACAACATACACAAACGATCAAACAAGCGAGCATCAAAGCATACTTGATAAGCAAGCAAACACCGTGCAATTGCAATACAAGAATTTAACTTACCTCACATACCTGCCCGAGGTCTCGGAAACCTCAGGCTTTGATACCAACAAGTGTAACCCCCTCGTCCCGGTCCGGACGCTTGACCGGTCCGAGTGGACTATACGGGGAAAACCGAGGTGAAACCCGTTAAGGTTCCACTTCGGTTAACAACCCTAGAAAAACCCTTCTAGTTATTATCTTGTCTAGATGCTTTAATACATCCTATGTGAATCAACGACAGCGGAAGCAACAAGCGAGGCGAGAAAATCAAACAAACAATTTAAAAAAGCCCATTTTAGATTATACAACAGGCCGTATCGATACACTAGAAGAGGGTATCGATACGCCTTGACTAGGTCAACAACCCAAGGTCAAGCAAGGGAAACCGTATTGGTACACTGGTTGACCGTACCAATACGCCCTCACTGGTCAACTTCTCACGGTCAACGATACAAGATCGTACCGATACACATTAGACTCGTACCGATACGCCAAAATCTCGTCAATATCTCAGATTTCCATAGAGGTTTTGGCGTATCGATACACCCCCGTGTACCGGTACGCTAAGCCAAATTTGAGTCCTAAGGTGTAGGACCGTATCGATACGACCCTTGGGCGTACCGATACGCCCTGCACTGCAACACTCAAATTTGCAGCCAAAGACACTAAGACTGTAACCCCCTCGTCCCGGTCTGGCCGGATGACCGGTCCGAGTAGGCCACACGGGGAAATCCAAAGCGAAACCCGTTAAGGTTCCCCCTCGGTTAGCAACCCTAATTTTTTTTCTTTTAATTCGATCTTTTCTAAATGCTCATCCGAATCCTATATGACCAAACAGCGGAATAAAATACAGGAGATAAACATTCGAGCCCAAAACAGCATTTAAACAGTCCAATTTTAATCTTTTAAGCAGGACGTTTCGAAACACCCTTGAGGCGTATCGAAACGCCTTGACCATGTCAACTGCCCCAAAGCCCATACAAGGGGCCGTATCGAAACAGAGGTCAACAGTTCCGAAACGCCCTCAACGGTCAACTTCTCGTGGTCAACAAGATTTTGACCGTTTCGAAACCCTTAAACCCGTTTCGAAACGCTTTCATCTCGTCATTTTCTCAGAATTCCAGTAGCCAAAACGTTCCGATACCCGTTTTGGAATAGGGGATTCAAAGGCCAAACCGTATCGAAACGCATTCCGATACGGGGTCCCTGAAGCCTTACCCGTTCCGAAACGCCCCAGCTCGTTTCGAAACGCGGGCTGTCTGCAACCTTTGAAAATCAGACTTAGGCGTTTTTCAACAAGTCTAAAGGTCCCAAACGACCTACAAAGACACTCAACTCAAACAAACAAAGTCTAGAGGCATACATCCTATGTCTAGCATGCTCAAACACACACAAGGCATAGATTTAAACAATCATTCATACATGGCAATTACACATAAATAACCCTTCATACAAGTCATGCTTGAAGACGTTAAAAACCAATAGGCACCATACATCTCAAATAAGTATTCATGTCATTCAAAAGCAATCTTAAGCATCCATAAAACACGCATCACACTAGCATTTGGCAAGATACATCATGTTTACAATCCAAGTCAAATTATAAGCATCAAACACATACGTGAGTCATATAAAACTTGGAAAGCCCTTCTTGCCTTGCTCCGAGTTAACACCACGCTAATGATCTGCATTGTTGAAAATGAGAGCGTAAGCTATAAGCTTAGTGAGGATGCTCTAAAATCGAAAACATCAACAATGCAGGGTTCAAGCATGTATTCCCTAATCCTCTTATACAACATGCATAGGTAAAACTACAAGTAGACCTAGCTAGTCTTTCAAGAGTCATAATATGGCATCTTACATCATACTAAGCTCAAACATCATATATCAACATCATGCATCGCAATTATGAGAACAAGTTCAATCGGCCACTATTAGTTTACCCGGATGTGCGGATTTAATCTCAACAATCACATTACCTGGGTGGGATTACACTCATCACCGGACCTTGCATGGGCGGGATTCCACTCATCGCCACATGCCCTACGGATGGGATTCCACTCATCATCCCGTAGAATATATATATAAGCTTCCGATGGAATATTACATCACCGTACTCCTCCTTGATGACTTAACGCCATCAAGGTCACGTACGTTTTGACTCAATTTGTGTGCACACTAATCCTAATGATCGATCATTTACACCCGGTAAGTTAATTAGTGCCAATTTTCATTTACCACATCACATATCCATCAATCATATCTCATGCTCATCACATACACATATCATGGTACACATGTGCAAATCAACCCACATTTCACAAGAGCATAAATGGGCAAACACAAATAGCATTTAATGGAAATCAAGAGCTAAGTTACCAATTTAACTCTACATAGAAATGGCCTACCAAGCACATTTCATCTCATACACTACACACACTTGAACCAAACTTTAAAACACATTTAAAGTCACTCACCACCCTTCCTTAGCAACCAAAGCAAGCCTCCTACAAGCCCGGATTCGATCCCGATGCCTCTTCAACGTCTCCTCTTGCTTCTAGCCAATCAAAAACACATCCATTGTTCCCAATCAATGCTAAAACTCAGTCATCAACTCAACTCTTAAGCTCGACCAACTTCAACAAATTTTCCATTCAAATTAATCCCCCAAAATGCCCATTTTCGTGCTCCTTCAAACCCTAGCTGAAAATTCCATTTTCAAACATCCAAATGACACCCAAATGATCCCAAAACACCTTCCTAACATACCTAAACCATCAGCCCTTCAATTTTACTTTAAAACTCACCAAAAATCAAGTTTTTGACACTTTGAAATTTGCCTCAAGAACCCATTTCGGGTTTTCACCCAAACCTAACCATTTTAACATATTTTAAGCATTTTAAGGTGGTTAAATCAAAACCCAACCTAACATTTCAAGACAAGATGAAAAACTCCATAAAAACCTTAACTTTCATTAAACCCTAACTTTTCAAAAGTTGGCAGTTTTAAAATCTATAACCATGAATAGATAGGAAATGAAGAGGAGAGTGAGATAATGTTATTACCTTTGAAAATGGCCTTGAGATGAAGTTGGAAATTGATGGAATAGTGTTTAAGACAAGGGGAGGGGTTTGAGAGCTCTTCCATGTTGGGTGTAAAAAATGGGGGGGGGGGGGGGAGAAGACCATTTTTTTTCTCTTTAACTTTCAAAAAGTTGTCTAGCTTTTTAAAACATTTGGGTTAAATTACCAAGGTGGTCCCTCCTCTTTATTTTAAATTTCAATTAACTCGTGTCATGGTCAAAAAGATTAAATTTAATTTTACCGATTCGGACCACTAACCCGACTAACTCCTAACCCCAAAACACGGGTGTTACAACTCTCTCCCACTTAAGGAATTTCGTCCCCAAAATTACCTGACTGAAATAGATACGGAAACTGTCTTTCCATATCCTCCTTCCTCTCCCTAGTGGCCTCGTCCACACCTCGACGTTTCCACTGCACCTTTACTAACTCAATCGATCTACCCCGCAAGACCTTACTGTCAGAAGCTAGGATCTCAACTGGTTCTTCCTCATAAGTCAAATCCGGATTCAATTCAATCTCCTCTACAGGCATAACATGTGACAGATCGGACCTATACTTACGGAGCATCGAAACATGAAATACATCGTGTATCTTCTCTAGCTCGGATGGCAAACGCAACTGATAAGCAACCGGACCAACCCTCTTCACAATCTCATATGGTCCTATGTACCTCAGACTCAACTTCCCTTTTCGGCCAAATCTCATTACTTTCTTCCACGGAGACACTTTCAAGAATACCTTCTCACCCACTGAGAACTCGACTTCCTTCCTCTTCAAGTCGGCATAGGACTTCTGCCTATCCGAAGCAGCCTTCAAACGATCACAAATCAATTTTACCTTGTCAGTTGTCCCTTTGAGCAAATCCGACATAGGTAACAACTTCTGTCCCACTTCGGCCCAACATACTGGATTTCTACACTTTCGGCCATACAAGGCCTCATACGGAGCCATCTGAATGCTCGACTGGAAGCTATTATTGTAAGCAAACTCCACTAGAGGCAAGTGCTTCTCCCAAGTACCCTGAAAGTCAATGATACAACAACGCAACATATCCTCTAAGATCTGGATAACTCTCTCTGACTGACCATCTGAATGAGGATGATAAGACGTGGTGAAGTTCAAACGGGTACCCAAAGCTGTGTGCAGACACTCCCAAAATCGAGATG
Organism: Hibiscus tridactylites; assembly: GCA_958450335.1. Classification (NCBI taxonomy): domain Eukaryota; kingdom Viridiplantae; phylum Streptophyta; class Magnoliopsida; order Malvales; family Malvaceae; genus Hibiscus; species Hibiscus tridactylites. The sequence goes on from OY288269.1 coordinate 8,623,526, forward strand.
TAAATCGCAGATCTCTATCTGACACAATAGACTTCGGCACACCATGCAGTCTAACAATCTCACCAATGTACAAATCGGCCAATCTATCTAGAGTGTAAGTAGTATTGACTGCCAAGAAGTGGGCACACTTCGTAAAACGATCTACTATCACCCAAACTGAGTTCTTCCTCGTAGGAGTCAAGGGCAAACCCGAAACAAAATCCATGGTGATATTCTCCCATTTCCATTCCAGAATTCTCAACGGCTATAACAAACCTGAGGGAACCTGATGTTCCGCCTTCACCCTCTGACATACTAAACACTTACTCACAAAATCGGTTACGTCTCTCTTCAAGCCAACCCAAAAGTACTCATTCTTCAAATCACGGTACATCTTCATACTTCTTGGATGCATAGCAAACGGACTACTGTGGGCTTCAGTCAAGATCGTACGTCTCAAGTCACTGTCCTCTAGAACAACTATCCTATCTTTGAAACATAAAACTCCATCGGTACTGAAACTGTAGTATGAAGATCTACCTTCGGCTATATCTTGCACGTGAGGTGCCAAAGATCTATCTAAGAGCTGTTTCTCTCTAATCAATTGACCTAGAGTAGGTCTAACCTGAAGCTCGGCTACCAAGCCACCATATCCAGACAAGCTCAATCTAGCAAACATGACTCTCAAATCCACGACCATCTTTCTACTCAATGCATCAGCCACCACATTGGCCTTACCCGGATGGTACTCGATGGTAAGATCATAGTCTTTTAGCAACTCTAACCACATACGCTGTCTGAGATTCAAATCGTGCTGAGTCATAATGTACTTCAAACTCTTGTGATCTGTGTACACTGTGCATTTCTCACCGTATAAATAGTGCCTCCAAATCTTCAGAGCAAACACAACTGCAGCTAACTCTATGTCATGGGTCGGATAGTTGCGCTCATGAGTCTTCAACTGTCTTGAGGCATAAGCCACCACTCTCTTGTCTTGCATGAGAACACAACCTAGGCCTACATAAGAAGCATCATTGTAAACTACATAGTCCTTCCCGGACTCTGGCTGAATCAAGATCGGTGCTTGGGTCAAAGCTTCTTTCAATTTCTCAAAGTCTCTCTGTCTTGCATCTGTCCACTCAAACTGAACACTCTTCTGAAGCAACTGTGTCAAAGGAGCGGCTAACTTAGAGAAACCTTCTAAAAATCTTCTATAGTATCCGGGTAAGCCTAGGAAGCTACGTACCTCTGTTACAGACTTCGGTTGCTTCCATTCAACAATGGTCTCAATCTTCTTCGGATCAACTCTAATTCCATCGGCAGACACTACATGTCCTAGGAAGACTACCTCTCGAATCCAGAATTCACACTTGCTCAACTTCGCATACAACTGATGATCTAGAAAAGTCTTCAAAACCAATCTCAAGTGTCGGTCATTGTAACACCCCGATTTTGGGCTTAGAAGTTTTGGGTTTGAACCGGACTGGTCGGATTTGCGGCTCGAATATAAAAGGTGGGTTTTAAGGAAAGCCTAGTTCGGGATGCATTAAAAATATGGAAAAATATCTAAAAATCCTCTTTTATTATATATAAGAGAGTGGTGAAATCAATTTTACAAAATGAGGTTTTGAAATGTGACATTTCAAGTTAGTGACTAAAATGTAATTTTTGAAAAGTTGGTTACTGTTTTAAAAGGATTGAAACTTTGAATCTTTAAGGAGCTAATTTACCCAAGAAGAGTTTTCTCCTTATTTTTCTTAATATTAAAGATTTAATTAATATTATTTAATAAAAGGAAAAAGGGGAAATAGATATTTTTGGATTTCATAACTAACTTTTGTCAATTTTTCCCACTTCATTTTCTCTCCATTTTTCTCTCAGCCAAACACATTTCCCCAGCCACTTTTCCTCTGATTTTAACATCTAAATATGAGATTTCAATCTCCAATTGGTTTCTAATCATTCCTACACCAAATCCTTATCATTTTCTTATTGAATTTTCAAGAATCTTGGCTTTAAACAAGGAGAAACTCACATTTAGAGGTATGAACGTCATTCTCCTCTAAATACTCAGTTCTTTACTGAAATTCCCAAGTTCTCAATCCTTGATTTGAGTTTTATTAAAGGTTTTGATGTTGTGATCTTGATTTTGGCTTAAAATGCAAGATTTGGATTTGATTTTGATGAAATTCGTATTATATGATTGGGCTCTGTTTTGAGATGTCTTTTTGGTGTATATTGGATGTATTAATGATGTGAAATTGAGGTTTAATCAATGCAATCCTGAATAGGTTGATTTTCCTAAGTTTTTACTTGTGAAAATGGTGGTTTTTGGGGTGATCTTGGTGTTCTGTCAATGCTGGAGGTATAAGGACGTGTTTGGGATCATTTTGGATGTTAATTGATGTTTAATAATGATTAGAAGTGATGGATCTTGGCTGGGTTAAGTCTTGAAAGTGTTTGGAGGTGATTTCGGTTGTGTTTGGTAGCCGAAATGTTGGTTTTGCAAAGAGCAGCGAGTTTAGGTGTGTTGCTGGTGTTTCTAATGCATGATGATGCATTAATCCTCTGTTGTTATGTGCTTGAAACAGGGGATAATGATCCGTGAGCAATAGAGGAGGTGTTGAAGGTTTTGGATGCTTGGAAGGCTTGTTGGCTAGCCTTGTTTTGTGTATCGGTGAGTGAAGTTGGGTTTTCAGCTTTGAAACCAATGTTTGAAGGTTTTGGGAGCTTAGTTTAAGTCTAAACAACTTAGCTAAGCTCAAGAGTAAGTAAATGGAATTTCTCTCTTGGTTGTGTTATGAATTGGCTTTTAAATGCACTTGTGATTATTTGTTGCAATGCATGTGATTTGCATGTTTAAATTTTGTTTTGAAAGCATATTTTAGCATGGTTTAATGCTGGTTTTGAAAGTCATGTGTGAAGGATCCTCAAGGTAAGAGATCCTTGGTTTTGTACATTGGAAATTGTGGAATTGATGCATAGTGTTGCATGTTGTTTAATGGCTTTGTTTAATGCTTCAAAAATAGTGAGTTGATGAAGGTAATTGGTGGTTTTGGCATTTTGGTTATGCTTGTAAAACAATGGATTAATGTGGTAGAATGGTTATGTTGGCAAGTGATGTAAGTGGTTATTGGTTACTTTAATCGGATATAGTTAGCCGGCTATAGGATTGGGTGCACCGTGAATTGAGTCGCCTTGGATGTCGAGGGGGTTGTAATTGTACCGTAAACTCCATCCAAGAATCCTAGCGATTGAGGCAATTGGTGTCACCACGATGGAGGTTGGCTCTCGTGGGTGGGCTTGGTTTAGTGCCACCACGATGGAGGTTGGCTCTCGTGGGTGGGCTTGGTTTAGCGCCACCACGATGGAGGATGGCTCTCGTGGGTGAACCTTGTTAAATGTCACCATGATGGAGGATGGCTCTCATGGGTGGACTTTGTTAAGCGTCACAACGGTGGAGGGTTGCTCCCGTGTGTGAGCTTGGTTAAGGTGATTACAATGGTTGTGTTAGCTTCCATGTGTAAGCCTTGTGATGTGTCCCGACTCTCGCTAGTATATTATACAACTTCCGATGAGTGATGTTGAGGGGTTGTGATTGTACCGTTAAACTCCATCACAGGTGTTGAGGGGTTGTGATTGTATCGGTAAACTCCACCTTGTGTTGTTCGGAAGTGTGTATGAAGCGTGTGGGACAACGCTTGTAATCCGCGTATCCGATTGTATCTTGTGTTGTGATGGTTTGTGAATTTTCACTTGAAAGCCAATATAATGTTCTTGAATGTAATGAAGCATGAGATGCTTGTAATGATGCAAGGTTGCATGGAAAGTGAGTAATGTACCAAGAATGCATGTATTGCTTGTTAGCTTGAATAAGTGTTATCTTCTATTGAGAATGATGCATGTGTGCATGGAATCTCTTTAGTGCATTGAAGTCTTGTGAAGGCTTGTTTCGCAAATGTTGATTTTGTGGTTCATGTATTGCATTTGTTAATGCATGTGTTAGGTTGAAGGAGTAAGTGGTTTTAAAGGTTTCTTGCATTGAGATGATTTCCAAATATGAGAAAAATATAAAGTGGAATGAAAGTGTTTTCCAAGGAATTCGTTTTTAACTTGCATATGATGTTCATGCTTGGAAAGGTTAAATTGATGGTTTTGCAAGGTTGTGCTTTGAAGAGAATTACTTAGCTTTTCTAAGCTAAGGGTTGTTTTCCATGTTTGAGCAATGCATGATGATTTAAAGCATGTTGTTTAATAAGGGGTTTTCAAACATTGCTTGGGTTTATCGAAATGTATTTCCTTTAAAAAGAGGTTTTGTAACTCGCTGCATTGATGGTGTTTTGGTTTTGAGCATTCCTCACTAAGCATTATGTGTTTACGCTCCTTTTTGTCCATCAATGCAGATATTTGAAGTTGGGACAGCAAAAGGCAAGGGATTCAAGGAGAGCTCCACTTGAGATGTATGTCTCGGTTAATAGCTATAGATAATAAAGGCAATGGGGGGAGAGTCTTTTATGTTGATGTTTAACGAGATTGTGTATGTTGGACAAGTTTGGTTCAGTGCCTATGATGATGTTGGAACATGTAAATGGCCTTTCGGTTTTTGGTTTGGTGTTTTGATGGTTGCATGATTTTCAAAATAGGATGCATGCCTATAGAATTGGGATTTTCCTTGAATGATGCCATGATTGAGATTAGTTGATGCTATTATGTTCCTTAAGTGTTTGATGACTTGTGTGTATGAAATGGAGGTCATGTGATTGTGTTTTGTGGGTCAAAAGTGTGTTAAACCAGAAAAATTCTGCAATTCTGGGCAGCCCGTATCGGAACGGGTGCTACCGTTTCGGAACAGGGGGCCTGAAATGGCCTAGGCGTTTCAAAACAGGTGAAGCTGTTCCGAAACGGAATTGCCACTGCCAAGCCCTGTTCCGCTACGTGTTTCGAAACGGTCCCGCGTTTCGGAACGGTTCTTCCCCGTTTCGGAACACTCGACTGTTGGACACTGAATCTGATGGTTATATGTTTTGAAATTCTCGCGTTTTAGTCCTGAACTTTGCTTATGCAATTGATTGGGTTTGTGGTATCCTTTTGAGATGAAATTTGGCAGAGAAGCATGAAATATGATTAATTTCATAATGGTAACTTTAAAACTGGTTAAGTCCTCTTATTTTTCAGAATTTGCATTTTGGTCCCTAAATTTGTATGTTGTGCAATTGAGTCCCTAAATGTTTTCCGATTGCTGTGATTTTTGAGTATGTTCTTATCAAGAGTTCGCCTAGGGTTAGTATGCATTTAGACAAGTTTAAAAAGAAAAAAAGGGTCGTTAATCAAGGTTGACTTTCGGGTTGACTTTGGTTTTCCCCGTGTAATCTTCGTAGTTCGGGTTAACCGTCTAGGCCGGGCTAAGGGGGTTACATTTGGTGGTATCAGAGCTGAGTTGCGAAAGCTTGGGGGAAATGGTAAATTGTTGTAATAAGTGTTTAATGTTTATTCTGATGAGTGGTTGAAAGTCGGTTGAAATGTGTGACTGTGAGCGAAATGTTAATGTTTTTAGCATGCTTTTTTTTTGTGAATCTTCTTTTAGCTAATGTGGATTTGTGCTGATGATATGCTGGTGATGTAAGCTGATTTTGTGAATGATGAAAGTGTGGTGAGTATGACATGTGGATATTATGCTGTTGTGGGTAAATGTTGTTTGTTGAGAACATGATCGAGGTATGTTGATTGATATGCTCGATGTTGTGATATCCATGTTTTTATTGACTGTTATGTCATGAAAAAGGGGAGAATCCGGGGTACCCATTGCCTTATTATTATAGCTATTGTGTTATGTTGTTATTGGAGTCTTGAATCCTTGCTTGAAGCTGGCCTGATCGTTTTGTTTGTTTTGTTATGATTGTTTGTTGTTAATAGCATGGTGAAATCGATGAGAGAATGGCAGTTGGGTGAGATGGTTGCTGCTTTAGGGCAGGTTGTTAAGGCGTGGAATTCACCTTTTAAAGGAGGTGTTTTGTCTCAGTCTTCAGTGCCTGGAGTTGAGGTAGTGAGGCAGGAAGAGGAAGTTGGTTCTGTGATGAAGAGTTCATCACCTATAGTTCAAGAGGTGTTGGGAACATTTCAGGTTGTGGCGAAGGTAAGGCCTGTAGATGTGCCGACTGTGGGACGTGCGAGTTTGTCGAAACAGCGTTTACATGATTTGGGGGCTGTGGAGTATCATGGTTCGACACCTGAGACGTTCGAGGCCTGGTTGGCCAGTGTAATTCTGACTTTGGATCAGGAAGGTTGTGACTATGCCTGTAAGCTGGGAAGTGTTGTCTCATTGATGTTGGAGGACGCTTGTGCCTGGTGGACATCTGTGGCGGTGGCATCGCATATCCATGATATAGATTGGGACTTCTTTGTGTCTGCCTTTTATGAAAGGTATCTTGGAGGAAAATTTCCAAGGGTTAAGCAACGTGAGGGTGTGGTTTCAGTTTATGAAGGTGAGAGAAGTTTAGGTAAGAGAGCTGTGGGTACTGACCTCGGGAGCGGTCAGCATAAGAGGCTACGTGATAGAAGGTTTTGCTTGAATCGAAGCCTGGATGGTAGTGCAGATGTGGGGCAAGTGCTACATGGTCAAGGAGTGGTAGCTCGATTACCGGTGTGTGACCGTTGTGGAGGGCGCCATGTTGGAGGTTGTTGGGGCGCGGGAGTTTGTTGGAACTGTGGTTCTAAGGAGCATGTGAAGCGAAATTGTCCTCTAATGGTGAGATCAGCTTCAGTGGTAGCAAAAGGGTCTCAGAAGGGTCGTGGACGCGGCCGAGACGAAGTTCGAAGGTGGCAGGAAGAGCAGAAAGGTATGAATAGCTTGAGGAATGAAACCTGTTGGAATTGTGGGTCTGTTGGACATTTGAAACGAAATTGTTTGATGTTGGCTCGGGGTAGTCAGGGATCTTTACCGCAGGGAGATGGTGATGACCTTAATGTGTTAGCTGATGCTGCAGCGGTGCGACAGGAGAATGATGGTTCTGCGAGGAAGAGAGCTCGTCTGTTGAAGCTCCAGGGCAGTGAGGTGTTTGCAGGTAACCTTGTTAAGAAATCTTTGCCCTAGTTATCTTAGTTTGGTTTTGGTTTGTTTTTCCTTGCGTAGTGGGTATGGTCTCGTAACTAGCATGTTTGGGGTAGTAGTTGGTGTTGTTTTGAAAACAACTGTAGTGTGAAGAGGGTATTAGTGAGTATTTTTGTGGATAATGGGTTGTTAGAATGATGAAGTTGGTCAAGTTGGAAGTGAGATAGGAGGTTGTCTTAGGCGGATTCTGAGGATGTTATTGGTGGGTGTGAACCGACATACATACACAGTTAAAATCATTTGTTATATGCTATATTATATATGTACTGGTCCATGCATACATGTGACATGACATTAGAGGTTTTGCATGCATGTACATCAGGCATTGATAGGGCATATTGATGACCATGCATACGAACGTTCACGCCCACTGATAATTAATCGGGTTCGTTAGTGATGTGTTAGGGTTAGGTTGGATGTTGGGTTTTAAAAGTTGTTTTGGTGCTAGGAGAATGTTTGGAGTAACGGAGGGTATTAAGCGAGCTGTCAGTAATAGTGAGTGCGTTATAGCATGTTGGTAGAAGGAAGGTGTTTGATGCTTAATGAGTTTAGCGGTATGGTGGTGAGGAGATTACCGTTTGAGTTAGAATCAGTCAAAGTGGTTGTGAATAGCTGGTGAGGTGGTAGTTTCTTGGTGTTAAGTGATGTAGTAAATTAGTGAATGTGTTCCAGAGTGCTGAGGTAACTTGGCATTAATGTAGTAGTAGAAGGGTTGTGTTATGTAGGTGATGGTTCGTAGCAAACTTCGAAGAGTTGAGAAGAGGTTATGTTGTGGGTTGTAGAAAAGGGTTAGCCCGAGAGAATTGAAGTTTCGTAATCTTAATATGTATGTACAGAGTGGGCAGTGTCCTGGTAAGGCTGGTGTTGTAGTCAAACTTTGAGGTGGAAAGGCAATGTAAGGTTAAAGGCCATTGTTGGTTGGACGGGTTCTTGTGAGAAGTGGTTGGCTAGTTGTGTATAAGAAAATTTCTTCTGAAGTCAGTTGGTGGTGTGTGGAACGGCTGGCAGAGTCAAGGTTTGGGTTTTGTGATGTGATTTTCGGATATTAGGTGAGTAGTCCTGGTGAGTTGTTATGGTGATAATGGCGGCGGATGTGAAGGAATGTCAGCAATATGTTGAGAAGTTTGGGTAAACAGTTGATGCTTAAGAATTCTTGTTTGATGTAGTAACCTTTGGAAGAGATTGAGTAGTTGTGCTAGGGGGTTTTAGAAGCAGTGAAGGTTGTGGGTCACATGGTGGCTGAACTGGATTGGTTGGTGTCACCGTGTGTACGAGTTTTGGGAGTTATGAGTTAAGGTGGTGTATGTTGTAAAAGTTTGGAGGTTCTTCAGGTTGTTGCTGGGGCTATGTGCAGTCCGGAAGTGTGAAAGGTTAAGATGTGGTTAACATCTGAGTGTTTTGGAGTTCGTGAACAGTATGTGGTGGTGTTGAGTTTGGTGGAGTTTTGTGTGGAGAGTGTTCAGTGATGGTTAAGTCTCCTGTGTTGCCTTGTGGGTTGCTTTGAGAAGTGTGGTTGTTCTCTTTTCGCCGGTTGAAATTTCGAGGACGAAATTTCCTAAGAGGGGGAGAGTTGTAACACCCCGATTTTGGGCTTAGAAGTTTTGGGTTTGAACCGGACCGGTCGGATTTGCGGCTCGAATATAAAAGGTGGGTTTTAAGGAAAGCCTAGTTCGGGATGCATTAAAAATATGGAAAAATATCTAAAAATCCTCTTTTATTATATATAAGAGAGTGGTGAAATCAATTTTACAAAATGAGGTTTCGAAATGTGACATTTCAAGTTAGTGACTAAAATGTAATTTTTGAAAAGTTGGTGACTGTTTTAAAAGGATTGAAACTTTGAATCTTTAAGGATCTAATTTACCCAAGAAGAGTTTTCTCCAGATTTTTCTTAATATTAAAGATTTAATTAATATTATTTAATAAAAGGAAAAAGGGGAAATAGATATTTTTGGATTTCATAACTAACTTTTGTCAATTTTTCCCACTTCATTTTCTCTCCATTTTTCTCTCAGCCAAACACATTTCCCCAGCCACTTTTCCTCTGATTTTAACATCTAAAGATGAGATTTCAATCTCCAATTGGTTTCTAATCATTCCTACACCAAATCCTTATCATTTTCTTATTGAATTTTCAAGAATCTTGGCTTTAAACAAGGAGAAACTCACATTTAGAGGTATGAACGTCTTTCTCCTCTAAATACTCAGTTCTTTACTGAAATTCCCAAGTTCTCAATCCTTGATTTGAGTTTTATTAAAGGTTTTGATGTTGTGATCTTGATTTTGGCTTAAAATGCAAGATTTGGATTTGATTTTGATGAAATTCGTATTATATGATTGGGCTCTGTTTTGAGATGTCTTTTTGATGTATATTGGATGTATTAATGATGTGAAATTGAGGTTTTATCAATGCAATCCCGAATAGGTTGATTTTCCTAAGTTTTTACTTGTGAAAATGGTGGTTTTTGGGGGTGATCTTGGTGTTCTGTCAATGCTGGAGGTATAAGGACGTGTTTGGGATCATTTTGGATGTTAATTGATGTTTAATAATGATTAGAAGTGATGGATCTTGGCTGGGTTAAGTCTTGAAAGTGTTTGGAGGTGATTTCGGTTGTGTTTGGTAGCCGAAATGTTGGTTTTGCAAAGAGCAGCGAGTTTAGGTGTGTTGCTGGTGTTTTTAATGCATGATGATGCATTAATCCTCTGTTGTTATGTGCTTGAAACAGGGGAGAATGATCCGTGAGCAATAGAGGAGGCGTTGAAGGTTTCGGATGCTTGGAAGGCTTGTTGGCTAGCCTTATTTTGTGTATCGGTGAGTGAAGTTGGGTTTTCAGCTTTGAAACCAATGTTTGAAGGTTTTGGGAGCTTAGTTTAAGTCTAAACAACTTAGCTAAGCTCAAGAGTAAGTAAATGGAATTTCTCTCTTGGTTGTGTTATGAATTGGCTTTTAAATGCACTTGTGATTGTTGGTTGCAATGCATGTGATTTGCATGTTTAAATTTTGTTTTGAAAGCATATTTTAGCATGGTTTAATGCTGGTTTTGAAAGTCATGTGTGAAGGATGCTCAAGGTAAGAGATCCTTGGTTTTGTACATTGGAAATTGTGGAATTGGTGCATAGTGTTGCATGTTGTTTAATGGCTTTGTTTAATGCTTCAAAAACAGTGAGTTGATGAAGGTAATGGGTGGTTTTGGCATTTTGGTTATGCTTGTAAAACAATGGATTAATGTGGTAGAATGGCTATGTTGGCAAGTGATGTAAGTGGTTCTTGGTTACTTTAATCGGATATAGTTAGCCGGCTATAGGATTGGGTGCACCGTGAATTGAGTCGCCTTGGATGTCGAGGGGGTTGTAATTGTACCGTAAACTCCATCCAAGAATCCTAGCGATTGAGGCAATTGGTGTCACCACGATGGAGGTTGGCTCTCGTGGGTGGGCTTGGTTTAGTGCCACCACGATGGAGGTTGGCTCTCGTGGGCGGGCTTGGTTTAGCGCCACCACGATGGAGGATGGCTCTCATGGGTGAACCTTGTTAAATGTCACCATGATGGAGGATGGCTCTCATGGGTGGACTTTGTTAAGCGTCACAACTGTGGAAGGTTGCTCCCGTGTGTGATCTTGGTTAAGGTGATTACAATGGCTGTGTTAGCTTCCATGTGTAAGCCTTGTGATGTGTCCCGACTCTCGCTAGTGTATTATACAACTTCCGATGAGTGATGTTGAGGGGTTGTGATTGTACCGTTAAACTCCATCACGGGTGTTGAGGGGTTGTGATTGTACCGGTAAACTCCACCTTGTGTTGTTCGGAAGTGTGTATGAAGCGTGTGGGACAACGCTTGTAATCCGCGTATCCGATTGTGTCTTGTGTTGTGATGGTTTGTGAATTTTCACTTGAAAGCCAATATAATGTTCTTGAATGTAATGAAGCATGAGATGCTTGTAATGATGCAAGGTTGCATGGAAAGTGAGTAATGTACCAAGAATGCATGTATTGCTTGTTAGCTTGAATAAGTGTTATCTTCTATTGAGAATGATGCATGTGTGCATGGAATCTCTTTAGTGCATTGAAGTCTTGTGAAGGCTTGTTTTGTAAGGCTTGTTTCGCAAATGTTGATTTTGTGGTTCATGTATTGCTTTTGTTAATGCATGTGTTAGGTTGAAGGAGTAAGTGGTTTTAAAGGTTTCTTGCATTGAGATGATTTCCAAATATGAGAAAAATATAAAGTGGAATGAAAGTGTTTTCCAAGGAATTCGTTTTTAACTTGCATATGATGTTCATGCTTGGAAAGGTTAAATTGATGGTTTTGCAAGGTTGTGCTTTGAAGAGAATTACTTAGCTTTTCTAAGCTAAGGGTTGTTTTCCATGTTTGAGCAATGCATGATGATTTAAAGCATGTTGTTTAATAAGGGGTTTTCAAACATTGCTTGGGTTTATCGAAATGTATTTCCTTTAAAAAGAGGTTTTGTAACTCGCTGCATTGATGGTGTTTTGGTTTTGAGCATTCCTCACTAAGCATTATGTGCTTACGCTCCTTTTTGTCCATCAATGCAGATATTTGAAGTTGGGACAGCAAGAGACAAGGGATTCAAGGAGAGCTCCACTTGAGATGTATGTCTCGATTAATAGCTATAGATAATAAAGGCAATGGGGGAGAGTCTTTTATGTTGATGTTTAACGAGATTGTGTATGTTGGACAAGTTTGGTTCAATGCCTATGATGATGTTGGAACATGTAAATGGCCTTTCGGTTTTTGGTTTGGTGTTTTGATGGTTGCATGATTTTCAAAATAGGATGCATGCCTATAGAATTGAGATTTTCCTTGAATGATGCCATGATTGAGATTAGTTGATGCTATTATGTTCCTTAAGTGTTTGATGACTTGTGTGTATGAAATGGAGGTCATGTGATTGTGTTTTGTGGGTCAAAAGTGTGTTAAATCAGAAAAATTCTGCAATTCTGGGCAGCCCGTATCGGAACGGGTGCTACCGTTTCGGAACAGGGGGCCTGAAATGGCCTAGGCATTTCGAAACAGGTGAAGTTGTTCCGTTTCGGAACACTCGACCGTTGGACACAGAATCTGATGGTTATATGTTTTGAAATTCTCGCGTTTTAGTCATGAACTTTGCTTATGCAATTGATTGGGTTTGTGGTGTCCTTTTGAGATGAAATTTGGCAGAGAAGCATGAAATATGATTAATTTCATAATGGTAACTTTAAAACTGGTTAAGTCCTCTTATTTTTCAGAATTTGCATTTTGGTCCCTAAATTTGTATGTTGTGCAATTGATTCTTTAAATGTTTTCCGATTGCTGTGATTTTTGAGTATGTTCTTATCAAGAGTTCGCCTAGGGTTAGTATGCATTTAGAAAAGTTTAAAAAGAAAAAAAGGGTCGTTAATCAAGGTTGACTTTCGGGTTGATTTTGGTTTTCCCCGTGTAATCTTCGTAGTTCGGGTTAACCGTCTAGGCCGGGCTAAGGGGGTTACAGTCATGGTCTTCTTCAGTTCGCGAATACACCAAGATGTCATCTATAAACACAACCACAAACTGATCTAGGTATTGATGAAAAATCCTATTCATCATATCCATGAAAACAGCAGGTGCATTAGTCAACCCAAAAGGCATGACTAAAAACTCATAGTAACCATACCTAGTCCTAAAGGTCGTCTTCGGTACATCAACCTCTCTTACCTTTAGCTGGTAGTAACTCGATCTCAAGTCAATCTTCGAAAAGACCGATGCTCTTCTCAACTGATCAAACAAGTCATCAATTCTAGGCAACGAATATTTATTCTTCACTGTCAACTGATTCAACTGTCTGTAATCTATACACATTCTCATACTTCTATCTTTCTTCTTCACAAACAAAACTGGTGCACCCCAAGGTGAAGAACTAGGTCGAATGAAGCCTCTATCTGTCAACTCTTGCAACTGAGTCTTCAACTCTTTCAGTTCTTTCAGTGCCATGAGATACGGAGCAATCGAAACAGGAGTTGAATCAGAATAAGTCTCAATGGTGAACTCTACCTCTCTATCCGGTGGTAACCCTGGCAACTCTTCCGGAAACACACTAGGAAAGTCACACACTGTCCGGATGTCTTGAGGTCTAACCTCACTCATGTTAGGGTTCATCACATACGCCAAGTATGCTTCACACCCCAACTCAACTAACTTCTTAGCCTATAAAACTGAAACTACATTGGACAAGAACTTCACGTTCTCACCCACCACTACGATCTCATAATCATCTGTGAGCCTCAAAGAAATCCTCTTAGTTTCAAAATCTATCCTAGCTATATGCTCCGTGAGCCAGTCCATACCCAGAATCACATCAAAACCATAGAAAGGTAGCTCCATCATATCCACTGGAAACACATGTCCCTGAACCATCAACGGACACCTTCGGTACATTTTTCTAACTACAACCGTGTCCCCAAAGGAACTAGTACCACTAACTCCTACCTCTAACATTTCACAAGGCAATTTCAAAGACTGTGCATGCTCACTCAATATGTAGGAATGTGTAGACCCAGAGTCAATCAAAGAAAGCAAACCCAAAGACTATATTGAGAAGTTACTTGCGATCACATCGGTGTCATGTTGATCCCCACGCTGATCGTAAACTCTGGCCTGGCCTCCGCCCTCCGTCTAAACTACAACTACATGTGCTATGTTCCTCTAACCATCATTCCTCGGCTGGAAGTTACCTCTACCGCGCCCGCGACCTCTCTGAAAGTCATTGGCTCTAGCAGGAGCCTGAGCTGGCGCCTGTCCCACCTGATGTGGACAGTCACGTCTAATGTGGTCTCTAGCTCCACAACTCCAACACGAATGGAAATTTCCCCAACACTCACCGGTGTGGTTCCTCCCGCAAGTAGCACATGTGGGCCACTTCCCACCAGCTCTCTGGCCCTGTTGGCCCCTACCGTGGTTACTGCCACCACGTCTATGATCATAATGCTGCCGGTTGTCCCGATGCCTCTTGGCATCACCTCTATCGAAGTCACTGGACCTCTTACCCGAACTAGAACCACCAGATCGTTTAGTCAAGCCCAAACTGTGCTCTAAGTCCTTGGCCCTCGCGACCAAGACATCAAAATCAGTGTAGTCTGAAGCTAGAGTGTACCTCTTGATCTCTTCATTCAGCCCATAATGGAAACGGTTACATCGTTCCACCTCAGTAGGAACATGCTCAGATGCATACTAACTCAGTCTGACAAATCGAATCTCGTAATCGGTCACAATCATACTCCCCTGAAGCAAAGCCATAAACTCCCTCTTCCTCTCATCGAGGTATCGCGGACCCAGATACTTCTTACGGAATGCTAACTCAAAGAACTCCCAAGTAATCTCGGCCTCATCCATACCCGTAGTAATGGTGACCCACCAAGTGTAGGCATCACCTTGAAGTAAGGACTCAACACATCCTAACTTGCGCTCACCAGTACATACCATCTGAGCGAGGATACGGACGGTCTTCTCAAACCATAACTCTGATCTCTCTGGAGTAGACCCTCTGAACTCATCGGCCCCTAGACCACGGAGCCTCTCTAATGGCAAACCAGTGCCCTATCCCTGATGGTGTGTTGCTGCCTGACCCACCAGCTACTGCAGCCTGAAATGCCCTGGCTATCGCCTGAACCAAAGGAGCTAAGTCTATTCCGGCCGGTCCTTGGCCACCTTGGCCTCCCTGAGGTCCCTCTCCTTCGGTCTCGGCCTCGCCTCCTACTCCAGGTGGATGAGGTGGTGGTGGAGGAGCTCCAACTCCAACCACAGGCTCTCCCAATTGAGCCTCAACTCTAACTACTGGCTCAACTCTTGGAGCCCCTGCCCGTGGTTCCGGTCGAACCATCATAGGCCTCCCACGTGGTCTCATGGTACCGCTAGCAATGTAATAACTACAACAACAAACAAATAGGGATTACGTTAGCCAAAGCAAGGGTCCAATAGTGCTCAAGTACCCCCTTTACCATAAAACCTTTTTAAATTAAGTAATAGTAGCAATGGGCACACACTCTACGCCGAACACAACAACTCATGCTTCAAAACATCATACGAACAGTCAAATATTAAGAATTCATGGCAAGGCATGCATCGAACAATACAATCACTTAACATATCAAGCTTACCTCACTTACCTGCCCGAGGTCTCGGTAACCTCAGGCTCTGATACCAACAAATGTAACCCTCTCGTCCCGGTCTGGCCGGATGACCGGTCCGAGTAGGCCATATGGGGAAAACCGAAGCGAAACCCGTTAAGGTTCCCCCTCGGTTAGCAACCCTAATTTTTTTTCTTTTAATTCGATCTTTTCTAAATGCTCATTCGAATCCTATATGACCAAACATCGGAATAAAATACAGGAGATAAACATTCGAGCCCAAAACAGCATTTAAACAGCCCAATTTTAATCTTTTAAGCAGGCTGTTTCGAAACACCTTTGAGGCGTATCGAAACGCCTTGACCAGGTCAACTGCCCCAAAGCCCATACAAGGGCCGTATCGAAACGGAGGTCAACCGTTCCGAAACGTCCTTAACGGTCAACTTCTCGTGGTCAACGAGATTTTGACCGTTTCGAAACCCTTAGACCCGTTTCGAAATGCTTTCATCTCGTCATTTTCTCAGAATTCTAGTAGCCAAAACGTTCCGATACCTGTTTCGGAACATGGGATTCAAAGGCCAAACCGTATCAAAACGCGTTCCGATACGGGGTCCCTGAAGCCTTACCCGTTCCGAAACGCCCCAGCTCGTTTCGAAACGCAGGATGTCTGCAACCTTTGAAAATCAGACTTAGGTATTTTTCAACAAGTCTAAAGGTCCCAAACGACCTACAAAGACACTCAACTCAAACAAACAAAGTCTAGAAGCATACATCCTATGTCTAGCATGCTCAAACACACACAAGGCATAGATTTAAACAATCATTCATACATGGCAATTACACATTAATAACCCTTCATACAAGTCATGCTTGAAGACGTTAAAAACCAATAGGCACCATACATCTCAAATAAGTATTAATGTCATTCAAAAGCAATCTTAAGCATCCATAAAACATGCATCACACTAGCATTTGGCAAGATACATCATGTTTACAATCCAAGTCAAATTATAAGCATCAAACACATACGTGAGTCATACAAAGCTCATTCAAACACACCCTCGCCACATTTCTAAGCTACTACATAATTATTAACCGTACTTGAGCAACAAAAACTTGGAAAGCCCTTCTTGCCTTGCTCCGAGCTAACACCACGCTAATGATCTGCATTGTTGAAAATGAGAGCGTAAGCTATAAGCTTAGTGAGGATGCTCTAAAATCGAAAACATCAACAATGCAGGGTTCAAGCATGTATTCCCTAATCCTCATATACAACATGCATAGGTAAAACTACAAGTAGACCTAGCTAGTCTTTCAAGAGTCATAATATGGCATCTTACATCATACTAAGCTCAAACATCATATATCAACATCATGCATCGCAATTATGAGAACAAGTTCAATTGGCCACTATTAGTTTACCCGGATGTGCGGATTTAATCTCAACAATCACATTACCTCGGTGGGATTACACTCATCACAGGACCTTGCATGGGCGGGATTCCACTCATCGCCACATGCCCTACGGATGGGATTCCACTCATCATCCCGTAGAATATATATAAGCTTCCGGTGGACTATTACATCACCGTACTCCTCCTTGATGACTTAACGCCATCAAGGCCACGTACGTTTTGACTCAATTTGTGTGCACACTAATCCTAATGATCGTTCATTTACACCCGGTAAGTTAATTAGTGCCAAATTTCATTTACCACATCACATATCCATCAATCATATCTCATGCTCATCACATACACATATCATGGTACATATGTGCAAATCAACCGACATTTCACAAGAGCATAAATGGGTAAACACAAATAGCATTTAATGGAAATCAAGAGCTAAGTTACCAATTTAACTCTACATAGAAATGGCCTACCAAGCACATTTCAACTCATACACTACACACACTTGAACCAAACTTTAAAACACATTTAAAGTCACTCACCACCCTTCTTTAGCAACCAAAACAAGCCTCCTACAAGCCCGGATTCGATCCCGATGCCTCTTCAACGTCTCCTCTTGCTTCTAGCCAATAAAAAAACACATCCATTATTCCCAATCAATGCTAAACCTCAGTCATCAACTCAACTCTTAAGTTCAACCAACTTCAACAAATTTTCCAATCAAATTAATCCCCCAAAATGCTCATTTCCATGCTCCTTCAAACCCTAGCTGAAAATTTCATTTTCAAACATCCAAATGACACCCAAATGATCCCAAAACACCTTCCTAACATACCTAAACCATCAGCTCTTCAATTTTACCCTAAAACTCACCAAAAATCAAGTTTTTGACACTTTGAAATTTGCCTCAAGAACCCATTTCGGGTTTTCACCCAAACCTAACCATTTTAACATATTTTAAGCATTTTAAGGTGGTTAAATCAAAACCCAGCCTAACATTTCAAGACAAGATGAAAAACTCCATAAAAACCTTAACTTTCATTAAACCCTAACTTTTCAAAAGTTGGTAGTTTTAAAATCTATAACCATGAATAGATAGGAAATGAAGAGGAGAGTGAGATAATGTTATTACCTTTGAAAATGGCCTTGAGATGAAGTTGGAAATTAATGGAATAATGTTTAAGACAAGGGGAGGGGTTTGAGAGCTCTTCCACGTTGGGTGTAAAAAATGGGGGGGGGGGGGGGGGAGAAGACCATTTTATTTTTTTGTTCTCTTTAACTTTCAAAAAGTTGTCTAGCTTTTTAAAACATTTGGGTTAAATTACCAAGGTGGTCCCTCCTCTTTATTTTAAATTTCAATTAACTCGTGTCATGGTCAAAAAGATTAAATTTAATTTTACCGACTCGGACCACTAACCCGACTAACTCCTAACCCCAAAACACGGGTGTTACAAAGACTCAACTCTAGATGCAATTTAAGACTCACCTAGCCACAAGCAAACATACATACAACACTTAGGGATCAAACATCAACATACGAGACATTTTAGCGAGCAAGGAGCATCAACAACACACTCATAACATACCGTAAAGAAGTCAAGAATTCAACCATTAAACATGTCATACAAGCATATATCTAAGGGCCACATGGCCAACATCTATAGCATAAGTAACCACAACAGAACCATCAACAAAAATAAAGGAGTCTAGACAAGCTCCTAACACAAAACAACAAACAAATCCCCATTGCTTTACTATTACATCCTTAGCTTAAAAGTTCATACTTGAAGATAGCAAAAGCACAATAGCACACTTGGAGGCCTTCTCCTTGCACAAGCAACCCACGGACTAAGGATCTGTATTGTCGAACAAAAGAGAGCGTAAGCATAAAGCTTAGTGAGGGTAAGCTCATAAAACAAACCTCGACAATGCAGGGTCCAAGCACGAGCAACAAAACCAAGGAAGAATGCATGTTTTCTTACCTACGAAGCCATAAGAGTCAAATGTAAATGATGCATGAAAATAATATCAAATACCATGCCCTGCTCAACATGTTCATAAACACAATCACATGGAAATACATTTAACAAATGTATTGGCACCTAGCTATGACCCGAATACGCGGATAACAACCGTTGGAACTCACATCCAACAACTCAACCATTACCTTACGGTGGGATTACACTCATCACCGTTTCACGCGGAGGGGATTCCACTCATCCTCACGCCCCGTCGATGGGATTCCACTCATTACCGACTAACATATAAAAGTAGATTTCCGGGCGTACCCGTACTCCATCTTGATGACTACCATCACCAAGACCACGCGCGCATTTTGACACTCGTGTGCACACTAACATCCTAATGATCAATCATTTGTACCCAAGCATACTAGTGCCAATACTAACTCATTTCACAATCTTTCATAACACAAATTTCTTACCATTTCCCGTGCCTAGCACGTAGCCACCATGATTCACAATCATGTACTCACATTACATCAACCACATGCATATCACAATGCATAAACAAATCATCATGCCTCAATAACACACATAGCCACAATGTGCATAGCAACATTAATCACAATTAACATGTGAGGCACAAACACACATTCAAAGTTCAACCAAAGGTATCTAACTAAAGCTTGAGATTAGACTACCAATCTAATCCCAAATCTAGGTGGGTTTACCAAGCCCGGCCTAGGTTCATATGCTCAAACCAACATTTGAAAACCAATTTAGAAACGTAGAACCACTCACCGGACTTTCTAAACACAAGCAATCACCCAATCAAGATCCCAATGGTTCCGGATTCGAATGCGAGGCTTCACCAACAAAGTTCCTTGTTTCTAAACAATCCAACACAAGCAAAACAATCACATTTCAGTCCACAATTCAACTGAGCAAACCCAGAACACAATTCAAGCTAATACTCGACCCAAAACACTCTCAAAACACCATTTTCTAGCAGCCCACAAACTCGGCAAAGAACCAATTCTTCCAACACTTTTAACACACCTAATAGCTTCCAAAACAAACCCTAAGAATCATACAAATATCAGCCCTTAATTTCCAACACAAAACAGCCCCAAAACTCATCTTTAAACCCTACTAAAACCCCCCAACAAACCCATATCCGAAATTCTTAATAAAACCAAGTAAAAATCATATATGTTGGACCATTTGGGCTACCAATAACATATCTAATGACAAGAAATCAAAAGTTTTAACAATGGACAATAAAGTTTGGATTTTTAACTTAGAACTTGAAAAACTCAAAACTCAAAACAATTGGTTTTAATGAAAACTAAAGGTATAGACATGAAGAGGAAGGTGAGGACAAGTCAAAAACACAATTACCTTTCAAAAATCTCCAAAGATGAATGAGGATGGTGATGGAATAGTGAACCACAATGGAGAGGGGATGTTGTCGTGAGTTTTGAATGAGAGAGAGGAAGAAGATGAGTAAAATTGGGTGTTTTATTTGTTGTGTTTTATTTGTAAAGTCAAAAGACTCATTTACCCTTAATGAAATGAGATTTTCACAATAGTATGTAAACCATGGCTATTTGGGTTTTAATGTAAAATATGTCCAACACAATTTATTATTTTGAAAACAAAACTCGAAACATTATTTTAATTATTTAATTCACTCGACCCCCAAACCCGAGTGTTACAAAAATTATTTGTAAAATTGTAGTCGACAACTTTCAATTTTCTGGTTCTATTCTTGTAGTGACATAACTCATCGAGATCTCTTCATTATAACACCCCAAATTTGGGCTTAGAAGTTTAGGGTCTGAACCGAATCGGTCTGGAAATCGGTTCGAATCTAAAAGGGAGTTTTAGGGAACACCTAGTTCGGGATGCTTTAAAAATATATAAAAATATATAAAAATCCTCATTTGATATATAAAAGACAATGGTGAAATCAATTTTACAAAATGAGGTTTGGAAATATTACATTTCGGTGTAGTGACCAAATCGCAGTTTTTGCAAAAGTGAAATAGTGACTGTTTTGTAAAGGATTGGAACTTTGAATATTTAAGGAGCTAATTTACCCAAATTGTTTTTCTCCAGATTTTTCCTTAATTTGGGTAATTTTATTAATGTTTTAATTAAAGAAAATGAGGTTTAATTAAATGAGAAACTAACTTTGACTATTCACAACTACTTTTCACAAATTTTCCCTCTCTTCATTTTCTCTCAAATTCCTTTCAACCAAACACACTTTCTCCAGAAAATTTACTTTGATTTTACACTTCATTTGATGAGATTTCAATTCCTCTTTGATTCTTAATCAATTCCTCATCAAATCCACTTGATTTCGACATTGAATTTTCAAGGAAACTTGCCTAAATCAAGGAGAAATCATCATTTAGAGGTAAGCTTGTTCTTCTCCTCTAAATACTCAGTTCTTTACTGAAATTCCCAAGTTGTCAACCCTTTATTAAAGTTTTATGAATGGTTTTAGTGTTGGAAACAAGATTTTGGCTTAAAACTCAAGATTTTGGAAGAGATCTTGAGGATTTTCGTGGATCTTGGTTAGGCTCTGTTTTGAGGTTGTTTTCTAATGTATTTTGGATGTTAATTGATGTTACAAATGAGGTTTTATCAATCAAATCCCGAATAGGTTTGTTTTCCTAAGTTTTGCTTGCTAGAATGGTGGTTTTTGGGGTGGTTTTGGTGATCTGCTGTTGCTGGAGGTATAAGGTCATGTTTATGTTGCTTTTTGATGATAATTGATGTTTAGAAATGTTTAGAATTGATAGATCTTGGCTGGGATTTGTTTTGGGAGAGTTTGGAGGTGATTTCAGTTGTTTTTGGTAGCCGAAATGGGGTTCTTGAGTAGAGCAGCGAGTTGGGCTGTATTGCTGGTGATTTTAATGCATGGTGATGCATTAATCCTCTGTTGTTATGTGTTTAAAACAGGGGAGAATGATCCGGAAGCAATAGAGGTGGCGTTGGAAGTTTCGGATGCTTGGGAGGCTTGTCGCCTAGCATAGTTTTGTGTATCGGTGAGTGGAGATGGGTTTCCAGCTTTGAAACGATTATTTGGAGGTTTTGGGAGCTTAGTTTAAGTCTAAACAACTTAGCTAAGCTCAAGATTAAGTTTTCAAAAAAACTCCTTCGGATGTGCTATGTTGTGGTTTGATGCATTGGTTATGAAATGCATGTTTAATTACTGTTTTGAAAGTATATTTTATCATAATTAATGCTGGTTTTGAAAGCCATGTATTGAAGGATACTCAAGGTAAGAGATCCTTGGTTTGACATGTTATTAATTTGGTTATGATGCATGGAGATGCATGATGATAAGTGGCTTTGATTAATGCTTAAAACAGTGAATTGATGATGGTATTTGATGTATATTGGCAAGTGATGAAATGGTTTTAGAGTACTTGAATCGGATATAGTTAGCCGGCTATAGGATTGGGTGCACCGTAAGTAAAGTCGCCTTGGATGTTGAGGGGTTGTGATTGTACCGTAAACTCCATCCAAGAACCCTAGCGATTGAGAAAATTGGTGTCACCACGATGGAGGATGGCTCTCATGGGTGGACTTGGTTAAGTGTCACAATGGTGGAGGATTGCTCCCATGTGTGAGCTTGGTTAAGGTGATTACAATGGTTGAGGTAGCTCCCATGTGTAAGCCTTGTGTTGTGTCCCGGCTCTCGCTAGTGGGTTATACAACTACCGATGAGTGATGTTGAGGGGTTATAATTGTACCGTTAAACTCCATCACATGTGTTGAGGGGTTGTGATTGTACCGATAAACTCCACCTTGTAAAGCCGGTAGTGTGTATGAAGCGTGTGGGACAACGCTTGTAATCTGCGTATCCAATTGTGTCTTGTGTTGAAATGGTTTGTGATCTATCACTCGAAAGCCAATATAATGTCTTTGAATGTAATAAAGCGAGAGATGCTTGAAAATGATGCAAGGTTGCATGGGAATATGTAAATGATACAAGAATGCATGTGATACTTGTTAAGCATGAGCAAAAGTATATCTTCTATTGTGAATGGTGCATATGTGCATAGAATCTCATTAGTGCATTGAAGTCTTGTGAAGGCTTGTTTTAAAAAGTCACGTAATGCAAATGTTGTTTTTGTAGTTCTTGTGTTTTGCACTTGTTGAATGAATGAGATAGATAGAAGGAACAATTGGTTTTCAAAAGGCATTTAGCTTTGAAATGATCATCAAGCATGAGAAAAGTATGGTGTGAAGTGGAAGTGATTTCCAAGGAAATTGAGTTAAACTTTGCATGAAGTGTTCATGCATGGGAAGGTTTAAAATGATAGTATTTGCAAGAGTGTGGTTTGGGGTGAGTTGTTTAGCATTTCAAAGTTAAAGGTTGGTTTTCATGTTAAGCAATGCATGGTTTAAAGCAATGTTGTTTCAAAGGAGGTTTTCAAACAATGCTTTGGTTTATTGAATTGTATCTACATTTAGAGAAGGTTTTATGTTTCGCTGCATTGATGGTGTTTTGGTTTTGAGCATTCCTCGCTAAGCATTATGTGTTTACGCTCCTTTTTGTCCATCAATGCAGATATTTGAAGTTGGGACAGCAAGAAGCAAGAGATTCAAGAAGAGCTCCACTTGAGAAGTATGTCTTGGTTTATAGCTATAGAAAATAAAGGCAATGGGGGGAGAGTCTTTTATGTTGTTGTGTAATGAGATTGTGTATGTTGACCATGTTCGATTTATGGTTTGAACCTTGTTGTTGATCGCTTTGCCATATTTGAATCTTCTTCTTCATAAGTTGATATGCTATGCTCTTTGATTAAAAGCAAGATCATGTGTTGGATGTGATGAATGAGTAGGTGTGCTTAACGTTTGTAATATATCTAGTCTTTGATGTAATTTGATAGTTATAATGCTTATCATGTTGATGATGTGTTATGGGATGGTTTCAATTATGTTTGATGGTGTTTTGAAGTGAAAAACCAGAATTTTCTGCTGTTTCTGGGCAGGGTGTATTGAAACACCCTTTGCTGTTTCGAAACGGGTGCTTGGAATGGCTTGGGCGTTTCGGAACGGCTAGAAGTGTTTCGAAACTGGTTTCGGAACATACCCGCGTATCGAAACGGTCAACACCATTTCGATACGGGCGTACGACATAGGTGTTTCTATACGGGTGTCAGTGTTTCGAAACGGGTGACCGTTGGACACAGATTCTGCATGCTTTACATTTTAGTCATAAAAGTTGTAATTGCAATTGCTTGAGCTTGAGATGTCTTTTTAAGCTGAAATTTGGCAGAGAGGCTTGTAATATGTTTAATTGAGGTTTGGTAAAAATAAAATCTTTAAAGTCCTTTTATTTTCCAAAATTTACATTTTGGTCACTAAAAGTGTATTTCTTGCAATTGAGTCCTTAAACGTTTCCGATCGCTGTGCTTTTTCTCTTCCAAGGTTCTTGGGCTTTCACATAGGTTTAATGCGCATCTAGAGAAGTTTAAAAAGAAAAAAAGGGTCGTTAATAAAGGTTGACTTTGGTTTTCCCCGTGTGATCTTCGTAGTTCGGGTCTAGCGTTTAGGCCAGGCTAAGGGGGTTACATTCAAGATATCAATTTTAATTTTAGGTACCTGGTACTCTTCAAGAGTTTTATTATTAGTTATGTCTTAGGTCTCTTCAAGAGCACCCGCCTCCGATATATGATCATCTCATATTGTTTTCCATTTACGAGAATTTTGATCATTGGAACCAATTTTTATGCTTCATGCATGATTTACATCCGTTCGCTCTAACATGTAATAACATGAATTATCTTATGAACTTCTGGTTCATATACGAGGATCTAGATAACGATAATTCATTTTTCTTTATCCAGCTGATTATTATCTCCCCTGATGTTGAGAAAAATTATGCCGTAAATAATTCTCCAATTAATGTTTAAGAATTTAAACATAAAAGGAGACTCATGCTCAATATATATTCTCAACCCTTTTTATATAGTCATTTTGTGCGTTGTGGTGGAGCAATTTAACAATATATCGCACATTCAAAAAATTATAAAATGGGAAATGTATGGCTTCTGACCAAAAACCAATCATGACAGAGAGTTTATTATAACTCGTTGGCTTGATGCATATAAGTGTTGCTATATGAAAATACCATATAAATAATAATTTTTTTGTTCTCATAGTTTAGCTATTAAAAAGGAGGCATCCAATTAAAAGTTTGCTAAATTGTATTTTTCATAATCAATATGCTTTGTAACAACTGATATAGCCTAAAATATAAACCCACTAGCTTTTGCAAGACGAATAGTCTAACTGCATAATCTAAATCATTTTATAATCAATCTCACAGACTTCTGGTTGTAAGTTGATAAAACAATGTAGATGCATCTACTAAAATCATATAAAACTTTTCACATTTGTGGATAAATAAGCCCATATTTCATTCAGACATGCAAGACATGCAGTCTCAAATTTAGTAGAAGAACTTCAAGTTCTTTTGATAAGTGAAATCTTAATCATTTCCTTTGAGAACAAGCAACACATGAACTTTAAGTTCTTTTAGTAAGCAAAATTTAATCAATTCTTTTGAGAATAAGCACCACAAGAACTTCAGGTTCTTTTAATACATGTGCATGTAAATCTCAATAATTTTTGCATCATTATTGATCAGGATGGTCTAACCGATCATGCCAACTATATATATGTATATATATTTCTGAATTTTTAAACTTTTAGTTTATCATAACATGTGATTCGGTCTTACTGGTACATGTGTGGTACAAATTTTGAAATACAAATTTCTTTGAAACTTCATAATACATTATCCACTGAAAATTGTTCATTTGAATAGGAATATATTTAGCTCTTTCAGAGCTTTCAATGGAAATTATCTTTTGGTGGCATTATATAGCTCTTTTAGAGCTTTTAACTCACTTTTTGGCTACTAGAACTTATTTTCGAATGATTATTTTATGAACTCATATTGCTTTTCTTAAAAATTCCACTTCTAGTGGCGACGATATTATTACCATCAATGGTAATTATTATAATATTCATAATTCTGCACTTTTCATAATGTGCTTTTTCTCAAGAACCTATTGCTCTTATATAGCATCAATATTTTCAGTACTTTGAGATATACTACTCACTTTTTTCCTTGCATTTAAATGAGAAAGTACGTATTATGCTTATGCTAGGCATAAATTGTCACCATGAATTATGTTCGATAAGTAATCATATTAAACAAAATAAATGTCATATATATATATATAATTCATGCGTCGAGTAAATAAACATAAAGTAAAATAAAATAAAAAGATAAATAATTCTCTTCAAGTTATGAGAATAATTAGAAGATGATTTATTCCCTTCAAGGGTTATAAGAAAATCAACAATGTCCAAATGAGTTGGACTAACAACGTCCAAATGAGTTGGACTAACAACGTCCAAATAAGTTGGACCAATATCATCTTCGTCATTTTTCGCAAACAAAATTTACTTCTATTTTATTTCCTTTATCATTCAATGATTGTTGACTTTTTCAGCGTACGATAAGTACGAGACCAATAGTTTATAACATCACATTGATAATAAAAGGATTTCACTTCCTTAGAATGATCTTTATCACTCGCCATCCTTATAACCTCACTATCGGTGGGTAGAAGTATTCTTAAAATGACCATATTTTTCATGTCTATGTTCATAGCCTCGACCACGACTTCTAATATGGCTTTTACTCTTTCCCCAATATAATCTCACATTCACTTTAGGGAATGGAGTGGAGCCAGTGGACCTTTAAAAATCTTTTTTCACGATATTGTGTCTAAGGACAACATTATTTGAGTGAAAAGTGGAGTATGTTTTTATTAACATGTCCCCATCATTTATACTAAATTTGGATCATATCGAAGTTATGTCACTAACTGAATAGTGATTTACCATGTTTGCATTCACTTCAGGGAATGAAACGGATCAATAATCGCATGAAATAAACATCATGCTTGCATTAAGTTCAAGGAATGCCTCCCATAAAATTTTTTGTATCAAGATGAATTTTTGTAACTTAAACTTGGGAGAAATAGTCCAGTTTTTCGACACATGAGAATTATTGCTTTCGAGCAAAATCACCATGATTTATTGCACTTTAAAATCATAATTTAAAGAATAAAAATAGAGTTTACCGATATTGATTTTCTTCTCGAGAACAATGAAGATATAAATAACCAAGACAACTTCCCATAATCTCTTTATGTCATATCTCTTTTCAAGCCATTTAAACATATGTAAAAGTCAAAACATTATTAAAATACTAACTCTCATAACTAGAATAATCATAAATAAATATCAATCTTTAGATGTAAACTAAAGAAATAAAAGGGAAAATAGTAACCTTTGGAGGGCGAATGAGATTTAGGGGGTGTACAGATAATTTAGCAATCTCAAAGCTACATCTCGAACTCTAGGAACATGTCTCGAAAGCTAGGTGAGATTGTTAGAAAGTAAGCGTTAATCCAAGAATAAATATTAAGATAAAATAATATTATTTAAACGAACAGTACAAAATTAAGAACAATACAACAATATATAAATCAAACCGATTTGAAACCAAAAGAAACGTGTTGAGGCATGTACGAACGCAGTTTCCTTAAGACAGATTTTCGGCCACTCCTATGGTGCTCGAGTTCATTAGTCGTCTATCTCCCAAGATAAAACAACATAAGATCAGCCACAGTTGCACTACTATGGAGATCACGAACCGACCCTTGCCTTCGCCTATCACCGAAAACCACTTGTAAAATCCATAGAGTAAAACAATAAAAATTTTCTATGGTTTTTAGTTGGTTGTAAACCTAGAAGCTTTACTCCCTATTTATAGAATTGTCAAGAGGGTATAAGTGGAAATTTTGACCTAATTGAGCATTTAATATTGAGAATCAATTGATTCTCCTATAAAACAATTTCCAAAATTATTATCTGAATTAAAGGTAACTTCCAATATTTACCCTTTTAATTCCAAGATAAAATTTGGCAAATTTATGCTTTTATTTGAGGAAAATTCATTTCAAATTTGGGTCAAAATATCTGCAAGCCCACGAAGGACCAGACCGGTTTAGACATTTGCGTTACCCACGTCGTGCATGTCTGCACATTTACGAACCAACAATTGGTTCCACATTTTCCTCAACAACATTTGAATCAATTTCTTATTCAAAGCTCCAAAATTATCAAAATTTTCCAACAATCCCCCACGTGAATGAAATTGATTTAATCAAAAACATTTTGACTCGATGTGGTGATAGATTCTACGACCGATAGCTGCATAGGATAGGTAGGTGTCCACCCTTGAACCTTCCCTTGTGAAAGTATATTTACTTTACTAGCTGACCAGTAGACGTAATGTCCTTGAACTGTTCTGCCGTTTGTGTAAATGATGATATACTTCACACAACTGCCTCTCTGACAAGAGTATTAGTTCTCATGGGTATGTCCATATGGCTGTGGACATCGCCTGGTTCTGCAAGAGTTTGAAAGAACTATGCACAATAGTCTCATTGAAGCGGCCCAACTTCACTCTCACATAGGTGACTTATGTTGCTTGACTCACCAAAGCACACAATGGTCATTAAAAGCATTGCATAGCCTAAACCACTTTGATCACTGTTTACATTATAGGAATGGACTTGGGGATAAGAGCCCCTGCAGTGACTGCACAGGTCTATGCAATTAGGTTGTCCCCTTGAACCTAGATCTTGGGATCTCCAGTCAACTAGGTAGGGTTTTCCTTCACATAGCACCTTAAATTTATATGGGCTTTAATCTCATTTCTTTCGATGTTTTTTTTAACTTGATCTCGACTTAACCCTTTGGTTATTGGATTCACAACGTTATCCTTTGATTTCAAAAAATCAAATAGAGATTACTTCATTTAAGATCAGTTGTCTAACGGTATTATGTCGACGACGCATATGTCTCGACTTACCATTATACATAAAGCTCCATACTCTACCAATTTTCGCTTGGTCATCACAATGTATCCACATTGTGGGCACTGGCTTTGGCCATTCAAGACTACGCTCTAAGAGATTTTTGAAGCCATTTGACTTCTTCTCTAGACTTGTTTAAAGCTATAAACTCAAATTCCATTGTGGATCTAGTTATATCCGTTTGTCTTGAGGATTTTCATGACACGATTCTTCCTCTCAAAGTGAAGACATATCCACTTGTGCCTTTGATATCTTGAATATCAGATATCCAATCGCATCGGAGTATCCTTCTAAATAGTAGGATCTCTGGAATAATGCAATTCATAATCTCGAGTATATCTAAGATATCTCAATACACTCACAATTGCTTTCCAGTGATTTTCATTTGAATTGCTTGTGAATCTACTTGAACTGGTCACAGTAGAAACAATTATTTGGTCTATTGAATCTACTTGGTCAACACTTTGGTCTTTGTTTCTTAGACAAAAGTTGGCATGTATTTATTGAAGTTCTGGCTATGTCGGAAACATCTTTGCCAAACTTCTCTTGTCCGCGTAGTGTGACTACGTCAATATGAGATCTTCAAGTGACCGTTTGATTTGGATGCCCAAAATCAAATATGTTAATCTAATATTTTTCATGTCAATCTTGAATTTGACAAGTCTTTGGTACGTTTACCATTTTATTGTTACTTCCAACAATGAATATGTTATTAACATACAAACATAGAATAATATATCCAATGTTAGTAGTTTTGACATATACACATTTGTCACACTCATTTATCTTGAATTCGTTTGTCATCATGACATTATCGAACTTCTCATGTCTTTACTTTGGTGCTTGTTTAAGTCTATACAAAGACTTCACCAATCTACATACTTTTCTCTCTTGACTTGAAACTACATAACCCTCAGGTTGTTCCATGTATATTTCTTCATCAAGATCTCTATTTAGAAAAGCTCTTTTAACATCTATTCGATGTGCATCTAGATTCCGCAAAACAACAATTGTAAGTATCATACTTATGGAGGTTATCCTTGATACATGAGAGTGTGTATCGAAATAGTCAAGGCATTCGGTAACCTTTTATTACCAATCCGGCCTTATACTTATCAATTGTTCCATCTGCTTTCATTTTCAGTTTGAAAATTCATTTAGAACCTAGTGGTTCAATTCCCGGAAGAAAATCCACTAATTCCCACATACAGTTTTGCATGATGGAATCGATTTCACTCTTAATGGCATCCTTCCATAAGGTGCATTCAGATGAACGTATAACATCATTATACGTTTGAGATTCAACCTCTAGCATAAAGTTTAGAAAAACTAAAACAATTTTTTTTTACCTTTGCTCGTTTACTTTTTTTTGTGGCTCTATTTCAAGCTTAACCCCTTATTGATCATTTGAGCCATCTTTATCGATAGTCTCTGAAGTTCGTTTGATTGAACTTTGACCAACTTCCCTAGCTTTACAAGGGAATACATTTTCAAAGAAAAGACATCCTTTGCTTCCATTATCGTATGCTTGTGAATCTCAGGGTTCTTCGATTCATACACAAGAAATCGATATACATTGCTATGTTCTATATAGCCAATGAAAATACGATCCACCATTTTTAGGGATCTATTCCCAATTGCTTTAGTAATGAGGACATTACCTTTGCAAGACACCCCCCCCCCACACATTTTCAAGTAGTTGTAGGAAGGTTTAATTACCTTCCATAACTTATATGGTATCTTGTCCCTTTAATTATGGGGAATCTTGTTTAAAAGGTAATTAGCTTATAGAACAGCTTCCCCCACATGTTAGGCACATTATAGTATCAACGTTACTCATATAGAGCTTCTCCTCGTCTTAAACTTTTAATTAAGTTTGGGGTTCAACATCATGCTCATAGAGAACAATTTTCACTATAGCTTCATCTTTACTTTTAAGTAAATGTGCATAACATTTTTTTATGCTATCATCAATGAAGGTAATAAACATATTCCTTCAACCAATATGTTGCCATATCAATTGTTATGGCTATAACATTGCCCTCATTTGGAAGTCTATAATCCGAAGACTTGTTCCCATCTTATGACAATTGAAGCATTTTTTTTGCTTCTTGAACACACCGTCTAATTTACAGTTTGAAGTCGTTTTTGACTTCCACTATGTTTGTCGTGATAATATTTGTCTTGGCAATATTTACCTTAGTAACATTTGAAGGTGGTAACAATATTTACCTTATCCTCTATAATAATATGAGGATCATCCTTCAGATATTTAACCAGGATTATCATGGTCAATTATGCAACATCTTTTGTTTCCATGTATGAAATTCTTTCTAATGAATTTCATTGATTTTTTCATTGTGTCACGTAGACACAATCTAAAACCGAGCATTATGAATCTGTTAAACGTCAGGAATTTAGTCAAAGACTAAAACCAAAAACAGAAACATAAATTCTAACTTTTGTTAGACGACGAAGATTTAGTAAACTAAACTCCAAACAAAAGTTCACACGGTATAATAGAAAGAACAATAATAAACAATGCCTTCAGTAAGGCTAGATGTTCGAATTCTAACATTATGAATAAGGAAAATTGGGTTAGGAGGGTCATCCTATAATATACCTCCGCACAACTCAATTTGGATTATTGGGCCAATGGGACTGAAACTAGTGGTTATACCAAACAAAAAGTGACTGCAAGCATTAGTAGTAAATTACTTTGTCCAAATTCAAGAAGTGTGTTTCTTACACTCACCACACGTCCCGCTCTACTTGGTTACATGGCTTAACAACTCAAAAGAATCTCAATTTCAAACTTAAATTGGAATTTTGTCTTTATTTCATTACCTTTTACGGTTCTATATATTTGATTCATTGGTCCTACTAGTGCTATGTTGATAAACTTCATAAACCAATTTTGTTCTGAAATTTTGGTTTTTTTTTCTAAGCACTTAGAGTAGTTTCAATGGAGGGTGTTATCGGTTCAATATTAGGGCCAAAAGAATCTGATGTGAAGCTGCAAGTTGAAGAAAATGTAGAAATTTGTCCCAAATATGAAGAGAATTTACCCGAAATTGAAGAAAACGGGCAGATTATTACTAAAGTTGAGCCTTTGGCTTGGATACCAGCTTCAGATCATGTTTATGGTCAAGTTCAGCATTCTCTACTTATGCCTTTTTATGTAGATGGGAAGATTTTTAGATTACCAGAAGGATGGGTCGTTGAACGAAGACCTCGAACATTGGAAAACTGAACAAGGTTGTTTCATTACCTTTCAACTTGTTTCATCGGTTTAATCTTATGTTCACCTGTTGTTCTATTGTTTATGTTCTAAACTAATCTGATTTTATTTGATACTTTTTATGGATCCCCAAATAAGTTGATTTTATGCCAAAATATAAGCTTGAATAAACCTAGCATAAATTTATTGTATCTTCAATTGCAGTTTTACTATGAGCCAGGGATAAGAAGGCAGTTTCGAACATTGAAGGCTGCTCAGAAGCACGTGAAAGAGATGAAAAGAAAGCAAAATGTAACAAACTTTAGTTTGTTGGGATGTTATCGATGTGGAGCCAAAACCAAAATAGTTATTGTATTTTGGGTCACTATTTGTATCAGTCTCTCACCTCTTTGTAAACTTGGGTTTTGGTTGAATGAAAATACAGAGTCAGATTTCCTCTTTCTCTGACTTAGTCTAAATCCCTAAACTGTATCTTTGACATGGTATCAGAGCAACAATATTTTATCCTGAAACTAAAGTTTGTTACAATTTGTTACAACAATATTTTGTTATCTCTAACACAAAACTATCAGCAACCACTTCGGATGCGACCAGAAAATAATCATAATCATGAATAAAAAAAATTATCACATATAAATATGACATCAAATATTCTTTTTTCACACCAAATGCATTAAAGGCCAAAATTATTTAAGGAATAAATACTTTAAAATAAAAGAATCACATTGATTCTTACTAACTGAACAATTCAATTTCTTTTTTCATATTTAAGGCCACAAACAATATTAGGTAATAATACCATAATTTAAATAGAACATGATAACATAACGTAATTCCACAAAAGGAACATAGTGCTTGGCCAAGCCAGTCTTGCTCATCATACCAACGCTCATAAGGAAACAATCACATTAGTAAACAATTAATGTAAACATGTTTCCATATAATCCATATAAGCACTTTGGGAAATTAAGTTCCTTATAAATTTGATTATTGACAGTGGAAAATTTTAGCCAAATATAAGAATTATACTTACATTAAAAGGTATCTTATTTTTATAATTTAATGGGTTTAAGATTACCATAATTTAAGCACACGTATTTTCTATTTCAAGAAAACTACATAAAACATTAATCAAGGACATAGTTATCTTGTACCCATTCTACAAATGAGGACAAAGTCCTTGGCTGCAATCAACGCCACATCACCTTGGATGAAAAAGAAGTAGCCCGTAAGAATTGAACCACGTTGCGTATACGAGTATTCTAGCACTGGCGATATCAATGCTTCTTTGAGCAATTTTGATTTTCTCAGCCATGAGAAGCATATATCCGCATGGTTTGATGACGGCGCTGGAAGGGGAAATAACAAATTAGATATTATAATTTCTTGAACCGAAATAAGCCAACGTTTGATTTGCTCGGGTATGAACCATCGTCTTGGATTAGTAATTTGTTCTTCTTGGATTAAAATTCGAGAATATGTCTTAAGATTGTTAGAAAATAAGCGTTAATCCAAGAATAAATAATAAGATAAAATAATATTATTTAAACGAACAATACAAAATTAAGAACAATACAACAATATATAAATCAAAGCGATTTGAAACCAAAAGAAACGTGTTGAGGCCTGCACGAACGCAGTTTCCTTAAGACAGATTTTCGGCCACTCCTATGGTGCTCGAGTTCATTAGGGATGGCAACGGGGCGGGGCGGGGCGGGTTTTTGCCCACTCCGAACCCGACCCGATAATTAAAATATAAGACCCGACCCCGACCCGACCCGGGTATTTTTATATTTGTCCCACCCCGACCCCGACCCGAAACAGAACATGCATACCTGTTCCCGCCCCGATTAATTTTTTTTCCTATTTTTATAAACCAGAAACTGTTGTAAATCTAAAAAAATAATAACAAAAAAAACAAAACAAATCTAAAACCCACACAAATTAATAAATCTGAAACTCAAATTAGTATTCGTGTTTGATGTGAAGATTTCAACATAGTTGAATCTTAAAATTGTTGTTGAAGAAGGCCATGAAACCACTAAACTCGAATATCATCACAGATTTATCAAAAAAGTATCTGGTGTTTAAAGAAAATGAACAAAGACAAAAAAATGAAAAAAATAATTAAATGAAGCAGGAAGCTATGGAGGAAGAAGAATGGAAATGAAATTTGAAAAAGATGAAACAAAGAAAGGAAGAACAAAGAAAGGAAGGTAAAGAGATTGGGAAACTGGAAACGAGTGAAAAGGGGAAACGGCCAAGATTGAGAAAAATGAAGGGGAAAAAAACCCTAATAGACTTAAGATATATATATATATATATAGCGGTGGCATTTTTGTAAATATATCAAAATCTAATTTAAATACTCCGGGTCGGGTCGGGTCGGGTCGGGTCGGGTCGGGAATTTTTGGCTCTAAAACCGAACCCGCCCCGACCCCGACTTCATCATTACCAAAACCCGCCCCGCCCCGCCCCGAACCCGAAATTTAAGAGTAAAAACCCGGTCGGGTCGGATCGGGTCGGATCGGGTCGGGCCGGGTTCGGGTATTTTTGCCATCCCTAGAGTTCATTGGTCGTCTGTCTCCTAGGATACAACAACATAAGATCAGCCACAGTTGCACTACTATGGAGATCACGAACTGACCATTGCCTTCGCCTATCACCGAAAACCACTTGTAAAATCTATAGAGTAAAACAATAAAAAAATTATGGTTTTAAGTTGGTTGTAAACCTAGAAGATTTACTTCCTATTTATAGGATTGTCATGAGGGTATAAGTGGAAATTTTGACCTAATGGAGTATTTGATATTGAGAATCAATTGATTCTCCTATAAAGCAATTCCAAAATTATTATCTGAATTAAAGGTAACTTCCAATATTTACCCTTTTAATTCCAAGATAAAATTTGGCAAATTTATGCTTTTATTTGAGGAAAATTCATTTCAAATTTAAGTCAAAATATCTGCAAGCCCACGAAGGACCAGACCGGTTCAGACAGGACCAGACTGGTTCAGACATTTGCGTTACCCACGTCGTGCACGTATGCACATTTACGAACTAACAATTGGTTCCACATTTTCCTTAACAACATTTGAATCAATTTCTTATTAAAGCTTCAAAATTATCAATTTTTTCCAACATATCAATCTCTAAATGTAAACTAAAGAAATAAAAGGGTAAAAATGGTAACCTTTGGAGGGCGAATGAGATTTAGGGGTGCACAGATAATTTAGCAATCTTAAAGCTACATCTCGATCTCTAGGAACATGTCTCGAAAGCTAGGTGAGATGTAAACAACTAAAGTAATTGACAGAAGTTCATAAGTTAGCTTGAAAGCTTCAGGCCAAAATCGTGGCAGTCGAACATTGGTGTTATGTGTATAAACATCTCATATCTTCCTCGCCGCCTTCTTTCCATTGTGGATCACAAATTATAATTATTGTATCAAATTATTTTTTTTAAAAATCATGATAATTGAGCGAGATCGTGCTGATAACATGTTGTGAATAAAATAATGAAGAACAATAACTAGAATAAAGAACAAGAATAAAAGAACAAAGATATGAGAGAGAGGGAGATTCGTATTATTCTCAATATAGACTTGTATGTACAATGCCTTAATCAAATCATCTATTTATAGGCATAAGAAGTACATAATATATTGAACTCTAACTAATGGAGATAATATTCTTAATGATAAAGTAAATCAAATATCCTAGATAAAGTTCTTATCATTATAGACATCGACATAGATAAATATTCATAATATTTTCTTATTATATTAAAATTAGGGTCATGTCGTTAGATGTCTTTACACTAAATTTAAAAATATATAAATTATGAAAAAAAAATTGTAATTTTTTAACCAACAGGGATTGGTCCAAGTGGTAAGCAGCTTGGTATAGCTTAAACAAGGTCTCGGGTTCGAGGCGTTGTGTATGCAGAAAATTCTCGCTGAAAAAATTTGCCCACTAAAGCCAGGTGTGCGATGCAGGTCGGTCCAGATTAGTCAGGGCAAAGCATTGAAAACTAGAAGGAAAACAATACTTTCAGACATCTATATTTTGCCCATTTTTTTTCTTTTCACTCTTGCCTTCCTATATAACTTTTTTAAAAATTTAATTTATTTTTAATCCTCCACTTTTAAACATTTATATTTCCTCCTAATTTCGAATCTTGGCTCCGTCCCTCTGGTGTTAAAGGCTTCCCTTAGTATGGTTCTTAGCTTCATATGCCATGCATGCGTCTTTTACTTTTAAATCAATTTTATTACAAATTCCCTTTTGGATGTGTTTGTTCTTCAATCATTATTCAAGCCTCATGCAGCATTTTCCATTAAATGTGTGAACCTGTGATGTGGATTTGTGGTTGTTAACGGAGATTTTCACCGTGAAAATGAAAGTAGTTAAGGAAAAATTGTGGTTTATCTTTTTTTAATCGGACGTAGAGCCACAGTGAATTTTTTTAAGATAATTCATAATCCCTTCACTTCATCTCTTTCCTTCTTTTTTATCACTTCATCATCATGTCGTTAATGATTTAGTTGTTCAGTGACAAAATATTAATTCAAAAAAGTTTAGTTACAAAATTAATTTTTTTCACAATTCAATGAATAAAATAACACGTCTAGAGTAGTTAATATACAATGTAAGATTATGACTTAAAATTTATATTTTTAATATGTTTTTTAGTGTTGAAGCATAAAAAAACACAAAAAAAAAGTTTTATCCGGGTTGTGATGGGACATAGAAGGGATAGTGTAAAAGGAAAGGTTAATTTATATTACTTTATTGGCAGCTTTGAATCTCATGCCAATGCCCTTTAGGCTTTAAGTCAGTCCAGACAAATTTTTACAAGCCATGATAACGCCTACTCTTTCTGCTTTTTCTTCCCAAATATTCAAAGCTCAAAAACTGTGGGATGATTCTATCATAAGGCTAATATAGTCCATGCTCAGAGATGGACGGAGGGGTGTTAGGGATAGTCGTATTTTCTGAAAATTTTAAATTTTTTTGTATTTTATATTGATGATCTAATTTTGTACCTCTAAAGTTTCAAATTTCTATATAATTTTACAAATATAAAAATTCACACCTTTAACGTAAAATCATGCGTCCGTCCCTTCCCACGCTAACTACTACAACCTAGCATCTCCCTTCTCTTTCAATACACAATTTAGTTTGCACTAAATTGGTTTGCACCTTAACTGAAAATGGAAGGAAGAAATGGTGGGAAATATCTTCTCTCAAGAGTTGGGGTTTGGTCATAATAAAATTGCATATGATATGTTTCAGGCTTTTCTTTGCTTGGATTAAAGAATTGCAGGGATTCTGTCCACCAAATTGATGTTGATGTGGTCCATAAGCTATGAACATCAATTACATGTGAAGCAAACACCCTTCATCTCAATTCATTTTCTGTTATAGTTTAGGGTGAATATACATTTTAGTAGTTGGACCTTTATTTTAAGGTTTGATTTAGTATCTAAACTTTTTTTCTACAATTGGGTACCTTATCTTGGATTTTTGGTTCGACTATTTAGTTTTTATAGTTTAGGTTTTTGGTCCAAGTGGTAAGCAGCTTGGTATCGCTTAAAGTAGGTCTCGAGTTTGAGTCCTTGTGTATGTAAAAATTCCCCTGGGAGACTCACCCACCAAAGCTAGGTGTGCAACGCGAGTCGGTCCGAATTAGTCAGGGCAAAGCCCTGAAAAGCGAAAAGGCAACAAAAAAACTTAATTTAACCTATTTAAACCATAAAACCAAGTTCAGAAAGACACAATCAAATAGGACTTGGGAGGGACCCTGACCTCTTCCGGCCAAATTTTATAGTTTAAATACTTATTAGGTCTATATTAGTTTTGAAATTAAATAATTAAGTCCTAATCTCATTTATTTATTTTTGTTTAAATATTTCTTAGGTCCCTGCCAATTTTGACATTAAACAGTTTGTCCCTTTTAAAATTGTGTCCTAGACTCCTTCATTTTTGTAAGTTCATGTACTAATTTAAACCAATAAGTCAAATCCGAATATCTATTTAGACCAAAAAATCTAGATACCAAACTCAACTTTGAAATAAAGTTTAAGTACCGAAATGTATATCTATCCTAAAAATACAATTCTGTTTATTTACCCCATTCAAGAAATTAAAATAAATATCTTGTACCATGTAATTTCAGAAACACGTGATCTTTTTTTATTTATATTTATATTTCGACATGTATAAAAGAAGAAGGAAACATGATCAAATCTGCTGTGAAAGTATAGGGTTTGAAGAAAAGCATTTAAATAGCAATGAGTGGAAAATGAGGTAAGGCAGAATGATTGGTGGGTTGGTCCGAATCCTGACAGTAGAAGAAAAGAAATTTCCCATTTCCTGGACATTTCAAGCTTAAGGAACATCTCTACATCTGGTTTTAAGAACAAGGAACATCAACATGATCCCTTTAAGATTTCCAATTATCTTTTTTTTGCTTTCTTTCAAATAATACATGGGTTAAATTGTTCCGATTACGGGCGAGCATTCGAATGAGTTTATTGAAAAATTTTGAGTTAGTCGATTTGATAAGTCTTATTTTATCATTCCGACATACCACTTTGCACAGTCATTAAGGGTATTTACACCAATTTGTTATTTAATTTATTCGAGTTAAAAAATTTAACTTGATTCGAACCTAAAAAACTTGAATAAATCAATTCAAAAAACCAAATAACTCAATTATATTAATTCAAAGTTCAATTTTTTTTCAAATCATGTCGAGTTCCGTTCACTCTTAGTTTTCATTTAGTTTAAAAGGGATGGAATCGCTTATAATCATCTAGTATAAGGACCTCATGCATATTTATTCCTTAAGATTTGCAAATGAAGAATGATTAGCTTTGGTTACCTAAAACAAGGCCAAACAAAAGATAGGACTTAGGAGAGATTGATTTGGTGCTTTCATTATTGAGATTAAAAAAGGTAATAAAATTAATGACAGGGACAACTTTATGTTGTGTTGCTTTGATTGAAGACAAATCTCCCCTTGGCCTCACTTCAATTAAAGTAAGATGAATACTTTTTAATCAATTATTATGAAGAAAGAAAAGTTTGTTCCTTGTTATTAATAATATTTTTTATACCAACAATTAATTGATCTAATACGATACAATACTAAATCCTTCAAACGATGTTAGAAGATCGAACCTTCGCGTTGTGAATGAAATAGATTAAGTTGGGAGAGTCATCCCTATAATAGATTTCTACGATATCTCATCCAAATTAATCAGCCAATAAATTGAATATTAACAGTTATACAAAAAAATCTATACTATTTTTATTGGTTAATACTCCATACACTAAAGATGGCGCACGTTTGTGAATTCTCTCTCGGTGCACGTTAGCAGGTCTAATGTGCACTAGGGTTTTCTGCCATTTTTGATCGATTTTCGGTGATTTTTTACTTTTTTCCCGTTTTCTCGTTTGTGAGGGTTCGCGGATCTCTTTGTGTGATTCTTGCTGATGCATGTTGATTGGAAGAAAGTTTTTTCGAGCGCAGAAGAGCAAACTCTAGGGTTTTTTCCGCCTGAACAATATGAGGGCTCAGAAACTGTAATTCCTCCAAGGGATGTACTTGATGAAGGTTTAGCATAATGGTGACATGCCTTGGTGGATCAGTTCATCGGATCAGTGCCGAATTTTAGCTCGATGTAAAAGATTGTCGAAATCCTGTGGGGTAAAAGCTCGGCGGTAAAGGTGAGTTTTGATGGGCCAAATTTGTATATATTTTCTTTTTCCAATTCTACTGTAAGGGATTGGGTGTACGAGAATGGTCCCTGACATATCCAACACAAGCCTCTGGTGTTGAGGAAATGTGAGCCCAATCTCAAGAAACTCGATTTTGATTTGACAAAAATGCCAATATAGATTCGGTTGTTTAACATTCCGCTTGAATTGTAGTCTAAGCGAGGCTTGAGCTATATTGCCAGTGCGATTGGAATCCCACTATATATGGATACTATTACGACATCAAATGAGCGTCTTGAGTTTGAAAAGGTGTGTGTGGAGGTGGAAGTGAGTGCCAAGTTATCTAATTCTGTGAAGGTCAAAACGAGGGATAATTATATTGTCTTGGTCAAGGTTATTGTACCCTGGATGCCGCCATCTTGCTCTAAGTGCCATGTTTTGGGGCATTTGACAAAAACGTGTGATGTAGAACGAAAAGAATCTACTGAGTGGAGGGTAAAGCAAACTGGCCCGATTGTTGAGTCTGAAAAATAGGTTGTTGAGTCTAGCAAACAGGTTGTAGAAGTTGCCCACCCAGTTACTGAAAAGGTTGTTGAGGTTGGGCAAACTTCTAGCTCGAATTTACCTGCTGCTTTTGAAGTAGAATCTGTCAATTCTTTAGTATAAGCTTTGGATGTTACTTTGCCCATAGTTGTTGTTGAGGGTAAAGGTGTAAACAATGCTTTGTAGACGAATTTCTCTACTTTAGAGCATGCATCTCATTCTGCTAATAAAAAGAAGGATAAAGGGAAATATGCTAAGGGTGCTAAAGATAAGGGAGGCATTATGGGGTCTATAAATAAGTTTGAGGTGCTCTCTGGTTCTGTTAATGACACTTCTCAGTTGCCTGATGAGGGAGGAAGGAAACCTAGATTAGCTGGTCAAAGTGTTGCCAATCTCTTACAGGAGATGAAGTGTAAGAAAAAAAATAACTTGACAAAGTTTACAAGTCTAGTGAGGTTGCTGGTATAGTAGGAGGTAACATTCCCTCCATTTTCCTATGACTGTCTGTTTTTAGAATGTGAGGGGCTTTAATTCCCCTCCAAAGCAGAATAAAGTATTAAGTAAGGTAAATTCTTTGAATGCTGATATTTTATGCCTTCTTGAGACTAGAGTGCATGAACAAAATCTAAATTTTGTTTTGGCTAAACTCTCGTCTGATTGGTATTGGTGTACAAATTATATGTATGTGAGAAATGGTAGGATTTGGGTGCTTTGGAAGAAGTCCCTTACATTTACTGTTATTCAGTCTGATGAACAGACTATTACTCTCAAAGGTATCTTAGATGGCTGGCAAATTTATATCACTGCAGTTTATGGGCATACTAATAGAGAGAGTAGAATATCTTTGTGGCAGCAACTGAAAGATACTGAGAGCTTGATCGGATCTTCACCCTAGATTTTTGGTGAAAATTTTAATGTCATTGCTCATTTCTGTGAAAGTTTAGGGTAGTGGGCTGGGATGAATATAGCTCCTGAAATGGAGGATCTTCAAAGTTGTATGGATTATCTGTGTTTGATTGACCATCCATACTATGGACCTTTGTTTACTTGGTCTGATAAGCAGTATTTGACTTTTTTTGGCTAAAAAGTTAGATAGAGTCCTCCTTAATTCTTACTAGTGCTCAAGCATTTCTGACTCTTATGTGAAATTTTAAACCTCTGGTGTCTCGGATCATTATTTAGCAGTGGTGTGGCCTCTAAAGGACATGCCTTCAAAACCAAAGCCCTTTTAAGTTTTTTCAACATTTGAACTTTTTATTCTGATTATAAGAAGATTGTTCAAGAGTCTTGGTCTGAACCAGTACATGATGACCTTATGAAGGTACTGATTTACAAGTTGAAGTGACTCAAGTCTGTGCTAAAAGCTTTCAATCGGGAAAAATATAATGACATTTCGACTAGAGTCAAGCTAAAAAGAGCTCAACTTGAAAGTCAACAAATTGCAAACTTGAGTAATCCTGGTCCTATTGATATGAAATTTGAAAATAAGCTCCAGCTGAAGCTTTCAGAACTGGAAAAGGCTGAGGTGAATTTTTATCAACAGAGAGAAAAAAAAATGGCTACAATAGAGAGATCAAGGCTCCAAGTTCTTTCATTCTGTTGTTTCAATTCATGAAAAAATATACCATTCGAGTCTTGAAAAATAAAGATAGGAATCGACTAGATACTTTTGAGAAAATCTCATATGAAGTCAAACATT
The DNA here is from genome assembly GCA_958450335.1 of Hibiscus tridactylites. Lineage (NCBI taxonomy): Eukaryota > Viridiplantae > Streptophyta > Magnoliopsida > Malvales > Malvaceae > Hibiscus > Hibiscus tridactylites. The sequence continues at coordinate 8,665,283 of OY288269.1, forward strand.
TATTTGCTAAACAGATTGGTGCTATTGATGAACCTGTTAAGGGGTGTGAGGCAACTGTGTTAAAAGAATTATTGCAATATAACCTCCAATTTCAGCAAGTGAAGAGATTGTTAGAGAGATTATTGGAGATGAAATCAGGCATACTATATTCAGTTAGGGGAAGGATAAAGTCCCTGGCCCTGAAGGATATAACTCTTGGTTTTTTAAGTCTTCTTGGGACATTGTGGGGGCTGATACTATCTCAGCCATAAAGTCCTTCTTCTCATCATCTACTTTTGCTGCCAGAGTTGAATGCCACCTCCATTGTTCTTGCCCATAAGTTGCCAAATTCCTGTATAGAAAAAGATTTCAGACCTATTTCTTGCTATTCAGTGGTCTACAAAGCAATTACTTAAATTTTGGTTAGTAGACTTGAGGGTTATTTTCTTGATATGATTGCCCTGAACCAGACTGCGTTTATTAAATGAAGAAACCTGGTTGACAACATATTGCTTGCTTAGGAGCTTATTAGGGGATATGGTAGGAAATTTTTATCTGGTCGATGTGCACTCAAAGTTTACTTACAAAAGACGTTTGATTCTTTGAACATAAAATTTCTGTCAACTGTTTTGGAGGCATTGGGTTTACCTATGTTGAGTTTTTGGGGGCTCGATTCGATCAACCAATTTAGCTCACCAAGTGGTGGAGAGATGGATTTTTGGGTGGAAGGGTTGTGGAAGCTAAAATGCAATTTGACACAATGATATATAGTGGTTCAACCTTCTAACCAAGGTCTACATCCACTACCTTAGCTTCCCACTAAGGATTTCTCAATCAATCCACTATTGATTCGTCCCCTTTTCTAGGATTAGAAGGAAACCCTTACAACCAATCAAGCTTTCTACCCAAAGCCTTGATTGAAACCCTCTTTACAAAGAGATGAACAAAGCAAACTTAAAACCCTCTAATAGGTGTTTGTTTGCACAATTAAGCACTCACCCAAAACCTAAAACACTTGAGCAAATTTGACAATTTTGGCTCACTAGTGTTTGTCTATACAAGAAATGACAATTTAAGCACTAAGACACCTTTTTGATCATTTGATGTTTGACAATATGAGCATTAGCCTTCTTTTGATGCTTGGAGGTCCCTTTTATACTCCCAAATGAGTTTGTAGCCGTTACTAGCCGTTGGGGATGAATTGAAGTCGTTGAGGACTTTATTTCCCTTCATAAATGTTGTTCTGCAGCTATCCGTATCGATACGCGTGGAACGGTATCGGTACGGCCTTCATATGAACTAGCCGTTGGGCATTTGCCAGCATAGGCGTATCGATACGCTTAAGGATGTATCGGTACAGGTTCACATTTAAATGGCCGTTGGGAAATAGCCGTTGGGGTAGTTTAAATGGGATCGGTACGCTTACCTGGCGTATCGAAACGACCTCACTCCGTATCGAAACGGCAAGGGCCTGTATCGATACGGGTTTTGACAGTGACCAAACTGGGGCAAAAAGGTATCGGTACGGGGGTTTACCGTATCGATACAGTTGCTCTGAAATCACAAGTTTGGCTATTAAAAACATGAAAATTATTTGCCAAAAACCTCTTAAAATACCTCAAACATAATTTCAAGTTGTTTGGACTTAAAAACAAGTTTTAAATTCTTTTCAAATTAGTCCAAACTATTTTTCAATTATTATATCAAAACATTAGTTCTACAATCTCCCCATTTTTGATATAATAAAACTAACTTGAAAATTATTTGGGATTCTCCCCCTTTAACTTTAAAAATGTGAATAAGAGATTAAAGATATGAAAACAAATAAAGCTCCCCCTTATTCATTTGAAAATTCAATTTTTCAAACCATTTTCTCCCCCTTTTTGTTATATCAAAAAGAATTTAAACAATAAGTTCAAAATAACAATAGAGGTAAAAACTTTGACAAAAATAAGAATTTTGGTTTTAAAATGGCTCCCCCTTACTCAAAGCATCATTAAAAATGTTAGTCCAACATTTATGATCATCTAGTTGAATAAACCAAAAAAAACAAATAAATGCTAAAACAACTAGATTTTTACCAACACTTGAACTCAAGGTAGGATGTGAAGCCTTTCTTCTTCAAGTGTTCTTCCTTGTGTGCATGGATCTCCCCCTCAATGTTTGACTTGTTGAGCATCTCCATCACACCTAGCAATAGACAATCAAGTAATTTTTGGTATCCAAATTGCCTTGGATCCATGAACATTAGTAGCACAAATTTTAGTCCCCTTTGGAATCTATTTTTCAATGTCATCCTTTTTAATTGAAGTGGTTAGTCCTTTTGGGACCCAAACACTTCTAAAACATTTTCCTTTAATAAATCTAGGGGCACTAGATTGTCTAACATAAAAATTTGATTTTCCAAAATTGTTTTTTTTTCAAGCTCTTTGGAAATCAAATCCTTTTATTCTTGAACTTTTTGAAGCAATTTTTGTAAATCAAAACATTTTAATTCAAACTCTTTAAGTTTTGCTTCAAGTTCAAGTTTGGTTTTAGAAAGGAAATCATTTTGAATTTTTAACTTTGAAATCAATTTATTGTTTTTCAAAATGTGGCTTTTAAAATCTAAAACCAAATCATCATAGGCATCTTGTAATTCATCAAAGGAATAGGAACATGAAGTAGATGAATTAGAAGTTACCCTTGAATCTTCTTCGATGGCCATAAGGCAAAGGTTGGCTTGTTCATCGTCGGTGGAGTCCTCATCACTCCAAGTAGCCACATGTGCCTTCTTCTTATGGCTTGAAGTGTTTGCCCTCTCCTTTCTTTTAGGTTCTCATTCAAGCTCTCTCAAGGCTTTCTTCATGAACGGGGCACACTTCTTGAAGAGATGAACTATCTCTTCATCTTCATCCTCCTCTTCACTTGTGTAGACATGATGGCAAGTGGAGGATTTGAGAGCCATGGCACAAGCATTGATGCCAAGCCCTTTGATTTTCTTCTCTCCCATAGCTCTAATTTCTTCCCTCTTCTTCTCATCCTCTTTGTTCTTCTTCATGATTTGATGAGTAAGGAGAGACCCCATGAGTTCATCAAGCTTCAAAGTCTTCAAATTTTTGGCTTCGATGATGGCGGTCCTCTTTGAGTCCCAAGACTCGCAAAGTGAGTAGATGAGCTTTCGAACAAGCTTCTCCTCCTGGATGGCTTCTCCATAGCCTTTGAGACCTTTGGTGATGGTGGAGAACCTATCAAACATCTTCTCGATGTTTTCTTCCGGATCCATTTTGAAGTTCTCATACTCTAAGGTTAGGAGCCCAATCTTGGTCTCCTTGACTTCATTTGTCCCCTCGTATGTGACTTCAAGCTTGTCACATACCTCCTTGGCACTCTCACAAGAAGACATCTTCTCATAGATGGATGGACCAAATGCACAAAATAGAATGTGCAAGGCTCTGCAATTTAGCTCCATCTTCTTGCGATCGTCGGCACTCCACTCCGCTTTATTTCTTTGAGGCACGAATGGACCATCTTCAACTACATATCATATCTTGTAATCTTTTGATTTGATGAAGAACTTCATCTTTGTCTTCCAATGGGCATAGTGAGTTCCGTCAAAGAAAGGCGGTTTGTCGATTGATTGTGCCATTTGAGCCGGTTGATGAAATAGTGATCGAGCTTGCCGGATCTTCTCAATAGGATGTTAATCCTCATCGATTGAGCCAAGCTCTGATACCAATTGTTGAGTTTTTGGGGGCTCGATTCGATCAACCAATTTAGCTTACCAAGTGGTGGAGAGATGGATTTTTGGGTGGAAGGGTTGTGGAAGCTAAAATGCAATTTGACACAATGATATATAGTGGTTCAACCTTCTAACCAAGGTCTACATCCACTACCTTAGCTTCCCACTAAGGACTTCTCAATCAATCCACTATTGATTCGTCCCCTATTCTAGGATTAGGAGGAAACCCTTACAACCAATCAAGCTTTCTACCCAAAGCCTTGATTGAAACCCTCTTTACAAAGAGATGAACAAAGCAAACTTAAAACCCTCTAATAGGTGTTTGTTTGCACAATTAAGCACTCACCCAAAACCTAAAACACTTGAGCAAATTTGACAATTTTGGCTCACTAGTGTTTGTCTATACAAGAAATGACAATTTAAGCACTAAGACACCTTTTTGATCATTTGATATTTGACAATATGAGCATTAGCCTTCTCTTGATGCTTGGAGGTCCCTTTTATACTCCCAAATGAGTTTGTAGTCGTTACTAGCCGTTGGGGATGAATTGGAGCCGTTGAGGACTTTATTTCCCTTCATAAATGTTGTTCTGCAGCTATCTGTATCGATACGCGTAGAACGGTATCGGTATGACCTTCATAGGAACTAGCCGTTGGGCATTTGCCAGCATAGGCGTATCGATACGCTTGAGGGCGTATCGGTACGGGTTCACATTTAAATGGTCGTTGGGAAATAGCCGTTGGGGTAGTTTAAATGGGATCGGTACGCTTACCTGGCGTATCGAAACGACCCCACTCCGTATCGAAACGACAGGGCCTGTATCAATACGGGTTTTGACAGTGACCAAACTGGGGCAAAAAGGTATCGATACGGGGGTTTACCGTATCGATACGGGTGCTCTGAAATCACAAGTTTGGCTGTTAAAAACATGAAAATTCTTTGCCAAAAACCTCTTAAAATACCTCAAACATAATTTCAAGTTGTTTGGACTTAAAAACAAGTTTTAAATTCTTTTCAAATTAGTCCAAACTATTTTTCAATTATTATATCAAAACATTAGTTCTACAATCTCCCCCTTTTTGATATAATAAAACTAACTTGAAAAATTGTTTGGGATTCTCCCCCTTTAACTTTAAAAATGTGAATAAGAGATTAAAGATATGAAAACAAATAAAGCTCCCCTTATTCATTTGAAAATTCAATTTTCAAACCATTTTCTCCCCCTTTTTGTTATATCAAAAAGAATTTAAACAATAAGTTCAAAATAACAATAGAGGTAAAAACTTTGACAAAAATAAGAATTTTGGTTTTAAAATGGCTCCCCCTTACTCAAAGCATCATTAAAAATGTTAGTCCAACATTTATGATCATCTAGTTGAATAAACCAAAAAAAACAAATAAATGCTAAAACAACTAGATTTTTACCAACACTTGAACTCAAGGTAGGATGTGAAGCCTTCCTTCTTCAAGTGTTCTTCCTTGTGTGCATGGAGCTCCCCCTCAATGTTTGACTTGTTGAACATCTCCATCACACCTAGCAATAGACAATCAAGTAATTTTTGGTATCCAAATTGCCTTGGATCCATGAACATTAGTAGCACAAATTTTAGTCCCCTTTGGAATCTATTTTTCAATGTCATCCTTTTTAATTGAAGTGGTTAGTCCTTTTGGGACCCAAACACTTCTAAAACATTTTCCTTTAATAAATCTAGGGGCACTAGATTGTCTAACATTAAAATTTGATTTTTCAAAATTGTTTTTTTTTCAAGCTCTTTGGAAATCAAATCTTTTTCTTCTTGAACTTTTTGAAGCAATTTTTGTAAATCAAAACATTTTAATTCAAACTCTTCAAGTTTTGCTTCAAGTTCAAGTTTGGTTTTAGAAAGCAAATCATTTTGAATTTTTAACTTTGAAATCAATTTATTGTTTTTCAAAATGTGGCTTTTAAAATCTAAAACCAAATCATCATAGGCATCTTGTAATTCATCAATGGAATAGTAACATGAAGTAGATGAATTAGAAGTTACCCTTGAATCTTCTTCGATGGCCATAAGGCAAAGGTTGGCTTGTTCATCGTCGGTGGAGTCCTCATCACTCCAAGTAGCCACATGTGCCTTCTTCTTATGGCTTGAAGTGCTTGCCCTCTCCTTTCTTTTAGGTTCTCGTTCAAGCTCTCTCAAGGCTTTCTTCATTACGGGGCACACTTCTTGAAGAGATGAACTATCTCTTCATCTTCATCCTCCTCTTCACTTGTGTAGACATGATGGCAAGTGGAGGATTTGAGAGCCATGGCACAAGCATTGATGCCAAGCCCTTTGATTTTCTTCTCTCTCATAGCTCTAATTTCTTCCCTCTTCTTCTCATCCTCTTTGTTCTTCTTCATGATTTGATGAGTAAGGAGAGACCCCATGAGTTCATCAAGCTTCAAGGTCTTCAAATTTTTGGCTTCGATGATGGCAGTCCTCTTTGAGTCCCAAGACTCGCGAAGTGAGTAGATGAACTTTCGAACAAGCTTCTCCTCCTAGATGGCTTCTCCATAGCCTTTGAGACCATTGGTGATGGTGGAGAACCTATCAAACATCTTCTCGATGTTTTCTTCCGGATCCATTTTGAAGTTCTCATACTCTAAGGTTAGGACCCCAATCTTGGTCTCCTTGACTTCATTTGTCCCCTCGTATGTGACTTCAAGCTTGTCACATACCTCCTTGGCACTCTCACAAGAAGACATCTTCTCATAGATGGATGGACCAAATGCACAAAATAGAATGTGCAAGGCTTTGCAATTTAGCTCCATCTTCTTGCGATCGTCGGCACTCCACTCTGCTTTATTTCTTTGAGGCAGGAATGGACCATCTTCAACTACATCCCATATCTTGTAATCTTTTGATTTGATGAAGAACTTCATCTTTGTCTTCCAATGGGCATAGTGAGTTCCGTCAAAGAAAGGCGGTTTGTCGATTGATTGTGCCATTTGAGCCGGTTGATGAAATAGTATTCGAGCTTGCCGGATCTTCTCAATAGGATGTTAATCCTCTTCGATTGAGCCAAGCTCTGATACCAATTGTTGAGTTTTTGGGGTCTCGATTCGATCAACCAATTTAGCTCACCAAGTGGTGGAGAGATGGATTTTTGGGTGGAAGGGTTGTGGAAGATAAAATGCAATTTGACACAATGATATATAGTGGTTCAACCTTCTAACCAAGGTCTACATCCACTACCTTAGCTTCCCACTAAGGATTTCTCAATCAATCCACTATTGATTCGTCCCCTTTTCTAGGATTAGGAGGAAACCCTTACAACCAATCAAGCTTTCTACCCAAAGCCTTGATTGAAACCCTCTTTACAAAGAGATGAACAAAGCAAACTTAAAACCCTCTAATAGGTGTTTGTTTGCACAATTAAGCACTCACCCAAAACCTAAAACACTTGAGCAAATTTGACAATTTTGGCTCACTAGTGTTTGTCTATACAAGAAATGACAATTTAAGCACTAAGACACCTTTTTGATCATTTGATGTCTGACAATATGAGCATTAGCCTTCTCTTGATGCTTGGAGGTCCCTTTTATACTCCCAAATGAGTTTGTAGCCGTTACTAGCCGTTGGGGATGAATTGGAGCCGTTGAGGACTTTATTTCCCTTCATAAATGTTGTTCTGCAGCTATCTGTATCGATACGCGTGGAACGGTATCGGTATGACCTTCATAGGAACTAGCCGTTGGGCATTTGCCAGCATAGGCGTATCGATACGCTTGAGGGCGTATCGGTACGGGTTCACATTTAAATGGTCATTGGGAAATAGTCGTTGGGGTAGTTTAAATGGGATCGGTACGCTTTCCTGGCGTATCAAAACGACCCCACTCCGTATCGAAACGACAGGGCCTGTATCGATACGGGTTTTGACAGTGACCAAACTGGGGCAAAAAGGTATCGGTACGGGGGTTTACCGTATCAATACGGGTGCTCTAAAATCACAAGTTTGGCTGTTAAAAACATGAAAATTTTTTGCCAAAAACCTCTTAAAATACCTCAAACATAATTTCAAGTTGTTTGGACTTAAAAACAAGTTTTAAATTCTTTTCAAATTAGTCCAAACTATTTTTCAATTATTATATCAAAACATTAGTTCTACAACCTACAACTTTGAGACGATGGATTGAAGCTTGTTACACTGGTTCTTAATTTTCTAGATCGTTAAATGGCAGCTTTGTGGGGTTTTTCAAGGGAAGGATGGGCATTCGACAGGGAGACCCTCTCTCTCCCTATATTTTTGCCCTAGTCATGAATGTTTCGTCTCGTTTTCTGGATGTTGTTGCTGAAAAAGGCTTCTTTAGCTATCATCCTAAATGTAAAAGAGTGAAACTCACGCACCTATGTTTTGCTGATAACTTGTTAATCTTTTGTAAAGAGACAATCGAATCAGTGTTGGAAGTGCAGTGTGTTTTGGCTTAATTTTATAAGTTGTATGGTCTCGTTTAAATGCAACAAAGTATGAATTATTTGCCTCGAAAATTCACCCTGTGCAGCTAGCTGAGCTTCCTGAAGCAACTGATTTTAGGCTTGGATCCCTCCAAGTGAGGTATCTTGGGGTACCTCTGGTCACGCGAAAACTTACTGAAAAGGACTATTCTATTCTTTTGGAGAACGTAAAGGCAAGGCTAGAAAAATGGACTAGTAAACTACTGTCGTATACTGGAAAAATCAGTTGCTTGGTGTACCTCTGGTCACGCTGTATATTGAGAACCTGTTGGAGATGCTGCACTGGCAAGGACTATGGCATGCTTTTGGGAGATATGGAGACGTGTTGGATGCTTTCATAGCAAGGAAACGTAATAGAAGGGTTAAAAGATTTGGTTTTGTTAGATTTGGAAGGCGGATTGATGCAGAAAGAGCGTTGGCAAGATTGAACGGGTATGTGTTGTTTGGAAATAGGATTAAGGTGGCCTGGGCAGTCTTTAGACCAAGACAATCTTACTGGAGAAGGGTTCCACCGGAGGGCTCAGGAGACATATTAAGAGGAGATAAACAAAAGGGAAAATTGAATCCAGTAGGCAGTCAAGGTGCTGTGAATCCTAGGAGTGGAGAGAAGATATCAATAGTATCGGATCATAAAGACAAAGGTGAATGCAGCTCTAAAAAAGCAGGTAAATGGAAGAGAATTTCTGGAGTTGTAGAAACGGAAGATCTATGGAGGCTGAAGAGGTGCATGGTTGGTGTGATGGCGACGGTTTGTAGTGTTAAGAGTATAATTGTAAGACTCCATGAGTGGGGACTAGGGGAGATTAAAGTTCAAAGAATGGGAGGAAAATTCTACTTACTGTCTTTTGATGACCATGAACTATTCACAATGTTGGAGGACGTTAACTGGTCCTATCTTAAAGAGATTTTCACTAAAGTGTTTCCCTGGTCAGAAGATGTAAGTAATGGAGGAAGAGCTACGTGGATAGAGGTGTGTAATTTACCACTTCACTATTGGAATCTTGACACGATAAAGAAAGTGGCAGAATTATGGGTGACTTTTGAAGCTCTAGGAGAAAATGCAAAACATTCTAAGGATTGCGAGAAAGTCTCTGTCCTGATCGTAACAAACCATGAGAAAAAAATCGAAGAGGTAGTGGAGATTGAAGTTGGGAACAAGGTTCATGTTGTTAGAGTTTTAGAAATTGGTTTCAAGGAGGAATCAACACTCACAGTGGTTAGCAAAAAATGCGCAGATAATGTAGTTCAAAACAGTGGCGAAACCAGCTCGGATTCTTCGTCGGAATCCATTCGAAGTAAATCTTCGGCACCAGAGAATGGTGAAAAACGAGAGGTTGAAGATGAAGCATTAAATGCAGTCTGCATTGGGAAAGACTATAATAATGGCTACAGCTTGGATACATTGGATTCTAAAAGACATCTAGGGGAACGAGATATAAAAGGAGGTGAACCTAGAGAGGTGAGGAGACAACAATTTGCATTTAATATGGGAGAAATTGAAACTGTTATGAGCCAAAAGAATAAAGAGGTTTCATCTCGGGATTACAATCTTGACAGTTGGCAGGAAGAGTCCTCTAGAAGGTTGGAAAGTGAACATGATCGGAGGGAGGTAGGAAACTCTTTAGCTTTTGAAAATTTGTCTAATGGGGCCTTTGAAGATTTATGTGGTGTGAACACAAAGAAGGCAGATAAATTAAGCATCGAAACATTCCAACTTAATCCTTACAAATCTGTATGGGAAAGAATGGTGGACGAACAAAATAGTTGCAAGGATATGGGCTTAACCGGAAAGGCAAAGAGTCCGGTGATTGTTGTTGCTTTGGAAGAGGGAGAAGAGCCTAGGGCTTTTTTCCCTGAACTGGGAAAAAAGAAACAGAAAGGAAAGAGATTTAGTTCTCTCAGGGAATTTCAAGACAAAACTTTGACTGACATTGAGAGAAGAAAGAAAGAACGGGCGAGTAGAAGGGACCGCAAGAAAGACAAATCTCATGAAGATTCGGAACTGTCTGGTAGATCACTGTCAGACTCGGACTTGGTGACACGGTGGGATATCTTAACGAGAGAAGCGAGGAAGGCTTTGAAGCTTGGAAAAAGATTGGGAATTCAGATTATAGGAGATGAAAACCAAGCAGTGAGAGATATTGCTCTTTTAGAAGAACAATCAAAGAAACTTTAAAAGACAGGTTTGTTGTGTTGTAGATGCTCACTTGGATCTTTGAAGGTTTAGGGTTTGTTTCAAATTTGCTACCATGAGGAGGTTAGCATGGTCGTAGAATGTTTGAGATGATCTGTGGTTATTATCAAATTATGGATTGTTGTTGAGGCGGTTTTCAGAATGGAGTATCTGTTGGCAGATTAGACAGTTTTGAGACAGTTTGGGATAATTCCAAATTTAAATTGGTGTTGAAAATGAAGGAGAGATAGGTTGAAACTGTTTGTAAAGGAGATGTAACTTTTAAAGTGATGTTTCATGGCTGGAGCAATGATGTTTGCGTGAAACTTCTGAAGATTTGTTGCAATTTTATTTCAGAAGATGGAAAAGTTGTAGTAGGCAAGGTGGTTAGTTTCAGTTGTACCGAAAGCTAAATTTTTTTTTGAGAGGCACTACATCGATGGGGATGATGTTGATGAATAATCTAGGAGGGAAGGGACAAAACATGATGGTTTTTGAAGCCTTAGCATGCAAAGATCCAGAGGCATCAGGAAACTAGTGATCCTACAAGTGGCTTTGCTATTGTTGAGAAGGTTTTTCCAGGGAGCTTGATGCCTATGTTTGGTGATATAAAGGTTGAGCATTTCTTGGGAATCAAGCGCAAGGCTGAGCCAGGGAATTCAAGCGCACCAAAGAAGCCTAAAGCTTCAATTTTGCAGCGGTATCGCCTGAAAAAAGTAATTGGAGAGGTGTGTTTCTGTCACACTTCTCGGTATTTAAACGTGATGACCGATAGACTCGCAAAGGAGGGAATGCATAGACAAAAGTTGTTCAATGCTTGGTGGTAGAACTGGTTTTGCCTGAGTATGTCATTTTTGCCTTAATCATTTGCAGCTTGGTTTGGTTCTTTTGGGTGCCTTGGATTTCATTGCTGTTAGTTGCTGTGATTGAATGTTTGCGTTGTGTTTGGTTCTTTGATGGTGGGGATTATGTTGCTGCATGGTTGTGCAGCGTTAGCTTTTGTGAGAGTTTTGGTTGTGTTAGTGTTATGTTGGTGCTCTTGGCCTTGCATAATCAGGTGTATGGGCATGTGATTTCTGTTATGTACTTTGAGGCGCACATTGTTAGAGGTGGGAGAATATGAGGGAGAGTTTTGAGCTGTGCGTTTTGGTTAGCAAATATAGTATCTTTGTATGTGTAGGCAGCATGTTTTTGTTTTGTGTTCAGGGTGCTTTATCCATTGTTGTTGTGATCATCCCCGTAGTTCTTTGTACTCTTTTCCTCCACTCTAGGTTTAGGGAGGTTTTTAACGAGGCATACAACTTCGGGTTATCAATAATAAAATACTTTGCCGAGCAAAAAAAACAACAACATTATCTCTATGACATTGATAGAGATGTAAGATGTTGGGATGAGAAGTTCACCTGGGCTACCACTATTTTAAAAGGGAAGTCGCTTATTATTTTCATCTTCAAAATAGCTTGGTGTACATATATATACATTATATGGAGAGAAAGGAATTTTCGGCAGTTTCAAGGTAGGATACATAATAGTAATGAGATAGTAAATAATATTAAAGAAATAGTTTGTATTCGATTACATGGTAGATTTTTTAAGTCTGATAATGTAAATGAAGACTTGTGTACAACATGGGGTTTTCTCTTTGAGGAGACTGTGTATGTGATTGGTAGCAGCTATTGCTGCTTCTTTGGATAATAAAACACAAACATTTATCCAAAAAAAAAAATATTCCATACACTAACAATAAAAATTTTAATTTCATAAACATTATTTAAATATTATCACATGTTTTAAGTACTAAATTCTAAATATTACATGCATTTATTCAACTATAATGTACATTTTTTTAATTTGTACTAATCGTGTATGAAAATTTTTCCTTTCTTTATTCGATTAAAAACTATTGAAAATAACCAAAGAATATGTATGCGAGGGTCAAGGGATATGTATATTCTAATGAATAGATCATTTCAAGAATTTGGCTATGTGGTTAACTCTTCTTTGAAAAATGATAATTAACTTTTTTTTATCAAACATAAATATTATAATTTTATATTAAGATTCGAACTCATATAAAATAGAATAATATAAGCATTTTTAATCACTAGACCAATTAATGAATCTCATAATTAATCATTTTAACAAGAGAAAAGGCATATGAGAACATGATAACAACATATATTCTCTTTGACGTATATTCCTTAATGGCTAATGCCAATAATTTATTTTCTTCTCTAAGATCTTTCTCTTTATTTTTGATTTTTTTATTAAATAAAGATTACATTCTTATATTAAGATTCGAACTCATACAAGATAGAGTAATATAAACATCCTTAACCACTAGACCAATCAATAAAACACTATTTTTAAGTATTTTTTTATATAATCTTATGATATACTTATTCAAATTTTAATTTTTAATAAAACTCGCACACACTATGAACAAAAATATTTGAATTTAGATCTTCTAAAGAGATCACCAACTCATTTTTCTCCACAACCACTTGTTAAATTCCACTAACACATTTTTATATTCATTAGTTACAAAATTTTTTATTATATATATAGTCAAAATAAATATTTTTAGTTATATGACACGGACTTAAAATTTTATTTTAAAACAACTTAAAAAGTGGTCTCAGTGAAAAAGATGAAGACGTTTATTTTAAGAGACCCGAATTTAAATTACTTTGTCAAAAATTAAAAATATATATGAACATATAATACTTTAAAATTATTTTTTAAAAAAATATTTTAAAAATATTAAATCTTTTGCCGCTTTTTCTAACGAATATATATGACACGGACTTAAAATTTTATTTTAAAACAACTTAAAAAGTGGTCTCAGTGAAAAAGATGAAGACGTTTATTCTAAGAGACCCGAATTTAAATTACTTTGTCAAAAATTAAAAATATATATGAACATATAATACTTTAAAATTATTTTTTTTTTAAATATTTTAAAAATATTAAATCTTTTGCCGCTTTTTCTAACGAATATATATTTTAAAAATCAAAAGGATTGTAATTTTTTTTTAAAAGCAGTAAATGATTCACATAGAATTTGGGCTGGCAGTGATTGGGATTGATGGGTGTATGTTTTCCACTCCTCCCTAAAAGAAAGATAATTTTTGGCTCACAATTTCTTGAAAATTGTGATCAAGCAACATTCATTTATTCTTGTGGACCCTCCCCATTCTAGTACAAATTGCATACTCCATTATTTTATATTTAATTTAAAAGATAATTAAAATTACTTGTTAATTTTTTATGAATTTTTCAAATATTTTTTATTGTCTCGAAATTCTCTATAATTTGTAATTTGATGGTGTTTGTAAAATATAGGGAAGTATGAGGTTTAAATTAGGGATGGCAATTTGATCCGAATCTGATCCGAATCCGATTCGATCCGAAAGAATTTATCCGATTCATATTCGATTGAAAAAAATCCGAATCCGAGAAAAATGTCCGAGTCCTAATAGGAGATGGGTTGGATATGGATCATGCCAAGATCCGATCCGAATATGATCCAAATCCGATCCAAATTCATGTCCGATCCGAATCCGACGCATCCGATCCATATCCGAGCCCGAATCAAAACATTTAGGATTTTTAATTCCTTAAAACAAAACATCATGTATAATATTTACATTAAAACAAGAAGACAACATAAATAAAGTAAAAAAGTTAAACTAAATACATTAAAAAAACATAATTACATATATTTTTTAAATAAGAACATAAATATATATATTAGGTAATTTTGAATAATGGTAAAAACAAAATTAACTTTTTTTATATATATATATATATATATATATATTAAAAGTGATAATAAAATATAAATGTGTTAAGAATGTAAGTTAAATAATAATAATATTTATTATGATTTATATATATTAATATCATATAGTGTAATATATCTATTTATATCATATGCATGTATAAATAAATATGAAAAAGATAAATGCAAGATCAAGTTATAGATAAATAAACAATAAAATAAATACAATAGAGAAACAAATAAATGTAAATATCAATGAATTACTAAAAATTAAGGAAGTTAATGAGTGCAATAGTAAGTAATGTGCAATCGATAAATAAAGTTATATATTATGCTAAAATTATGAATTAAAATAGAAAGTAATTTAAAACCATAAACAATAAACACAAAAAATTAAATGTAGTCAACAAATAAGGGATAAAAATGAACAAGTGTAGAATTAAATAACATAAATTAAATGCGTAAGAAATTAAATATATAAAATTATGGACTGGTTTGCACTAAAATAAAATTATTAGAGGGCCAAAAAATAATATACCCTAAATACGCTAAAATTCGCGAATCTACCCTTCAAACTTAGGTCAAGACTAGGGATGACAATTTAATCCGAATTCAAAAACTCTGATCTAAATGCGGTTGAAACAAATCCGAATCCGATCCGAAAAAATCCGATCCAAAAACAATCCGATCCAAATCCGTTTGAAAAAAATCCGAATCTAAATCCGAAAAAAATATCCGAGTCCGATTGTAATGGATTCGGACTTAGATTCTATGCAATCCGATCCAAATCCGATACATTGCCATCCCTAGTTTAAATGTGGTTGACGCATGAAAAGAAGAAGCAAAAAGATAAAGTGGAAAATAATTAGTAGAAAAAAAAACCAAAATAAAGAAATGGGGAATAAAGGCAAAGGGATGGGATAAACTCAAAGAATAAAGTGGTTTCAATAATAATTTTATTAAAAAAAGGTAATACTAATTCCCCAACTAAGTTGTGGAACACAAAATTGAAAAAGAAAAAAAAAACTTTGCATCTCAAATTAATACCTAGAGGCACATTCTGAAATAAGATGCCCTACTTCTAAAAGAATTTGATTTTTAGATTCGAATCTGATTTTTTTTAAAGTGTAACTATTTTGTAATTATATTTAATATTTATAAAATATTTACTTTATATTTAAAATAAGATTAAAATACGTGAGAATATTTTTTAGTAATGTTAATGCAATTTTATGATAATATTTTTTTATTTTTTTAATTATTGATAAATTCACGTACAACATACAATAAATCTGTTTGAACTGGTATAAAATAATTTTTAACTTATATAGTTCAAGTTTTACTTTTCTCTGATTTATAAGTTAATACTTATTATATATTTATATATATATATATAATTTTACAATAATTGAGTATATAAAAAAATATTTCATGTGGTAAAAGAATTGTTTTCATAAGTTATTCTAATTTAAGGTTCGAAGGTGTAGTATAGGGTTTAGATTTTATTGTTTATAGTTTAAGATTTCTTATTTTATGGTTAGAAATTTAAAATTTATATTGTGAAGTTGAAATAGACGTATTTATGTAAAAAAATTATATTGTTTGTTCATCAAATATTTTTTAATATATTAATTTGAGTACATGATAATATATGTTTATACTTTTTTAACCTTTTGACAATGCTCAAACATATTAATATATAAAATCATTTTTATCTTTAATTATATGAACCTTTCAATTATATTAATAAATAAAATATTTATCTCGTTAAAAGAAATGAAAATGGGATTCTTTATAATAAATAATTCACATGATAAGCATTGTACCTCCCAATTTTTTCCACAATATTCCAAGTGAACATTGATCAGATTCAGATATCACCCTTTATTTATTTAAAAAAAATAATCAACAAAAGTTAACTTAAACCCTAATTTTGCAATAAATCATATGTTATATTTGTAGTAAAAAGAGGCAGATGATTTTTTTGGGGTAATATGATTGTCCATCTTATAATATTTATGTTCGGGGTGCGAGGTTGCCTCTTCCAATAATAGTATTTTTAAAGTTTGAACTCGCGTCTTCACTTTAGTAGTGCAATGTGCTTTACCAATACACCTAACATTTTTTTAGTAGATACAATGATTTTTTATCCGTTGGTATTTATGCTTATACTTTAACATGTGATAATACTACCAATTAGTTAACAATGTCAATTTTTTCATTTAAGTATTAATATGAATTTTTCTTTTTAAAATATCTTCAATAAGATTTTAATATATTTTTAGAACAATTAATTATTTAAAAATCTATATACATTTTATTATATTAAAACTCTGATTATATTCAAAAAAATCAATAAGGACTTTAAATAGGGAGTAGGTTCTCATATTATTTTCTCTATCAACGAGACTTAAACTTGTTTATATATGAAAATAATAATCTTCTAACATTAAGAAACTGGAATAATGTGTCAACAAAGGTTGAAACAAGTAGTTAAGTTTTTCTTTTTTTATATTTCTCTTCCTTTTTAAATCATGAGTTCAATACCTAGTAAGAATTTTTTTTCTTGCCCTAAGTTGTAGGTACGGTTAAAAAATAATGTAAAAATCAAATTGGCGGTCAAACAAATTAATTTATCGATATAATAATTAAATAAAAATTTAAAATTTAAAAAATAATTCAAAAAATAAGATTTTTTTGTTTAACCACTAGTTTTATGATTTATTGGCTGTAATCTAAATCGGATTTTGCAAAGGCTTATTATGGTAGTTACCCTTTCAACCTAGTTTTCTTTATTAACAACGTCGTGATTCAAAATCTTGACTATAATTAAAGGATTTAACGCCTCATTCCGTTATACCCACTTATTATTAGTAATTAAAAATCATTTCAATTAGATGAACCAATAATTTTCTATTTCAATTTATAATTCTATTTAATAATTTTTACTTTATCTTATCAAATTATCAATTTTGAATTAAACCAATTGATTTAATTCAATGGATTCAGACAAATACTAAGGTCAGAGTTTGAAAATGTAAAGAGATAAAAAGGACAAGACAGATTAATAGGGGAGCATGATGTTCAGCTGAGCCAAATTTAATATGCTTGAGAGAATAATAAATGAAAAGCCACGTGTCTGCTATATGTTGGATGTTTCCCATCAATCATAGTTTTCAGATTTCCCACCTTATTTATACCTCCTTCATCACTCCCAAACCACTCTTTTTCTCTCCTCCACCACCCTGAGTTGTTATATTACTATACTGAGTCACAGTGCTCTTTCCTTTTCTTAGTTTCAAAGGGAGACAGACACTGAGTCAACACAGTTGAACTCACTTTGGAAACACTATTTTACTGGTCTGCTCTAGGTGGGTTTTGAGTTTGCTTCTTTCTTCTTTACCAGTTGACCTATTATGGACATTTTAGTGTAGTGGGTCATCCTTCTTCTTTGTCTCCTTTTTCTTTATTAAGTTATTTATGGGATTTGGGGTTTTCTGTTCTCTGTCTCCTAGGAATTAGGGTTTGGTTTTAAAAAACAAAGCTCTTTTTATACTCTAATCATTTTTGGGTCTTATAAAATAATGGAACTTTCCAGTCAAGAAGGGGAGATCCCCATTCCTTTGAACAATACATATGGTGGGGGACATGGGCACGGGCACGGGCACGGGCACGGGCACGGGCACATGGTCCATCATGATCCGGCTGCACCCCAAGTCTTGTCCAATGGCCCTTCCTCCTTGTCCGTAATAGAAGACCACGTGCCCTACAAGAAGCCGGTGAGGTACCGCGAGTGTCTGAAGAACCATGCTGCCGCCATGGGAGGGAATGCCACCGATGGGTGCGGCGAGTTCATGCCGAGTGGGGAAGAGGGCACCATCGAAGCACTGACTTGCTCCGCCTGTCACTGCCACCGGAACTTCCACAGGAAAGAAGTGGAAGGCGAGCCCTTTTTAAATGATTATTGTTACCCGTTGCACGGTGTGAGCGGCAGAGTTGGGAGGAAACTGCTTTTAGGTCACCCCCACGGGTACCCTACGGGTACTCTCATACACTCGAGAGCAGCACTAGCACCAGCACCAACGCCCCACCAGATGATAATGTCCTACAACATGGGGGGCTCCCTCCCTTCAGAGTCCGATGAACAGCCGGAAGATGGCGGTGGGGTAGTCGGCGGTGGCAGGCCACTCCAACTGATGAAGAAAAGGTTTAGGACAAAGTTCAACCAGGAACAGAAGGATAAAATGCTCAACTTTGCAGAGAAAGTCGGGTGGAAAATCCAAAAGCAAGAAGAATCAGTGGTGCAACAGTTCTGCCAAGAGATTGGTGTCAAGAGAAGAGTCCTCAAGGTCTGGATGCACAACAACAAGCACAATCTAGCCAAGAAAAATCCATCTGATCCCACAACCGCCTCTACCGCCGCCGCCACCACCACCACCACTGCTGCATGCTGATCCTCAGTTTTTTTCTTAGTATAATACGTGTTTCTTTTCCATTTAGTTTATTTTATCCGGTTTGGTTTACGTTTCTTCAATGCCTGTGTTTCAGTTAACATTAGAAATTATTTCCATGACCATGCATGCACTGCATAAATGGATATAATATGGAGGATCAATTTTCCTAATGGAGTATAATTTTATTACATATACAATTACTTGCAATATAATGTCTGGTCTGAGGAGAGTTCACCTTGTTTTACGTGTTCTGCAACACTATCTACTATCCATATTTGGTGGTCTGAACTTTGAAAAAGTAAATTTCATTTATTTATTTCGTCTGAATTTGGAGAAAGAAAAGAAAGTACATATCCTTTCTTCTGAAAACCATGATACATGTTTGTTTGTTTGTTTGGTTTCAGAATCTAGCAAGAACAAGATCAGATCATTAATGTTTACTTAATCCAAATATATATATATATATATATATATATATATATATATATATATATATATATATATATATATATATATATATATATATATATATATATAATTAACAGTAAATGCTATGCTAAGCTAACTCACCAACCAGAGCTTCTATATTGTCTTTCCTTTCCACAAAACTTGGATTCTCTTTTTTGCTTCTATGGAGCTGTGCTATGTAAGGTGCGATGAAATCTTTTGCCTCTTTTTGGACCTCTACTTATGCCTCATGCTTAAAATTGGGTTTAAGGTTTAGGGTTTTAGGTTAAAGTTTAAGAAATTTAGGGTAGGTGTGTTTTTAGGATATAGGGCATAGGATTTAGGATTTAGAATTCAAGATTAGGACTTAAAATTTAATTTTATAATGTTTATTAGTGTTGAGACATAAATAAGAGCATTGAAAAGGGGCAGAGGATTTTTATCCGGCAAGGTGTGTACTTGATATGAACAAATTTTCTTTAATTTGGTGTTTGTTCTTCAATCATCATTCAAGCCCCAGGCAGCATTTTCCATTAATATGACCAAACCTATGTTTCCTTTTTCCATCAAATTAACTTAGCTTAATAGATCTGTTTGAATTATTCCCTACTGTTCCACTTCTGTAATAATGATGTTTATTTTTCTTTACACCATGCATCGTCTTCTAAATTTATTACAATTTCTTTTTTTTTCTCTTTAAGATAATTCAGAATCCTTTCCCTTCATCTTTTCTCTTTTCCTCACATCATCACATCGTTAATGATTTAATTGTTCAGTGAAAAAAATTTAATTCAAAAAGTTTAATTACAAAACTGAAACCTTTTAATAATTCAATTAACAGAAAAAAGGCAACACTTAAAGTTTAGTGACTAATTGTGCAGTATACCCTAAAAATAATTGACCATTTCTGTGCAAAAGGTTTTATGTCATATAAATAGGGGTTATGCACATCTTATCAAATGTATAATGAGGATAATGATTTTCTAATCTATCAATTGCTGTGAAATGGAGGCTGTGGTGGTGGGGCAGAGAAGGGATAGTGTAAAAGGAAAGGTTAATTTATATAACTTTATTGGCAGCTTTGAATCTCATGCCGATGCCCTTTAGGCTTTAAGTCAGTCCAGACAAATTTTTACAAGTGATGATAATGCCTACTCTTTCTGCTTTTTGTTCCCAAATATTCAAAGCTCAAAGCTCAAAGCTCAAAAACCGGGGGATGATTCTATCAAGGCTAATACAGTCACGCGCAGGGATGAACCGAGGGATTAAGAGCAGTTGAATTCTCTGAAAATTTTAAATTTTTATATATTTTAAGAATTTTAATAATTTATGTATAATTTTATCAATTATAAAAAATTACATCATTTATCATAAAATCTAGCGTTCGTCCCTGCCCGTACTCACTACTACAACCCACCATCTCCCTTCTCTTTCAATACACAATTTAGTTTGCACCAAATTGGTTTGCACCTTCACTGAAAATGGAGGGAAGAAATGGTGGGAAATATCTTCTCTCAAGAGTTGGGGTTTGGTCATAATAAAATTGCATATGATATGTTTCAGGCTTTTCTTTGCTTGGATTAAAGAATTGCAGGGATTCTGTCCACCAAATTGATGTTGCTGTGGTCCATAAGCTATGAACATCAATTACATGTGAAGCAAACACCTTTCATCTCAATTCATTTTCTGTTATAGTTTAGGGTGAATATACATTTTAGTAGTTGGACCTTTATTTTAATGTTCGATTTAGTATCTAAACTTTTTTTTCTACAATTGGGTATCTTATCTTGGATTTTTGGTTTGACTACTTAGTTTTTATAGTTTATGTTTTTGTCCAAGTGGTAAGCAGCTTGGTATCGCTTAAAATAGGTCTCGAGTTCGAGTCCTTGTGTATGTAGAAAATCCCCCTGGGAGACTCACCCACCAAAGCTAGGTGTGCAACGCGAGTCGGTCCGAATTAGTCAGGGCAAAGCCCTGAAAAGCGAAAGGGCAACAAAAAAACTTATTTTAACATATTTGAACCATAAAATCAAGTTCAGAACGACACAATCAAATAGGACGTGGGAGGGGCCCTGACCTCTTCCGGCCAAATTTTATAGTTTAAATTCTTATTAGGTCTATATTAGTTTTGAAATTAAATAATTAAGTCCTAATGACATTTATTTATTTTTGTTTAAATATTTCTTAGGTCCCTGCCACTACACCAGATTTCGTATATAGCGGCGCTTTTGGTGGCGTTTTTAAGAAAAACGCCACTAATATTTTACTTATCATGGCGTTTGTAGCACAACCGCCGCAAAACAACAAACTTCGCGGCGTTTGTAGCAAAAACGCCGCTATAGAAAAACATATAGTGGCGTTTGTGTAGAAAACGCCGCAATAGGTAGAGTTTTAGCGGCGTTTGATTTTACAAACGCTGCAATAGGTCTATTTTTAGTGGCGTTTGTAATAAACGCCGCAATAGATCTAGTTCTAGCGGCGTTTAAAAAACCAAACGCCGTTAAAAGTATACCTATAGCGGCGTTTGTTTTTACAAACGCCGCTATAGAAAAATGGAATAATTTTTTTTTATTTTAAAACACGGTATAAACGGAAAAAGGAAAGAAAATAGTAAAAAGCACAGAGTTAAATCACAGAATTTTAAAACCCATCCAAGCCCCTGTTTTCTCTCAAACCATAGTGCCGCCGTCATTCTCCACGTCGTCGCCATCGCTCCGGTGATCACTCCGGCAAGCCAAAGCCACCAAGATGAAGCCGTCGTCCCCTTGTCCATTTCTAAGGATTTAGTTAGCAAAGAAGGGGCACGACATGACGCGCAAAAGAGCCCAATGGCTCCGACGTTGCAAGGGTCGGATCTGCGCTATCCACCGTTGGATGGTCTTAGTTCCGAGGTATGTCACTCCCCGATGCACGGACCACATTTTGACCGTTCGGATCGCTGGTCAGAGACTCCGGCCACCGGGAGCCACCATGGCCGAATGGATAAGTTCATCTTCTATTTTCCTTTCTTTTCTCCTTTCGATGTTTCTTCATCTTCGATTTTTACCTTTCGATGTTTCTCCTTTCGATTCAATTTGTGAATGTTGTAATTGTAGGCTGATAGGGAGTTGGCTTCCAATGGGAAGTCCCCGGAGAAATTGAAGGGAGCTGGACGGTAAGGAAGCCATAATAACTGATATAATCAAAATTGTCGCTGCATTTGGTAAGTTAAAATTTCCCGTTTTGAATGTATGGTTCAAATTTGTTTCATTTCAACTGGTATTTCTAGTCTATCCTTGATGAGTTTTCTTGTTATCATTAATGCCCTTATTTTGTTCTCTTATCATTGCAGTTTAAGTGAGAATTCGGAATGTTCCTACGAATGGTATATAATGTCGTCAAATATAGGGTTAAAAGCTTAAGCTTTGCTTGAGCTGTTGTCTTCTTTCATTTAGAATGTAAAATGCAGTGTCAAAGTCGAAAAAGGAGTACTTGTGATGTGCTCAGTGTGTGCCAAAACTTCAAATTTATTTCAAATTTATTTTGTTTACAATTAGCCTCGTTATAAGCATACCTGTTCAATGACCTATCTTGACAAATCTTATTGTCAACATCTACGAGAATAATGTTTCAAAGGATTTTTTTAGCTTCATTAGGATCTGAAAGAAACTGGAACATTTATTATTCGTGATTGGAAGAGCACATCAATTGGAATTCATTTTTTTTCTTCATGCAAGTATAAAGGTGAACCTTTTGGTTTTAACTTCTGATTATTTGTTTCCTTGGAGACCTATGTTTGTTTACCAACTGATTCATACCCTGAAACTTATCTGGTATTTTTTGTAGGCTTTGTTAGATTGACTTGGATAATCCTCTGATGGATCTATCAGACTTTAGCCTGTTTTCCACACACACACATTCTCTTACTGATTTTAGCACGCGACATTTTGTGCTCGATTTAATATATCTTGTACTTTTCTGACTTTGTGTTTGAATGTGTGTTGTCATAGGGTTTCTACTTCACTCGCTAGTTACTGTTGTTTTCATAAGATAATAAATACTCCCACTTTGATTTTGACAGTCTTTCCAGCAAAAGAGTTTATGGATGCCGAGAGATGGTGCATGCCTAACTAGTGGAGGGATAGGTTATGATGATTCTTCAAAATCTGAAGCAAAGCAGGGTCATCAATGGTTTATGGATGCTGCTGCACCAGAATTGTTCAGCAACAAGAAGCGAGCTATAGAATCCTTTAACAGACAAATCGAAATCTTGGAGTGCTTCTGATTCAAAGAAGGAGCCCGCAGGTCCTAAAGATGGGCAAACAGCTAATATTGCAGCACAAACATTTACCTTTCGAGAGCTTGCCACTGCCACAAAAAACTTTAGGCCGGAATGCCTTTTGGGACAAGGGCCGCTTAGAGAGTACAGGACAGGTTCGTTACAGATGCTTGATATAAATGCCAATGACTGTGTTTTAACTTTTAAGCATGTCAAAAATGCTCAATGTGTACAATTACAACTTTTATTGTGCGTTTGATAAAGGGTGTAAAGAATGTAAATTGTGTAGTTTAGTATAAGCTATAGTAATTGTTTTTATTTGCAGGTAGTTGCTGTTAAACAGCTCGATAGAAACAGCCTTCAGGGAAATACTCGTTGAAGTTCTAATGCTTAGCCTCTTACACCACCCAAACCTCCTTTTCTTGCTTAGGTCGATATTGATATTTAGGGAAAATGTTGCGTACTCCCTTGACTTATTTTGCAGTTGCTGGAGGCACTGGATTGAAAACTTATGCATGATTTGAATTTTGATGATTTAATTTTTGCGATGAAAATTTTCTAAATTTTCTTGCTAACCTCTCTCTCTTTTCTTACTTTTTTTAATTGTGTAGTGAAACTTTGTGTCTGTTTATAGCTCAATTATAATTATCTTTGTTTAAATTCTCAGGTAATAGGGGTTGGGATTAATATTGAGTGGGGTTTGCTCATGGCTAATCTTTTCGAAGACTGTTTTGGTTGTCCTATTAGTTAGGTGACCTAAGGCAGATGTGAAGTCACTTGCTGGGTCATTCCATTTCAAAAGTAGTGAACGAGCTGAAAGAAGAAAAGTGGCAAGCGAGCATGTTGTCATTATGATTTTTTTATTTCTTTAGTTTAAGGTTGGGCTTTAATGTACCTATTTTTTTTATTTCTTTAGTTTATGGACCACATTCAAGGGGATAGACTTTAATGTAATACATTTTTAATTTATTATATAATATGTATGCTTTATTTGATTTTTTTTGAAATATGATGTTATTCGCGGCGTTTGTAGAAAAAACGCCACTATAGAACATGTTCTTTCGGCGTTTGTAAGCACAAACGCCGCTACAGAACTTGACTTTTTGCGGCGTTTGCTAAAACATACGCCACTAAAGAACACGTATTCGCGGCTTTTGTATTTAAAAACGCCACTATAGAACATGTTCTCGCGGCGTTTGTAAACACAAACGCCGCTATAGAACTTGACTTTTTGCGGCGTTTTCATAAACAAACGCCACTAAAGAACACTTATTCGCGGCGTTTGTGTTTACAAACGCCGCTATAGATCCTGACTTTTTGCGGCGTTTTTTAACTAAAAACGCCGCGAACTATTGCGGCGCTGCTTTAAGCGGCATTTTTTGCGGCGTTTTTCTAAGCGCCGGGAAAGTTTTTAGCGGCGCTAAAAAACGCCGCTATAGGGTTAAAAAACGCCGCTAAAGATCTGTTTTGTTGTAGTGTGTCAATTTTGACATTAAACAGTTTGTCCCTTTTAAAATTGTGTCCTAGACTTCTAGTTTCATTTTTGTAAGTTCATGTACTAATTTAAACCAAAAAGTTAAATCTGAGTATCTATTTAGACCAAAAAATCTAGATACCAAACTCAACTTTGAAATAAAGTTTAGTTACCGAATTGTATATCCATCCTAAAAATACAATTCTGTTTATTTACCCCATTCAAGAAATTAAAATATATATCTTGTACCATGTAATTTCAGAGACACATGGTCTCTTTTATTATATATATTTGAACATGTATAAAAGAAGAAGGAAACTCATGATCAAATCTGCTGTGAAAGTATAGGGTTTGAAGAAAAGCATTTAAATAGCAATGAGTGGAAATTGGGGTAAGGCAGAATGATTGGTGGATTGGTCGGAATCCTGACAGTAGAAGAAAAGAAATTTCCCATCTCCTGGACATTTCAAGCTTAAGGAACATCTTTATGTCTAGTTTTAAGAACAAGGAACATCAACATGATCCCTTTAAGGTTTCCAATTCTCCTTATTTGTTTGCTTTCAAATAATACGTGTTAAATTGCTCCAATTATGGGAGAGCATTCGAATGAATTTACTAAAAGCTTTTGAGTTAGTCGATTTGAGAAGTTTTGTTTTATCATTTTAACTCAATTTAAAACCTTATTAAATAGGGTTTATTAAAATAAAGTTTAATTTGAGACGAATAAATTTGATCGAATTAAGTTAAAAATAAATAAATAGTTCAAATTAAAATCATGTTGACAATATGATTAGATTACAAGCTGGTGCATATAAATAAAGACTATGTATTTGAAAACTCTTTTCAAAGCAAAATAAGAGAAAGTAAGTAAATAAATAAATAGGTCAAACCAAACCTTCGAGCTAGATGTGAATACATGCTTACAATCATTGTTTATTGTTTGTGATTGAGTTATAGCAATGATCATTTGTCAACGTGCCTTTATTATTATTATATATATTTTTATGTTAGTGTTGGTGGGTTTTTTTTATCTTTCATTATCGATTAATGGTGTTGTTCGTATCTATATTTTATTTGAGTATTTTGGCTGAGTTTTTTAATATTTTCCTTGTATGGTCCTTTTATGATCACAAGTGCTTAATTTCTTGTTTCAATGATTATAGAAAAATATCCAGGTTATTTATTTATGTCACTTTTATGAGTGTAAACCATCATTGTAATTTTAAATATATTTTTTAAATAAAACTAGCGGCAAACTTTTTTTTCTCAGCAATTTGATCATTTACTTGTTTAAGCCTCGAAATTATAGTTCTTTAAAAAAACCCTACAATTTAACATTTTATTGATTTTTTAGAATTGTATATACGTTATTAATTTTTTATTATAAATTTTGGATTTTTTTTAAAAAAAATTATTGAAGATTGTTTCGGAGTTTTGTTGTGAATGGTCAATTTGCATTTTTTAAATTGACAGGGATCTAATGGGTATTTATACCAATTTATTATTCTATTTATTTCGATTTATAAAAATTCAATTGACTTAAAAAATCAAATAACTTGAATAAATCAAAAACAAAAACCGAATAACTTAAATAAATAATTCAAAGTATCAAATAACTTGATTCTATTAATTCAAAGTTCAATTTTTTCAAATCAGATCGAGTTTTGCTTACTCATGGTATTAGTTTAAAAGGGACTGAATCGTTTATATTCATCTAGTATAAGGACCTCATGCATATTTATTCCTTAAGATTTGTAGCCGATATGAGAAGAGGAAGAAAAAAGAAGAAAAAAAAGGATGGTAGATAATTGATTTGATTTGCAAATCAAGAATGATTTGATGTGTTAAAAGGAAGCTTTGGTTACCTAAGACAAGGCCAAAAAAAGGAGAGATTGATTTGTTGCTTTAATTATTTGAGATTAAAAAAAGGTAATACAATTAATGGGAGGGACAACTTTATGTTGTGTTGTTTTGATTGAAGACAAATCTCCCCTTGGCCTCACTTCTATTAAACTAAGATGCATACTTTTTAATCCATTATTATTATTTTTATGAAGAAAGAAAAGTTTGTTCTTTGTTATCAATATACTAACAATTATTTGGTCTCATACAATACAATATTAGTTCCTTCAGAGGATGTTGGAAGTTCGAACTTGAGTGTTGTGAATGAAGTATATTGGGTTGGGAGAGTCGTTCTTATAACGGGTCCCTACGATATCTGATTCAGATTAATCAGCCAATAAATTATATATAAGTAATTATACAAAAAATCAATATTATTTTTCCAATAATATTTCATATAATCGTTACAAACGTTATAATTTTTTAGTTCCTGTGGATGCCCTACGATTCTGAGGCGATTCAAAAGATTACTCCACCCGACATTCTGGCTCACCAGCACGTATGACTTTCCCGAGTGCCGCTGATTAACTATGAAATTGTCGTGTAGCATCCTACGGATCGGGTTCTTCGACAGTTTGGGTACGTCTAAGGGGTTCTGCAAGTGGAACCACCAAATTTGGACGAATTCCACCATCAGACGCGCCAGGGGAAGACGGAGATTGACTGGGCCCATTACCACGCTGTCTGGATTGAGCTTTGGCTTGACCGATATGCCAATCGCCCATGCATCCTCCGACCCATTAGGGATTGGGCCAATTCGGTCACTTTTGATTACTTTCAGTGGTATGGGCTCTTTGGGAAGCAGCATATCCTTACTCCCGAGGAGCGTGAACGACAGCTTGACGAGGCTCCCCGAAACAACCCACGCCCCCAACGTCAAGCGAGCCAGAGGCAGCGCGGTCCGACCGCGAACTGACACTGCAGGGGCCTCATCTTCTGCCACATCATTTCAGAATTTGAGTGGTCCTTCAACGTTCCAACAAATAAGGCCTCCACCCGACTTCGGCTTCTCCGATGCCTACCGTCCCCATATGTCGACGAGTGATCCATCGTTGATCGATATTCCACTGTTGGCATCTCAGTTTGACTTTAGCATTGTCCAGCAAACGCCGCCGGGAAGCTTGTGTTACTCCCCGCCCGGGCCCAACAGAGGTCCGCGTATCGCAGATGATGATGATGATGATAAGGACGAGGAGGATGCCGCACAACTTGTTCGGAAGAATCAAGATCGGGATCGTCCTCCACCCGACTGCGGAACGGGTGGACATACACGTCATTAGCCTTTTTTTTCTAATGGATATGTACTTATGTTTTTAATATATTTATTCGAGACATTTGTTTTTTTTTTGTAAATACCGTATTTTAATTTTCTTTATCTATTATAATTAAATTTTTAAATGTTTATTTAATTTTGATTTTTATTATTTTTATGCGATTACTAAACCAAAATTATCAATTGTTCTCCAAAGACAATTTCATTCAAAAAATGATGATACCATAGGGTTTTAGAAGCCATTTTAAGTCAGTTTAGAATGGACGAAAATTGACCGTGTCAGTACTACGAACACAAACTCGATGAACGTTAAAAATATATGATTTATAAGCCCGAAATTGGGCTCGAACAGGCCTACGATGGAATATCGATAAAAAGAAAGAAAGAAAATTTGCTCGTCTTTCTCTCTTATCTTCTTCTTTTTAGTCCTTACTACAACCCTATAAGCACCTTGTTTATACCTCCTTCATCACTCCTAAACCACTCTCTTTCTCTCCAGTCTTCTCCACCACCCTGAGTTGTTAAATTACTATACTGAGTGACAGTGCTCTTTCCTTTTCTTAGTTTCAAAGGGAGACAGAAACTGAGTCAACACAGATGAACTCACTTTGGAAATTGAAAAATTATTATACTGGTCTGCTCTAGGTGGGTTTTGGGTTTGCTTCTCTCTTCTTTACCAGTTGACCTATTATGGACATTTTAGTGTAGTGTGTCATCCTTCTCCCTTGTCTCCTTTTCTTTATTAAGTTATTTATGGGATTTGGGGTTCATGAAACAAGGGTTTTTTGTTCTCCGACTCACTACAAAAAAAATTTAAATTACTGAGGAAAAGATTATGACGGATTTAAAACCCGTCATAATTTACCGATAAAAATAAATTTTTCCGTCACAAAATTGTGGAAGATTGTAATTTTCGACCGAATAATTTTTTTCGTCGGAAATTTTATTCGTTTTGATTAAAATAATATTAATTTCATTTATGACGGAACATTTATTCCGTCGAAAATTTTATTCACTTTATAAATAAAAAAAATACTGATTTAAATTGTGATGGAACACTTATTCGGTCGGAAAAAAATAAAAAAAAAACAATTATTCCATCATCACAACAATACAATAGAAAAATGCATCTTGAATTTCAGATGGTACTTACTTTTAGCTTTCTAATTTTACTTCAAATTTTTGAATATTATCTGATGTTTTCTTGAACTATGATATTTTTATACTTTTATTTGTTTATCAATGGAAAGACAACAAAGTTAGTGCGTTTTTCCTCCCTTAAGATTTAGAGGGGGATTTTTAAAGACGACCACTTTGTTTATTACAAAAAAATATTTTAAATTAACACTTTACTATAAACATAGAATATAGAGTAAACATGTTACTTGTTCTGGTTTTAGGAGTTTGAAGTATTATAGTTGATTTATCAGTAGTCACACTTACAAATTCTCTCTTTTCTCCTACTCTCACTGTAACCAAATGCTTTAATATTGGCAGCGAAAGAGAAAGAGTAAGAAAAGATTGTTGGGTCATGTTTCTATATCTATATATTTCTTCTTTTTTGGTGACTATATTTAATTATAGATTCTGATCATGTTTTTGTTATGCTTCTGCAATTTGGGTTGAAATTAAGTATTCATTTAGACGGATGATTGGAACAATCTTAGCTGTAACAATGGTCTTTTTTCTTCCTAGTGTGTGCTTTAAAGGTAGTGTTTGTTGTGTCTCTATTGAATAGTTAGACTTTCAACTATCAAGCTACTTTCTTAGATTTGCCCACTTCTGTTTTAGTGAGATTTTTATGCTTTTGATTTATGTTCAACTTGTAAAACCTTGCCTTAGGCTGATAGAGAGACCTGGTCATGGTGTTTCGGTACGGGTGAAGGTGTTTTGGAATACTTTGGCTATTAGAGAGACATGTTTCGATACTGGTCTCGAAACGCACCCGAATACCGAAACGATCAACACCGTTTCGATACGGGCGTTTCGGTACGAAGGTCAGCATTCCGGAACGATTGACCGTTCGTCTGTGCATTTCAATTGTTTCAAGTTCTCATGTTTTACATTTTAGTCCTGAATGTTGTGGTTGCAATTGCTTGAGCTTGAAATGTCCTTTTAAGCTGAAATTTGACAGAGAGACATGTAATATGACTAATTACCTATAGGTAAACTTAAAATCTGCAAAGTTCTTATGTTTTACAAAATTTATATTTTGGTCCTTAAAAGTGTATGTCTTGCAATTGAGTCCTTAAATGTTTTCTGATCGCTGTGCTTTTCTCTCCCATGATTCTTGAGTATTCACATAGGCTTAATGTGCATCTAGAAAGGTTAAAAAGAAAAAAAATGGGTCGTTAATCAAGGTTGACTTTCGGGTTGACTTTAATTTTCCCCGTGTAATCTTCGTAGTTCGGGTCAAGCGTCTAAGCCGGGCTAAGGGGGTTACATACCTTGTTTATTACAAAAAAAATCTAAAATTAATACCTTACTTTAAATATAGAATATACAAAAACTTAGATAATATTGGTTAAAACTACAATTTATTACTACCGATTTTACTAAAAATTTAAACAATAAACAAAAACATTATTCTTCTATTTTTTATTTGATAATTTAAAATCTTAATTTTTACTTTTGATTGTTAAACAATGTGGAATGTGAAATGTGGTCCGCTTTTTTATTTGATAATACTAGTTTTTTTAGTCATGGCTTTTCTTATTTCAAGTGATTTCAAAAGAAAACTCGGTAATGATGTCGAGCATAGAAACTATTTTTAGTCATGGCTCGTTATTCTAATAAACACTATTTTTATAAACATTAGTGCATCCTATGAATAAATTATGTAGCGAGTGTCAAGTAGTGGCTGCTTAGAAACTATGCCCGATCCTTACTATTTCTCCAACCAAATTTCATTTATTTCTTCTCAAAAGCGAAGTTTCGATTTTGTAATTCAAATATGAAACACTACATAGAATTTTATGTGCATATTTAAATCATTGGTTAAAATATCTTAATAATTTCAATAGATATCATAAGTGAATATAAAAATATGTGCATATTTGGATTTTATTTCATAACTTAAAAAATTATTTTTTAAAAATGATATTTTAAATTTGTGATAGAATATGTGAATCCATCACAATTTTGTGACGGAATATGTAAACCCGTCACAAGTTTCTAAGAGATCCACGTATTTCGTCACAAATTTATGACGGGCCCACATTTTTCGTCACAAATTTTAAAATCTTTTTTCACCTCCGTCTCTACTTTTCCTCCACTCTACTTTCCCTCCACTCACACATAAAATTTTAAACCCACTCACTTTTTACCCTAATTTTTTTCCTATTTAAACCTTTCTAAACCCGTTCTTCTCTCAATTCTTTCTTTTCATTTCATCTTTTCTTCTTAACTCATTTTTTCTCATCAAAAATTCTTCTCTTAGTTTCATCTTTTTTTACTATCATGTATCAATATTGATGTAAGTTTTAGCTTTTATTCAATGCAACTTTTTTTTTAATATTCACTTTGTTTATTATACCTCTTTTTAATTAATCACTAACATCTTTCATCATATTTTGTAGGTTTCTTGAAAAATTTTAAATGATAACAATTTTTTGGTATGTAAACTTTGTATTTTTTTTATTGAATATTATATTTTTCATGTTTATTATATTTTGTAAACTTTATAGTATGTAAACGATTATAATAATTTTTACTCTCTTTTTTTACCATATATTCATGTTTTTTAGAAATTTTGAATTGTGAAATATATGTAGTAAATTCATATTTAATATTTGCTAATAACGTGAATTTTATTTTTTATTGTATGTTATTATTTTCTTTCTAAAACATTACTAAAATACAATATAAACTTATTACTAGTATTATTATTATTATTATCTAATTTTTTAAATTAATGTAATAATTTGAATTATATTAA
The DNA here is from genome assembly GCA_958450335.1 of Hibiscus tridactylites. Classification (NCBI taxonomy): domain Eukaryota; kingdom Viridiplantae; phylum Streptophyta; class Magnoliopsida; order Malvales; family Malvaceae; genus Hibiscus; species Hibiscus tridactylites. Next base: position 8,697,164 of record OY288269.1, read on the forward strand.
TTATTAATTTTTGGTACATGAATTAAAATTTTGGAGGGAATGTGAAATTTTTCGGGTTGAATCCCGAGAAAATTTTTCTCTTTTTTTAAAAAAATTAATATTTTATTTTCCGACGGAATAGATTATTCCATCGAAAATTAAAAAAATTATTTTTTTAATATTTCTTTATATTCCGACGGATGATGTATGTCGTCAGAAACATAAAGTATTTTTTAATTATAATTTTCCGACGGATTTAAGATTTTCTGTCGGTAAACTTCTGACGAATTTCCGTCGATAAACTTCTGACAGATTATCTTATTTCCTCGAAAATGTTGGTTTCGATCAGCTTTTTATTGACCCCTCTCTTCCCTCAGAAATTCCGTTAATAAATTTAATTTCTGTCACAAATTCCCTCAAAAGTTCCATCAGCAATTACACATGCCTTATAAAATAATGGAACATTCCAGTCAAGAAGGGGAGATCTCCATTCCTTTGAACACTACATATGGTGGGGGGCACGGGCACATGGTCCATCATGATCCGGCTGCACCCCAAGTCCTGTCCAATGGCCCTTCCTCCTTGTCCGTAATAGAAGACCATGTGTCCTACAAGAAGCCGGTGAGGTACCGCGAGTGTCTGAACTCTGAAGAACCATGCTGCCGCCATGGGAGGGAATGCCACCGATGGGTGCGGCGAGTTCATGCCTGGCAGTGAAGAGGGCACCATCGAAGCACTGAGTTGCTCCGCCTGTCACTGCCACCGAAACTTCCACAGGAAAGAAGTCGAAGGCGAGGCTTCTTTAAATGATTATTGTAACCCGTTGCACGGCGTAAGCGGCAGAGTTGGGAGGCTACGGGTACTCTGATACACTCGAGAGCAGCACCAACGCCCCACCAGATGATAATGTCCTACAACATGGGGGGCAGCTCCCTCCTTTTAGAGTCTGATGAACAGTCGGAAGATGGTGGCCGCGTAGTCGGCGGCGGCAGGCCACTCCAGCTGATGAAGAAAAGGTTTAGGCCAAAGTTCAGCCAGGAACAGAAAGACAAAATGCTCAACTTTGCAGAGAAAGCCGGGTGAAAAATCCAAAAGCAAGAAGAATCAGTGGTGCAATAGTTCTGCCAAGAGATTGGTGTCAAGAGAAGAGTCCTCAAGGTCTGGATGCACAACAACAAACACAATCTAGCCAAGAAAAACCCATCTAATCCCATAACCGTCTCCGCCGCCGCCGCCGCCACCATCACCACCACCGCTGCATGCTGATCCTTAGTCTTTTTCTTAGTATAATCCGTGTTTCATTTTCATTTAGCTTATTTTATCCGGTTTGGTTTACGTTTCTTCAATGGCTGTGTTTCTTAGTAGTGGAAAACGTTTCCCAAGGCGAGTTTCAGTTAACATTAGTAATTATTTCGAGTTTTGGCAAATATACATGACCATGCATGCACTGCATAAATGGTTGTGTTTCTTAATATAATTTTTTATTACATATACAATCACTTGCAATATAATGTCACCTTGTTTTACGTGTTCTGCAACACTGTCTACTATCCTTGTTTGGTGGTCTGAACTCTGAAAAAGTAAATTTCATTAATTTATTACGTCTGAATTTAAAGAAAGAAAAGAAAGTACCTGTCCTTTCTCCTGAAAACCAAGATACATGTGTGTTTGTTTGTTTGGTTGGTTTCAGAATCTAGCAAGAACAAGATCAGATAATTAATGTTTACTTAATCCAAACATATAATATAATTAACAGTGAATGTTGTGTTGAGCAAACTCACCAACCAGAGCTTCCATATTGTCTTTCCTTTCCACAAAACTTGGATTATCTTTTTCCTTCTATGTGTGAGAATTCAGGCATAGTTGCCTGAGATGGAGAAGAACGACGGTGAGTGTGAGTAAGAAGAGGAACGGTGATTAGGGATTTTAGAGAGAATAAAAGTAATCTTGAAACTCTTATTAATTGATTGGATACTCTGAATTACAGTGATATTGAGTATTTATAACCCAAAGTAATATCAGCCTAACTAACTAACAAGCCCAACTAACTAATAACAAACTAAACCATACAACTAACTCATTAGTCTAACATTCTCCCTGCTTTCTCAACTTTCTCAATCTTCTTCAACTTCTTCAATGAAATTTTGAATACTCTGAAACTTTGAGTTTGTGAACTGAAATTCTTATTTCATCCGGAATTTCTTAAAACAAACATATACTCCTTGTTTGGTGGCTTACCGAGAATCGAAGAAATTCATTTTTCTTTCGTTCTTCTTTGCTCACCTTCTTGTGCTACAATTTTTATCCAAAATTCCTTCAGAAATCTTTCATTCTTCATCTTCACTGTCTTCATTCCTCACTTATTCGATCATTCTTTTTGTTGGGAGCAAGGCGGTTAAGCTACGAACTCTCGGATGCAATCTGAAGCCCTCTTCCGAGCAAGAAAACATCCTATTTTGTCTGGTTAATGGATTGTAAGGCTGTTAAACACTCGACATTCCCCAGAAATTTTCTTCTACTACAGACCCTTGGCTGTTAAGCAGCAAGTTTCATGTGACCTTGTGAGATAAGTAAAACAGATGATGAAGAATTTCATACTGACATTAACTAAACCTTCCAAACTTGTAGCAATTGTGATCAGCAGTCAACAACAACAACCAACTTATCTTAGAGTCAAAAGAATGAGCAGCTTTCAGTACGAAAGGGCGAAATACCATATTGCATTATGCCAAAAAAACAGAGTTTCCACTAACAGATTGTAACACCAACGAAACTTCAACAGCAACGAATCAGGATGCAAAAACCAGAAGCTATTCCTCATGAAGATCATCAAATCAAATCAATACAGATGGATGCTAAAACTCTTACTGAATGTCGAGCATTCAAATAACCAGTTCAACATTGCAACTTCAGATAAGCAACAAACAAATCTAACATTTGACTGGTTATTCCAAAACTTCTCCTAAAAAAATGACAAATAGTCAATGAATTAATACTAATCCAACTAACTAGCAGAAAACAATGTAGAGTGATTCCAGACAAAATTTATACATCATTGCTAATCCCAAATCAAACACCTCTTCCAGAAATGAACCACCATAAACCAAGCTACTCACTCAACCATGGCACAACAACAATCTACATATCAGACTTTCATCTATAGTATCCACATCCCAACAACTTGTAATCAATTCTGATGGTCAATCACTCGCTTCAAATGATGAATAGGAGGATTACTAGAAATGAACAGAGATCTGAAGCTTCTAGATCGGGAAACTGAACAGATGACTCTCCAGTGGCGATGAAAAAAAGAAAACAAGAAACGACAACCAAATTGCAAGAGAACAGAAAAGGAATTTCAATCGACGGAAGAAACAGAAAAAGAAATCACCGCGCTATTGACTGTTGACGAACGATATGAAAACGTCGTTATCAACGGCTAAAACGGTAGACTGAAGTTTGCGGTGAAGAAAAAGAAACCGATGACGTTGAATGGCAGACGAAGGCTTTCCATCCAAGAACGGCATGAAGTTATCAGCGGCGGAAGAAAAATAAACGACGTCAGGACCGCCGGCGACTGATACCATGTGAGAATGGTGACATCGTTGCCGGAGATGTGACTGACGGTGGTGGTTTGTGAGTAAAAGAGATGAACGGGAAAAGATGAATTTGGTAGAAAATACAGAGTAAACAAATGTGAGAAAATGACAAAGGTAATTTTTAGAAAATTGAACTAATTGGGTGCCACACCCATTACAACATTTTTTGTATTTATAACCCAAACATTACCAAACTATAACGGCCCAAACCATCTAATTAACACTTAACATGTAACAAATTAATTGAAACTAATTTCCAACTAACTACATTCTAACACTCACCCTATTTCTTCCTTTCTTCTGAAAATTCAATCTTCTTCAAATTAAAGAGTGAACAAAACATGAACACAAGATTCAAGTAATTTTCTCCTTTCTTCATTCTTCTTTTTCGTCTTTGAACTCTCTTCTTTTTTCTCCTTTCTTCATTCTTCTTCTTATTAGAGTATATAATCTCAGCTTTTAAAAGCTGGTAATAGCTTGATCAATCTTTGTTTCTACCTTTCCTTGAACGGTTGATCAGCGAATAAGTTCTTCTTCATCTTCTTCACTCAAGCATATATCTTTCCTTGCTCTTCTTTCTCATCCTTATCTTTCACTTGAATATTTTTCAGCTTTTAAAAGCTGGTAATGACAGAATCAGTATCGATGCATCTTCCTTTCCTTGTACATCTGATTTGCTATGTACATCTGTACTATTTGACAGTGTACTTGAAACCGAAGGCAATATCCGAACCATGACGAAAATTGAAACAAGTAAAATGAAACAATAGAACTATTCAACACATCATATCAATCTCTGCTTCCATGATCAACATCAAGCCAACCCTCAAACACATCACATGTGAGAGAAACCAGTGCCTCATGTAAGAACTCTTAACAAGCACCTTGTACTCAACCATTATGACTATGAGCAGTGAAATAAAACTAAACAAAAAGTCCAAGGAACCATAAATTCTTCAATCTTTAACAATAAATCCAAGCAACTGCCATAAAACCATGCCATATCAGAACCAAATCTAAAATATTGGTGCACCTCCTAATCATATTGTAGTCTTGATGGTCAGAGAAAACATATTTACTGAATGAGCCAACACTCAACTTAGTAAACTGTAACATCTCAGCAGAAGAATTTAATTGATCTAGACAACCCAAAATCACCAAAATCCAATCTAAAAACCAATTAATTAAGGGTCACACAATCGGCAAATCACAATTAATCAAGGCACCAATTCTCAGAAATCAAATCACTATAATCCCCAATTAATGGAAAGAAATCAGATCACTGAATGAATCTGAAAATATGTTGAGCATTGTAGAGATTTTTTTTATCCGATGACAATCAAGCAAGAACCAGATTGAAAATATCTCACCAGAAAAAAAACGTGATGCAATAGAACCACATCTGAGAAGCAAATCAATGATATCCGAAACTAAAATATCAAGGGTCGCAACAGATCTGATCATTACCGACAGCGGAGACGATGATGAAACCACAACAGATCAGAGCCACGATAGTAGGATTGCTGATGATGAAATCGAAAAACGTAACTAAATCAACAAAGAAAGCAACGAACGGAAACGAGAAACGCAATCGATCGCCGATTGAGGAAGCGGCAGCAAGATCGCCGGGAAGAAGGCAAAAAAAAACAACGCTAAACTGAAACCAAGAAACAATTATAGATCTGAAACGACAACAGCGGAGCGAATCAGAGGACGTCAGGACCGTTGATGACGAATGATACCATGTGAGAATTCAGGCATAGTTGCCTGAGATGGTGAAGAACGACGGTGAGTGTGAGTAAGAAGAGGAACGGTGATTAGGGATTTTAGAGAGAATAAAAGTAATCTTGAAACTCTTATTAATTGATTGGATACTCTGAATTACAGTGATATTGAGTATTTATAACCCAAAGTAATATCAGCCTAACTAACTAACAAGCCCAACTAATTAATAACAAACTAAACCATACAACTAACTCATTAGTCTAACACTATGGAGCTGAGCTATGCAGGGTGTGTACTTGATATGAACTAATAATTAAACTGTTCTAATTAAGTAAATCTCATTTTTTTATATTCAGTGTACGATACTTATATTGTCTAGACATCTCCTCATCCATAAACCGAATAATATTAGACGCTTAAGCATGTTAGATTTTACGATCTCCTATAAACGATACCAATGACAAAATAAATTAAACTGATTATGGAAGTAGCCATCCCAACCTAGTTCTTTCTATTCACAACGTCGAGATCCAAACCTAACCTATCTCGCTAGACCAACTGATTGTTACTAATTAGAATTCGTTTTAATTAGATGAACCAACAATATATTATTCGAAAATCTAATTATATTTAATTATTTTTATAACTTTTGATTTTATCTTATTAAATTGCCAATTTTAAATTAAACTAATGAATTTGACTCGATTTGATTCCATTCATACAAATACAATCAGAATTAAGTTCAAAGAGTTTGAAAATGTGAAGAGATAAAAAGGACAAGACATAGACATAATAATGGGGGAGCATGATGTTCAGTTGAGCCAAAATTAATATGCTTGAGGGAACAATAAATGCAAGGCCACATGTCTGCTATTTGCCTATTTGTTGGATGTTTCCCATCAATCATAGTTTTCAGCTTCCTCACCTCCACAATTCTTCCCATCCACCTCTTTACAAATGGCAAATATATGTATAAAAAAATTTCACTATCTCGTAATTAAGTCAAATCTAATTTGGATGAGATCTTATAAAAGATTAATAAAGTAATCTTAAAAGATTCGGATTCAATCAAAATATCAACAAATAATTTTCATGAAAGCACACATAAGTTTGCTTATATGTATATGCATGTAATTTTCAGCCAAAACGCCCCTAAAATAGCCCTGCTAAATTTCTCAGGAAGGCACACATATATTACTAAAAATATTTTTGAAGGTGGGTACACATATATCACGCGTGTATCCAAAAATTTTAAGATAAGCACATTTAATAAAATAGATAATTAACGGAAGAAAAAAAATCAAGTTTTATGGTAAATATAATCATTAAAATGAAAAACTAACCGAAGGAATTTTATATTCCAGTGCCCACCCTCCACTTATACAATCATCATAAAGCTCTAACTGCATTGAACTTACGAAGTCCCACACTTCTTCCATAGCTTATCTTTCACTGTCTGCATTGAATTTTATATTTTATATTCCATAGCTTTTGAGGTTGGAGTGAGTGACACGAAGCGGCCAGGGCCGATCCTGACTATTTCTTTTTTTGGCTCAAGGCGAAATTAAAAAAATGTGCCTCTAATTTAATTTTTTTTAAAAATATATAAATATAAAATTTATATTTGTTAAATTAAACAAACAATAATTCATGACGTTAAAAAATTCTCTAAAAAAATGGGCCTCTAATTTAAATTTTTTTAAAAAATATATAAATATAAAATTTATATTTGTTAAATTAAACAAACAATAATTCATGACGTTAAAAAATTCTCAATTGATATGAAAAATCTGGAATATGGTAAATTGATGGTGGTGGAAATTGGGAAGACAGTAGTTTGACAATTTAGTTTGATTTTCTTTTGGATTTTCAGAAAGATATATTTAATGAATGTTTCGTGAGAATTAGAATCATTATTACCGTTAATATAAAAATTTAAAAAGTCAATTAACAGGTTAATAAATTTATGAGCCCCGTCATTTTATTTAGACAATTTTTCTAATTTATTATAAAAAATAAGGGATATATTATATTTTTTTTTTTTTAAATATGGGCCTTGGGCGGGTGGCCCTGCTGCCCCAGTCCAGGTCCAGCCTTGGAAGCAGCACTGAGGCATTGCCCTCAATTTGCAAGTTGCAACAGCGACGCCATGAATATTCCACCGTGACTCGCCTTCGCCAGAGAATCTGCTATCCAGTCTGCCTCACAATCAATTTTTGTGATACGAACCTCCCAAACAAGAGAGCACTGTCGAGCAACCATCGCAATAGAGTTACTCTGTAGGATAGAGTCTTGCTGAATTAGGATATCAACAACATCACTATTATCAGTACAAATCTATGTTGCACCGATACAGATACGGGTACGGGGACGAGAAACGTCAATTTCTAAAATTACAGAGTACGGGTACGGTAAGGGTACGACAAATATAAAATAAAATAATATATATATATATATATATATAATATCTAAAAGAATTAGTAAAAACAAAATGTTAATAAAAATTAAAGTAAAAATAATTGAAAAATATATAATGTACTGACGGTGGTAACATTTTGTTTCCAAAAAAGTTTTAATTTCAGGGTTTAAGGGTTTATAGTTTAGGAGTTTAGAATTTAGAGTATGTAATTAGAATTTAGGGTTTAGTGGTAGGGTATAGGATTTAGAGGTTTAACCCTTAAATTCTAAATTCAAACCATAATTCCTAAACCCTAAACAATTAAACCTAATCCCTAAACTATAAACCTTAAACTAAATTTCGAAACCTTAAAATTAAGGTGTTTGTAGAAACAAAATATTTCTACAGTCAATACATAGTATACTTACACAAAAATAATTTTATTTTTTATAAATTGTTCATAATTAAATAAGGCTTTCGTATAATAAATAAATAAATGACATAGTTTTCTCCACGTAAAACTAAAGCAGAAAAACAAAGTAAATAAGTGCTCATATATATTAATAGAAACAATTTATTGGGCCCCACAATATGAATAGACAGTCATTTTCACGTGTTCTTCTTCTTTGTTCAGCATGACTGTAATTTTTTTTGAATTTTTTTCGTTGGTCGTTCCGAATCCGTTGGTGAAGCATCCGGTGGAATTCATGTCGAAACTCGTGAGTCTCTCAGCTACAAAATGATTTTGAGGACGCTCGTGAAGGTCATCCGTCGTCCCCAAAACGTCCCCGGATATATCTCAGCCGTCCCCGATTGATTTCGGCCGTACCCGTCAACATAGAACGTCTCAAGTACGCCCCTTAGCCGTACCCGTCCTGGAACGTTTCGGGTACTTAAAACGGCATAAAAATATTGTACCCGTACTTCCTAGGTACAAATCTCTAGCTTACAACAATTCACGCTCCAAGCATGCTTTAATGCGTTATGAATCGTCCAAAGCTCAGCAAGTAATACCGGACACCTCCCAAAACTCCGAGAAAAACTAAAAATCAAAAACTCAATTCTCATTGGAATCACGGATTGCCAACATTCGCCTTCAACCAACCCATCGGGGGCTTGCTCCAACGATCACTCTTGGCCAAATCATTCGGCAAAACCTGCTTACTTCTCAAAACAGTGGGCCTCATTCTCAAAACGGTGGACGTACTCATACATAACTTTTCAAAATTTATATTAAACATTAAATTTTTTTTGAATAGTTTTTATTAAAGAGTAAAACTTTGATATATGGCTGTATAAATTAATTTTACACAAGCATGCATATTTACACTATAAAACTTAAATTTTAAAATTTTAACCCTAACTCAAAAAATTAGACCCTAAACCTTAAACATTATACCCTAAATTCAAAATATGAACCTTAAATTCTAAATCCTACAACTTAAATCCTTAAATTCAAAACATTAACGACGAGACTCACGTTGGTAATGAAGACAAACAGATTGTGTGATGGTAGTAGTGGCTTATATGATTATCATGACAGCTCTCCAGAGAGTTGGGTGCATATGTATTAATCTTATAGCGCCAAGCAAGAATGAACGGGACGCCATAGTTTATAAATTATACCTACCTACATTGTGTCTTTGGTGGCAATGCTTCATATTCATAGTGTTTAAGGATCTGGATTGTCTTGTTCATTCTACGTCCCAATTTTGGAATTAAAGAATGAAATTTGAATTTGACAGCACCAGGAAAGACAATAATTAATTAACTGCCCCGGAAACAGAATGCAGTTCCCGACGAAGGCGATGGGGTCGACGACGGGACCGGTACTACTTCTGGACGAAGCCCAACGTGAGTCACGACCAATATAGACACTAAAACATTGAGATCATTGCCTTGGTTTTATACCAAAAGTCAATGCTTGGAAACGAAAACCAAATCCGAAAGAAAATCGAGCTTCGGTGTCTCTTTTTATGTTTCAATATTAAAAATTAAATTTGAAGTTTTAACTCTAAATTTTAAATCTTAAACTATGAACCATAAACTCTAAAAATATACATTATAGCCATAATTACCTAAAACCTTAACCTTAAATTTTAAATTTATTTATTTTAGTAGGGTGCATAAAAAGACACCAAAAATGAATAAATAATTTCTATTCATATTTCCCATTAATAAAATGGTCGACGATGGTTTTTATCCAAATTAAATGGCTGATTTGTCATTGTTTGCTGGTACGAACTTTTATATTTAATAAAATTATACGAGAATTTAATATAATTAAATTATTAATAAAAAATTAAAGATAATAATTAAATTATACGAGATTTTAACATTTTTAAAAGTACGACTGCACCTCAACACCTCCTAATTTATGTCTTCGTTCGTCTCTCCTCGTGAATCTAGTACCTCTTCGAGGTCGAACCTTGATTTTTAAGTGGATACAAAATATATATGTGGTAGTTAAGGAGCAAGTTGTACAAAATATATGTGGTACAAGGGTTTAGATATTTATGCTAGTAAGGGTTTAGATATTTATGTTATGTAGTAAATAATTCATGTTTTAGTGAAAGAAAATTATTTGATATATAGTTCATTTAAATTTTAAATTTTCGTCTATTTAAATGTCATTAGTCCTATTTATAAAATTATGAATTAGAATTTTAGATTTTAGAACTTATGATTTAAATAAATAAAATTGTAAAGTCTAAATTTTATATGTTAAATAATTTTGTATTGATAAATGAGCTAGTAATAAACTAATTTTATTTTGTGATTTTATTAGCCACTCATGTCATGTGACTTGTTTTGGGCAAAAACAATGAAAAATCTTACTAGTTTTGGAAAGGTCTTATTTATTTTTTAAGGTAAAATAGTCAGGTGACCACCGAATTATTTGAGAATCTATTTTGACCATCAAATTAGGCAACTCGTTAATTAGACTCTCAAACTTTTAAACTTGTCCTTTTTAACCACCGCCGTAAAAAACTAATGGAAGAGTGACGTGAAAATTAACAAAAAAATATAAAGTTACACATTTGATCACTACTATTTACTTATTATATCAATTTGATCATAATTTTAATTTAATTAAATAAAATTAACCCACAATCGAGAATCGTGTACCTTCTTTGCATCTTCAATGAATTTTCTACCCCGTCCTTCAACTCCATAACAGATTTCGCATTCAAATTCTCCGATTCCCTGGATTTCACCTGAGTAGTCTGCAACATTTTTTGTATACACAGTCTTGTTTTTATCAGAGGCTTAGAGTTTAGCCTACATGCATGTTTCTCATTTCTGCGGTCACTCACTTCTGCTAAACATTTTGAGCTTCTTCTTCATAACATTTCCTCCTCTTTTACATTTTTAAATCCCCTTTATTAGCTTTTTCTTAGATTTCTCGTTGTTTGGTGAATGCAAACATGAACGACCTTCATATGGAGAAAGTGAAAAATGTTGCAAACTGTCGGTTTCGGATGTTAAATCGAGTCGTTTTAAAAAGAAGAAGCCGAAGAAATAGAGGACGGAACTGAATATCGAAAGTGAAAATGATGGGAAAGAAACTTGTTTAGAAACAGATTCGTTGAGGGAAGATGTTGATTTAGGAACAAAGCAATCGAGTGGTTGGCGTAGGCAGTGAGAGTTCTGAACAAGGGTGACAGAAGCGACCGCACACGACACCGAGAGAGGAGCTAAAAAATAAAGAACATAATAAAATATTTGTAAAAAAAATATAAATTTATATGTACAATCATGTGTGTATATATATAACAATTATCTAAAACTTAAAACATGTAAAAAGAATGACACATTTTAAGTGAAAGTGTTTGATTTTTAGATATTTATAAGTCAATTTTTTGTTGCTTAAGAGGATAATCTAATAATATATTTGCTATTAATTTATTTTTTGAAGAAACAAAACTTTATATCTTCTACTGATTATAAATTATGGGCTTCATTTTGATAAATTGCAAAACATCCCTAAAATCTTTGAACCGTCCCTGCACGTTGAAAGAAGAAGAAAGACAGTTCCTCCATTGTTGAAATGCAAAGCGATGGTTTCGTTGTATCAGATGCTAACTTAGAAAGAGATTCAAGTGTACGGACTCCGGAGGGTCCATTGCATGAACAATCGGCTTTTTCAAAAACAAAACGAAAAAGTAAGATGGCTAAACCACGGGAATCAAAGAATTTGAATGCGGAATTTGTTTTGGAGTTGAAAGACGGGGTAGAAAATTCATTGATAGATGAAAAGAAGGTACTTGATTCTCATTTGTGGGTTAATTTTATTTAATTAAATTAAAATTATGATCAAATTGATTTAATAGGTAAATAACAGTGATCAAATATGTAATTTTATAAATTTCCGTTAACTGCTACGTTATCCTTCTATCACCTCTCTATTAAATTTTAACGACATAGGTCAAAATAAGACCAATTTAAAATTTTGGTGGTCTGATTGACGAGTTACCTAGTTAGGCGATCAAAATAGATATGTTCAAATAGTTTAGTGGTCACATGAATAATTTACCCTTTTTACTTGATCTTCTGCCTATCTTCCTAATTCTAAGTTTAAATTTATATAAATTCTTCTTTATGTTATAACAAATTATTTAAAACTCGTGTAATAATTCATCTTTGTTCTTATTTATTATAAGCATTTCTCTTGTGCTATTACTTACGTAACCAATCACATATTGCATTGGTTGAGTTAGAAACTATGATTAGTGGACAAAATATGATCAATTATAACAAATTTAAATGAATAAAAAACTTGGAGTCTAAACAAATAAAAATTCCATTTGACTTTTTAATATAACAAATTTTCGGGGACCATGTAGTTCCGTCTATGACATATTGTACTGATTTTTATTTATTATCTTTTGAAGTATTTGTCATTTTACTGTTTAGTACAATTTTGTTTTTAGTTTTTTCTTCTAAGTTGGCGTATTCTACACATCAATCAAGTAACTTTATTGATAAATAAAAATAAAATTTAAGCATAACTTAATAGAGCTTTTAAAACATTCATAAAAAAATAATAATAAAAAACAATAAATCTAAAAAAATAAGCTTCAAGTTAGACACTTTTTCTTTGCACTAAAAATAATTTTTACGGTCCATTTTTAAGAAAGATCCTTTAAGAGTTGTCAAAACACAAACTAAATTAAATCTTAAAACCGACAGCCACCTTTCACAAACTACATATTACATCGTAAAACAACCCAAAAGGGGATGTAACTCTATGTGACCGTCGACAAACATGAATAAAAAACAAACATCGTGAGGGTCACCGTACAAATACAAAAATCCCACAAAATTAACCATAAAAACATGTCATAAGACAAATAAAATATGTCACTGAGACAGAGGAAAGCACAACAATGAACAATAAAATATACGAAGTAAAAAAAATATAAATCACCGGAAGTTGACAACTAACATCAAAACGAATATTACGGTCGATTAAGCCAAAAAAACGCAGCTAAAGTTTAAGGAAAAAGTAAAGGAGAAACAAGCTGCTTGAAAATCTTTAGATATGTTGATTCCATAAACTTAATTCTAAACTCTAAACCCTAAACTTAATTTTATAATGCGAACATAGAAAGAATATCGAAAAGTAGTTGAAGATTTTTATTCACAAATATTATCCCCTAATTATAATGTTAGAAAAAAAAATTATAGTTAAAACCCACATTATCCTTAATTGTTCAAAGGCAATAAATTCCACGCATCTTTTATCATCTTCACACAATCAAATTCAAAGGTACATAGCAATGGCTGGCTTCATCAGTCTTCCCATTTCCTCCATTAAAACTCCATTCCTTCCCACATTTAACAAGAGAAATCCCTTCCCCTTTGCCTCTAATGGAATAGTTTCATGCAAAGCCAACAATAATACACACTCTTCTTCTCCCAATTGCTTGGACAGAAGGGATATGCTTCTTGGCCTAGGAAGTCTCTATGCTGCAACTAACCTTGTTACTGATCCATTTGCATTGGCAGCCCCGATCGCCCCGGACTTTTCGAGAGGTTGTTCCGACGCAATCCCTGTCGCCGGTGGTGGTACTATAATAGGCGACCCTGTCCCTTGCTGCCCACCAACATCAATAAAGATCAGAGATTTCGAGCTACCTAGAGTCCGAAATATTCGATATCGGCCACCGGCACATTTAGTCGATTGTAATTACTTGTACAAGTTCGAATTGGCGATGGAGAGGATGAGAGCTCTTCCTGATGATGATCCACGCAGTTTGTTCCAACAAGCCAGAATTCATTGTGCCTACTGCAACGAGGCCTATATTCAAAAGGAACCACCCCTTGATAATCCAGATCAGAAACTTAAAGTTCACTTCTCATGCCTTTTTTTCCCATTCCACAGGATGTATATGTACTTTTACGAGAGGATATTGGGCGATTTGATCGATGATCCGGACTTCGCGATGCCGTTTTGGAACTGGGATTCTCCCTGTGGCATGACTATGCCTGAAATATATGTCGACCCTGCCTCTCCGCTCTACGACGAAAATCGGAATGTCGACCACCAGCCGCCGATTTGGTTGATCTTAATGATGGTATAGGTACTAATGAACTAAAAGAGAGGGGGATTGTATTTGATGATTTATCAAGGAGAGGTCAGATCAAGACTAATCTTTCTTTGATGTATAGTGAGATGGTACAAAGAAGCAATAAGGCTACTTCTTTCCATGGGAAAATGTACCGTGCCGGTTGTAAATCCGAAGCGGACGAAGGTTGTCGTCCCGAACCGGGAGGGGGTGCCGTCGAGAACGGTTCTCACACCGCAATTCACAAGTTTGTTGGTGCCAAGAGGCCACCCTTTAATGAAGACATGGGGAATTTCTACTCTGCTGGTAGAGACCCGTTGTTCTACGCTCATCACGCCAATGTTGATCGAATGTGGAACATATGGAAGACGTTACCGGGGAAGAAACGACGCGATTTCAGCGACAGAGATTGGCTCGATTCGTCATTTCTTTTCTACGATGAGAAGAAAAATCTTGTCCGTGCTAAGGTTTGGCAATTCCTTGACACCGAAACATTGGGGTACGGTTATCAAAACGTTGATATCCCATGGCTTCGGAGCAGGCCAAGTCCTCGAAGGCGTCGTCCGGGTCAAGTTCGAGGTCGAGGTCAAGTAAAAGTAGCTGAAACAATAGACATCCGCAATGCTTTCCCTCTAGTTTTGGACAAGGTAGTGCGGATTAAGGTTCCGAGACCAAAGAGATCAATGTCTATGGTTGGAGAAGACGAAGAAGAAGTTTTGGTTATTGAAAACATAGGGATAGATAGAAATGCCTCGGCGAAATTCGATGTGTGCATTAACGATGAAGATGACGAGACATCGGCCAGACCGGAAGATTCGGAGTTTGTCGGGAGCTTTACCAATGTACCGCATGGCATCGACCACCCCGATTCAAAGCTTAACACAAGCTTGACTCTGCCAATTTCGGATTTGTTGGAGGATTTGGATGTTAAAGGTGATGACAACATTGAGGTGCGTTTGGTGCCTAAAGAAGGGAAAGGTCTCGTTTCGATTGGCAACATTAAGATCGACTACATTCGAGAGTGAGCAGTTCATTTGTTGATTTCGTTTCTCATGTATTATGTACGTGTCTTTTAAGTTAAAAAAATTAGGACATCACGTCTATGACCCAAAAAAAAAAAATCGCCGACCATCGGAAAGAGAAAAAGAGTATTTAATTTCTTTTTATTAATAACCGAACTAAGTATCGTACAAATGTTCTCATAGAATTCAAACTACAAACTATACTTGAAACAACATTTAATTTTTATGTTCGGATAGTGACAAAAAGCGACATTATTTGTAGAGGGAGTATATATATATAGATAAGGGAACATATCACAATTTTATCATTATACTAATTTATATATTTTTTTAATTTTTAGAACTTTGAGGGGTCATAACCTTCGTTGATCCCTCCCACCTTCCACCACTGTGCTTAGATGTGAAAACATTAATATCAAACTCTTAATGAAAACAACACCCCGAAATAAATAAAATATTCTTGTAGCAGGCGATTAAAATGCAAACCGAATCTCATTCATCATAGGAATTATGAACATTCCTTTCATTTTTCTTTCCTGCTAAATACATTTAAAATTTATTTTCTTTCTATTTTTCTACTCACTCTTTCCTCCTTTCATTTCTTCACTCACAAAACATTAATACTTCATTGAATTATAGAGATTTTTTTACTATCCCTCTTTAGTTATGTAGCCAATTGCTTGTTGTGTTGATTTGAATTTCACAATGAACTAATGTCCTAGTAATTAAAACAGGTTAAGAGATTGGTTTAGATCTTAAATAGATTAATTGTTCAGTTTATGGTTATTAGTTAATCTAGGTGACTAATTAAGTTCATAAAGACATTAAGAAAGTGTGCAGCGAGATACTAACTGGACCTTAATTAGTCGAGTAGACCAAAGTTCAACTCATTCAATAAGTTCGCGAGCAGCTCGTTAATTTTTTATATAATATATTAGTTTGGTGTATTTGTGGATTGTTACTTTGGAGTTTAGATTTTTGGAATTACTTCACACACTATTTTAATCATTTTTATTAACTTTGTTCATTTATATTTGTATTAAGCTCTATATAGTATTACTATATTTTAAATATATTAAAAAAACAAGGTAAAAATTTATGACGAGCTTAACGAACTACGAATCGAGTCGAACAATAGGTGAACAATAGTTTTTAACAAGCACGAATCGAGCAAAATTCTATCAAGTTTCTTGAGTATCGAATCGAGCACAAATTAAATAATTATTTAATCAATTTAAACATTACTTAATTTGTGATCGGTCCGCTCGATAAACACCCCTATTCTGAATCAATTGGGTACATGTTTTTTACCATCACTAATTAGCTGGTCATCAAATTTATTGTTGCAGTTGTGCAAAACACAACTCAATATGCTTTCTCACAGTAAAGTCAATTAACCAAAGCCGCATGAGAAAGTGCATATGCGTTCTCAAGACTGCAATAAAGACAAGGATAAATTACGGGTGTTAATTTATTTTAAAGAGTGTCAATTATTCTTAAAGAATTAACATTTTTAAAAAATAGTGTTAAATTTTTTAGTAATTTTTATATAATTTTTAAAGATTTTTTTTCTGGTTAAATTACATTGATGGTCGAATTAATAGGGAGGAATGGAAGCAAGTGAGAGGATCAATTTATAATAATTTTAAAAAAATAAGTCAAACTCTAGAAAATAAGAATCAAATTGATGAGATGTATATGTTTTGGGACTAAAATTGTTATTATACCATGCAGTGTCATTATTTTGTTAAAACTTAGCGATCAGTAACTAAAATAGAATAAAATGTAGCGTTAGTGACGGTTTTGTAAAAAAATTAACCCGGTGACCAAAATAGAAAAGAATCAATAGTTTGATGACTACTAGTATAATTTACCTATTTATTTGTTTATTTATTTATTTATTTATTTATTTATTTATTTATTTATTTATTATTATTATTATTATTATTATTATTATTATTATTATTATTATTATTATTATTATTATTATTATTATTATTAAGCAATTGGGTCAATTTTTGTTGCAACTATTTATGTCATTGGACCAAACTAGCTTAATTAGTAGGGATAACATTTTTTTAATTTAACATTGAGATTTTTATATTTGATCTTTGAATCTGACAGTTAATTTTATATTTGTTTATAGAGCAACGTTTTGATATTTTGTTAATTGGGACGGGAAATTATATCATAGATTATTCTCGTCATGTTATTTATGGTTTTAACCAATAAAAATTATTTATAAATTTATAATTTTTATTGGTTAGACCATAAATGATGTGGCAAAGATGACCTATGATATAATTTCTTCAAGTAGAACACTCTTATAACATTGTGTTATAAAAATGACTGAAGTTGAGTACACATTTCAAGTTCATGAAATAATATGGATAAAAAAACAATTTAGGAACTAAGTTAAAGGTTGTTACCAAGCTCATAGACTAAAAAAATGCACAGATTAATATAATGTTATAAGCCGTATTTATTTTGTTAAATATACCTTAGTTGATGTTTGTCAGTTGTCACACTAGCCTTCTCAATTTGTAAAGTTGATTTATTTTATTGGAAAATATAAAATCCAAATCCAAGGACTCCCTTTTTTGCGGTGGCACAAATTATTGTTTATTTGTTGTTAATATAATTATTTTTTAGTTGTTCTTTCAATTTTTAGGATTTTAGTCTCATTAATTCGGATCGATATGTGTCGCACATTTAATTTTGGTGAGTGAGTCTCTCAACAAGAATTTTCTGCATAAACACGAGATCTGCTTAAGGGCTATCGAACTGTTTATTATTTAGACCAACCTCGTTGGTAGTATAAGCCAATGTAGAGTCAGAGTTGTCTCAATAAAAAAAATGATGTTCATCTTAAAATACATGAGTTCGAATAGTTTTATTTGCAAGGTGTGCACACGTAATAAAACATGAATAATTAAATAGTTGTATTATTATATTAAAGTTAATAAATTAAGTTAAGAAAATGTAGGTGAGGATGCCGTCTGTAGGAATTTCAGGGGCACGCCTCCCTGCCTGACTGCTGCCTATCATTTAATAATGTTTTAATATCAAATTTTGGTTAATCTCTTTGTTCCCTTAGTATGTTTATTTTGTATTAAATAAAATTCAGTTGCAGACACAAATGTTCAAATTTAAAATTAAATATGAAAGATGATTTTATATTTCATTAAATAAACAAAACTAATTTAATTAGTTCAGATAATTTATTTTATTCTAAATTAAACTTAAAACTTTTAAAATAAAATTTAACCGTGAACAAGGAAAAATATTATCTAGGCGAGTAAATAGATTGACCTTAAAACAACAACGATTAATTACTATTGCTATAAAACAAGCTCGTATTTTATCTTCGTTATCCTTTCTTAATAATGAGAAACAATTTGAAAGAAGCGAGTCGACCGCTAGAACTACTGCTCTTAGAACCAGAAATAAATAGGCTACTTCTTTATAATTTGTTTAATATCTCTTAAAAACAAAATTATTCAATACGGTGATTTTTTTATAATAGGATTAAATGTAGGAGTTAGGTATTTAGTTCAGAATTTATTTTTAGGGATTTAAAATTTAAAATTTATAATTGTAATTTAGGATTTAGGGTTAGATTAATAAAGTTAGGAGTTTAAATTGTAACCCTAAATTTTAAATTTTAAATCTTAAACTCTAAATCATATACTAATTCCATAACCAAAATTTAATCTATTTATAAAAAAAATTACTGCCAATATATCAAATAATAAACCTATTTTAAATGGTAAAAGAAATAAATATACATTTGAATATTTATAAATAAATTATCTTGAATTACAATGTTTTATATCCACAAAAATTATATGTTGAATGTGTTGAATATGTTTTCTTTTAAAAAAAATATAAAACTATAAGAAAAATACCCAACACAAGTTTTGTGAAATTGTAACTATAATAACAATAACCGTTGTAAATACAATAATACAAATTAAAAAATATAATAAGAATTAACTCTTATAAAATATAATCAGACTAATAACTAAAATATATTGGATCGAGTTCACACATAATGAGACTTAAACCATAATAAGAATTTAGACCAAAAATTTATATATCGTATTTACATATTATGAGACTCGAATATGTGACGTTAAAGATCCTGTGACCTCAAAAAGAGATATTTGTTATGGTATATTCATGTTATTTTTAAAAATAGATTTAACAGTTTAAACATAAAATTGAAATATTCAAAAGTTTAAAAATCAATTTAAAATGAGAATCATAATTTAATACATGTGATTCAATTAACTTTATAACAGTTGTAATTATTTGTCAGTATATTTAATATAAACACATAGGATAACTACTATAAAAGTGTATAAATTTGATTTTTTCTATATTTTTTCAAAATATATAATTACAATAAATCATAAATATTTATGTATTGTGAATGCATTTTTTAAATATATAATATTGTACTATAACATTAAAAAATATATATAATTATTTACATAAAATTTTATAAAAATACATAAATTATAAATATTAGAAAAAACATGTTTCTTATGGATTTTTATACAAATATTTTTAATCATTTGGACGTTAGTGAAATTTTTTTTTTAATTTACGGTGTACAATAGTTATGCTATATAAATCATTTCCCACTCATGAACTGAAATATATTGAGCGTTTTATATGTTTGATTTTATATTCTTATACATATTATACAAATGACAATATTAATTAGTTATGCTCAATCGACTACATCAGTGAAATTTTTTAACATTCACGTAATTTTTTTTTAGAAAATTTTAATCTACTTGTAAAGTAAAAACTTACCAATAATTATCCCATCTTTATTAATATTTTTCATAAAATTAAGACATTGAGAAAAATATTTTTAATGACATAATTTATGGCAACAAAAACCTTCAAAACAAAGATACACGGTAATAAACAGACAAAACTAAGGGTAAAGTACAATCACATGCCTTAAACTATGATTAAATGATCCTTTTAGTCATTAAACTTTTTAAATATACAAATGGTCACTAAATTTATAGGACTACTATAAAATGAACACTGTAACGTTATAATAATAATAATAATAATAATAAAGTTTGA
Source organism: Hibiscus tridactylites (assembly GCA_958450335.1). Lineage (NCBI taxonomy): Eukaryota > Viridiplantae > Streptophyta > Magnoliopsida > Malvales > Malvaceae > Hibiscus > Hibiscus tridactylites. Next base: position 8,717,568 of record OY288269.1, read on the forward strand.
TAAATCCAATGATCCTGTTTGATATAATTTAATGATAATTTTTTAACAGTTCGATAAATTTAATGACCATCTTGTAATCTCATGGTGACCATTTTATAACAATTCGAAAACAATAATGATTATTTTGTAACTTTTGAAAGTTTATTGGCCAAACCGATCATTTAATCATAGTTTAGAGACCTATTGTGTATTTGACCCTAAAATTAAAGGTAAGAGAAAAAAATTAAAAAAACCTAGAGAGAGAGAGAGAGAGAGAGTTTGTGTGTAAGAAAAAGAACAGAAAAAGAGGCAGCCATAGCCAAAAGGGCTGTTGTCGGCTTCGACCGAACATTGACGCATTGACACTGTTCGCTTCGCTCCTTTCTTTTTCAATTACTTTGTATATTTCTGGATCTGCTTTGTTCTTCTTCTTTCCAACCCTAATTTTCATTTCTTTGGATCCTCCAGATTGAACAGAGAGCAAAGGTAAGTTCTTTACTTCTTCCCCCGCCTTTCAATTTGGTTTGATTGCTCAGAAATGGAAGAAAATAAGGGGAGGAATGCTATTTTTCTGTTGAACTTGTTGGCTGACTGATAATTTTGCTTATTGGTGACCGATTAGTTTTGTTCACTGTTCTTTTTGATTTTTTATTGAAAAAAATTAGACCATTTTATCAGATCTCACTTCATTTTAATTTCTGTTCTCCGTAAATATATTTTCATTCAATTCTGTGTGACATGTGATTTCTGTAATTGCAAAATCGTTGGGTGTTAATCCCATTTTCATATCAGTTTTGATTTTCTTTAGAGTTATTGAATTTTTTATTTTTATTGTAAACAAGAAATTGGATCGTTGCAGAATTGTTGGGTTTCTTTTCATTTTTCATTATAATTCGTCCATTTATTGTTGCAGACTTATTAATCTTTTCATTTTTCATTATAATTCGTCCATTTATTGTTGCAGACTTATTAATCTTTTCATTTTTCATTATAATTCGCCCATTTATTGTTGCAGACTTATTAATCTTTTCATTTTTCATTATAATTCGTCCGTTTATTGTTGCAGACTTATTAATCTTTTCATTTTTCATTATAATTCGTCCATTTATTGTTGCAGACTTATTAATCTTTTAGTTCATATAAGGCACAGAGTAATAAAGTAATAGTAATAGTAAATGCAATCTCAATTAATGTTTTTGCTATTTGTTGTAATGGGGAAATTTATATTTACTTCTTTACTTCTATAAATCCAGTGTTGTAGGGTTTCCATTGATTAATTGCTTTCTGCTGATCTCTTTTGGGGGTGCTTCTATGGCTTTTGTGGCCCCGGATATTCCATCTGCTGGACAACAACCAGGTTTGTGAATTTTTACATGGTATACAAGTTTTCCCATGTTTTAATATGCAAGCTGAATTCTTGTTTCACAAATGTACTGGTTTGTTTCTTGGTATCACAAAATATGATGGCGGCTTATTGTTTATTATTATTGTCTTCTCTGCCTTACGTTTTATGTGACCGCAGATGATCCTTTGTATCGTGAGCTATGGCATGCCTGTGCTGGACCTCTTGTCACGCTTCCTCGTGTAGGGGAGCGTGTTTATTACTTCCCACAAGGTCACATGGAACAAGTATGTCTACTGTACAATAAACTTGAATCTGATAACCTTTTTGTATTGATTATATTTTGTAATTTAAGAAGATAGTCCGATTTGAATTGTGTTTCTTAAAATGTTGGTTGAATTGGTTTGTGAACCTTCACGGTACTGTTCTTATTTTGAATAATAATGATTCTATATTAGTTAATACGGTTATGGTGCCTGACTGCCTGCAAGAATTTGGATCTTGCCTTCTTGGTTACTTTATGCGGAAGAAATCATATGGTATTAATATTGGGTCATGCCTTCTTTAAAAAGTATGTTTCTCCCATTTTGGTGAATCACTTTAGGCAAACAAAAATTTGAAGGTCGTATGCTGTGTCTTGAAACCTTATTAACTTATATTGTCAGATTTATTTGAGATATGGTATCAATTCATATGATACAATGAACTGCAAAATGCTTATGGAAATATATAATTTCCTTCATCTATGGAGTGTGTAAGAATATAGTCCTGTTATGTATGTATTTACAAGAATATTTGTATATGCCTCCATGTCAGAATGTTTAATGTCAAGGTGGTGTTTGTTAAATAATTCGAAGATTATTTAAAACACATTTGTATTTAGTTTTGCTAATAAAACTCTAAAGTATCTATCGAAGACTTATGTCCCTTATGATTAGTCATTATTCATCAAGTTCTATGTTTCATAACTTGACACAATGTTCGTTCTATTAATCTAGAGTATTTTTTTTATTCTTTGTGTACAGCTTGAGGCATCAATGCATCAGGGGTCAGAACACCAAATGCCTTCATTCAATCTGCCATCTAAAATACTTTGCAAAGTGGCTTCTGTTCAGCGTAAGGTAAGTTATTAATACTTCTTGGTTTTACGTTCTTTTGAGTTTTACTGATTCAATTCCTTGCACTAAGTGACTTTTACCTTGAACTGCAGGCTGAACCTGATACAGATGAAGTTTATGCCCAAATAACCCTGGTACCTGAAGTAGATGTAAGCTCTCTCCCACTTTTTGTCTCTTTCCTACAAATTCCATCATGATATGTAGTTTATGTTTGAAAACTATGTTTAGTTTCTAGAATATCGTATCAGAACTACATTGAATGAGTTGTATATTTATCTCTGTTTATTTATGTTGCCCTCACTTATGTTTTTCTCCAATATGGTCCAGCAATGCGAGGTTATGAGCCCGGATGACCCACTTCCTGAACCAGAAAGGTGCATAGTCCATTCATTTTGCAAGACTCTCACAGCTTCTGACACAAGCACCCATGGCGGGTTCTCAGTTTTGCGCCGGCATGCAGATGATTGTCTGCCCCCACTGGTTAGCTTAAACACATTGATTGCATTTCCTTCGTTTTGAGATACTCCTTAAGTTAGAAATTTTCTGAAATTTCTACGTGGTTCTTTACCCAGGACATGACACAGCAGCCGCCATGGCAGGAACTGATTGCTACTGATCTGCATGGAAATGAGTGGCATTTTCGGCATATCTTTCGAGGTTATATATCATTACCTTTTTGGCTGATATTTTTATAGGTTTCCTTAGTGAGAGTTGAAATTTTCAAGCGTCTAAGCTGAAAGCTTGGTCAAAGTTGTTTTGTATTTGTGCTATCTGGTTACTTGGAATCTTTCTTTACAGTCTAATGTACAACTTTTACCTTTTAAATTTTGATAAACTTTTATGGGTGTAGAGTTAAAGTCAAATAAGGCATCTTAGGACCTTGAAAATTATGTATGCTGGCCATAGTTTCTGACACTTATCACCTTCAAATGACTAAGTTAATACTAGATTTTTTAAAATCTAATGAATTGGTATCTCTCAGGTTTGTGAAATTTTTACTTGTAGAAACTAGAAGAATTGATTTCCTAAACTGAAAGCTCAAAAAGTTAAATGAAAAATTGTTTTGTGTTGATTCCTTCATGTTAACTATGGGCTTGTAAAAGGTGAATGATCATGGTTTCTGGGATCTAGTCTTTTTCCTTGATCTGTTAGCGTTATTCAGAGTCACCTCTTGTGTTTTTCTTTTATGTAGTTTTGCAATCTGTAATTTAAAGGTACTCATTTAAAATTGAAATAAAAATAGTGTGGTATTGTGATTTGTATTATATGGTTTTATCTTTTGAGACATCTATTACTTCTATCTATGAGTGTGCTTGTAGTGATTAGAAGGTAATATTGTTTCTTGCTTCTTCTCATTTGTCACCATTAAAATGTCAAATATTATTTCCAGGGCAACCTAGGCGACACTTACTCACTACTGGGTGGAGTGTCTTTGTTAGTTCCAAAAAGTTGGTAGCTGGTGATGCTTTCATATTCCTGAGGCAAGATCTTTCTTCACAAATCGGTTATCCATTCTCTTCTGTTTCTTGTTTATTTCACCCCCCTATCACCTATGTATTCATATTTTCTGCTTTACAGGGGTGCTAATGGTGAGCTGCGTGTTGGAGTGAGGAGGCTTATGAGACAGCAGGCAAATATGCCATCTTCTGTTATATCTAGTCACAGCATGCATCTTGGGGTGCTTGCCACTGCATCTCATGCTCTTTCTACACAAAGTATGTTTTCTGTCTTCTACAAACCCAGGTTTGTATTTTTTTCCATCCCGCAGAGGCAACTTATTGTACCTATTTCATCATCTGTGTTTTATCAATATTATTATCAGCTGTTTTGGTTTTTTGATTCTTTGTGGATTGTTGTTGTATGCATGATGCATCTTTATCTCTTCTAAGGTCATTAGTGTGAGCTGCAATTAGATTTAGGTATATCTACTCGTATGCGATACTTTAAGAGGGTGATGGGGTTAAGTGTATTATATGCATGCGCTTTCTCTATGCCTATACATTTCCGTCTTTTCTTCTCTTCTTAATTTGTTTCATTTTTAGTGGGGTTCGATAAACCAAAGATCCTTTTTAAGTCTTCTTGTGTGTAGACTTCTTGAAATTTTTGTTGCCCTGATTAATTGAAGTTAACTCTTGTGGTTTGTATGCATTTGTTGAAAGACAATATTTGTTATGTATTTGTTGAAAGACGATAATTGTTCTAACAACCGTTCTATTTACTAGAACAAGTTTGTCCGAGTTCATAGTGAGTGTAAACAAATATCTTGAAGCTCGAAGCCATAAGCTATCAGTTGGGATGAGGTTCAAAATGAGATTTGAGGGTGAAGAGGTTCCTGAAAGAAGGTAATTAATCTGACTGGATTGTTTTTCCAGGAGTAGGAAATTGGTAGTGCGCTTGTGTTGACCCACAAAGACTTTATGCCTGCAGATTCAGTGGCACAATTGTTGGTGTTGAGGATAATAAATCATCTGCATGGGCTGATTCTGAGTGGCGATCTCTCAAGGTTAACCACTTTCTTCCGTAATTTCTTATTTGTTTTCCATTGAGGAAAGAAATTCTTCTTGGGATATTTGACTTCGGAACACATTTTACAATGTTGACTATTTTCAGGTTCAATGGGATGAACCTTCATCAATCGTACGTCCTGATAGGGTTTCCTCATGGGAATTGGAGCCTCTTGTTGCAACTAGCAACACTTCTAACTCACAACCTGCACAAAGGAACAAGCGGACTCGGCCACCCGCTCTACTTTCACCATCTTCAGATCTTTCTTCACTTGGTATCATTTATTTCTCAATACCCTTATGTAGCTCTTGCTTTGAGATTTTAATTGACCAATTTATGTAACAGGTATATGGAAATCACCAGTTGAATCTCCTTTCTCGTATTGTGATGCACAGCGTGGACACCCATCACCTAAATTATCCTCTACCGCAAAGCCTAACTCTGTTGTTGGCTTTAGTGGGAATAGCTCACTGGCTGCAGTTTGTAGCAGCTCTATGTATTGGCCTAACCAAGTTGAGAATGTTACGGAATCTGTTGCACCAGTTGTGAACAAAGAATTTTTTGAAAGAAAGCAGGGAACTGGGAATGGCTGCATGCTTTTTGGTATTCAATTACGTGACAACGTGAACATGGAAGAAAACTCACCCATGGCTACAGTTTCTGGGACCGGGGGAGATGACCAGACTGTTCATTCACTAGATCCTAACTCCGACCAGCAGTCTGATCCAACAAATATTAATCGGTCTGATCTTCCTTCTATAAGTTGTGAACCTGAGAAATGCCTGAAATCTCCTCAGGAGTCACAAAGCAAGCAAATCCGGAGCTGCACAAAGGTCATCCAATCTCTCTGATTTTTAAATGCTTGAGAAGTAAATACCTATTCATGTTACTATACCTTGAACGAGGTAGCTTTATATTAAACGAGCATATCTTTTCTTCAGGTTCACATGCAAGGTATGGCTGTTGGAAGGGCTGTCGATTTGACAAGATTTGACTGTTACGAGGATTTGCTTAGGAAGCTGGAGGATATGTTTGACATTAAAGGTCAGCTCTGTGGATCTACAAAGAATTGGCAGGTTGTCTACACCGACGATGAAGATGACATGATGATGGTTGGCGATGATCCCTGGAAGTAAGTTCGATCTTTCTATCTCTCAATGTTGCTGTATTCTTGTTCGTAGGACATACTTAAATACTTCACCTGATGCACCACTTGAGCTTTATCCCGAAGGAGAAATGTATACGCCATGTTAAGAAATAATCAAGTAAATTTATTTCATCTTTATCAATAGAAATTCTTGGATAGTTGTAAAATATAATCCGAATTCTGCTACTGATTCCCTTCGCTCCTTTGCACTTCAACTGCAGTGAGTTTTGCAGCATGGTGAGGAAAATTTTTATCTACACGTCGGAGGAAGTCCGAAAGCTATCACCCAAGACAAAACTTCCAGTGAACGATGATACCGACGCAGCCAAGGCTGGTGTTGACACAATTGTCAACCCTGAAGATCGTTCATCAATTGTTGGACACGGGTGCTAAGGTAACAGTGCCTTTCATGCACTGCCACAACGTCGTGCTTCGATAGAAAGGAAGACAACGCTCACGATTTTGTTTGTATATGCATTATCCAGATGATATACCACTACTGACATGGCATTTCTGGAACAGCATCTCTATATCTAGGAAACAGCTGTTCTGTCAACAAATTCATCTGGAAAAAGTGAGATTTGCCTTGCCTGAATGATGGGGGTTCAGGTCTTTATATCATTAGAGGTTTTCTTTTCTTCTCTCTTTTAGAAGAATGATTGTTCATTTGGATTTTAAGTAGTCTAGAAACATCTTTTCTTTTTTGCTTCATTCTTTTCTTCTGTCAATTTATTTCTTATATAATATACCATCCTTTGTGTATATATATAAATATAGCTTTGCAGCCTCAGCTCCTTTGTTTGGAATTCTGTTTGTTTCTTGAAAAGAATTTTTTTTCTTCCAAATTCATATATATTGCGGGTAATGTTATTTTATTTTGTTTGGTTCATTTAGTTGAACCGTAAGATTACATTGTTTGGTTAAAAGATGGAAGATTATTAAGAGTATTTTTATTATATTGTCGTTATAATTTTTTAAACAAGTTTAGCTCCTTTTACATTTTTAGTCAAGTTTCGGAAAATCATAACAAATTATTTTTATTCTTATTTTTATTACAATTTATATATTATAAGTAAATATATGATGTTAGAATAAATTTATAAATCATAGGTATAATAATTAATTGGAAAGTAATTGAATCACAAACCATAATTGTTATTATAATCATAATTACATTAATAAATAAATTATTAAAGTAAATATTTTAGTGGAAAAACAGGTAATGTTGTTCTAGGAGACACATGTTTAAGTTGCTCTGTCTACAAGGTGTATGTTTATTGTCAGAATTAAGAAATATGTATGAACAGATTCTACTTTGTAATCACTAAACTTTTTTTAAATAAAATTCAATCTTTATTTATTATATGAAAATAAAAGGTCTCGAAAGAAGCAACAGAAATAAAACGTCGGCAAGTAAACCGACAAAAGTAAAAGCAAAACCAAAAACGAAAGCAAACAAAAGGAGAAAAAATGTCTGAAGGCGAAGCACCGCTCCTCACACCAGCAGAGACTGGAAACTAAAATTACCGATGAGCGCGCGAGAGGAGGGAGAGACCCAGAAGCGTTGATCGGAAACATGCATATAATCTTCTAGGGAGGATGAAAGAAAAAACCAAATAAAAAGGGGAAAAGCCGGCAGCTCACAACGACAAACGGTCCCTATCCACCGCCGTCAAGGCACAATCAGGGACCTCCTCCACCCAAAAGTGGTCGTCGGAGCCATGATGGGAATCACCCGCTATCAGATGCGCAACCAGATTAGCCCGACGAAAGGTATGTGTGTAGGAAATTTCGAAAAAATCTTTAGCTCTCTCTTTGATTTCATGAATGATTCCACTGATTACTGACATGTCTGGGCTGGGGGATTGTAATTTCTTGATTGTTGTGAGTGAATGCCCTTCAATTTCCACCCGACGGAAACCTAGATCAGAAAGTAGCTGAACGGCATGGAGGGCCGCCACCGCTTCGGCCTGAAAAGCAGTCGAGACATGAAAGGTAATTCTCCTACACGCACCCATAACATCACCATTCGAATTTCTAATAACCACTCCTGACCATGAGAAATTTTCAGTGTTATGGAAGCAAGCATCAAAATTAGCTTTTACGACACCGTCCAACGGAGTATTCCAGCGAATCACAGCCGATGATGGAGGGGAAAACTGCTGCGGTAATAAACTCTCCACTTCTCTGCAATAAGCTTTGATGAACATTATGGTGTGATTATAAGAACTGTTTACCCCTTCATGCAATTTCTTATTACGCGTAAACCAGATTGACCATAGTATTATTAGAATCTCTGAATGACGAACCTTAGGGTGCGAGACCAACAACCATGTCAACCATTCTTTGAAAGAAAGAGTTAAAACTGTCGATGGCCAGCTACAACCCAACCCCTGCCAAATCATAGAAGCATTAATACAAACCCGAAAGACGTGCTCTCTAGATTCAGGCTCATTTAGACAGACCGAACATGTAGGATTCAGAGCAATACGTCGATAGTGTAGGCAAGCTTTAGTAGGGATGAAATTACAAAGAGATCTCCAAACCTGGATACGTACTTTTGGGGGGCATTTAATTTTCCAAATCGTCTTGAACAACTCAGCATCCAAATGAGGGGTAGCAAAGGACGGTCGAAGAAGTTTGTACCCGCTCCTAACAGAATAGATACCTGTCTTCTCTCCACTCCACACTAGACAATCCATCTGAGAAAAACTTGAAATATGAATGGATAAGATTTGACCAGCCTCATCAGGTAGGAACGAGGCTTGAATGAGACCTACGTTCCATGAACATCCATCCGTGTTTAGCAAATCAGAGACCCAAAACAAACCAGTAACTGGGGGGGATTCCAGTCTTTTAGGCTTAGGACCAGGTAGCCAACAGTCACCCCAAATTGAGATTGAGCGCCCATTACCAACTTTCCAGCGTAAGCCAAGCTCCAATAAACCTCGTGCACTCCACACACTCCTCCAAACTAAAGAAGGCTGAGAGCCTAAAGTAGAGTTCATAAAATTCGTGTGCGGAAAGTATTTTGCCTTGAAGATACGACCAGGAAAGGACGTCGGATTAGAAAATAAACGCCAAGCCTGTTTTACGAGGAGGGCGATATTGAACGTAGAAAGATCCCTAAAGCCTAAGCCACCTTCCTCATTCGGCCGACACAGAAAACTCCAGCTACACCAGTGCATACCACGTCTATTGGAGATCTATGCCACCGAAATTTTGCCATAGCAGTCTCGAGTTTATGACAGAGGGTCTTAGGAAGTAGAAAAACCCCCATTGTATACACCGGAATGGCCTGTAAGACGGACTTAACAAAGACTTTCTTTCCTCCTTGAGAGAGAGGAAATACACACCAATTCGAAATACGGGCTTGAACTCGGTCAAATAAATTATGAAAAGCCTGCCTTTTATTTCGGCCTACTAAAGAAAGGAGCCCAAGATACTTCTCAATAGAGGACGTGTGGCCAATCTCCAACAGATTTTGAATATCCGATTTAGTTGAATCACAAACATTACTAGAAAAAAATAAACCGGATTTCTCAAAGTTGATTATCTGACCCGAACACACAATATACTCATGTAAAATATTCTTTATGTTCATGGCATCATTAACCGAAGCATCCCCAAAGATTATGCTATCATCTGCAAAAAGCAAGTGAGTAACAGTTGGAGCATATCTGTTTAGTCTGAAACCCTTCACAGTACCTAACATACTTTCCCTTCTTAACAAGGATGATAATCCCTCACTGCAAATGAGAAAGAGAAACGGGCTAAGAGGATCTCCTTGCCGGAGCCCCCTAGACGGCACAAAATATTCTTCGACAACACCGTTAAGGACAACCGAATACGAAACAGATGTCATGCACTTCAGAATTCGATTGATCCAGGCTGAGGCAAAACCCATTCTTTCCATAACACGAGCCACAAAACCCCATTCCACCCTATCATAGGCTTTAGACATATCTAATTTCAAAGCAAAATGACCTGAATGGCCTACGCGCTTCTTCTGTAGACAGTGTAAAATCTCATAAGCTACCATAATATTATAGAGATCAAACGTCCTGGGACAAAGGCACTCTGGGCCTCGTCAATGCATCCCGGTAGCAATGTTTTTACAGTCTGTTAGCCAATACTTTCGACACAATTTGTAAAGAACATTGCACAAACTAATGGGCCTAAAATGGCTCATATGTGAGGGGTTAGAGATTTTCGGAATAAGCACTATATGGGTTTTATTAATTATACCCATATCAATCTCCCCATTTAAAACACCAATACAAAAGTGAGCAACGTCCTTACCAATAATATTTCAGAAACGCTGATAGAAAATAGCGCCCAGCCCATCTTCTCCTGCCGCTTTCAGAGGGCCCATCATCTTAACAGCCTGATAAATTTCATCCTCATTATACGGTCGAAGTAGACTTCTATTATCAGCCTCGGTAATTTGTGGGATAATACCCTCTAGTACGTTCGAACAATCTGCCACTCCCCCTGAAGTGAAAAGACCTTGAAAATACTCACGAGCTGTGTTTTCCATTAGTTCCGGAGAAGAACAATTAACCCCATCATCGTTCAAAAGCCTCGATATCCGGTTCTGCCTCTTTCGTTGAGTTGCATGTCGATGAAAAAACGCCGTGTTCTTATCGCCATTACGAAGCCAATTTGCTCGTGCTCGTTGTTCCCAATAGAGTTCAGATTTATCAGCTTCCAAATTAAGAGACAATTTGACCTCCTCAATTTCTCCCAAAATGTCATCCGAAGGGTACAAACCCACAAGTTCCTCTAAACGTTTTGTCAGGCTACGTTTCGTGACCCTACGGCTGGCCCGTAACCTACAAAACCAAGTGTCCAGACCCAAGCCAACAGAGCGCAGACGATCGGGAAGCAAACCCGAAGAAGCATTCCATAAATTTAGCACTTTATTCTCGCACGAATCTTCTAGCAACCAAGCCGCTTCAAACTTAAAGTGCCAATGGGTTCTGCTATCAGATTGAGGGGACGTATTCATGAGCAAGGGGCAATGATCTGAAAAAGAATGTGATAAATGGGATAGAACAAAATGAGGATGACATGACCACCAAGCATTATTTGCAACACCCCTATCAAGTCTTTCCCGTATATTCGTAGCCTCAAATTTACCTTTTTCCCATGTAAACCACCTACCTTGAAAGCCAACATCTGACAGGGAGCAATCATCAAGAACCGCACGAAAATCAGACATATGCCGCTGACTTCGTACCCTACCTCCCATCTTTTCGAAAGAAAATAAAAGTTCATTAAAATCACCGATAACTAACCATGGTATGTGGGGGAAGTCATTCAACTGTCGTAGCAGATTCCATGAATCCGAACGATTTTGTTCTTCTGGGGCGCCATAGAAACCAGTACAACGCCATGAACGACCATCTTCATCATCTGAAAGCGTGAAGTCTATGTGACGATCAGAAAACGATCGGAGTGAAATCTGACAATTACCACGCCAAGCCAAACAGAGACCACCACTTCTACCACGTGACCCAACCTCAATACCATTCGGGAAGCCACACTTCTTACGCACTTTTTCCATATCAGAAGACTGTAGTTTTGTTTCAATCAGGAAAACTACAGATGGGTTAACGTCTCGCAAACAATCCTGAAGACGTCTGACTGTTCGAGGCTTCCCCAAGCCTCGAACATTCCAACTTACTAGCTTCATTGCTCCCGGCGGGCCTGATCATCCAGGCCGGCCGATGGGAAAACAGCTGTTGAGGGGGAAGCCACCCCTTTCTCTGTAGGAGACGAGACAGAAGCCTTACGTGGTCGTTTGAGTCCATCGGAAGGGTGAACCGGAGTGTCCTCATCAACCAAAATCATTTCCGTATCAAAAAAAGGAGAGCCCACACAACTGGGCAGCAACGGGCCCAGTCCAAAAGTAGTGCGACCTTGTAACCTTGGTGCACTATGTGGCCCAAACTGAGATCCTTGACCAGATTGGGATAAGGACAATCCCTTATTATGCGCCATCTTTTCCGGATTATGAGCATTATTCTCATCAGATTTAACTGTACTTATCTGAGAGCGTGTGTTACGCTGAGAAATACGGGATGCGCCGCCATCCTCCTCCCGCAACCAATTACTCGACGGAATACCTCTACCCCTCGCCGGAGCCCTTAAGGAGACATCCCAAGGGAAAGGACCTTCCTGCTGAGGCTGAAGAACACGCAATGGACAAAAACCTTCTCCATGGCCAAGCTTACCACACCGAAAACAGAAAAGGCGTAGCTTCTCATACTGGAATGACACAAAAGCTGTGCCACCATTTAGTAATAATAATTTCTTGTGTCGTTTCAAAGATTTCGACAACGAAATACGCACCCGAATACGCATACTCCCCTTAATTCCAAGCATTAGAGCAGAGGAGTCAAACTCCAGGAAAGACCCTATGAAATCACCAAGTTGTTTCGCAACCGACTCCGAGATAAAACCGCTCGGAACATCCTTGACCAAAACCCAGAAATCCACTTCTTTGAGCAGTACCGTGCTCGGATCCTCCCCATCTTGAATTCGATGCAGAATAAGGAGATGAAGACTAAAATACCAGGGTCCATCCTTCTCAATACGATCTGCGTCAATAGAGTTAAAGAGACGAAACAGATAATGACCTTCACCCAAATCTGAAATCGCAATACCTCCGATTGGGTGCCAGACATTCGCCAAAGTTGCCTTCATAGACGGGAAGTGGATCTGACTAGTGGTAAGAAACGCTCCCACAAAACAGAATTCAAAAGAAATCGGGGTCTCATCTTAAACCGGGACAATAGCCAGGTCCTGCTCCTCCTCCTCCTCATCAATGGTAAGTTCTGCCAAGAGATCATTCACAGTGGCCATGGGCAAACAAAAACAGAAGAGAAAACTGGGCAACAACCAGAAAAGAATCAAAAGAGACAAAAACTACAAGAACTGGGCAAAAGCCAGAGAGAAAAACTGGGCAAAATCCAGAGTTACTTTTTCAATTCTATCTTTCCTTTTAGATGTAATCACTAAACTATAAGTTAAGAAAACAAAAGGTTTTAATAAGAAAAAATAATAGATTCATGACTCTTCCTCCTAACAATATTATTTTCAATGTTTGAACTTAAGATCTCTCTTTGAGATAGCACAATATTTAAGACAAATGACTAAATTAATTAAAATAGTAAAGACTAAGGATAATTGGTTTAAAAGTTTAAAATTACACTTGTGATGTTTATTATTATATCAATCAAAATTATTTAAAATTGGCCCCTCCTAAAAAATGAGTAACTTAGTCTTTTTTTTAATTTCAGTATTGAATAATTAAAGTAAAAGATTAAAAGTAGCCCTAACGTTTGATTTTTTGGTCACTTTGGCCCCTATTTTTTTGTTCCAAAACAATCACCAAATTTTTTATTTTTTTCAAATTTCACCCCATTAGATGGAAGCCATTAGTCAATTAACAGTCAATGCCTAAGATTAACGTGACATGTCTATATGGCATGGGGAGATGACGTGGCAATACCACGTGACATTTTCCTGACGTGGAATTTTAAAAAATTAAAAAAATATTTATTTAAATATTTTTAACCAATCGGATGATGCCATGTGGCACTTTGCTGACATGGCATAATTTGATTAGTTAAAAATATATATTTAAAAATAATAATTTTTTTAAAAATAGCCCCAAATTTTCTAGATTTCACAAAATAGCCCCCAAATTTTGAAATCCCTAACTCCCAAAATTCAAATTTCGATTTGAGCCAATTTTGACGCCGATTGTCATGTCGTCGCCCACCATATCGATCATCGAACCGTCACGATTATATTCCCCACCATCCCATCGCTGGAAGTCGACCGACGTCGCGCGAAACGTCGAACGAAGGTAAAATCGTCGAATGGTTCATTTCAACGATTCATGACGAACGACGACAAAATGGACGACGAACGATGTGTGGGTCGTTCGGCGTAAGGAGTGTGCTTCATTCCGTTGCCGACAACGCTACTAACGTGTGTATGGTTGAATTTGGGGGTTTAGGGTTTGGAGGACTATTTTGAAAATATTTAAAAATTTTAAGATTTTTTAAATATATATAATTATTTTTAAATATATATTTTTAACCAATCAGATGATGCCACGTCAGCAAAGTGCCATGTGGCATCACCCAATTGGTTCAAAATATTTAAAAAATATATTTTTAATTTTTTTTAAAATTTTAAAATTCCACGTCAGCAAAAATGCCACGTGATATTGCCACATCATCCCCATGCTATACAAACATGCCACGTCAGTTTCAGGCGTTGACTATTAGTTAACTAACGTTTTCCATCCAACGAGAGTGAAATTTGAACAAAAATAAAACGTTAGGTGGTTGTTTGGACCAAAAAAAATATGGGTCAAAGTGACCAAAAGGTCAAACGTTAGGGGCTATTTTTGACTTTTTACCAATAATTAAATATAATAACAATGTCAACATGTTCCATTATTTTAATAAGGATTATTATCCTATATACTTTCGGTGGAAAACAAAATTTCCACAAGGGGTTATTTAGGGGTTTAGGTTGTAGGGTTTAGAATTTAGGATTGACGGTTATAATTTAGGATTTAGGGTTTAGATTTTTAAGGTTTTAAGATTATAAATTTAAATTTTAGATTTAAGCTTGAAAATAGACATATTTGCGTAAACTTTGTTACACTGACAGTTTATCAAATATTAATTTTTTAAAAATTGTAATGCGTATATTATGTGTTGGATTTTAAAAATAATATTAAATTGATCCAATAATGTATATATTAAGACTATATTTATTATCATGTAAATTAAAATTATGTAAAATTGAGAAAAACAATTAAATTATGATTAGAGAAAAAATTCGATACACAATTTGCGTAAATTAAAGTGTAAACGGACTTGTCAAATTTAGGGGTTAGAAGTTTAGTTTAGGGTTTATAGTTTGTGAGTTTATGCTGTAGGTTTTAGAATTTAAGATTTAGGGTTTAAAATGTAGGGCGTTAACATTAGAGTTTTAGGTTTTAAAGAATTTCTTGCGTAAAAAAATTAACACGAGTTGTGTATCAAAATATAATTCTTATGATTAATTGTCCTCAATTCCCCATTTTTAAAATTAGAAGGGATTAAATTGCTCTTGATTAGGGGATGAATTCGACTAATTTCAAAATTGGAAGAGACGTAAAAGGTAATTTTACCGGAAAACTAATGAATGCAACTGCAAACACACTCTAAAAAGAATCTAAGCACTAATCTTCTTTGTTTCATCTTTCAATCGCGAGTTCCCGGTTGTTTTCCCGATTTAACCGAATGGAGGGAATTTAAGCCAAGTATGATATGGTTGTTGTCCGGCAGCTAGTGACGAAGATGATGAAGAATGCAACTCGGAAAGTGCTCGTAGGATGGGCAAAAGAATCTCGAAGATATTTATCCTCACCCGCCAACTGCAAACACAACCACCGCTCGCAATCGCAGATATTATTGTCGCCGCCGCTTGTCTCTCTCGACCTTCCTGAAATTTGGGGTTCCGATTCCTCCCACTTCGATCCCCATCAGCCCCCAAGCTCTATAACTGTGAGACTTAGCTATTTGCTTTCTGTTTTCCTGGAACTAGATTATTCTTTATTTAAGTCATTCTTCACATGCTTTGATTAGTGATATTCACCGTAGTCCATGTGCAGCGCTCGAAAGTAATTGATGGGAAGTCTATTGCTGAGGAAATCAGGTCAAGGGTGGCCGTTGATGTGAAAAGGATGAAGGAGTCCATCGGAAAGGTTCCTGGTTTGGCCGTGATTTTGATCGGCCGGAGAAGGGACTCGCTGACTTATGTTCGTAACAAGATAAAAGCTTGTGAAGAAGCTGGAATCAAATCTGCGTTGGCTGAACTTCCTGATTGTTGTGCTGAAGAGGATGTTATGACTGCATTGTTGAAGTTTAATGAGGATCCATCAATTCATGGTATTCTTGTGCAGCTTCCTCTGCCCGAGGTAATTCTGCTATTGGGATATCAATTTGTCCCCTGCTTTTCCTAGCTAATGGTAAAGATTCTAAAGAATGCTAGTACTGCATTAGATGTCAAGCGTAATCGCAGCCGCATAAGTTTCTGCGAGTTAGAGATATAGTACCTTAAGGTCATCCATTTCCAGTCAAATGGTATCCTTTCATCATTAAAATGTAGTGAAAGCTCTTATTATTTCAAACTATAAGAGCAAGTTCTCTAGTGGTTTAAAAGGATGCAATCTGATTCAAATTTGTTTCTGATAGCCTGATGTATTAATTTTGTTTCAAACATCGATCAATCACCGAACAATATGAACCAGCTAGTCTTCTTGATTGAGTATTTTGGAAGTTTGTGTGTTATAAATGTGTATTATTTGGTTTCTTTCAGTCCTTTGTATGTTTTGTAGTTATTACTTAAAGATTCTGCACCATGAGATTAATCCCAGCATGATGAGCAATATCTTTCGATCCATCACATATTGGTATTTTATTTTGATTGTCATGATATGGAGCAAATTCAGGGTTTTTTTTTTCTCTTGGCCTGTCCTTGGACACTTTAGTACCTCCAGAGACGGTTGACACATGATGTCATCCTACATCTCTTGTCACATAGCCCATCTATGACAATCTGTTTCGCCGCCACACACCCATTTTAACCTTGTTGACTGCATGAGTGCACCTGCAAGCATATATAATGCTATAGCTTAATCTCATTGATGGGGATATCCTCCTAATACAGACCAAAGTTTCTCCCCGCTCCTTTGGTATATGCCTTCTAGTCTACTGCTGGTTACTGGTACTGCTTACGGATATGCCTTTCTCTTGTAGTATATATGAGTGTTCTCTTCTTTCCCTAGAGGATACAATCTAGGTTTGGGCTAATTTTTTCCCCATATTTTGTAATCTGCAACATGGCCAGCGTATAAGAATTATCCAATCCTCCTCTCAACAATCTCACTTATTCAATTGTAATACAATCTTGAATTTTACAAGAGAACCCTCTATTTATGTTCCGCAAATGACTTGTAAAAATTTCCTGGTACAGCATTTGGATGAGGAGAAGATTTTGAATGTGGTGAGCTTGGAAAAAGATGTGGATGGCTTCCATCCACTAAATATGGGGAATCTTTCCATGAGAGGGAGGGAACCATTGTTTGTTCCCTGCACACCTAAAGGTTGCCTTGAGTTATTGATCCGATCTGGAGTGGAAATAGTGGGAAAGAAGGCAGTAGTGATTGGGAGAAGCAACATTGTAGGATTGCCTATATCGTTGCTACTGCAGGTAAAAATCTATTTTATGCATACATTTGCATTTTTAAATTGTGTTTGATAAATATATGAAGAGGAAAAAAGAAGTTGATATGCATATATTCACATTTTTAAAGTATGAGATGTAAAAAGTTGATCTGATATGGATGCATTGAGCATGAGTGGCTGAGTAAGCATTTTTCCCACATGGTCTTTCTTTCAGCATAGGAATAAACTGTTCTTCTATTACTTAGAAACTCACTTTTCTTATTATCTCTGCCTCTCTATCTCTCCCGAGGCACACCTTGTATGTTGAAGTTGTGATTTTCTTTTTTACCTCACAAAATTATTCACTTGTATTTGATTTTACTGGATATGTAGTATCCACTACAAGGGATAAATAAAAATAATTTTGACGATAAAATAAATCTTTAAATTCTATGTCCACACATTTTGCCAGTCTATGTGTTGATGATTTGTGTAATTCTTTATATTCTAAAACTTTATTGAGAATATTTATATTTTACTTCTTTCAAAGAGGTACTTTCCTATAATTCTCATGGGTTAAAGAACTGGTTCTATTTAACAGTATCCACTAGTTATTTGAATAAGTAGTCATATTTTATTTACATTGTTGGACAGAGGCACCATGCAACCGTCACTATAGTACATGCTTGCACAAGGAATCCTGAGCGGATCACATGCGAAGCTGACATAGTAGTCACAGCTGCTGGGGTACCAAATCTGATTCGTAGCAGTTGGCTGAAGTCGGGTGCAGTTGTTATTGATGTTGGGACATGTCCAATTGAGGTAAAATTGCTACTGTTTCATCAATTTGCTTTACTTTAATCCACTTTCATTGCAGAAATTGAATGGCAAAACTTTGGGGAAGGTAGTTTGATAAGGAAACTAGTGAAAAGAGAGAACTGTCATTGCATTTCACCCTTTTCCCAATTCACTCTTTCCTTGTTGAGCTTACATTCATTCTCTATTCATGAAAATGTGGTTTTAAATTGATTGATGGATGAGCACTGCAGGACCCGAGTGCTGAGTATGGATATCGTCTCGTAGGAGATGTTTGTTTCGAAGAAGCATTAAGGATAGCATCTGCAGTTACGCCGGTACCTGGAGGAGTTGGACCTATGACAATTGCCATGCTCCTCTGTAACACTCTTGATTCTGCCAAACGGCTGTATGGCTTTACTTGAACCGTTGGATCCATGCCAAAAAGTTTTGCATTGTTTTACCAGCACTTTTCTTGTTAACCAGTGGCTCTCAGTCCCAATGGTTTTGAATATCTACAAAGTTTTAGCGTGGTTGTATTTTACTGTTTTTTCTCATTTTTTTAGTACTTTTTTTTTGCAGTCCACCCATCTTTACCATTAAAAAATACAAACATCAACTAGGGAAGGGGGTAAGGACATTTTCTTTAAAAGAAATTGAGCTAGGAAATAAAATCACTCATTTAGATAATTTCTCATTGAATTAGTATTGTAATTATATATCATTAAAAATTTAACTCAGGTCTCATAGAATGAGCATGGTGGTTCACCATTTTATATTTAAGTATTGAAAAATTAAATAGTAAAAATTAAGTACTGCATTTGAATTATAAAATTTATTTGATATTTTTCTTAGTATAAATTATTAGATATAATTAGTTTTTTTATAAATATAAAATTTTAAATAACAACATACTTAAATGAATTAAAAAATAAAATGTGTTGAAAATATATTTATATTTGATTCTTAATTTTCAGTTTTGTAATTTTTGAATATTCCAGTGTGTTTACATGGTAACATATGTTTTTTTTTTTTGTAAAAATACTACCGTACAATTTAAATTATACTATTTGAACTTAGGTCATTTAAGTAAAACAACAATGTCATTATTAAATATTTAATAAGACATACACTCCTTATAAACAAAGTTGATTGAACTCAGACTCACATTACATCATTTTTCTTTATATTGAGCCACTTGCTTGGTTCACTTTACCTCGTTGGGTTAAAAAATAATTTAAAACATTTATATAAAGATAGAACTTATATATATTTTTAGGGTAAACTACCCTAGTGACCGCCTAACTATTGGTCGCGACCTATTTTGACCACCCAATTAAAAAAATTTAAAATTCGACCACTGACCGTTAAAAGTTAACGGAAATATGACGTGGTCGTTAAAGTCAAATGTATATAATTACACATTTGGTCCTTGTTAGTTATTTATTATATCAATTTAATTTTAATTTAAATAAATAAAATTAATCAACCAATCTAGACACATTTCGTTATATTATATTCCTCCAATCAAGTGGTGACACGTGTTACCACCCAGTTAAAAGAAAATTCAAGAGAAATGAATATGTGCGTGATGTGGTTTGAATCCATGACCTCTTAGTTAAAAGAGTCAAAGCTTAACCACTAGGCCAACTATTCCTCAATGATGTAAATTGCACCATTATATATATATATATATCTTATAATGAAGTCAGTGCCTGGGAAAAAAGAAGAAAAATATTTGAGAGGAGACTCGAACATGGGTGTTTTTATATATCTCATGTGACCCATGTTCGAGTCTCCTCTCAAACATTTTTCTTCTTTTTTTCCTAGCACTGACTTCATTATAAGATATAGATAAAATTGTGCAGTTTACATCATTGAGGAGTAGTTGGCCTAGTTGTTAAGCTTTGGCTCTTTGAACCAAGAGGTCATGGATTCAAACCACACCATGCACATATTCATTTTTCTTAATTTTTTCTTTAACCGGGTGGTGACACGTGTCACCAACTGATTGGAAGAATATATATAATATTAAATAAATTAAATTAAAAATTAAAATAAATTCATCTAATCGGGTGGTGACATGTGTCATCACCAGATTGGTTGATTAATTTTATTTATTTAAATTAAAATTAAGACTAAATTGATATAATAAGTAACTAACAAAGACCAAATGTGTGATTATATACATTTGACTTTAACGGCCACGTCACCTTTTCGTTAACTTTTAACGGTCGGTGGTCAAAATAGATCCATTTAAATTGTTAGGTGATTAAATTTTAATTTTTTTTAATTAGATAGTCAAATCAGGTCGCGACTAATAGCTGAGTAGTCATTGAGTTAGTTTACCCTATTTTTTTATTATGTATATAAAATTTAAAACCCAGTCTAATCATATACAAAATTGAATAAATAAATATCTTTGGTTTGGAATTTGAATAAGCCCAAGAGGATAAGAGATGGTATTAAATAAGTAAGATACGGAAATCTAATATATCTCCTCCTTTGTTTCTTCTCTATCTCAGCATCCTTTTCAGTGCACCAAACAGAAACCGACCCCACTCGAAACCCAACCGTCTCAACAAGCATCGCTTCCTGCTCACTCTGCTTACCCAACGTATCCACCTCTTTTGCCTTCCCTTTCTCTCCTTTATCACTGATTCTTTTGTTTGATTTTTTTTCTTCTGCAGGAAATCAATTCCAGCCTTTGATCAGTTGATGAGGTACATATGGAGGTTTTTCTTCTATTTTTTTGACTGGAAATGAACGTTATCGTAAGAAAATGTACAGAATTATAGGCTTTTTCGTCGTTAGAAATCGATGCCTACATGTGATCTTCCCTGAAATTTGTGTTTAATATCCTTGTGGGCAGCATGTAACATGATTCGGTATAAAATCATGAATTATCCATCATAAGATGCGGAATCTGATGTTTTAGAAATGCAATTATAATGAACTCAATTGGTTGCTGAGAACTTTTTATATGGTTCACAAACTACATTTTCTGGTGTTTAAATTGGTTTTCCTGTTGTTCAAATAATATATTTTTTGTCTCATAAATGCTGTGTTCTTATAGCCAATGGTTGTTGAGAATTGTTATATGTGGAACTGTTCTTTTTCCTATTGATAATCATGTCAGCTCAGTACTAACGAATTTTTCTGCACTCTTTCACATTTGTAGGGTGAAGTGAATTGAATGTGTCCACTTTTGGTAATTGAGTGGATAGTTTTATCAGATGTATTGATCACAAGATATTTCCACAATGGGGGCTGTTTGTTCTAGGAAAAGAGACCAATCGGCCGATGTGGATGGTTTCCACAGAGGGGTTTCTGGAAGATATTGTAAGAGTGGAAGTTCCAAGTGGTTAGCAACAACTTTTACTAGGCCTGCTCTACAAATTCAAAGGGAAAAAAGGAAATGTCCATCACTTTTGGAATTATGCACTTACAAAATACGGGAGGTATTGATTGCTTGTACCTTTTTTCTGAATCCTTACTTCCTGCACTGAACTGATCTTCTGAGCTTGGTTCATGAGCAGGATATAGATAATTATGGTTCATTTTCTATGCTTCCAAGAGATCTAAGCCAGCAGATATTTAATGAACTGGTGAATTCCCAACGTTTGACGGATGTTACTCTTGAAGCTTTTCGAGATTGTGCTCTTCAGGTAACAAGTTAAAAATTGGCAATCTGGATTTCAAAATCTTGTCAAATATTTACTCAATTGTTGATCAGTCTAGTTGAACCATGATATCTTATCTTCTTTTCAACAGGACCTTCACCTGAGAGACTACCCCGGTGTTAATGACAATTGGATGGATGTCATCTCTTCACAAGGATCATCCTTGCTTTCAGTGGACCTCTCTGGTTCTGATATCACCGATCCTGGGTTGATATATCTCAACAATTGCATGAACCTTCAAGATTTAAATTTAAATTACTGTGACCGGATTTCTGACTGTGGGATGAAAAACATCAGTGGTAACTTTTTAATGCTCTATTATTCTGATCTATGTAAATTCCAAAATTCCATATAGGTAAAAATTATTAAATAGAAAGTATTTGATTGCAACCTGTGAAGCAACATAACCGGGCAAGTCTGGATTCTGACCTAAGGTTTAACAAATTGAGTGTTATCTTTCTAAGCCGCTTTTCTGTTTATATTCTACTGCCCTTCCTGGTTACACTTCTGGTAATTTCTTCTCAGTTCAGTTCTCTCTTTTCTTCCTTCCAACTTCCTTGTTAAATTAATATTCAGATTTTGCATATCTTAGTAACTTTCCAGCATGTGACAAAAAATCTTTTAGGTCTCTCAAAATTGAAGAGTCTCACTTTTCGGAGAAACAATGCAATCACTGCACAAGGAATGATTGCCTTATCTGGCCTAGTAAACTTGTTGAAGCTGGACCTGGAAAAGTGTCCTGGGATTCATGGGGGGCTTATTCACATCAAAGGTAATTTTCTACTTGCATGTTACTATTTGGTTTCTTAACATGCGTTTGCATTCCTTTTTTTCACACTGTTCCTGAGGCTGCAAGCTCTCTGAGGAACATATTCTTGAAGAGTAGCATTTTGGGCAGTCTGAACCTCTTCGTCCTCTCCCCCTCTTTCCATGCTTGCAGACGTGTGTATGATAGTTCAGCTGATTTGAGTTATTAGTTCTTAAAGTGTTACTCTACGGTAGTGGATATATTTGAATAAAAGAAAATATAAGGAGATGAGCTTGTGATGGGTTTAGCCTTTCCCTTGACAGTTAGCATATTCTCGGATGCAAGTCCTTGGGAAGTTATGTTTCCATGTTAGTTATGCATGTTATGTCAGCATTATTTTACATTTGGTTGATGAGCCCTGTTAATCAATCTGCAGGTATGACAAAGTTGGAGTCTCTTAGTATTAAATGGTGTAATTGCATAACAGATGCTGATATGAAGCCTCTTTCAGGTGAATTTTACATGGTCTTTGCTACTATTTGGTAGTTTTTTTTCTTCCAAATTATTTATTAAGCCTGTTCTCATTATCTATCTCCCATAAATGTAATTGTATAAGCTCACTGTTTTTACCTTCTTTCTGAAGAAATTTGTCTAGTCTTGACCTACAGTTGGCTTATATTCATATACATGCATCTCTCTCTCTCTCTCTCTATTTCCACACACACACACACTATAACCTACAAGCTGCTTGAACCTGTGTACCTCTTTAAGGTCATCTCTGTTAAATAGAAATTTTATGTTCTCTCGACCTCCAGTTGGCTATGTATAATATTCCCAGTGACTCAACTCTGCTGCCTTTGTCATAGGATTTAACTGTTCTGATTCTGAAAGCTTTTCCCCCCTCTTTTTGATTAACCTTAATCCTTGTCTATTATTTGTGTGGCCTCTTCATCACATGTAGGTTAAGGGCGCTTAAAATTGACTGTATCCCCCCATGTTTTTCTAATGCTTTAATTTTGTGACTAATATGATTTAGTTAATTCATTTATGTGCCTTAGCTAACTTCTCTTATCGTGTTTTAGGACTTACAAACTTGAAGAGCCTACAGGTTTCCTGCAGTAAGGTCACAGATTTTGGCATCACTTATTTAAAAGGTACTTCATCACTATTTCAATTATTGTAATGCTTTATTCCATGGTTTTTTGATGAAATTAACTGATAGTTTGTTTATGTTGGGTACTCTGATTTGGGGGGATTTTCATGAGTGTACTGCATGGTTATGCTGAAGTTATGCAATCTTTCACCAACAAATATACATTCTCCCTACAACCCCCTGGCTTTAATCTGAACTGAGGAGGCTGATATTAGAACTTAGAAGGTTTTGTTTTCTATATGCAAGCACAATGCTGTGTAGAATTCTGTTCTGCTGTCAAAAGAAAGTCATTTAAAACTTTGAACCAGATAGGTTTATGAACCAGAAATAACTAATTAATTATTATTTTTTAAACTTCCTGCTTATTTCTCCTTTTTTATTCATTTTCTTTTTATATTTTATATTTTTATGTTACCTGTGGTATATTGAATTTTGTCCTATGGGAACAGGATTTCTGAACATTATCAAACTTTAAACTTCACTGTGGTTTAGAGTGCATATTACTGTGTATTGGATTTGAGAGTTTAATGCTTGCGCATTCTTCTACTTATTAGAAGATCAGAGGAATTCTGTAATTGGCTGTTATTGATTATTAAATTCCTATTTCCTTGAATTTCTTTATGTTTCTAATCTGCTTCAGGTCTACAAAGGCTTTCTGTTTTGAACTTGGAGGGCTGCCCAGTTACAGCTTCATGCTTTGATTCTCTTTCAGGTGTGTATCTTGTCATCCATACCACTAATCCTTTTCTGTATCAGAGGGCTCTATCAGGAACTGCCAATTGCAGTTTTGTGTGCTCTTAAAATGTGATGTTTCATTTAAATCATCCATTCTCTTCCCTTTCCCACTTTTGTATTTTGGTGCTTGTGAGTTATGACAGTAGCTCATGATGGTGTTTCTTTACGATTTCTCTTTTATTTTCAACTTTTTATCATGCCATTCTGTGGAAATACTAAAAAATAATTGATCTACTGTATAAAATCTAATTACTTGTTTTTTGGGGGGTGTTTTGACATTAAACATGGTATTAACTTGGCATTTTTCTTTTTCTTTTCATAGCACTTGCATCTCTGTCATATTTGAATCTCAGCAGATGCAACTTATCTGATGATGGATGTGAGAAGCTTTCAAGTAAGTTTCATTTTTACCCCATTTCATATTTGTAGAGATAAAAAGTTCTGAGATGGCCTTTGACTTATGTGTATTTACTTTTGACAGACCTTGTTAATCTGAAGGTATTAAACTTGGGTTTCAATGACATCACTGATGCATGTTTGATACACCTGAAAGGTGATCTCTCTCTCTTGCAGCTGGATAGTATAATAAACTATGTATTTTTGCTTCATATATATGGTCTCTACTATTTTTGGAGATCTAATAATAAAGAGGATATTGGTACTGAGATTGTTTAATTAAATAATGAGATTATTCTTTCTGAAACATACTTAAGTGTCCTGTGATAATATTTTAAATCTCTTAAATTCTTTTCATGACGCCCCTTTTTAAAATACTTATTCAGGTTTGACAAATTTGGAGAGCTTGAACTTGGATTCATGTAGAATTGGTGATGATGGGCTGGTTCACTTGACAGGTTATTTTCTCAAACTACAATAACCTTTGATAAATATTTCCTTTTTGTTCTTCTGATTTAGGGCAACATCTGTTTTCAGCCGACGGAGGATCATAGAAACATGATGATATGCGAACAGTTAAAGGAAATAACAGAACTTCCCTACCCCTCCCCCCCCCCCCCCCCCCCCCCCAAAAAAAAAAAAAAAAAAAAAAAAAGAGGAAAAAATGGAGGAACACAAGAGATAGAGCATAAAGTTGTTGTAGTTTCCCTCAGAAGATATTGGAAATTATTTTCTCTAGCTAGTGGAATAATTTTATAAATTTTCTTAAGTAATACATTGCTATACTGGATTTACTGGAATAATAATCTTGATTTTTTGGATTTCTTTTCATGAGATTTCCTTGTAAACAATGTTACCATTGCATTAGATATACGTGGTGAGGATGCTGTCAATTTTAGTGGATATGCATCAGTATTTCCATTGGAAGAGTAATTAACCTCAATATATGGTTTTGAAGAAAAATAAGTGCTTCAAAATTTAGAATCGCTTCATTTTTCAAGTAGAAATAATTCAACTAAATGTTCCCTACCTTTTCTTGTTTCCTTCTGTTGGTTCCATTCCATTTTTGGTCTACTCATTTCATAAAACCATTTAATAGTTCACCTCTTATAAAGCTGCTGTTTGAACATCCCAAAAAAGTGATGATGTTTCTTTTGCTTGTTTAGGTCTTCAGAATTTGAAATGTTTGGAGTTGTCTGATACTGACGTTGGAAGCAATGGCCTTCGCCATCTCTCTGGTTAGATATCCACCTTTGTCTTAGTTTGACATCATTTATAGTTTAGTTTTGTTGGTAAAATGATTTTTATAACTCTCTGGCGTTTCCATCATTTGAGTTGATTCTCTGTTGCCACATGCTTCCATTTGATTTCCTTCTTTGGAATCTTTCTTGAATCTCAGGAGATTTTCCTTTCTGATATGGGTTTATCTAGTGTATGGAACTTTTATATAGTAGGAGCCTTAACGATGTGAAGTTGGTAAGATCCTAAAGGAGGTTGGTGGTGATGAATCAATTTAAATCTGGTGGAACAAGCATCTCAGGGTTGTTGTAAGCAGTTGAGTTCTCATGTGATGATAAGTTCTTGCAGCCCGAGAGATGTTTTGATCACATAATAATTATGTGGTATCTCTTAGGAGTGTGCCACCTGAAAGGAAGCACTTGTGGAATAAGAAAAGACAAACAAGTAGACTTCTTAACGATCTCATATGTGAGCTTCCATTCCATGCCATCTAGGAATTTCCAGGACTGATGCAAACCCAAGAATTCTCCAGGCCACCCTTACAAGATTAGCTCTATTACGTACTATTCTAGCTGCACTGAAATTCATATTTGTAACATGTGCTTGAGAGAGTGGGGAAGAAGTGCCAGAGTAGTGGGATGCTAGAGCATTGAAGTATTGGGGGAATGAAGAGCGTAGTAATGCAGTGTTGGAAGAATGGAGGGGAGCAGTGAAGCCCTGGAAGAATGGAGTGCTGGTTTGAATGCTAATTTCAGTGAGAGCTGATGTAAGGTGCATTACTTCAAGGATGCTTTATCAGAAAGTACTGTCACTGTCATCAAAGAGCTGTTATTAGAGAGCAGTGCCTAATCAAGTTGTGCTTGTATGACATGTTAATTGCAGAAACAAACTGCTAAAATATGTTTTAATGCTTGAAACAACCTAGAGAAAGTAGATAAAAGAAGAGGATTTTAATTTTTAGTTGTGAGAGAGCAGTCATCTTGTTCGTTGGCTTAGGGAACTAAAACACTTAATTTGCATATTGAGAAGGGTACATACTTGAACAATCTAGTGGCTCTTATACACGATCATTCATTTTTTTATTGGTTTACCTTTTGTAGGTTTGCATAAGCTGGAGAGTATAAACCTGTCATTCACTGTTGTTACTGATGGTGGATTAAGGAAACTGTCTGGACTATCGTCTCTTAAATCACTTAATCTGGATGCTCGTCAAATCACAGATGCTGGACTTGCAGCTCTTACAAGTAAGACTGTACAAAACAATTGTCAAGGAAAAAGTTGTCTAAAGCTCTCCATGCTTCTTTCAATTCTTTGAGTAGGCACTTTTTTTTGGTCTAGGATGATTGATTATGAAGTAATATATTCATGTTTCTGGCCAATTTTCAGAAAACATATCAACAAGAAACATACATTTTATGTTAAACTAAAAATTAGTTTAGTATATATATCTTTGGGCTTTTTTTTTTGTTATATGCATGTCCATCTTACTGTCCATGTTCGGGGTACGAGGCTGCCCCTCCCAACAATATCATCTCCAAGGTTCGAGCTCACGTCCTCTCCTTGGGAGTGCAATGTGCCTTACCAATGCACCCAACACTTGTTGGTATCTTGTCTTTGGGCTTTAGCAAGTACTTTAAGATGCTGTAACTCGGATCATGTGCATGTCAGTTAGTACACTCAGTTTCCTAGGTTTGTTGTACTGCTCTCATTTCTTCTCTTCTTGAGACAGGTTTGACTGGATTAACTCATCTTGATCTTTTCGGAGCTCGCATCACTGATTCTGGGACAAATTACCTGCGAAGTATGCTTTGCACTTAGTTTTCAATTCCCTTTTGTACCGCTATTCTTTTGATCTAAGAGTTAACTTGATATGCTACCTTTTGAGACCGAATTGGTTGTGTATGTAATAGATTTGAAGAACTTGCGCTCCTTGGAAATATGCGGAGGAGGATTGACAGATGCTGGTGTGAAGAATATTAAAGATCTTTCATTCTTGTCGCTGTTAAATCTTTCGCAGAACTATAACCTAACAGATAAAACATTGGAGATGATCTCAGGTACCGCCGTGACTAAAACTTTCTTATTTTCCTACCTCGAAGGGAGGTGGTTGAGAATGATAAAATGTAGGCTCTATCACTGTAGATCGTGGTCGTGGATCTGACGCACTAGTGCACTTTCATTTAAATGCATTGTAGGGTTGACAGGATTGATCTCTTTGAACGTTTCAAATTCACGTATCACAAGTGCCGGATTGCGACATTTAAAGCCACTGAAGAACTTAAGATCTCTGAGCTTGGAGTCTTGCAAGGTCACAGCAAATGACATAAGGAAGCTTCAGTCAGCCAGCCTCCCTAATCTGGTAAACTTCCGCCCCGAGTAAATTCTTACGGCGGGGCGTTCGGTATATACCGTATATAGCTTTTATTATAGAGAAGTACACTGCTATCTGTAAATGTTAAAAAGGTTAAAGCAGATGTTGGGCATATTTGTACATATGGGTGATTAGAAGGTACCCTTCACGATTGTTAGAAGGAAGAAAATGAAAATGGTGTAGATATTCTGTCTATTACACGTTCACCTCTGAATTTATTATTTGATAACTGTTGAGTTTATAGTATAAATTGTTTGGTATGTTTGTAAAAATCTAGTGTTGAACATAACTATATTGCTTGCTTGATCTAAATAAATGATTATAAGAGTTAAATATATTACTTATAGTGGGATGAAGCATTTGATCTTTTAAGCAAGGTCAGAGTTCGAATCTTCGTATAATGAATGGTTTTTGAACAATATCTACCAAGGGAAGGGGAGAGGAAGTATAATAGCACTTTAATATACTTTTAGTTTAAATATTAATCAAATTATTCTTTCATCATTTTTAATTTTTTAAATTTAAATATTTGATAGTATGAATGTTCATGGTAGATTAACTGTATTATTTAGCATAAACGGTTGATTAACTGTTATAATGGTTATTAAATCGTAACCTAACCATTTTAAAAATAGTTAACCGTTAAATATTTTAACGGTTAACCGTTACTTAACGGTGCTCAAAAATCTTCTGCTCCTTTTCGGTGCCACTTTCTATGTTTAACACTAAAAGTTAAATTTTAAGCCCTAAAAAGTACACCCTACCCATATTTCTTAAACCCTAATCTTCAATCTATTTTTTTGTGGGGAACATAAATAGGGACAATGAAAAGGGGTAAAAGAATTCTATTCCTCAACAGTTCGGTTACAGGTTAACTTGTAACCTATTACAATTTTTTTCCACATGTTTACTATTTCTTTTGAGAATAATGAAATTATCTCTCGAATAAATATTATATTTAAATATTTGATGGTATGGATGTTTATAGGGGTTTTCAAATGGTTAATTCCGTCGGTGGCCGAACCGAATTACCCAAAATCGAATTAACCGAACTTTTTAAATCTTTAATCGTTAACCGAACCGAATTTTTTCCGAAATATATTAACCGAACTGAATAAATTTCGGTTAATTCGGTCGATTTTCGAATTAATCGAAATTTATTAATTTTCTTAATCGAATTTACACCGGTGTAAGATAGTGTTGATTGTTTAGTAAATTAAAGAACTGACTTACACCGGTGTAAGATAGTGTTGATTGTTTAGTAAATTAAAAAATTGACTTACACCGGTGTAAGTTGCTTTTTTTTTTAATTTTTATTTTTTTTTCTTTCTTCAAATTATGAGTTCCATTTATTTCAAATCTCAAAAATTAAAATCAAATCAAAATCTGAAAAAAGTTGAAATTATTATAAAATCAAAATCAAAATGAAAGGGGAAATGGTTAAATTATTGTAAAATAAAAATCAAAATGAAAGGGGAAACGTGATTAGAATAATTTTTTTAAATTATGGTGTGCAAAATAGAACAAACCCCAACTGAAAGGGATTACAGATGAAAATTATCTTAATATTTATTATATTTTGAGTAATTTGGTTAATTTACCCGTTTCGAACCAAATTAACTGTTAACCGAACTTTAAAAAAATTAACCACTCACCGACCGAACAAAGTTCGGTGGCCGACAGTTTAACTGAATTAGTTCGGTTTGGTCGGTTAATTCGGTTTAAGCGACCGTTTGAACACCCCTAAGTGTTTATGGTAGGTTAACTGTACCATTTAGCATAAATGATTAGTTAACTATTATAATGGTTATTAAATCGTAACCTAACCATTTAAAAACAGTTAACCGTTAAATTTTTTAATCGTTAATTGTTACTTAACGGTGGACAAAAATCTCTTGTCACTTTTCGGTGGCACTTTCTATGCCTAACACTAAAAAATTAAATTTTAAGCCCTAAAAAATACATCCTACCCATAATTCCTTAAACCCTAACCTTTAACTTTTTTTTGTGTGGGAGCATAAATAGGGACAATGAAAAGGGGTAAAAGAATTCTATTCCTTAACGATTCGATTACAGGTTAACTTGTAACCTATTATAAAATTTTTTCTACATGTTTACTATTTCTTTTGAGAATAATGAAATTATCTCTCGAATAAATATTATATTAAAATTTTCAGAAGAAAATAATTAAATAGATAAATTCCAATCACAAATTTTATTTAATATCTATATAATTTCATAACAATTAACCATTAACCATTATTTTAGCAGTTGGTTAATCGAAATTATTTAACTTTAACGATTATACCGATTAACAGTTACGGTTTATTTTACATAGTCTTATTTGATAAACCTTATTCTTTTGACATGAAACAATTTAATACCTTCTAATATTTGATCATAACTTCGTTACAGTATCTTTTAAGTTTTGCCTATGTAAATTAATTATTGACTTTGTTATTAGCACTTCAACGTTCTGGGAACATAGGATCATTGTCTGTATAGAATTTGGTAGGAGAATGTTTCCTTGGAAGCTATGCCTCGTGTTATGACTGGTTTTTGCTAACAATGTCTGCTGAGATGAGCTGAACTTATTTGCCCATCACTAAGTACTTCATTAAGTCATTCAATTGAAAGACCAACTACACCAATCAATGATAAAAAAATCCATTATAACGTCCTACATGCAAGAATTCAAATAGTGATTGTAAAATGGTAGCAATATCATTTAAAATTACGACATCAAAAACCGTTATTTGTAATAGTATTTGTTATTAAAAATATTACGATCACGATAGCTGCAGTAATCGTGATAACATTTGTTATGTTTACAATTGCGATAAACACAACACAATCGAAAACGTGATTGTAACCGCAAACTTAAATGTCTGATTCCAATATTATTAAATGGTTTGGGTAAAATCATGTATAATAAATGGTTTTCCTAATAAGAAACCAAAACAACTTGTGTTGTAAACGTCAAACACGGTAAAACGTTCACCTTTCGTTCTCCTCCATTGAAACTACCAAACACAAAAGAAACACATTTGCTCTCCATTTTTATTTCCAAGCTTTGGATTTCATTTTCAATCAACATCTTCTTCTTTTGTAATTTGTTTGTTTTTAGGATATGGATAGTGATTATTCAGCTATACCCAATGACTCACATGTAGAATTACAAGCACAAAACGAGCCCCGGGATTTTGCATCCCAACAAAGATTTCTGTTTTCCGATGATGGGAACTGGGAAAAGGAGCTCATGATTCCTCGGGATGTCGACGACGATGACGTCGATTCTGATTTCGATGATTACAACCTTATTTTAAGTAAACCCCAGGGCCATAAAGATCAATCCGGCATTCCTGGTGCTGTTTTCAACTTGACTACTACCATCATTGGTGCTGGAATGATGGCTTTGCCTGCCACCATGAAAGTTCTCGGCATCGTTTTGGGGCTAGCTTTGATGATCATTATCGGGATTTTGTCCGAAATCAGTGTCGAAATGTTAATTAAGTATGCTGTGTTATGTAAGGCTAAATCTTATGGGGAAGTTGTGGAGGTTGCAATGGGAAGAACAGCTAGAGTTTTGTCTCAGATTTGTATAATCATCAACAATGCAGGTGTGTTGGTCGTGTATTTGATCATCATCGGGGATGTTATGTCGGGTTCGCTTCATCATCATCATCATGGAGTTTTGGATCAATGGTTAGGCCATGGTTTTTGGGACCATAGGAAGATATTGGTGTTGGTCATCATGGTTCTGTTCATTGCACCACTCTGTTCATTAAACAGAATCGATTCGTTGAGCATTACTTCGGCTGCATCGGTTGCGTTGGCCGTCGTTTTCGTCGTCGTTTGCCTCGGTGTTGCGCTCATCCGGCTTGTCGAAGGCAAAATTAAGTCCCCGAAGATGAGCATTGATTTAGAGTCTAAAAGAACAATCCTGGACCTACTAGTGGTGATCCCGGTCATCTCGAACGCATATGTTTGTCACTTCAACGTCCAACCGATATACAACGAGCTCGAAGGCCGATCGCCTCAAAAGATGAACAAAGTGGTAAGGATCACCACTCTCATATGCATCATGGTGTATGCCTCGACGGCCACATCCGCATTCCTCCTCTTTGGGAAATATACCGAATCCGACATCCTAACGAATTTCGACAAGAGCCTCGGCATTCGATACAGCACGGCGTTGAATTACATCGTTCGAATCGGTTATGTCCTTCATCTAGTCCTCGTCTTCCCCGTCATCCATTTTTCGCTGCGGGATACCGTGGATAACTTGGTGTTTCATGGCTCAGCTCCCCTGGTGGAGAGTAAAAGGAGGTCCTTGGCATTGACACTGGTGCTGCTGGTGCTCATATATTTAGGGTCTACGGTGATACCGAACATCTGGACGGCTTTCAAGTACACCGGGGCGACGACGGCCGTGTCGTTGGGGTTCACATTCCCGGCGCTGATAGCATTGAGGACAGGGGAGCAGGAGAAGGGATTGAGGTTGAGCATGGGACAGAAATGTGTGTCGTGGTCGATGTTGATATTGGCTGTAATAGTTAGCGTTGCTGGGACAGTTGGAAATATTATTTATAGCATCCGAAGTGAATCTGATGACTGATTTCCCTCTACTTTAGGGTTCACCATTTGGTGACTTTGTTTTTAATTTCGTTGGTGCTTACCACAAAATCGAAATCAGTTAGTTGATACAACGGGACAAGACTTTAGGTCTCTTAATTAAATTAAGTTGAAACGGTCGTCTTTATAATAGACTTCTGTAGTATTGATTTAGATTAATTGATCAAATACGGATAGTTATACAAAAAAGTCAAATGGTTTATAGTTGATTCTTTAGTTTTGTTTATATTTTTGTAATAATAAATATTTTTAAACTAAATATTCGAGATATAGTATGTAGAGATGGTATAAATATTTAAGAGGTCTTATGTAATTTATTAAAGATGAGCCATTGCAAAATAACCCCATCCCATATAAAAAATTATGAAAATAAGGTATCAAATTATGGAAAAACAAGTCAAAAACTTAATTCAATTTGACTTTTTAAATATGAGCTCATTTTAATCTAAACATTTCAAGCAGGGACTTGCATGATATTTCGGTTGTTTTTGGAGGGCCAATTTGATATTTAAGCACAAAAAAGACTGCTATTTGACACCAAATGCAATAACAACAGTGGTGCCTATAATTTATAAAGCAATGGTACATTACATCCTTTGAATAAAATGTCATACCAAAGTACATATGAGCACTGAACTCAACATACAACCTACCGGCTAATGTTAGGGACTGCTTCAGACACCAAAATTCGTGGTGCAGACCGATATAAAACAGGAATGTCACCACCGCTTTCGTTCCCGGAAGTGATACCTACGGACTCTCAGTGGTCCGAACCCTGAGGGAGACGAAATGAACCGGAAGAGTATAGCATCTGGTAAACTGGCCTTATTCTATATGTTAAAAACAAGCTCAAGATGCTGCCTAGACCGCAGATGCCGGCTAAAACGAAGAAGGTGAGCCGGAAGCATTCGGGTCCCAAGCAGGTGGAACTTCCTTGCTTAGCAGCTTCAGCATCATAAACAGAACCGGCAAGCAGACCTGAGAAAAGAAGTGCACCTACAGGGTTGCCTATCAGCATAAAGTTATAAATGATACCGAAATGTTTCAGGCCGAAAAGTTCAGATGCCGTTGGAACCATGAGAGAATATTGAAATCCGAAGCAGATCCCAAGCAATGCAGTTGAAATAAAGAGGGTACCGCTGAAAGCTAATGCATACAGAACAAATGCTATAACCATAACTACTAGCGTGCAGGCCATCCACAATGTTCGAGGAACGCTTCTCGTCCTGCAAGACCACAAACTAACACTTAGAACACCGCCTCGTGAACAAGGGTAACGTTTGATCTAAACTATTGAACTATTATCGCTCGGAAAAACTTCGTTCAAAGTTCGTGACCGGAACAAATTTTGGATAAAAGTAGTATAGGAACATTTCCAATTTCCAACTAGCAACCTAAGAAACAGTGTCTTCCAAGCAAAATATGCATGGATAAGGATGCATGCTCAAGAATGACAAGAAATAAGAGATTATAGCGGTTATCTACTCTGGTTTTTAATGGATAACCTGACAAAGTGTTCTGAAAGAGCACCGGAGCCAAGACGACCGATGAAATTGCAGAAGCTAAAAAGAGAGACCAATATTGTTGTATTATCTACGCCGAATGCAATTCCGATTTGAGCCAAGTTATTGGTAACGGTAACACCAGAACCAACTCCAAGAAAATATACAAGCCAAAGAAGCCAAAAATCAGCCTTGATAAAAGCTTCATGAAGCTTGAAGTCCTCCCCCCTCTTGGGTCTTCTTTTCTTCTTCACTGCCCCTTCTCCCACAGCAAGAAGAGTTTCCACATCCGAGGCGTATTCACTCTCGAAGAAACTTCCAAGATTCGAGGCCGATGAAGATGGTGACAACAAAGGATCAGAGTGAGTTGGACCGCTTTCTCCCTCGCCCAAATTCTCCGTTGAACCTGCCAGGGGTGTAAGTGTGTCTGCATTGGCTCGAATAAGTGTCATCTTGACTGGAATTCCGAGAGGAGCAAGCAAGAAGATAAATACAATAGCAAGTAGTACATAAGAAACAACATCACTTAAAGAAACCATGTCGTATATAACTGTTATTGTGATAAGATAGATGGCAAGCAAGACACTAGCAACTTGTGTAAAAACGAAGTGGACATGAACCGAAGAGTCTTCTCCGGAAGGAGGAGTGCACGGGCGAATGAAGTACATCATGGCCAAACATATCACTGGAATTCCAAGAGTAAGGAACAGCAGTAGTTTCGATGCAGACCGTTCAAGCAGAAAGCTGTACAATACGGTATATACAGCAGCACTGATCCCGGAATAGCCTTTGAGGATGCCAGAAACAGTACCCCTACTGAGGGGAAAATTTCTCATGTTAGTTACCAGCACTGCTGTGCCAAACCATGCATTACTATTAGAGCCGACCACAAGCGCAATCCATAACTGTCATGGCATGGAACATGGGTGCAGTAAGTACATAAAACTGGTAAGAAGCTCACTTAAAGAAAACTATAATGTTACTCGATATGTTCGTCTCGATCAATAACCTCACATCTTTTAACAGTCCAAAAGAGACAGGGAATAAGTAAGGAACATAAATCTCATTTGATAAGATGCTTATCCGGTAGCAACAGAGCTATCTTGAACTTTTAAGCACATAAAGTATATATGAAGAGAATGAATAAAATAGCCAGTGAAATAATTCACCAATTACATGTTCGGAAATGCTTCGATCAAGACCTAAGAATAACAGTAAATTGCTCGGAGCAAACAAAATGGAGCCTAATCCCAACATAACCAGGCAAGAGAAGTATCAGATTGGCACGAATTTAAGGTCGAAACTTGAACAAATCTGAATGTTTCAGACATAACACTTACAAATGCATAATACAGAATCAAAAACCATGAACCTACATATTCTGAAAACTAGTAGGAAGCCCTAAGCTGCTTTTTTTCAGGCAGGTATAAGGAGGACCGACCAATGGATAAGCCCCAGGCTTAAAACATCAAGACACAAAGACATAATCAATCTGCATATTACAAGATAGACTGTGATATTGTTTTGCTTGAGTTGACCTTAATAATACATAACTTGATGAAATTAGAACTCAAGAATACTGGTGTTCAAACAGTTAATTCGGTCGGTAACCGAACTGAATTATCTAAAACCGAATTAACCGAACTGATATCAACACAAACTCATGCAGTTGAAACGAATCACTTACCACCCAGTAAGGAAGAGCATGAAGAGTTTGGGTAACAGCAAGCCAGATAACACCATATCCCAAGAAACAGGCGAAGACCCCAAGAAGAAGCAGAGCCCAAGGAGGGAAACGATTACAGGCGATGCCAGGGAGGAGTCCAACACTCTCTCCAATATCATTTGCAACTCCCAAGAAGGTGAGCTGTTGCTGGTTGAACCCCAGAACTGATTTGAGAGCAGAGGAATAGAGTGGGAAGTTGGAGCCGTTCCCTGCTGATATCTGAACCCATACAGCAGCTGCCAACCCAACCCATGGTGGCCTGCTCCCTGCTTTCAGCTTCAGTTTTCTCATCCCTACGGCTTATACAAACTTCCCTGGCTTCTTTGTTCATGGAGTAGGTAGAGACGATCTGCATATATATATATAAAACAAGGGGCCTGTTTTATAGAATTTATTGATGCGGCCAACTTTTGTTTGCATTGAAATACTAGTGCCAGTACTTTTCAAAAGCTTTTCAATTTTCATATGGACGTAAAATGTACACATAGATTTGATAAGGTACTAAAACTAAAATAAGGGTCGGATTCAGTATTTTTATATAGTAGGGTTAGTGTAGAGTATGAGATACAGAAAATTCTCATACTATTACAATAACTATTGCTGGTTTCATACCTCAACAAATTAAATGAGGTCAATTTTAATATTTTTTATAGAAAAAGTCAAAATTTTTATATTAACTCCTTAAAAACTCCATTGGGGTCAATTGACCCCCAAATATTAATGTAGATCTGCCTATGTCTATTAAGATTTGGGTAAACTAACTACTTCGTATCTCATATATTCGTATGTTTTTGTTTGGTCAATCAAATATTATTTTTGATAAAATCGTATCTAATGTTAGATTTTTTTTATTTTGGTATATGTTGTTAAGTTTGATTGGTTTAATTGATATTGTGATATAATATGGTATAATAATAATTTTTAAACGTCAAAATTTACACATTCTATCAAAATAGTCCTAATTTTAAATAATTCAATAAATCCTCAATATTAAAAAATCATGTTGATTTGGTCCTCTTTTAAATTTAAAATAATTTAATAAATTAATAATTATTTCAAATTAAAATGAGAACAAATTATAGGATTTTTTTTAATATTAAGGATTTATTGAATTACATTGAATTATGACCATTTTACTAAAGTATGTAAGTTTTGAGGACTAAAATTATTATGTTACAATATAATTTCCGCTAAGTAACAGTCAAACTTAACAATGATTACCAAGATAGAAAAGAAACACAACATTAGGTATTGTTTTGACAAACATAACAGTTGGATGACCAAAACAAAAACACGAGAATATGCGAGATACCAGGAATAGACTAAAGGGGGACTGGAATAGACGGTCACCCCGTAAAAATTTGAAATTCGTATAAAAATTATTAAAAATCTATTTTCATCCTCTAAAGTTTTATAAGTTAACCCCTAACAAAAAGACTTGCGTCTGTCACAGTGAAATACCAAATAAGTAGTTTACTCTAAAGATCTTTTGGTTCATACTTTCTTTGTATATAGTCTTATTTACTACCATTAGTTATCTCTTTAATGCAGATGGTGAAGGGTTTTTTTTTTTGTTTAATTTGGAATTATATCTCGTTATTTAACATTTTTTTCTTATAACTCGACTCAATAACATTTAAATGTTCAAGAATGTCTTTTGATGCAGAATACTCAGGAAAATCTTATTGGGATTTACTTTGCCATTAATTTGGTGATTTGGAAGTTCATGTCATGAGAAAAATGACAAACATAAATTGATATAATGGGTTAGGTGGTATGGTGGGAAAGAACCATACCATAAATTTTCATTCATTTGGTATGTTTCAGCGGTTGTTGGTGCATTTAAAGCTCTTATGTCATTTTAAAGATGACAGAACAATACACTTATGGGTAGGGGTAAACGTTCGATCGAGTCGAGTCAAAAAAATTTTAAATTATTCGAGTTGATACGTAATATTTTACAACTCAAACTTTATTTAAACTTTTTTTCGATTCGAGTTTTCGAGTTCCTATACAAATTTAATTGTAATTATTTATCTATTAGAGTATAATTTGATTCTAATTTAAACGACTCTCTAATCATATAAAATATATATATATATATATATATATATTTCATCATATTTTTTCATATGTTGCATATATTTCTTCATATTTTTTATATTGATATTTCTTCATATTTTTTATATTGATATATATATATATATATTTAGGGATAGGATCAATTTACATTGTGTAAAACTCTCTAAGTTTTACACGTTTTTTGGATCGTTGGATGAGTGAAACGGATAGATGAGATTAACAGTAAAATATGTGAAGATTATCATTTGGAAATTAAAAACACGAAGTTAATCTCAACCAACCATTTCCTCCATCCAATGATCCAAAAAACGTGTAAAACTTAAAAGAGTTTTACTGTAACTTGATCCTAACCCATATATATATCAAGAAAAATTGAGGAACTTGATTCAAACTTAAAAATTAATCCACTAATTACTAAAAATTTCTAGTTGATTTTTTTTCGAGTCGAGTTTATGTAATTTCGAGTCGAGTCAAGACAAGTCGAGTTTTTTCGCCTCAAATCAAGTCGAAAATTTTATTATTTTTTTGAGTCGAATTTTGCTCACCCCTACTTATGGGGAACAAACAATTTTGCCCTCGACCATGTGTCTTAACCATGTGTGCTGAAATTGAGACAACACACTCAAATGCTCTATTTGATGTCCAAAATGAAAGTGTTGTGAATGATTCTGCATTGGCTATTTATTAACAAAAGAAAGAGACAAAGTACAAAGGATTTTCCTCATGTATCCATTCAGATTCCAGAAAACTGCTATATAATAATGAGCTGTGTTCGGGAGTTCTCTCGAATCGAACGGCATCACCTGAGACTGCTTCTTTGAATTACAATTATATTCATAAAAGAACTGCTTATTCAGTCCTTGTGATAGCAGCTGTGGCAGATTCTTTCCATAAATCGCAAAACGAATCCGATTCGGGCCTTTGACTGAGTTGGCAAATATGGCTATGCAGCACTCACGCAATTCTCCCAAGTCCCATATTTTGAGCTGAAGCCGCCGCCACCACTCAGCTCTGCATAATCGGAGATAACCGCTCGGGCACAAACATCCCAAGCCCTTGCCATCTCACCAAGTGTCATAGGCTGTGAAAGGCTACGGAGTGATATACTAAACCTAGACTTTGCTTTCACTGAAAGGTCTTCATGCTCCTTACTAAGAAACAGAATATGATAGCAAAAATATTAAATAAAGAGACTTCTAGACTCGAACCAACTTGCCCTTGTGCCGGAACATAACCGCAAGACAAATAATAATAACTGCTTACAAAGTTTTCCTTAGGATAATGAAAAACTTAAAATCTAATTGAAGTTATTTACAATTAACAATAGTTTAATCCTTGAAACAGATGCTTTCATCCTTAATGAAAATATCAGGCCAGCAATATCTCATCCAAACATTTAAAAAAGTTTATCACTTCGCAGTTTTTACTTTTAGTATTGTACTAAAATAAAATAAAGATGAGCAAAACAGTTTAAACAAAACCATGATGCATGATAATTTTCCAAAAAGAAATCAAACAGTTTCTAAACAGAACACCGGCTTAAAGAAGGGGAAGACGAGAAAGACCGGGAATCAAAGGAAAATGTTTCCTCACCTGACTTCAACTGGAAACTCGTCTAATAGAATCGGGGAACAATTTGGATAATTTGTGGGGACTAGCAAATGTAAGGGCTGAATTGGTGGCTGCATAGCAACAAAGCAGAGATAATGCCAAGAAAAACATAATACTTCAGGTTAAAACGACAGTTTCTTTCCATGAGCTGAAAGCTTACCATTTGTGCTGACATGTACTGTGATTTCAAGTTTGAACTGAGAGCCACAGCACTGAAAGAGCACCTGACAATGGTTCCTTCACCCCCTTCAGCAGTTGTATCGGCTGCACATGGATCAACATCTTCATCGCTGATATCAACCACTGTGTCTATAAGTCTTTGGTTTATTTGCCTTATTTCTTCCAAAAGGGCATGGTTAGCCTGCAATAGCTTCCATGTCATCTTTTATATCTAATCATATAAAGCAAACTGCGGCTATCTTAGACAACACTAAGTTATGTATAAAAATTATCTTGCCAGCATCAGATAGCCTCTATTATTGCTAAGAAGAGGTTGAAATGTGAAAAACCAAAATGTACGAGTTCTCATTGACACAAAGTGATTGAACATCAGATAGTAGAATGGCAATCAGAAAATTTTATCCGCCTAAATTCAGTGCACAGCGGAACAATATAACTCTAGAAGTTGGAGGACTTTGGCTAAAAACCTCGGAATAACTTTACAATCACATCAGGCACTATATAAAGCTATAAGGTCAAAATGGACCATGAAATTTAACGGATGACTTCCAAGAATCTATAACTAATATTTTCATTGCAGGTTTCCTTGACTAAATGCTGAAGCTTCTTATATATGCTAGATAGTCTATGCTTACCAAGGATTATATGCAATCCAAGAAGAAAGAATA
This sequence comes from Hibiscus tridactylites, assembly GCA_958450335.1. Classification (NCBI taxonomy): domain Eukaryota; kingdom Viridiplantae; phylum Streptophyta; class Magnoliopsida; order Malvales; family Malvaceae; genus Hibiscus; species Hibiscus tridactylites. The sequence goes on from OY288269.1 coordinate 8,758,423, forward strand.
CCTAAGAACCCTATGATTCAGAATAATAATGATGCACGTGCTGAAAAGGTCCACAAATTTATCTTCACCAATGTTTATGCCACCTTTGATATTTACCTTAGTCACAGGCTTAAATGTAAGTACGTAACTAAGTAGAGACAACTATGATTTGTGCCAAATATTTTCCATAAATGCAAATCGATTTTTCTAAAACTTTCATGGAAGCCTTTTTATAGCTTCCATGAGAAATATCCATAAACTTCATCTATGTTCAACTTGAACAAACTCATCCTTAGAAATAGAATTAATGGCGTTGCTGCTCAAGACATGCAACTTGCATTGTTTCATGTTTCTCACCTAAGAGTCAATAATGGTTTTCCTCAAGATATTATCTCTCAAGGCTGTGACTCCCAAGTCCCAAGTGTTATTAAGAGGTAGTAATACTAGACATAGTAAATAGAAGTTTCTACAATGGCAAGTATGGAACCATAAGAACAGGAAAATCAATGAACACAGTAGTAAACCAGAATGAAACTGATAAGTACTCAAGAATTTGCTAACTAGCGAAATGATCCAATTAAGTAAACACATGATGGAATGGATGCAAAAAATTTGCATGTCAGCAACAGAAATGTTTGACACTCTCTTTCATTACAAATTGACCACATGCTCTTGACAGCAAATTTACAAAGTTCTTTGACTTTAAGGTTATTTAAGTTGAATTTAAAGATTTTTATCAAATTGATGTTTAATGGCTTCTAATGCCAAAGGTGCCAAAATAATAAATGACAAAATAGAGACAAAGTAAGAGGCTTAGGTGTTTGAAAAGAAACGAGAACATACATAACCTCAAAAACATTCCAAAATGGATTGATGAGCGTTAAATTTGGCATTAGAAGCAGTGCAATACATAGAAATTCAGCCATATACATAAAGTGCTGGAAGAGGCTTCCTAAAAAACATTGCAGAATGTATTTTTGAAAACATGCACCATGAGCAAGGAGTAATACCTCAATTCTTGGCCGCTTGACACTAGATGTTACAGTTGACTCCAAGTCAGATGTCTCTGAACCAGTTAGTTTGAAACTATCATTCAAACTACCTGCAGATGATACAACATTTAGGGGTAGGGCACTAGTGTGACGCCTAATTTTCTTTGTGCCGCTCATTCCATCTCGACTGATGAAACTTCTTGCTTGCAGACGACACTTAGTCATAGCAACCAGATCCTCACCCACTGCAGCCCTTGACCCATTACCTGGGGCTGAACCTGCTATCCTGTCAGTCATGCTGACAACTGAACCAATGTCACTAACAGATGCACCCAATGCTGTAGGTGACATGGAATTCACCTGTATTTAAAACGCATTAAAAATCAAATTAATCCAGTATCCTTTTGAAAGAAGAAAGGGAAAGAAGTGTCTAGAATAGAGCTTCACTAACTGCTTTCATTAAACGTTCAAGAGGCTGCTCAGTAATGTTGGACTTGCTCGAAACAGCTGCCAAAGCATTAGCATGAGTTCCATCTGCACCAGTAAACTCAGCAAGCAGAGGTGAGGCTGACATCCCTGGAGTGCCAATTGCAAGAGATTGGAAGCCTGCTTGAACACCGGTTCCATGTTGATTTCCAATAGTAGCAACATTTGGGAGAGAAGTTCCCTGAACAGGTTTTTCAGATTCCCCAAGCATAGGTGATGGAGCCAACGGAGTTGAAGGTGAAGGAACAACAAAAGGTGAATTTGCAGATTGGAAGGGAGTTCCAGCTTTTAGCAGGTTTTGCTGATCAACCTGTGGGGAAGAATGCTGAGGCATCTGAGGAGATGTGGCCTGAAATAGCTGAGGTGAAGAAACTGGAAATTGAGCACCTGATTTCAACTGTTGATGGCTATAAGATTGGCGCTGACCTGCCGAAAGATGTTGGAATACCCCTGGCTTAGCCCCCATCCCCTGCCTCATATCATTCACATCATTCATCTGATGCAGCTGGGGCATCTGGTGTGGCTGCAATTGAGTAGAAAGCTGTTGCTTAGCTTGCTGCTGCTGCTGCCGCTGATGTTGCTGTTGTTGTTGCAGTAGCTGCTGCTTCTGTTGTGTATACTGGTGTTGCATTTGGCGTTGTTGAAACTGTTGCTTGTACTTTTGTGACTGCATCATTTGCTGTTCTTGTTGTTGTTTCATATGCTGGTGCTGAAGCATGCTGGAATTTGACTGAAGAGGATTTATGTTTTGCGGCAGGGCACTTACCCCACTTTGTGACGACAAGCTGTTAAAATTTGCCTGCTGGGAGGTACTCGCAGGATTCTGTTGCAAGGGTCCTGAAGCAACCTGCTGCATCGAGCCAAGGGCATTACCTTGTCCTGAATCCATATTGGAACCTGGCTGTAATGAATTTAACTTGGTCTGCTGTGCTGTCGAAACCCCAGGTGACAAAGGATTATGCTGCATGCTTGTCATGTTGTTAGGCTGCATTGCTGGCACAGAACCTTGTAAATTTATTGGCTGCAACTGAGGGTTCATTTGATTATCATGAGACTGTGTCTGATTAATTTGTGTTTGTGCCTGTTGCATGGAATGTATATGAGGTGGAGAAACCTGTCCTTGCTGCATCCTCAAGACGGGCTTTCTTGGCCTATTGGAGTTTACAAAATTTATTATTTTCTTCTCATACGAACTCGACTTCTCCTTGAAGAGGGGTGTTATGTTGGCTTTGGAAACAGATAAGAAATTTAAAATGCGCTCCAATATGGTCTTGAATTGTTTCAACTTGTCAAGCTGCTCAGACTTTGGCTGTTGTGGATTAGAATCATGCTGAAAAATAGAACACAGAATTGTCTTAAGCAGCCCAAGTAAAATTGCAAATCACTATTCCACCAGATAAGCAAAAGTGAGATCACTAAACACTGTCTAAAGGAAGAGGATTCAAGAAGCAACACAAAAGTGGTGGGGGTCAAAAGTTAAGTAGAGTACTGAAGTCCTCTCTAAATTTTTGTTAATAGATACAGAAGCAGAGTATGGTGCAGAAGGGTTCTACCACTCTTGAGATGTTAAGGAATGAATATATAAGATTATGCAACGAAATAAACCAACCTGCTGCAACTTGGTAGCAATTTTCTGGTACATCTCATTTATTTCAGGCAAGTATGTATCCTTCAAGGTCTGGATCTGTAATGTAAAATCAGGCACAGACTGGTTAACCACTCAATTTATCCAGGTTTCATGGTTTATACAAAAAGTAAAACGATTTTTCCATTCTGACTAGCAGGCACTGGTTTTAGTTAAAATAACAGAAGGAACAAAATGTCAGTAAAGACAATTAATTTGAAGTCAAGCATGCATGATATCCTGGGTCTTATTTTCTTGCTCAACAATTTAATAGATCTTTCGTAGAGCACTGAACAAATTGGTTTTATTTTCTTATTAACAATAATAAACTAATAAAATGCTTAAATTTCTTTAACAATTTATTTCAAGTTGCTAGTTCTTTTTTATATTTCCTGATTACAGACACATCCCAGTATATTTGTAATATTCTTTTTATAACCACTTTTCTGCCAACTTGTAAGTATAATATTATCAATAGGAGAATGAGTCGAGAGCTTTTACCTTCTGATATACCTCTTCTTGCCAATCACCGGTTTCAGCTGTGGAATCTAAAGATGCTAAAAAAGGGGTGCATAAACCGTGCACACATAAGAAAAACAAAAATCTTTGTAGGATGAAAAAGAATATTGAAATAGATAGTTCATGGACGAAAGGTATAAATGAGCAAAAAACAACCAACTCTCATATCAAATTAAGGTACGCATAGCATAGAAGAGGAGGGAGGTTGCAACCAATAATCAAATTCCTATGTCATAAAATTCCATCAGCCCACAATGGGGTACATCTGAAAGGCATTTGAAGTAACCATTAAACATTTTGGACGAACAAATGAAAGGCTTTTATAGCTAGTTCCTGCAACTAACTATGCATATCCAAGTTTATGGGGAACAAGGCATCTGTCTACTACTCTACAAAAGCAGCCAATTTGTTATTTCTGACTTTCCATCATGACACAAACACAACCAGCAGTTCAAAAGTCATTCTTATTTTCAAGGCTACTTTTCTTAGTTTCTCGAGTTAAAAGATAAAAGAACAAAAAAAAAGATCAGTTGGAATAGGTGTAAATGATTGATAAGTTTAAGTATCATGTGAAGGAAGACCTAAAAGAATGTAATACTGCTACCAGCTTATTATTCATTGAATGAGAAATAAGTGTGGGTGAGTCAATCAAAAGCACTAGAAAAACTTATTGCGCAAATTAGACTGAGGAATACAAGGTACATATAAAATTTAATCAAATCTACATCCCAAATCTCATGTCTCGACAAAAGCCATGAGAATTAATCCAAGAATCACAAACAATTTTGAGGCCTTGACACCCTTTTGACCATCTCATGTGTGGATGAACCAACTTGCTTTTATAGGCATTCATTGTGCATCCATAAAATAAATAAAAAACTGACATTGGCAGGTACATAGACTCTCTAGTTTGATGCAAAACCTCATTGAATAAAAGAAACCAATTATTGTTCAATAAAAAAGAGAACTAATTATTTCTTGAACAGGTGAAGAGATTAAAACCCAGCAGTTGCCCATGGTTTGACAAAACCATAGCAGAATAATTGCAGGAAAGCATTAACAGTAATATAATAACGCAATCACAGCATTTGAGACCTTAACAGTGACATGGATGACAAAAAATGTTTCTTGTGTCATACAAAACCAGGCAATGCCAATGATCAGCTGAAGGCAAGGCTGCCAATAATTTTGATGACATGTAGTTTTGTTAGCCTGGGACTAATCATCTAAACAAAAAGTGCTTTGATGAGATAGCATGTCACAAGTTTAAAAGGATTCTCTTAATCTCCTAAGTTGGGATGGAAATTACTTTCCGGGTAAACATGCAACGGAAAACAATATCATCACGGGAAAAAGTTGCACAGATCAGTTAAATAACACAAGATCATAAAGCAACCAAACAAAGAAAAGCAGGAAATGGCCCAGATTCAAAACAAAACATACTTGATGATGTCTCCGGAACAGCTCTCTGTGATTGAGCAAACTGCTTTTGCTGGTCTGTCAAATTTTGCGATTGAAGCAAGGAGCTTGATACTTGACCTGATGCTTGAAGCCTTTGCTGCATATTTGGTTGTAATTGATTGGGTTGCTGTTGCAGGCCCAATTGTTGCTGCAAAGTAGACTGTGATTGCATCTGTGACATCAGTTGCTGCTGCTGCTGTGACTGCTGGGATGTCTGCCCTTGAGTTGGTAACAAATTAGGTGCACTCTGCTGCGTTTGTTGGAGTGGAACCTTAGGCTGGGATAGCATGTGTAAAGATTGATGGTTAGTTTGCATGCTTGAATTACCGGACTGGGCTCCAATCAGTTGTGGTTGCTGTTGCTGTAATCCAGAACTATTACTCTGAGGACCCAACTGTTGCTGATGAATATTTGACAAGTTTTTTTGAGCCATTAACTGCTGCTGCTGCTGTTGCTGCAGGTTTGGAAGATTATTAGCATGGCCTAGCAACCTCTGCTGCTGCATTTCCGCAACACTGTTTTGTTGTCCAAATAACTGATACTGCTGTGTATTTGCAGCATTTGTCTGTTGTCCCATTATGTGTTGCTGCTGGTGTTGTGGCTGTGGAGGCAGCTGCTGAGGCATCATTGACTGCTGTGCCATTGGTGTTTGTTGATGAATACCAGAACTGGCAGTCTGTTGTGCCTGTTGCTGCTGTCTAAACTGTTGATGCTGCTGAAGCATGGACTGAGTAGACTGTTGTACAGAAGATTGCGGAATGTGTTGAAGACCAGGAACGGGAGTTGCTTGCATGGAAGATTGCTGTATAATGGACGATGTTTGCATACCAGATTGCTGAGAAGATTGCAACTGGGTAGGTGGTAACAGGTTCTGCTGTTGCTGCATTTGAGACTGCATGAGTGAGGGCTGGAGATTTCCCTGATGAATCTGTTGTTTCATAAGTTGATTTTGTAACTGCTGATGGTATAGTTGCTGCTGCTGTTGTTGCTGTTGCGGAAGCACCTGTTGCCTTCCTTGCATTTGTCGCTGCTGAACAAAAATATTGGAAGACATCCCTTGCCCCAGTGAGTTCTGTGAAATTCCAGACATGTTCTGCATGTTGGAATTCTGGTCAGCAACATTAGGTACAGGATTGCCAGAATTCTGGGTTAGACCAGACACGGTAGGCACTCCAGATGGTAAACCAGCAGAAGTTTGAACTCCAGAAGATGCCACACTATTTGAAACGCTCTGGGATAACAGTTGTGCTTGAGATTGGTTACTTTGTAATGAGATAGGAACTGATTGCCCCTGACTGTGTACTTGGTTCTGCATGCCCTGAGAACCTATCCAAGATATTTATGTTCAGAAGAAGTTGGAGAAGAAACCACAAGAACTGAATTGAAAAAAAAAATTAGAACAAAATGAACAAGAATACCAAAACAATAACGAATTAAAACATGCAAGGCAATTGAATAATACGAGGAAGAAGAAAACAATGAAAAAATTATTCCTAGCACATGCAGAGGTGTATGCAGTGCTCAACTCTGCATGTAAAAGAAATGAAAGGACAAGTACATGAAAAGAACTGTAATCACAAGAAAGCAAAATGCTTATTCTTGCTATTACCTGGATCAGGTGGTTTGCTGGTATTCCCTGTGTTGGGTATAGCATTCTGAGACTTGTTGTCCATTGTAAGCATCTTCAAAGATATTCTCCTTAGATAATCAGTCTGAATACAGACAATAACGTTAGAATAACTTATTATTCAAATACATCTTCACAAGATTCTTTCTTTATCTACTTCCAACATAGCTGACTAGGTAAGGAATGCCACTTTCTAAGATTACCTGGTTGGTTGCTGCCGTAAAAATCTTTTCCTCGAACCTTACAGCAATTTTCCTGAGTTCAATTAAACCCTCTTGACCAGAAAATGGAAGGTGCCTCTTCAATGTATCCATTCTATATACACAAGGAATTGCATAAGTTATTGACACAAATATATGTAAGAAACTTCAAATGCTAAATAATTGAATGCTAAGGACTGAATTATCAAGTTCATTACATAACACAAAATCAAATGAACACTAACCAGGATACCATATCAGCACCAAACAATTTTCCTCTATAACTTTTCAGGACTGTCACATTTAAATATTAAGAAGCCACAACATTGGAATTAACAAAGTTCACCCGATATAAACAACTGACTATAATGGCCCTCCTATATCAGTTGCATTTAAATAGACAACAACCATAATTGCCATTGTTCAGTCAATGGTGTAGAAATGCAATACTACTTAACAGCAATAAATTACATGATGAAAAGTCATAATTCAGTCAGTAAGAAAAAAAAGAAAACTACCAATTCATAGTGCACATGAATGAGATAACAGGTCCCGAGATTACAAGGAACCAACAATATAAAAGAAAATATATTTATTATCCGATCACATAAATTCATTAAATGATGAATCACAGTATGGCACATTAAGTTGGGCCCAATAGCTTAACCGCATCAGATTCCAGATATGCGGCCTGTATGTTGTGCCCTGGTAAGACTAATGAGCAAGCTTTGATTCTCAAGCCATGTATTTACAAAACAAAGAAAGCAATTTGGAGAAGGAAATAAACCGTTCTTCATGGGAATGTTAGGTTCATAACAATACTAACAGAGATTACAAAACAAGCCACAGAATCTCAGTAGTCGGTAAGTTAAATACAAGTGTATTAAACAAAAAAATAATACCATAAAATTCACTTACATCTTGTTAACTATTCTTTGTCGTGAATCTGGATGCAAATGGTTTCTCCAATCATCTGTGTCCATGGGGGCCTCTCCACCGGGAGGAGTAGACCTCCAGTTATTGGTATCCATCAAATTCCCAGATTGAATTGAACTCCGGCGGCCGATTCTCTCCTATTATAGAGAAAGGAATTGTAAGCTTTTCGTTTTGCTTTTTTCTTTTTCAAAAGATGATCGGTGGCTTTCCCTTTCTCCTTCGTAGAGAATCGGAATAACAAACTATTATTAAGTGGGGGAAAAAACGAGGGAAATCACGCAATGCTTACCTGTTTGGTTGAAAAGAGAGAAGAAAACAAGGGAATAAGAAGTAGAAAGTACAGAGAGGGGTATGACCAGTTTTGGCGACCAGTTTTTAAACTTGAATTTCTCTTAAAACGGGCTGACAATTCTATTTGGCACACAATTTAATTTTAGGGTTTAATCTAATATTTATATCGACCCTTACAAATATAAAATTGTAATAGCAGATTATGTGAAATCTCTCTGTTTATAAATGTTTCTGTCAAGAGTTTGTTTAGTTAGAGTACGGATGATAATGGATCAGAATTGAATCGAATTTTATAAAATTCAAATCTAACCAATTAATAATCGGACCTCTAAAAAAATTCAAGTCTGATTACATAAATTCGAGTATGATCCAATATAATATCTAAAATCTAAATTTAAATCGTATCCAATTATTTTTTCCCTTTTTTAGAGTAACAACTCAAACAAATATCTTTAAATAAAAATAACAAATAATTTTCATCAAACGAATCAGGTGATTAAGGGTGAAAAATTACCTGTTAAAATTCTAAATTTGGAGAAGATAGATACTCAATCACAATTCCACGATGTCGATTCCTAAGCACAATAATAACGCTTGAGGGTTTTTTCAAAAAGTATTAATAACTACTAAATTTCTTATAACTTTATATAACTTTTGTAATCCTAATTCAACTTATATTAAGATTTTAATATATATATATATATATATATATATTAATATATATAATCTTAATTCAACTTATATTAGGTTTTTAATATATATATATATATAATTTTAATTTAACTCTAATTAGAATTTTAATATATATATATATATATATAATCTCAATTCAACTTAATTAGGATTTCAATATATATCTATATTAATATACATAATCTCAATCCAACTTATTAGTATTTATATATATATAAGAGTTTTAAATGTTTTTATTTGGATTTATATATGGATCAAACTCGGATCGAATATGGATTTGGATGTGATTCAGATTGGATCATGGCAATGTCCCGATCCACCTCCTATTAGGACTCGAACCTTTTTTCTCGAATTTGGATTCAGATTTTTTTCTATCAGATTTGAATCAAATTATTTTCTTCCGATTGAATCGGATTAGGATTTCAATATATATATAATCTCAATTCAACTTAATTAGGATTTCAATATATATTTATATATTTTAAATCTAAGAATTTTAAATGTTTTTATTTGGATTCATATATGAATCAAGCTCGTATCAAATATGGATTTGGATCAGATTCAGCTCGGATCATGTCAATGTCCATACCCAATCCACCTTCAATTAGGACTCGAACCTTTTATTTAGATTCGAATTCAAACTTTTTTATCGAATTTAGATAAAATTATTTTTATTGGATCAAATCAGATTTGGATTATATTGTCATCCGTTAAAGTTTGGATATAGTCCTTCACAGTTGAGGTTTACAAAAAATTTAGGTAAATAATATAAATTTGATTAAGTAATCAAATTTAAAAGATAATTTTATAAATAATAAATTAATCTATATATATATATATCTAAATTAATAATTAATAAATTAGTTTCAAATAAATTTTCATAAATAATAAATTAATATATATATCTAAATTTAATAATTATTAAAAATATATTTTTTATAAGAAATTAAAATATACATCATTCATATATACTTAGTAATGATATTTAAAAAATTATTTTTCATAATTTAATTAATATTAATAGATAGTTTAACAAAATATTAATAATTAATCACTAATAAAGTACTCAAATAAGTATTGAATGTAATCATGTCCTTATATATCATTTTGCTTGTTAAAAATAAAATAATCAAATAGCCATTAGAAATAAGTTAATTTTACCAAAGATTTTTATACAATCAAGTAATGCAATTTGTTAGTCAAATCAACTAATGTAATTCACTATCAATTATCCCCTAATTGTCAAACAATATTTTATTTTTGTCTAAACTATACTTATCGGAATTTAAATTTGTAGGGTCATCCCATAATAAGTCTTTATAATATTTTATTTGAATTAATCAATTAATATTTGAATATTGATTATTATACCAGAAAATTATAATTTGAACTTTAATTGTAGTGTTTAAATTAGTACGCAAACGTAAAGCTAGGAACTTTTTGTTGGAGGCCGAGATAAATATATAAAAATAGGGAGTTAAATTTGTAAATTTTATGTTAAAATAACTCAAATTGAATTATTCTTTTGTAAGGGACCAGATATGAAAATTTTCCATCTAATAAAGAGTTAAGAGGAATTAGATTATTGTCCTATATTTTTTTATCATTATTTGAATTTGTCATATATTTTGATATATTCGGTTGATGGTGATGTACTACATAGGACTATTATGAGGGTGATCTTTAAATTCAATTTGTTTTATTCACAACGTTAAGATTTGAATATCTGATTTTACTTAAAGAATTTAATGACTCATCCCACTAAACTAATTAGTTGTTGGTATATTAGGCGACTTAAATAACCAGACATGTTGATGTGTACAAGGATACAATTTGTCAAGATCGAGCTTTTGATTCCAATGATTCCATAATCTAATTTCCATCCTTTTATACCTACCTTAACCTGATTTCGGCTACTTTGCATTCATAGATATCGAATTCTACATGAATATAATTTGCCCAAACCTCACTTTTCACGTGTATTGACATTTTTATAACGTTTAAATATTAGTACAAAGTCCTTTTTTATTTCAAAATTTAAAAATGGGATAATTACAATATTTGGTACCCAACCCTCACCCGTTTTTCTATTTATGTACATCACCTATATTTTTTTGGCAAAATGGTATCTAACGTTATGTTTTATTTCTGTTTTGGTACCCCACCATTAAAAAAATATTGGCAGGCTGACTAAGAAAGAAAAAATCACACGTGACAGACTACCATATTTCTCTCTCCTAGTTAGCATGCCACGTCGACTAAAATCATAAAAAAGTGCATACGACACGCTGACTAAGAGAGAGAAAATGATGTGGTAACCTGCCACATGTGATTTTCTCTCTTCTAGTCAGCATACTATGTATGTTTTTCTCTCTTCAAATCAGCATGCTGTTAATTTTTTAACGGTAAATTACTAAAATAGGAGTGTATTGAGATTTTTAAAACGTTTAAATATTACAAAAGTCCCTTTTTATTTCAAAATTTAAAATTTTTGACGTGTTTCATTTTGTTAACCTCGTTTCATTTCATCCATATGAGTATGATATTGGCGTGAAATTACTTGTCATTTAATTGGTGGTCCCCACAGAGACCTTAATGAGTTGAACGAATATCTTGTCAAATGTCGGAAGTACCTTAGTTAAAGTTTAGTGTATATTCCGTAATCATCACTAAACTTTATTCTAAATCTATTTTAATTATTAGAGTTTCAAAACATTTATTTTACTCATTTAAGCTTAGACATTGAACGATTTTATCACTCTTCTCTTAACTTTTTAATGACGTTCGTTTACCGCCGAACAAAAGAGTTTCTCTAAGATTCGAATTGTGGACAATTTAGCCCTCCATATTTAAGTCTTAGTCAAACAAATATTAAATAGTATTAAATAATATAAATTAAATATTAAATAATATTAAATTGATTCTAATGAAAATATTAAATTATTTCAAATTAAAATAAGACTAAATTGATCAAATGAGTTAAATTTATTGTATTTTTCAAATTATGACTAAATTAATTAATTGTATAAATATAAAAGATTAAATGTGTTATTATACAAATTAGCTTAATTGTCATGTCAACCTTTTTAATGACAACTAACGTCTCAATGACTATTTTGTAACAAAAATTAAAGTTTAATGACAGTTTTATACATTTGAAAGTTGAATGACCAAAATAAACATTTTAGTTTAGTTTAGTTTTCGGTTCATTTTAACTTTGATCCTCTAATTTTCATTTTGACTGCACCATCTCGATTGCCTTCTCTATTTACTGACCAATCAGGTCTGTAACTTCATGCGTTTTAGAATAAGACACCATTTGTTTTTTTTTGCAACACGCTCAAATGAACCTTTTGCTTCTTTGCAACACACTCAAAGTGTATTTTAAAATATTTTAAGAAAAAGGTATTTATCAACTTTGACCATCAGTATGCAAATATAAAATATATATATTTTTAAAGTATTTAATATAATAAATATATTAATAATGTGATAAATAATATAATTTTTGACCTTTTATGCATATATTTTTAATTTAATATTGACAGTTTAACATGTTAAAAAGAAATTATAACACATGGGCAATTTAGTAAATTTTACTTTCAGGTAATTTTATATTCCTCAAACCAAACACAATAATTTTACATTCCTACCAAATAAACCAAACAAGGTAATGTAATATACTAACATTCCCAATAATATATCAAGTAATATTACATTCCAGATCTTATTCCTAGCAATCTTATATTCCGTGAACAAAACGCACCCTTAGTTCATTATCCCATAACTACCCTACAAATACTATAAGGGGTCGTTTGGTTCACGGAATGTAAGATTACCTTTGGGAATGAGATTACCGGAATGTTACATTACCTAACATATTACCCGAAATGTTGTATTACCTTGTTTGATTTGTTTGGCGGGAATATAAAATTACATTGTTTGGTTGAAGGAATATAAGATAAGAAAAATGCATGTTTTACCAAATTGTCCTTTAAATATATTTTCTTTTTTAACCAACTGAAGTTTAAAGTCAAAATATTTGCATAAAAGTTCATAGAAAATATAAAAAAATATAATATGAAAACTTTTTTATGAAAATTAATCTAATTAATAAATGTAATAAAATACATACCAATAATAAAATTTGAATCAAACACACATATAAAAAATTGAAATAAAATAAAAATCTGATATATTTTTATTTTATATTCATCATATTATTTTATAATAAGTATTAAAACCCTAAACCACTAAAAATAAAATAGATTTATACTTGTGTGTAATTATATACAAAAAGGAAAGATCATTTTAAAATAACTACTCCCTCCGTCCCACTAAAACTGTCACATGTTGACATTTTTCTGGTCAAATTTTTTCAACTTTGACTTTAATTTATTTAAATATTTTAATTAATTAAAAATTATAAAAATGTATTTAAAAACTAGTTGATTCAAGGTTTTTAAAATATAATTTTTCATATTTTTATCAATAATAAATTTTAAATTATAAGAGGTCAGAGTTGAAAAAGTTTGACCCAAAAAAAGTCAACATGTGACAGTTTTAGTGGGACAGAGGGAGTATATTTTTTAGGGTTATTCTTGTCCAAAGGGGAGGGAATTATCTAATACCTAAGAAAAGGGAGGGAATGACATTCTTGAGAAAAGAGCCAAAAATAGCTACTGTTGGGAATATTTCATTACCCCTGAGAGGGAATGCTTTTGAACCAAACGTGAGTATGTGATTCCGAAAAAGATTATTCCCACTGGTAATGAACTTTTCCGCGAACCAAACGCCCCCTAAGAGTTTGAAATAAATAAATAAATAAAACAGAAGATATCGATGGCCATGTAAGGCACCGCAACCCAAAAATAAACTATTTGGTATAATGATCTTTTTGACTCATAACTTACTAGTTTTTTTATTTTGGTCCTTAAACTTTGATTGTGTATTTTTAACGTTCAAGTTTTATTTTATTTGTTAAATTGATACAAATGTGACAAGACAATAACAAAATAATAAACTGGTGTAAGATGTTTTGATTTTAATAATAAAATGTTGACGCGAATTTTTTTTTTGTAATTTACGTCTCATCATTAAAATTTTTAAAATAATATAAAAATGTATTAAAAAATTATGTTAGTATTTTAATACGAACAAAATAATTATTTTTGATACAGTGACAGAAAAATGACAAAATAATTAACATCATATAAACGATATTGTTACTATTATGTTACATATAAGTTAACTTGACAAAAGATAAAAGGTTGAGAGTAATGGCAGTTTAAAGGTTATTATAATCAAACTTGTAAAATTAGGGAGCTAAAAAGATTATTATGCGAAATTAATATTTTTATAAATGGCGAAGAGTTATTCGGGATTGATATTGAAACTTATAATGAAGTGTTTTTAATGAAAATGAGTAGTTAAACCAATAAAACACTTTGAAAACTATTAAACTTGAAAGGTTCCCCTAGACATAATGACTTCAAAAAAAACTTTTAATCTGGAATAAAAATTATTTATTTTTTTCGGTGTTTTTATTTATGTTGCGGCATAAAATGGGCACTAAAAGGGGTAAAAAAATTTGTCTCTCTCCCCCTAGATAGGAATTGTTCAAAAGAGAAATCAGATGTAGAAATTCCAAACAATACTACCGACTCAATCATATCTAGAGTTGAGTAAAACTCGTCTCGACTCGATTTTTTTTTTCAATTTCAGGTTATTCGAGTTGAATTCGAGTTTGCACAAATCAAAGAAACGAAAAATTAAATTTTACAATTTTACGATTTAGTTCATGATTTCTTTTTTCTTCAATTCATTCTTCGTTTTAAGTTCATTTTGACCAAATTTAAACAACATGTTCCTAAACCAGCAGAGTGCCTATTTAGCTTCAATTCACATATTTTAAAGTAATTTTGTTCTTTTTGCGATTTAGCCCCTAAATTTTGTATGATGTCCTCATTTCTTCAATTTCTCTTTTGTTTTAAGTCTATTTTGACCAAATTTGAGCCAAATGATCCCAAATCACTATAGAATACCTATTTAGCTTAAATTTATATTTTTACAATTTAGCCCCTTAATTTTATATGATTTCCTCATTTCTTCAGTTATTCCTTCATTTTAAGTCCATTTTGACCCATTTTAAATCAATGTTACATTATCCCTGTATAATATCTATGTAACTTCAATTCATATTTTTAACTAAAAAATATTCTTTTTGCAACTTAGTCTCCTAACTTTGCATTTTTTTCAATTTGGTCATCAACTATAAATTTTTATAATTTCTTCCTCATCAATTCTTTGACTCCTTTATACTCATATCAATAATTTATCCTCAAAAGTTTATTCCTTAAAAATAATATTATAAATATATTTTAGAATTTTAGATGATATTTTTTATTATTAAATAACATTACAAATCTTACCCACACATGTGAAAAAAGAATATGCAGAAATGTATATGTATGCTTTATATGATTAGAGAAATTCGTTTAAATTAGAAACAATTTGTAATATAACATTATAAATAATTACAATTAAATTTATATAGAAAGTCGAAAACTCGACTCAAAATTCAAAAACTCGACACAAATCGAAAGAATTTCAAATAAGTTTGAGTCATAAAATATGACTCGTCATCTCGAATAACTAAATTTTTTATTCGACTCAATTAAATGCTCACCCCTAATGACATCAACATGGCAAATCGAAGATAAAGATGCACTAGCCATATCTATACAGTGACAAAACTATTAAGGGAGTTGGAGGGGCTGATGCCCCCAACCCCCATTTTCTTTTATCTTTCTTATGTATAAATTTCTTTGGCTTTATCCAATTTATGTCATAAGGTATGTGTTACGAATCATTAAATAGTCTAGATTAAATCAAAGATTCTCTTAAAAATTACATATTGATGAGTGATTTAAATAATTATATTTTTGTTGTTAATTACTCCTTATTTGTCGGTTTAGATAGCTAATTTGGGTGTTTTTCTTTATTTTTTATGCAGGACATTGGATTTCAGAAATTGTGCTAAAAGTGACTGGATTCTGCATTTTTTTTGGGATTCATGGCTGGATTAGTGGGTATAAATTAGGGCATGAAAGTGTTGACTGGGCGACACGTCAACAGCCTCTAGAAGATGACATCAGCAGCGCTTGATAGCTTATCAACCGCCTTCCGGATAACTTATCAGCCGAGATTTGGATTAAAACTTTGAGATTTTCTTTTGTTTTTAAATTTAAACACTCCATGATTTATTTCTTATCTCTTAGGAATTATCTTTTGTATTTTAAATATTTTAGAAATTATCTCTTATCATTTTAGAGTTATTTTAGGGTTTTTGAGATATTATAGATATCCCTTTGGATTTGAAACTCAAATCATCACTTGTTCTTATTTTCATTTTCACTTTGAGTTTAATATATTTCTTTCTCTCCACTTTAATTTTCTAAGTATGGGTTCTTCGCAAGCTATGCTTAGCTAAATTCACCATAAGTCAAAAGCTAAGCTAAACCCCACTCAATCGGTCTTTCCTTTAGGCATCACGGTTACTTCATTCCAAAAGCACGCATCGGGTTGAACGTGGTTTTGATCCACCGTTGTACAAGCTTAGTGGAGGTCCACTAAGGGGAATCAGGATCGAATACGATTCTCATCAAGATAAACCGTTAAAGCACGAGCTTTTCCTGCACTAAGCGCAGAATTTACGTTAGCATCGATTGAGGAAACTAATCAAACGAATACGATTCTCATCAAGATAAACCATTCGAGCACGAGCTTTTCCTGCACTAAGCGCAGAATTTGCGTTAGCATCGATTGACTAAACTAATCAAACAAAAATTAGATTTTAAGGATTGGCATTGGAATTTAGTTTACACAAAAAATGGATTTTAAGGATTGACATTGGAATTTAGTTTACCGTAAAAAAACAAGTTATAAGGGTTGAGCCTTGTAGATTATAACCGGCAAGAACTCGAAGTAATATCCCTTTCAGTGATCGAGACAAGTTGAGGCGAAGCAAAGCTGTAGGCTAACTCTTATCATAATCAATTTCAATTATTTCTTTTACTTTTTTCTATTTTGAATCTTCTCGAATTATTTTGCTTAAAACCCTTTTTTTCGTCACCATTTTTTCGTCACTTGCAGATTGCTTGATAAAGATCAACTCAAATCTATATTGGGAATTCCTTAGTCCCTGTGGATCGACCCTTGCTCTCACTATTCTACTTTAATTATTTCTTTAATTGAGTTTAAAGATATTTATTTGACAAAATACGACGCTTTTCACCTATCATATAACAAGGTACAAAGAACATTTTTATCATTAATTCTTGCGTTTAATATTTGTATTTCTTTCACTTATTATATATTTTATGGTGAAAGTTAAGTTCTTAATTTATGCCTTAGGTTAAACAAAAACCTTAAAAAAGAGAGTAACAAAGAAGAATCGAGTCGCTTGGTAATTCACTCATTTATTAAACCAATCTTTTAGTGCCAAAATTGATGACATTAATATTTGAAATGCATAAATTGGAGTGATAAAAGAATGTGTTCAATACTTCACTGGCAAACACAACGGCCGGCTTTGCACTTGTGAATCCTGAAACCCGAACAAGGCTCTATACAGTCGCTGTCCTTAGCGCATCTGCTGGTCGGAAGACAAATACATTCGCCGGTCTGTACGTGACAAAAGCCGCCCTGTGGACACTCGGTTCTGCAATCTTTGTCACTACCACATTTTACTGCCTCCGTGTTCAACACACCTGCAAAAACAAATTGCAAATTTTCAATTTCTTCTCTTATGATAAATATGTGATGATCAAATATCAAAATGAAGACATATTGTGTATATACTAACAAGAAGCTACAAGCAAGACGACGAAAAGAGAAGTAACGTTGAAAGAAGCCATAGTCTGGAAGTTGATCCGAATCGATTAGCTATATTTTGAAAACGACCTGATGATAAAACAAGTGTGGCATGTAATTGGGGTTTTATAGCACACTTCTACGCATCTAGACCCTTTTCTGCTAATATTGTTGCTTTACTTACCAATTTTGTAAAATTAAAAATTCCAATTTAGCTCCCCCCATTATTTAGTATCCGTAATTATCAAATATATTTTTGTATGTTATTTGGAAATTATATATCACTTATGGAAATTGAAGAAGAGCAGCAAGGAACTTGTATGTCGTTACTATATATGTTTATTTATATATATTATTTTAGAAGTTATTTGCAAAAAGAAATTATATCATAGATACAACTCGCCACGTAATCCATAGTCCCAACCAATAAAAAACATTTATTTTATTAAAATTTTCCATATCATCTTTTTACCAAGTTAATCTACAATTGGTAAAAAGTGTTTTTTTTAATTTAATTTATAGTAAATCTGAGTGAAGATTCACTCGATAAAAAATGACATGGAAAAACTTAATGAAATAGATGCTTTTAATTGGTTGGGACCATGGATGACGTGGCAAGCCGAGTCTATGATATAATTTCTCAAAAAAAGGCTTGATGGTTGATGGCTTTAGACTTATGAAAATACCTAATTTTATTAGATTAATTTGATAATGCACGCACACATTGTAAACAGATCGATTAAACTCAAGTTTCTAAGATGAACATCATTCGTTTTTTCAATGTGATCATTTCGATTATAGTCAGCATTTTAATTCTTTTTTTTTTAAAATGTAAAAGGGCCTCGTTAAAAACCTCCTCTAAACCTATGTAGGGGAAAAAGAGTGCCCGCTATTATTAATATAGTAATCATTTTAGTACATTAATCGATATTATTACAACCATAAATAGCCAATTACAGCCCCAAAATACCAATGCACCAAGACATTACCCAATGCCCGATTTTGCTAGTGCATCCGCCTCCACATTGTAACCTCTAGGTACCCACCTGACGCAAGTTCCAGTTTCCAGCAGCTTCTCCTTAATCTGACCGACCAGCATGGAGATGTTCGAAGGAGGCTGCTTACCATTTAAAAACCACTCTACCAAACCCCTGCAATCTGACTCAATAACAAGCCTATACTTCAAACTCACCTGTGATTCCCAAAAAATTTTCAAACCCGTATGTAGCGCCTTAAACTCTATCAAAGAGGGGGGCTCGGGATCACAGCTCTCCGAAAACTGAAAGATGATATTACCGTTGGCATCCTTTAGTACACCACCGATCCCACCACGTTGACAAAATCTATCGACAGCTCCATCAAAATTAAGCTTGACGAAACCGACCGGAGGGGGTTGCCACTTCATAACCAAAGTCTTGGCCTGCATCGTTAAATATTGGTTAAGTGCTAAGCTGGGATCTACGAATAAACTATCCACTGGAATACGACAATCTCCAAACTTAGCCTTCACCCATTTCACAAGCCTCCACTTAACAGTCATCACCAGTTGCAGCAAGTCCAACTTCTTCTGGTTAAAGATCATTTCGTTTCGATAGAGCCATAATGACCATATAACAGCGAAGGAGGTAAAAGACCATACTTTTCCAAGAGAGGGGGCAGCTCAAAGACCACACCTCCATGAACATCATAGGAGATTTTGGCAAAACAAGGGAAATATTAAACCATAATCCTACCTTTGTCCACACTTTCCAGCTTACCATACACATGAAAAGTAGATGTTCTGAAGATTCTGAATTCGACAAACAAAAAGGACACATGGTGTTAAAAAGCGTAATACCCTTCTTCGACAGCTCCTCCTTCACCGGTATCCTATTCTGCATGGCCAACCATACGAACAGCTCCACCTTCGGGGGGGGGGGGGGGGCGCAACCTTGCCATACAAAATTCATCCAAAAATTCGAGGATGGAATGGGGCCTAACAGTATATCTTTAAAAGATTTGACCGAAAACGAGCCATCAGTCGAACCAAGCCAGCAAACCCAGTCATGATCTAAAGTGCTAGACTTAAAAGATCGAAGTAGAGAGAGAAGGGATTCCCAGTGCACTAATTCACGCTCCAACAGTGGTCGTCTAAGAGATATGTTCCATGACCATTTACCATTCCTCTTGACACCGTAATCCGACACTAAGCTCCTCTTATTAGAGGCCAAAGCATAGAAACGTGGGAAACGAGCTTTTAAAGGAATATCCCCCAGCCACGGGTCCTCCCAAAAATAGACATTCTTCCCATCACCCACTCGAATTATCAGATTCGATTTACAACAAATACCAGCAGCATCCCCGCTCATATAAAATTTTAAGATATCACTCCAAATCCAAGAGCAATTTCGCGAATGGGTAGGATAAGGCAAAAGGCTCACCCCAACCCCCGGAGTTTTCAATTCAATTACTCGTCTCCAAAGATTCTGTCGCTCATTGCCAAAACGCCAGCACCATTTACTTAACAAGGCCTGGTTCATGTTTCTTAAATTAGTGATACCAAGGCCACCCAAACTTTGAGGCTTACATAAGGTTTCCCATCGTATCCAGTGAATTTTAGCCTTCTCCTCATTATCACCCCAGAAAAACTTAGCCATAATGGAGTTGAGTTTCGTTAAAACAGAAGCGGGCATGTGAAAGAGAGATAGGAAGTAAACAGGGAGACTAGTGAGTACCGATTTAATCAATGTAAGCCGCCCACCAAAAGAGAGGAATCCCGACTTCCAACCATCCAGCCTTTTCAGAAATAGATTAATCACTGATTCTCATATAGCAATAGAATTTCTCCGCGCTCCAAGAGGTAATCCAAGATAAGTAGTCGGAAAGGTATCCACAGTACACCCAATCGAAATAGCCTAACTATTAATCAAACTAGCATCCGTGTGAATGCCCAGAATTTTACATTTCCCAACATTGAGCTTGAGCCCCGAAGCAAGTTCAAATACACGAAGAGTGCGCTTTACCATCCGAATCTGCCTTTCCTCTGCGCCACAAAAAATTAGAAGGTCGTCTGCGAACTGCAGATGTGAAACATTTATACTTTCTGAATTGGTTCCAATAGAGAATCCCGAGAAAAGACCAATCCGAACAGCCTTGTGAAGCATGAGGCTCAAAGCTTCCCCCACCAAATTGAATAAGAGAGGGGATAAAGAGCACCCCTGACGAAGACCTCTAGACATCGAAAAGGACTCAGTAGGAACTCCATTAACAAGGACAGAAATTCTAGCCGAAGTGATACACATATTAATCCATGATATCTATTTCTCCCAAAAACTGAATTTCCTCAAAATCAAGAAAAGAATTTCCCAGTTGATAGTATCGCAGGCCTTGCTAAAGTCAATTTTAAAAGCAATACCACTCTTACCCTATTTGAACACTGAGTCGATCACTTCATTTGCTAACAAAGAGCAATTCAGAATTTGCCTCCCTTCAATAAAAGCAAATTGTCAGCATTTTAATTCTTACTAGTAAAAGAATCAAATAAAACCATTTTTTAATGAGTTACTTTAACTTTTTAAAAATGTCAATTATATTCTATTACAAAATGTCAGTTATTGTTTAATAGAGTTTATATTTTAAAGCTTTTATGATTTTTTAAATGAAATGTTTTCTTTAAAGTTGAACTGTAAATGAAAAATATTTTCAAAATTTCAAAACAATAAATGTTTACTCTATAAAAAAATGCCCTCATGTGATGCATTTTGGCTTAACTATAAAATAGGTGCTCAAACTTTGCTTCTTTTTTGCAATAGGTGTCTAAATTATCTTTTGGCTAAAATATGTGCCTAACATTTTATTTTTGTCTGAAATAAGTGCCTAAAATTTCATTCGGTTATTGTTTTAAGGTAACGTCGTTAAAAATTTTTTAACACCTAATCAGAATTTGACACGTGCTATTTTATTTTGTTTTATTATTTTCCCCCCAAAAACTGAAAAAAATAAGAAAATATTTTTAAAAATTCTGAAAATTTTCAAAAGTTTCAAAACAGTCCCTAATTCAAACACCCAAATTCAAAATTGCCGTCATTGTCGCTGCCGATAGCCTATCCGGACCTCCCCACCGCCATCACCGGAATCCCCCGCCCATTTCCCCAAACCACCCATTGCCGGTAACCGACGGGAGGCACGTCAATCGAACGAAGAACGACGAACGCGAAACGCTCCAACCGTTCGACGCCCAATTGGCACGTCTCCTGCCGGTTACCGGCGATGAGTTGTTGGGGGAAATGGGTGTGGGACGCCGGTGACGGAGGAGGTGAGGTCCGGCAAGGCCATCGATGGCGACAATGCCATCAATTTTGAAATTTAGGGTTTGGGGTTTTAGATATTTGGGACTGTTTTGTAATTTTTTTTAAATTTGGGATATTTTTAATTTAATTTATTTTTCAGTTTGGTTTTGAAAATAAAAATAAAAAATAAAATCCACATGTCAAGCTATAATTGGGTGATAATTTTTTTGACATATTGACTTTAAAATGGACAAAATTGAAACGTTAGACATCTATTCAACCAAAAAATAATTTAGGCACCTATTGTAAAAAAGTGTCGAAGTTTGGGCACCTATTTTATAGTTAAGTCATGCTTTTTACTAGTACAAAAATTAAACTGGCCCATTTTAATACTAGAGGGACTAAACGAGAGATTAAATTAATCCATTTTAATACCAAAGGGACTAAATTAGTCCCTACAATGGAGAGATTAAATTAATCCATTTTAATACTAGAGGGAATAATTAGTCCCTACAATAGAAAAATTAATTTAATCTCTATAATAAAGGGACCTAATAGGTGCCTTCACCGAATTATTAGCGATAGTTTGTCGCAACTTTTATTTTTAAGGTAAATTACACAAAATTTTGTTGAATTTTAGACGTATCGTTGTATCATTAAACTTTCAATTACTTCAATTATAGCACTGATTTTTCATAATAATCCTTTTGTTTTTATTTTAAAAATTTTAATTTGACTTTTAAATTTCTAGAAATTCATATTAAATATTAATTTCAGATCAGATACAGATCGTAATATTTTAAGTTTCGGATTATCTGAAAATCCGAAAATTCAAAATTTCATGAATATTAATTATGTTATTTTTAACTAATTGATGCTTATTATATCCGAAAATTAAAAAAAAAATTAAAATTTTCATAGATGTGAATCTTGTTATATTTAGCAATTTGTAGTTTGTTATATTCGAAATCCCGGAGTTTTCATAAATACGACCTTCAAATTCGAAAAATGGTTAAATCAAATTATATTTTTGGATAACCAGATATCCGAATATTCGATTTTTCCAAATCAGATACGGATCACTATATCATTGATCCGAAAAACCAGATATCTGAAAAAACTAAATTCGAATAGATTATCTATATTTTGAAAACCACCTGATGATGAAACAAGTGTGGCATGTAATTGGGGTTTTATAGCAAAACTTCTACGCATCTAAACCCTTTTGTGCTAATATTGTTGCTTTACTTACCAATTTTGTAAAATTAAAAATTCAAATTTAGCTCCCCATTATTTAGTATCCATAATTATCGAATATACTTTTGTATGTTATTAGGAAATTATATATCACTTATGGAAATGAAGAAGAGCAGCAAGGAACTTGTATGTCGTTACTATATATGTTTATTTTTATATATATATAGAAGTTCTTTGTAAAAATGGCTTGATAGTTGATGGTAGGGATGACAATGGATCGAACCGTGTAGAGTCAAAGTCCAAATCCAATTACAATCGGACTCGAATATTTTGGATTCGAATATTTTTTGGATCGGATTCAGATTAAATTGTCATTCATAGTGTTGACCTAAATTCGAGGGGTAGATCCATGAATTTTAGCGTCTTTAGGGTATATTGTGTTTCGACCCTCTAATTGTAACGCCCCGAGTTTAGGGCCGGGAGATAATCGTGTTGGCTCCCTTTCGGGTTAGGTTAATTTTGAAGATATTCTTAAATGGATAACATTGGTATTTATTAAAGGGTAAAATGGAAATTTTTAATAAAAAGAATACAAAAGGGTTTTTGAAAAAAAAATGTTATCATCTTCATCAAAACACCCCTTTTCACGATAAAACCCCTCATAAACCCCCATTTCACTATTCCATTGCCTCAAGCTTTCAATCCAAGTGATTTCTTCAAGGTAAATGATTCCTTAACTTGGTTCTATCTTCCTTGAGTCATAAATGTTAAGATTTTTGCAAAACTTAAGGTTTAAACATGTTTTGATTTTTAAAGTTTGGTTTGAAATGAAAGAAAATTTATGAGTTTTCGTTAAGGTTGATTATGGTTGAGTTTGAGTGTGTTTTAACTTTGTTTTATTGCTAAACTAACATGAAAATGATGGGTTGTTATAGGAAACCCGAAATGGGTATTGTGGGTGATTTTGTGAGTTGAAAATCTTGAGTTTTTGGATGGGTTTTGGGTCTAAATGACAGCTGAGGGTTTGATAGCTTTGGGTTGATGTTTTGGAATGTTAAAAGGTAGGTTTTTGATGGTAAATTCGTTGGGTGTGGCTGCAAGTAGTTTGAGACTGAATTTATATGTTTCGGGTGAAATTTGGGGCTTGAATCGATGTGTGTTGTTGCAAGATTGTTGAGTTCTGAGTTTTTTGATGTGTTTGTGAGTGTATTAGTGTTCTAATGTTCAGTTTTTGGTTGCTCAAAACAGAGGAATCAGATTCGGGCTTTGTGGACGGAAATTCGAGTAGTTCGGAGGCTTGATTCGGCATCTTGGACATCGTTTGTGTGTTGGCTGGTGAGTGGATCGATTTTAAAAGCCTTAACGTGGTTAAGGGAATGTTTTGGGAGTTTGGATTGAGCTTGAAAAGCCAATCCAAGCTCAAGAGTAAGTTTTAATAGTTTTAAGCAATTAAATCGTGTTTTATGTTTCCTCGATGCATGATGAATATGCTATATTGTTATGTGTTGAATTGCTTTGTTGCACATGTTGAGATGTGAGACTTGTGTTTGTATTTGTATTGTGAGTACATGCTTTGCATGGAAGTTCGGACATGATAAGTGGTTCAAGCATCGGTAATGCTTGTGGTTGTGAATGAATATATTGACACGTGTTGAGTTGTTACCGGATATAATTGATCGATCAATAGGATTAGAGTGCACTCGAGGTGAAAGTCGCGCGTGGCCTTAGTGATGTTAGATTCCACTAAGGAGGAGTACGGTGATGTGAGATTCCACCGAAAGTTATGTTTTTACTAGACGGGTGAGTACGGTGATGTGAGATTCCACCGAAAGTGTCTAGTGGGTTTGAGAAACTATCCGCATATTCGAGTAAAAACGATGAATGTCAATATACTCATGATGCTTTAATTCTCATGTCAAACATGTTGTTAATTCTTTCTATTATGCTTATGCATTGTTGGTTACTTTACTTGCGCTATGAGAATGAGCATGTAGTAAGCCTATGACTTGTGGTTGCATTCGGTAAATGCACGTGAAGGTAAATGCATGTTGTTATGTGTCCAAGCATGTGGAAATGATTTGGAAATGGTTTTGGTTTTCAAGCAAACTAATGTTTTAAAACTGCATTGTTGTAGCTACCGTTTTGGAGCACCGCTCACTAAGCTTAAACGCTTACGCTCTCTTTTCCAACAATGTAGGCCCTTAGACCTTCGGAGCAGCTCGGGGAACAAGGGAGAATCCAAGGGAGTTTGGTTTGCTCAAGTATGAGTTTAGACTTCAATAATTAGTATTAAGCAATGAGATAAGAGCTTTATATTTTGAGGTGTTGTTGGCATGTCTCTTGCTTTAGACAAGTTTGTTAGGTTGTGTTAGGCTTGTAATGCCTTTTACCTTGTTGATTTATGCTTTTGTTTAGCTTTTGGCTATGTTGGTGAATGTTATGTATGTTTGTTTTCTCTAAGAATCTTGTCTTGTTGGATGTTGCATCGTTAAGTGTTTAAATTGCTTTATATGCTTATCCATGGATGTCTTGTGTTGTATTTGAGTTTGTATGTTGCTTAGATGCTTGATATATGCCTCTAGTGTTGGGTTCTTTGTGCTTTTAGCAGCTAAAACTTGTTTTGCAGGGCAGTGCAATATCGATACGGTCCATTGTTTTGGGCAAGGCGTACCGGTACGCGGGGGCATATCGATACCCCAATATACCCTCTGGAAAATCTAAAAAATTAACTAGATTTTGGCGTATCGGTACGGGTCCTAAGAGTATCGATACGGTCTTCGTAGTTGACCCAGGGAAGTTGACCGTTGAAGGCGTATCGATACCAACCTTGTGGGTATCGATACGGTTTCCTTAGGTTTGACTTTGGGGTGTTGACCAAGTACATGCGTATCGATACGGTCCTTTAACATATCGATACGGCCTGTTGTAAAATTTAAAAAGGGTTATCTTAATTGCATGTTTTGCTTGTTTTGTATCCATGTGTGTTTTCCGCTACGTGTCCCCTTAACGGGTTTCGCTTCGGTTTTCCCCGTATAACTCATTCGATGAGGTCTGGCGACTAGGCCAGGTCGAGGGGGTTACATTTGTTGGTATCAGAGCCTAGGTTTCTCCTAGGTTCGTTGAGTTTCCGCAAGCCGAAAGGTAAGTGAGGTAAGTTTTATAGTATAAGCTTGTTAATTGTGATTGCATGGTGATTGTAAGCATGTTTGTGGCTATCTTTGTGTTGGTTGAGAAATAGTTAAAGACACTCATTGCTAGTATACTATTATTGTAAGTGATTTTAAGTTTAAGGACTTGAGCACCTTGGACCTTGTTCTTTGCTGACCCCAAATCATTTTACTTGTTGTGTTTGTTGTTTAGCTTTGCATCTGTTAGCATGGTGAGACTGAGAGGAAGGCCAAGAATGGATAATCCGAGGGTTGAGCGGATTGAAGATGTTGAGGATGTGCGAGGAGAGAACTTGCCCCCTCCTCCGGGGGGTGGAGTGAATGTTGAGGGTGTTGGACCCCAGACTGGTCAGGGACAGACATATATTGATGTGAATCCGTTGATTCAGGCTATAGCTGAGGCTATTCAGACAACTTTAGTGGGTGTTCGGGTTGCAGCACTGCCTCAGGGTGCAGGTTCTGGTTTACCGTTAGAGCGGCTCCGTAGCTTGGGCGGGGTTGAGTTCCGTGAATTGTCACCCGAGGGTTCAGAGGCATGGTTTGAGAGCACAGTTCGTATTTTGAGTCAGATGAAGTGCTCTAAAGCACATAAGTTGGGTTGCATTGTCTTGTTGCTTCAGGGGATACCTACACTTGGTGAACTACTATCACTACGGGAATGCTAGAGGCCGAGGTTACTTGGGAGTTCTTCAGGGCTGCTTTCCGTAAGAAGTACCTAGGTCCTCAATACATAGATGAGAAGAAGAGAGAGTTCATGGCTCTAGTTCAGGGTAGCTTGACCGTATCCGACTATGAGGTGCAGTTCGTACGTCTGAGTCAGTATGCTTCTGAGTTAGTTCCCACTGAGGAGGAACGTTGTGAGCGTTTCTGTTATGGGTTGGTTCAGGAAGTGAAGACCTACATGTTGGCTTCCGACTATACATATTTTGATGTGTTGGTCACTAGGGCCAAGGACATCGAACATTCTTTGGGACTTGCGGATCGCAAGGGTGGATCTAGTTTAGGAAAGAGGACTGTTGAATGGGACAAAGATCGTGCCAAGAGGCACAATGATAGGAAACTTCATCATGATCATAGACGCGGAGGTGATAATCCGGGGCGAGGCCATCACGGCCATGGGACTGAGAATCGTACTCCCGATATTTCCTATGAATTTCATGCAAATATTTTCACTTCAATATTGTAAGTTTGACTGGTTAAAAAGAAAATATATCATAAGGATAATTTTATAAAATATGCATTGTGATAATTTTATAATCCATCAACCAAACAATGTAATTTTATATTCATGTCAAACAAATTAAACAAAGTAATGTAACATTCATAGTAATATGCCAAGTAATGAATCATTTAGTAATCTTATTCTCAAAAGTAATGTTACATTCCGTGAACCAAACGCTCCCTAAGGGGTTTGTGAAGAAGCTGGAGAATTTGTTAGTCAAGGTAGAGAATTCGTTTATCATTGCATTTGGGATTTTGTGTTGGACTCTTTGTGCTTCTAAAATTCATGTCAATGTGGAGATTATTAAAATTGTGATTCGAATAATCGAATTCAATTAGAATTTGGTTTCTGGTGAGAATACTATTTTTAGGACATTTAGTTCATTTTAAATTCATTAAAGGTAGGGATCATAATTTGAGTAGATTTATTAGCTAGAAATCAAGTTATTTTCCCAATTTTTTTTTAATTATCTATATCTCAATATTAATGAAAATCGTACTGTCTATTTTCGTGTGATACCCTATAACAACTCACAAATAATGGGTGTTGGTGTCTTTGTTTCTTTTCTTTTCTTTTATTTTCTTTATAAATCTTAGTGGCTTTGTTTTTCTTTATTTCTAGTATAGTTACGTATAGAAAAGTGTCTCTAACCGTAATAGCATTCGTTAAGTCTGCACCGACACATCTGCCACTGCAGTTGATCTCTCTATTCTTTAACAACAGGACTTTCATTGGTTATTTCAGCATGCATGGTATCGATCCCTTTGGTGGTTTCGGCATGCATCTTATCGATCCTTTTGGTATACTTCCGATCTCGCCTTTCTCTACCGTAAAACACCCAAGAGATCAAACAGAGCATCACTGAAATCGTGGCGACAAGCAAGCCGATATAAACCCGTTCACTATGTTTCCTTAGCCCCGGACAATAATGCTGATGCATGTAATTCAGAATTTCCCAGATCACGGAGCAGTCTACTAGGCTAGCAAGGAATGGACCGTAACATGACAACACGTAGCTTATGTTAGCTGCCGAACTCATTTGCCGGTACAAGTCAGGGGTCAGACGCCCTTGCGTGCTGCAAATGCCGGCCGGTGACGCTTGACATACGGATTTGTTCCATTCCTACATCAAACATGTTAAATCAACTGGAAAGACAGTCGGAAATCGCAATAGATAAAGCTTCGGATTGTACCTGTGTTGCATTGCCTAAGGCTACTTGACCCTCACGACAAGCTTGTTTATTGTTTTCTACCTTGTACGGGTCACAAATGGTCGGTAATGAGGGACCAGATTGATTGTAGTAAAGACCTATTGCTTGTTCAGGTATGTTATTGGCATTGGCTACAAGGGAAACATGATAGTTCAGCATATCGTTAATGCCATCGCTAACCAATTCGGTTGCATCCGTGATGGTTTCGCCGAATTCCCTATCCACACATGGAAGAAGTTCCTTGATCGCCGAATCAGCCATGGGGTTTTGCACCCATTCGTCAACAGCCGTGCACGTATCGGCCATTAAGCTGAAATTTTTTAATGAGAATACAGTCGGATATGACTCATGATCTATTTCAACTATCAAGTTTACCAATGCATATATGATTTGTTTAAACTTACTTGTGGAAAGAAAGAAATGCACCACACAAGACAAATGCGAGGGCCGTGACAATCCACCCGATGATCACGAATCTGCAATCGTAGCTGGTTAATTTCGATGATAATTATGATGGACAAGAAGATAATGATCATGCACACTCATAAGTTACTTACATATACACCCAAGTTTGCCAGCCGAGAGCCGAAAACACTGCAATCCATTAACAAAAAGAACAAGAACACACTTTGATGAGATAAGTTACTTATTGTTCAATTAAAATGGAACAATAACTGATAACCAACAAGTTTATAGGGTAGCCAGAAGCCTTACAGAATCCAAGAAACGCAACTAGAAGCATGATAGTAGTAATAGAGATCAGAGCTATGTTCCTGCAATAAACAACGACCCGATGAAGTCTGCAATACGATACATAAATATCGATACGTTGAAAAGCACGTATATGACATACACATGCTTGAGAATTTTGGACAAGGAATCCGCTATGTGTTTTGTGGTGAGATGAGGGAAGTCTTTATTTGCATCCACTTGAGAGGTGACCTTGTCGATCTGGGTTATGATTTCGGGTGGTAGGAATTTATTGTTCAGAGAAACATTCTTGGCCGACTGAAGATAACCAAAGACGCTTATAAGACCGTTCGAGATTGTTTCTCCTTGACGCACTACATAATTTGCGGCCTCATATACTTCTCCCAAGAAACTTTTCTCTTCGACGAACATTACACTGCATCCGGAACTGCAAAATGAACACATGCAAGTTGTTAACCCTGTAATCGAAACACAGAATCGTAAGCTTAGAAACAATACTTATGAGAAAACTTACATTGCTGAAATGGTGAAGAGCATGAGAAAGACGAGGCAGAGCACGTAAGCAGGCGGTGAATAACCATAGGACTTGATGTATTTGTGGCAGCGGCAACATGCACATAACATCAAAAGACCGTACAGCACGAACCAGACGGAACCAATGACCAAGAAAGGGAAAGAACTAAAAGCAACGGACTGCATACAGAAAACGTGGGGAACAAGTTAACATGTTGATTAACAAACCATAGTAATATTAGATTAAACAGTAGAGTTATGGGAATCTTACAGCAGAGTAATGTTGGTTAGTAATATTCCATCCACCTTTATAGTAATTTAAATGGTCTAGAGGGTCCCTCCTGCGTGTTTGTTTCTCGGCTAATAGTATACTAGTCCCATTTCCTGATCTAGTTCTTGCCATTTTTTCCCTCATCGAACCCACTATTCCTGTAAACATGAAGATTGCTGGAAAAAAATTCTCACCCGAGGCCGAAAACGAGATGAAAAAAGAATCTCGATCGTGATCATAGTCTAGTTCGTTCTTGCAAATAGTGACAGTCCAATAAATTCAAACATAGTATAATCATACCTGGCAAATCACCTCTGAATGGCACATGCAAATTACCATCCTTCCATGGCTCTGGCATATTACCATCCATGACCGGCACCGGCATGTTACCATCCATTCCCGGCACCGGCAGGTTACCATCGTTGCCTGGCATTGGCATGTTACCATCCATAGGCACCGGCAAATTGCCAAGTACATTCTGTCCATGAGAAAATGAAAACAAGGCTGATAAAATGTGAAACAAAGCTGGTATAAGAAGAAATGGCTTCAATTTTACACTCATCCTCATCATTATTCTTTGATTGTTCTAGTCTGGGTTTGATTAAACCATCGAAGGGATCAATGGCTTTTTAATCAACTTGAACTTGCAGATTAAAAGTTTGTTTTCTGGTGCACTTGTTTTCCAAAAAAAAAAAACACTTTTTTTCCAGTCCTCTAAATTTGTCTTTAAATTGTTATCATCATCCGTAATACCTCTTCTATCATGTTGTTTGAATCTTATTCGATGTGGCTTACCACTGTACCTAACACTGTTCGGTTTTTATGATTTAGTTGTTAATCAGTTTTATTGTTGGAAAGGATTTCAAAAACGAATTTTCCATACCCATTTGCTTAAAAATACATTGATATCTGATTTTAATATACTTCTCTCGAACAAACTTTTTTTTCATTTGCATTTCGTGAGCATTTTCCTTCTTCACGCTGTTTGATTGGTCTCTCCCAAGGATTTAAATAGTTGTCCATTACCTTAATACATTCGTAATTGTTAACAACCACGATAAAATACGACATCCAAAAATACGATCGTAACCGTAATTTAAATTATTCTGCTAATATGATACTTATGTGAAATTTTATGAATACGAAGCTTGTCTCAGCGACATTCTATTTAGTCCTGATTTATATAACTTAAATTGTATTAATATACTTTCACATCAGTTGTTATCACCAATTGTATTGTCGTGTCGATGATGACAAGTCCGCTCTAATAATGTGATAGTACGAATGCAGAATTTAAGAATTAATTAATTAATTTAAAATTACATATTTTTTACACCCATGCCAACCATAAGTGTTAAAATTGACATGTCATTTATCTTATTGAAGAACATTAATTTATTAAAGAACATTAATTTATTAACTTATTAACTTTGGCATTGTTAATTATTTAACAATGAAGTGTCTAACATGCCAAAGGAAGATTAATGATAACAAGTTTGTTAGTCCACGACAATCAAATGAAAAGATTGATGCAATTCAGGAGTTTAAAGGTTAAATTGATGAAATTAAAAAGAAATGACAACATTGCTAATTTTAAAAAACTACATAGACTAAATTGATATAATTAAAAAGAATGAACAATATCACTGATATGGAATTACTACATGACAAAATTACCCTTCAAACCTACAATTATATACCAATATAACCATTATAAATTGATAATAAATTTGAAATAAATTACTAATAAAATAATTGTATACTCAACATAAGCATTAGAAACATCAATTATTTCATATATATATATATATATATATATATATATATATATATATATATATATATATGAAGTTACAACGATTTATGTCTAGCAATCCATATGAACATTTATAAACCGAAAAATAACTGATATATAATTATGTATGTGTAAAATTAATTTTTTTCGATGGTTTGAGTCTTCCAACGATATTTTTCTGAATAGATAAAGTCTCGAATTTGAGATTTACTTAAATCATAGCAAATTACTTATCATTTGAAATAATCTGTTGGTGTATGAGAATTAATTTAATAACCAATTAAAAATAAATAATAAAAGTAAAATATAATATTACCTTAAAAGTAATTTTTTACTACCATTTTAGGGCTAAATTTATCCATTTGGCAACCAAATACATTACCAATATACACACCTGATTTTGATGGGTGAGTTTTTTAATGGTTTTTTAGGGTAAAGTACACAAGTAGTCACTAAACTATACCTGAAAAAACAAAATGGTAACCAAACTTTCAAAAATGACAAAATGACAATTAAACTTTATGTTTTGTTACAAAATAGTAATTGTGTCGTTAACTTCCGATTAAATAGTGACACGGCTGTTAATTTTTTTATAATGGCACATTTAGTCCTCAATAGTTACACATTCAATTTAATCTAGTCATAATTCGAAGAAATTCAATAAATTTAAGTCTTAAATGAAAAATAAGTGCCTAAAGTATACATTTTTGAACTTTAGGTGTCTAAAGTAATTTTTTTTGTAAAAATAGGTGCCTAAAGTTTCAACTCTTACAATTTTAGGTGTTTCGGTGTTAATGGCCGTTAAAAAGAACTTGTTAGCCAATTATAATGTGACACATGGCAGGTTTTTATTTATTTATTATTTTTTAAATTATTTAAAAATAATAATAATTGAAATTTTCAAAAAAATCCCCTAAATTTCAGAAATTTCAAAAAAGCCCAAATTCCATAAATTCCTAAATCTCGAAATACCTAAATCCCTCAATCCGGCCACTCCCGCCGCCGTTGGCCATGATTCCGGGGACGGAATGGAGCGTACTCCCCTCTCCCAAGCACCCATGCACCAATCGTCGTCGTTCAGCCGCCGCTCGTCGCAAATCGTTCGAATATTCCGACCTTCGTCCGACATTTTGAACGACTTCAGTCTATTTTCGACGACGGGGTGGTAGGGTAAAGGACCGTGGTGGTCCGGTGGCGGCGTGGTTATCGGCGACGAAATCGATTCAAATCGTGATTTGAGTTTTGGTGAGTTAGGAATTTCGAATTTGGGGGCTATTTTGTGAATTTTGGAAATTTAGAGATTTTTAAAAAAATAAGTTTAAAAAATAAAAGAAATTAAAAATAAAATAAAATAAAATAAAAAATATTTTTTTTAAAAGAAATTAATGGTAGTTAACACGATGCACCTAAAATTATAACGGTTGAAACTTTGGGCACCAATTTTTACAAAAAAATATTTTAGGCACCTAAAATTCAAAAGTGGTATAGTTTATGCCCTCAATTTTTTCACATTGTTATAATTTCTTCCTAATTTACAAAATTTATAACTAAGAACAACGTTAAATTTTTAACAAAGTGTAAAAATTGAGGATTAAATTTAGTCCTAATTACACATCTGCCCATGTGTTCTTAGCTATAATTTTTTAGAATTAGGACTCAATTATAACAAAGTGTAAAAATTGAGGGTTAAATTTATTAGATTTCTTTGAATTATGACTAAATTGATTGAATGTGTAACTATGAAGGACTAAATGTGCTATTATACAAAAATTAACAGCCATGTCACTTCTTTAACGAATGTTAACGGCGCAGTTACCATTTTGTAACAAAACATAAAGTTTAATTGTTATTTTGTCATTTTTAAAAGTTTGGTTACCATTTTGTTTTTTCGGATATAGTTTAGTGACCGTCTGTGTACTTTATCCCTTTTTAATACAAAAGGCCTCAAATTCGAGATTTACTTAAGTAATAACAAGTTGTTTATCACTTGGACTAACCTCATTAGTGTTAGTGTACGAGGATTAATTTAATAACCATTTAAAATTAAATGATAGAAGTAAAATATAATTTTACCTTAAAAGTAATTTTTTACTACCATTTTAGGCTAAATTTATCCATTCGGCAACCAAATACATTACCATATACACTCTAAAATCAAATGATGGTGAGGACCCAAATGGGAAATTGCCATTTTAAATGAGCAAATACCACCGTCTAATCTCTACACTTACACTCAAGATTGGCTGCTCTCTCTCTCTCTCGTCTTTATTTCTCCTCCAAATGGCTGCTTCTCTCCACCTGAATGCCCGCTCCCTCAATGCTCCTTTTGATCTTAAACCAGCTGCCAAACAGTCCCCCAGACCCGCCAGGATCAGCTGCGCCTCCCCCGCGGCCGCCCTACCCCCCAAACGCTACAGCATCACTCTTCTTCCCGGCGATGGTATCGGCCCTGAAGTCATCTCCGTCGCCAAAAACGTCCTCAAACTCGCTGGCTCTCTCGAAGGTTTTGTTTCCTTTCCCCCGTTTTCTCTCTTTTTCAACGATCCGTTGCTTTCTGTTTGGTACCTGATTGAGTGGATTAAATTAAGAAAAGAGAGGGGCGTGATTTTGGTATTGTACTAGTATTGTGTTTTCTGCTTCGAAATGCATGTAGTTCCGTTTGGTTATTTGCTTTGGAAGCAATATTTTGAAAAAATAAATAAATAAAACTTCCAGCTGATTATTACATTCGAATATATTTAATTATAGTTGTTATTTTTAATCGAATGTGATTTTTACCGTCGCTGAGCTTATTAGTTGAACGGTTTGCAGATAGGTAAGGTGAAGTTCTTGAGAAAATATGGAATTTAAACTATAAATTGGACTGAGACAGTGGAATCTAAGCAAAATTTTGCTGATAGTACGAAACCTCTAAAATTATTACTTTGTTGGAAGTGTTTGACAATATGGGTATTTGAATCAATGTTCTGGACAAGAAACCTGAGATGTTTTAGGATTTTAAATGTGCAACACTGACAAAATTTTATTTTAATTAGTTGTTTTTATTTCTTGATGTTTAGTTGTATTGGATAAGTTGCTTAAATAATTACTGGATTTTTTTTGTTTTTCTTCCTTCTGGCCTCATCTGTTCTCATTGCTGATAAGATAGAGGTCAAATAAATAGCTAGATTTGTAGGGCTTTTCCAAAAAGTTTTCATAATTTCCTGTTTTGGTTCTAGAGTTTCATAATTTGTTGTTTGCACTATGAAATGTTTTATATTTCATATATTGGACGTTCTTTATCACTCGTTAGTTTTTTTCATTCATTAGGGATTGAATTTAGCTTCCAAGAGATGCCCATGGGTGGAGCTGCTTTAGATTTGACTGGAACTCCATTGCCTGAGGAAACCCTTTCTGCAGCACAAAAAGCTGATGCCGTTCTCCTTGGAGCAATTGGAGGGTATTCTCGTATATAATACGTTGTTGATTATTTTCCTATGTTTCTTGGGTCTTCTCTTATGCATTTGTTTTTTTTTTCATTTATTACTTGATTTTTCTTCAAGGTATAAGTGGGATAAAAATGAAAAACATTTGAAGCCTGAGACTGGTCTACTTCAGCTTAGAGAAGGACTCAAAGTCTTTGCAAATTTGAGGCCAGCTACTGTTTTACCACAGGTAATGATGTTTTAGTTGATCTTCATGAATTATTATTCATATTTCAAATATATAACAACTTCATTTGCACATTTAACGAGATTAATGAATTTTTTGGAATTGGGTAAAAACTTGCATTATCAAGAAATATAGTCCATATGTGATGCAGAATGGATTTTTTTTGTTGAAATTCAAACTGTTTTCCTTCTTTTTTTCGACCTTTTTTTGCTGAAGCTGTCACAATTGTTCACTCTGCACTTTTAGACAGTGTCAGAATGAACTGCTTATTTCCTAGAAAGAAAACACACTCTAGACTATTGTGCATGCAATCTGGAACCGTGGAAGCAGGTGTAGCTTGTGTTTCTTTTATTAGAAATATGTGGTTCATGAAAATCTATCTCTATTTATTTTCTATTTCAGTTAGTGGACGCCTCAACTTTGAAGAAAGATGTTGCTGAGGGTGTTGACCTTATGGTTGTGAGGGAGCTTACTGGAGGTCAGTACCGCCAAAAAATAATAATAATAAATTCAGTTACTTTTCTCTGATTCTTCTGTTTCCCTACCAAATTTCTATGTTAATAATCAGCGATGATCATATACTGGAATCAGGTATTTATTTTGGAAAACCAAGGGGATTTAGCACCGATGAAAAGGGTGAGGAGATTGGCTTCAACACTGAGGTGTATGCTACTTATGAGGTATTTTTTTTTACTTTACAGTTAGAATTCTCCAATTTGTCACTTTTTTATTTCCTTTTTCTCAAAAATCTTCGCTGGATATTTCGGTTGGATTAAAATATCTGCTTAATGGAAGGATTTACTGAAACAGTATATATACACTTTTTCTGTAAAAAAAAAATCAAATTTGAAACTAGGCTTGCTCTTAGTTGAAAATACCCACAATTTGTATGGTTGGCAACCTACAAAATTATATTTTCCATTTTGACCGATGTGGATGCTTTCCATATGATCCAGAGTTTGTAGTTGAATACTTGAACATTGAGAAGTAGAGAGTTTGATATTGTCAGCATTGAAGGTACAGTTAATGAAAGACATTCGATCTGGTAGGCCTTTTTTTGTGCCTGCTGCATTACAAGAAAGTGTGGTTAAGCGCACTAGGCATGCACCTCACGTGAAACTGTCTGATGCGCCTTTGTTGTCTAGTGCTGCTTCATAGCACCTAGGTGTCTGCCTTGACAACACTCTCTGCAAATCAGATCTTAAGTTTGACACTTTGACTTGTGAAGTGGATCTGTCTCTTTGTTCATGTTTCTTCATATGGTTTTCTTTTTCATGTACATACTTTTTAATGATTGAAAATTAAACAAATGGATGCCAGGTTGATCGAATTGCTCGTGTTGCTTTTGAGATTGCTCGGAAGCGGCGTGGACAACTCTGTTCTGTTGACAAAGCTAATGTTTTGGAGGTTTGTCATAATGTTATCAATCTTGTTTGTTGCATCTTGTACAAAATGAGGCATAGGTGTTGATTATTATATAATGTGCTCTTTATCTATATCATCATCCTTATTATCGGATTGAATTGCACTTTTTACTGTTTTTAACCAATGAATTTATTTCAGAGATTGGAAGTTCTTTTATAATCCTATAATTCATAGCCTTCTATAATTCTATTTTGTGAGCAACGAACTTGTTCTATAAAGTGCATTGCAACCTACCTTGAAATTTTGGACGCAATACAAAAAGACAAAATGAACACCGCGCGTTTAATAATCAGACACAATTTAATAAGAATGACACAAGTTTAAACCCGATTAACATGATCCGTGTAATATACATTTATTAATTATAGTCGCATTAGCCTTTCTCATGTAATATACCTGGTACTCTTATGTTCCATTGTCTAGGCATCAATGCTTTGGAGGAAAAGAGTTACGGCAATTGCTGCTGAATATCCTGATGTTGAGCTCTCGCACATGTATGTTGACAATGCTGCAATGCAGCTTGTTCGCTACCCAAAACAGGTTTGTTTGAGAAGATGAAGATGTTATCTTCCTTCCCACTCTCCTTACTCCCAATAAAGGAGCACCATTCTTTTTACTAGAAAAAACTTAGTAACTTACTATACATGAAAATGAAATGGTGCAGTTTGATACAATTGTGACCAACAACATATTTGGTGATATTTTGTCTGATGAAGCTTCAATGATCACTGGAAGCATAGGGATGCTTCCATCCGCTAGTCTTGGTGAATCAGTATGTCAATTCATTAATTTCTTTGCAGATTGGTTTGAGAACATTGCTGTCTGCATATTCTTTCTCTTTGACTATATTGGCATTTTCATTTGCACAGGGACCTGGACTCTTTGAGCCTATTCATGGTTCTGCCCCTGATATTGCTGGACAGGTTGGATTTACCTTTTTTGTTATGTTTTTAGAGCTAAAGCTTAATTATCATTTCCCATGAAACCCAAGATATTGAACCTCAATTCTAATGTGAAATATGCTATTGTCTGACTGGCAGGACAAGGCAAACCCGCTTGCAACAGTTCTCAGTGCTGCAATGCTTTTGAAGTATGGCCTAGGGGAAGCGAATGCTGCAAAGAGAATTGAGAATGCTGTTCTGGATACTCTTAATAAGGGTTTCCGAACAGGCGATATATACTCTGCCGGAAATGTATAGGCTTCTTATCCCAAAACACCTCTTTCTTTTTTTGCTGTCCTTTTTCATTTTTTTTAAAAGGCAAAAAATATAGATCTTCTCTTCTGTTTTGACCAAAAGAATTTAGTTATTTCCCTCTAGTGAATATTTGTGGCAGTGAAAGAACTTTAATGACAATGGTACATCAAAATGTCTGAGATAGTTATAATAGCCTCTGGTCCCACTGTTTCTTTTCCCATAGGCCTTGCCAATAAATTTAGAACCCAAACTATCTCAGTTATTTTGTCTCTTTTGTTCTTTCTTACCCCCCCCCCCCCCCCCCCCCCCCCCCCCCACACACACACACACACACACACATAAATTGTTTTTATTTTTATCTTCTTTTTTTTTCTATTATGTTGTTTCACCTTAATGTCAAATCACAGTTCTAAATGTTGTTTGCTACATCATTCTTTGGGCAGAAACTAGTCGGCTGCAAGGAGATGGGTGAGGAAGTACTGAAATCAGTCGACTCGCCAGTTCCAGCTGCTAGATGAATAAAAAACAGCAGCACGGATGCAGGAGGGCTCCCTCTGGGTTTTGCCATCTTCTTGTTTCTGATTTTTCAAAGTTTTTGCAGACCAACTTTTCATAGTTATAAAAGGGCTTAGTTTGTTGTAGTGGAGCCAAATCTCCACTTATACATCTCGCTCGTAAATTGAGTATACAGTTTTTCAAAGTTTTTGCAGACCTACTTTTCACAGTTTAAAAGGGCTTAGTTTGTTGTAGTGGAGCCAAATCTCCATTTATGCACTTCTGTTTTTAGCCATGGAATTTGTAGCTTGAAACTTGTCTAAGATCTGGAGTCGAGGTTTGTTCGATATTTGAGTCCAGCTTTGCTCAACTCGTTTGAATATGGTAATAAGTTTCCATATTATTAACAGGGTTTTAAATATGCAGGTCGGGTTTAGGTCGAAATTCTTGGTAATACTTTGGCCCGGGTTGACAAGCTTGTTGATATTACTCTTATTCGAATACAACTTAGACAGGCCATTAATGTGAAATAAGAATGTTTTAGGCTTGGACTGATCATTTATGTGGCATCCATTTAAGCAGAAATGGCAATGGATGTATAGGAATCAGAATATTTCAAGTTATTTAAATGTGCTATCTGGCTTTGTTATTAAATTTCAAAAGACAATATTAAAAAAAATGCTTGAACTTTACATAATACTAATTTAAAATAAAACTAATAAAAATAGAAGCAAGAAGGATTTAATAAAAGAGACCAATGTTAGGCAATATACTTAAATGTGTTGGGATTCTCCTCGTCTCTCTCCAGGAACTCTCGTGTGATCAGATCTTCGATTTGTTTCTTTATGGCTTTAATATCAGGCTTGAACATGCGACTCAACTGCTCGACACACTCCGAAACCAGTTGCTGGTGCCCCAAAACCTTCCTACTCTTCATTACTCGCACAATTGCAGCATCGATAGCGTAGCGCCGATCTTTATCAACAACTTCGACAACCTTCTTCCTTTCATCCACCGGAGGAAGAGGAATCTTAATTCTCCTCAACTTGTCAGTGAACTTCGAGTTGAACTCAAAGTGATCGCTCTGGGAGATTGTTTTCGTGTCCGGCTGTTTAGTTAGAATCTTATACTTGGCACATGACAGTGAATGTAGTAATCTGTCCAAGTCTTCATGAGTCAAGTTCAACTGAGCCATGATCTCGGAATAACTCAGTCGATCAGAAGTGTTGAAGAGCAGGAGGACCGCGGCCTGAAAAGTTGAAACTACCAGTTCGATAGTTTTCTGATTGAACTTGCCACTAACATGGCAAGTTCCCAGCGAGTATATCCAGGTTAGCTTTTTGTGTTTTGTTTTTGTTTCGTAGAACCCTTTGAAAACTTCCACACACTTGACCATCTCAGCTGGGAGATTGAGATCACACGATTTATAACTCGGCCAGAATCCCATCGTGAGAACGGTAACGTTGAAATCGATCCCAGGATGTGCAGCTGAGTTACTCCTAAGGTAGTCCTCAAAGGCAGCATTGTTTTCCCTTGACAATGTTAGATCCATGACCATGCCCTCCATTTTCGAGGTAAACTGTTCACCACATTGCTGCTTCATCTTACTAAGAATACTCCTTTCATGATCATTGTTAGCATTGCGGTCGAATAGCAGTCGACGAGCGAGCTTCTTCCTGTAAAATTCAGCAAAGAGGTCTTTGTCATTGACATAGGCAAGCAGCTTAACCGCCTTCTCAAGTGTTACTTCGATTGCTTCATCACTTAATTTCTCACTCCCACCCTTCTTGAGGATATCATCACAGAAAGTTGCCAAAAGCTCTGCACTTGAACTGTCTGTACCGGTTTTGTTGCAGAATACCTCGAAAGCCTCTTTCAAAGCATTGTGGAACAGACTATGGCTTTGAAAACAGTCAGTCACATAGGCCATATACTTATCGTGCAGCTCGATTATTTTCCTTAGAAGGACCTGTTCCTGCACACCTCGAGCATTCGAGGCAGCACCTGTGGCTTGGTGAACCAAGGCTGTACCTTCAGCAGTAACATGCTGCTTGAATATATGGGCAACAGGATCCAAGCCTCGAGGTATTTTACAATAAAGCATGTACATCCTAGAAAGATAGTCCGCCTTGTCGTCTCTGAGCAAGGCCCTGCATCCCGAATCCTCCTTTTCAAGTAGCCGATCGGCATATGTAACCAACAACTCATGTTGCACTTTCTCTATCAATTTCACCTCGCTGCTCGAATGCAGGTAATGAGACACTCTGTCCCTTTCCTTCTCCAAGCATTCTTCACACTTCAACATGTACTCAGGACAAGAATCTTCCTCAATCCAGCTCGACGCCTTCCGTGAATAGTAAGCACCAGTATCTAGAAGCATATCTGCCTCAAAATCCTCTTCATAACGATCCATCCCTCCCATGCCAACCGCAACAAAAACGTCCAACACATTCTTCAACAATGCACGGTCAATCCGATCGCCCTCCCGTTCGTTACCAATAAGGGCAATCACAACATCTTTGACATTGACATGCACTTCTCGATATACCAGATCACGGAAGCACGTCAGACCGACTTCATTAAGCGCGGGGAGGGAATTCCGATCAACAAAGTAGCGGTCAAGGTAATGGAAGAAACGCGAGAGCCACCTGACCATGACTTTATGGTTACCCCAGCATTTAACAAGTTCCCACAGCAAGAACTCGTCGCGCTTCTCTCTTAAAGAAGGCGACAGCGTTGAAGTATTATATTCTTCGAGTGCCTCCCGGTACTTGTCATATAACTGCTGAGAGTAATCGTGCGGCGGATTTAGGGTACACATGGTGTATATGGTAGTGTAAAGCATCACATATTCGGCGGAAGTAAACGGAGGCTCCGGCAGTGCTTCCAATATCCTCCGCAGTTTTTTGATCCCCTTGTGCATAGGATCCCATCCTTGATCAAAATCAATAATTTTGCTCTCCATTGTTGGTACAAGAGGAGCTGCTGAGGTTTCTTCACAGTAAAAATAGAAAGAAGACGAAAAAAAATCAACAATCTTGCCTTACCGTTGCGGATGATTCGAATCGGAAGATAGAAACAGAGACGGAATTTGTAGCTTGTAAATTTGGTCGTGTTATGGCTTTAAATAGCGAGGGATTATTTGTCTTTTACTTGGAAAAGAAGTAAGGTTAGACCAGGATTTGTACTGAGTTCGGATTTGTACCGAGTTCGGATTTATTTTGTAGTTTGCTTTACTAATTAAATGCAAATTCTCCCTTCTTTGTATTTTGTACTAAGTTTTGGATTATAATTTAAAATTTTATAAAATTTTAAAGAATATTCGTGAAGAATTGTTATCTTATACACGGGTAATGAAAAAAAACTCCACAATTAGGATTATTTTTAGGTTTAAGGATTTAATTTATGGTTTAAGAGTTTATATTATACGGTTTAAATTTTAAGGTTTATCATTAAAATTTAAGGTTTAAGATTTTAGGTTATAGATTTAAGATTATTATCCTATATACGCTTTCTAAAAAAAATAGGGTAAACTACACAGATGACCACTGAACTATGAGTTTGGTGTCAAAATGACCACTATATTATTTTTTTGCCGCAAATGCACCACACAACTATTTAAATGGTTTCATTTTAGCCACACGCCGTTAAAAAAAACGAAAAAGTTGACGGAACTGTTAAAAAAGTTGGTATAATTACACATTTGGTCCTCTATATTTATACAATATATCAATTTAGTTCTAATTTTAATCAAATAAAATAAATTGATTATTCAATAAGATGGTGACATGTGTCACCACCTTATTGGAAGTCTTTAATTATTTTTATTTAATTTATTTAATTAATTTTCTACCTCCAATCAGGTGGTGACACATGTCACACCCAATTGGAAGTGAAAAATTGATAACATGAAGTTTGCCTCTAAGGGGAATCAAACCTGAGACATTAGATTACAAGGGGCAAATGCTTGGCAAGTGGCAAGCACTTTTTTATGCTTTGAAATACAGTCTTTAATATATATTTAAATAATAAATCATTTAGTTTTAATCTCATGGCCTTGAAGTTTTCTGTGCTGTAGACAAAGTAAAGGTCTCGGTTTGTTTTAACAGTATTATTATGACGATGACGACGATCACTACGACGGACTATTAACATCTTCATCCTTGAATATTGCATAGAAACAAAAGGAAAATGATAGTGTATGCAGATGATATAACTCGAATCTAATATGTGGTATATGCATATTTACAAAAGGACAAAGATCATTTTATGAAATATTCTGGATTCTTAAGGTAAGCTTGTATCTTGTCTTGTCTGGCCGGGATAGAAAGAAATGATATTTGTTCTTGTTTTGAATCATTTTTCCTTTTGTTTCTATGCAGTATCCAAGGATGAAGATGTTAATAGTCCGTCGTCGTGGTCGTCGTCATCGTCGTAATAACACTGTTGAAATAAACCGAGGTCTTTACCTTGTTTACAGCACAGGGAACTTCAAGGCCATGAGATTAAAATTAAAGGATTTATCTTTTAAATATATATTAAAGACTGTATTTCATAGCACAAAAAAGTGTTTGGCCCAGTGGCAAGCATCTGCCTCTTGTAATCCAAGGTCCCAGGTTTGATTCCCTTTAAAGGTAATCTTCATGTTTTCAATTTTTCACCTCCAATCAGGTGGTGACACGTGTCACACCCAATAAGGTGGTGACACGTGTCACCATC
Source organism: Hibiscus tridactylites (assembly GCA_958450335.1). Classification (NCBI taxonomy): domain Eukaryota; kingdom Viridiplantae; phylum Streptophyta; class Magnoliopsida; order Malvales; family Malvaceae; genus Hibiscus; species Hibiscus tridactylites. The sequence continues at coordinate 8,801,946 of OY288269.1, forward strand.
TTATTGAATAATTAATTTATTTTATTTGATTAAAATTAGGACTAAATTGATATATTATATAAATATAGAGGACCAAATATGTAATTATACCAACTTTTTTAACAGTTCCGTCAACTTTTTTGTTTTTTTAACTGCGTGTGGCTAAAATGGAACCATTTAAATAGTTGTGTGGTGCATTTGCGGCAAAAAATAATATAGTGGTCATTTTGACACCAAACCCATAGTTCAGTGGTCATCTGTGTAGTTTACCCAAAAAATTATTATCCTATTACGGTCTCTAAAATTATTATCATATACAAGGGTGTGGTAGGAAAAAAAATCCACAAACAGGATTATTTACTGGTTATGATTTTGGTTTAGGAGTTAAGGATTTAGCTTGAATGATTTACAATTTATGAGGAGGAGTTAGGGATTTAAGTTATATGGTTTAGAATTTAGAGTTTAATGTTAGAATTTAAGATTAGAGTTTTAAGGTTTTAGGATTATGAATTTATATTTTAAATTTTAACATCAAAATAAACATGTTTGTGTAAGTTTTCAGCCTATCAAATATTCACCCTTCAAACCAACAAGTGTTTGGTGCATTGGTAAGGCACATTGCACTCTTAAGGAGAGGACACGAGTTTAAACTCTGGAGACAACATGTTAGGACGGGTAGTCAAATGTTGACCGTGTCGGACTCGAATAGCTTATAATTTGTCGCATTTTGACACACCCAGGTCAGCCTTCCATCTCTCTCTCTCATTGGTTTAGCAAAGCATATTCAATTATAATCTGCACCTTTCGTTAAACAAAAAATAATTATATGCATAATTTACTTGCTGAACTAAAGCTTTAATCTGGGTTTGTTTTATTTTCTCCAATTTCCCTTTATTCTCTTTTGCTGAGCCTACTTAAATGCACAATGTTTGAAGTATGAGTTTTTTTCTTTTTCATTTTAGATGGAAGTTGAGGAAGAAAAAGATGCTCCTCCCGGTAATAATTGTTTGGCCGAGGAAGAATGTGATGGCCAGAATCTAAAAGAAACTTATTGTGAACCAACTGAATCATTTGATGTTCAAAATGGTTTAGCCGATGGAAAAAAGGAGTTTGTTGCTCCAGCTGTTGGAAATTGGAATGGAATTTGAAACTTATGATGATGCGTATAATTATTATAGTTGCTAAGTGGTTTGGTGTTAGGGTTAAGAATTCGTGGTTTAAGCGGAATAGTGGAGAGAAGTATGGGGTTGTGCTTTGTTGTAGTAGCCAAGGGCAAGGCTTTAAAAGAATCAAAGATGTAGAACCGGTTGCCCTGCTATGATAAGGATGAGAGTTGTGGACTCGAAACGATGGCGGGTAGCATAATCACTTGTTAGGTTCCACTGCCAAGATTTATAAGTCTGTTAAGAAGATGCAATCGAGTTCTGATGCTGAGGTGCGAACAATCATCATGGACAGCACTTGCTTGTCGAATACATACGAGACTCCCCTTGTGGCACTTGTTGGAGTTAATCTAACCATTATTACAGACCGGTGCAAGGCATTGCAAAATGCAGCTGCGGAGGTGTTTCCCAAATCTAACCATCGCTTAAGTTTGTCACTAATAATGAAAAGAGTTCCGGATGCAATCAGAAAGACGTTTGTTAAGGCAGAATGGCATCCATTTTGTAGAAACAAGTTTATCAAGTTATGGAAGGCAGAATGGCATCAAATAATTTTAACACATGTATGTAGTTTGTATCGCAAACCAAGTGTAATTCAGAATGGCTATTCCTCGCTTCTGTTAAATATTACACAAATCCTTAAAGAGAAAATATATACGTGTATATGGAAAATGTTCTTGAAATTGGTTAGCAATGATACAAAAAGTGTAGGAGCTCAGACACGCTTCATACTCTTCATCAGAAATCAGAGTATGTGAAGGACCCTGCCTTCACTCAACGGATATAAACCTCACGGCTCCAAGAGTGCACCAGCCGGGAATCGAACCCGGGTCTGTACCGTGGCAGGGTACTATTCTACCACTAGACCACTGGTGCTTTCTTGAAAAAGCGAAACATAAATTTTAATATTAACTGATTTTTCTGGATACTTGTGAAAGGTGGTGTTATCCCTATAAAGATACCAATAGACCTGGCAAACCTTAACAGATTTATCGGACCCAAGACTGGATATATAATCAAATATTGTGGACTAAACTTATCTGAACCCGAATCAAAATCGGCTCGAAATTTTCTGAATCAAAAATCAACCCGAATCGAAAGTAAACGGAACCGAAAATAACTGAAACCGAAATCAACCCAAACTAAAAGTAACCTAAATCAAAAAATAACTCGAACCGAAAATTAACCCAAACCGAAAACAAAAGTAATCTGAACCGAAAATAACCCGAATTTAATTTGCCCAAATCTAATCCAAACCAAACATCAACCTAATTTTGACCGGATAATTGAGCAGAAATAAATAGATAAATTTATTTATTTATTTTTTAGTAGTATGATAAATAGTAACTATGTACATTTTATTCTCCTTTTTATTATATTACTAATTAGCAACTAATTTTAGTAAAAAGTTTAATAGTTTAAATTATCTTTTTTCTTTTTTAAAGAAAATCTTTATATTTGATTTGATAATTTTTTATTTAAAAAATATTAGATATGTAGGATTGTAAAATAAAATTACTCTATTTTCGAACTCAAACCAAAAATTAAACCGAAACAAATGACTCGATTGTCACCTCTAAACACCAATGAATAATTCAAAACTGTGAAGGTTAATAATGTCATTTAATGGAGATGATTAAGAAAAGAAACAATAAAAATATTGGAATTTAACTTAAGTTTTAAAATTTTATTTTCATGTATTTAAAAAGTATTGAATTTGTTTATCATTTTTATACATTAATAATTATTTTAATGTATGTTTGGATGTATTCGTATATTTTAGGTCGTGATAATGTAGTTTTTTATGTTATTAGTTTTAATTATTTTGTAATTTAATGCTGAGTCTCGGTTTATTATATATTTAACATATTTTTTATTAAATAAAAATAGTTACATTTTCAAAGTAAATATCAAGTTTAAATTCATAAACAATGTGACAATATGAGTGGATCTCTATTTAACATTTGTTTGTATTCGCATGCTTTTTTATATTGTTCCAAAACCAATCTTCTAACCGTTTCTAATCTATTTAGGGGTAGAGATTCGATCGAGTTCAATCAAAATATTTTAAGTTAATCGAGTTAAATAATTATATTTTCAAACTCAAATTTTATTTGAATTTTTTTTGAGTCGGGTCTATGAAATTCGAGTCGAGTTGAATTGTTCGAGTTTCCGCTCAAATTTAATCGTAAACTTTTATAATGTTATGAACTGATGCCAATTAGTTTAATTTAAAGAGTTTTCTATAACTATATACAATATACATAGTATAATTCTTCATATGTAGAGTTGACAAACTTGACCCAAGACCCGACCTTAGGCTCGACATGGACTTGAATATGATGGTTTAAATTTGGCCCAAATGCGAAACAAGTCGAACCAAACCAAATTGACTCGAATATTTGCTAAACCGAAAATCAACATGAACCGAAAACAAATTAATCAAAAATAAACCCGAATCGAAAAGCAACATTAACTGAAGTAACCATATTTAATTTGCACATATATATATATATATATTTCATTGTCGTTTTTATTATATTACTAATTAACAACCGCCTTTAGTACTGGTTTAATAGTTTAATGTTTCTTCTTTAAAAAAAGTATATTCATATATTGACCCGACCCGAAAAGGCAACCAGTATGGCATTGGCCCGAGCTGAAAAAGCAACCAATATGACATTAACCCGACCTGAAAAAGAAACCGAGTCGATATTGATACGAGCTGAAAATTCAATTGAACCGATATTGACCTAACCCAAAAATCAACCGATCTAATATAGACCCGACTCGAAATAACATAAACACGAACTAAATCTGAATTATACCCAGTTTGACTCGAACCTAAATTGAATGCAACTTGAACCGAAATAATTCGACCCAAACTTAAAAACTGATTCACTAATTACAAAAAAATTCAAGTTTTTTAAATTTTTATTTTATAAGCCAAATTTTGCTTGAATTTTTTTCTTGTCGAGAATTTACTATCTAATTGAGTCGGATAATGCAGATTCCTAAATCTGACGGTCGTGGTTCTTTTAAGGGGAGTTCTAGGGAATAACCTTTAAATACAGGCTAAAGAACGGCTGACCTGTTTACCGGGTAAAAAGCGGTACACAAATTGTTACATGAAGCGGTACACAAATTGGTACAATATTGTAATAAAAGAATGTATATACAGTTTTATTACATGATGCACTGTTTACCGGTACACAAATTGTTACATGATGCTGTACACAAATTAATACACTTTTGTAATAGAAGAATGTATATACCCTTTTATAACACATGCACGAATTTTTAGAATGGATTATGTACGTGTAAGGAAATGTGTACATACAGAATTTCTTACCCGAAAAGCATATTTTGGTACAATAGAGGTATGGAACTGTGTATATACATATATTACTACCAAATATACAGAAATTTGTACAAATTTGTAAGAGGAAAAGGTATATACATTTTCTTGTACACGATTTGACGAAGGTTGAAAATGGACTTGTACTTGTAGGGAAATGTGTACATACAGAAATTCTTACCCGATAAACATAATATTTTACAAGTTTTGTTAAGATTTGTGTATATAGTCTTAATAAGACGAATTGTACAGGAATTGGAACAAATTTGTAAGACGAAACGGTATATACCTTATATATTACAAATGTGTAAGATGGAACAAATGGGTCATTAGTTGTAGGAAATGTGTACATACACAATTTCTTACCCGTAAAGCATATTTTCTTACAAGTTATGTAAGGAGTTGTGAATATACACGTAATAGTACCCAATGTACACAAAATAGTAGAAATTGGTTTGAGGAAATGTTATATACCTTATTTATTACAAACTGGGTAGAACTGTGTACGTATACTTTTTTTATTACACAAAATTTCCCAGGGTCGTCGAAATGTCCAATTTGTTTGTAAGGAAATGAGTACATACAGGTATTCATACCAAAAAACATACTTTCATAGAATTTATGATAATGGCATCGAAACCAGGTAAAGGTGGGTTCGGTTCTGGTTTTGCATCGAAACCTCGTATATAGGGTTTCGGTTGTAACACCCGTGTTTTGGGCCTAGGAGTTAGCCGGGTATTAGTTCGAGTCAATTAAAACTTAATTAAAACATTTCAACTTCAAATAATGGCCTAATTGAGTTTTGGAAAAAAAGGGGAGGGCTTATGAGGTAATTTGACCCTAAAGTTTTTAAAAAGCTAGACAACTTTAAACCAAAAGTTGTCATCTTCTTTGTAATCTTCTTTCCAACGTTAAAGTGAAGAAAACACCATTTCTAAAACCTCTCAAGCTTTGTCACTATTCCATTGATCCTACCACTTGTTTCCAACACCATTTTAAGAGGTAATTATATTTTCTTAACCTCCTCTCCATCCTCTACTTGTTTATTATCTTAAATTTCAAAAATATGGGGCTTTGAGAAATTAGGGTTCATATGGAAATTTGGGGTTTTAATGGGGTTTTTCATTTTGTTTTGATAAATTGTATTGGGGGTTTGTTTAAGCACTATGAAATATACAACATATGTTAATTTGGTTAATTTTGGATGAAAATTCGTAGTATGGTCTTAAGGCTAATTTTAAGGTTGTAAAACTTGAGTTTTTGGTGGGTTTTATGTTGAAATTGAAGGGCTGTTGGTCTACCTATGGTATGAGGGTGTTTTGGGATGATTTGGAAGTCATTTGGATGTTTGGAAATTGATTTTTTAGCAAGCCTTTGGGGGAGCACGAAAATTGGGGTTTTAGGAGATTATGTGATTTGAGAAATTGTGGAATTTGGGTTGTGTTAGCAAAGTATGTTGATGGTTGAGTTTAGCATCAAATTGGGAAGTAATGTGTATGTTTTGTTTGGCTAGAAGCAAGTGGAAGCGCGAAAGAGACTTTGGGACCGAATCCGGGTTCGTAGGAAGATTGGTTCGAATTGCTAAGGAAGGGCGGTGAGTGGTTTCAACTTGTTTTTAAAGTTTGGTTCGAGTGTGTGTGTGGGGGGGTGAAGTGTGCTTGGTAAGCCACTTCTAGTTGATTCAAGTTGATAGCTTAGCCCTTGATATCCATGCGCTATTGAGCTTATTAGCTATACTCTTGATTTGTGGTTAATTGATACTTGCATATATATGTCATGATAAGTAGATATGTGATGAGCATGTATTGTGGTTGATGATGTTTATATATGATGTGGTTATGATAATTGGCACTAAAAATTACCGGTTGTAAATGATCGATCATTAGGATAGTGTGCACACAAATTGAGTCAAAACGTACGTGGCCTTGATGGCGTTAAGTCATCAAGGAGGAGTACGGTGATGTAACATTCCACCGGAAGCTTTTATTACATTTCTACGGGATGATGAGTGGAATCCCATCCGTAGGGCATGTGGCGATGAGTGGAATCCCGCACATGCAAGGTCCGGTTATGAGTGAAATCCCACCGAGGTAAAGTGTTGTCGAGGTTTAAATCCGCACAATCGGGGTAATTAAAGTGGCCAATTAACTTGTACATACATCGTGATATGTGATGATGATATATGTTGGTAATATATGGTATTGCTATATGATGTTGATATTGATATATGAGCTTGTTAGGATTGAGAGACCATGTATGCCACTTGAAAGACTAGCTAAGTCTACTTGACTCTTATGCCTATGCTTGATGTATGTAGGACTAAAATTAACATGCTCGAACCCTGCATTGTTGATGTTTTTCGCTTTAGAGCACCCTCCCTAAGCTTATAGCTTACGCTCTCAATGTTCAACAATGCAGATCATTAGCGTGGCGTTAGCTCGAGGCAAGGCAAGAAGGGCTTTCCAAGTTGTTGCTCAAGTATGGTTAATTTTGTAGTAGTTAAGCAATGTGGCAATAGGGTGTGTTTGTATGAGCCTTGTATGACTCTTTCAAATGATGTGGTTCTGGATTGATGTTTTGGATTGTAAAGCATGTAATGCTATGTTGATTGATGGTGTGTGATGGCATGTCTTAGATGCTTAGGTTGCCTTATGTATGAGTGCAAACCTCTTGTGTTGAATTGTGCCATTTTGGCTCTTGAGCTTCCATGTTTGGCCTTAAATGCTGAATTTTACTCTTTTGTTAGTATATCATGTTCGAATGCTTGATTCATGTTAATTGCTACGTATGGCTCATGTATGATTGCTTAAATGAATGTATGCGCGAGTCTTATGAGTGTTAATTCGTGCCTTTGGTCCTTTTTAAGCTTCTACACATGTCTATGCATGATCTTAGCGTTTTTCTTGGTTAGGAAGTCCTTAGGTTGAGCAGAAAGTGATCCCTTGCACTAAGGTTTCGAAACCATGGGTAAGGTTTCGAAACCTTTGCAGAGAATTTGGGTTCCAGGGGTCACTGCCAGCCAAAGTTTCGAGACCTTTGGGGTAGGTTTCGAAACTATGGTCAAAGGTTCCGAAACCTTCCCCAAGGTTTCGAAACCTTTGGTGAGAATTTGGTTCCAGGACATTCTGCCAACCAAAGTTTCGAGACCTTTGGGGTAGGTTTCGAAACTATGGTCAAAGGTTCCGAAACCTTCCCCAAGGTTTCGAAACCTTTGGTGAGAAATTGGTTCTAGGGGTTTCTGCCAGCAAAAGTTTCGAAACCCTTGGTGAAGGTTTTGAAACTTCTGCTTAAAACTGCACTGTTTTGACTTGTTCACCCTTTTTAAGAGATAAATACATAGGAATTAATATGCCTCTAGTTAAGATTAAAATTTGGGCGTTTGAATGTGGTTGGGGGTTCGTTTATGACAAGATTAAAAGGAAAAAAAATTTAGGGTTGCTAACCGAGGAGGAACCTTTTGGGTTTCGCTTCGGTTTTCCCCGTGTGGCCCACTCGGACCGGTCATCCGGCCAGACCGGGACGAGGGGGTTACATTTGTTGGTATCAGAGCCTGAGGTTATCGAGACCTCGGGCAGGTAAGTAAGGTAAGATTAATGTGTTAAATGCTTGTGTTGTTTGATGCATGATTTGCCATGAATCCTTGATGCTTGATTGATCGTATGATGTTTTGAATGCATAAACTGTCGTGTCTGGTGTAGAGTGAGTGCCCATTGCTACTATTACTTAATTTAAAAAGATTTTTGGAAAAAGGGATACTTGAGCACTATTGGACCCTTGCTTTGACTAACGTAATCCTTATCTGTTTCTTGTTGTAGTTTACCTTGCTAGTTGAACCATGAGACCGCGTGGGAGGCCTAGGATGGTTCGACCGGAACCACGGGCAGAGGCTCCGAGGGTTGAGCCGGTAGTTGGGGTTGGAGCTCAAGTGGGAGAGCATGTGGTTGGAGTTGGAGCTCCTCCACCACCTCCACCACCACCACCTCCTCCACCGGGAGCGGGAGGTGAGGCCGGGGCCGAAGGGGAGGGACCACAAGGAGGTCAAGGTGGCCAAGGACCGGCCGGAATTGACTTAACTCCGTTGGTTCAGGCGATAGCCGGGGCATTCCAGGCTGCAGTAGCTGGAGGTCAGGCAGCTCATCATCAGGGTGAGGGCACCGGATTGCCATTAGAGAGACTTCGGGGCCTTGGGGCCGAAGAGTTTAGAGGTGCTACTCCGGAGAGGTCAGAGATGTGGTTTGAGAAGACTGTCCGTATTCTTGCTCAGATAGGATGTATTGGTGAGCGCAAGTTGGGATGTGTTGAGTCTCTGCTTCAGGGTGATGCCTACACCTGGTGGGTCACCGTTACTTCGGGGATGGATGAGATCGAGATCACTTGGGAGTTCTTTGAGACAGCTTTCCGGAAGAAGTATTTGGGTCCGCGATACCTCGATGAGAGGAAGAGAGAGTTTATGGCATTGCTTCAGGGGAGTATGTCCGTGACTGATTATGAGATTCGGTTTGTCAGATTGAGTCAGTATGCACCTGAGCTTGTACCTACTGAGGTGGAGCGTTGTAACCGCTTCCGATATGGGCTGAGTGAGGAGATCAAGACTTATACTCTAGCTTCAGATTACACTGATTTTGATGTCTTGGTCTCGAGGGCCAAGGACTTGGAGCACAGTTTGAGTTTGACCAGGCGGTCAGGTGGATCTAGTTCGGGTAAGAGGTCCAGCAACTTTGATAGAGGTGATGCCAAGAGGCATCGGGACAACCGGCATCAGTTTGATCATAGGCGTGGTGGCGGTAACCACGGTAGGGGCCATCAGGGTCAGAGAGCTGGTGGGAAGTTGCCCACATGTGCTACTTGCGGGAGGAACCACACCGGTGAGTGTTGGGGAAATTATCACTCTTGTTGGAGTTGTGGTGCTAGAGACCACATTAGGCGTGACTGTCCACATCAGGTGGGACAGGCACCAGCTCAGGCTCCTGCTAGAGCCAATGACTTCCAAAGAGGCCGCGGGCGCGGTAGAGGTAATTTCCAGCCGAGGAACGATGGTCAGAGGAATTTAGCTCATGTAGTTGCAGTCCAGCCGGAGGGCGGAGGACAGGCTAGGGTTTACGCTCAGCGCGGGGAACAGCATGACACCGATGTGATCGCAGGTAACTTCTCGATACAGTCTTTGGGTTTGCTTTCTTTGATTGACTCTGGGTCTACACATTCCTACATATTGAGTGAGCATGCACAGTCTTTGAATTTGCCTTGTGAGTTGCTAGAGGTAGGAGTTAGTGTTACTAGTTCCTTTGGGGATACGGTAGTAGTTAGGAAGATGTACCAAAGGTGTCCGTTGATGGTTCAGGGACATGTGTTTCCAGTGGATATGATGGAACTCCCTTTCTATGGTTTTGATGTAATTCTGGGTATGGACTGGCTCATGGAGTATAGAGCTAGGATAGATTTTGAAACTAAACGGATTTCTTTGAAGCTCACAGATGATTATGAGATTGTAGTGGTGGGTGAGAACGTGAAGTTCTTGTCCAATGTGGTTTCAGTGTTAGAGGCTAAGAGGTTAGTGGAGTTGGGGTGTGAAGCATACTTAGCGTATGTGATGAACCCTAACATGAGTGAGGTTAGACCTCAGGACATCCGGACAGTATGTGATTTTCCTAGTGTGTTTCCGGAAGAATTGCTAGGGTTACCACCGGACAGAGAGGTAGAGTTCAGCATTGAGACTTATTCTGATTCAGCTCCTGTTTCGATTGCTCCGTATCGTATGGCACCGAAAGAATTGAAAGAGTTGAAGACTCAGTTGCAAGAATTGACAGATAGAGGTTTTATTAGGCCTAGTTCTTCACCTTGGGGTGCACCAGTATTGTTTGTGAAGAAGAAAGATGGAAGTATGAGAATGTGCATAGATTACAGACAGTTAAATCAATTGACAGTGAAGAACAAATATCCGTTGCCTAGAATTGATGATTTGTTTGATCAGTTGAGAGGGGCGTCTGTCTTTTCGAAGATTGATTTGAGATCAGGTTACTACCAGCTAAAGGTTAGAGAGGTTGATGTACCGAAGACCGCCTTTAGGACTAGGTATGGACATTATGAGTTCTTAGTCATGCCTTTTGGGTTGAATAATGCACCGACAGCTTTCATGGACATTATGAATAGGATTTTTCATCAGTATCTAGATCAGTTTGTAGTTGTGTTTATTGATGACATCTTGGTGTACTCGCGAACTGAAGAAGACCATGACCGACACTTAAGACTTGTTTTGAAGACTTTGCTAGATCATCAGTTGTATGCGAAGCTCAGCAAGTGTGAATTCTGGATCCGAGAAGTAGTCTTCTTAGGACATGTAGTGTCAGCCGATGGGATTAGAGTTGATCCGAAGAAGATTGAAGCCAGTGTTGAGTGGAAGCAATCGAAGTCTATGACAGAGGTACGCAGCTTTCTAGGCTTAGCCGGATACTATAGGAGGTTTGTAGAGGGTTTCTCTAAGTTAGCCGCTCCATTGACACAGTTACTTCAGAAGAGTGTTCAGTTTGAGTGGACTGATGCAAGACAGAGAGCCTTTGAGAAATTGAAAGAAGCGTTGACCCAAGCACCGATCTTGATACAGCCCGAGTCCGGGAAGGACTATGTAGTTTACAGTGATGCTTCTTATGTAGGGTTAGGATGTGTTCTGATGCAAGACAAGAGACTGGTGGCTTATGCCTCAAGACAGTTGAAGACCCATGAGCGCAACTATCCGACCCATGATATAGAGTTAGCCGCAGTTGTGTTTGCTCTGAAGATTTGGAGGCATTATTTGTATGGTGAGAAATGCACAGTATACACCGACCACAAGAGTTTGAAGTACATATGACCCAGCGAGATTTGAATCTCAGACATCGTAGGTGGTTAGAGTTGCTAAAAGACTATGATCTTACTATTGAGTACCATCCGGGTAAGGCCAATGTAGTGGCCGATGCATTGAGTAGGAAGATGGCCGTGGACTTGAGAGCTATGTTTGCTAGATTGAGTTTGTCCGGAGATGGTGGCTTGGTAGCCGAGCTTCAGGTTAGACCTACTTTAGGTCAGTTGATTCGAGAGAAACAACTCTTAGATAGATCTTTGGCACCTCACGTGCAAGATATAACCGAGGGTAGATCTTCAGATTACAGTTTCAGCACTGATGGAGTTTTGTGTTTCAAGGATAGAATAGTTGTGCCAGAAGACAGTGACTTGAGACGTACGATCTTGACTGAAGCCCACAGTAGTCCGTTTGCTATGCATCCTGGAAGTACGAAGATGTACCGTGATTTGAAGAATGAGTACTTTTGGGTTGGCTTGAAGAGAGATGTAGCCGACTTTGTGAGCAAGTGCTTAGTGTGTCAGAGAGTGAAGGCGGAACATCAGGTTCCCTCAGGTTTGTTACAGCCGTTGAGGATTCCGGAATGGAAGTGGGAGAACATCACTATGGATTTTGTTTCGGGTTTGCCTTTGACTCCTACGAAGAAGAACTCAGTTTGGGTGATAGTAGATCGTTTTACGAAGTGTGCTCACTTCTTGGCAGTCAACACTACTTACACCTTAGATAGATTGGCCGATTTGTACATTGGTGAGATTGTTAGACTGCATGGTGTGCCGAAGTCCATTGTGTCAGATAGAGATCCGCGGTTTACTTCTAGATTTTGGGAGTGTTTGCATACAGCTTTGGGTACCCGTCTGAACTTCAGCACTTCTTATCATCCTCAGTCAGATGGTCAGTCAGAGAGGGTTATTCAGATCTTAGAGGATATGGTGCGTTGTTGTATCATAGACTTTCAGGGTACTTGGGAGAAGCATTTGCCTCTAGTAGAGTTTGCGTACAATAACAGTTTTCAGTCGAGCATTCAGATGGCTCCGTATGAGGCCTTGTATGGCCGGAAGTGTAGAACTCCAGTGTGTTGGGCCGAGGTAGGACAGAAACTGTTACCTATGCCGGATTTGCTCAAGGGGACAACCGACAAGGTAAAATTGATTTGTGAACGTTTGAAGGCTGCTTCGGATAGGCAGAAGTCCTATGCCGATTTGAAGAGGAAGGAAGTTGAGTTCTCAGTGGGTGAGAAGGTATTCTTGAAAGTGTCTCCGTGGAAGAAAGTGATGAGATTTGGCCGAAAAGGGAAATTGAGTCCGAGGTACATAGGACCGTATGAGATTGTGAAGAGGGTTGGTCCCGTTGCTTATCAGTTGCATTTGCCATCCGAGCTTGAGAAGATTCATGATGTGTTCCATGTGTCGATGCTTCGCAAATATAGGTCCGATCCATCACATGTTATGCCCGTAGAAGAAATTGAATTGAATCCGGACTTGACTTATGAAGAAGAGCCAGTGGAAATCTTAGCTTCTGACAGTAAAGTGTTGAGGGGTAGATCGATTGAGTTAGTAAAGGTGCGGTGGCGACGTAGAGGTGTGGACGAGGCCACTTGGGAAAGGAAGGAGGATATGAAAAGGCAGTTTCCGTATCTCTTTCAGTCAGGTAATTTTGGGGACGAAATTCCTTAAGTGGGAGAGAGTTGTAACACCCGTGTTTTGGGCCTAGGAGTTAGCCGGGTATTAGTTCGAGTCAATTAAAACTTAATTAAAACATTTCAACTTCAAATAATGGCCTAATTGAGTTTTGGAAAAAAAGGGGAGGGCTTATGAGGTGATTTGACCCTAAAGTTTTTAAAAAGCTAGACAACTTTAAACCAAAAGTTGTCATCTTCTTTGTAATCTTCTTTCCAACGTTAAAGTGAAGAAAACACCATTTCTAAAACCTCTCAAGCTTTGTCACTATTCCATTGATCCTACCACTTGTTTCCAACACCATTTTAAGAGGTAATTATATTTTCTTAACCTCCTCTCCATCCTCTACTTGTTTATTGTCTTAAATTTCAAAAATATGGGGCTTTGAGAAATTAGGGTTCATATGGAAATTTGGGGTTTTAATGGGGTTTTTCATTTTGTTTTGATAAATTGTATTGGGGGTTTGTTTAAGCACTATGAAATATACAACATATGTTAATTTGGTTAATTTTGGATGAAAATTCGTAGTATGGTCTTAAGGCTAATTTTAAGGTTGTAAAACTTGAGTTTTTGGTGGGTTTTATGTTGAAATTGAAGGGTTGTTGGTCTACCTATGGTATGAGGGTGTTTTGGGATGATTTGGAAGTCATTTGGATGTTTGGAAATTGATTTTTCAGCAAGCCTTTGGGGGAGCACGAAAATTGGGGTTTTAGGAGATTATGTGATTTGAGAAATTGTGGAATTTGGGTTGTGTTAGCAAAGTATGTTGATGGTTGAGTTTAGCATCGAATTGGGAAGTAATGTGTATGTTTTGTTTGGCTAGAAGCAAGTGGAAGCGCGGAAGAGACTTTGGGACCGAATCCGGGTTCGTAGGAAGATTGGTTCGAATTGCTAAGGAAGGGCGGTGAGTGGTTTCAACTTGTTTTTAAAGTTTGGTTCGAGTGTGTGTGTGTGTGGGTGAAGTGTGCTTGGTAAGCCACTTCTAGTTGATTCAAGTTGATAGCTTAGCCCTTGATATCCATGCGCTATTGTGCTTATTAGCTATACTCTTGATTTGTGGTTAATTGATACTTGTATATATATGTCATGATGAGTAGATATGTGATGAGCATGTATTGTGGTTGATGATGTTTATATATGATGTGGTTATGATAATTGGCACTAAAAATTACCGGTTGTAAATGATCGATCATTAGGATAGTGTGCACACAAATTGAGTCAAAACGTACTTGGCCTTGATGGCGTTAAGTCATCAAGGAGGAGTACGGTGATGTAACATTCCACCGGAAGCTTTTATTACATTTCTACGGGATGATGAGTGGAATCCCATCCGTAGGGCATGTGGCGATGAGTGGAATCCCGCACATGCAAGGTCCGGTGATGAGTGAAATCCCACCGAGGTAAAGTGTTGTCGAGGTTTAAATCCGCACAATCGGGGTAATTAAAGTGGCCAATTAACTTGTACATACATCGTGATATGTGATGATGATATATGTTGGTAATATATGGTATTGCTATATGATGTTGATATTGATATATGAGCTTGTTAGGATTGAGAGACCATATATGCCACTTGAAAGACTAGCTAAGTCTACTTGACTCTTATGCCTATGCTTGATGTATGTAGGACTAAAATTAACATGCTCGAACCCTGCATTGTTGATGTTTTTCGCTTTAGAGCACCCTCGCTAAGCTTATAGCTTACGCTCTCAATGTTCAACAATGCAGATCATTAGCGTGGCGTTAGCTCGAGGCAAGGCAAGAAGGGCTTTCCAAGTTGTTGCTCAAGTATGGTTAATTTTGTAGTAGTTAAGCAATGTGGCAATAGGGTGTGTTTGTATGAGCCTTGTATGACTCTTTCAAATGATGTGGTTCTGGATTGATGTTTTGGATTGTAAAGCATGTAATGCTATGTTGATTGATGGTGTGTGATGGCATGTCTTAGATGCTTAGGTTGCCTTATGTATGAGTGCAAACCTCTTGTGTTGAATTGTGCCATTTTGGCTCTTGAGCTTCCATGTTTGGCCTTAAATGCTGAATTTTACTCTTTTGTTAGTATATCATGTTCGAATGCTTGATTCATGTTAATTGCTACGTATGGCTCATGTATGATTGCTTAAATGAATGTATGCGCGAGTCTTATGAGTGTTAATTCGTGCCTTTGGTCCTTTTTAAGCTTCTACACATGTCTATGCATGATCTTAGCGTTTTTCTTGGTTAGGAAGTCCTTAGGTTGAGCAGAAAGTGATCCCCTGCACTAAGGTTTCGAAACCATGGGTAAGGTTTCGAAACCTTTGCAGAGAATTTGGGTTCCAGGGGTCACTGCCAGCCAAAGTTTTGAGACCTTTGGGGTAGGTTTCGAAACTATGGTCAAAGGTTCCGAAACCTTCCCCAAGGTTTCGAAACCTTTGGTGAGAATTTGGTTCCAGGACATTCTGCCAACCAAAGTTTCGAGACCTTTGGGGTAGGTTTCGAAACTATGGTCAAAGGTTCCGAAACCTTCCCCAAGGTTTCGAAACCTTTGGTGAGAAATTGGTTCCAGGGGTTTCTGCCAGCAAAAGTTTCGAAACCCTTGGTGAAGGTTTCGAAACTTCTGCTTAAAACTGCACTGTTTTGACTTGTTCACCCTTTTTAAGAGATAAATACATAGGAATTAATATGCCTCTAGTTAAGATTAAAATTTGGGCGTTTGAATGTGGTTGGGGGTTCGTTTATGACAAGATTAAAAGGAAAAAAAATTAGGGTTGCTAACCGAGGAGGAACCTTTTGGGTTTCGCTTCGGTTTTCCCCGTGTGGCCCACTCGGACCGGTCATCCGGCCAGACCGGGACGAGGGGGTTACATCGGTGCTGGTTAAGCGCGAAAATATTTGAAGGTCTTTAACCTTATGAGTGAAAATTACTTTGTTTGGTATGAAAGATGAAGAAATTTTATGACAGAAATAAAATGCATTCCAATCCAAACAACGTTCAAATACATTAGATATTAAAAAAAACATAATAAATCCTCCCCTCCTCAGTCCTCATTCCTGCCCCGAGAAACGACCTGCATGCCCGCTGCCACCCATGGCACTGGAACCAGCCTATGGTTGGTGCTGACCAACCATCTCTGAATAAGATCGGATCTCATATCTAACCCTATTGTTGCCTAATGAACAAAACATGTATGCATTAGTATGAGAAGAAGTGAATCTTGTAGAAAAGAAGAAACTGATGATAGAGACAACCTTGACAGTGGTGGCGGTTGAAGTAGTCTATGTCCTCTTTCGTAGGCATGAAACCATAAAGTTGGCGCGCTGTGCCTGGAGCATAGAAGATGCCTTGATATTGTTCCCAAGCTTTTCTATCGAAACCTTGGGCAGCAAACTTGTTATGCAGATCCTGAGCGTCGAGATAACCTCTTGCCGTGCTCTGAAAAATCAAAAGGCTCATCACACGATGGTCGTCGGGTCCGTATGAATGGCGAGGCTTGGCAATAGTATCATAGGAACTGAAAGAGTCCCGCAGCTCTTGGTTTCCCATGCCAATCCACTGAAGCATAAAATGCAAGAGATTAGAAGTGAAGCAATTGTAATAATATTGAAAACATATTTCAAATTTGTTAAATAACTACCTTCCCAGCATCATCCTTTTCCAGCCTTGTGTTCATTATCATGACCATGGGCGGCCAGAGTATTTGGTGATCATGAACCTCGTTGTTTGCAGGCAGGGGGCAGGCAGTATTAGCAGCAGTGGGATCATCTCTCAAAGCAGTCCATTGGCCAAAAGCTTGACCCTGAGGAATAGAAGAAGTGCCCCTTGTAAGCAATTCCTCATCCAAGAGATTAGCAAAATGGCGATGGAGCTTGAGCTTTGGTCCACCTTTCGTTCTGGCATGTGACAGTAGGGACTGAATGCCAGTAAACTTCTGAGAGGCACCAGAACCTCCTTGGCAGGCTGGACATAACCATTTTGTAGCAGGTTCTGTGATGCTCACCATTGTAGCAATGGCCTGGAAAAAGCTCATGAACCATTTGCTTCGTCGGAAAGTTTCATTGCTCGGTTGTTCATCGTCGTCAGAACCGAAATATAAGTCATCATCAGAATTTGAGTCAGACTCAAATTCTAATTTTCTCTTCGAGAAATGGTGAGGAATGTTTTTGGAAGATCTGCTTGAACTCATCTTAAAGGAAAGAAGTTTAAAGTATTTGGTTAGGAAGAGAATATAAAGAAATAAGGGTTCAGATGAGTATAGGGAATTGTTGATGTTGTAAAGAGTATAGAGAAGAGTTGTATATTTATAGGGGAATTCAGTTGGGAGGGAAAGTGAAAAAGTGAAAAGGCTGAATCGTTTTGCTTGGTTTCGAAAAACTAATTGGTTCTATGGAGGGGGTACCTACTTTGAGAAGGCACGTTGTGTGTCTGTTCATTGCACTAGGTACATGAACATGAACCCCTTCATTAATTAGAAGACAGAAATATGAAAAGGTTGAATCGTTATGCTTGGTTTCGAAACCAGCTGTAAACACGATGATGATGAAGAAACGGTTCATGTGATTATAGTGAAAAGACAGAACAATGAAAAAGCAAGATTCCTTTTAATAGGTTCGAAACCATCGGAAGGGGTTTCGGAACTATATACAGTTATTAGTAGCAAAATGTACACAGATTGGTACAAAATTCCAAAAGAAATCGGTATATACATGACTTTATTACACACTTTCACGAATTTTCAAGTTGGGTCATTTAATTGTTAGGAAATGTGTACATACATAAATTGTTAACCAAATGCAAAGTACATCATTTTGAGGGGCATCGAAACCACCTCAATGGGGTTTCGGTGCCTGTTTGAAGTGCAAAAAAAGTTACTACCTTGTTCGTAGAAGCCAGCTATAAAGTTCTGCGATTATACATAAAATATTAGCCCTTTCATGTAATTGTTTAGGTTTAAAAATGCCTCACGAGATGTCTGTTCATTGAAGCAGGTGATGAAAGCAACTGAAAAAGCCTGACTCGTTCTGGGGGTATCGAAACCAGCATTATTTTTTGGTAACACGCAACGGTACAGGTGATGACAGTGAAAAGACAGAACACTGAAAAGGCAGATTCCTTTTAATGGTTTCGAAACCAAGTTATGGGGTTTCGGTACTGTATACACATAGTACGTGTAAGAATTGTACAGAAATGCGTATTCGCTGTACATGATGTGTACGTGGTATCGAATCTACAGATAAGGGGTTTCGGTGCTATGATTTCGTTGGGGCATCGAACCCTGATTTAAGGGGTTTCGGTGCCTTTCGGTTTCGAAACCCCCTTAAGGGGTTTCGGTGCTATATACACATATCTTCACATACCCTGTGTAGACCTTTTTTACAATAAGAGTTGTACATAAATGCGTTGTATTTGTGCATGATGTTGTTTTTGGTACAAAATTGTAAATGTATCATGTAATAAGTCCAAAATTTCTTCCCAATAATATTTCTGAATATATAAGATTGTATGGTGTAATTACAGAGATACAAAAGACGAGCACACATATAATACAGTGAGCATAATCACCCGTTGTGCCCACCTATAATGCAACCGTATCTTCGGTCGGCTAGAGAAGTTACTCAAGATGATGTAATTGAGGCACAGGCTTTGAAAAGTGTTGGCCTGCGGACGTCGGAGGTAATGAATTATTTCACGCAACAGTCGGGAGGTTTCCACAATGTTGGTTTCATTCGAAAGGACTTGTACAACTCCCTTCAAAAAGAAAGGGCGGATGAATATCGTGACGGTGATGTCAATTCTCTTCTTGCATACTTTGACTTCAAGAAAGATCAAGATGCAGGATTGTACATGCAGTTCAACACTGATCCATTAGGGGGTTGCATAATATTTTTTGGTCGGACTCAACATCTAGGTCCGACTATGTATGCTTCGGTGATGTCATTGCATTTGACACAACGTACAAGGGTAACATGTATGGCTGGCCTATAATGCCTATTGTTGGTGTTAATCACCACCATCAAACCATTATCTTCGGTGTCGCAATTTTAGCAGACGAGACTGCAGACACATTTGAGTGGGTCCTTACTGAGTTCATGCAGGCAATGTCTAATAAAGCTCCTGTCTCAGTCGTCACGGATGGTGATAGGGCCATGCACAGGGCTATCAAGATAGTGTTCTCATGTGCACATCATCGCATATGTTCCTGGCATCTTTCTCGAAATGCCCAGGCAAACGTAGGTGATCCCAAATTTACATCTGCCTTTACACGGTGCATGTCCTCTTGGTGGACAATTGACGAATTCGATCGCCAGTGGAGATCAGTTATGAAAGATTTTAACGTGGAGCAGCATCCTTGGGTTGTGAAGAAGGATCACACGGTTGGTATGTGGGCACAAGCATATCTCACAGGACATTTTTCGCAAATCTTTGCTCAACACAACGCTGCGAATCTATGAATTCCGCCCTTAACATTATCCTCGAACATAAGAAGAAATATCTTGAAGTGGTCCGTGCCATTGACAAGGGAATAAATGACATGCGCATAAATGAGTTGAACGAAGAATACAAAAATTGCACCTCGAAGCCTTTCCCAGTGACCAAATTGCATGACCTTGAAGGGAGTGCAGCTGACATCTTCACCCGGGCATCGTTTGACAAAGTTCTGAAGGAACTCAAAAATGAGACACTGTTTCGTGCTCTCCATCCGATACTTACGACTGAAGGTGCACGAACGTATCGTTTGGCACAGTATAAGGATCCGGATGCCATCTATGAAGTTGTGCTTGATTTCACAACAAATAACATTACATGCAGTTGTCGGAAATTTGAGACGATCGGCCTTCTATGTCGCCATCAACTGCACGTTCTTAAGTTGGAAGACTTCTCCGCCATCCCAAATTGCTTAATACTACCGCGGTGGACAAAAAATGCTAAGGTATCTGCTCCATCTTATCTTCACAGCGAAGTCTGTCCTGAAATAAGACAAATGTCTCGATTTGCATCGCTACGCTCACTTTCATCGCGGTTGTGCTACCTTGCGTCTCAAATAGACGAAAGTTTCAAAACCACAAAAGATGAGTTACTACGACTAACTGCTCAATTTGAGCAGTCCGTAACATTCAATGACTCCTCATCACATAGGGTAAGCCAAAACACCGTTCGAGACCCGCAAACGAAGGACGCAAAACGAAAGCAGAAAATAAACACTAATGCGTCCACAAAATGGAGGAATCAATGTTCATTTTGCAAAATGGAGGGACACAATAAGAACACATGCCCGGGACTGAAGCTTCAACTTCCAACGGGTACTACGGAACTTGACGACCAAGACATGTCTCAACCATAATGCAAATGTCATTCAAATCACTATAAGTAAAACCTAACCAAAGATATCCTCTGCAGACTTACGAAATCATGTGCATATGCTACTTTTATCCACTGAAATTTATCATATATTGCAAAATTTCTGTACAAGCGTTTTACCACATTGTGGCCCTGAAATTACATAATATACATTCAAAATTTGTACATTTCACTCTTACCTAACCTATGTATGCTTGCAGCACATGTCATATACAAAATGTTTTC
This sequence comes from Hibiscus tridactylites, assembly GCA_958450335.1. Lineage (NCBI taxonomy): Eukaryota > Viridiplantae > Streptophyta > Magnoliopsida > Malvales > Malvaceae > Hibiscus > Hibiscus tridactylites. The sequence continues at coordinate 8,822,512 of OY288269.1, forward strand.
AGTTCATACACATCCAAACATGGTTACGACCCATAAAAAAGTGGGTTCCTTTACGCACTGCAACGCCACAAAAAAAAGTCAAAATTCATTGCCATCCACTCACCACTGCCCCATCCCCTAACATGTTCTTCACCAAACAAAATTGCATTAGATTAATATAATGAACAACATGTCCTAATGCATTCAAATACATAATAAACAAAGCATTCAGTCCTAAAGCCTTACCATTTCGGCCGCTTAAAAGTGCCATGTTTTGGAACCTTTGGTTCGTTTGCCTTCATGTACCATTGACCTACAGCAACATTGATATTCCTCCGCAATTTATTCTTATCATGACTGATAAGTTTGTACAAAAGAATCATCCGATCCCATTTTCCAACGCTCTATTAAGACAAGTACAAACAAATTAAGCTTTTATTAAAGACCATTATAGTATACATGACCAAAGTAAGGAAAGTTGAATGAAGATTAACCTAAACCCTTACCACTTCCCCTATATGCTTCTCATTCCAAAGCTGCATCCATCTGATGCAAAACATACCACAATCATCTCTGTTAGAAAACAAATCCATGTTAACATAATACCACGAGTAATCCTTCCCAATTTGTTAAACAAAATTAACACAAAGTACTAGAATATGACAACTTTGTACCCATTATCCTGATGTTTGAATTTTTCCACCATCACGCGCAGATCGGTCAACGGCCTTGATGGTGAGCCAAACAGTTGGACAAACTTCTTATCTTTTAAACATTCTTTTAGACTATTGGTCTACGTGCAGAAACATTTTTTCTGTTTTTACATACTCTGTACCATCTTAAACAATGGAAGAATAAAAGTTCGTAGTTCTCGATTATTACCAGTTTCTCTGCCATACACAGTCTTGCACCATTGCCTCGGGTATTTGGGAAGCTGTCCAGTAGCTTCACTACACCAGCATCAATATCGACGACACACATAAACCAATGAGTGTTGCTCTCATTCACGGGGATAAAGAGCTGAAACAAGCAACGATTTCCATTGTAATATACAGATGACATGAAAGTGCATGAGATGTTTAATTTATTAATGCTTCTTCATACCACTTTACAGTCCGTCAACAAGCCATATGGATTGCCAACCTTACTCCAATACTGAGCGATTATACCAACATTTACTCCGTCCAGAAGCTGAGACTACAATAGATCATTTATTATTAACCATGTATCCTTACAAAACCATATCCACTTGTTCATAATAGACATAAGATTCTTTAATATTTTACTTACACTCAATACACACGGGATGTACCCTCTCCTTCTTTTAGATTTCTTCCTTATATCTTCATCAACAATGGTAAAACCAACAACATCTATAACCTAAACCACAAACATATAGCAACTATCATACTAAATTTCTTCTAATATATACAAAATGCTTAAAAGGAATAGTCAAACCTACTAACCATTGAACCCACCCAACATCCATGTCGTATCGTATCTGCATCGCTTACAGACAAATATGTGTGCCCAAAATCTGCAATTGATTTACTGCACCCATACAAAAAAACTTACATATTATATTTAACAGAACAACATCATTGAGGATTACTTTCAAATTCATATTGCTTACGATTCAGGCAATGGCGTATTCCATATATAGTCACAAGTATCTTTTGTTGACTTGCCTACTCCTTCCGGTACTTGGACGTATGTCAGTATCTGCAATGCTTACACATTTGTTGTTCAATACTTAATCTACTTAATAAGACAAATAAGTACTTCACGTTCAAATATATAAGTTTTATTAGAAAACCTCATTAGTTATTCAACCACTAAACAATTAGTTTGAATAACATTAGAATTTCATCCATATTTTTCTATAATAAATGTACTCATACACACACAGCATTTATTGTGGACACAAATCCAACTTAAACCAAACATTGTCACACAACATTCTTCATTCAATGGCTGACTTTATTCATGTTCCGAGTTCGAATTCCTACTCTTATTCCTTTGCCACTAACCTTTGCAGTAGCTATAGCTGTTGTCTTGCCCTACAAGTTAACACAAACAATATCAACAACAATACTCTCAATCCTTAACATCTAGAAAAGTTGATCAAATGAACTTATTATACCTTTTTTATTGTTTTCGGTACAGCAACGGCTTCTTCATTCAACCACTCGACTTCGTCCCAATCATTGGGTCCTCCTCAATATGAACTCCTTTGTTCGGATCAGAAACTTTGACTTGCCCTTTGTCAACCACTTCTTCTCCTTCTTTAACATGAACAACAATTTCTCCATCAGATTTTCTCAACGACTTCTGCAATTCTATCATGTTAGCATTTAAACTCTTGCATTCCTCCTTCAATTCCCTTATACTTTCTTCGATTTCTTTTTCCTTCTCCAGACGGGCTTGCAGACTATCTTTTATTCCACCCAACTCTATCAATACAGTCTGCAGCATATCCATAACAACATGATTTGTTCCATTCTTTTGATCCCCTTCTTCCCCTTCCACTTTCTCATCATCATACCCAAGTACCTGCAAACATCATCAGTAAATCATTTCATATAACCACAACATCCTATATAATACCAGGTTGGTTTAACCCACTTACCTTGGGTCTTTTTGGATGGCTTTCTTCCTTCAGGCTATTTACAATCTTCTTTACTGCCTTCTTGTTGCCCCATGCATGTATGCGACCGCGACCTTGAGAGGCAGCAACTATTCTGCTCGCGACTCCACTCCAAAAATCAAATAACCTCACCTAAATTTATTATGGGTAAACTACTGCAGGGGTCACTTACGTTTAGCGTCTGTACAGAGTTAGTCACCACTTTTGAAAAGTGCCAATTAGTAGTCCTCTACGTTTTCGATGTGTAAATACTTGGTCACTCCGACGTTAACTCCGTTAGTCCCCTAACGGATTGCTGATGTGGCGAAGTTAAAATAAGGATAAATTACTGCAATAGCCATTAAAATTTATCTCATGTACATTTTTTCTCCTCAATTTAAAAAAAGTAAACATTATAGTCACTAATAAAAATGTTTCTTTATAATTTCACCCTTAAATTTTTAAAAATTCATTTTTCAATCCTAAAACTTTACATTCAATTAACACAATAATATTATAAATGCTTAGATGAAAAATAAGTGCCCAAAGTATACCCTTTGAAACTTAGGTGCCCAAATTGCTCCTATTCAATAACTCAAACTTAAAAATTTAGTCCACTAACTACTAAAAAATTCGAGTTATTGGAATTTCTATTTTATAATTCAAACTTTATTTTGAATTTTTGAGTCAAGTTTATGAAATTATGAGTCGAGTATTTTCACATCAAACCAAAAAATTTAATTTTTTTCGAGTCAAGTCGAGTTATTAGAATTTTTATTTTATAATTCAAACTTTATTTTGAATTTTTGAGTCGAGTTTATGAAATTATGAGTCAAATATTTTCACATCAAACCTAAAAATTTAATTTTTTCGAGTCAAGTCGAGTTATTGGAATTTCTATTTTATAATTCAAACTTTATTTTGAATTTTTGAGTCGAGTTTATGAAATTATGAGTCGAGTATTTTCACATCAAACCAAAAAAATTAATTTTTTCGAGTCAAGTCGAGTTATTGGAATTTTTATTTTATAATTCAAACTTTATTTTGAATTTTTGAGTCGAGTTTATGAAATTATGAGTCGAGTATTTTCACATCAAACCTAAAAATTTATTTTTTTCGAGTCAAGTCGAGTTATTGGAATTTCTATTTTATAATTCAAACTTTATTTTGAATTTTTGAGTCGAGTTTATGAAATTATGAGTCGAGTATTTTCACATCAAACCTAAAAATTTAATTTTTTCGAATCAAGTCGAGTGTTGCACTTCCCTACATATAATTTTTAATTTTAATCCGTGTTTGTCCCAAAAAAAACTTCGAATCAAGTCAAGTCTACTGTTGCTTCGAGTTTTTCTTGGGACAAACACGGATTAAAATTAAAAATTATATATAGGGAAGTGCAACACTCGACTTGATTCGAAAAAATTAAATTTTTAGGTTTGATGTGAAAATACTCGACTCATAATTTCATAAACTCGACTCAAAAATTCAAAATAAAGTTTGAATTATAAAATAAAAATTCCAATAACTCGACTTGACTCGAAAAAATTAAATTTTTAGGTCTGATGTGAAAATACTCGACTCATAATTTCATAAACTCGACTCAAAAATTCAAAATAAAGTTTGAATTATAAAATAAAAATTCCAATAACTCGACTTGACTCGAAAACATTAATTTTTTTGGTTTGATGTGAAAATACTCGACTCATAATTTCATAAACTCGACTCAAAAATCCAAAATAAAGTTTGAATTATAAAATAGAAATTCCAATAACTCGAATTTTTTAGTAGTTAGTGGACTAAATTTTTAAGTTTGAGTTATTAAATAGGAGCAATTTGGGCACCTAAGTTTCAAAGGGTATACTTTGGGCACCTATTTTTCATCTAAGCATTTATAATATTATTGTGTTAATTGATTGTAAAGTTTTAGGATTGAAAAATGAATTTTTAAAAATTTAAGGGTGAAATTATAAAGAAACATTTTTATTAGTGACTATAATGTTTACTTTTTTTAAATTGAGGAGAAAAAATGTACATGAGATAAATTTTAATGGCTATTGCAGTAATTTATCCTTATTTTAATTTCGACACATCAGCAATCCGTTAGGGGACTAACAGAGTTAACGTCGGAGTGACCAAGTGTTTACACATCGAAAACGTAGAGGACAACTAATTGGCACTTTTCAAAAGTGGTGACTAACTCTGTACAGACGCTAAACGTAAGTGACCCCTGCAGTAGTTTACCCATTTATTATTCATCAAAACATTATAATCTACCTCAATAAACTCAATCCCATGAAACAAATGCTACGTTCGAACAAAACATAATTTTAAACATATATTACCTCTAATATCGCGATGCATCCGGTCATGTATGTCAAACCACCACGAACTTTCCAGTTCTCTACTCCATCAAGTAACTTGTTGTATGCATATTTGCACCAATTGAGATTTCCCTTCAACCCATCTGGGCACAACAACCGTAAATGTTCCGAAGAAGGCATATTGTTCGCATTAGGACTTATAAAAACACCAACAATGAAAAGCAGAACGCGAGCTTTCAACTCGTCTCCCTCAAATTTACCGCTAACTATGTCCTCCTCAAGTTCATTCACCTTGGCATCCCTCTTTATTCCGTACTTCGATGCCATTTCTTTTGCATTAACATTTCTCGTTCCAATTTCAACTTCGACTCCTTCATTCTTCAAACCAAAAACAGCCTCCACATCTTTCACCAAAACTGAAATTTTATGTCCATCAAATTTCATGATCGACCTCTGGACATCAAAATTCTCTACTAAAGTGCGACATAGGTCGCGATGAATAGCTCTCGGTTTTATTTCCAGTAAAGGACCAAACCCTAACTCATGTACCACACCCTCAATATTCATCTTCCTCATCTCTTCAAACACCTCTGACAGCTTAATGAGGCTACATCTTGAAGACTTCTCCTACAACATTTCATAAATACATTATTTACTTCACTATTACACAAATATACCTAATGTTAGAACAATTTCATCTCTTTCTCCATAAATAATTTTAAAAATTCACTTACTTTTTTCTCTTTCTCTTCCTCAGGTACTACAATATCCTTCACATTGGAGGCTTTCCATTCAGCTAGAGCCTGCTTCTGCTCCTCGAACATTTTTTTATAAGGCTCCTTTTCATCTTCACTCATCTGCCTCCACCTCAAACCCAATGCTTTTCTTTCCTGTATCACTCTCACAATTAGTCCAATACAAATATCATGTACAATTAACAAACCATTACACAACATACTTACATTGTTGTTCATTGTCTTCTCCCCCTCCAAACGTTTACATTCTGCTTTACTGTAAAACATAAATTCTCTGTTAGCTTATGCAAGTCATATTTAATAAATTTTACAGTTCTATATACATTTAACTTCAACTTACTAGAATTGGAAATATGCTGTACATAGCTTAGGTGCCTCTGCATCCCCTTTATGAGACTTCTTATGTTTCATTGTCTACAACGTGTACCTAAAATAATCAAAGATTGAAACCAGTTTTTTACATACTACTTCAAAACAACTATTTGATCTTAAGAAACAATCATACCTTCCAACACATTTCAATACTATAGCTGTAGAGAATATGCAAACCAGTTTTTAAACCAAATACAAGAACCATCTCAGCCAACATTCATAACCAATACATGCATTTCAACTAAATGATTCTTACAAATTCAATCTCTTCGACAATATTTCTTTCTTAAAGAATTCAAAACTTCTTCTTTGGTTATCTTTTTTAACTACTGTTAAACACTTCTTCAAACTACTGTTATCTTTTTTTCTCAAAAACCCTTAACAGAATACTAACCAAAAACACCGAAAATTCCTTCCAATCCAATCTCCTATACAAAATTGATAATATTTTACAAAGAAATCCACATTCGCACGATTTATACAAAAACCTTCACCATTCGCTGAAATAGAAAAAAAAACTGAAAAAAACGAAGCAAGAAGCAAGAACTTACCTAAAAACCGTGCTCAAACCCAACCTCCTCGACAAATTTCCTTCAAATTTTCTTTTTTGGTTGATGCAAAAACCAGCTCGTCGTTTTGTTTTTCTTTTGGGTTCGATGCCCTAAAATTTTGTTTTTCTTTTCTCGTTCGTCGTTTTTTACTCAACTTATACCATCGTTAAAAGGGTTACCGGTTCACCGGGTAACCTTATCCCTCGTTTTTTTTTTCAATCCAACAGCCTATATTAAACCGGCTCCATCTAATGGTGTTTTTTCCTTGATTTGTATTTAGCTTGTTTTTAAGCCCTCTGCTTTTAAAAAAGCCCTTCTTTTAACTCTCGTGAAACCAGCTTTTGAGTTTTGAGTTTGACAATTAGTTGAGACTTCAGTCAAATCACACTTCTGAAAAATAAAATAAAAGAAAATTGGAAAAAGAAGATCCAAAACCTGAAACGTAAAGACGGTAAAGGTGCAGCGAAAGGGGAAGATAAAGCAGCGGAATCCTCCTATTTTCACTTTTTCGGAAACGATGAATCTATACGCACACGATCTGTCTTTATTTGATTTCACCAACTTCTCTGATAATCCAATAATCGATCACCATTCATCTTTCACTTCCTTAATTAGACTTCACTCCGATTCTAATGCCACTGATTATGGTGATGACGATGTTGCTGATGCTGGAAATAAACCAACTTCGGTGGCTGATCCTAAGAGCCCGCCAAAGCACCGCCATGACCGGACCTCGCCGCTGCCTTTGGGGATGGACTGGTCTTTACCTCCTCGCAGATGGGTATTTCCTCATTTCTTGATTTCACTTCTCGGTTTAAGTGAATTTTGATGTTTAGAATGCAAAGGTTTCGTTTTTAACTCATTTGAGCTAAATAAAATATATTCCTGGTTAGAAGGCAAAAAGTTCAAATTTGAATCTGTACAAGAGGTTGCGGTTGACGGGTTCGCTATCCCCTCCTTTCTTTTGTTAATAATTGCTTATCTTACTTAAAAAGTAGAATCAACAAGTGGAGCTGCTTGCTATAGGAATATCGAATTTTTACGCTTTGATTCATTAATATGGAAAATTGATGCGCTAGGGTAAACTTTTTGTTTGTTTGTTTTACTGATTGGCATTTAGGGTTTTCTTCCCCTGTTAATTGTTAAGTTCCAAAGAACGAGGTGAATCTTACGAACATTGTGACTGGTTAAGAAAGTGATTTTCTGTTTGCTTCCTTTTAGCATTGTATATCATGCTGACTGAATCTTATCCAGTTCATTGTACTGTTATCGTTGATTGGGTACCGGCTATTTTGCTGCTATGTAGTATGTCATTAACATTGGTTGCCGAAAAGTTCAATTTATTTGTAGCATTTTCTGTTTGGAAATTTGTTCATGTTCACCAATAACATTTTAACCCGAGTTTTAATGTAGGATGGGCGGGACACTGTTTGGCCTCATGACCCTCGGACAGGGTGGAGTTACTGTGTTACCATTCCTTCTTGGATTCTTCTACCAACATCCCGAGGTTCAGATTCTGTTGTGGTACTACTTATTTTTCTTAGAAGTATTTAACTCTTTTAATTAGATCTGAATTTTCATTTTTGATGTGATATTTGTTCTTTCCATGTAACCATATCTCTATGTTATTGCTCATGGTACACTAAACAGCTGTTTAGCAAGAAAGGCATGCTTAAGATGGGAGTGATGTAATCTAGAGAGTATTTGAGAGGGATTGCAGTGAGCTTTATGAAATATGTATGTAGGAATGCAGACTGGCATGGTTTTAAAATGCACTGGGTTGGGCTAATAGGTCACTGGCCAATAGGTGTGCAATTAGCTGTAGTGCAGCAGCCACTTCAGGAGTTGTGACAGGCTGGTCTGGTGAGGGGGGAAACATGAGCAAATCAATAGCAATGATAAACAAGTTATATAGAAGTTGGATCTCTTGGAAAATGTAGGTTCGATAAACCTTCAGTTTCTGAAGTCTATTAATTAAAAAATAATGAGGTAGTTGCAATTTGCAAATAACAAAATAACCCTAGATTAGAACTCCGAAGATGACTTGGTCCTCTATATTACAAACATGATGATATTTATGATTTTTCCCCCTTTTCATCATACTATCTGTGTAAGCCCTGTGGAGATTCTTTTTATTATTTTGTGATGATTTTTCTCTTTATTTGTTGTGGTTGAGTTCTTGTCAAGGACTACTTGCTTCAACTATTTTGTACTTGAGTACTTGACATTCATTGATGACAGTTTTACAGGGTTCAAGTTGGCATTCAATCACCGGAAGGCATCACTACCACCCGGGGAATATTACGAAGATTTAGTGATTTCTTAAAGCTACTATCTGAAGTAAGTTTTACTTCATAATTTTTATCATCGTAGAAAGTTTACTTTCTTCTTTGTATCTCATGCTTTTTTGGCTGTTATATTCTCATATGCCTTACAATTTCACAGTAATGTTTTTCTTCTTTATTTTTGGGGTCAAATACTTGTCTGTTTTCTGAGATGGAAAAGCCTACCATATTTTGCTTCATTTGCTTAATTTATTTTTATTGCATTTCTCATTTTTCCCTCTGCTTTGCAGCTTAATAAGATCTTTCCCAAGAAAAAACTGCCTCCAGCTCCACCAAAAAGAATTTTGAGGGTGAAAAACAGAACACTGTTAGAGGAGGTAAGCTAAAAGATGTTTATTTATTTTTCCTTTGCAACAACAAGAATCTTTATAATAATAGGTCTATGTGTTATACTGAGCAGACAGTGCAGAAGAAATTAACTAAAAGTTAAAAGTTTATTTCATGTTTTCTATGTATACATGGTTCGGTCCTTAACAACCTGGGTAAAAAAGAAACTGACCATTTTAGGGTTTTGGTCGTGCTTATGAACCAGTGAATTTTGAATAGTGTATTGTGCCCTTCTTTAAACCTTTTCTTATTATGTATTGGCAGTCTGAAAACTGATCGTGTACTTGTGTTATTTTGTTGACATTAAATGGTGTTCATTATCCTTTTGATGATGCTTGAAATGGGCTTATATTTTTAGATATATTTTTAGAAATGATGACATTCTCTAAATGGTTGGTTTATTCAGAGAAGGTGTTCTTTGGAGGATTGGATGGAAAAACTTCTATCAGATATTGATATTTCCAGAAGTGTTTCAGTGGCAACATTTCTTGAGCTAGAAGCTGCTGTGAGGTCTTGTAGGTGTTCCCTCGATGCCTCTTGTTAATGGATGAATATGTTTTACACCTTTAACTGCAGCCTGTGTTTGTAGTTTGGTTTAGACTATAAGTTCACACTGAGTTATGCTCCATGATCTAAATGTTTCGTCTTGTTACAGCATTTGACGACAGTCAATCGGATGTTGTTTCTTCTGTCAGTAGTGTGTTTCCTTCAGTTCTGTCCAAGACCAACGTAGATATTGATAATGCATCTGATCTTGGTAATGCTTCTTCTGAGATATCTGAGCTTGGAACACCAAGGCGAGGAAAAGACAATTCCGCTGGCCCTTCCATGGAACGTTCAACTTTGGAACCAAATTTGATTGAACCCTTGGAGAAAAGTATGAAGTATGGCATACTAAACAGCAACTTTATTCTAGAAAACCTTGAGAAGTTCTCTGAGCAAAAATTGCTTTCGGAAGGAGAAACCGACAATCCAAGAGATAAAATAACAAAAAATTCTACTGACAGTAGATTTCTTCGTGGAGATGGAGCGGAGCATTTGCCTGAACTAGAGCATTGCAAAATGGATGGCCATGTTCGAAGATTGTCGACAGAAAGCCTTGGAAGTGATTTAAGTTCCATCCAAGCTAGTGACACAACAAACTTGGGAATAGCTAGTTTGTTTGGTGATGGGTTACATGACTTGCCTGAAAATGCTGATGCTCGTAGAACCTTGGATTCTCTTAGCTCAGATTTGCAATTCCATAGAGATTTGCTTATCCTTGTTCTATCAGAAGAGCGCCGTAAGTTAAAGCGGGTTCTTAATACGCTGCAGAGGAGACTAGCTACAGCAAAAACAGATATGGAAGATGTTATATCAAGGTTCAATCAAGAAAGTGCAGTGAGACAGTTCCTCGCAACAAAGGTATTAACATACTTATGGAAGCTTAATCATATAATTTGATTAGCATGAGATGACTGAATTGATTCATTTTCTCTTGTAGGTCAAGGATTTGGAAGTGGAACTTGAAACCACTAGAGAGAATTGTGATGAAAGCATGCAACAAGCTATTTTGCTTGAAAAAGAAAGATTTACTCAAATGCAGTGGGATATGGAGTTACTTCGGAAACAATGTTTGGAGATGGATTTGAAATTAAAGAATGAACAGGTTTCTCTTGTGCTATTAACATTTCTTTATTAAAATTGTTATAGTCAATTATGAAACCCTTTAATAATGGTTAAAACGTTCCAGGATGAGAAGGCATATGTTGAGTCAGAAAACTCATCAATGATGAAGGAGAGAAAAATGTTGATTCAAGAGTTGGATGTTGCTAGGAAACAGCTTGCAGACTTGCAAAAACATCATGAAGAGTTAGAGGTGAAATCAAAAGCAGATGTAAAGCTCCTTGTTAAGGAGGTGAAATCTCTTCGAAGCTCTCAATCCGAATTGAAGCAAGAGCTTAGCCGTGTGATGAAAGAAAAACTAGAGTTGGAGGTAATCCATTATCTTTTCCTTCATAAAAATTATACTATATATGTTGCCTTTTTATTGCTCTTTTTTGTTTTTTTTAATTATCATGAAAGGAGCCACATATATATAATCTCTTGAACCAATGGGCTTGACTTGGCTCGGTCCATTGACACCATGGTTGTTCCGGTGGTTTATTGATTAATTCCCTACTTTACAGCCATATGGTAAAGTCATTCTAAGCAAGAAACATTGCATTCTTAGGTTTGATTATTTTAAACTGGTATAAATTCTCACAATGTTGTTCCATGTGCATTTTTCAGAGGGTTATGCAGAAGGAGAAGCAGAGGACGGAGCATGTCAATGCTGCAAACAGTAAATTGCTTCACGAATGCAATCTTCTTCGAGATCGGCTTCAAGAGTGCAGTGTTAATTTTATCGGTGAGGAGGAGGATAAGTTGAATATCGATACTTCATCTCCATCTGATGCTCTAGATCACTTGACAACATCTGATAATCGAATCGGTCTCCTTCTTGCTGAGGTATCCTTTGCACCTAGAGTTGAGTTATGAACTCTTTTTATTTGGATACTCCTGAAACCCTTTCTCTCAAAATGGTTTTGGCATCTGGAGTGACTGTATATCAAAGGTTTGAAAATTGTCACGTATCATGATAGCTCTACAAAATTGCTTTCTAACAAGCACGAATGCATGTGTCTATGAATGTGGATTTCTCTATATCTGTATGTCTACCGTATTAAGGTAGTTAAACCTTATTTTATTAATGAGAATTCTTGCTTTATAGAATATTAGCCAAAGATTAATAGGGGAGAATTCCCAGGATATAGGTGTGGAATTAGGGGTTAAAGGAGCCATTTAACTGCTTCCTAGAATTAGTTGAAATAGAACAGTTTTTAGAGCTGACTACATTGACCGTGGACAGGCACAACTCCTTGCTCAAGATGTAGAAAATTCGGTGGCTAGATCGGAAGAGAGTCATATGAAAAAAGACGGTGATAAAAGAATCGACAACGAGTTGAAGAAGATGCTAACAGATATGTTTGTTGATAACGCAAGATTAAGGAAGCAGGTGAACTCGGTTGTACGTTGTGTTCTCAACACATATGCGAAGACTGATGAAGATGATGATGATGGTGAAGAGTACGAGGAAGAAGAAGAAGAAGAAGAAGAAGAGGGAGAGACCTCTTTGAGTGACACTGTTCTGAGCAAATTCTTGTAAAGATAAAACTGTAGTGGATTGATAGTTATTTCTGAATTCATGAACACACTCTTCTCATTTCTGGTTTAAAACTGCAAATCTGTCATACAGCTACACATTTTAGTGTCTCACTTAATTCTTGTGTATTAAGATAACTTGGTTTGCATGTTATTCTTGTGTATTTATACAATTACAGTGCAAAGAGCAAACCTTGTGATATTTTGGCGTGATGATAAACATCATTTCTTAGATTTTGTCTTGCAACAGGTGAAACAACCGATTGAAAAAGGTGTTAGAAATTTAAAACATAATGGCTTAATACCTAAAGTGACCCTTATACTTAAGTGAAATTCCCACGTCCACAATCCACATAGCCCAAATAGGTTGTCACATGCAGTAAATGTTAAACTTTTCAAAATACCACAACAATTCATGAAAAATATAGAATTATTAAATAATTAGATTTTATATTTTTAAATAAATAGTAATTATGTTTAATTTATTAATATATAAAAAATCCTAAAATTCAGAATTTTTTAAAGGATTTCTTTCTGCATTTTTTGTTTTATTTGAATTATTTTATTATATTTTCTTAGACAAAATTTAATTGAGTTGCCTTAGATTTTTTTATGAAAATGATAAATGAACTAACGTGATAACGGAAAGAACGAAATCAAATTAAAAAAAAAAAGAAATTAGTAAAAGTGATACCGTGAGGAATTTCACTATATTACAGGAGCCATTTTAGGTATTAATCCAAACATAATAAATGAACATTGTGACCATCACAAACAAGAGTTAAATAAAATTTTTATAAAAGTTATTTTTGTACATAATGAAAACCTCCTCAAAAAATAAAATTACATTTATAGTTCATTAGTAAAATGTTCAAAATCCCAAATTTTACTGTTGACTCTAAATGTCGAAAAATATAAAATGAGAAATGGAAAATATGAATAAAAATCAGAATGCATTAGCCTGCGCTGAAAAACACAGTTTGTACAACATGGGGAATGCATATGCTTTCTGAATCTTCAACATGGGGAATCCCCCTGCACTGCATTACCAGTCATAAGCACAGCAATGGAGTGGTGTGGGAAATTACTTGTCCCCACCTCCGAACATCCCCATCATGTCTTTGCTCGAACCCATTTGCTTCATCAGGTTCTGCAAGCCGCCCATACCGCCGATCTGCTTTAGCATCTGTGGCGGGAGGACCTTGCTCATGTGCTGTGCGTTCATGTTGCGAGACAAGGCACTCATTTCACCCTTCTTTGGAATTTTAAGCCCCTTCATCTTGCTCCATATCTTCGCAAGTCGTTTGTACTCCTCCATCATTTCCATTACCTCTCGAATATGACGACCAGATCCCCGCGCTATCCGCATCATCCTCGATTCATTCATGAGCTTTGGGTTTGAACTATCCAACTCTGCAACAAATTAACATTCAACATGTTAAAAACTCATTATCCTATACTTCAGCAATGTTACATGTCTTGAGAAATGGAATAAAGCAGCGCATTCACTTGCCTTCATTTGTCATCGAGTCCATCATGGTCATGTACCGCTTGATCTTTGCCTGGCTTTCTTTTTCACGGCCTTTCGGCATTAGTTCAGAGCTAAATCCTGGAAGCATTGAGAAAACCTGCAGAAAGTGCATAAAGTAACCATGTAAATTAAATAATACACTCAAGTAACAAAAAGGAAGAGATAGAGAGAGAGAGAGAGAAGTAACAAAACATGGAAGTTATAACATCAAATATGAACAGAAATTAAAAGTTTGCAGAATGAAAAAAAAAATCAATGTATCTCCTAAATTTGAAGGCAGGAGGAAAGCACCAAATGAACATTCGACTACATCAACATTTGAAAATGCAATGTGGAGGAATCATTAAAAGGCACACCCATTAACACAAAACTATCCAACTTTGCTAAAACGAAAATGCAGCAGAATGAAGATGAGCATCAAAGAGAGAGTAGTTAAGAATAACCTGCCCAATTGGACCCATTTTGAGTATGTTCTGAAATTGCTCATACATAATCCTCAAAGTAAAGTTCCCTTCCGAAAGCTTTTGGAGAAGCTCGGGTTGTTGATCCATGGGAACAACTTCATGAATTTTGTCCATGAATCCAGACCAGTCACCCATGCCTATTCAGAATGATAATCACCGTGACAATGTTTCAAATGATCACCACCATTTTGGAATCCATAATTTATGTGTTTAGAAGAATACATAAAAGGAAAAGGAGACACATACCTAAAAGGCGGCTTACAAATGGTTTAACATCAAACACTTCAAACTCATCCATGTGCTCCCCAGTTCCTATAAATATGACGGGACTCTTAGTAGCAGCAACCCTGGTAGAAGCCATAGAAGGAAAAAACCATGAAACAAACACATCATGAGAACTCAATCTAACAATACAAATGCAAATACTATCTTAAGTAGACATACAGAATGAAGGTGAAAACAAGCATAACACTTACGCACTGAGAGCACCACCACCCTTTGCATGACCATCCATTTTTGTGACAATTACAGCACCAACCGCAACACTTTGTTTAAATGCTTGAGCTTGATCAAAGGCAGCTTGACCTATACTACTATCCATAACAAAAATAACAAGATCTGGTTTCTGGAACATACAAAAAAGTAAAAATAATTGAAGTGGATATTACCATCACTTATCCTGAAATAAAATAAAGTGAACATATAAAATCTGAACAATACCGTCGCTTCAGAGACTTGACGCATTTCCTCAAATAGGGCAGCCTCCTGTTTATGGCGCCCACTGGTATCAACAATTATAAGATCACAATTTTCCTTCTTAAATCTCTCAACACCTTCCTCGGCAATTTTCACAGGATCGGACTCCATGTAGCTGCATGAATAGCAGAAAACACATTTAAAGACATTCTCTGCAGTTAACACCCAGAGAAGAATCATGACTACAAATCAAAAGCATATATTCCAGATGTTAAATAAAACAAATCATTTGAAACTAAAAGGAGAAAGCATTAACATCACAAAATACATAGAAATGTATACAGATATGTGCTACAAATACAAGAAACAGAAAAGTAGACTAGCTGAATGCATGTTTTTTCATGCTTCCCTCCTATGCCCTTTAATGAATTCAAAAAACATTCCAGTAATTAGGTACACACATTGTATCACTGTTGAAAATTACATAGGGTCAACATTATTCCTTTCACATCCCCATTCTAAGAATTAAAGAACTTCAAATGAAAACTACTTTATTTAAAACAAACAATTACACAAATTCAAAATTTCAATATGCGGCTACAAGTAGTGGCCACATGCCTGCAATGCAATGTCATGGCCTCTATTTGGCAGTTTTAACTCTCTTCACCACGATATTCATGGCTGATATTTACAACAATCGACCACAATAGCAATCATCATGTCCATAGCTACTATATATGTGTCGCAACAAAAGATGCATCCATAACTGCAATTTAAATCCTTGGCCACAAAAATGAATGAAAAAGAAGAAAGTACCTTCCATAAAATGGAATTTTAGCTTTAGTGGCATTCTGCTTCAACTGATCAAAAGCACCAGCTCTGAACGTATCAGCACATACTAGAGCTGGTTTCCAACCTTTTTTCTGATGATAATAGGCATATTTTGTACATGTGGTTGTTTTCCCAGACCCTGAAAAATTTTAACAAAGAAAAAATCAACTGCAAAATTCAGGCATTCCACACAGTCTCACCAACACATTCAGAACATAGCAATTAGCAAGGGTTTTCACAATAATTGACAAACAATTGTACCATAATTCAAGCTACATGAAGACGTAAAGAAAGATAACCTTGTAAACCAACAAACATCACAACACTTGTTTTCCCTTTCTTTGGTGTGAAAGACGGTTTCCCAGGATCCAGCATCTTACAAAGCTCATTAAAAATTGCCTATAGCGAAAACAAACCGTTTTTAGCAACCATATATAAATCTAATACAAGAATCAAAGCATGAATGATGAACCAAACCATCTCCTTTTGTTAAGTTTTGGATCAGAAGTTTCTCAATTAAATGAAGCTATCACATTAATTATATATCAGCAAAGAGCCATTAAATCAAATGTTATCAACATTTTGGATTAAAGGCGAACGAAACCAAAAATCAGAACTTTAAGAAATCTCATTTGTGTTAGCACTGAATTAAGAGATGTTATAAGATGAGAAATAAGGGGGAAAGGGGAAATTCTAAAAATCTATCAACTATTTCACATTTTTAGTTGCAGAATTCCATCAAACAATTCAAATATAAAACCCTCAATCCTAATTCTAATTTCACCTAAATTCTGAATTCGAAGAAAACAAAATGAGCAGAAATTGTTTCTGAAAATGAAATATACCTGCTGGATGATTTTTCGTTTGTTATGACCAGCTGCAAGATCATCAAGATTGACGATCTTCTTAATATTAGATTGCATATCACGAACGAGCTTGAATTGAACATCGGATTGAAGAAGAGCTCTGGTGATTTCGTTGAGGCATTCGTTTAAAACCTTCTCATCGATTATCGTGGCATTGCTCATCTGCTGTATAGCCCGGGAGATGCTCCCTCCTAGCTGCGCTAACACCATTTTCGCTAAACTTTTGCAGAGAAAATCAAAGAGATGTTTGTTCCTGAGAGTTTTGAAGATTTAGGGTTTTTTCCTTTTTTTTCAATTTTTGAGAAACCTGATAGGAAGGAGAGGCCAAAGGGGAAAGAAAAGAGAACCACGTGTAACCGGAAATGAATGATATTGGGCTGGGTTTTTTCTTCAGTTTGAACGATCCAACCCCAAGCTTTTGTTGAGTTAGGTGCTTAGCGAGATGACGTGTCAAATTTTTTTTATTCGTTAAGAGATATTATGGACTTGTTTTTGTAAATAGCGGGTTGGACAAAAATTAGAAGTTTGAGGTATAATTAGAGGTTTGACTAGTCAAATCTGCTAATATTGATGTTTGGTAAATAGCGGATTGGGGTGAAAAAGTTATTTTTGAAAAACTCCTAATATGAACTTTTTGAGATTAGAGATTTGATATTAGAGTTGTAATGACTCTTTTACCCTTAACAATTACAAAAAATCTCAAAAAAAACTAAATAAAATAATAATATTTTTTAATATAAATAATAACATATTAAATATTTGACTTATTTGTTGTTACTACTAATTTATATGGTGACAATTGTAAGTTAATCATGTCCTTATAAATCTTTCAAATATGTTTAAGAAATAATAATTATGTTTAAGAAATTTATATTAAAAAATAATAATTATATAAATAATAAATTAATATATAAATCTTTCAAATATGTTTAAGAAATTTATATTAAAAAATATTTTTTACAAATCTAATTAATATTTATTAGATACAAAATATTAATAAATGATAAATTTTTCAAACAAGTATTAAATATAATCATGTCCTTATATATCATTTTGTTTGTTTAAATAATCAAACAGTTATCAGCTATCAGTTAATTTTAACAAACATTTTTATACAATCAGCTAATACAATCCGCTAGTCAAATCAGCTAATGCAATCAGCTATCAGCTAATGTAATCCGCTATCAACTATTAGCTATCCGCTAATTGCCAAACAAGGTCTATATTTTTAAGGTAAATGTTGGGATATCAATTCATATAAAGTGGATAATATGAGTATTATTGACTAGTTTGTCAATTAGTGAATCTCGACGTGTTAAATTTTTTTAAGTAAAGTTAAGAGTTTGAATATAAATTAATTAATCAATGAATCTGATATTGGTGATTATACAAGAAAATATTTTAAGTGGCTTTTTTATGTTAAAATATGTTATTTTTAATCCAATGGTGTTAGCAGAAAAAATGATGATGATGATCTTAGGAGACTCACGTTCGAGCAGTTCTGTCTGCAATATGTGAGCTTTATTAAAAGGTTAAGAAAAAGTATGAACATATATTATCTTGTAATCAGGGGCGGAACTAGAAATTTGTAAAGGAGGGGACCAATATGAGACTAAAAGTTTTGAGGGGACTAAAATAAAATTTTATAAAAATTAAAGGATTACAACACTAATTTTATCTTTTTTTCCTAAAGAAATTAAAAAATTGGCGGGGGCCACATCCCCGTGGACCCCGTGATGTTCCACCCCTACTTGTAATCACCTTAATACTATTTAAAAAAGCAATGTACATAAATAGTCCCCGACTATAGGGCACTTTTTTTTTCTTGAGTCACCTAACTATGAAAAATTACAAATGGTTGGTAGCGTTAAAAATTTAACGGCCGATGATGTTGCATTTAATAAAAATTAACATAATAACACATTTAGTCCTCCATATTTACATATTCGATCAATTTAGTCCTAATTTAAAACAATCGCTAAATGTAGTCTCTTTATTTACTCATTCTATCTTTTCTTCTTCACCACAGTTAATTTAAGGGAAAACTACACCGATGGTCCTCAAACTATTATTGTTTTCCTATTTTAGTCCCAAAATTATTTTTTTCAATAAAATCGTCCCTTTTGTTACATAGTTCTCTTGTTTTAGTCCCCCGACGTTAAATAGCTAACGATTTTGTTGACGTGACATTTTTTAAATATTTTTTAATCATTTCTCTCTCCTCTTATATTATTTTTATTTCTTTATTCACCCAATCATGTGGTGCCACGTGGCATTACCCTATTGGTTGAAAAAACCCTCAAAACCTTCAAAAGGGTAATGCCACGTGGCACCACATGATTGAGTTTTTTTCAACCAATAGGGTAATGCCACGTGGCACCACATGATTGGGTAGATAAAGTTAAATAAAAATAATATAGGAGGAAAGAGAAATGATTAAAAAAATATTAAAAATGCCACATCAGCAGAACCGTTAGCTATTTAACATCGGGGACCAAAATAGGAGAACTATGTAATAGAAGGGACAATTTTGCCGAAAAAAATAGTTTTGGGACCAAATAAAAAAACGGTAATAGTTTGAGGAACACCGGTATAGTTTTCCCTTAATTTAAAAACCAAAAATGAAATGGACGAATTTCGCTGCCTCTTCGAAACTGAGATCAAGTTCATCCCAAATTGATATGATAATCAAGATTCAAGAAAAGAAAACAAAAAGTTATAATTTATAGAAACGTCGACAATGAAGGCTGAAGCCAACTCGTAAATCCTTTTGTTTCCTCTGAATTTCCATCCAATTTCTGATTCTTAATTTATATTTAAAATACGACCAGATTGATAGAATGAGTAAATAATAAAGACTATATTTATTGTATTTTGTTTAATTAGGATTAAATTGATTGGATGTATAGATGTGGAGGACTAAATGTATTATTCTACCAATTTTTATTAACTATTACATCATTATCGGTGAAGTAAATTTACGGTATTTAATGCTATTCAAAAAAATTACAATATTCAATAAATATTGAAAAACAAGGATTAAGATTTAAGAAAACTACGTCAATAATTTTTAAATAAATAATTAAAAGCTCGCATTTAATACCTTCCTCTCTAGTTTTAAATTGTGAATTTACTACTTATTATAAGTAAATTGTTTCCCTTCTTCTGAATAAGAACTGTTCAAAAAAATAATTTATGAAAGTTACGTTCATTTATCTGGTTCGATAAACACTTTTTATTGAGATGTGATGATAATTTATAAAATATTATGTATTTTAATAATAGCATCCTTGGATAATATGGAATCTTAGCTTTAGTAGCTTTCTACTTCAATTGATAAAAGCACCTGCTAGTATCGGGCTAATGCTGGCATGGTTACTGAAATTTGACTCGAGGTAAAAAAATTGAATTGTTTTGACTCGACTCAAAATTTTATGAATTTGACTCGAAGTAAGTTAGAGTTGTAAAATGAAAATTAGAATAACTCGAAAATTTTATAATTAGTGGATTAATTTTTAAGTTCGAGTCGAGACCCTCAATTTATATATATATATATATATCGATGTTAAAAAATATGAAGAAACATATGCCACATATGAAAAAATATACATGCATATCTTATATGATTAGAGAAAGTCGTTTAAATTAGAATTAAATCGTACTATGACATGATGAATAATTACAATTAAATTTGTGTATGAACTTGAAAACTCGACTTGACTCAAATTTTATAAACTCGACTCGAATCGGAAAAAAATCAAATAAAATTTGAATTGTAATATGACGCGTCAGCTCGAACAACTCGAAATTTTCTGACTCGAATCGACTCGGTCGAACGCACACCCCTAAATGATACCTTTCGTCCTTTCGTGTTTACTTGTTGAATCGGATCCCACTCTAAACATGAAAAAAACTTGCTTACTTGTTGGCGAGTTTGTCAAAGTTGATGATAGTTTTGATATTAGACTTTGAGCCCGTTTAGGATTGAGGTGAAACCAAAATTTTGTTAAAGTCAATTAGGAGTTAGTTATGTTGATAGTTAGTTTGTTAGACATCTGTCTTTTGTTTCCTGTGTATTTTGGGAATTTTTTGCTTTTTCACGATCGTTGCGATGCCGCCGGCGGAGGTTTCAACCACCTTAGGCTTCAAGCATGCGTTGTATCTTCATCTGTCGGACACTCCGGGGACTCTTCTGGTCTCACATCAACTCACCGGCGTCGAAAATTACAATGTTTGGAGTCGCTCTATGCGCATCGCTTGCTTGCGAAGAACAAGTTAGGATTGATCGATAGAAGTTGTCGTCGTGCTGATTTCACCGGTGCATTGGAATCTTAGTGGGATCGTTGCAACGCAATTGTCCTTTCCTGGATTCTTAATACTGTTAGTCAGGATTTATCCGCTAGAATCATCTTCGCGTCTAGTGCTGCGCTCGTCTGGATGAATCTGAAAGAGCGCTTCGACAAAGTGGACGGTTCTCACATCTTCTTCCTTCACGGAAAAATCGTGACGCTTGTTCAAGGTGAATCGTCAATCTCTACTTATTTCACGAGATTGAAATTATTATGGAGTGAGTACAATGCTCTTGTTCCGTTTTTATCTTGTGATTGCGAGGCTTCTCAAGAGAATCATAATCATGTTCTTCAACAAAAATTATTTTAGTTTTTAATGGGATTGAACGAGACCTATTCTGCCATACGTAGTCAAATCCTTATCATGAAGCATCTGCCTTCAGTTAATCATGCATATTCTATGATGATTCAAGAGGAGTCACATATGATTCACTTGTACAGTCCAACACCATTGTCAGATTCGGCCGTTATGTACTCTCACACTGGTTCTGGGCAATCTTCACACTGTCGCTTCAATAGTATTTGTGACCACTATCGAATCAAAGGTCACAAAAAGGAAAACTGTTACCGCCTTGTTGGTTTTCCACCAGATTTTTGTTTACTAAAAGGAAAGATTCTCATGCTGCTATGACTACAAGTGGGGATTCCTCTGATATCACTCATACTGACTCCAGTTCACAAGTTATGGCTTCACCTGCACCATTGGTTCCATCTTTTCCCTAAGAGCAATATAATCAAATATTGGCCTTGTTATAAAAGATACCCTTTGAATCAGCTGTGAATGTTGCAGGTAATGACTTCTCTTGTAAGTCTAATCGTGATACATGTACCTGAATCCTGGACATTGGAGCCACTGACCATGTATCTTCAGACTTCGATAGTTTAATAAATTCAATTTCATGTGCTTCGAATTCCAGATCCGTCAGACTCCCAAATGGTAAAAACGTTCATATAACCCATATTTGTTCTATTGCTCTTAATAATAGCATGTACCTTCATGATGTATTGTTTGTTACTGATTTTCATTTCAACCTTATTTCAATTTTTAAGCTTACCTCTGACCTGAACTGTGTCGTTCATTTTTATCCTCATTTCTGTTTGCTTTAGGAACTCTCCACTGAAATGATAGGGGAGATTGGTAGGATGGCTGGTAGCTTGTACCTATTTCAGTTGATCTCAGTTGGTTGTCATCAAAATTCACCTCAATTTCCATTGTTTCTAATTTTGAAATTTTCGTTTCTGAGCCTGTTACTTGTTAGTCTTCTGTAGACACTACCAAACTTTGGCATACACGTTTGGGTCATGCAACTTTGAATAAAATGCATTAACTTCATGTCTCTACTGATTTGCACTTTCATATTGATCATACACATAACTGTATTGTTTTCCCCTTAGCTAAAAAAACTAGGATCCATTTCCCTCTGAATACTTCTAGGTCTATTAAAGCCTGCATTAGTTTAGTTCATATCGATATGTGGGGTCTTTATCGTGTCTCAACACATTCAGAGCATCGTTATTTCTTCACCATTGTCGATGATTTCAATATAATGACTTGGGTTCACTTTTTAAAATTGAAACCTGATGCAATCTTAGCACTTAAGATTTTTTTTTTGCAATGGTTAAAACACAATTTTCTTCCTCTGTTCTAACCTTGTGCAGTGACAATGGTTCAAAAAATTTTAATTCTGAATGTTCTAATCTTTTTTCTTCCTTTAAAATAATTCATCAAAGTAGTTGCGTTCATACACCTCAACAGAATGGGGTGGCTGGACACAAATATAAGTATCTCCTTGAGATTGTTTGAGCCCTTCGTTTTCAGTCTAAATTGCCTATTAAGTTTTAGGAAGAGTGTGTGTCAACATCTTGTTACCTGATAAATTTTCTACCTTCCTATGTTCTTAACTGGAAAACCCCGGTTAAAGCTTCTTTTTGGTAAATTTCATTCTGTTTCTCACTTGAGAGTTTTTGGGTGCTTGGCTTATGCTACAAAATTGAACAATTCTGATAAATCCTCTTCACGTGTCGTATCTTGTGTCTTCATAGGTTATTCCCAAACACAAAAGGTTTACAGTCTCATTAGCCTTGTTACAAAGAAATTTCTTGTCAGTAAAGATGTTTTTATAAGAAAAAAAAGTTCCTTTTTTCCTACAAATGCTCCTTCTTCTTTTTCTTCAAAATCTTGTTTAGTTTTGGATTCTGAATTTTTAGTTATTGACTCTCATTCTTCAATTTCTAACATTACTCAAGATTCTTCAGTTTCAACAAGTGAACCTACACAAGTTTCACCAAGTGTACATGAACAAGTTTATTCTCCAATTTCTTCTTCACCCTTGTTCATACTTTTATTCCTTCTTCTCTTATTCATGTTCCAATTTCCATTTCTCCTGTTCTTTTTCGTGATGATCCCCAACCTTCTCGACGAACAACTAAAGTATCATGCCCACATGCTTGGTTGCAAGACTTTGTTACTATCTACCATCCTTATTCACCTTCAACTGTTCCAGGGCAATATCCTATTTCCAACTATATCTCTTATACACATTTTCCTTTACACACACATTTTTTTATCTTCTACTTCTACTTCTTCTTCTATTGAACCCACTTCTTATTCAGAAGCAATAAAAAATTCATTGTGGATTCAAGCCATGAAAGAGGAAATATTGGCTTTGGAGTCTAATGATATATGAAAATTGGTTTCTTTGCCTCATGGAAAAGCTCCCATTAGTTGTAAATGGGTTTATCGCATCAAGTACAAGAATTCGGGTGCTGTGGAGCGCTATAAAGCTCGCATTGTTTCTAAGAGCTACACACAAAGGGAATGGATTGATTATGGTGATACCTTTTCCCTTGTAGCCAAGATGGTAACTGTCAAAACAATGTTTTCCCTTGCTACCATATTTCACTGGCCTCTTCATCAAATGGACATTCATAATGATTTTTTACTAGGCTCTTTTGATGAAGAAGTATATATGACCTTACCCGAGGGCTTTTGCAGCCAGAGAGAGAACTTGGTTTGTAGACTGCAAAAGTCTATATATGGACTTAAACATGCTTCGAGGCAGTAAAACTTAAGGTTATCTGAAACTTTGTTAAATGCTGGTTATGAACAGAGCAAACATGATTATTCTTTATTTACCAAGAAGAGACAAGAAAAATGGTGATTATTCTTATATATGTAGACGATTTGGTAATCACATAAAATGATGTTTTGATGATTGATGAGCTTAAATGACCCTTGAATTAAAGTTTTAAGATGAAGGACTTGGGGAACTAAAGTACTTCCTGGGTTTAGAAATTTTGAGATCTCCAGAATGGATAGTGATTACTCAAAGGAAATACGCTCTTGAACTCATTGAGAGTACATGCTTAAGAGGAGCAAAGCCAGTTTTGTCACCATTGGAGCATAATTTAAAACCCACAACATCAGAATATGATGAAAGGATGAAACACGAGTCAGCTGATGAGTTGATGCAAGATAAATCAGTTTTTCAACATTTGATAGGGAAGTTAATTTATTAACACACATGAGACCAAATATTACTTTAGTGGTTCATCACCTTAGTCAGTTTATGCAAAGTCCAAAGGCATCTCATTTTGAAGCTGCACTGAGGATAGTGAGATATATAGAGAGTAATCCAGGGCAAGGGATAAATTGAGGCATATTGTGACTCGGATTGGGCCTCTTGTCCAATGTCGAGAAGGTCAGTAACTGGATATTGTATCAGAATTGAAAACTCTTTGATTTCTTGGAAATTCAAGAAGCAAAATACAGTTGCTCGATCCTCAGTCGAGGCTGAGTATAGAAGTATGACAATGACAACAACTAAGATAATCTGGTTGAAAGGGTTATTTAGTGAGCTTGGGGTATTAAGAAAGAAACCTATAACTGTTTTTGTGACAACAAAGGTGCTATACAAATTGATGCAAATCTCGTGTTTCATGAACGTACAAAACATATAGAAATTGATTGTCACTTCATGAGAGAAAAGATACAAGAAAGTTTGCTGCACACAAAGTACATAGCTTCGGGAGAACATATTGCATATATCATGACCAAGGCTTTGGGAGTAACACAACATAACTATTTGTTAATCAAGTTGGGATTAAAAATGTTTTTAAACCTCCAACTTGAGGGGGATTGTTAAAGTTAGTTAGCAGCTAATTATGTTGATAGTTAGTTTGTTAGACATATTAGTTAGTGGCTTAAACTTGTATATATACTCAATGTAAGTGATATGACCATCAAGAACAAGGACCCGGATAAGTACCCAAGTGGCCCCATTACACGTGCACGGGCCAAATAGTTTCAATCAGCCATGGAAAGCTTGTTTACAACAAGCCATGAACGTGAGAAAGAAGAAATAATAAGGGAGGAATGCCTTACCTTGCTCATGCATGCATTTGCATGAGAATTTAAGTATTTCAAACTTCCATTGCATTGATAAAGTGTGCTGGCCATTAAAGCATGCACTTCATTTATAGTTTTAGTTCATTTAGGGAAGTAGTTTAATTATGTATCTTAAATCATTCTTTAAACTACTTCATTCATGCATTTAGTTAAATTTAATAAAGTTAGTTCTTTAGTTAAACTAGTTCATTCATTTAACTAGTTCACTCAATTAACTAACTCTTTAATTGTTTCATGCATCTATTATTTTAAGTTTGAATAAATCCTTTGTGTGTGTCTAGGTTCATGTGACGTGTGGATTAAAGAAGAGACTTTTCAACTTCAACTTGGAAACAAGTCATTGATGACCATCTTTACTCATGCAAACAAGGCAATTCAAGGCTGAATTCTTTTCATCTTTTCAAGGTTGTTCATCTTCTTAGAGTAACAAAGCATTTAAGCTTCATAATTCACCTATTCAAGGTTGAAATTATGAACCAGTGAAGGCCATTCACGTTCAAGAGAAGGGACATGCAATAATCAACATTCAAATTATGCATTCAAGGCCTTTATTTATCATTTTTGAAGGCTCGTCATATTCCACAAATGGGCAAGCAATGAAGGCTGGTTTAATATCATTTAATCATCAAATTAAGTGATAAAATCATCAAGGAATTCAAAGAGACAAGCTGATTTGGATGTGTGGGATGTCTACATTCATCCTATGTCCACATTCATTCTCTTTTATCCATTTGCAAGCAAAATGAAGCAGCCCAAGAGTCACCACTCCTTTTGGACGAATTTAAGGCTAAATTCATCTCAATTTAAAGCAAAATTCATCCATCAAAAGGATAAGAAAGAAACATTTCATTTATGTGTATTCAATAGCATTTAGATGAGCATCCATCTCTCTTTTGTGTGACTTTTCATATGGTGCCTAGCCACACTATAAATAGGCACCTTAGGTTCATTTGTAAGGACTTTTTTTTGGAGAATATAAACCTTTGAAAGATTGCTTTCATCTTGTTCTTGCGAGAACTCTATCGGCTTCAAGTTGTGCTTGTAGTCTTCTATCCATTTCATTTTGCTATAGCGTTGGTTCCAAGCTCTCTTATAGCTTGTGGGTCACGTTCCACACTCCTCCACCTCGACTCCATCAAAGTATATTGTTGGTTCCTAGCTCGTTATAGCTAGCGGGTCACAATTCGCTATCCTTGCAACC
Organism: Hibiscus tridactylites; assembly: GCA_958450335.1. NCBI lineage: Eukaryota > Viridiplantae > Streptophyta > Magnoliopsida > Malvales > Malvaceae > Hibiscus > Hibiscus tridactylites. The sequence continues at coordinate 8,849,317 of OY288269.1, forward strand.
ATACAAATCCACGCCGCCTTTAGCATCTCCCATCACTCCTTTGATTTACACCTTTCCATGATTATCATCCTCCATCCTTAGCCACCATACTATCCAAATTACTTATGCAATTCCTTTCTTCATTAATTTTTTATTATATTGTTATTCATCTCACATGTATGTTTTATGATATCTTAGAGTTGAAAGCGTAGCAAAGAATATTTCTTACTAGAATCACGATCGGGCACATCTATATGACTCGGGTCACATTACCGGGTTCATATCAATTGGTATCAGAGCAAGGTTGATTTAGTAAGATAGTCGTTTTCTCTCTTCTAAAAAAAGAGAAAAAAGAAAAAAAAAAGAAAAAAAATCGGAAAAAAATAGAGAAAGTTAAAGAGGGAGGGGGCATCGTATTCTCTATTCTTCTTGAAAAAAAATCTTACATCATTTTTCTTTTGCTACTATTTTGTCATCTTTACCAACTCTCACAATTTACCTTTTTTTTTGTTGTTGCCACTTTTTTTATCCTACCTTCCAAATTCTTTTCGCCAAGTTTTGTTTTTTCAGCCGAATTCTACAAGCCATTTGCAAGCCTTGAGGAAGTTCTTAAAAGGACTTGATTGAGAGCAAGAGTGGAAAAAGGCAAGAGTGCACATCAAGGGTAAAAGCCATCCCGAGTGAAACACGAGTGTGAGTGCATTTTCTTGGAGTGGAATAGGTGAGGTTTTGTGTTTGTGAGGTTTTAAATTTTTTTATTTTTGTTACTAATAATGTCTCAAAATTCCGTGAGAAACTCTATTAGAGGAAGTAATAATGTTAACGTAGATGCAACTAACTCCAATCTTCAAGATATTATCCGAGAGATGGACAGGTTGTTGCAACAAAGGTTGGGGCCGATGCAAGAATGATTAAATCATTTAGAGGAAAGATCTCAATGAAGGCATAATTCAGATCATGAGGAAGAGTATGAGGGAGAGGTGGATGAAGAACTCATAGACGAGCGAGCCTCCCAGCAAAGTTTGAGGCGTCAAGAACCTAGGTACCAAAGAGCTCGGCCAAGAGTTGATGATAATCTTAGCAACATCAAAATAACCATTCCTCATTTCCAAGGAAGAACGGATCCTGAAGCCTATCTTGCATGGGAAAAAAAGTTGAGCACATCTTTGAGTGTCACAACTACTCCGAGCTTAAGAAGATAAAACTTGCAGCCATTGAATTTACAGATTATGCACTAATATGGTGGGATCAGTTGACATCTAGCAGGAGACGCAATGGCGAACATCCAATTTCTACTTGGAATGAGATGAAGGCCGTTATGCGTAAGAGGTTCGTTCCAACTCACTATCATAGGGAGTTGTTCAACAAGCTTCAAAATCTCACCCAAGGCAATCGTAGTGTTGAGGACTACTTTAAAGAGATGGAAGTAGCCATTATCCGAGCTAACATTGATGAGGATCGAGAAGCCACCATGGCAAGATTTCTATCCGGCCTTGACCCAAATATTGCGGTCGTCATTGAGTTGCAACATTATGTGGAGATCGAAGACATGGTGCATATGGCCATAAAAGTGGAAAAGCAACTTAAACGGAAGGGTTCCACACGAACCTATGGGGGAGCATCATCAAGATGGGGGCAAAGTTCTTACAAACGGAGTCCTCCAATACCACCCAATGAAAGAGGCGCACCACCCAAAGGAAGCAAGGCCATTGCCGAAACTAGCAAAGGTAAGGCTCCGAATGTTCCAAACCATTCCCGAGATATACAATGCTTCAAGTGCTTGGGAAGAGGGCATATTGCAAGCCAATGCCCAAACCGCAACACTATGCTTCTTCGTGATGATGGAGAGGTTGAATCGGAACAAGAGGAGGAAGATGAAGGTGATGATATAGAGTATGCAGCAGAATGAGAGGCCCTTTTTGTGAAAAGGAGCCTAAGTGTGCAAGCGAGTGAAAGGAATGAGCAACGCAAGAATATCTTTCATACTCGCTGCCACGTTAATGGAAAGGTATGCTTTGTCATTATTGATGGAGGTAGTTGTACTAATGTTGCTAGTACTCTTATGGTAGAAAAACTTGGATTAGCAACCACAAAGCATCCACATCCCTACAAGCTGCAGTGGCTTAATGACGGAGGATAACTCAAGGTTACCAAACAAGTTCTTGTTGCTTTCTCCACTAGAAAGTATAAGGATGAAGTTCTTTGCGATGTTGTTCCGATGCACGCTGGCCATTTACTACTTGGGAGGCCATGGCAATTCGATAAACGAGTCATGCATGATGGATATACCAATCGGTATACACTCACCCATAGAGTAAGAAAGATTACCTTAGCCCCTCTTTCACCAAAACAAATTCACAAAGACCAAATACATTTGAGAGAAAGTATTGAAAGAGCCAAAGAGAGAATAAAAAATGGAGGTAAAAGCAAGTGAGAGTGAGCAAAGTGAGGGTGCGAAAATGAGTGTTTTTACCAAAGAAAGAGAGTTGAGAAAATGTTTGCTGTCGGGAAAGGAATTACTTGTACTTGTGTACAAGGAAAGTTTATTGAACACTAACCAACTTGATCACACTTTGCCTTCTTCTATTGTGTCTTTGTTGCAGGAATTTGACGAATTATTTCTGGAGGAGATACCAAGTGGGCTGCCACCAATCCGTGGCATTGAACATCAAATAGATTTCATTCCTGGTGCCGTCATTCCTAACCGTCCAGCTTACCGAAGCAATCCCGAGGAAACCAAGGAGTTACAAAGGCAAGTGGCTGAACTAATGGCCAAAGGCTACGCGAGGGAGAGCCTTAGCCCATGTTCCGTTCCGGTATTACTTGTGCCAAAGAAGGATGGAACTTGGCGCATGTGTGTAGATTGTCAAGCGGTAAACAAAATTACGGTAAAGTATCGTCACCCTATTCCTCGTTTAGATGATATGTTAGATGAGCTTAGTGGTTCTAACCTTTTCTCTAAGATTGATCTTAAGAGTGGTTATCACCAAATAAGGATGCGGGAAGGTGATGAATGGAAAACATCATTTAAAACAAAGCAAGGACTCTATGAATGGTTGGTTATGCCTTTTGGCTTAACTAATGCACCAAGTACTTTCATGAGGTTAATGAACCATGTTCTTAGACCGTTTTTGGGTAAATTTTGTGTGGTTTATTTTGATGACATCTTAATCTATAGTAAATCAATGGAAGAACATGTTCAACACTTGATGTCAGTTTTGTTGGTTTTAAGAAATGAGAAGTTATATGCTAATTTAGATAAGTGTACATTTTGTACTGACAAAGTTGTCTTTCTTGGTTTTGTTGTCAGTTCTAAAGGCTTAGAGGTTGACAAAGAGAAGGTTAAAGCCATTGAAGAATGGCCACGACCAGCAAGCATTTCCCAAGTTAGGAGTTTCCATGGACTTGCAAGCTTTTACCGGAGATTTGTGCTAAACTTCAGCACCATTGCCGCCCCTTTAACTAGTGTCATCAAGAAGAATGCTAACTTTTTTTGGGGGGGGAGACCAAGAGAAATCTTTTAATGACATTAAAGAATGTTTAATTCATGCCCCTTTGCTTACCTTACATGATTTTAACAAAACGTTTGAAATTGAATGTGATGCATCAGGTGTGGGAATTGGAGTGGTATTATCTCAAGGTGGACGTCCTATAACATATTTTAGTGAGAAATTAAGTGGAGCTACGTTGAATTATCCAACATATGATAAGGAGATGTATGCCCTTGTTCGCGCAATGGAAACATGTCAACACTATCTATGGCCTAAGGAGTTCATTATTCACACCGATCATGAGGCATTGAAGCACATTCGGGGGCAACATAAACTCAACAAACGACATGCCAAATGGGTGGAGTTTCTTGAATCTTTTCCCTATGTCATCAAATATAAGAAAGGTAAGGAGAATATAGTTGCGGATGCATTGTCTCGGAGGTACGCTCTTCTAAACACCTTAGAATCTAAGTTGTTGGGTTTTGTTTTCATTAAGGATTTATACGAATCTGATTCTGATTTTGAAAAAAAATTACAAAGCTTGTGAGAAAGGCACGTTTGAAAACTATTATAGGGACAATGGGTTCCTATTCAAGGAAGGAAGACTTTGTATTCCATAAGGTTCCACACGTGAATAACTTATCAAAGAAGCCCATGGAGGAGGCTTAATGGGACATTTTGGAATAGCAAAGACTTTGGCCATACTTCAAGAGTATTTATATTGGCCAAAGATGAGATGAGATGTAGAGAGGTTATGTGAACGTTGCATCACTTGCAAGAAGGCTAAGTCTAAATTCATGCCACATGGACTCTACACGCCACTACCTATTCCAGAAGCACCATAGATGGACATTTCAATGGATTTTGTGCTAGGGCTTCCACGCACAAAGAATAACAAAGACTCCATCTTTGTAGTAGTGGATAGATTTTCCAAAATGGCTCATTTTATTCCTTGCAACAAGACTAATGATGCCTTACATATTGCTAACTTGTTTTTTAGGGAAGTCTTGAGATTACATGGTGTGCCAAGAACTATCATTTCCGATCGAGACGTGAAGTTCTTAAGCCACTTCTAGAGAGCCTTATGGAGTAAGATTGGAACTAAGTTGTTATTTTCCACCATTGGTCACCCTCAAACGGATAGCCAAACCGAAGTGGTGAATCGAGTACTCTCCACGTTGCTTAGGAGCATTATTAAGAAGAATCTAAAGACATGGGAAGATTGCTTACCACATGTGGAGTTTGCATATAACCGATCAGTCCATACCACCTCGGGACACACTCCTTTTGAAGTTGTGTATGGGTTCAATCCATTAACTCCGATTGACTTATTGCCATTACCCGCTGATCAAATTGTGAATAAAGATGGACTTAACAAAGCTGAATTTGTTAAGAAAATTAATCAACAAGTGCGGGATAATATTGAAAAGAAAACCAAGCAATATGAGCAGCAAGCAAACAAAGGTCGAAGGAGAGTTGTCTTTGAGCCGGGAGATTGGGTGTGGTTGCACATGAGAAAAGAAAGGTTTCCAGCCCAACAGAAATCTAAATTGATGCCTCGAGGAGATGGGCCATTTCAAGTAGTTAAAAGGATCAATGATAATGCTTATCAACTAGACCTCTCATGTGAGTTTAATGTTAGTGCAACCTTTAATGTTGCTGATTTATCTCCTTTTGATGTAGGTGACGATTTGGGGACAAATCGCTTTAAATAGAGAGGGACTGATATGACCATCAAGAACAAGGACCCGGAGAAGTACCCAAGTGGCCCCATTACACGTGCACAGGCCAAGGAGTTTCAATCAGCCATGGAAAGCTTGTTTACAACAAGCCATGAACGTGAGAAAGAAGAAATAATAAGGGAGGAATGCCTTACCTTGCTCATGCATGCATTTGCATGAGAATTTAAGTATTTCAAACTTCCATTGCATTGATAAAGTGTGCTGGCCATTAAAGCATGCACTTCATTTATAGTTTTAGTTCATTTAGGGAAGTAGTTTAATTATGTATCTTAAATCATTCTTTAAACTACTTCATTCATGTATTTAGTTAAATTTAATAAAGTTAGTTCTTTAGTTAAACTAGTTCATTCATTTAACTAGTTCACTCAATTAACTAACTCTTTAATTGTTTCATGCATCTATTATTTTAAGTTTGAATAAATCCTTTGTGTGTGTCTAGGTTCATGTGACGTGTGGATTAAAGAAGAGACTTTTCAACTTCAACTTAGAAACAAGTCATTGATGACCACCTTTACTCATGCAAACAAGGCAATTGAAGGCAATTCAAGGCTGAATTCTTTCCATCTTTTCAAGGCTGTTCATCTTCTTAGAGTAATAAAGCATTTAAGCTTCATAATTCACCTATTCAAGGTTGAAATTATGAACCAATGAAGGCCATTCACGTTCAAGAGAAGGGACATGCAATAATCAACATTCAAATTATGCATTCAAGGCCTTTATTTATCATTTTCGAAGGCTCATCATATTCCACAAATGGGCAAGCAATGAAGGCTGGTTTAATATAATTTAATCATCAAATTAAGTGATAAAATCATCAAGGAATTCAAAGAGACAAGCTGATTTGGATGTGTGGGATGTCTACATTCATCCTATGTCCACATTCATTCTCTTTTATCCATTTGCAAGCAAAATGAAGTAATCCAAGAGTCACCACTCCTTTTGGACGAATTTAAGGCTAAATTCATCTCAATTTAAAGCAAAATTCATCCATCAAAAGGATAAGAAAGAAACATTTCATTTATTTGTATTCAATAGCATTTAGATGAGCATCCATCTCTCTTTTGTGTGACTTTTCATATGGTGCCTAGCCACACTATAAATAGGCACCTTAGGTTCATTTGTAAGGACTTTTTTTGGAGAATATAAACCTTTGAAAGATTGCTTTCATCTTGTTCTTGCGAGAACTCTATCGGCTTCAAGTTGTGCTTGTAGTCTTCTATCCATTTCATTTTGCTATAGCGTTGGTTCCAAGCTCTCTTATAGCTTGTGGGTCACGTTCCACACTCCTCCATCAAAGTATATTGTTGGTTCCTAGCTCGTTATAGCTAGCGGGTCACAATTCGCTATCCTTGCAACCATACAAATCCACGCCGCCTTTAGCATCTCCCATCACTCCTTTGATTTACACCTTTCCATGATTATCATCCTCCATCCTTAGCCACCATACTATCCAAATTACCTATCCAATTCCTTTCTTCATTAATTTTTTTATTATATTGTTATTCATCTCACATGTATGTTTTATGATATCTTAGAGTTCAAAGCGTAGCAAAGAATATTTCTTACTAGAATCACGATCGGGCACATATATATGACTCGGGCCACATTAGCAGGTTCATATCAGTAAGCTTGTAATTAATTATGATTTTGAGAAATAGATGAAAATTTTCCCCAGATCATTCTTTTGACAGTTTTTAGCTAAAAAAAATCGTTTCAATATTAAGACTTTGCTTGGTATGAATGATGAAAATGTGGAAGGATGAAAAATTTGTTAATCAAATGGTTAAGATTTAAAGTAAGAAAGTGGTTATGAAACTTCTCCATTTTATTAACAAATTTTCCATCCTTCCACATTTTCATCCTTCATACTAAGCAAAATCCTAAACACCTATTTTTTGGTAGAAAATTTTCAGTGCAAACAGATTTTTTCACCCAAACCCAAAAGCTGAATATTATTGTTTTAGCTTTTGAAAATCTTGGTTGGAGGACAAATAACAAATTTGACCCTTTCTTCTTGCTCTTCATTTACCCTTTCTCCCTGCTCTTCAAACTTGAGTATCAAGCTAGCACAATTTCGATCTCTATTTTCTCACAACACAACCTTCACTTTTATTTCCTAAACACAAAATTTAATTTTATCAAATATTTTTATTTAAAAACTACTAATTTATCAATTAGACGAAATTTAAAAGTTTTATTGTTCAATATATGATCATCAAATCAACGTGAAAAATTTAAATCTAATGATAAAAATACCTTAAAAATTAAATTTATTACTACATGTGACCTCTGTAGAAATAGGTTTCTTAGAAAGCATAAAAATCGAAGTGGTTGAAGTGGAAACTAGTTATACTGTTTTCATTAAGCAATGGTTTGAATTTAAAAGAGAGAACTAAAAATCGATGAATGGGATGGTTTGGGAAGAAAACATGATATATTAAAATCATATTATATTTTAAGGATAAATATTTTATAGAGTGGAAATTGAAAGTTTCTACAAGCGCCTTAGTTTTAGGGTATAGGAAGTTAGTTTAGGGGTTAGAATTTAGGGATAATTGTTTCAATTTAAGGTTTAGGGTTATAATTTAGGTTTTATAGGTTAAAACCTAAATCCTCACTATATTACCCTAAAAACTAAACCCTAACATATAAACCAAATTATAACCCTAAACCTTAAATTGAAACAACTATCCCTAAATTCTAAACCACTGCACCTAAACCCTAAACCTTATACCCTAAACTAACTCTATATACCCTAAAACTAAGACACTTGTAGAAACTTTCAGTTTCCACCGCCAGTGTATAGGATATTAATCAATATATTAATATTTTAAATAAAAATAAATAATAAAAACATTACTTACAATCATTTATTTTTACTCTATAATATTATGTCTAAACTAGACATTTTATCAAAAGTATTTTTTAACAGTAATGCTAAACAATAAAATTTTACAATTAATTTTTTAAAATTTCTTTCTAACAGTACTTTTTGAAATCATTTTTCAAAAGTAATGCTAAACTAGCCATTTATGTCGGTATGAGGTTGAGCTAAACGTTCATTTGTAAGAAAATCTGAGAGATTTCGTTAAGAACATAACAAAGATTTGGAATTGATGGTAAAATATAATATTTAAAAGTGAGAAGGTAAAGTCATAAATAATTTAATTTAATATATATATATATATATATATATATATATATATATATATATATATATATATATATATATATATATAAACAAAAGCAAAAAAGAAAATATCTAAAGGGTGGGCCAATTGTCATTCTCACCCCCGTATAGTTCTGCCCTGACCCTGAATTTATTTAAAACATGTTCCTCCACGATTCTCCTAAAACAATATTTTCTTAATTAATTTATTGTATTACTTCTAAATATTATCGATCAAATCAAGAAAAGAAAAAAATGGTTCTCAAGGAGGATGCATAAAGAGAGTTGTTAGCGTGAATGATTATCGATTAATTGATGTTATTAAAATTGGAATGAAATATTAGATCTTTTAAATAAAAATAAAATTAAAAGTTCAAATCTTGTTATTATAAATAGGACAAATTAAATTAGTAAAAATATTAAAGATGTAATCAATTAATAATATTTTAACGACATGACACTTTAAAATTGTGTCAAAACAAAATTCAAAGACTATATTGAAAAAAATTACAAGGTCCAGGGTCTAAAAAGATAAAAATTGCTTTACCCCTAAAACAATAAGGCCTCTTCTAAACGATAAAACATTTTGTTCCAACCAAATCATGTGTTTGTTTAAAATTTATTAAGTTAAGTTAGTTTATTATTAACTCATGAATTAAGACATGTTGAGAAGATAATACTCCTACGAAAGGAAGAACTACAATTTAAACAATGACATGAAATTTTTCAGTTTAGATTTCATAGTTCGGAGAACTAATAAGTCAGTGTAATTAGTCTATTTTATAATTTGTAGACTTATATTTCGATATTCTGAACATATATTGTAATTTTCTTTATTTCTTCAATAAAATCAATTGTTATTATTATTATTTTAAAATTTATAAAAACATATAAATATTAATATAAAAGTATGTTATTTTTAATAGTTTCTATCTAGAGAGGGGAATTTTACCTTAATAGGTATTGAAAACACAATTTAAAAAATAAAGGAATGTGTTAACTACGCTTTTTTTAATCACTTATTCTAGAGGTATGTTATTTTATGAATGATAATATATAATTTAAACATGTGTGGGTTGCATTGGACATTAGTCCCACCATGTGTGTATTTATGTCTAGACAATTTTGGTTTTGGTATTAAATATGACATTAGTAGGGACGAGTATTTTACTTGACCCGACTTAATCAGATCGAATTTTTTATTATTAAAAAATTAAATTCGAGTATAGGGTAAAAAATATCTGATTACCTCGATTCTGGACTAATAGTGTAACTTTTCTCTATATTTTTAGGAATATTTGTTATAATGTTCCATCTTTATATATTTTATAACTAAGTCCTTAAAATTGATTTTTTACAATTATGTCTTTAAAATTCATTTTTTAAAATTGGGTCCCCAAATTATTTTTTTTACAATTAAGTCTATAAATTTATATTTTTTATATAAATCAGGTCGGGGTGTGTTGAGGTACATAATTTTCAGATTAAATCGAAACTTTTAAGGTGAAACCAGACCGAATTTTGATTCGAGTTTAAAGTACTTATTTTTAGGTCGAATTCGGGTTGGTCAAAAACCGACCCGTGCCCATCCCTAGTCACATAAGCTAAGCCAGCATGAAAATTCTGATTGGACCATTTCCGATATATGTCCGTCAAAAGGGCTTATGGACCAAAAAAACCGAGCCGTGCCATCCCTAGCCACAATATGCATCACGTGACAGACACACACCGCCATTGTCTATCCGATTTCCTACATTAAACTCGAAAATTCTCACTCCTTGCAAAGAGGGAGGAAAATAGAAAAGAGAAGAGGAAGTAGGAAACTCAAATCCCCTCCAAAACCCTAACTTCAAAAATTCATTTCACCAAACGAAGTCCGATATACTCTTTAATTCATTCTTTTAGGTTGAGGTAGAAGTTTCTGGGCCAACCGTGGCCATGTGGAACAACAACAACAACGGCGCTCAGATTGCGCCACCGGGAACGGGTGGATCCACCATCCCGCCTCCTCCAGCTGCTCAACCTTCGTACACCGTGTTGGCTCCGCAGGCGACGCCACAGGATGATGAGGCGAAGCTGGAGGAGAAAGCTCGGAAATGGATGCAGCTTAACTCTAAGCGATATGGAGATAAAAGGAAGTTTGGTTTTGTCGAGACGCAGAAGGAGGACATGCCTCCTGAGCACGTCAGGAAGATTATCAGGTGAGAGCTTTATCGTTTCATGTTTTTACATTTTTTTTGCAAGTTTGACGACAGAGTTAAGCGAGAATTTTCTCTGCGTTTGATGTTTTTCTGGCGTTATTTATTTTAGTGTTTATATGGAGTAAAGATTGTTAAGCGGGTTAGGTCAATTAATATCGATTTGTCTTTTGTTTTAAGTGTTTCACCTTTTCAATAATTACTTAGTTGGTTAGGTCGGTTAAGATAGCTTTAATTCATCGGTTGTTTTTTTTTATGTATTTTCCCTCTAATTTTAAGGATATAGAGTGTTCTTCGATTAAATCAATCTTGCTTGAAAGCTTCACTTAGATTCTTGTTTCTGCTATGTTTTGAAGAGATTTTTTGTTCAGTCTTCTCACTTATGTTCTGTTAAGACTAGAGAAAACCTTATCTTAGGAAGCTTTCATAGGTAATTTTAAGTGGAGAGGAAAACGGATGGTGACATGCGGATATTATCAAAAGATGACTTGATGTGGGTAAGAAGAAAAACAACAGTAGTCAAAAGAAATATGGCTGAACAAACCAGTAGGAAAGAAGATGGAACTCAAGAAAAACTTAGGGTTAAGGGAAACCTCTACTTTTCTTTTAGTTCAAAGAAAATAATAATGGTAAGCTGTGGCTGTAATATTTTTACAGCTTTTTATATTACAAAGATGGTTTAATCCTAGCCCTAGATTTAAAAGATAAAAGAAACATATAATCTTTTCCATCCAGAATATCTCTAATATTTAGTAAAACTGAAATAAATAAATATTAGAAGAATATAAGCTCCTGCGTCATCGGAATTTGCATAGGGAAGGGCTTAGGTTGGGTGCTATGGTACAATATGATCCATATACCATATAGCGGACCCCACATAGTAGGAAAACTGATAAAATGTTGGTGGTTTTTCAGTTGTTCTCGTTTTTGGATCAGTGCATAAAATGCCCCTTGGAAGTTGGAAGTTCATGGTTACTTCTCTGTACAATGTAAAGGAAAGGTTTAATTGTAAAATGTATCTGTAACAATGGCTTGTGTTCTATATTTATTTTCTGCTTTGATGCCTGATTCTCCTCAAGATGTGAAGGCTGTTGAGCTAATATATATATTTTCCTTTATTTTTGAGCTATTTGATTCTCACCAGTTGATCTTTCATGATGTTATTTACACATTTTGATTTTTTTATTGAAGGAAGGTACTCTCTTGGTTGAGTTAATATAGCCATTCATGTCCTTTTTATGATAAATTTGTATCTAATGGTATAACTGTTTTCTCTTTCTTGTTGTCTTAGTCTTTAGGATGGTTCCTGGTTTACACATTGGTTCTCGTAATCTGAACTTTCTTTGCAATATGCATGATGTAATAATGGTTAGTTTTGTTTTCTATTTGACAGAGACCATGGGGACATGTCTTCAAAAAAATACCGCCATGATAAACGTGTATATCTAGGGGCCCTTAAATTCATTCCACATGCAGTTTATAAGCTCCTTGAGAATATGCCAATGCCTTGGGAACAGGTCCGTGATGTGAAGGTCTTATACCATATCACAGGAGCGATCACATTTGTGAATGAAATACCATGGGTTGTTGAACCAATTTATCTAGCACAGGTATGCTTATTTTCTTCCCTTGGTAGAACAAATTGACATCGAATTAAGTTGTATCTCAGTTCAATTACATATGGAAGTAGGACACTGTTGTTGTTATTGATTGGATTATTTTATTTTTACAGTGGGGTACAATGTGGATCATGATGCGGAGAGAGAAAAGAGATCGTCGTCATTTCAAGAGAATGAGGTTTCCGCCATTTGATGATGAGGAACCTCCATTAGACTATGCTGATAATCTATTAGACGTTGATCCTCTAGAGCCAATTCAGTTGGAGATGGATGAAGAGGAAGATTCCGCTGTACACGCTTGGTTTTATGACCATAAGCCTCTTGTAAAAACAAAGCTTATCAATGGTCCAAGTTACAGGAAATGGCATCTCTCCCTTCCAATTATGGCAACTCTGCACCGGCTTGCTGGACAGCTGCTTTCTGATTTGATTGACCGTAATTATTTCTACTTGTTTGACATGGAGTCATTCTTCACAGCTAAAGCATTGAATATGTGCATACCTGGTTAGTCTCCTGCCTCTTAGTAATACTCTAAACTTCTATTTTCCTACTTTCAAGATTCATGGATGTTTTGAATTTTCTTGTGGGATCATTACCATTGATTGATATTCATATTGCAAATATATTTGGTGGAAGCTGTATTTAAAGTTTTTTTTGTATGCTCTAAACTTCTATTTTCCTTCATTCATGGATGTTCTTAATTTTCTAAATTTGGTTGATACTGTCTCGCGGGATCATTACGATTGATTGATATTCATATTGCAAATATATTTGGCGGAAGCTGTATTTTAAAGTTTTTTTTTACTTGTGTAATGCGTATATTTGTTGGCCCTATAATATTTATTGGCATTTGAATCACTTCTTTTTTATTTGTTATTAGTTGGGTGGGTCAGAAGATAAGAATGAAAATTAATGAGATAGTCGTTATGCCATGTTGTGGCCGGGATATCAGTTTTCTTTAAGATTGATGAATTGATGATTTCTGTTGGTTTCATGTGCTCTTTGTCTTTATGCTGCCTGCTTGAATGCTTTCTCAGCTAATTGTTCATATTTGTAGGTGGTCCTAAGTTTGAACCTCTATACCGTGATATGGAGAAAGGGGATGAGGACTGGAATGAATTTAATGACATAAATAAACTCATTATCCGGTCACCTCTTAGGACAGAGTACAGAATTGCTTTTCCTCATCTTTATAACAATAGGCCCAGGAAAGTAAAGCTATGTGTGTATCACACTCCCATGGTCATGTACATTAAAACAGAGGACCCTGATTTACCGGCATTCTACTATGATCCTTTGATACACCCCATAACTTCCACAAACAAGGAGCGGCGTGAGAAGAAAATCTATGATGACGACGATGATGATGATTTTGTCTTGCCAGAAGGGGTGGAACCTTTGCTGAATGACACACAACTTTATACCGACACCACTGCTGCTGGGATTTCTCTTTTATTTGCTCCACGCCCTTTTAACATGAGATCTGGTCGGATGCGACGTGCTGAAGATATACCACTCGTCTCAGAGTGGTACAAGGAGCATTGTCCTCCATCTTACCCTGTTAAAGTGCGGGTTAGTTATCAGAAACTGTTGAAATGCTTCGTGCTGAATGAGCTGCATCACAGACCACCTAAGGCTCAAAAGAAGAAGCACTTGTTCCGGTCTCTTCAAGCAACCAAGTTTTTCCAGACGACAGAGCTTGATTGGGTTGAAGCAGGTCTTCAAGTTTGCAAGCAAGGGTACAACATGCTGAACTTGTTGATACATAGGAAAAATTTGAACTACCTTCACTTGGATTATAACTTCAACTTGAAGCCTGTGAAGACTCTCACTACAAAAGAGCGCAAGAAGTCACGTTTTGGTAATGCTTTTCATCTTTGTCGTGAGATCCTGCGTTTAACGAAGCTTGTAGTTGATGCTAATGTCCAGTTTCGACTTGGCAATGTTGATGCTTTCCAATTGGCCGATGGTCTGCAGTATACATTTTCCCATGTTGGCCAGTTGACAGGGATGTATCGTTACAAGTATCGGCTCATGAGACAGATTAGGATGTGCAAAGACTTGAAGCACTTGATTTACTACCGCTTCAATACTGGGCCTGTAGGTAAGGGACCTGGATGTGGATTTTGGGCGCCAATGTGGAGGGTATGGCTGTTTTTCCTCCGTGGCATTGTTCCTCTTCTTGAAAGGTGGTTAGGAAATCTGCTTGCTCGTCAATTTGAAGGGCGCCATTCGAAAGGAGTGGCCAAGACTGTTACTAAGCAACGTGTTGAGAGCCACTTTGATCTGGAACTTCGAGCTGCTGTCATGCATGATGTCCTTGATGCCATGCCAGGTGATTTTCAATGGTTTTTATTTGTTACAACATTTATTTTATAGTTGACAGTTTCTTATTATATTATTTTCCTGATTAAACTACAGAGGGCATTAAACAAAATAAAGCTAGAACAATATTGCAGCATCTAAGTGAGGCATGGCGCTGTTGGAAGGCAAACATTCCATGGAAGGTAATGTCCTGACATAATTTGTTTTCTGTATCTTTGACTTGTGCTTGTTGTCTCACTGTTCTGTTCTATAGGTTCCGGGTTTGCCAGTTCCAATTGAGAACATGATACTTAGATATGTCAAGTCAAAAGCGGACTGGTGGACAAATGTTGCTCATTACAACCGTGAGCGTATCAGAAGGGGTGCAACTGTTGATAAAACAGTTTGCAGGAAAAACTTGGGCAGATTGACACGTCTCTGGCTGAAGGCTGAGCAAGAACGACAGCACAATTATTTGAAAGATGGGCCATATGTCACTCCAGAAGAAGCAGTTGCAATTTATACTACAACCGTGCATTGGTTGGAGTCCAGAAAATTCTCTCCCATTCCATTTCCTCCCTTGTCTTACAAGCATGATACGAAGTTACTTATCCTTGCACTGGAGAGGTTGAAGGAATCTTACAGTGTTGCTGTAAGATTAAATCAACTCCAAAGAGAAGAGTTGGGTCTAATTGAACAGGCTTATGATAATCCTCATGAGGCCTTATCGAGGATCAAGCGTCATTTGCTTACCCAGCGTGCCTTCAAAGAAGTGAGTTGGTGGAAGTGATTTCTATGTTGCTTTTGAATTTCATATTAGATGTCTAGATTTGAACTTAAATTTGTATGATCTTTTTCAGGTTGGCATAGAGTTCATGGATTTGTACAGCTATTTGATTCCAGTCTATGAAATTGAGCCCCTCGAGAAGATTACAGATGCTTATCTTGACCAGTACCTATGGTATGAAGGAGACAAGCGCCATCTGTTCCCTAATTGGATTAAGCCTGCAGATTCAGAGCCACCTCCACTTTTGGTTTACAAATGGTGTCAAGGTATAAATAATTTGCAAGGGATATGGGACACAAGTGAGGGGCAGTGTGTAGTAATGCTTCAAACAAAATTTGAGAAGTTCTTTGACAAGATTGACTTGACAATGTTAAACAGGTATGTTTTTGTGAAAATCTTTTGCTTATCTCAGTATTGACTATGTTGGATATCTATAATATTTCTTTGTATTTTGCAGGCTTCTACGTTTGGTTCTTGATCACAACATTGCCGATTATGTTACCGCAAAGAACAATGTGGTGTTGTCTTACAAAGATATGAGCCACACAAATTCGTATGGTCTTATACGTGGTCTTCAGTTTGCTTCTTTCGTTGTCCAGTATTATGGACTTGTTCTGGATCTCTTGCTTCTTGGATTGACTCGTGCCAGTGAGATCGCTGGGCCACCCCAGATGCCAAATGAATTTATCACATACTGGGACACAAAGGTTGAAACCCGGCATCCAATTCGTCTGTACTCTAGGTACATTGATAGGGTGCATATATTGTTCAGATTCACGCATGAAGAAGCCCGGGATCTTATCCAGCGATATCTTACTGAGCATCCTGATCCGAACAATGAAAACATGGTTGGATATAACAACAAGAAATGCTGGCCAAGAGATGCAAGAATGAGGCTTATGAAACATGATGGTATGCTAAATCTTAATGGTGTGAAAATTTTAGTAAAAAATTAATTTGGCAGATGAGTTTTCAGTTCTAATTTCTCTTTTTCTTCATTTTAGTTAATCTTGGGAGAAGTGTCTTTTGGGACATGAAGAATCGTCTGCCTAGAAGCATCACAACTTTGGAATGGGAGAACAGCTTTGTTTCTGTTTACAGCAAGGATAATCCCAACCTGCTTTTTAGCATGTATGTTTTGTTTTATATCTTTATTTTTTTATTAGCTGCTTGCTGCAATCCATGCTAAAATCACTGTGAGTATTTGGAGGAAGGTATGCTGGTGATTTCTGCTGATTGAAAATATTTCTGAAATTTATTATATTTTCTACATTTGAGGTGTGTTAATTTGACCTAGCACTACAAGGAATTCATGATAATGTGTATTGTTCATCTGGAGCATTAAGCTAGATGATAAAAGTCTGTCGATGTACTGTTTTCGATCATTGGCATAAAGTTGCCTGGTGGTGGGATAACTTCTGTTTTATTTGAACATGGATTTTGATATAATTGTGTTATACAAGTATAATAGCTATATGTTTGATGAACTTTATTTTCCACAGTTTATATGTGAGATTTCTGATTAATTCTTTTTATGCCTTGCTAAGTTAGTTCCTGTATACTTGTCTTTCCATTTTTGTTATGAATATTCCTTCCATAAACAGTTTGACTAATACAATATCCCTATTTCTGATGTCTAGGTGTGGGTTTGAAGTTCGGATACTTCCTAAAATAAGAATGACTCAAGAAGCATTTAGCAATACAAGAGATGGGGTCTGGAATTTGCAGAACGAACAGACAAAAGAGAGAACTGCAGTTGCTTTCTTACGGGTTGATGATGAGCACATGAAAGTATTTGAGAATCGTGTTAGGCAGATTCTTATGTCTTCTGGGTCAACAACATTCACAAAGATAGTTAACAAATGGAATACTGCCTTAATAGGTATTTATTTGATCGTATTAATTCTGAATATACTGTTTGATCTATGATATTATTGAATTTATTCCTCTTTTTCCTTCTCTGTTGAATAGGTCTTATGACTTACTTCCGTGAAGCAACTGTACATACACAAGAGCTTCTAGATCTACTTGTGAAATGTGAAAATAAAATTCAAACTCGTATCAAGATTGGACTTAATTCAAAAATGCCTAGTCGGTAAGATTATTTTTTAACCTACTTCTCTCTTTTCATTTTCATTTTCATTCTCATTTTTTTTTTTGTTTTTATAATAATTTCTTAATGAACTATAATGCCTCAGATTCCCTCCTGTCATTTTTTACACTCCTAAAGAGATTGGAGGACTTGGTATGTTATCAATGGGTCACATATTGATTCCGCAGAGTGATCTCCGATACAGTCAGCAGACTGATGTTGGTGTAACTCACTTTAGGAGTGGTATGAGTCATGAAGAAGACCAACTGATTCCTAATCTTTATCGGTACATACAGGTAAAAATCAATTGCACTCTGTTTTTGTGTTTTCCTTTCTCAGATCTTGGTTGATTGTTTGATCATCTTGCTAACTTTTAACAGCCATGGGAGAGTGAGTTCATAGACTCACAGCGTGTTTGGGCAGAGTATGCTCTGAAGAGGCAGGAAGCACAGGCACAAAACAGGCGTCTAACTCTTGAGGATTTGGAAGTGAGTTTCCTTTTTCCTTTTCTTAAACTGTTGCATCTATTGTTCCTAATGCTATTTACATTTGGTATTTTTTCAATTTTTACATTTTTTATCATAGTGTTCTAACAATTTATTCATTCAATGTCATTTTTCCATTATATGATTTATCTGCCATAAGGAAATTGTATTCTGATGATATTCTGCTGGATTTATTAATAGGATTCATGGGATAGGGGAATACCACGTATAAATACCTTGTTTCAGAAAGACAGGCACACATTAGCATATGACAAAGGATGGAGAGTACGCACAGACTTCAAGCAATACCAAGTTTTGAAGCAGAATCCATTCTGGTGGACTCACCAAAGGCATGATGGCAAATTGTGGAACTTGAATAACTATCGAACTGATGTCATCCAAGCTCTGGGAGGTGTTGAAGGAATTCTAGAACATACATTGTTTAAAGGAACATAGTAAGTCCTTGTTTTAAGTTTATATAATTCACAGGTCACTTGTATGATTTCTGGGCTTAGTAATTACTTGGATTGTTGTATCTTACTGTATGTCTTTTTATTCCTGAAATTACAGCTTTCCAACTTGGGAGGGTCTGTTTTGGGAAAAGGCTTCTGGATTTGAAGAGTCAATGAAGTATAAGAAGCTCACTAATGCTCAGAGATCTGGTCTAAATCAGATTCCTAACCGTAGGTTTACTCTTTGGTGGTCACCTACAATCAATCGGGCTAATGTTTATGTCGGTTTCCAAGTGCAACTAGATCTAACTGGAATTTTCATGCACGGGAAGATTCCAACCTTGAAAATATCTTTGATTCAGATCTTCCGTGCCCATCTGTGGCAAAAAGTTCATGAGAGTGTGGTTATGGATCTTTGCCAAGTCTTGGATCAGGAGTTGGATGCTTTAGAAATTGAAACTGTTCAGAAGGAGACAATCCATCCAAGGAAGAGTTACAAGATGAACAGCTCTTGTGCAGATATTCTTCTCTTTGCAGCTCATAGGTGGCCTATGTCAAAGCCTAGTCTTGTGGCAGAGTCCAAGGACATGTTTGATCAAAAGGCAAGCAATAAATATTGGATAGATGTGCAGCTCCGTTGGGGAGATTATGACTCTCATGATATTGAGCGTTACACTCGAGCCAAATTTATGGATTATACAACAGACAACATGTCCATTTATCCATCTCCCACCGGTAAAATTTTACTACTGTCTTTTACCCCTTTTTCCCAGTCTGTTATATGACTGTTTTCTCTGGGCTGATCTGATCATATCTACCGTGTTTATGTAGGGGTGATGATTGGCCTTGATCTGGCTTACAATTTGCATTCTGCATTTGGCAATTGGTTCCCTGGATCAAAGCCACTTCTTGCTCAAGCAATGAATAAGATCATGAAGGTAATGTGGTTATTACTGATTTAATATGGGTTGATTCCTGCTTAATAGATTTTTTAATTCATGTCCAGTGTAGGTAGAGTTTTGATGGGTTGAACTAATTTTTTTTCTATTCTTGTACAGTCAAATCCAGCTTTATATGTCTTAAGGGAGAGGATAAGGAAAGGTTTGCAGTTGTATTCTTCTGAACCTACGGAGCCGTATCTGTCATCCCAAAACTATGGGGAGATCTTCAGCAACCAAATCATTTGGTTTGTTGATGACACTAATGTGTATCGTGTGACAATACATAAGACATTTGAAGGGAATCTCACAACAAAACCTATTAACGGTGCCATCTTTATATTCAATCCACGAACTGGACAGTTGTTCCTAAAGGTTTGTTTATTCATATATTTTCCTTTATAAGCTAGTTTGTCCATTGTGAAACCTCAACTGGCTAACATCTCCCCTCTTGCAGGTCATTCACACTAGTGTCTGGGCAGGTCAAAAACGTCTTGGTCAGCTTGCCAAGTGGAAAACCGCTGAAGAAGTTGCTGCCCTTGTGCGGTCTTTGCCTGTTGAAGAACAACCCAAGCAGATCATTGTTACACGAAAGGGAATGCTTGATCCTTTGGAGGTTCACTTACTTGATTTCCCTAACATAGTCATCAAAGGAAGTGAGCTGCAACTCCCATTCCAGGCTTGCTTGAAAATTGAGAAATTTGGAGATCTAATTTTGAAGGCTACAGAGCCACAAATGGTTTTGTTCAACATCTATGATGACTGGTTGAAGAGTATCTCATCATACACTGCATTCTCCCGACTCATTCTGATCCTTCGTGCGCTCCATGTGAACAATGAGAAGGCTAAGATGTTACTGAAACCTGACAAGACGATCGTTACTGAGCCACACCATATCTGGCCGTCTCTAACTGATGATCAATGGATGAAGGTACTCATTTTGTTGTTACTCATAATGCATTTTCCATTCACTTTTAGAATTAGGCATCCTTCTTTGCAATGCAGTACATTAAAAGATGATTTCGTGGTGCAGGTTGAAGTTGCTTTAAGAGATCTCATACTCTCTGACTATGCCAAAAAGAACAATGTGAACACATCAGCCCTGACACAGTCTGAGATTCGTGACATTATCCTCGGAGCTGAGATTACTCCACCCTCTCAACAGAGGCAGCAGATAGCAGAGATTGAGAAACAGGTTACGCTATGTTCCGCTTTTTTCTTATTATTTACGATTGCTAATTTAACTTGGCTTTATATCACCGAAATTATTTATTTTAATAAAACAAACACTTTACTAACTTAAGAGCTGTTATTTTTAACTTCCACTTTCAGGCAAAGGAGGCAAGCCAGCTGACAGCTGTGACAACTAGGACTACAAATGTGCATGGTGATGAGCTCATTGTCACCACTACAAGTCCCTACGAACAAGCAGCATTTGGGTCCAAGACGGATTGGCGTGTTAGAGCAATATCAGCCACTAATCTTTACCTTCGAGTCAATCATATATATGTGAACTCAGAGGACATAAAGGTATGCATCATTGTGTGAGATTATTTATCCAACAAATATAAGACTGATTTAAGATGTGTATTTATTGTTCTAGATTCTGGTGCTCATCAATCTGCTGTCATGATTAAATATTAAATGTGCAGGAAACTGGGTACACTTATATCATGCCGAAGAACATTTTAAAGAAGTTCATCTGTATAGCAGATCTCCGGACTCAAATTGCTGGATACCTGTATGGAATAAGCCCTCCTGATAATCCCCAGGTCAAGGAAATTCGATGCATTGCCATGCCACCACAATGGGGTACTCATCAGCAAGTTAATATTCCATCAGCTCTTCCAGAACACGATTTCTTGAATGATCTGGAGCCTTTGGGATGGCTGCACACACAGCCAAATGAGCTTCCTCAATTATCACCACAGGTTCGTGTTTAGTTTTATTTACTTGAGTGTTGTAGTTCATCACTGCAAATCGAATGTTGTAACTAATTGTTCTCTTATGCATTTCTAACCACAGGATGTCACATCCCATGCTCGGATTTTAGAGAACAACAAGCAGTGGGACGGAGAGAAGTGCATAATCTTGACATGCAGTTTCACTCCAGGTTCATGCTCATTAACGGCATACAAGCTCACCCCAAGTGGTTACGAGTGGGGACGGGTTAACAAAGATACAGGAAGCAATCCTCACGGTTACCTCCCAACTCATTATGAGAAGGTGCAGATGCTCCTGAGTGATCGGTTCCTTGGATTTTATATGGTAAGAGTCTCGTCCCATCTAGTGTTGCTGAACTTCTTTTAGATTAATAGATTGTTCTGAGTTCTGATGTTGGTTGGTTTTTGTTTCGATAGGTTCCCGACAATGGTCCCTGGAATTACAATTTCATGGGAGTGAAGCATACGGTTAGCATGAAATACGGGGTGAAACTCGGGACACCAAAAGAATACTACAATGAGGAGCATAGGCCGACTCATTTCCTGGAGTTCAGCAACTTGGAAGAAGGTGAAACCGCTGAAGGAGATCGGGAGGATACCTTTACCTAAAATGTTTGATATCTCTGTTTAAAGACCAAACCCTACGGTTATCAATAGAGGAGAGCACTAAACTTGTTTGTTTGTAGTTTTATCTCAGCTGTAAGAATGTTTTTGACTTGTAAATATGAGTAAAACTAGAATTTTATCGGTTGTTTATTTCCCCTCGGATCGACTTTGTATCAAGTGTTAAAAGTTGATATTAGTACTTGCTTACCAAATTATAGATATTTTATTTTATCAATAAAAAAACAATCAAAATCAAATATAGTTAGTTTTTCTTTTTGTATTTTCCATGCTTGATTTACCATGTACTATTTGTTGTTGGAAAGAAAAAGGTATTTTAAAATACCTCATTTATTAGATCTAATAATTTCCTTTCAATTTCATTTGCATACCAGTCCTCGAACCTTGTTGGGACTTGGGACTATAGTGCGTAGCACCACTTAACCAACACAGTCCAGAGGAGACCAGTATTAAGCTCTACCTATACAGCACTTTTAAACTATATCTTCCACTATCTCAGATCCACGAGTGGTACAGTTCAAACCACCAATAATTTTATGGGTAAACGCTATATTGGTCACTATATTATTTCCTTCATGAATTATTATAAACAAACTTGTTGAATTCACGGGTTACCCGATCTTATGTTTTTAGGCCGAAGCCTTAATAGAACCCTTATATAATATAATATTTATTATATTCCAAGATTTTTGAGGAATTTTTTATTGCATGATAGGTGGTTATACATCAACAATCAAGAAGAAGAAATAAATTATTTAACACTTCGTGTCGATATACTGTTTGAAATTGCGTTGTTGTGTCAAAAGAATAATAGCTATACTAATTTAGTATACTCTAAAAATACTTTTGGTACAATATTGACGATCTCACAAAGATTTAGTTTTAGTGAATTTTCATTTCATTTTTCTGTTTTGGTCATCAAACTATTTTTTAGTAAAATGGTCACTAATGTTACCTTTTTTGTTTTTATTTTGGTCACCCGCTCTTAAAAAACTCATGGAAAAACAGAAAAGTATGAATAATTTAGAGACCCAAATAAAAAAGAAGCAATAGATTGATGATCAAAATAAGAAAAAAAAGTAGCATTAGTGACCAAAACAGGAAAAAATGGAACATTAGTGACGGTTTTGCACATAACAATAGTTTGGTGACTAAAACAAAAAATCGAAAATAGTTTAGTGACCAATGGTAATGTTTACCCTAATTTTATATTAAATTCATTTAATGAAACCAAACTATAATTTTAATTTTTTTTGTTTTATGCATCATAAGTATGTCATGTTCGAGTTTCCTAAAACAACATTTCCTTATTTTTTCCAAGCATGAACAACTATAAAATATATATTAAATGTTGTACATTATATCATAAAAATTTACTTGGCCTAGTGGTAAGCACACACCTCTAGCACTACAAGGTCCTTGGTTTGAATTCACCTAAGGCCATTTTCTTTGCTTTCATTTTTCTTGGTATTAACAGCCATTTAAGACATATATCAAAAGCTGTAGCTCATATCACAAAAATGTGTTTGGCCTAGTGGCAAGCACCCACCACATGCATTGTAAGGCTATAGGTTTGAATCCTCTTGGGGTCAATCTTGTTGCTTTCATTTTCCTATCTCCAATTAGGTAAAACATGCCATCACCTAATTGGAGGGGGAAAATTAATTAAATAAAATTAATTATTTTATTTTATTAAATTAAAATTAAGACCAAATTGATAGAGTGTATGAATAACGAGGACTAAATGTGTAATTATAGAAATTTTTACTAACTGTCACGTCACTCTTTCTGTTAGGATTGTAACCCCCTCGTCCCGGTCCGGACGCTTGACCGATCCGAGTGGGCTACACGGGGATAACCGAGGCGAAACCCGTTAAGGCTCCACTTCGGTTACCGACCCAAGGAAAAAACTTTTTCATCATTATTATCTTATCTAGATGTGATGTTAATCCTATGTGAGGAAAGCAACAACGGAAGATACGATGAAGCAAACAGACAAACAACACGCTTAAAAACAGTTCATTTTATTGTTATACAACATGCCGTATCGAAACGCCCATAGGGTGTTTCGATACGCCTTGACCGAGTCAACTGGCCAAAGTCAACCTGGTGAGACCGTTTCGAAATAGGGGTGGCCCGTATCGAAACGACCTCAACGGTCAACTTCTCGTGGTCAACGAGACAAAGGCCGTTTCGAAACGCCAAAGCCCATTCTGATACGTTAATTTATCGTCAAAATCTCAGATTTCTAGTAGCAAAATTGTATCGAAATGGCCCCCTAGTGTACCGAAACGCCTGGCCCGAAACAAAGGGACCGTATCGAAACGGGACTAACCGTTTCGAAACGCCCTATGTCTGCAGGTTGGTTTTAGCTGGTTTTTGGTACAAGGCTGTCCCAAAACTAAGACCTCACACAACACACAAGCATAAGTTCTAGATACAGGACAACATATACGAGCATGCTTAACACACATCGAACATAAAGAAACCATACATTCAAGGATCAACAATCCACATAAGAACCAAACATAGCAATCAAGGTTAGCATGCTTAGACAAACATACATAAGAGCATCCATAAAAAGACACAAGACCAACATACACATACGCATTCAAGGTAAGCAATAAAGCATGACTTGCAAATCAAACATAGCATCAACAAGGCACACCCACATCAACATAAATCCAAAGCGTTCAAATCCACAACACCTATCCTATTGCTTGGCTATTACAATCTACAATTTAAAGATCATACTTGAGCTAACAAAAAGTGACTCTTGGATACCTTTCCTTGCCCTTGCCACCCACAAGCTACTGATCTGCATTGTCGAACAAAAAGGAGCGTAAGCATAAAAGCTTAGTGAAGGTAAACTCATAAAACAAACCTTCGACAATGCAGGGTCCAAGCACGAGCAAGAATCAAATAGAATGCATAATCCTACCTCTGATCCTCGAGAGCCAAAATATACATGATGCATGAACATATAATCAACTCTATGCCATGATCAACAACTCGTAAGTCCAACACACGAAGATACATATAACAATGTATCAACAACAACATTTATCAATTTATATTGGAAACCACATTTCATAACATATTGGCACACACACATATATATATGATCTCATATTGGCACCTAGCTATGACTCGAATACGCGGATAACACGTTGGAATGCACTTCCAACACAACCATTACCTTCGGTGGGATTACACTCATCACCGGTTCTCGCGGAGGGGATTCCACTCATCCTCACGCCCATTTCACGCGGAGGGGATTCCACTCATCCTCATGCCCGTCGATGAGATTCCACTCATCACCGACAAACATATATATATATATATATATATATATATATATATATATATATATATTGTAACCCCCTCGTCCCGGCCTGGCCGGATGACCGGTCCGAGTGGGCCACACGGGGAAAACCGAGTGAAACCCGTTAAGGTTCCCTTCGGTTAACAATCCTATTTTTTTTATTTTAATCTTGACATATCCGAGTATTAAATTCTATGTGATCAAACAGCGGAACGTATCACACGAGACAAACAGCCAAACCCCTAAACATTTCAAATCTCACAATTTAATCCAGCAGATTCCAAAAACATTCAGTTTCAGTCCTGTCAACTTCTAACAACAATTCAGAGACCTATACTTAACATTTTTGAGTAAATAATACCTCTATTTCATGTAAAATTTTGTCCTCTACAACTTTGTAGAAGAACACTATTTCCAGAAATGACTCTAACATGCTCAAAAATGCAGTTTTCACCAAAGGTTTCGAAACCTTGGGAAGGTTTCGAAACCTTTGACCATAGTTTCGAAACCTTGCCCAAAGGTTTCGAAACTTTGGCTGGCAGTAGCCTCTGGAATCCAAAAATTTGCAAAGGTTTCGAAACTTTACCCCTAGTTTCGAAACCTAGGTGCAGGGGAGCATATTTTGCTTCATTCTAATGTCTTTCAAAGATAAAAACACATTAATAACATATATATGAAGTCTAAGAACATAATTTAGGTAGAAATACAGCATATACACACATGCAAGAGCACCTATTCAAGCCAAGGGAGTCATTTGAACATGGAATAAAACATTCATGCATAGCATACCAAATAAAGAGCAATTTATGTATATAAGGACATACATCACTCAAGCATTCATCAAGGCATGCATCACTCAAGCATTCATCAAGGCATGCATCATAAGTGATATTTACAAATCGAACAAGGCATCCAAGAGCCAAACCAAATCAACACACATCAAGGCATCTAAAACAACAACACCTATCCCATTGCTTTACTATTACAATCTTTCAATTTATAAATCATACTTTGAGCTCACCAAAAGCAACACTTGGAGACCTTTCCTTGCCCTTGCCACCCCCAAGCTATTTATCTGCATTGTCGAACAAAAGAGAGCGTAAGCATAAAAGCTTAGTGAGGGTAAGCTCATAAAACAAACCTTCGACAATGCAGGGTCCAAGCACAAGCAACTATCATGATATTATACATGATTTTACCTTCCATTCACATGAGCCATAAGTATAGGTGATGCATGAACATATTACCAAATTCATGCCATGCTCAACAACATATAAGTTCAACATACAATGATACATATCTCAATGTATTATACACATCATATATCGTTTCACGTTGAAATTCACATTTCATATTACATCGATACACATATCAATTCATATTATCATGTATGCATAATTTCATATTGGCATAAACATACTTTCTCTTATTGGCACCTAGCTATGACTCGAATACGCGGATAACATGTTGGAACGCATTTCCAACAACAACATTACCTCGGTGGGATTCCACTCATCACCGGTCCTTGCATGTGCGGGATTCCACTCATCGCCACATGCCCTACGGATGGGATTCCACTCATCATCACGTAGAAATATATAAAAGCTTCCGGTGGAATATTACATCACCGTACTCCTCCTTGGTGCCTTAACGCCACCAAGGCCACGTACGTTTTGACTCAATTTGTGTGCACACTCATCCTAATGATCGATCATTGTACCCAAGCATACTAGTGCCAATTAATCAAATTTCACAACCTTTGATGTTCAAGTATCATAATATGGCATCTTACATCACATTAAGCTCAACATCGATTATCTCAACAACATAATATCATAATGTCATGTTCAAGAGTAATAATATGGCATCTTACATCATATTAAACTCAACATCATCATACACAATTACAATCCAACCCACATGCATAGCAATGCATCAAACTATGTCTCAACAACATGTATAACACATTATACATACACGGATAATCATGAGGCATAACATCAATTAAAGAGTACATCCAATGTCTCTAACTAAAGCTTAGGATTAGGCTACCACCCTAATCCTAACTCTAGGTGGGTCTACCAATCCCAACCTAGTTCACATGCTTGAACCAACCACTTAAAAACCAATTTAAAAACATTAACCACTCACCTCTACCTCCAAGCTCAACTACCAAGCAAACATCACCTTCAAGTTTCCGGATTTCTTCTCGAAGCTTCTCCAACGCAAACTCTCGCTTCTAAACAACCTCAATACAATTCAAATAATCTTCAAATCAGCCCAACATCAAAATATCAACCCGGAATACAAATTCAAATATCAAACCCAACATTTCAAGTCATGATCAAACCCCATACTTAACAATTTCGGACAGCCCCAATACCTCTTCCAAAAACCTTGTTTCCAACATCCATTGCACCCACAAATGATCCCAAATCAATCCCTAACCATAGTACTACCATTGGGCTATCAAACCCCACCTTAAACAACCCCCAAAACTCACCCAAAACACTCCAAAACCCCATTTTCGTACTCATATTTTACCCAGCAGAAAATTATGTTTTTAAACACCCAATTGACATCTAAATGGTCCCAAATCATCCCCTTAGCATACATATACCATCAGCCCTCTAATTACACCCTAAAACCCACCAAAAATCAACTTTTTGACACCTTAAAAATGGGTCCAAGAACCCACTTCGGAAATTCATCAAAATTCAACCAAATTAACATATAATGTGTATTTCAACTTGATTAAACATAACCCCAACTCAATTTAACAAAACAAGATGAAAACCCCATAAAAACCCAAACTTTTAAATCAAACCCTAATTCCCAAAAGTTCATATTTTTAAAATCTAAGACCATGTATGAATAGGAAATGAAGAGGAGATTTAGAAAATGATTTTACCTTTAAAAACGCCCTTGAATTGGTGAAGAAATCAAAGGGGATAATAACTAGGGTTTGGGGAATGGGTTTGGTGTTCTTCATGGTGGAGAAGAAGAAATGGGAAAGATGATAACATTTCTTTTTATTCTTTTTACCTTTTTAAAAGTGGTCTTCCTTTTTCAAAATATTTGGGTTAAATTACCAAGGTGGTCCTTCCTCCTTATTTTAAAACCCAATTAGGTCACACTTTAGGTTGAATTTATTTATTTATTTTAATTAATTTTTATTGACTCGGATTACAAACCTGACTAACTCCTAGCCCCAAAATACGGGTGTTACAACTCTCCCCCACTTAAGGAAATTTCGTCCCCGAAATTCATCGATCTCGGAGGGCCACTGAAACATGCACCTCCACGCATTCCTCTCTCACCACAACATACTAACCAACTCGAAAGACTTACCCCGCAACACTTGCTATCTTACACTATGATCTCAACTGATTCTTCAAGGCATGCCAATTTCAACTCAACTCAATCTCTTCAACAAACATAGCACGGAACATGTCTGACTCACATTTCTGAATCATAGATACACGGAACACATCTCAAACCCCTTTCTAACTCTGGTGGTAACCGCAACAGATAACAGCAGAACTAGCCCGATTCACAAACTCATACAATACTGCTTGAACACTTGACTCATAACTTTCTCTGACTGATCCTCTGTCTTCATCAATTAACCAAACACTATGCAGACGTCTTCAAAATTATTCTAGTTGAAATCTCGGATCTTTATTACTCACTTTTACTGCGAATCTTCCACGGATGCAACAAACTAGAAGAAAACTGAAGCTTAGTCTTGACACGCTGACAATTTACATACTTACTCTCATACTGAACCACATTATTCATCCACTCAATTCAGAAGCATTCATCTTCAACCCACAGTACGTCTTCATACTACTCAGATGCAACACAAATGAACCACCGTGCGCTTCGGCCAAAACAACACGTCTCAAAACTCTATGCCGATCAGTACAACAATTCTATCTCTAACAATACAAACTCTATCACCTCTGAACTGTATTCTGAAGGTCTTCTTTCCGCTATGTCTTGCACGTGAGGTGCCAAGAATCTGTCTTGCATCTGTTTCTCATCAAACATTCTGACTCAAAGTAGTCTCAACCCGAAACTCGGCCACAAAACTACTATCATTTGATATACGGAATTCGGCAATCACATCTCGCAACCCAACTACTAATCTATCAACAATATAACTTGGAACATCGGTTACTACGTAGACTCTCTTAAGATAGTACTCAATCTTGGGATCACAGTCTTCAAGCAATTCTAACTACTCATGTTGTTCAAGTTCCAACCATTCCCAAGTCTTCAAATATTTCAAACTCTAATGATACGTACATATACACTGCGCATTTCATACTATACAAGCTTTGTCTCTAAGTCTTCGAAGCAAATACAACTGTAATTAACTCTAAGTCTAGTGTGAGGTAACCATTTTCTCGGTCTTTCAACTATCTTGATGAACAAGTCACAATCTTCCGTCTTGCATAAGCACAACCTAACCCTACATGTAATACATCACTACAGTTCGCAAGCTCTTTCTCTAGTATAGACTGGATCAAGGTCGAAGCTTTCTTCAAAGTTTCTTTCGGTTTCTCAAGGGCTCATTGTCTCGCATCTAACCACACAACTAAACATTCTTCTGTAGCAATCTATCAATGGAGCAACTATCTTCAAACACTATTTACAATTCTCTGAAAGTAACAATGCTAGACCTAGAAACTATAGATATCTGTCATAGTCTTCAATTTCTTCCAACTCACATCTTCCTTTGTCTGTTCAAGATTTGTTCTAATACACTCTGCAACTTTTCACGTTCTAAGAGAATATCTTCATTAACTCGAAGTTCACGTTGTACAACTTGGTATACAATTACTTCTCTAATAGAATCCACCACACTAACTTTAAAACTTGTCATGATCTTCCTCGGTACTTGAATATACTCACGTGACATCTAGAAGAGCTACTACCACTGATCATGAAACTCAAAAAAAGAATTATTCTGCTCAACATCTCTATGAAGGTAACTAATACACTAGTCAAACAAAGCGGCATAACTCAGAGCTCAAGGCGATTACATCTTGCCCCTAAAGCTGTCTTTGGTACTTCAAATTTCTCACCTTCATCTGGTAGAAACGGATCTCAAATTAATCTTCAAATAGACTGAAGCACACACTAACTGATCAACAAATCACTGACACTTGTTTCGACTGTATGTAAACTGAACACATTCTCGTACTGTCACTCTTTCTTCTTCACAAATTACACTGTAGAACTCTGAGATGATGCACTAGGCCTAATGAATCTAAGGTCTAACAAGTCTCGAAGCTAATTCTTCAACATTCTCAATTCTGTCGGAAACCATAAGATACAGAGCAAACTAAAACACGAGCAAACTCGGAGACGACATCAATAATAAACTCTTCTTCACTGTTAGGAGACAAACTGGGCGTTTCTTCTAAACACTTCTAGGAAGAATCACAAACTATTTTAACATTCTGCGGTCTAATCTTCGTTCAAAAATCAAATCCATCACCATTGCTTAGCAAGCCTGTCAACTAAACTCAATCGACCTTTGATCTCTAAAACTGGATCAACATTCAATAAGAAGCTCACATCCTCACCTACCACTACAGTCTCACAAAAATCTGTGTCTTCAAAGCAACTCTCTCTTTGTCTCAACGTATACACTAATTCTGTGCTCTTCAAGCCAAACCTTGACAAAAGGTACATCAAAACCGTAGGAAGACGATCGCTTCACACCTACTAGAAACTAATAACTCTAAACCACCAACAAACATCTTTTGTACATCTTTCTGATCACTATTGTCTCCCAAAGAGGCTAGTCACATGTGTCCCTACATCTAAGGTCTCAACAAACTTATCCAATTTCTTACATGCTCACACAAAGGAGGTATCCGCGGAGATTGCAACTTCACATGTACACACTGATAGTCTCCGATCCTCTTGTTTTCAGACTGGTTCTTCAACAAAATCTGAATCTTCTAAACTGTTCTTAGAGCATCTCGTAACTTCAAGACTCAATTCTGATCGCACACAAACAGTCTAGCTGGACTTGTTCTACCCCTACCAAACAATCCTGAAGTCAAAGCTCAAGGCTCCCTTCTCGGCTCAACTATATCGGAAGTGACTTCATCTCTTCCGCTTGCTAGAAAACAACTCAACGTACACTGACTCAATCACACAAACTAGCTCCCACTCACGGACACTGACCGACTGTCTTGCATTAAAATCATAGGCCAACCCCAACGGTCACCAACTAACACCTCACCAGGCATGTTCAACTTGCATACTTGCTAACAATGTACAGAGGTACGGATTCAGAATCAACTGGAGGAAACAACTTGATACTGTACCAAGGGCTCATTCGATAAAACATTGACACCACTCTAACTCCCACTCATGTGCCTTCACTTCTTCTTACCAACCAATGTCAGAGTTGGTCACATTGTCCCTCCTCCACAAGAGTCAACCCACATACACACCGTCTCAAACGGACGAATTGTACCTCAATTCTGGTACAACCGTACCTCTCTAACTAAGGTGGTGGACTCCCCTAACGTCGTCCACCTTTTCAGAAACTACAACTTCTACTTACTAAAAAGCAATTAAATAAACAACAACATCAACAGTAAATTCTCATACAAATTGGGTTAGCAAAGGAAAGGGTCCAAGTGGCTCAAGTATGATTCCCTCACTTAAAAATCACTTTTTCAATGTAATAGTAGCAATGGGACTCTACTAAACATGCTTCAAGCAAATCAACACACATACATGCTCAACCAAGCATATAACAGGGCTTACTTGCTAAACAAGCAAACATAAGCGTACTATCAAACAACATGCATTCTCAATCAATCAATCATTCATCACCACATACACGGATAACAAACAACATGCTTTTAAACAAGCAATCAACGTATTTGTCATACAAGCAGTCATACTTACAGAGCAAGCAAACACCGTGCATATCAATCATAAAACACAACTTATCTCACTTACCCGCCCAAGGTCTCGGTAACCTTAGGCTCTGATACCAACAAATGTAACCCCCTCGTCCCGGCCTGGCCGGATGACCGGTCCGAGTGGGCCACACGGGGAAAACCGAGTGAAACCCGTTAAGGTTCCCTTCGGTTAACAACCCTATTTTTTTTATTTTAATCTTGACATATCCGAGTATTAAATTCTAAGTGATCAAACAGCGGAACGTATCACACGAGACAAACAGCCAAACCCCTAAACATTTCAAATCTCACAATTTAATCCAGCAGATTCCAAAAACATTCAGTTTCAGTCCTGTCAACTTCTAACAACAATTCAGAGACCTATACTTAACATTTTTGAGTAAATAATACCTCTATTTCATGTAAAATTTTGTCCTCTACAACTTTGTAGAAGAACACTATTTCCAGAAATGACTCTAACATGCTCAAAAATGCAGTTTTCACCAAAGGTTTCGAAACCTTGGGAAGGTTTCGAAACCTTTGACCATAGTTTCGAAACCTTGCCCAAAGGTTTCGAAACTTTGGCTGGCAGTAGCCTCTGGAATCCAAAAATTTGCAAAGGTTTCGAAACTTTACCCCTAGTTTCGAAACCTAGGTGCAGGGGAGCATATTTTGCTTCATTCTAATGTCTTTCAAAGATAAAAACACATTAATAACATATATATGAAGTCTAAGAACATAATTTAGGTAGAAATACAGCATATACACACATGCAAGAGCACCTATTCAAGCCAAGGGAGTCATTTGAACATGGAATAAAACATTCATGCATAGCATACCAAATAAAGAGCAATTTATGTATATAAGGACATACATCACTCAAGCATTCATCAAGGCATGCATCACTCAAGCATTCATCAAGGCATGCATCATAAGTGATATTTACAAATCGAACAAGGCATCCAAGAGCCAAACCAAATCAACACACATCAAGGCATCTAAAACAACAACACCTATCCCATTGCTTTACTATTACAATCTTTCAATTTATAAATCATACTTTGAGCTCACCAAAAGCAACACTTGGAGACCTTTCCTTGCCCTTGCCACCCCCAAGCTATTTACAAAAATGGAGAAAAACTCCTCCTTTGTCGTGAAAATGGAGAGATGAAGAGGGAGGAAGATGACAATTTTGTGTTTTAATTAAAAATGGGGGTTTTTAATTTGGAAGTCCAACTATTTACAAAAATGCCATTAAAATGGCTATTGGGCCTAAACATCAAAAATTGGTCCAACACCTCAAATTTAATTTTTTGCAAAACAAAACCGAGGCATTATTTTATTTATTTATTTCTCCCGACTCCCAAACCCGGGTGTTACAAGGATTTAACGACAAGTGGTCAAATTAAGTCCATTTTAATAGTATGGTGGTCTAATTGCTTCAATTAGAACTATAGTGGTCAAATAGAATCTAAAATCATAGCATAGTAGTCATTTATATAGTTTACCTTTAATTTTATCAAGCATTTTGTTTGATTTTAGAAAAACATAACGTTAGTATATAGTATTTTGATTTTGTTAGAATAATAAATAAAAGTAAAACTGAATAATGGAAATAATTTGAATCCATTTTTTATATTTAGATTTCTATAATGATTTTACCCGAAATTTCCATTATCGGTTTGGTTATATATTTAGTAGTATAGGTCTAGTTCTATTTTGAAAAGAAAAGTAGTATGGTTCATGTGTTTAATATACCTGAATCATTTTTATCGATTCAATTATAAGGGGTTGTTTAGGAAAAAAAAATATCAGATACGTTAATATGTTAAACTAGAAATGTTGAAGTTTACATATTAATTTATGTAAAATCAATGTTTGATTTTGATATAACAAATAGTCTAAGGACCAAATTGTAAAGTAAATAAATTTTTAAGTACTCAAAAGACTCACATTTGACAAGTACATTTTAGACTTAAAATATCTTAAAGTCAAAACTTAAACCTCATAAAATTTTCTAAGTATTTCAAAGTCAAATTGCACAAAATTGCCCAGGCGTTTCGAAACGCTCCAAGGTGTTTCGATACGGCTTGATTTTAAGAGCTTATTGGAAATTTTCGTTTCGATACGGAGTTACCTGTTTCGAGACTGACATTTCGATACGGCCTTGTCCGTTTCTATAACAACCCTAATTTTCTAAGGTTAAAAAAAAGGGGAATAAAAAAAAGAGAAAAGCAGCCAAGGGGTTTTGAACCTGTGACCCTTGGCTGCTTAGGTCAATAAAGCTAACATAGCTCTTGGTTAGTTGTTTCACCAGGGGAAATAAAGTTATTATCTAAGATCCTAAAATAATATAATAATAAAATAATTAAAATATCCTACCTACCCTATCGAATGTGAATTTATTTGAGATCAATTTTTCCCAAAAATTTCCAGAAACACCCCTCCCTCCTATCGCCGTTCCTTTGTTTTTCTTCCTTGACCAAACCGGCCACCGTCGATCAACCCTCACCTCCGCGCCGTGGCGCTCACCGACGGCCTTAAAGTGTTCACCGTTAAACCTCGAGCAAAACCCCTCAAACCACGCGTTCAGTCACCGTCCCCTTCACTGGCAATTGGCCGTTGAAGATTCGCAACCTAGGGCTAAACCGGTCTGCTTTTTCTTTCGAGTTTTCTGGCGCCGTTCGTCGTCTGTTCGCCGCGCCACCACTGCCGTTGGGCTCCCCGTCGCAGGCTGATCAAAACCCAAGTTGCCGTTCGCCCGTTCATTGTGGTTTGCCCCATCGTCAGAGTTACGTCTTTTTCCGACGTGTTCGAACGATTAAGGACGAATCCGATGAGTTTTGGTTCGTTTCCAGTGTCATTTCGTTTCCTAGAGATGTAATAAAATGAGGGTTGGATTGATTGTGTCTTTTCCGGCAGAAAACGACGCGAAATAGACTTTTTCGACGAGGTTTCAGCGACCGTCCGATGACCTTCGAATTTTAAGGGTAAGAGCCGGTCCGTGTAGACTGAACCGGTCTGAACCGGCTGGTCCGGTTGAACTGGTTAGCTCAGTCAAGCCCCGTTGACCAACCCGACCTGTTGACCGACCCGACCCGTTGACCAACCCGACCCGTTGACCGACCCGACCCGTTGACCGACCCAACCCGTTGACCCGAGTCAACTCAGTGAGTTAACTCGCCCGAGTCAACTCAGTGAGTCAACTCGCCCGAGTCAACCCAGTGAGTCAACTCGCCGAGTCAGCCTTGGACCAGTGACGTCAGCGTTGACTTTGACCGCTGACGTTATCGTTGTCTTTGACCAAAAAGTCAACTTTTTTTCGAAAAGCCCTATTTTATGTTTTTCGACGTCCTGAGTCCGATTTTGAAGCACGTTTCGTGAAATTCTAACCCGAAAGCCTCCAAATTGGACGTTGAACCCGAACATGCATATGTATAAGTTATGTCATTTAAGAGAAATTGATGATTAAGGACTGATATTAATCTTCTGATTTAATAGGTACTCATGGATCTCCCGATCGTGCCTACGCCTAGCCCAGCTCGTCTCGATCCGTACCGCCTCGTGATCCGATCGTCACTCGTACGACCTTAAACTTAGTATTTTAATACGAATCAAGGTGTAAATTTGATTGTAACCATAATCCTTGTCTATTTAGGTTCCGGTACTGTAGCGGAGCGTGATCCCGGTGCTCGATAAACCTTTTGACTGACCGATCTCATCTTTTGAGGTGTGTTCCTTGTGTGCTATATGACTGTTGCACATTTACTATTTTACATGCTTCACATGATTTAATAAAACATACTATGTGTATATGATTGCTAAACTTGATTTTGTGAAAAGCTAGCATGTTTTCTATTTATGAAAGAAATACGATTGTACTGTATGTTTGAATTATGCTCTAACATTCGATATGACAAGCATGCCTATGATTTTCGGTTATCAGTGTAGAAATATGTTGTTGAGCATTGCTATGACTATTATTGTTGCATACTATGTTACTACCCGGACTAATTAGTAGATGTACTTGGGGGTATGATGTGGAGACTATCGGCTCAGCCCTGATCCAGCTGGTAAGACCGCCCGTATTCGGATCCTAAGCTTCGGCTAGGTCCGCCCGTATTCAGATCCTAAGCTTCGGCTAGGTCTGCCCGTATTTGGATCCTAGGCTTTGGCCAGGTCCGCCCGTTTTCGGTTTCTAAGTTTCGACTAGGGCCGCCCGTATTCTAAGGTATAACCTTAGGATGGTACCCCGCCCAATGGGCTTGGGTTAATGCCAGTATAGGATACTGTTCTGAGGAACTGTATCATGGTGTTCGGTTGGAGGGTAGATAGGTTGCATGAAAACTTTGATGCTTTTTATGATATGTTTTGCATAACATGATTTATTATTTATTGATGCAACTGTTTTACTTACACTGTTGGAACACACTGAGCTTTCTAGCTCACGCCCCAAATTCTTTCCCCTTTCAGATATTTTGGATAGGCCACCCCGTAGCTGACTCTTGGAGGATCGACACATTTGGTATTCTTTTTTATTGTAATGTTTCTATCCACCGTTTGTACTTTTAGGGTGACATGTGCCTATATTTTTTTATGTATGATATTAAACTAGAAGTATTTTGATATGCTAACTGATACTTATTTTGTAACTATCCTATGATGGGTTTATTTAAGTAATCATGGCTGCCTATGTTATTTGTGATGTCTATGTTGTGAATGACTTTGGAAAATATTATTGCTTGACGTATTAAACATGTTTATTTAACTTGATGGTTTTCACTAAGTCCTGCCGTTATGCTGTCGAAATAAACACTTAGTTTGCAAACAGGTTTTCCACTTGAGTTTTAAATTTTGATGTGCCTTACTAGACTTGGTTATTCCGCATAGGCCGGTCTAGGGGGTTACAGTTTCGATACGACCTTCATCTGGGCTTTAATATATTAAATAGTGTTTCGATACAACCTTGTCCGTTTCGATATGAGGGTTAAGATTTTTCAAATTTGAGCATTATTGATATAGCCGTTACTTGTCAGTTATTAGAATTTAAAAAATATTTAAATTTTTGTTACATGTTTCGATACACTCATAGAGTGTTTCGATACAAGTTTTGGCAGATTCAATTGTGAGCTATACCGTTTCGATACAACCCCTAATTGTTTCGATACGTATTCAAGCGTTTCGATACACACTCTTTATTACACACAACGAATCTTTTTATTTTGAGACATGTATCGATAGGAGCCCGTGTGTTTCGAAACAACCTGTTGCAAAAGTACATTTATGGTAGGAAATAAAAGCTCCAACGTCTCTAATGATGACCTCAACCACCTAAACAACTAGAAATAAATGAATATATATGAAAACAAGTCTCCAAAGCGCCAACAACAACTATTGAACCTTCTTGCAACATCCAAGCTACATTCCAAACCCTTGTGCTAAATAGAGTCAAATCTTGTACCTAACTTGTTGTAATTCCTATTGTCAATCTTTAGTTCAAGTTTGTGAGTGTGTTTGTTTGTAATTAGGCAAAATATTCAATCTTGTGAGATATATTTTCTTTTGCCAAATTCTTCTTTGTAAAGAGAGTCTTTTGAGTCAATCTTTGGGTAGAAAGATTGACCGATTGTAAATGTTACCTTCTAAGCCTAGAAAAGGGGAAGACCATCTAGTGAAAGTTGTTGAAAATCCTTAGTGGGAGCTAAACTAGTGGATGTAGAGTTTGTTAGAAGCTTGAACCATTATAAATTGCCTTGCCTTCCATTTTTCGATTTCCTTTTTGCTCCCTTAAATTTTAAATAGCCAATTCACCCCCTCTTGGCCAAATCACATTAGTTGATCCACTCAACAATTTATAATCAAATGCGGTGAACGTGGACTGAACACGTGACCTTTATATCTTCATTCTAATGCTCTCCCAACTGAGGTATTCCCACATATTATTTATTGGGCAAATTTAATGTATATATTTAGTAATTGGTTTTGAAGGTGATTTTTTTTAATTTTATTGAGCATTTAGTTTGATTTTGAATAAAATAGGGTTAATATGTAGTATTTTGATTTTGTTAAAATAATGAAAAAAACCGAATAACTAAACTAATATGAATCTATTTTGGCTAAAGGGTCAAAGTTTCCCTTGTAGTAAATTCAATTTTTTTCATGCAATTTTGTCTTTTGATCGACGTTGACCGTTAAAGTGCTGACGTGACAGTTAACGGTGCTGACGTGACTGTCCACGATGGTAACGTAGTAGTACATGTGTAATGATGACGTGGTAGAGAGGTTGAATTGCTTTTTTAACCGACTTCAAAGGTATAATTGATTGTTTTGCTGAGTTTAGGGACGTAATTCATTTTAATTGAAAGTTCGATAACTTATTTAATCTTTAAGCTAAAAAATAAGAAATTATTAAAATTTTAAAAATATTTAAATAATATATAAATATATATAAAATATTAAAAATAAAAACACTATAGTGAATTTAAAAAATTAAGTAAAAACATAAAATTAAAAATATCAAAAGTTATAAATTAAAAAAATTAAAATTTCAAAATATTTATAAATCCTATGAAAAAGTCTTCGACTGTTTCTGGTTATGCTAAGCTAACTAATATTCCTTGAACATATTTTCAATAGAATCACCATTTCATTAGAGTAGTAATAAAACTTATCAAATGTTAATGAGCATCAATTTGATGTAGAAAAATGAACGAAAATTTGATGAAATTATTCAAATTTTTAATACTTTATAAATATATATTTTTTAATTTTATCATTTTATAACTTCTAATACATTTTAATTTTTATATCAATTTTTATTTTTATTTTTATTTTGAATATCATATTTATTTTTATTAAGTTTATGGATTTTTTTAAAATTAAAGAATATGTTGAGTTGATCGAACAATTGCAAATGGCCAAGAGGGGGGGTGAATTGGCAATTAAAATTTTGGTGGGAAGAAAGAGTGAAAAATAAAATTGACACAAGTAGTTATAGTGGTTCAAGTTCTCCAAATGAACCCTACATCCACTACCTTAGTTCCCACTAAGGATTTTCAAACAATTCACTACTTGAATTCTTCCCATTTTCTTGGATGAGGAGGTAACCTTACAAATTCGATTAAGCTTTCTACCAAAAGCTTAATCCACTCAAATTACAAAGGAAGGTTGTGGTAAACTCAAATGATTCCTTTCAAAGGATAATTGTCTACCCAATTACAATTTCAATCACCCCAAACTCACAATACAAATTGACAATTGACAAACACTAGAGTTGGGTACAAAAATTTGACTTTGAATAGCTCAAGGGTTTGGATTTTTGCTTTGATGATGCTTGTGGGTTGAATGGTTGTTGGTGACCTTCAAAGGACTTCAATTTATACCTCCTCTATTAATTCTAGCCGTTTGGGTGGTTGGGAACTTGAATAGAGCCGTTGGAACCCTCTCTTACCACCATAAATGCACTTCTGCAGCTACCCGTATCGGTACTCGGGGGAGCCGTATCGATACCTGTCTCAGAAAAGAAAGAGCCGTTGTGTGCAATAAATAAGGGGTATCGAAACACACGTAAGCGTATCGGTATGGGGTATCGAAACGGCTAAGACCGTATCGATACCTTTTTCTCAACTTAGCTCACTATCGATTTCCGTTTCGATACGAGGGTTTACCGTATCGATACGGGTCAACGACCAATTTAAAATTTGGTTACCTAACCAACTGACACCAACAGTCGAAATATTTAAACCGACTTGAATTTAAAATTCATTAAAACCGTATCGATACGGGTGAAGTCGTATCGGTACGCCATTCAAACTCTTTTAGACTTTTACGAAGGAGCGTATCGATATAGATTGAATCTGGTTCGATACGGTTAAGGGCGTATCGAAACGAGTTTTGGCAGTAGCCAACTTTGTAAAAAAGGTATCGATACGGCTGGAAGCGTATCGATACACCTGGACGGTTTTCAATAGTTTGGCCTTGGAACACTTAGAAAATATTTTGAGTTTGAGTTTTTCAAATCAATTTTAAAGTGTTAGTGATTTAAAACTTATTAAGGGACTTATAAAACAATTTTAAAATTTTCAAATTGATCCTTAAAGATTTAATTATATCAAAATCAAACATAGGTTTTACAATCTCCCCTTTTTGATATAACAAAACTAAAACTTAAAATTTTTGACACTTTGAAAAAATTTACAAAGTTAACTCCCCCTTAATATAAGCTAGGTAACTTTTAAGTTGAAATCAAAAATTTTAAAGTGTTGTGAGCTAGTTTCTCTCCCACTTTTTGTTAGATAAAAAATATTGAGACAATAGAGAAGTGCATATCATAGGCAAAGGTATAAATAGGCAACATAAATATTATTAACTTCAAAATAAAGCATAACATCAAACTTAAAAATCCAACAAAAACATAAAATCAAAGCATATGTTTAATAATAAAACAAACTTAGTCCTAAGAACATAATCCAAAGATGCATAAAATAAAAATATCCTAAATGATATGCATGAGATGCAAGGAGAGTCGACTAGGCATCATCTTCTCCGTCTTCATCATCTTCATTGTCAACTCCAATGGGATCATCATTCCTCATGCTATTGCGCCACTCATCATGGAAAGCGGAGAGGGAAATATTCAAAGAGTTTTGACCGCTTTCAAGAGAGGTTAGGCGGTTCTCCATGTTCGTCATCCTTGTGTCAAAGGTTGTTTCAAGGGCGGTAAGACGATTTCCCATATCCATGCGCAACCCGGTAAATTGCTCATTGAGGAATGTCATAAGAGCATCCATGGAGGGTTGAGGAGCTTGAGGAGCTTGATCACCCTTAGGTTCTTCAAATATTGCCGCGGCCTCGGGTGGGAGCTCAGAAAGACGTACCCAATTACCATTAAAATAATGGAATTTACCCCGTGCAAGAGATCGTTCATCAATAGGATCGGTGAGGGGAGTTGGGTAGTCAAACGAGCAATCAATATCCTTTTTCATAAAGAAATAGCTTAAGGCCGTACCATAGGTAAAAGAGGTGACGAGAGTGGTGTGGCGATTTTGCACAAGATAGACGATCTTCGCAAACATGATTCGATCAAGGTTTGGACGCTTTCGCTCATGGAAGCAACAGATCCAAAAATCATCCACTTGACGGATGATAGAGTATTTTCCTCCAGAGGGCCTAAACCACCAAGACACCATCAAATGGAGGATCCGATCTTGAGCATTGAGGGCGGTTACGGAGCCACTAAGAACATGGCCTAAAGCGTTCTCATCATCAAGGCCTTCATCCTCCAAATTAAAAACTTCACATATGGATTTGACATCAAGGATAATTTTCTTGCCCATGAGATAAGAACTAATGGCGATAACAACCCCATTGCGAGAACAACATTTGGCATTAGTGTAAAAGATCAAAACTAAAAGACGATAATAAAAACCAGGAATTGAGAGAAAATCCATGAAATTCCAATGTTGGAGCAAAAGAAGATATTCAAATTTGAAACGCTCCGAGTTAAGAAAAGGAATGGATATTACCCTTTCCGCACGAATCTTGTAGTTCTCGAATTGACGAAAATATGCGAGAGCCGCGGGGTTTTCAAAAGAGTGTTCATAGATTGAAGTGTAGTTCGGACGTGCAACAACTCCAAGATTGGATGATTCACCGGTTTGAGAAACCCTTGATCTCTTCCTATAT
This sequence comes from Hibiscus tridactylites, assembly GCA_958450335.1. Taxonomy (NCBI): domain Eukaryota; kingdom Viridiplantae; phylum Streptophyta; class Magnoliopsida; order Malvales; family Malvaceae; genus Hibiscus; species Hibiscus tridactylites. The sequence continues at coordinate 8,891,087 of OY288269.1, forward strand.
TCTTTGGGTGCCATGATCTAAAAGAAAATCATGCATTTAAATTTCTTCATTTAAGTTAAGAACCAAGGTGAAAAAATTTTGAAAAAAAATTTTGAAAAAAAAAATTTTGAAGAACAAAAATTTTGTTAAAAAGATGAACATAAAAACAAAACAAAAACAAAAAAAAAAAAACAAAAAAAATTGAAAAAGAAAAAGAAAGAATTTTACCTTGATAGGGATTTGAGAGAATGAAGAAAAATCTAGCACAAATTTGATGAGAAGGATCTTAGAGCTTTGCTTGATGGAAAACCTCTTTAAGATTTTGAGTTGTGGTGTGAAAATATGAGGGAGGAAGAGCCCTTTTATAGGCAAAAACGGCTAGGGTTTTTAGGGTTTGAAGAATTTTAGTTTTGGTAAAAGTTTAAGACTTTAAATGCCAAATTAAAAGCTGTCTGCGCAATAGAGTATCGATACGCCTGAAGGTGTATCGATACGGGGGTAGAAACGCCATTTCCTTAAAAATGCCCGTTGGAGAATCGTATCGAAACGGATGAGATCCGTATCGAAATGATTGAAGCTCGTATAGATACGGGTTTAACCGTATCGATACCCGTTTAAGGCATAAAGAAGCCTGGGAATCTCAATGAAGAACACGTATCGATACGCGTAGAACCGTATCGATACCCTATGCCCAAAAATACATCTTTAGGCCTAAAGAACAACCATAGGCTCGATTTTAACATCTCCTAAAGGTATGCAAATGATGAATGAACAGTTCTAAACATATTTTAATAGAAACATACTCCCCTTAACTATAGGCATGGATATTTTCAAGAGATGCAACACACAAAACATGCAATTTCACAAGATCAAGCAATTTTAAGCACAAAGAGGTCCTAAAAGGTCAAGATAGGCTAGCTAGACCTAACTCTCTCCTAAGGGACCAAAAACGCTCTTTATCTAAAGGTTTTGTAAATATATCCGCTAATTGGTTCAAGGTGTCAACATATTCTATAACAACATCATTTTTCAAAGCATGATCTCTAATGAAATGATGTCGAATTTCTATGTGTTTAGTTCTAGAGTGTTGGATGGGATTTTTAGTAAGACAAATGGCACTAGTGTTGTCACACTTAAGGGGTATGGTTTCTACTTCAACACCATAATCTAAGAGTTGTTGCTTCATCCAAAGAACTTGAACACAACAACTCCCTAAGGATATGTACTCCTCTTCGGTGGTAGATAAGGCTACGCTATTTTGTTTCTTAGAGAACCAAGATACGAACATACTACCTAAGAATTGGCATGTCCCGGAAGTACTTTTCCTATCTATCTTACACCCCCCATAATCCGCATCCGAATAAGCATGAAGGCTAAAGGAAGAATCTTTAGGATACCAAAGGCCTAAAGTAGGTGTGTCTCTAAGGTATCTAAAAATTCTCTTAATGGCAACTAAGTGTGATTCTCTAGGACTAGCTTGAAACCTAGCACACAAGCAAACACTAAACATAATATCCGGTTTACTTGCGGTAAGGTAAAGCAAAGAACCTATCATGGATCTATAAAGCTTAGAATCAACACACTTACCTCTTTCATCTTTGTCAAGCTTTATGGAAGAACTCATAGGAGTGGCTTGAGGTTTTGCATTCTCCAAGCCAAATTTTTTGAGCATATCATTCACGTACTTAGCTTGATTTATGAAGGTGCCATCTTTCCTTTGTTTGATTTGGAGTCCCAAAAAGAATGAGAGCCCCCCCATCATGCTCATCTCGAACTCACCTTGCATTAGCTTTGAAAATTATTTACAATAACACTCATTAGTAGAACCAAAAATGATATCATCAACATAAATTTGAACTACTAAGATGTCATTGTTATATCTTTTTATGAAGAGTGTGGTATCCACCTTTCCCTTTTCAAAACCCTTTTCAATTAAGAAATTTGAAAGTCTCTCATACCAAGCTCTAGGAGCTTGTTTTAAACCATAGAGAGCTTTTGTAAGTTTAAACACATGGTTTGGAAATTTTGAATTCTCAAAACCCAGTGGTTGTTCAACATATACTTCTTCATTTATAAAACCATTTAAAAAAGCACTTTTCACATCCATTTGAAAAAGCTTGAAATTATGATAACATGCAAATGCAAGCAACATCCTAATAACTTCCATTCTAGCTACGGGTGCATAAGTCTCATCAAAATCAATTCCATCTTCTTGTGTATAGCCTTGAGCAACAAGCCTAGCCTTGTTTCTCACTATATTACCACTTTCATCTAATTTATTCCTAAAAACCCATTTTGTACCTATAGTAGATTGATTATTAGGCCTTTCAACTAATATCCAAACTCTACTTCTCTCAAATTGATTTAATTCCTCTTGCATGGCCAAAATCCAAAAATCATCTTTTAAAGCTTCTTTAATATTTTTAGGCTCAATGCATGAAAGAAATGCAACATGATTCATTAATTTGAGAGATGATCTAGTAGTTACCCCCTTGGATGGATCACCCAAGATTTCACCACCTTTGACATAGTTTAACTCCCTTGGGTAAGACACCTCCCTTTCCTCAAGAGCCAAGTCCTTCAAGGCTTCAAGAGGTGGATCTTGTGAATCCTCATCTTTAGTTGGAACCTCATCCACCTTTGATGTTTGTCCTCCATCAACGACATCAAGGATTCCTACATCATAATCATCACAAGATTCCTTCCTTGGAAGGAGGTTATCATCGAAAACAACATGTATAGACTCTTCAACTACTAGAGTTCTTTTATTAAATACACGATAGGCTTTAGAGTTTAAAGAGTACCCTAAGAAAATAGCTTCATCACTTTTAGCATCAAATTTACCTAAGTTTTCTTTACCATTATTCAAAACAAAACACTTGCAACCAAAAGGATGAAAATAGATAATGTTAGGCTTCTTAGATTTTAAAATCTCATAAGGTGTTTTCTTCAAAATAGGCCTAATCATTACTCGATTTATAATATAGCAAGCGGTATTTGTGGCTTCCGCCCAAAAATATTTAGGTAAATTATTTTCACAAAGCATGGTTCTAGCCATTTCTTCTAAAGTTCGATTTTTCCTCTCAACTACCCCATTTTGCTGAGGAGTGCGAGGTGCGGAAAAATTGTGGCTAATCCCATTTTCATTTAAAAACTCATCGAAACCTAGATTTTGAAATTCGGTTCCATGATCACTTCTAATGTGAGAAATTTTAAGTTCAAGATCATTTTGAGTTATTTTAGAAAATGTGATGAATTTTTCTAAAGCCTCATCCTTTGTACTTAAGAATAGAACCCAAGTAAACCTAGAATAGTCATCTACAAGCACAAAAGCATATGATTTTCCACCCAAGCTCATTGTTCTAATAGGCCCAAAAAGATCCATATGAATCAATTGTAAACATCTACTAGTAGAGACATCATTTATGGATTTAAAAGAAGTTCTATGTTGTTTACCCTTTGAACATGCATCACAAATTTTATCATTAGAAAATTTAAGTTTGGGTAAACCTCTAACTAGATTAAGGGAAATTAATTTTTCTAAGACACTCATGCTAGCATGTCCTAATTTTCTATGCCAAAGCCATGAGTCATGTTCATCATGTGCAACTAAGCATGTATGAGATGAATGAATGTCATCTAGATGCACCATGTATATGTTTCCTATGCGATGACCAATGAGCATTAGTTGATTTGTTTTAATGTTTACAATTTTGCAACCACTTTTATCAAATAAAACATTAAAACCTTTGTCACATAATTGACTAATACTCAATAAGTTATGCTTAAGACCGTTGACATACAAAACATTTTTCAATAAAAATAGAAGAGTGATTACCAATGGAGCCTATTCCTTCAATGTGGCCTTTGGAGTTGTCACCGAAAGTTACCACTCCACCACTCTTTGGCTTTAGTTCCACAAATCTACTCTTGTCACCGGTCATGTGTCTTGAGCATCCACTATCAAGGTACCAAGAATTTTTGCTTGAAGCTTTAGCCTTGTAGCAATGCTCCCCCTACAAACAAATAAATTAGGCCTTGATTTTTGGTACCCAAATCATTTTGGGTCCATGAGTGTTAGCCTTCAACATTTTGGTTCCCTTAGGAATCCAAGAAGCAATAGCATTCATATTATTAGAAATAATGAGTTCCTTAGGAACCCAAACACTCATAACTCTTTGACCTCTAGATTGCTTATTAAAATTTCTCTGTTTAGGAATAAAAGGTTTTCTTTTTACATATTGGGATTTAGAATGATTCCCTTTTTCAAAATTATTTTTCCCAATAGCAATATATGTTTTAAGATTATCCACTTCCTTTGTGTGATAATCTTGAAAATCGGAAAGAAGTTTTTCAAGTTCAAGATTTTTAGTTTTAAGATCATTTGAAAGATTTACTAAAAACAAAACTTTCTTTTCCAATTCGGAGTTAGCTTTAGAAAAAGTCTCATTTTGATTTTTCAAATCGGAAATGGTTTTCTTGTTTTTCAAAATGGATTCTTTGTATTTTCCTACTAACTCATCATAAACCTCTTGCAATTCATTATAAGCATCTTGAAGTTCATCAAAAGTAAAATCAAAATTGGATAAGTTAGAGTTTACCTTTGGTTCATCATCAATGGCCATGAGACATAGATTGGCCACTTCCTTCTCTTCCTCGGATGACTCATCGTCACTCCAAGTTGCTATTTGAGCTTTGAGCTTGTTCTTCTTTCCACAACTCTTCTTCTTCAATTGAGGACATTCAGAACAGATGTGACCCGATTTCTTGCATTCATAGCAAGTGATTTGGTCCTTCTCCTCTTCCTTGCTCTTACTCTTGAAGTCTCCATTTCTAATGAACTTTCTTCCACGATTTGACTTCATGAACCGAGTAAACCGTTTGGCCAACATGGCCATCTCCTCATCTTCATCCTCACTTGAATCACTTTCTTGATGTGAAGCTTTTAGAGCGATTCCCACTTTCTTCTTCTCAATCTCCTTCTTCTCAACTATTTTCTTCTCTTAGATAGGAACATTTTATAACAACATGGAGCGCCAGGAAGGGAGAGTGGAGCGTCAGGGGCGGTAGGAATGGAGAAGAGTGGAGCGGTCGAGGGGGTCTGGCTGGAGAGGCAGGGAGAATGAAGGCTATCGATCAGAGGAAGCAAGGGTGGCGTTTGTGGATAACCTTTGTCGTAGAGTTTCGCGGGGAGCCTTATGAGAACTGTTCAGTTTCTATGGGAAGGTTACCAGAGTTTTCATACCGATTCAGAATAACAGACCGAAGTACAAAGTATGTACCTTTGCCTTTATCCATTTTTCGAATAGCAAAGAGATGCAAAGGGCTATTGATAAGATGGACAACACCTGGATTGACGGTCGTAGAGTTTCAGTAACTAGAGCAAAATTTGGACGTGTTGAGGGTAGCGCTGGAGCTTCTGGGAAAAAATTGAGAGGTGGGATGGCGGCAGAGCAGAGGGGAGATCGACATGGCAGAACATCCAACAACTTGGGTCACGATAAAATGAAAACAACCGATGCGAGAACATACAAAGAAACTTTGCAAGACAAGATGACAGACATTCCTGTTGGTACTGTCCCACTTCAGGCTAGGGAGGAAGAATGTAATGATGGTACTCCAAATAGGAACATTATGGGCATTCCGTTGCCGACGGAAAACATTCTATGGATAGAAAACTCCTCTGTGGGAATTATTAAAGAAAACTTTGAGTTAGACTTCGTTCAAAGGGCGTTGTGTAGTGATGGGATCGTTGTAAAGTTGGCAAGATGGGGGTGTGCCCATAATGCTTGTCTAATTAGCTTTGAATCCAAAGCTAAGAAAGAACAAGTATGGCTGAGTAAGAAAGCAGAACTATCCTTTTGGTTTGAATGTTTGGAGGCAGATGTATCGATTGAAGGCAAACCTGCTAGCTTTTGTTCTGTTTCCTTGTTTGGGATCCCTCTTACCTACTGGCAGGAGGATTTTTTCAGGCAGATTGCAAACCGTTGGGGCAGTGTGGTTCATGTCCATGAAGAGACTAGAAACAAAACTGATCTTTCGGCGGCCAAAATATTGTTAAGAGTGGTTAGTCAGTTTGATGTTCCCAAATCAGTATTGATCCGTGCGAATGGTAGAGACTATTTTGTTAAAATATCCATGGATGAGAGGACCGTGAATTGGTATGGTAATCTTGAAGGGTATGAGGAAGATCGGCCTGGAAATGAATGGCCGGAAGACGACGCAGGTGGCGCAGACGGTGTTGAGTTGGATCAGAGGGAGGACGTTTCGTCTTGGGCGGCGGCTGATGTGGCTGAGGAAAATCAGTCTAGGGAATAGGGGAATTTTAATCCAATCATTAATGGAGGGGAAACCTCTACAATCCCCGAAAAGAATAATATAGAGACTGTTATGGCCAATTATGGGGGAATTGATGGGGAGGCTGAGGTGGATAAAAGTGAAAATAATAACAGGTCTAATTTTATTGTCCCTAGCCCTGGGCTGGCTGTTAATCAGGGTGGCCCAAATATTTGTGAAGTTAGTTTGCCTGGGCCTTCGATGGTGGATGCTAGAATCCATCCAATTCCAGATAATGCTTTTGGAAATGGGGGAGATATTTCGGTGGGCTCTACTCAACAGTCTCTATCTAATCCAATCTGGCATGAGATTGTACCAGATAGTTTAGGCCCCAGTGTCGAGTCCATCGATGATTTTCGCTCAGATGAAGGTTCTTCTTCACCCTTCCGAGCGATCAATCCTACCGTTCAGCAAGCGTCGGAATTTCGGGTGGCCCTTTCTGTGAGGACCAACAAAGATTTCTTCAACACCGAAGTACGTAGAGTTATTCGTAGTCAAGTAAGGGATTCGATGGAAAATATCCAAATCCCTTCGAATTCGGGCTCGTCTGCTAAATCCGATCATATCAGCTATATTGAGGAGGCACTAGCGGTTTGGGGTGTGAGCAACATCCTGGGTATATCCTTTGTCGGGGGGAAGGAGGCGCTCATCAACAAGGTGGCTGCTTTGGAGGGGAAGGCCGCGTGAGGTACCGTCTCTATCTCGAATTAAGATAGTTAGGGTTTTTTGCTGTTATCTTGATGAATTGGAAAGTCATCTCCTGGAATATCAGAGGCCTTGGAAAGGCCGAGAAAGCACGTGCTGTGAGGATCCTTTGAAATAGGGAAAAACCACAAATCATGTTTATACAGGAAACTAAAACTTCGGACTTTAGCTTTAGTTTGCTCAGAAAATTAGGGGTTAATCAAAGTCACCATGTTAGCTTTATGCCGTCGGAGGGTTCAGCGGGTGGAATTTTAACAGTATGGGATCCAAATTTTATCTGTGTGGAAGAATTGCATACTTTCAAGAATTTTGTTGTAATATTAGGAAAAATTCAAGATGAGGATAGACTCTTTGGTTTTGTGAATGTCTACGGTCCGTCGACGGAGGCTGATAAAGAAGATTTTTTTAAAGATTTGAGCAGTTTCATCAGTAGCATAATTGCAATCTGGTGTATCGGGGGGGATTTTAATGCATTTTTATTTGTGGAAGAGAAAATTGGTTTTTCCTGGAATATGGCGTCTACAAAATTATTTAGGGAGTTTGTCCAGAATCTGCATCTAGTGGATCTGCCATTAAATGGTGGGGCTTTTACTTGGTCGAACAACAGGGAGCCACCGACGTTCATTAGACTTGATCGTTTCCTGGTATGTCCTGAGTTTGTAGCACTCTTCCCTGGAGTCATTCAAAAAGTGCTTGAGAAATCGATTTCCGATCATAATCCAATTAGTTTAGTAAATGAGGGTACTAATTGGGGGGCAAAGCCGTTCAAACTGTTTAGTTATATGATGGAGGAAGAAGGCTTTGAAGATTTGGTGGCTGCGGCATTTGAGAAGAGAAATCCCAAGATTTCTAGTTTGGGTTTGTTTAACAAATTGCGAAGACTCAAGGGAGATATAAAGTGCTGGTCCACGAACAAGAAAGGGGGATTTAGAGATAGAATTATGGAATTGGAGAAACTTATTACAGTGGAAGAGAGTAAATTGCAGCAAGGAGGGTGGTGTCCTTTGATTGGATCGAAAGTTTACTTGCTGAGGGAGGAACTTTGGGAGTGTTACCGTAAAGAGGAGGCCATCTGGTTACAAAATATCGGGTTAAATGGTACATTGAGGGGGATAGAAACACCCATTACTTTCATTTGTGTGCTTCAAACAGAGGGAGGCAGAATAGGATTCAGTCGATCGAGGTTGATGGAGTAAAGGTCACAGACCCTACTCGTATGAAGGATTGTTTCTTTGAGTTTTTTGCCAACATTTATAACCAGAAAAATACTCTTCCGGTGGACAAATTAGAGCTGAGTTTTTCGAAAATTACAGTTGAAAAGAGTAAAGAGCTAGAAGTGAAATTCTCTGAAGAGGAAGTTTGGATGGCCTTATCGGATACAAATAGCTCACGGGCTCCGGGCCCAGATGGGTATAATATGGGCTTTTTTAAGAAGTTTTGGCCTGTTCTCAAGGATCATCTTATTAAGGTATTCGATGACTTTTATTCGGGTAAGGAGTGGGAGCAGGGAGTAAATCATTCTTTCATTTCTTTAATACCGAAGAAGACTTGCCCCATTAGTCTGGATGATTATCGGCCTATCAGTCTTGTAGGTGGCATTTACAAACTGATATCGAAAGTCCTATCCAGAAGACTAAGACCAAATATGGCAGAGGTAGTTAGCAAGGCCCAATTTGCGTTTATCCCTGGGCGGAGTATCTTAGAATGTGTGCTTATTGCTAACGAAGGGATTGATTACATATACAAAATGGGCACGGCTGGAGCAGTGTTTAAAATAGATTTTAAAAGAGCCTATGACTCGGTAGATTGGTCCTTCCTACTGCGGATAATGAAAGAAATGGGTTTTGGGCCGGTCTGGTGCCAATGGATTCTAAGGTGTATCTCGTCAGCTTCTATCTCCGTGTTAGTAAACGGGTCCCCGACTAATAGTTTCAATCTTTCGAGGGGATTGAGACAAGGTTGCTCCTTTTCTCCCCTTTTATTTAATCTAGTTGGTGAGGCGTTACACCTTATGTTGGAGAAAGCTACACGTTCGGGCCTGTTTAGTGGTTTCTCTATTGGGCGGGGGTCGAATGTCTATGAATTATCTCATCTTCAATATGCGGATGATTTAATTATCTTCTGCAATGCTGGCTTAGGGGAAATATTGAATGTTAAACGTGTACTACGGATTTTTGAAATTGCTTCAGGATTACAACTCAATTTTAGTAAAAGTAGGCTGTTTGCGATCAACAAAACTACTGAAACTGTTGGTGAATGGGCTGCTAGGGTGGGCTGCGAAGTGGGGCTTTTTCCATCAGATTATTTGGGCTTGCCTCTAGGGCCCAAAAGAAATTCAGCATCGCTCTGGGAACCTGTGGTGGAAAAATTCCTCAAAGCTCTTTCGGCTTGGAAAGCAAATAGCCTCTCATACAGTGGAAGGTTAGTACTCATCAAATCTGTATTGTCATCGTTACCAATTTATTATATGTCAATGTTTCAAATTCCTCCTGAAATAGTCAAGAAGTTGAATAATATCATGGCCAAGTTTCTCTGGGGTTCTTCGGATGCTCAAAGAAGATTACACTGGGTAAAGTGGAGTGATATATGCCGTCCCTATGATATGGGGGGCCTCAATGTCCGTAATTTGGTGGTTCAGAATAGAGCACTTCTTGGTAAGTGGTTTTGGAATTTTGTTAACAGCACCAACAGTGAATGGAGGAAAATCATATGTTGTAAGTTGAATTTGGGTGAAAGGGTGCTGCTGCCAGTTGATTCGAATAATAGGCTAATGTCATGGGTGTGGAAAGGTATGGCTAAGTCTTTTTTGAATAATGATGAAGCTGGTTTCACTGTCATAGAGCTTATAGACATTCAAGTAGGTGATGGTTCTAGAGTTAGTTTCTGGTCTGACTTGTGGATTGGAGATGCCCCGCTCATGGTTAATTTCCCGAGGATGTATGCACTATCTCAAAATTGCACAGGGACTGTGTCTGAGTTTGGTCATATCTCAGATGGAAGCTGGGTCTGGAATATCCCCTTAAGGAGAGAGCCTTTCGACTGGGAGAAGGGACAATGGAATGAGTTTCTTAAATGTATTAATTCATTCAAGGCTAGTAGTTTCAACCAGGACTGCATTCTGTGGAAAGGAGCAGGGGATGGCGTCTACACTGCTAAGTCCTGTTACGAGGTGTTGATGAGTCAAGGAAGCCGATCGAATTTTTGGAAAAAAATTGTGTGGGTAGGAATGGCCCCTCCAAAGGTTGAATTCTTTATGTGGCAAGCCTCTTTGGATAGGATCCCGGTCCGAAATTCTTTATGTAGTAAAGGGCTTACAAATCTTCCAGATTATAGATGCCCTTTTTGCTTGTTACACCCCGAAACTTCGGTCCATTTATTGCTGCATTGTAAGTTTACATGGAGTATTTGGGCGAAATTTGCGGCCATTTGGAATGTAAGTATTGTAATGCCCAGGGATGTTGCAGCCTTGCTCAGAATCTGGTTCGAGCTGTGTCCAACTAGTAAGGCCAGTTCAATCTGGAGTCTTATTCCTTCGGTGATATGTTGGTCAACTTGGCTCCACATGAATGAGGTTGTATTTCGAGAGAAGAGTGCGAATGGTCTCAACCTGTTCTTTTTGGTTAAATTTAGATTAATCTCATGGTTTAAGGCTAAATTTCCAGCAAGTCAGATAAGCTTCGATGATGCTATGGCTAACCCAGCAATGGTTATCGCGGATGACACGTTGGCTTCCAATCGTAATAAGCCAATAAGCTGGGTGCCTCCTCCACCGGGTTTCATAAAGCTTAATGTGGATGGTGCCATGGTAATGGACAGATCGAAGGGAGGTATTGGGGGATTGGTAAGGAATTCTGATGGTGAGGTAATTACTTCCTTCTCAGAATCAATTGTTGGTGGGCCTCCTGTCTTGGGGGAACTGTTAGCTTTGAAACGTGGTTTGGAGTTGGTGAGGGCGTGTGATGACTGTCAGAAACTTCGCCTGATTGTCGAAAGTGACTGTGCTGCGGTGATGAAGTGGATCGATAACACCTCCACCAGACCAGAGGTTTTCGGCGAAATACTGAGTGAGATCATGGAATTGGGGAATACTCTAGGTTGTATTTTTAGGGTCACCCCAAGAATATGTAATATGGATGCGAACAGGCTTGCTAAAGTAGGAATAGGGTGATTTTTACTCATATGTTATGGTGTTGTTTAGCAAGATGTTGGATATGTAAACTTTGATTATATTAAATAATATAATAATAGGCACTCTTTTCCTCCTTCCGCTTTCATTGATTCTTCGGAATCTCATGAAATGAAGGGGGTTTTTAACGAGGCCAAAATTCTTATAAAAAAAACTATTTTCTTCTCTTGTTCTCTTCCCTTCCTCATAATCTCATGGGTGAGTAGAGATCCAACAAGAGCATCGAGCTTGAGAGTCTTCAAATCTCTAGCTTCAATAATAGCTGTTCTCTTGCCATCCCATGACTCCAGAAGAGAGTACAACAATTTTCTCACTAGTTTGTCTTCGGGGATGATTTCGCCGAACCCCTTCAATCCGTTGACAATGACCGAGAATCGATCAAACATCTTGGAGACGCTTTCATCGGGATCCATCTTGAAGTTCTCATAGCTTTGATTGAGTAGTCTAATATTTGTCTCCTTGACATCACTAGTTCCCTCATATGTTGTCTCGAGAGTGTCCCAAACCTCCTTGGCATTTTCGATTGAAGATACATTGGAGTAGATATCCGGACCAAGTGCACAAAATATCACATGAAGAGCTTTGTCATTCACTTGCATCCTTCTTCTTTCATCATCTGTCATCTCGGCTTTGACCTTTGGGACAAGTCTTTCTCCATCTCTCTTCATGGGAATGTATGGACCTTCTTCAACCATATCCCACACCATGTAGTCGGTAGACTTGATGAAAAGCCTCATCCTATTCTTCCAATATGGGTAGCTGTCCCATTGAAGAATGGTGGCTTAGTGGTGGATTGGGACTCATAGTTGGAGGTGGATGCCATTGCTTGACTAGTTGTTGATCAAACTCTCCTAGAATCGACTCAAGAGGGTTGTAATCCTTCCAATGAGTGTAGCTCTGATACCAATTGTTGAGTTGATCGAACAATTGCAAATGGCCAAGAGGGGGGTGAATTGGCAATTCAAATTTTGGTGGGAAGAAAGAGTGAAATAAAATTAAAACAAGTAGTTATAGTGGTTCAAGTTCTCCAAATGAACTCTACATCCACTACCTTAGTTCCCACTAAGGATTTTCAAACAATTCACTACTTGAATTCTTCCCCTTTTCTTGGATGAGGAGGTAACCTTACAAATTCAATTAAGCTTTCTACCCAAAGCTTAATCCACTCAAATTACAAAGAAAGGTTGTGGTAAACTCAAATAATTCCTCTCAAAGGATAATTGTCTACCCAATTACAATTTCAATCACCCCAAACTCACAATACAAATTGACAATTGACAAACACTAGAGTTGGGTACAAAAAATTGACTTTGAATAGCACAAGGGTTTGGATTTTTGCTTTGATGATGCTTGTGGGTTGAATGGTTGTTGCTGACCTTCAAAGGACTTCAATTTATACCTCCTCTATTAATTCTAGCCGTTTGGGTGGTTGGGAACTTGAATAGAGCCATTGGAACCCTCTCTTACCACCATAAATGCACTTCTGCAGCTACCCGTATCGGTACTCGGGGAGCTGTATCGATACCTATCTCAGAAAAGAAAGAGTCGTTGTGTGCAATAAATAAGGGGTATCCAAACGCACGTAAGTGTATCGGTACAGGGTATCGAAACGGCTAAGACCGTATCGATACCTTTTTCTCAACTTAGCTCACTGTCGATTTCCGTTTCGATACGAGGGTTTACCGTATCGATACGAGTCAACGACCAATTTAAAATTTGGTTACCTAACCAACTGACACCAACGGTCGAAATATTTAAACCGACTTGAGTTTAAAATTCATTAAAACCGTATCGATATGGGTGAAGTCGTATCGGTACGCCATTCAAACTCTTTTAGACTTTTACGAAGGAGCGTATCGATACAGATTGAATCTGTTTCGATACGGTGTTTCGATACGGTTAAGGGCGTATCGAAACGAGTTCCGGCAGTAGCCAACTTTGTAAAAAAGGTATCGATACGGCTGGAAGCGTATCGATACACCTGGACGGTTTTCAATAGTTTGGCCTTGGAACATTTAGAAAATATTTTGAGTTTGAGTTTTTCAAATCAGTTTTAAAGTGTTGGTGATTTAAAACTTATTAAGGGACTTATAAAACAATTTTAAGTTTTTCAAATTGATCCTTAAAGATTTAATTATATCAAAATCAAACATAGGTTTTACAGAATATTTTAATTTTTTATGAGAGTGCTCACATTGCTTATCTTTAAAATTACCAGGGACCCAAAGGATATTTACACCAATTTGTTAATCGATTTTTCATTTCTGTTTGTAAAAGTTCAACTCGAAAAACAAAATTATTTATCCAATTTTATTCAAAAACTAAATAAACGGATTAAATTAATTTGAATTTTAAACAAATTAATTGTCCATTTTTAATATTTTAAAATTTTAATAATTTTTTAAATTCTCAATTTTAGCTTAAATATTAAATAAATTATCGAACTTTCAATTAAAATCAATTATGCCCATGAACTCAACAAAAAATTAATTATACCCTCAAATCCAGTTAAAAAAAGCAATTCAGCCCCTCAACCACAACATCATTACACGTGTACTGCCACGCCAACACAATGGACAACCATGTCAGCACTTTTAACGGTCAAAGGAAAAAATTGCTGCAATTGAATGACTTCGAGGGCAAAATTGCATGAAAAAAATAGGGACAACATTGTTGATTTGGGTTTACTACAAGGGCAAATTTGACCCTTTAGCCATCTATTTTTATATTGAGATATCTTGAATGAGTTTACCAAAATTTCCCATTACCAATTTGGTTATATATTTTGAAGTATATTTCTAGTTCGATTTTGAAAAACATAGTATGATTAATATGTTCAATTAACCCGAATCATATTTTATCGATTCAATTGATAAGAGATTTTAAGGAAAAACAATATTGAATTGGTTATATTAAGGGTAAACTACTGCAGGGGTCACTTACGTTTAACGTGTGTACAGAGTTAGTCACCACTTTTGAAAAGTGCATATTAGTAGTCCTTCACGTTTTCGATGTGTAAATAGTTGGTCACTCTGACGTTATACTCCGTTAGTCCCCTAACGGATTGCTGATGTGGCTGACTTAATTAAATTCAATATCCGCGTGTAATCCCACGTGGATAATAACGTGAAACTTTGCTACTTAAAGCACTAATATTATAGAATCCCTCAATTTGTTGAACCCTAAAAATTTTTCTCTGTAAAATTAGAAGAAGAAGAAGAAGAAGAAGAAGAAGAAGAAGAAGAAGAAGAAGAAGAAGAAGAAGAAGAAGAATGGAAGTTAATTAATAAGCACTATTACTGACAGAATCCCCACATTGCTGATCCTGATATCTGGAAGACCTTTGCTTATAGAGCCATGGCTTTTGGAAAAAAATGGATGCTATGATTGATGCCTGGTTACCAGGAACTGAAGGAAGGGGAATAACCGATGTAGTTTTTGGAGACTATGAATTTGAGGGGCGATTGCCAATGACATGGTTTAGGACAACCAAACAGCTACCCATCAACAATGGAGACAATTCATGTGATCCTTTGTTTCCCCTTGGCTTTGGATTGACATGCAGCAAGGAGAAAACTACAGAGCAAATGATTTTCATGGCCCAGGTCAGCAGTGCCAATGCTCTCTTCTTTTTTAATAATCAAGGCATAGACATATGGTCCCTTGGTGAATTTCATCATTTGGTTTTTCCTTTTTTGGACTGTCTTTGTCTCTTTGAAAGTCTTGCCCCATGTATGAATTCAACCAAATTGTTGTGGCACTTCAATCTCTCACAGTTTCCCATGTCACAATTATGTTAGTCATCATGTCTAGGGGCCTGTCTCTCTTTTTTCTTGATAGTGATTTATGGTGTTTTCACTAGCATAAATCAAGCTTGATATCTTAACATGCATGGATGTATTTCTAATGACTAATGTTCTGAATGGCATATATATGTCCTTTCTGCTTTATCATTTTCTATTGTCCTAAAGATACCCTCAAAACACATTGTTGTGTTCTAATTTGTTTCCCTGGGAACATATATGCAGTCTTTGTAACATTTTGATTGCATCAATTATTGCATACTTTTTCTTCTTCGAAATGTGTCGAAAGACCCTAAAATTAGATCAATTTCGAATCTTTTTTAAGCCATTGAAGAATTTCATAGAAAATAACCTCTTCCCCAAAATTAGATCAATTTCGAAAGACCCCATATACTTTTTTAAGCCATGAAGTGAACCCAAAATAATTCTTCTTCTTCTTCTTCTAATTTTACAGAGAAAATTTTTTAGGGTTCAACAAATTGGGGGATTCTATAATATTAGTGCTTTAAGTAGCAAAGTTCCACGTTATTATCCACGTGGGATTACACGTGGATATTGAATTTAATTAAGTCAGCCACATCAGCAATCCGTTAGGGGACTAACGGAGTATAACGTCGGAGTGACCAACTATTTACACATCGAAAACATGAAGGACTACTAATATGCACTTTTCAAAAGTGGTGACTAACTCTGTACACACGTTAAACGTAAGTGACCCCTGCAGTAGTTTACCCTTATATTAATATGTTAAACTAACAACATTGGGGTTTTCATATTATTTTATAGTTACATGTGTGAACGTGGATCGAATACGTGGGCTTCAAATCTTCAGTCGCTCTCCCAATTGAGCTATTCCCGCATATTTATCAATGGGCAAATTTAATGTATATATATTTAATAATTGGTTTCTAATGTGATTTTATTTAATTTTATCAAGCCTTTTGTTCGATTTTGAAAAACATATAATATTAATATGTAGTATTTTGATTTTGTTAGAATAAAAAAAATAAAACTGAACAATCGAACTAATTTGAATCAATTTTTTATATTGAGATTTCTAGAATGATTTTATCAAAAATTTTCATTATCAATTTGGTTATATATTTAGCCGTATAGGTCTAATTCAATTTTGGGGAAAAAGTATGATTAATATGTTCAATTAACCTGAATCATATTTTATCGATACAATTAATAATGTATTTTTTTAGGAAAAAAATATTGGATTGGTTATCTTAATATGTTAAACTAGCCGTTGAGGGAAGTTTATATATTAGTTTATAATTAAATGCAATGATTGTGGATCAAACACATGACCTTCTGATCTTTAATCTTATGCACTACTAATTGAGCTATCACCACAAATTTTTCAATGGGAAAGTTTAATGTATATATTTAGTAATTGATTTATAACGTGACTTTATTTAGGTCATGTTTGACAATTAGCAGATAGTTGATAGCTGATAGCAGATTACATTAGCTGATAGCTAATTTGACTAGCAAATTGTATTAGCTAATTGTATAAAAGTCTTTGGTAAAATTAACTGATAGCTGATAGCTGTTTGAATATTTAAACAAACAAAATGACATGATTATAATAGATGCTTGTTTGAATAGTTTATTAGTTATTATATTTTGTATCAATTGCCGTTCAAAAAATATTTTGTATTTATTAATATTAATTAGATTATGAAAAATAATTTTTTAATATAACAATTATTTATATAATTATTTTTAATACAATTTAATTAATTATTAAATTTAAATAAAAATATAAATGTGTGAGAATAAAAAGCAAAAAAACAAAAAGTATTACATTACAAATGTCAAAATATAAATACGTGAGGCTGAAAAATTAAAATAAAAAATGTTAAATTTAAGTTATTTGGAGATATTTGATAACTGTTAAGGGTAAAATAGTCTTTATAACTATTATGTCAAACTGCTAATTTCAAAAACTCCTATTAGCAGCTTTTTTTAAAATTAGAAGTTTTACCTGAATCCGATATTCACCAAACATTCAAATTAGCGGATTTAACCGGTCAAACATCTAATATTAGCTTAAACCGCTATTTACTAAACAATGCCTTAATTTTATTGAACATTTAGTTTGATTTTGAATAAAATAAGGTTAATATATAGTATTTTGATTTTGTTAGAATAATGAAAAAAATAAAACTAAATAATAGAACTAATGTGAATCAATTAATTTTTTATAATGATATTTTTAGAATAATTTTACCAAAATTTCTCATTTGCAATTTGATTATATATATATTACTACAAGTCTAGTTAGATTTTGAAAAAAAAATAGTGTGATTAATATGTTCAATTTTTTTGATCAGCCGTATGATTTTATTCCGAATCATTTTTTATCGATGCAATTAATAATGATTTTTTAGTAAAAAAAAATATTGGACCCGTTTTGGTAATATGTTGAACTAATTAACAGTTCAATGTAGTTTATATATTATATTATAATTAAATGCAGTGTACGTGGATCGAACACATGACCTTCAGATCTTTAATCTTATGCTCTCCCAACTTAGTTATCCCCGCATATTTATTAAAGGGAAAATTTAATGTATATATTTAGTAATTGGTTTCGAACATGTTTTTCTTTTAAATTTTATCGATCATTTAATTTGATTTTGAATAAAATAAAGTTAATATGTAATATTTTGATTTTGTTAAAATAATGAAAAAAACTGAATAACTGCAAAACAACCCATTCACCCTATTGTGCTTTAAAGTATTTATTTTGACTAAAAATATAGTGATAATAATGGAAAACCTAGTTTCCCCCATCCTTGACTTTTCCTCAACCACTTTTGACGGCCGGCCCCCGAAACCTCCTGTTCCCTTAGCCGGCCTGCCGGAACCGCCGGGGTCAGCCTCAAGTGCTTCTATTATGAGTTCTATGATCCCTCAAGCCCCAGGGATTGGTGATCCGCCGGCTACAAAGAGGGCGAATGAGGCAACCTCTGTGCAACCGTCAATGGAGGCATGTGTTGTTTCCCTGCCAGAGATCACGTCAAGTGCCGATTGTGACATTGAGATGCTTCCGCGAATGGAGGGTGGTCTCGTGGATAGGGATGCTGATCACCCTGGGACTGTTTCCCCTTCGCCTACAGCAGACAATGCAAAGCAGTCATATGCGGCTGCTGTGTTTGGTAAGAACGTGGCTGGAAACACTGTTGCAGCAGGCTGGGATGAGGATAATATTACTCTGGCCGAGGAAGATGTTCAGATTACTAGGGATGGCTCCTTTCCGACAATCCGTTTTTCGAACCGTGCACAAGAATTACTGGACTTCTCAATGCAGAAGACTGTCATCATTCGACTGCTAGGCCGATCAATTGGTTACCAAGCTTTGTTGAATCGGATCCGTTCGTTGTGGCGACCCCAGGGTGCTTTTCAAGTGGTCGACTTGAAAATGACTATTTCCTTGTCAAGTTTGCGCCCGATGAGGACTATGCTCATGTTTTAGCGGATGGTCTGTGGGTTGTGTATGGATGTTATTTGACAGTTCAGCCGTGGCGTCGTTCTTTCTTGACATTGGAATTGTACCATTCTCAAGTTATAGTCTGGGCACGGCTTCCGGGTTTGCCTTACCGTTACTATACAAAAGCTTTCTTTAGGCGTATCGCTTCGACTATTGGCAAGGTGATTAGAGTCGATTACAACACGGAAGCAAGAGAATGGGGTAACTTTGCTAGGCTTGCAGTTCTTGTTGATCTTAATAAACCCCTTCTTCTGTGCATTGGCATTGATGATTTCGTGCAACAAATTGAATATGAGAGTCTTCAAAATGTCTGTTTTAGCTGTGGTATATATGGTCATTCGGATTTTGCGTGCGCTAGAGGTAAGGATGTTGTGCCGCAACAACCTGTTCAAAAAGAATCGGTTTCAAGTGGTTTCACGCCGGAGAATCTTTATGGCCCATGGATGCTGGCCGAAACGAGGCGTCGAAAGCCGCGGAAAGGTTCTGATATCTCTACAGGCAAGGCTGCGGAAAAGGGGTCTTATGGTTCACGTTATAATGTTTTATGGGAAGAGGGTGCTACCGTTAATTCTGAAGCTAATGAACAGGAAGGTGTTGCATTTAACAAGTCTGCGGATAGGGAAAACATTGTTACTTCTCCTCCGTCTAGTCCGAGTGTTGTTGAGCGACCTTTGGAGCCACGTCAGAAGGTAGTTCTTTCGCCTAACCAACAAAGTGCGGACACGGATTCCCCGGTCACCGTTACTCCTTTGAAGGAGGGACAGTCCCCGGTGACAACCTTACACAAGACAGCCATTCCTTCTGGCTCTCACTCGGCTATTATGATAAGGGAGGAAGGCGAGAAAGCTATCGGAACTCATTTGGGTCAGTGCAAGCCTGTTGTGGGAAGTAGTTCAAAAGGACAAGGACATGTTTTAAGGAAGGGTCTTCGGGTGAAGAAACAATCGGTGTACAAAGCTCCTTCTCGTGCAGTCTTGAGCGATTGGATTCAATCGTCCATGGGTGGTGCTGTTTCTCAGGGTGTAGCGAGTGATTTGGACCCCGGAGAAGTGAACTCGATGAATGATATCGGATCACCTTTGCATGCTGCCCTGGATCGTTCTTCGCATGTTTGGAATGGTGCGAAATCACCAGTTGTTGATAAAGAAAATCAGGTGCCATCTCTCTAGTCTTTGGGTTTTCTTTCCATCCTTTTATCATGTTTAATATCTTCTTTTGGAATTGTTAGGGAGCTGCTAGCCCCGAGTTTCGCCGTTATTTTATAGATTTTATGAAGTCTTATAAGCCGCAGTTAGTTTCTTTGTTTGAGCCTCGTATTAGTGGCCGTATGGCGGATCATGTTATTCATCGGCTTGGATTCCCAAACTCCTATAGAGTTGAGGCGCATGGTTTTAGTGGAGGTGTTTGGGTTCTCTGGTCGGATGCTGTTGATGTTGATATTGTCAATATTTCTAACCAATTTGTGCATGGGAGGGTGAAGGAACGTCACTCTTCTTCCTGGTTGCGGTTTACTTCTGTGTATGCTAGCCCGACTGCGAGTAAGCGCAAATATCTTTGGGATGCTCTTCTTCATTTGATTCCGCATAATGTTGATCCGTGGATTCTGTGAGGTGATTTCAACTCTATTGTCCATTCGGACGAGCGTAGGGGTAGGTCTCTCTCTTCTTCAGGTATCAACAATCTTTTTGGGGATTTCATTTTTGATGCAGGCCTTGTGGATGTTCCGTTTGTGGGGTCCCAGTTCACCTGGAACCAGGGTGATCTGTTCCAGCGTCTTGACCGTTGTTTGGTTAATATGCAGTGGTACGATCTTTTTCCCAATACCCGCGTGATACATTTAGACAGGCTTGGATCTGATCACTGTCCGCTCCTTGGGAAATGTCAGCCTGAGAGAACTACTAATGGTCCACGTCCCTTTCGCTTCTTGGCTGCGTGGTTAGACCATCCGGACTTTGAGCGGGTGGTGTCGGATGATTGGTGTTGTAATGGAGAGATCTCTGAGAACCTGAGTAATCTTCACTCTCGTCTTGGGGAGTGGAACTCAACCACTTTTGGTAACATTTGTGCTAAGAAGCGCAGGATTTTGCGTCGCCTTCGTGGTATTGAAAAGGCTCTCCAATTCCGTCGTACGAATTTTTTGCTTCAGCTTGATCGTACGCTTCGTATAGAGCTTGAGTCCATTTTATCGCAGGAGGAGGTGTTATGGGTGCAGAAATCTCGCTGTTAGTGGATGATTGATGGGGACCGTAATACTAAATTCTACCATGCATATGCAATGAATAGATGTCAAATGAACTCCGTCTCTTCCCTCCTTGATGAGAATGGTATTAGAATTTCTGATGACCTTACTTTGAAAGCCATGGCCGTTGACTACTACCGCTCGTTATTTACTTCTGATTTGGATGTAAGTGCTTCAAGCACTGTTCTTAATTGTTTCCCTATTTTTCCGAGTAGGGAGTTGCAGGGTTTGTCTGTACCTGTATCTGATGATGAAATTCGGGAAGCCGTCTTTTCAATTGGGTCCCTCAAAGCACCGGGTGCTGATGGTTTTCACGCTATCTTTTATCAGCGGAACTGGAGTATTGTGGGTCCTAGTGTGTGCCATTTTGTTAAGGAGGTTTTTGATGGTAGAGACTTTGACGAGTGCCTGAATACGACATTATTGGTTCTCATTCCGAAGGTACCAAATTCTGACTACATCTCTCAATTTCGACCTATTAGCCTCTGTTCGGTCCTTTACAAGATTATCACTAAAATTATTGTTAAACGGCTGAAACCCTTGCTGCCGAAGTGGATATCTGGAAACCAGACTAGCTTTGTTCTGAATAGATCTATTTCGGATAACATTATTATCGCTCAATAGGTTGTCCATTCTATGCGCAAGAAAGCAGGGAAGAAGGGTTGGATGGCTATAAAAGTGGACCTTGAAAAGGCCTACGATAGGCTTGAATGGAATTTTATCCGAGAAACTTTGGAGATGATAGGTATCCCATCTGAACTACGTCAGCTTATTATGAGATGTATTACCTCTATGTCAATGCAGGTTTTGTGGAATGGGTCTGCTTCTTCGGCCTTCAGGCCTAGTCGAGGCATTAGGCAGGGTGACCCAATCTCGCCGTATCTGTTTGTTCTGTGCATGGAGCGACTTGCTCATGAGATTCAGGGTGCAGTTGATGAGGCTACCTGGAAGCCGATCCATCTCTCTAGAGCAGTTATCTTGCATTGGTTCCATTATACATCGCTTTTGCTTGGCCTCGGGTCATAAGGCCAGTGCTGCGAAGACTACTATTTGCTCTATAAGAATGTGCCAGCGGATCTTCGCCAGTACATCAATAGGGGTTTCGGTTTTAGTGAGGTCAACGAGCTTGGGCGTTACCTGGGCGTTCCTTTGCTACATAGGCGGGTTACCTTGAATTCATATCAGTATTTGGTTCAGAGGGCCAGGGATAGACTTTCTGGTTGGAAGACTAAACTCCTGAATATTGCTGGGCGTATAACTCTCGCAAAATTTGTTCTCCAGGCTATTCCTTCTTATGCGATGCAAACTACTCTCTTACCTAAAGGTACTTGTGCTTCTCTTGAAAAGCTTATCAGAAGTTTCATCTGGGGTAAATCTAATGGGACGACTATTCATCTTGTTAAATGGAATGATCTCTGCCTTCCTACGGATAATGGGGGCCTTGGTTTCAAGCATTTGGAGGCTCAAAATGAGGCTTTTCTGATGAAGGTTGGATTTGGTTTGCTTACTAGACGCGAGGAGTTGTGGGTTTGTGTCCTTCGGCACAAGTATAAATGTGTTAATGTGATCCCTTCTTCAATTAACCAACCAAATTCTTCAAGGCTATGGAAGGGTCTTTGTTTGATTTGGAACGATCTTACAAGCAATATTGTGTGGAATATAGAAAACGGAGCTTCGGTTGATTTTTGGCGCGATCCGTGGCTTTCCGATGTTGGTCCTTTAATTAATTATCACTCTAATGCAAGTTCGTTAGGCTTATTTTTTGTCCTGTATCGTCAATGGTGTTGCCATCAGGGGAGTGGGCATTGAACTCCTTCCAAGCTTGGCTTCCGTTACCTATTCTACTACGTATCGCTGGGATTAAGGCTCCGGTTTCGGATCATCAAGCTGACTCGGTGGGCTGGCTTCCTACTAATGATCGTCGCTTTACTGTTGGTTCCGCTTATCGAACTCGTGTGGGTGTTTTACCTTCTTTAATTGACCCTATTTGGAAAGTTATTTCGAGTTATAAGGGCTTGCATAGGATTCACATTTTCATGTGGCTCCTTGCACACAATCGTATCCTCACCAATGAGGAGCGATTTCGGCGACACATTTCCAGTGACTCTCGGTGTAGCGTGTGCAATGCGCAAGTGGAGAGCGCTGACCACCTTTTCCGGCATTGCATTGTGGCGAGAGGGGCTTGGGCTAGTCTTGTTCGGTAGGACAAGTTGAATGACTTCCTAAGTACCGATTTTCAAAGTTGGTTGCTCACCAACCTTTCTTCTTCGGTGTACGCTGGTATGATGAATGAGAAGTGGAGTTATTTATTTGGAGCGATCTTGTGGGTGGTTTGGTTACATCGAAACTCCATGGTGTTTGACCCGGAGTACGTTTGTTGAGTGTGTAAAAGTTCTATTATTTACACCCTTTTTAACCCATATTTCTGCTGCATTCAAGCATCATTACATCGCATTTAGGTTAGTTTACAGCAAAACATCACAAATATATTAAAGGCACGGATTCTACTAAAAGATGGCTTATTTTGCAGGTTGCTGCCATAGTAGACGGAGAAGGCGGGCGCATGGCAGAGAAGCAGGAAAGCTGAACTGGACAAGCAGACGATAAGGACGATGCTGCCATGGATCTGCCGTGACAGCAGAGGACGACAACAAGTTAGTGGAGGAAAAGCAAAGTGGACCTCGATAGATAGAGAAAATTATGCTCGTCTCTCGTGTGAAAACCATATATTTTTCCAAGCCCCGGATCAAAAGATATGTCAAGCCAAAGCTCAAGGAGAGGAAATCCCAAGAAACAAGGAGGGCGGCTGAAAAGTAGGATCCTTGGAGATTAAGTCTTTATTAGAATCTTACTTTTAATTAAAGTTGTAATCCTTGTTATCTTAGAATACTTGAGCCCAAAGCTTATATAAGGGCATAGATTTTAACCTAGGAGAGAATATACCCCATAACCGATAACCAAACCCCTCCGCCGTTTACCCGCCGTCGATATGTTCTAAAAACCCCCTAGGGCCACGGGTTGATTTGTAAAGTAGTTGCAAGGGTTGTTTTGTTTTAGGATTTTCCAAGTTCAATAAAATAAACTTCAAGTTCTCTTATTTTGGTTATTAATATCTTGCAAGAGCATCGGGAGAGCATTGTGAGGTTATTCATTTACTTAGCATCGGGAGAGTTAAGTATACGAAAGAAATAAGAGCTAGTTCTCTAGTTTATAGTTGAACTATCTTGTGCCTAGGGATATGGCAAGGTTAAGTGGCTAAAGAAGAATTCATACACATCGGTGTTCATCCTTCGATTCACGCCGAGAGGTATCATAAAGACGTGATCATCGACAGACTTGGACCTAGGGATAGGCCAAGGCAATTCTGGGATTCTTGCCAAACTTGGAGTATTGAGTTGGTGTGTCTGCTGCCGCGACGACCAACAGATAGTTGCCGCGATAGGTGCTGCCGCGACAGGCACGACGACAGAACTGGGGTTCCTAAGCATTGCAATACCTGCACTACTGAGCAATTCAATACCAGCCCATTCTCTCTATCTTGATATCTCAATTCTTTTATTTGCGATTTTCCTTATTATTTTCGTGACAATTCTCTTAAATATTTTCTTTACTTCGTGTAGTGAAATAAGGTGAAGCTATTAGCCCAATCCCTGTGGAGACGATATCCGATACTTTGTATCACTTTACTACTTGCGTCGTGTACACTTGCACTACAATTGCGATAGACTCTTTTACACGCAACAAGTTTTTGGCGCCGTTGCCGGGGATTGGCAACATAACTACACCTTTCTTTTATTGCACTTTTCGTTTTTTGTTTTCTTTTAATTTTTCTTTTTCTATTTTTTGTTAGTACTTTCAACTCTTGCTTTTCACGAGGTTTTCTTGTTTATGCGCAGATCTAAAAGAGATGAAGATCCTGAGTATCCATTAGATCCAGAAATTGAACGTTCATTCAATCTCAAGAAACAACTTCGCCACCTTTTAGCCAGGAACGAGTACCTTGAGGAACAACTAGAGAAGATGGCCCGTAACCCACCTGCTGGTGATGGTGTATCGCCTGTCGGCGACCCGCCTGCAGCAGCCGGACGACGGTCCTGCCGTGACTACATGCTGAACGATCATGTAGAGTTGGAGACCACGCTGCCGGATATTGATGTTGATAACTTCGAGCTTAAACCTGTCATGTTTAGTATGATCAACAATGCCGGGCAGTTTAGTGGTGTTGTGACAGAGGATGCTAGGGAGCATCTCAAAATGTTCCAGGAGATCTGTGGTTCGTTTAGACTGCCAGGAGTTAATCCGGAGATACTGAGGCTTCGGTTATTTCCCCATTCATTGAGGGACAGAGCTAAAACTTGGTGGAATAAACTTACGCCGGGTTCAATCGTAACTTGGGCAGATTTATCTCGTGAATTCTTATCTCGTTTTAATCCTTCGCATTTATCTGAGCAATTACGTAATGAAATTGCTACTTTTCAACAGGAAGATGACGAGCCGATGCACGAGGCCTGAGACAGATTTACTACTCTTCTTCGAAACTGCCCAATGCATGGATTCCCTGTCTGGAATCAGGTAACTAAGTTCTATAATGCTGCCAACTTACAAACTCGTATTCGAATTGATTCTGCAGCAAATGGACTATTATTGGATAAAGATCCGGACGAGGCATTGCAAGTTTTGAAAAATCTGGCTAAGAATGAGGAGCAGTTTCCGACTGCAAGAAGAGGGGGTAAACGGGTACTTGCTGTCAAGGATTATGAGGCCGACAACACTATGAAATCACAGGTAGCATTCCTTACTAAAGCAATGAAAAGGTTATTGAATGATGATGGATTACAAGGATTTGCTGTTGAGGAAGTATGCGATATCTGTGAGGGAAACCATAGTCGGGACGAATGCCCAATACAAGTAGAAGAAGGAAAATATGTTGGAAATTACAAGCCAAATTACAATTCCAACAATTATAATCCCAATTGGAGGAAGGATCCCAAATTTTCCTGGAGTAACCCTAACAATGCCCTGAATCCGCAAGCACACAATCAGAATCAGGGAGGACCTAGATTGCTGACGCGACAGCAACTGCCGCCGCAGCAGCAACCGGCTGCCACGAGCAGTATATTGGAACAGACTCTGGCCACCTTTATGTCTCAGACAGGTACTTATATAGAAAATATGAATCAGTTTGTCAAGAAAACTGAGAATTTCATGGATAAAACCGAGATGAGGATGACAAATCATGAAGCTACTTTGAAATCTCTCGAGACACAAATGGGTCAGGTTTCCTAACATATTAAGCCGAGGCAGAATGGAGGATTCCCTAGCAATACTGAAAATGCTAGGAAGCCCACACATGAGCAGTGTAAGGCAATTACTACTAGGAGTGGGAAGAAACTACCAGGGCCGGAAAAAGAAGCTGAAACAGTAAAGGAACCTGCCTTGGATAAACCTGCCGAGGAAGCTGCCCCGACAGGTGATAAACAGACTGCTGCCGATGAGCCTGTCACGACAGCAGAAGCGACATAGGAGAAAATTGATGAACCCAAACCTCCTCAGATTCGTATGCAGTGGGAAGGACGTATTGTTGACTATCGTCCCCCACCACCTTTTCCTCAACGGATATAGCAAGCTAAGCAAGAATCTCAACTTAAAAAGATTTATGATATTTTTAAGCAGGTTCATATTAATATTCCGCTGTTAGATGCCATTAGAGAGATGCCCGGTTATGCTAAATTTCTCAAGGATGTTATGTCGAAAAAATCTAAACTTGGGGAGTTTGAAACGGTAAAGATGACAGAAGGTTGCATGAGTATTTTTCACCGGCAGCCACCCCAGAAAAAGAAGGATCCGGGGAGCTTCATCATACCTTGCGTAATCGGAAATAAATTTGTGGGTAAGGTACTTTGTGATCTTGGTGCTAGTGTTAATTTAATGCCAAAGTCTGTTTTTCAGAAATTAGGTATTGGAAAGGCGCGGCCCACGACAGTAACTCTGCAGCTGGTAGACCGCTCTTACGTTCATCCAGAGGGAAAAATTGAAGATATTCTGGTAAGAGTGGATAAGTTTATTTTTCCTGCTGACTTTCTTGTTTTAGATTGTGAGGCAGACGAAAACGCACCAGTCATCCTTGGGCGACCCTTCTTAGCCACGGGAAGATCACTGATTGATGTGGAGAAAGGAGAACTCACCATGCGAGTGAACGATCAAGAGATCAAGTTGAATGTTCTCCAAGCGATGAAACATGCTGATGTGGACGAGGAATGCAAGGCTATCATTGAAGTGACCCTTGATCAACCATGCATCAGGTCGGGCTGTCACAATATAAAATTTGGTCACTGCCGCGGCAGCCACCTACAGGACTGTCACGACAGCACTGACGACAGTACCGACAACATCAACTCCTCTGAATCTGATACATCTGATACTGAAGATCAGGAGGAGGTAAACTGGTTAGGCAATCGTCCAGGTAAGTTATTCGAACCTTTGAATTATACTTCGGATAACCATTTAATCCAAAAGCCATCTACTGTTGAACCACCTACCTTAGAATTGAAGCCCCTGCCAGGGCAGTTAAAATATGCTTACCTTGGTTCAAATGATACGTTGCCCGTAATCATCTCTTCTAAGCTGCCGCAGGAACAGGAACGACAGCTAATCGGCATGCTAAGGCAGCACAAGAAGGCGATTGGATGGACGATTGCTGATATACAAGGCATTAGTCCGGCGTTATGTATGCACAAAATCCTTCTAGAGGAAGATCATAAGCCAACTATTGATGCCCAAAGGCGGCTAAACCATGCTATGAAAGAGGTGGTGCGTAAAGAGATAATCAAGTGGTTAGATGCTGGCATTATTTACGCCATCTCCGACAGCAAATGGGTGAGCCCGGTGCAATGCGTTCCTAAGAAAGGAGGAATGACCGTGATAACCAATGAGAACAATGAGTTAATCCCAACCAGGAATGTGACCGGTTGGAGAGTTTGTATGGATTATCAGAAGCTTAACAAAGCTACCCGAAAAGACCATTTTCCTTTACCCTTTATTGATCAAATGCTTGATAGATTAGCGGGTAAACCTTACTATTGTTTTCTTGATGGTTACTCAGGTTACAATCAAATTGCTATTGCACCGGAGG
The DNA here is from genome assembly GCA_958450335.1 of Hibiscus tridactylites. Classification (NCBI taxonomy): domain Eukaryota; kingdom Viridiplantae; phylum Streptophyta; class Magnoliopsida; order Malvales; family Malvaceae; genus Hibiscus; species Hibiscus tridactylites. Next base: position 8,918,969 of record OY288269.1, read on the forward strand.
ATCAAGAAAAGACGACTTTCACATGCCCCTACGGAACATACGCTTTTAGGAGAATGCCATTCGGATTATGTAATGCACCCGCCACCTTCCAAAGGTGCATGATGGCCATATTCTCCGACATGGTAGAGGACTTCCTGGAAATTTTTATGGATGATTTTTCCGTCTTTGGGGACGATTTTGAGAGCTGCCTCGACAATCTACAAAAGGTACTTGAAAGATGTGAAAAAGCTAATCTTGTTTTGAATTGGGAAAAATGCCACTTTATGGTGGATGAAGGGATAGTCCTTGGCCATAAGATTAGCTGCCGTGGGATAGAAGTCGACAGGGCTAAAATAGAAGTGATTGAGAAGCTGCCGCCGCCGACCACAGTCAAGGGCATTAGAAGTTTTTTAGGGCATGCTGGTTTTTATCGGAGATTCATTGCAAATTTCTCAAAAATCACTAAGCCCCTATGCCATCTCTTAGAGCAGAACCGACCCTTTGACTTTAATGAAGAATGTACTGAAGCATTCAAGGTTCTGAAGGAAAAACTGGTAACAGCCCCCATAGTACAGCCACCAGACTGGACACAACCTTTTGAAATTATGTGTGATGCTAGTGACTATGCTGTCGGGGCAGCACTTGGGCAGCGCAGAGATAAGCTGTTTCATGTCATATATTATGCCAGCAAGACATTGAATGACGCCTAAGTAAACTACACCACCACAAAAAAGGAGTTATTAGCTGTGGTGTTCTCCATCGACAAGTTTCGTTCTTACATACTTGGGACGAAGGTGATAGTGCACACAAACCATTCTGCCCTGAAGTATTTGTTCGCAAAGAAGGATGCAAAGCCTAGATTGATACGGTGGATCTTGCTATTACAAGAATTCGACCTTGAGATCAAAGACAAAAAAGGGACAGAAAATCAGGTGGCAGATCACTTGTCGAGGTTGGAGAAGGGACAGAGTCTACCAATCGACGAGACAAATATACTGGAGACCTTCTCAGACGAGCAGCTCTTTGCTGCCGCAATTGCTGCCGCAACAGTCATGGCGGCAGGTAAGTCTTCTGAATTCCCCTGGTATGCTGATTTCGTTAATTTTATAGTTAGCGGAGTACTTCCTTCTGATCTTAATTATCAAGCCAGGAAGAGGTTCCAAAATGATGTTAAGCATTATTATTGGGACGAACCTCTTCTTTTCAAACTATGTGCAGATCAGGTAATAAGGAGGTGTATACCACAAGAAGAACAAGAAGACATTCTCCATCACTGCTATGCTTCACAATATGGAGGTCACTTAGGAGGTAACAAAACTGCTGCCAAGGTGCTGCAGTCAGGGTTCTACTGGCCGACACTGTATAAAGATGCACAGGACTTTTACAAGAACTGTGACAGGTGCCAGCAGACAGGTAACATCTCGAGGAGAAACGAGATGCCACTGCAGAACATTCTAGAAGTCGAGATCTTCGACGTTTGGGGGATTGATTTTATGGGACCTTTTCCATCTTCATGTGGAAATTTATACATCCTCCTAGCAGTGGATTATGTCTCTAAGTAGGTTGAAGCCATCGCTACTCAAAAGAATGATGCCAAGACAGTCCAAAAGTTTTTGCACAAAAACATTTTTTCTAGATTTGGCATTCCTAAGGCGATTATCAGTGGTGAAGGGAGACATTTTGATAATAGGGTTATTGCTGCCGCCTTGAGAAAATATGGTGTCAAGCACAAGATCGCGACAACATACCACCCACAGACCAATGGACAAGCTGAGATATCTAATAGGGAAGTTAAGAATATTCTTGAGAAGATGGTTAAGCCAACTAGGAAAGATTGGTCTTTACTCCTTAATGATGCATTATGGGCATATATGACAGCTTTTAAGACTCCATTGGGCATGTCTCCATACCGACTGATTTACGGAAAAACCTGTCACTTGCCTGTCGAGATAGAGCACAAAGCATATTGGGCAATCAAGGCAGTGAATATGGACTTGGACAAGGCAGGCCAGAAAAGACTATTAGATCTGAACAAGATTGAAGAAATACGGACAATGGCCTACGACAATGCAAGAATCTACAAGGAGAAAACAAAGAAGTGGCATGACAGGAAGTTGCTGCCACGACAGTTCTGCCCAGGGCAGCTTGTGTTGTTGTTTAATTCTAGACTTAAACTCTTCCCAGGAAAGCTAAAATCTAGATGGTCTGGCCCGTTCCAAGTTGTACAAGTTTTTTCCCATGGTGCCATCACAATCCGATCATTAAAAGACGGGCACCAATTCAAAGTCAATGGACAGCGCCTTAAGCATTATCAGGGGACTGAAGCCCCAGGAATACAGAAAGTGGTTACTTTAGGAGATGCCCCACAAGGCATCCCTAACTTAACCTAAATTTTATTTTATTTATTTTTATCAATTACTATTTATTAGGAAATTAGGTTTATTTTATTTGAATAATGTTTTTATAATTTCTGTTTTTAGCAAATAAAGGAGTCAAGAAGAAAAGAAGAAGTGACCCAAGCCCACCATCCATCCATCAGCCCGACAGAGCCCATTTATTGAAGCCTGTTGTTCCAGCTGCCGCCGCAGACACGGATAAGACAGGCTGTCAACAGACTGACACGGCAGACGCAGAAGCGTGTGACAGACGCATAAATGCGTGTCAGACGCGTCAGACACGCCAAAACTCAATAGCCGCCCCGTTATTCACGCCTGCCGTTACAGCATTAAACGGGCAGCAACCCTTCCCCTATAAAACCCCGTTTCATTTTCATTTTCATCACTTCTGCTTTCTCTTACTTGAACTCTCCTATCGTTTTTTCTTTGTTTTCTTTACTTTCAAAACCCTTGCAACTAACATGTCTTCCAGACAGACCCGCCGCAGTGCTGCTTCAGCCTCTTCATCAGCAGCACCCGTACCGTCGCCATTCGCCACCAAGGACTTATGGGAAGAAAGAGGTTTCATTTAGATCCGAAAGGCACCGAACATGGGGCTCCGACCATTCATCGCGAGGGCAATAAGGGCTCAACTATGGGAGCAGTTCGCAGAATAACCAACAGAATTGAATGACACGTTGGTGAGGGAGTTCTATGCTGCCATCGGCAGCAGGACGGCGACATCAGTCACTGTCCGAGGGACAGAGGTACCATTCACAGCCGATAGCATCAACCATATGTATGGCCTCTATTTTGGTCCCAACGACGATGCCTATCAGCAGTTTTTAGACACCCTCGACTCTGCCGCCTACGGTGCTGTCATGGCAGAGGTGACAGAGGAAGGGACGAAGTGGAATACGAGCAAGAAGAACCCCAACTCTGTAAAAAGGGGGCAGCTGCTTCCAGAAGCCAAGCTATGGAACGCTTTCATCAAGAAGCGCATCCTGCCGTCCTCCCATCACACGACGGTGGACCAGCAGAGGCTGGCCCTCATCCATTCGATCATGCACGACCGGGCTATCAACGTGGGCCGTTATATGAGGGAAAGCGTCTTGGATTGCACCAATCGATCAACCGCCCGCCTCTGCCTACCATTCATGATCACATCTCTCTGCCGCTGCGCTGCTGTACCAGAAGCCACCACCGATAAACTGGTCAGAGGAAGGGGCTGGACCGATAACAACATTACCAGCCTCATGGAGCTGATAGTTGCAACACCCCTCTCCTCCTTCAACCCGGCTGCCTCCCCATCCGAATCCTCCGAGGAACCTGCTCTAGAACCTGCCCCTGAACTTGCCACAACAGCCACTCCGATAAACCAATATGCCCAGATCCTTGCTGCTATACAGCGGGTGGAAGACAGACAGACGGGGCTGATGACATTCATCCGGGATTTCGCCAATTCAACGGTAAATTTCATTACCAATACTTTAAATTATCCCGATGTTATTTTCCCCACTTTCCCTGCCCACTATTTTACCACCCGCACCCCTGTCCACACACCTACACCACCTGCCTCCCAACACACCCATTCTGCTGCTTCCACCCCATCACCTGCCCCGACGGCAGCTGACAGCCCTCCGGCCGACACCTCCGCCCGAGGAACAAAGCGACCGCCCTCAGATGACAGCGAGGCAGAACCTCTTATTAGAAGGAATTTAGAGAAGGAATTCACGCCTGTCAAGAGGCAGAAACACGTGGCCGACAGAAAGCTAATGCCCAAGGCCAGCACCACCACCAGCAGCACTTGGGATAGCGGCAGCAGCTCAAACATCCGGATCGTGGAGCAACCTGCCCAGCCTGCCCCACCGCCCAGAAGCCGCCGCCAAATTCGTGTCAGCAGCAGCAGTGAAGACAACGATTAAAATCTAAGTCTTTTATTTTCTTTTTCATGCTGCCTGCTTATCTATATTTTGTGATGTACCTGCCTTCATTTTATCTGTCATTTGCATTGAGGGCAATGCAACCCTCGAGTTTGGGGGTGGCAACCCTCCATTTTAATGGAGTCTTAGTACATCTTTAATTAATTATTATGTCTTTTATTTAATTAAGTTCTCTTAAAAAAATCAGAAAAGACTAAAATTGTTGGCTTAAAACTGTGAAGTAAACTTACCTGTCATGACAGCTCTGTCGTGGCAGCATCTTTAGGACAGTTTAAGGAGAAGTTTAGAGCCTTTCTATAGTTCTGAAAAACTTAAACACCATTGTGACTGTTATATTGCTTAGATTTCTTTTAGCCAAACTAGAATAGGAAGCTTAGTACTTGAATAGCCCCTAGAGGTGCCTAACACTGGCTCTAGGAAAGAAGTTTAGCAAAAGAAACTCAAAAACCTAGAGGTGCCCGAAACCGGCTCTACGAAGCTAACTAGAGGTGCCCAAAACTGGCTCTAGTAAAATTTAGCTTGAAAATAGAAGAAAAAGAAGCATGAAAATGTGTCTTCAAGAAAATAAACTTTGGCATAAAAATTCGAGTTAAAAAGTTGAATATTCTAGTGAAACTAAGAGAGTCTTAGCATATAACTGTTCACAAGCATGCACACACTGCATGAGAACTATAGGGAGATTCCGGACAGATCCTAATCTTTCCGACAGGTTGCTGCCGCAACAGAGAATGAGCGACGGGTAAGGGACAGTTCACTGTTTGAAAGCCAACACAAAAATATTCATTTTTCTTTTAGGTCTTAATTGCTTGAGGGCAAGCAAAAACTTGAGTTTGGGGGTGTGTTGAGTGTGTAAAAGTTCTATTTTTTACACCCTTTTTAACCCATATTTCTGCTGCATTCAAGCATCATTGCATCGCATTTAGGTTAGTTTACAGCAAAACATCACAAATATATTAAAGGCACGGATTCAACTAAAAGATGGCTTATTTTGCAGGTTGCTGCCATAGTAGACGGAGAAGGCGGGCGCAGGGCAGAGAAGCAGGAAAGCTGAACTGGACAAGCAGACGATAAGGACGATGCTGCCATGGATCTGCCGTGACAGCAGAGGACGACAGCAAGTTAGTGGAGGAAAAGCAAAGTGGACCTCAATAGATAGAGAAAATTATGCTCGTCTGTCGTGTGAAAACCATATATTTTCCAAGCCCCGGATCAAAAGATATGTCAAGCCAAAGCTCAAGGAGAGGAAATCCCAAGAAACAAGGAGGGCGGCTGAAAAGTAGGATCCTTGGAGATTAAGTCTTTATTAGAATCTTACTTTTAATTAAAGTTGTAATCCTTGTTATCTTAGAATACTTGAGCCCAAAGCTTATATAAGGGCATAGATTTTAACCTAGGAGAGAATATACCCCATAACCGATAACCAAACCCCTCCGCCGTTTACCCGCCGTCGATATGTTCTAAAAACCCCCTAGGGCCACGTGTTGATTTGTAAAGTAGTTGCAAGGGTTGTTTTGTTTTAGGATTTTCCAAGTTCAATAAAATAAACTTCAAGTTCTCTTATTTTGGTTATTAATATCTTGCAAGAGCATCGGGAGAGCATTGTGAGGTTATCCATTTACTTAGCATCGGGAGAGTTAAGTATACGAAAGAAATAAGAGCTAGTTCTCTAGTTTATAGTTGAACTATCTTGTGCCTAGGGATAGGGCAAGGTTAAATGGCTAAAGAAGAATTCATACACATCGGTGTTCATCCTTCGATTCACGCCGGGAGGTATCATCAAGACGTGATCATCGACAGACTTGGACCTAGGGATAGGCCAAGGCAATTCTGGGATTCTTTCCAAACTTGGAGTATTGAGTTGGTGTGTCTGCTGCCGCGACGACCAACGGACAGCTGCCGCGACAGGTGCTGCCGCGACAGGCGCGACGACAGAACTGGGGTTCCTAAGCATTGCAATACCTGCACTACTGAGCAATTCAATACCAGCCCATTCTCTCTATCTTGATATCTCAATTCTTTTATTTGCGATTTTCCTTATTATTTTCGTGACAATTCTCTTAAATATTTTCTTTACTTCATGTAGTGAAATAAGGTGAAGCTATTAGCCCAATCCCTGTGGAGACGATATCCGATACTTCGTATCAATTTACTACTTGCGTCGTGTACACTTGCACTACAATTGCGATAGACTCTTTTACACGCAACAACGTTCCCATGGAATCGGTTGTTGCACGAGGGATACGTGTGATGTCGGAGTACCGTAAGGCTGTCTCAAGGAGGAGTTTGGTTGGAGCTATTAGTCGGCCTTTGCGTTTGAATGCTAGTTGGTCCCCTCCGCTTGATGGTTGGATGAAACTTAATACCGATGGTTCTCGCTGTCCATCCTCGGGCCTTGCGGGGTGTGGGGGAGTCATCCGTGATAGTCTCGGTGGATGGCAGATGGGTTTCGCCAAGTTTATTGGTATTTGTTCATCACTTGAAGCTGAGTTGTGGAGTGTGTTTGAAGGGTTATCTCGAGCATGAGAGTTGGGTTTTCGTAAAGTTTGTGTTGAGCTTGACAATAAACACGCCGTTCAGTTGATCCGTAAAGAGACTAGTGATCCGAATGTCTCAACCTTGGTGCTTTATATTGATCGGTTATTAGCTAAGGATTGGGATATTTCCGTTACCCATGTCTTTCGTGAGGTGAATAGAGTTGCGGATGGACTCGCAAAGATGGGCAAGGTTCCGAATAGGACTGTCACTTTGTTTACAACACCTCCTTTGGAAGTTGCCGCTGCACTAGATAAGGATAGTATGCAGGCTTGAGGACGAATGCAGGCGCGAGGTGAATGAATTTGCAACTGGCTGCTTTGCCAGCGTTGATTTTTAGCACTTGTACGTGCTTGCAAATGCAGGCTATTTATCGGCATTCACCATTGGGTGGTGCTTTTTGTGTAGTTATGGTTTTTAGTTGTGTTTTCGTCTTGTTCTTTGCTTGTATGTGCTTTCATAGGCACTATTTTCCTCCATCTTAGGTTAGGGAGGTTTTTAACGAGGCCTATTCTAGCACCCCTTATTAATAAAAAAACAACCCATTCACCCTCATTTTTTATTTATTTTTAAATTTTTAAATAAAATAAAACAAATATTTTAAAATACTCAAAGCACACCATCTTCATCCCCATTTCACTAAATTCCTCCGATCATCCTCCTCCCCTTCTGATCATCATCACTGCAAAACAACCCATTCACCCTCATTCACACCACCATCTAACTCCCCAATACTTCTATTTCCACTATCGAATTCTAAAACAAAAAACAACCCATCATCATCACTGTTCATTCTCTCCCTCTTAGGCATCAATCTCAGCTCTTCTCCTCCATTTTGGCAGAAAAATTGCCGTCACCGTTCGCTTTCGTTTCCTTTTTTCTCTTAAAAACCGTTTAATTAATCGTTGCTATCTTCAAATTAGGATAATTGTTTGATTATTAATTTGTTGCAGAGATTTTATCGTCGTTTCATTTTCTCGGAGTCCATTGTTTTATTTGAAGTTGTTGAAAAGCAAAGGAATTAGTGTCGCTTCATCATATGAAAGGTGAATAAATTTTTTCTCTACATAATTTTTATGGATAAATATTCTATATATAAGCGGTGGAAACTGAAAGTTTACACAAGCGCCTTAGTTTTAGGGTATAGAGAGTTAGTTTAGGTAAGGTTTATGATTATAATTTAGGCTTTATAGGTTAAAACTCAACCATATTATCCTAAAAACTAAACCCTAACATATAAACACTAAATTATAACCATACACCTTAAATTAAAACAACTATCCCTAAATTCTAAACCCAACATCTAAACCCCTAAACCCTATACCCTAAACTAACTCCCTATACCCTAAAACTAAGGCGCTTGTGAAAACTGAATCTACTAGTGTATAAAAATTAATCCAATTTTTATTTTTGTTTCTAAATTAAGAAACAGAATTTAATTATTTTTTATAAATTAAAGCTATAAAACTGCACGAGTTTTGCTTTGTTTTCTTCTTTAAAATTGATTTTTTGGTGACATTTCAGAATTCAAATTTTAGATTGTTACAATGACCCTCTTGGTTGGACTTGGAAAGATCAGCTAGTCGAGAGTGAAAACTTCAGGGCTCCTTCGCATGAAGCTTTGATTTCGAGTGTCGTTACTGTTTTTCGGGAAGTGAAACATATGGATAAGTTGCTCAATTCAATTATTGAAACATATTGAACTTGGTTGCCGGAGATGGAGGAAACGGTGAAGAAGAGGAGGAAACGGAGGTGAAGATGAGGGCGTTTTGGGTATTTTAATATAGGGTAATTTTTACCCGTGGTCAATTTTGTTTTGGGTTTGTTCTATTTTGGTCATCCGAATTCAAAAAAGACTATTATGGTCACTTACGTTCGAAACTGTTTCTGTTTTGGTCAATGGACCGTTAACCTCTGTTAATTAATAATAATAATTTCTAATTTGACCCGCAAACTTTCAAAACTTCATTTTTCACCATCTTCCCCATCATATCAACTCCACTTACTGGGATCAAGCGCCGAGGAATAGGGGAAGGAGCGTGAATAACACGAGATGTCAAAACAATATTAGGTTGCCCAACAGGTAGTTTCGTTTCTGCATCAACGACAACACATTCAAACTTGAGAACATGTAGTTTCGTTTTCTATTTATGCGTATTGTAGTATCCATGAATTTAAGTTTAAATGATGCAATCGAAATTCAGATTTGATTGAAAATTTTCCACAACTTTCTTTTGTGTGTTTTTTATTGGAACTTGAATTTGAACCATAAGCCTCAATGCCAAAGCATGTTCAATATGAATAATTTTAATTTGTTTGGCTATCTGGAGCCTTGTATTTAAGGTGCCTTGATAGTTAATTTTGTCTGTTGTTGAGGGTTTGTTTCGTGTTTGGCATTATGTTTTTTAGTTTTTGTAATTTTCAAAACTATAATTGTGTGTGGTTTAACCTTGTTTCTCTATTTTATCTACTTGAAATTTTTTCAACTAACATTTTGGTTTTCAGAGAAGGAGAATCTTTGCTTGAATGGAATTCCTAATGAACAGTGGGAAGTTACTTTGCCTGCTGAGGAAGTGCCTCCAAAGCTTCTAGAGCCTACATTGGGTATTAACTTCTCTAGAGACGGGATGCAAGAAAAGGACTTGTTGGCACATGTTGTTGTTCACAGCGACGCGTGGTTACTAGCAGTGGCTCACTATTTTGGTGGTAGGTTTGGTTTCGATAAAACTGACAGGTACAATTTTGTTCCCTTATTTGCTGCATAATGCTGCAATTTCCCCCGTTGATATATAGGGAGAAACCTTAATAATGTTTGGTGGATTACATGCTTAATCAACTTTAGAAGTGCATCTAAGCATGTTGTTTGCATCATTTTTTTTACCTTGGGTTCTATTTGATCAACTCTTTCTGATGCATGGTGAAGGATGTAACATCCCAAAACTTAGCCTAAATTTTTTATGAGTTAATTAATAATTAATAACTCAATTAGATTAGAAAATTTAAGTAATTGGATTAGATTAAATACATTAGAGACTCAATTGAAAATTTAAAGAAACTAATAATTAGAGAAGGTGACCAAATCAGATGAAGAAGGAAATAAAAAGGATTGCATGCAACAATTAGGGGACTACCTATCGACCATGCAGGGTCCAAGCACGAGCACAAACAAGGTAGAATGCATGATCTTACCTTCGATCCACATGAGCCAATATATCAATGATGCATGCATATAAACTAATAATATGCCATGCTCAACAAGTCCAACCACATCATATGTAAACACATATAATAATCCATATTGGCAATACATCTCAAATCATTTTGGTACACATATAATCTTATATTGGCACAAAGCTATGACTCGAATACACGGATAACACGTTGGAACTCACATCCAACAACAACCATTACCTTACGGTGGGATTACACTCATCACCGTTCACGCGGAGGGGATTCCGCTCATCCTCATGCCCCATCGATGGGATTACACTCATCACCGACTAAAATATATATAAGAAGGTTTTCCGGGCGAACCCGTACTCCATCTTGATGACTACCATCACCAAGACCACACGCGCATTTGACTCACGTGTGCACACTAAACATCCTAATGATCGATCATTTGTACCCAAGCATACTAGTGCCAATATTAAACACAATCCACGACATCATTTAATATCAACTTCCGTGCTTAGCACGTACTCACCATGATCACCATCATGCACAACCACAATCCAAAATACATGCATATATCAATGCATCAAATCATGCCTCAACAACATGTACAACACATTATACATAGCCACCATAAGCACAAGTAAACAAGAGGCATACACATCAACTAAAGGTCAACCAAAGTCTCTATTTAAAGCTTGGGATTAGGCTACCACTCTAATCCCAACTCTAGGTAGGTCTACCAAGCATGACCTAGTCCACATGCTTGAACAAAATACTCGAAAACCATTTAAAACATTTAACCACTCACCGACTATTCCAAGCTCAACACACTAGCCGATCAAGCTTCCAACGATTCTGGATTTGTTCCCGATGCTTCACCAACACAAACTCTTGCTTCTAATCAACTCAACACAGTCAAAACAACCTCAAATTAGTTTCATACATCCATGTAGCAAACCCAGAACACTACTCAAGCATAAAACACATGATTCTCAAGCCAAGAACAACCCCTAAAACTCCAAACCCGAGCAGCCATCAAACTCAATCCAAAACTCTTGTTTCAAACACTTTTAACACTTCTAAAAGCTTCCAAAACAACCCTCAACCAACATACAACCAATAGCCCTCAATTTCCAACATCAAACACACCTAAAACTCAACTTAAAACCCTTTCAAAAACCCCTCAAAACCCAAATCCGGGAATCTTTATAAAACACTTTAAAATTCATATATGTTGGACCTCATGGTTCATAAACAACCTATCTAACCTTAAATAATCAAAAGCTTTGTTAGAAAACAATAAAGCTTCAACCTTTCGACAAAAAAATTGAAAACCCAAAATGCAAAATACATAGTTTTAATTAAAATAATGGTACCAAAATGTAGAGGATCGCAAGGCCAAGTCAAAAATGCAATTACCTTTTGAAAAGCTCCAAAGATGAAGGTGAAAGGGGATGGAATAGTAACTTGGTGTAGAGAGAGCTCTCTTGTCGTGTAAAAATGAAATGGGGAAGTGAGGAAGAAGATGACAAAGGCTCATTTTAGTGAAAAGGGGTTTTCATTTTGAAAGTTCATTTATTTACGATTTTGCCATTAATGAGATGGCAACCTCATTAATTCCAAAATCCATGAGATTTGATTTCCAAATCAATTTAAGTCCAACATAAAATGTTTGCTTTGAAAATATGAAGCCCAAATAATATTTTATTATTTTAATTATAAAATTGAAACCCGAAACATTATTTTAATATTATTTTCACCCGACCCCCAAACCCGGGTGTTACAGATTATGTTAAATTTTAAAATAGGAGTTGAAGGGAGTTTACATATTAATTTTTAATTAAATGCGATGAACGTGGATCGAACACGTGATATTCAGATCTTCAGTTTGACGCTATCCCAACTGAGTTATCCCCGCATATTTATCAATGGGAAATTTTAATGTATATATTTAGTAATTGGTTTCTAATGTGATTTTATTTCATTTTATCAAGAATTTTGTTTGATTTTGAAAAAATATAATGTTAATCTGCAGTACTTTGATTTTGTTAGAATAATTAACAAAAATAAAACTGAACAATCGAACTAAATTGAATCGATTTTTTGTATTGGGATTTATAGAATGATTTCATCAAAAATTTCCATTATAATTTTTAGTTCTATATTTAGTAATATAGGTCTGATTCGATTTTGAAAAAAAAGTATGGTTAATAGGTTCAACTAACCCGAATAAGATTTTATCGGTGCAATTAATAATGCATTATTTAGGAAAAATATTGGATTGGTTACGTTAAATGTTAAACTAGCAGTTAAAGGGAGATTACATATTAATTTATAATTAAATGCGGTGAACGTGAATCGAACACATGACCTTCAAATCTTCAGTTTGACACTCTCCCAACTGAGCTATCCCCACATATTTATCAATGGGAAAATTTAATGTATATATTTAGTAATTGGTTTCTAATGTGATCTTATTTAATTTTATCAAGATTTTTTTTTGATTTTGGAAAAATATAATGTTAATATGTAGTACTTTGATTTTGTTAGAATAATAAACAAAAATAAAACTGAACAATCGAACTAAATTGAATCAATTTTTATATTAAGATTTCTAGAATGATTTTATCAAAAAATTCCATTATAATTTTTTGTTATATATTTAGTAGTATATGTCTAATTCGATTTAGAAAAAAAAGTATGGTTAATATGTTCAACTAACCGGAATCAGATTTTATTGGTGCAATTAATAATGCATTATTGAGGAAAAATATTGGATTGGTTAATGTTAAATGTTAAACCAGCAATTGAAGGGAGTTTACATATTAATTTATAATTAAATGCGGTGAACTTGGATTGAATACGTGACCTTCAGATCTTCAATCCGACACTCTCCCAACTAAGCTATCCCCACATATTTATCAATATGCAAATTTAATGTATATATTTAGTTATTATCTAGTACTTTGATTTTGTTAGAATAATAAACAAAAATTAAACTGAACAATAGAACTAATTTGAATCATTTTATATATTAAGATTTCTAGAATGATTTTACCAAAAATTTCCATTATAATTTATAGTTATATATTTAGTAGTATAGGTCTGATTCGATTTAAAAAAAGTATGGTTAATATGTTCAACTAACTCGAATCAAATTTTATCGGTGCAATTCATAATTCATTATTTAGGAAAAATATTGGATTGGTTATGTTATATGTGAAACTATCAATTGAAGGGGGTTTACATATTAATTTATAATTAAATGCGATGAACGTGGATCTAACACGTGACCTTCAGATATTCAGTCTGACGCATTCCCAACTGAGCTACCTCCGCATATTTATCAATGGGAAAATTTAATGTATATATTTAGTAATTGGTTTCTAATGTGATTTCATTTCATTTTATCAAGAATTTTGTTAGATTTTGAAAAATATAATGTTAATATGCAGTACTTTGATTTTGTTAGATTAATAAACAAAAGTAAAACTGAACAATTGAACTAAATTGAATCAATTTTTTGTATTGAGATTCATAGAATGATTTTGTAACACCCGAGTTTAGGAGTCGGGTGTTAGGTGAATAATTTGGGTTCGAGTCTTTGGGCTTGGTTTAAATAAAAATGGGCTTGGTTTTAAATTAAAAATGCCATGTGATTTCATTAAGGGTAAATGAGGAATTTTCTAAATAAATGAAATAAGAAGAGTAAAAAGGATGTGTTGAAAGTTATCTTCTTCTTCCTCTTGAAAACTAAAACCACGACAAAACCCCTCTCCCCAACCCAAGTTACTGTTCCATCATTTTCCTCAGTGATTTCAAGTGTTTTCATTAAGGTAATGATGTTTTTGACTTCTCGTCTTCATCCTTAACGTTTCTATGGCTTTAGATTTTCATAAACTCCATTTTTGAATTTCTTCAAGTGTTCAAATTTTAAGTAAAAGGAGGAAACCTTTTTGGGTTTTTGATTTGTAAAGTTAATATATGTTATAGTCTTGTCTTTAAGTGTAACATATCTTAAAATGGTGGAGTTTTGTTGAAATCCCGAAATGGGTATTTGTGGGTGTGTTTAAGGGTAGAAATCTTGAGTTTTTGAGGTAGTTTTGTGAGGGAAAATTGGGCTGATGGTATGGTTATGCTTGGGGATTGTTTTGAACATGTTTAGTTATAATTTGGGTGATGAAATTGATGGGTAATTGCTGGGTTGTGTTCAAGTCCGAAAATGAAGAGTTGGGTTAGTTCCTGGCTTGGAAATGTAGTGAAATGGTCTTGAGTGTAACCCCCTCATCCCGGTCTGGTCGGATGACTGGTCCGAGTGGGCCACACGGGGAAAACCGAAGCGAAACCCGTTAAGGTTCCTCCTCGGTTAACGACCCAGAAAATTTCTTTTAACTTTATCTTGTCTATAAATGCACATTTATTTCCTATGTGATCACAACAACGGAAGACAAACATTTACAAGCAATAGCTCAAGCAACCTCAACAAAACAACCCGTTTTTAACTTAATCTGCATACCGTATCGATACACCCAAAGAGTGTATCGATACGCCTGGACTAGGTCAACTGACCAAAGTCAACATGAGGAGATCGTATCGATACGCCCAAGGAGTGTATCGATACGCCTCCAATCGGTCCACTTCTCGTGGTCAACGCTAAGAAGACCGTATCGATACGCCAAGGTCCGTTTCGATACCCAATTTCTCATCAAAATCTCAGAATTCCAGTAGCAAAAATGGTATCGAAACATCCTTTCACGTATCGATACGCGTGGCCTGAAACAAGAAGGCCGTACCGATACGGGTCCAATCGTATCGATACCCCTGCCGCGAACATACATGTTTTAGCTGATTTAAGGCACAAGGGTGCCCCTAAACCTCACTAAAACCACCAACAACACTCTAGCAATAATTCTAAAGGCAAACCAACAAACGAGCATGCTCGAAACATCATCATAACAAGATTAACACTAAGGCTCGACATCACGAAATCATTCATCCATGCATAACATTAAAGGTGTTAAACTTCAACATAGCCAACACTTAGGCAAGTTCTAGATAGCAAAATACTAACAAGGTTTCAAGCAAGGCATACATCTCAAGCCAAATAACAAACACAAAAGGAGGAGTCTAACATGCTCCTAAGCAATATCAACCACATCATAATCCAAAAACATCATAATAAGATTACATGCCCCATTGCTTGACCATTACATCTTAATTTAAAAGTTCATACTTGGTAGCTAAACAAGCACCACAAGCACACTTGGAGGCCTCCTTCTTGCTCCTAGCAACCCACGAACTAAGGATCTGCATTGTCGAACAAAGAGAAAGCGTAAGCAATAAAGCTTAGTGAGGGTAAGCTCTTTAAAAACAAACCTCGACAATGCAGGGTCCGAGCACGATCTTAGCCAAGGAAAAAATACATAATTATCAAGAATCCTCATGAGCCACAAGTTAAGATGCATGAACAATATCCAAATAAATGTCATGCTCATAAGCTCTATTCCACAACACATGTAAACACATATAAGCATCCAAGTAAAGATCATAATTCTCAACACATTGATACACATATCAATCAATATTGGCACCTAGCTATGACCCGAGTACGCGGATAACCACGTTGGAACTCACATCCAACAACCACTTTACCTCACGGTGGGATTACACTCATCACCGGTTTCGCGGAGGGGATTCCACTCATCCTCACGCCCCGTCGATGGGATTCCACTCATCATCGACTAATATAAATACAATTTCCGAGCGAACCCGTACTCCTCCTTAGTGACTCAACGCCACCAAGGCCACGCGCGACTTTTGACTCATGTGTACACACTAACATCCTAATGATCGATCATTTGTACTCAAGCATACTAGTGCCAACATTTGACTCATTCCACATTACTCATTTAAATCAATTCCGTACTTAGCACGTACTCACCATGATCACAATCATGAACCATTACCATGCATGTCTTAGCATCACAATTCATGCATCAACTCACATGTATAACACAATATACATAAGCAATCATATCACAAGTCATACGAGGCATAAACAACCATATATATAAGTTCATCCAAAGGCTCTAGATCAAGTTTAGGATTAGGCTACCACCCTAATCCTAACTCTAGGTGGGTCTACCAAGCCCAACCTAGTCCAGATACTCGAACCAATCATTTAAAAACCATGCAAAACGATTAACCACTCACCTAAGCTTCCAAGCTCCAAGCCAAGCAAGCAACCACTCTCACAATCCCGGGTTTCTTTCCGAAGCTTCTCCAACACAAATTCCCGCTTCTAAACAACCTCAAACACAATTCAACCATCCCAAATCAGCTCAACATCAAAAGACCAACCCGGAACACAATTCAAATTCAATTTACAATGTAGCAAGCCATGGACAAATCCCATATTTAGCAAACTCGGGCAGCCCCAAAACCATGTCCAAAAACCATGTTTCCAACATCCATTGCACCCACAAATGATCCCAATTCAACCCCTATCCATAGTACTATCAAAAGCCTATCAAAACCCTCCTAAAACAACCCCCAAAACTCACCCAAAACCCCCCAAAAACCCCATTTTTACCCAATTTCGGGAATTGCTCAAAATTATTCAAAATTCACATATGTTGTACCATTTGGCTCCTATATTCCATAACTAACCATATTAAATCAAAATATTAGGTTTAGCTACACAAAGACACCATTTTTAATCAATTCCTTTGAAAATCCCATTTTCAAAACTTCAATGAAAATGAAAATAAATGGTACTTTTAAAAAGAGGGAGTTGAGGAGAAGTCAAAAACGTTGTTACCTTTCAAAAAGGAGTTGAAATGGAGAAGCTTTTTGGATGGAATAGTAACTTGAAGAGGGGAGCTCTTTTCACGTTGAAAATGGGTGAGGGAGATAGTGAATAGTGTTTAATTTGTATAAAGGGGGATTTAAATTGAAAAATGGGCAAATTACCAAAAGGCCATTAATGAATGGCTATCCCCTTGTTCTTTAAAAAGCTCTTCAACTTGCAATTAAATCAATTTGGTCCCATTTCAAATATTTATTTTGAAACCCGAAATTTTAAAGGATCATTTTAATTATAAACCCGAGCCCAAATAATATTAAAATATTATTTTCACCTAACCCCTAAACCCGGGTGTTACATTGAGATTGTAATCTGCTTTGTGACAGTGATTTTGTGGATGTTTTGATGAGTAATACACTGTTTTTGGTTTATTAGAAACAAGGGAAACCATTGGAGAAGCTTCGGGCTTAATTCTGGGAAATTTGGAGGCTTGGTCGACATTCTTGGCTTGTTTTGAGGGTGTTTGATGAGTGGACTGTTTTCAATGGTTTTAAATTGGTTCAAAGTGTGTTGTTGAGGCATTAGATTGTGCGTGGTAGGCCAATCTAACGTGGGATTAAGTTGGTAGCTTAATCCTTTGTTCAATCTTACGTATTCTTGTTAAATGTGCATAAATGTGGTCTTGTGCGAAAAGTGTCCTATTATGCATGTTATAAGGTATTTATGTTGTATGATAGTGGTTTGTATGTTGTGTTGCATGATTCGTGAAATCATGGTGAGAACTCGTTTAGTATGTTGGCACTAATTATAATTGCCGAATATAAATGATCGATCATTAGGATGAGTGTGCACATGGTAAGAGTCAAATTCGTGCGTGGCCTTGGTGAGGTAAAGTCACCAAGGAGGAATACGGTGAAGTAACATTCCACTGGAAAGTATATGTGTGTGATGATGAGTGGAATACCATCCGTGTAACCCCCTCGTCCCGGTCTGGCCGGATGACCGGTCCAAAAGGGCTACACGGGGAAAACCGAGTGAAAACCCCTAAAGGATTCCCCCTCGGTTAGCAACCCTATTTTTTTTTTTTTATCTTGTCTAGATGAGTAATTAATTCTAAGTGATCAAACAGCGGAACAACATTCACGAGGCAATCAGACGAACCCAAAACAGCATTTAACAGCCAAATTTTTAACTTAACAGCAGGCGGTATCGATACACCTGAGGGGTGTATCGATACACCTTGACTAGGTCAAAAAGTCAAAGTCAGCCTGTGGAGGTCGTATCGATACACCAAGGAGTGTATCGATACCCTCCCAAAAGGTTGACTTCTTACAGTCAACGCCAAGACGACCGTACCGATACGCCCAAGATCGGTATCGATACCAAGTTGGACAGTGGCTCCAGTGACCAAAATGGTATCGATACGCCTCCCCGCGTAACGAAACGAAAGGCTTGGGATAAGAAGGTCGTATCGATACGGGTCTAACCGTATCGATACCCCTGCTCTGCAACTCCTCCTTTCACTACATGGCAACTTCATACAAGGTTCTAGATGCACATTTGGACACTTCTAAGCACACACAATCATACATCCAACAACCCACAATCAGGACTTGACATGAGAGGCATTTAAACTAACGAAAACATACAAATCGAGGCTCCATACAAGTCTACAAGAAGCATACTTAGCAAGCATAAGACATCCTTCACAAAGTAGTCAACATAAGGCATACCTAGGCCAACATCATACAAGTTTAGGCATATGCAAATAAACCACATAAGAAACATAGGTCAAGAACCAAGAAGCAAAGCATAACGCACAACATGAGTTTAACAATTTCAAACATAACCTCCTAAGGAGTTTGACCCCAACTCCTAACACTCTACACCCCATTGTCTAGACATTATTACAAAAGCAAACCATACTTAAACTTGCTTGAGAACTCCAAAAGCTCCTCCCTCGCCCGCTCGCCTCCCGAACTCTAACGATCTGCACGTTGGAAACAAAAGAGCATAAGCAATCTAGCTTAGTGAGAGAGGCTCTACAAATCACAACATGCAGTTTTCCAAAATACTATTTGTATGCAAGAAGGCAATGGATGCATAAGGGTCTATTTCAACCACAATATTTGGTTTGCCAAGCACAACCAACCTACACTTACGGTGGGACTACACATCACCGTTTCGACTAGTGGGTGTCCAATGGGACTACACATCAAAGTACTACCCTACTAGTCACTACCGGTGGGACTACACATCACCATAGTTAGACCACCATCACGCGAGGCACGAACTCAACACGACTACAATATTAACGACTTAAAATGCATTCAAATAACCACAACGCATCCACAAACAATATATCACAACACATGAGAGTAGAGAGGCTTACACACGGGTTTAGGTGACCTCTCAAGGTTCCACCCAAACCCCAAAGGGATCCATATCGAGCACAATGTAAAGACCAATAAATCTACTCACCGTTGCTACTCAAGAGAAGATCGAAGACCACGCTCAAGACTCCGAAATCCCCGGATTTGTCCCCGAAGCTTCTCCAACCAAAATTCTCGCTTCTAGCCATTCCAACACCAAACAAATAATCTCAAATCAGTTCATATTCTAAAATAATCAATCCGGATTAAACACCAATCTCAAGACATAAATTTTCCATTGGAGACTAGCTCAAAACTCCAAAAATCCGAGCAGCCCTTAAGCACCCCTCAAAACCATTGATTTCAACCCTCAAATTACTCCCTAAAGCCTTCAAAGCAAAGCTTACATATACCCTAACCATCAGCCCTCAAGATTCCACCTCAAAAACCCCCAAAACCCAACTTAAAACCTCCCAAAAACCTCATTTTCACCCAAATCCGAAAATTCCATAAAACGTTGTAAAAATCGGTTTTGTTGGACCCTTTTGGTTGTAGGCAACTCATATGACTTAAACAAATGGAAAGCTCAAGTTAAAGACCCCAAAGACAACATTTTTAACCCAAAATCCTTCAAACCTCCAATTTCAAAGCATGTCTAAAAATGAGAAAAATTGGTACTAACTTGTAGGAAATAACAAGGGTAAGTCAAAAACATGTTTACCTTTGCGAAATTCTTCAAAACGAGCAAGACATTTGATGAAATAGTAACCTAAGGAGAGGGGGTGTTTTAACGTTGGTGTGAATAGTGGAGTGAGGGGAAGAAGATGACTCAAGCATTATTTTAGGTTTGTTTGAAATTAAAAGGGTTAAAGACTTAAATGCCCTTAATGAATTAAGATAACTACAAGAGATGACACCCTTGGCTTTTTGGGTTTATTTTATAAATGGTCCAACTAAATTTTGTTGTCTTAAAACCCGAGGCCCAAACAATTATTTTATTATTTAAAATTTGGAACCGAAACCCGAGCTATTTTTTTTAAATTATTATTTTCTTCCGACCCCCGAACCCGGGTGTTACAACTCTCCCCTACTTAAGGAATTTCGTCCTCGAAATTACCTGACGGAAACAAATACGGAAACTGCTCAAGCATGTCAGCTTTCCTCTCCCACGTGGCTTCCTCCACACCTCTATGTCTCCATAAGACTTTGACTAACTCTATAGTCTTGCCACGCAACACCTTGCTATCAGAAGCAAGTATCTCAACTGGTTCCTCATTGTAAGACAAATACGAATTTAACTCTATTTCTTCCACTGGCATGACATGGGACGGATCCGATCTATACCTCCTAAGCATCGACACATGAAATACATCATGAATCTTCTCTAGCTCAACTGGGAGTCTCAATCTATACGCAACCGGACCAATTTTCTCAACTATCTCATAAGGCCCTATGTACCTTGGGCTCAACTTGCCCTTCCTTCCAAACCTCATCACCTTCTTCCATGGTAAGACTTTCAAAAACACTTTATCCCCCACGGAGTATTCCACTTCCTTCCTTTTTAAGTCGGCGTAGGACTTTTGCCGATCTGAAGCCGCCTTCAAGCGATCACATATCAACTTCACCCTCTCGGTGGTTCCCTTAAGCAAATCGGGCATCGGCACAAGTTTCTGCCCGGCCTCGGCCCAACAAATCGGGGTCCTACACTTCCTACCATACAAGGCCTCATAAGGAGCCATCTGAATGCTCGATTGGAAGCTGTTGTTATACGCAAACTCCACTAATGGTAGGTGTTTCTCCCATGACCCCTGAAAGTCAATGATACAACACCTCAACATATCCTCCAATATCTGAATCACCCTCTCAGACTGCCCATCTGACTGCGGATGATACGAAGTGCTGAAGTTCAACCACGTGCCCAAAGCTCGATGCAAACACTCCCAAAACCTAGAGGTAAATCTCGGATCTCGATCTGACACAATCGACTTTGGTACCTCATGTAGTCTCACAATCTCACGAGTATACAATTCGGCCAACTTGTCCAAAGTATAGGTGGTATGAACCGGTATGAAGTGAGCACACTTGGTGAATCTATCTACAATCACCCACACTGAATTTTTCTTCGAAGGAGTCAACGGAAGTCCTGACACAAAGTCCATAGTGATACGCTCCCACTTCCACTCTGGAATTTTCAACGGTTGCAACAACCCTGAGGGAAACTGGTGCTCAGCTTTGACTCTCTGACAGACCATGCATCTACTTACGAACTCGGCTACATCCTTTTTCAAACCAACCCAGTAATACTCTTCCTTCAATCCTCGATACATCTTCGTGCTACCCGGATGCATAGCAAAAGGGCTATTGTGAGCCTCACTCAAAATCGTACGCCTCAACTCGGCATCCTCCGGAACCACTATCCTACCCTTGAAACATAGGATCCCATTCTCTCCAAAGCAATACTCAGTAGGCCTATCTTCGGCTATGTCTTGCACGTGAGGTGCCAAGGACTCATCTCGCAACTGCTTCTCACGGATCAACTGAATCAATGATGGCTTAACCTGAAGCTCGGCCACTAACCCACCATCCGTAGACACACTCAACCTTGCAAACATAGCTCGCAACTCAACGGCCACCTTCCTACTCAAGGCATCGGCCACCACATTTGCCTTGCCCGGATGATACTCTATGGTAAGGTCATAATCTTTAAGGAGCTCTAACCACCTTCGTTGCCTAAGATTCAACTCCCTCTGGGACATCAAATATTTCAAACTCTTGTGGTCGGTGTACACAGTGCACTTCTCACCATAAAGATGGTGTCTCCAAATTTTCAACGCAAACACCACTGCAGCCAACTCTATGTCATGTGTGGGGTAATTCTTCTCATGGACCTTCAACTGTCGGGAAGCATATGCCACTACCTTACCTTCTTGCATAAGCACACAACCTAGCCCCACGTAAGATGCATCACTGAAAATCACAAACTCTCTCCCCGGCTCGGGCTGAATCAAAATGGGAGCTTCGGTCAAAGCTTTCTTCAATTTCTCAAACGCTTCTTGTCTTGCATCTGACCATTCGTACGGAACATTCTTCTGTAGCAACTTGGTCAACGGAGCCGCTATTTGCGAGAACCCCTCGACAAACCTTCTATAGTACCCCGCCAAACCTAGGAAACTGCGAATCTCTGTCACTGATTTCGGTTGCTTCCAACTCACAATGGCTTCAATCTTCTTGGGATCTACACTAATCCCACTAGCTGAGATCACGTGGCCAAGGAAGACCACCTCTCTAATCCAAAACTCACACTTACTTAGCTTGGCATACAACTGATTCTCAAGTAGGGTCTGAAGCACTAACCTTAAGTGTTCATCGTGCTCCTCTTCGGTCCTAGAGTACACTAGGATGTCATCAATAAACACTACCACAAACCTGTCCAAGAACTTATGAAACACCCGATTCATCATATCCATGAAGGCTGCTGGAGCATTGGTCAGCCCAAAAGGCATCACCAAAAACTCATAATGCCCGTATCGTGTACGAAAAGCTGTCTTCGGTATGTCCACATCCTTTACCTTTAACTGATAATACCCAGACCTCAAATCAATCTTAGAAAACACGGAAGCACCCCTCAACTGATCTAGCAAGTCATCTATCCTTGGCAAGGGATATTTGTTTTTCACCGTCACCTTATTCAACTGTCTATAGTCTATGCACATTCTCATACTACCATCCTTCTTTCTCACAAACAAGACCGGAGCACCCCACGGGGAAACACTAGGCCTAATAAAGCCTCTGTCAGTCAACTCCTGAAGCTGTGTCTTCAACTCTTTCAACTCTTTCGGTGCCATTCTATACGGAGCAATCGACACCGGTGCAGAATCAGAATAGGTCTCAATAGCAAACTCAACTGCTCTATTTGGAGGCAAGCCTGGTAGCTCTTCCGGGAAAACACTCGGAAAGTCACACACAGTCCTGATGTCCTGAGGTCTCACCTCACTCATATTCGGGTTCATTACGTAAGCCAAGTAAGCCTGACACCCTGAACTCAACAACCTCTGAGCTTCCAAAGCCGAAACCACGTTGGACAAAAACTTAACATTCTCCCCAACTACCACAACCTCAAAGTCATCGGTAAGCCTCAAAGAGACTCTCTTAGTCTCAAAGTCAACCCTAGCTCTATGCTCTACAAGCCAATCCATGCCCAAAATCACAGCGAAACCATAAAAGGGTAGCTCCATCATGTCGACTGGAAATACGTGGCCCTGAATCATCAAGGGACACCTCCTATACACTTTCCTAACCACCACTGTATCACCGAAAGAGCTAGTGACATTTACACCTACCTCTAGCCAATCACAAGGTAGTCCTAATGACTTCGCATGCTCACCCAGAATATATGAATGCGTCGACCCCGAATCTATCAGAGAAAGCAAACTCAAAGATTGTAATGTGAAATTACCTGCAATGACATCAGTGTCATTCCCAGCCTCTCGCTGAGCGTACACCCTAGCCGGTCCTCCTCCCTCGGGCTGGACTGCTACCACATGAGCCAAGTTCCTCTGACCCTCATTCCTTGGCTGGAAGTTCCCACGGCCGCGCCCACGACCTCTCTGATGCTCAAAACCCCTCGCTGGAGCCGGTCCTCCCCTAACTGGGTGTGGACAATCACGCCTCAAATGGTCTCGGGAGCTACAGTTCCAACACGCCCCAAACATACCCATGCACTCACCTGGGTGGCGTCTCCCGCACCTAGTGCACTCCGGAATGTGCCCGACAGCCCCTTGGCCCTGACGACCCTAACCATGGTTACCACCTCTAGGCCTCGTATCCGGCTGGTACCTTCTATCCCTATGCCTCTTGGCATGATCTCTATCCCAGTTCGCATGTCTCTTCCCGGAGTCAGACCCACTAGCACGTGCTCTAGAGCTCAGGTTTTGCTCTATGTCCTTGGCTCTAAAAACCAAGACATCGAACTCAGTGTAGTCGGAGGCCAACATGTAGGTCTTCACATCAGTAGTCAACCCATATCTGAAGCGCTCACATCGCTCCTTCTCATCCGGAATCAACTCTGGCGCGTACTGGCTCAACCTCACAAACTGGATCTCATACTCGGTCACGGTCTTATTGCCTTGAACCAAAGCCATGAACTCCCTTTTCTTTTCATCCAAGTACCGAACTCCGAGGTACTTCCTCTTGAAAGCACTCATAAAAAACTCCCATGTGACATCCACCTCGGCCATACCAGAGATAGCAGTGGTCCACCAAGTATAAGCGTCTCCCTGGAGCAATGAGACAATGCATCCCAACTTACGGGCATCTGAACACTCCATCTGACCCAAGATGCGAGTAGTGCTCTCAAGCCACCCTTCCGAACCCTCTGGAGACAGCCCACGAAACTCAACTGCCCCCAAATTACGAAGCCTCTCTAGGGGTAATCCTGTCCCCGCACCCTGAGGTGGTGCTGCAGCTTGCATACAAGCCAAAGCTGTCTGAAAAGCTCCGGCTATAGTCTGGATCAAATGAGCCACATCTGGGCCTGCCTGACCTTGGCCCGCTTGAGCCCCATTACCTCCCACATTAGCCTCAGCCTGAGGCCCATTACCATCACCTCCGACATTTCCCCCATTACCACCGGGAGCATTAAGAGCAGGAGGCGCGTTCTCGGGTGCCTGGTCACCCGCTCTAGGCCGTCCCCTCGGTCTCACCATAGCAATTAATGTAATCTAAAACAACAAACACACAACAACAAGGAAACGTTAGGTTAGCAAGGGGCAAAGGACTCCGGTTCTCAAGCTCTTTAAACCAAAACAATTTCCCCTTTTTATTTTGACAACAATGCCTAACAATGGGGACTCAAACCAACTCTCAAACAATAGAAAAGTCACCATAGCATGCATACATACACCGTGCTAAAACAAAATTTAGACAGGCATGGCAAAACACTCATAATACCTTAACTTACCTCACTTACCTGCTCGAGGTCTCGGAAACCTGGCTCTGATACCAATAAATGTAACCCCCTCGTCCCGGTCTGGCCGGATGACCGGTCCAAAAGGGCTACACGGGGAAAACCGAGTGAAAACCCCTAAAGGATTCCCCCTCGGTTAGCAACCCTATTTTTTCTTTTTTTTTTTTTATCTTGTCTAGATGAGTAATTAATTCTAAGTGATCAAACAGCGGAACAACATTCACGAGGCAATCAGACGAACCCAAAATAGCATTTAACAGCCAAATTTTTAACTTAACAGCAGGCGGTATCGATACACCTGAGGGGTGTATCGATACACCTTGACTAGGTCAAAAAGTCAAAGTCAGCCTGTGGAGGTCGTATCGATACACCAAGGAGTGTATCGATACCCTCCCAAAAGGTTGACTTCTTACAGTCAACGCCAAGACGACCGTACCGATACGCCCAAGATCGGTATCGATACCAAGTTGGACAGTGGCTCCAGTGACCAAAATGGTATCGATACGCCTCCCCGCGTATCGAAACGAAAGGCTTGGGATAAGAAGGTCGTATCGATACGGGTCTAACCGTATCGATACCCCTGCTCTGCAACTCCTCCTTTCACTACATGGCAACTTCATACAAGGTTCTAGATGCACATTTGGACACTCCTAAGCACACACAATCATACATCCAACAACCCACAATCAGGACTTGACATGAGAGGCATTTAAACTAACGAAAACATACAAATCGAGGCTCCATACAAGTCTACAAGAAGCATACTTAGCAAGCATAAGACATCCTTCACAAAGTAGTCAACATAAGGCATACCTAGGCCAACATCATACAAGTTTAGGCATATGCAAATAAACCACATAAGAAACATAGGTCAAGAACCAAGAAGCAAAGCATAACGCACAACATGAGTTTAACAATTTCAAACATAACCTCCTAAGGAGTTTGACCCCAACTCCTAACACTCTACACCCCATTGTCTAGACATTATTACAAAAGCAAACCATACTTAAACTTGCTTGAGAACTCCAAAAGCTCCTCCCTCGCCCGCTCGCCTCCCGAACTCTAACGATCTGCACGTTGGAAACAAAAGAGCATAAGCAATCTAGCTTAGTGAGAGAGGCTCTACAAATCACAACATGTAGTTTTCCAAAATACTATTTGTATGCAAGAAGGCAATGGATGCATAAGGGTCTATTTCAACCACAATATTTGGTTTGCCAAGCACAACCAACCTACACTTACGGTGGGACTACACATCACCGTTTCGACTAGTGGGTGTCCAATGGGACTACACATCAAAGTACTACCCTACTAGTCACTACCGGTGGGACTACACATCACCATAGTTAGACCACCATCACGTGAGGCACGAACTCAACACGACTACAATATTAACGACTTAAAATGCATTCAAATAACCACAACGCATCCACAAACAATATATCACAACACATGAGAGTAGAGAGGCTTACACACGGGTTTAGGTGACCTCTCAAGGTTCCACCCAAACCCCAAAGGGATCCATATCGAGCACAATGTAAAGACCAATAAATCTACTAACCGTTGCTACTCAAGAGAAGATCGAAGACCACGCTCAAGACTCCAAAATCCCCGGATTTGTCCCCGAAGCTTCTCCAACCAAAATTCTCGCTTCTAGCCATTCCAACACCAAGCAAATAATCTCAAATCAGTTCATATTCTAAAATAATCAATCCGGATTAAACACCAATCTCAAGACATAAATTTTCCATTGGAGACTAGCTCAAAACTCCAAAAATCCGAGCAGCCCTTAAGCACCCCTCAAAACCATTGATTTCAACCCTCAAATTACTCCCTAAAGCCTTCAAAACAAAGCTTACATATACCCTAACCATCAGCCCTCAAGATTCCACCTCAAAAACCCCCAAAACCCAACTTAAAACCTCCCAAAAACCTCATTTTCACCCAAATCCGAAAATTCCATAAAACGTTGTAAAAATCGATTTTGTTGGACCCTTTTGGTTGTAGGCAACTCATATGACTTAAACAAATGGAAAGCTCAAGTTAAAGACCCCAAAGAAGACATTTTGAACCCAAAATCCTTCAAACCTCCAATTTCAAAGCATGTCTAAAAATGAGAACAATTGGTACTAACTTGTAGGAAATAACAAGGGTAAGTCAAAAACATGTTTACCTTTGCGAAATTCTTCAAAACGAGCAAGACATTTGATGAAATAGTAACCTAAGGAGAGGGGGGTGTTTTAACGTTGGTGTGAATAGTGGAGTGAGGGGAAGAAGATGACTCAAGCATTATTTTAGGTTTGTTTGAAATTAAAAGGGTTAAAGACTTAAATGCCCTTAATGAATTAAGATAACTACAAGAGATGACACCCTTGGCTTTTTGGGTTTATTTTATAAATGGTCCAACTAAATTTTGTTGTCTTAAAACCCGAGGCCCAAACAATTATTTTATTATTTAAAATTTGGAACCGAAACCCGAGCTATTTTTTTAAATTATTATTTTCTTCCGACCCCCGAACCCGGGTGTTACAACTCTCCCCTACTTAAGGAATTTTGTCCTCGAAATTACCTGACGGAAACAAATACGGAAACTGCTCAAGCATGTCAGCTTTCCTCTCCCACGTGGCTTCCTCCACACCTCTATGTCTCCATAAGACTTTGACTAACTCTATAGTCTTGCCACGCAACACCTTGCTATCAGAAGCAAGTATCTCAACTGGTTCCTCATTGTAAGACAAATCCGGATTTAACTCTATTTCTTCCACTGGCATGACATGGGACAGATCCGATCTATACCTCCTAAGCATCGACACATGAAATACATCATGAATCTTCTCTAGCTCAACTGAGAGTCTCAATCTATACGCAACCGGACCAATTTTCTCAACTATCTCATAAGGCCCTATGTACCTTGGGCTCAACTTGCCCTTCCTTCCAAACCTCATCACCTTCTTCCATGGTAAGACTTTCAAAAACACTTTATCCCCCACGGAGTATTCCACTTCCTTCCTTTTTAAGTCGGCGTAGGACTTTTGCCGATCTGAAGCCGCCTTCAAGCGATCACATATCAACTTCACCCTCTCGGTGGTTCCCTTAAGAAAATCGGGCATCGGCACAAGTTTCTGCCCGGCCTCGGCCCAACAAATCGGGGTCCTACACTTCCTACCATACAAGGCCTCATAAGGAGCCATCTGAATGCTCGATTGGAAGCTGTTGTTATACGCAAACTCCACTAATGGTAGGTGTTTCTCCCATGACCCCTGAAAGTCAATGATACAACACCTCAACATATCCTCCAATATCTGAATCACCCTCTCAGACTGCCCATCTGACTGCGGATGATACGAAGTGCTGAAGTTCAACCACGTGCCCAAAGCTCGATGCAAACACTCCCAAAACCTAGAGGTAAATCTCGGATCTCGATCTGACACAATCGACTTCGGTACCTCATGTAGTCTCACAATCTCACAAGTATACAATTCGGCCAACTTGTCCAAAGTATAGGTGGTATGAACCGGTATGAAGTGAGCACACTTGGTGAATCTATCTACAATCACCCACACTGAATTTTTCTTCGAAGGAGTCAACGGAAGTCCTGACACAAAGTCCATAGTGATACGCTCCCACTTCCACTCTGGAATTTTCAACGGTTGCAACAACCCTGAGGGAAACTGGTGCTCAGCCTTGACTCTCTGACAGACCATGCATCTACTTACGAACTCAGCTACATCCTTTTTCAAACCAACCCAATAATACTCTTCCTTCAATCCTCGATACATCTTCGTGCTACCCGGATGCATAGCAAAAGGGCTATTGTGAGCCTCACTCAAAATCGTACGCCTCAACTCGGCATCCTCCGGAACCACTATCCTACCCTTGAAACATAGGATCCCATTCTCTCCAAAGCAATACTCAGTAGGCCTATCGTCGGCTATGTCTTGCACGTGAGGTGCCAAGGACTCATCTCGCAACTGCTTCTCACGGATCAACTGAATCAATGATGGCTTAACCTGAAGCTCGGCCACTAACCCACCATCCGTAGACACACTCAACCTTGCAAACATAGCTCGCAACTCAACGGCCACCTTCCTACTCAAGGCATCGGCCACCACATTTGCCTTGCCCGGATGATACTCTATGGTAAGGTCATAATCTTTAAGGAGCTCTAACCACCTTCGTTGCCTAAGATTCAACTCCCTCTAGGACATCAAATATTTCAAACTCTTGTGGTCGGTGTACACAGTGCACTTCTCACCATAAAGATGGTGTCTCCAAATTTTCAACGCAAACACCACTGCAGCCAACTCTATGTCATGTGTGGGGTAATTCTTCTCATGGACCTTCAACTGTCGGGAAGCATATGACACTACCTTACCTTCTTGCATAAGCACACAACCTAGCCCCACGTAAGATGCATCACTGAAAATCACAAACTCTCTCCCCGGCTCGGGCTGAATCAAAATGGGAGCTTCGGTCAAAGCTTTTTTCAATTTCTCAAACGCTTCTTGTCTTGCATCTGACCATTCGTACGGAACATTCTTCTGTAGCAACT
This sequence comes from Hibiscus tridactylites, assembly GCA_958450335.1. NCBI lineage: Eukaryota > Viridiplantae > Streptophyta > Magnoliopsida > Malvales > Malvaceae > Hibiscus > Hibiscus tridactylites. The sequence continues at coordinate 8,948,669 of OY288269.1, forward strand.
TGGTCAACGGAGCCGCTATTTTCGAGAACCCCTCGACAAACCTTCTATAGTACCCCGCCAAACCTAGGAAACTGCGAATCTCTGTCTCTGATTTCGGTTGCTTCCAAATCACAATGTCTTCAATCTTCTTGGCATCTACACTAATCCCACTAGCTGAGATCACGTGGCCAAGGAAGACCACCTCTCTAATCCAAAACTCACACTTACTTAGCTTGGCATACAACTGATTCTCAAGTAGGGTCTGAAGCACTAACCTTAAGTGTTCATCGTGCTCCTCTTCGGTCCTAGAGTACACTAGGATGTCATCAATAAACACTACCACAAACCTGTCCAAGAACTTATGAAACACCCGGTTCATCATATCCATGAAGGCTGCTGGAGCATTGGTCAGCCCAAAAGGCATCACCAAAAACTCATAATGCCCGTATCGTGTACGAAAAGCTGTCTTCGGTATGTCCACATCCTTTACCTTTAACTGATAATACCCAGACCTCAAATCAATCTTAGAAAACACGGAAGCACCCCTCAACTGATCTAGCAAGTCATCTATCCTTGGCAAGGGATATTTGTTTTTCACCGTCACCTTATTCAACTGTCTATAGTCTATGCACATTCTCATACTACCATCCTTCTTTCTCACAAACAAGACCGGAGCACCCCACGGGGAAACACTAGGCCTAATAAAGCCTCTGTCAGTCAACTCCTGAAGCTGTGTCTTCAACTCTTTCAACTCTTTCGGTGCCATTCTATACGGAGCAATCGACACCGGTGCAGAATCAGAATAGGTCTCAATAGCAAACTCAACTGCTCTATTTGGAGGCAAGCCTGGTAGCTCTTCCGGGAAAACACTCGGAAAGTCACACACAGTCCTGATGTCCTGAGGTCTCACCTCACTCATATCCGGGTTCATTACGTAAGCCAAGTAAGCCTGACACTCTGAACTCAACAACCTTTGAGCTTCCAAAGCCGAAACCACGTTGGACAAAAACTTAACATTCTCCCCAACTACCACAACCTCAAAGTCATCGGTAAGCCTCAAAGAGACTCTCTTAGTCTCAAAGTCAACCCTAGCTCTATGCTCTACAAGCCAATCCATGCCCAAAATCACAGCGAAACCATAAAAGGGTAGCTCCATCATGTCGACTGGAAATACGTGGCCCTGAATCATCAAGGGACACCTCCTATACACTTTCCTAACCACCACTGTATCACCGAAAGAGCTAGTGACATTTACACCTACCTCTAGCCAATCACAAGGTAGTCCTAATGACTTCGCATGCTCACCCAGAATATATGAATGCGTCGACCCTGAATCTATCAGAGAAAGCAAACTCAAAGATTGTAATGTGAAATTACCTGCAATGACATCAGTGTCATTCCCAGCCTCTCGCTGAGCGTACACCCTAGCCGGTCCTCCTCCCTCGGGCTGGACTGCTACCACATGAGCCAAGTTCCTCTGACCCTCATTCCTTGGCTGGAAGTTCCCACGGCCGCGCCCACGACCTCTCTGATGCTCAAAACCCCTCGCTGGAGCCGGTCCTCCCCTAACTGGGTGTGGACAATCACGCCTCAAATGGTCTCGGGAGCTACAGTTCCAACACGCCCCAAACATACCCATGCACTCACCTGGGTGGCTTCTCCCGCACCTAGTGCACTCTGGAATGTGCCCGACAGCCCCTTGGCCCTGACGGCCCTGACCATGGTTACCACCTCTAGGCCTCGTATCCGGCTGGTACCTTCTATCCCTATGCCTCTTGGCATGATCTCTATCCCAGTTCGCATGTCTCTTCCCAGAGTCAGACCCACTAGCACGTGCTCTAGAGCTCAGGTTCTGCTCTATGTCCTTGGCTCTAGAAACCAAGACATCGAACTCAGTGTAGTCGGAGGCCAACATGTAGGTATTCACATCAATAGTCAACCCATATCTGAAGCGCTCACATCGCTCCTTCTCATCCGGAATCAACTCTGTCGCGTACTGGCTCAACCTCACAAACTGGATCTCATACTCGGTCACCGTCCCCTCGGTCTCACCATAACAATTAATGTAATCTAAAACAACAAACACACAACAACAAGGAAACGTTAGGTTAGCAAGGGGCAAAGGACTCCGGTTCTAAAGCTCTCTAAACCAAAACAATTTTCCCTTTTTATTTTGACAACAATGCCTAACAATGGGGACTCAAACCAACTCTCAAACAATAGAAAAGTCACCATAGCATGCATACATACACCGTGCTAAAACAAAATTTAGACAGGCATGGCAAAACACTCATAATACCTTAACTTACCTCACTTACCTGCTCGAGGTCTCGGAAACCTAGCTCTGATACCAATAAATGTAACCCCCTCGTCCCGGTCTGGCCGGATGACCGGTCCAAAAGGGCTACACGGGGAAAACCGAGTGAAAACCCCTAAAGGATTCCCCTTCGGTTAGCAACCCTATTTTTTCTTTTTTTTTATCTTGTCTAGATGAGTAATTAATTCTAAGTGATCAAACAGCGGAACAACATTCACGAGGCAATCAGACGAACCCAAAACAGCATTTAACAGCCAAATTTTTAACTTAACAGCAGGCGGTATCGATACACCTGAGGGGTGTATCGATACACCTTGACTAGGTCAAAAAGTCAAAGTCAGCCTGTGGAGGTCGTATCGATACACCAAGGAGTGTATCGATACCCTCCCAAAAGGTTGACTTCTTACAGTCAACACCAAGACGACCGTACCGATACGCCCAAGATCGGTATCGATACCAAGTTGGACAGTGGCTCTAGTGACCAAAATGGTATCGATACGCCTCCCCGCGTATCGAAACGAAAGGCTTGGGATAAGAAGGTCGTATCGATACGGGTCTAACCGTATCGATACCCCTGCTCTGCAACTCCTCCTTTCACTACATGGCAACTTCATACAAGGTTCTAGATGCACATTTGGACACTCCTAAGCACACACAATCATACATCCAACAACCCACAATCAGGACTTGACATGAGAGGCATTTAAACTAACAAAAACATACAAATCGAGGCTCCATACAAGTCTACAAGAAGCATACTTAGCAAGCATAAGACATCCTTCACAAAGTAGTCAACATAAGGCATACCTAGGCCAACATCATACAAGTTTAGGCATATGCAAATAAACCACATAAGAAACATAGGTCAAGAACCAAGAAGCAAAGCATAACGCACAACATGAGTTTAACAATTTCAAACATAACCTCCTAAGGAGTTTGACCCCAACTCCTAACACTCTACACCCCATTGTCTAGACATTATTACAAAAGCAAACCATACTTAAACTTGCTTGAGAACTCCAAAAGCTCCTCCCTCGCCCGCTCGCCTCCCGAACTCTAACGATCTGCACGTTGGAAACAAAAGAGCATAAGCAATCTAGCTTAGTGAGAGAGGCTCTACAAATCACAACATGCAGTTTTCCAAAATACTATTTGTATGCAAGAAGGCAATGGATGCATAAGGGTCTATTTCAACCACAATATTTGGTTTGCCAAGCACAACCAACCTACACTTACGGTGGGACTACACATCACCGTTTCGACTAGTGGGTGTCCAATGGGACTACACATCAAAGTACTACCCTACTAGTCACTACCGGTGGGACTACACATCACCATAGTTAGACCACCATCACGTGAGGCACGAACTCAACACGACTACAATATTAACGACTTAAAATGCATTCAAATAACCACAACGCATCCACAAACAATATATCACAACACATGAGAGTAGAGAGGCTTACACACGGGTTTAGGTGACCTCTCAAGGTTCCACCCAAACCCCAAAGGGATCCATATCGAGCACAATGTAAAGACCAATAAATCTACTCACCGTTGCTACTCAAGAGAAGATCGAAGACCACGCTCAAGACTCTGAAATCCCCGGATTTGTCCCCGAAGCTTCTCCAACCAAAATTCTCACTTCTAGCCATTCCAACACCAAGCAAATAATCTCAAATCAGTTCATATTCTAAAATAATCAATCCAGATTAAACACCAATATCAAGACATAAATTTTCCATTGGAGACTAGCTCAAAACTCCAAAAATCCGAGCAGCCGTTAAGCACCCCTCAAAACCATTGATTTCAACCCTCAAATTACTCCCTAAAGCCTTCAAAACAAAGCTTACATATACCCTAACAATCAGCCCTCAAGATTCCACCTCAAAAACCCCCAAAACCCAACTTAAAACCTCCCAAAAACCTCATTTTCACCCAAATCCGAAAATTCCATAAAACGTTGTAAAAATCGGTTTTGTTGGACCCTTTTGGTTGTAGGCAACTCATATGACTTAAACAAATGGAAAGCTCAAGTTAAAGACCCCAAAGACAACAGTTTTAACCCAAAATCCTTCAAACCTCCAATTTCAAAGCATGTCTAAAAATGAGAACAATTGGTACTAACTTGTAGGAAATAACAAGGGTAAGTCAAAAACGTGTTTACCTTTGCGAAATTCTTCAAAACGAGCAAGACATTTGATGAAATAGTAACCTAAGGAGAGGGGGGTGTTTTAACGTTGGTGTGAATAGTGGAGTGAGGGGAAGAAGATGACTCAAGCATTATTTTAGGGTTGTTTGAAATTAAAAGGGTTAAAGACTTAAATGCCCTTAATGAATTAAGATAACTACAAGAGATGACACCCTTGGCTTTTTGGGTTTATTTTATAAATGGTCCAACTAAATTTTGTTGTCTTAAAACCCGAGGCCCAAACAATTATTTTATTATTTAAAATTTGGAACCGAAACCCGAGCTATTTTTTTAAATTATTATTTTCTCCTGACCCCCGAATCCGGGTGTTACAATCCGTAAAGAAAACGGTGATGTGTGAAATCCCACCGGAAGGTAATCTTGTTGTTTCAGTACGTTGGGCAAAAATCTCAACGGAAGTTATCCGCATATCCGAGTAAGCTATATAGTTGCCAATATACCTTGTTTATGTGTGGTTGATGTGGTAAGATGTTCTGTTATACTTATATCTATGATAAGCATAACATGAGGTAAGATGCCATGTTCATGCATTCTTGTAGCGGTTGGCTATGTTGTTATGTTGGTGTTAATGTGTACCTTGTTGATGATTATGGATACCATGCTTTGGACCCTACATTGTCGATATTTATTTTTGAGCTCCCTCACTAAGCTTTCAAGCTTACACTCTCATTTTCGACAATGCATATCATTAGGGTGGAAGTTAGCAAGGAGCAAGGAAGGGGCACCCAAGAGCGTGTGTTGCTGCTCAAGTATGGTTTTTCTTAAATAATGTAATAGATAGCAATGAGGATGCTATGTGTTGTAGGAGCGTATGTTAGACTCCTATGTTGGCTTTTATGTTGTTGAATGCCTATGTTTTGTGTTGAAGAGTGTAAACCTTGTTTATGCGATGCTTATGCTGCTATGTGTTTCTCTTGGCTAAATGGTTTTGTTATGCATGCTTGTTTGTTTAATTAAGCCCTGTCGTAGGATGTGTTGCCTTTAGATTTTGTTGTATGGTTGCTTGTGATATTTGATGTTTGGGACAAGTTTGGGGATGTGTGAGGATGCAGAAACCTGTTTTTGGGTCACTCTGTGTGCAGGCGTTTCGAAACGCTCGAAGTGGTTTCAAAACGGTGGTAGCTCCAGGGATACTTGTATCGGAACGGGGATGGTGCTGTTTTGATATGCGTTTCGATACGATTTGCCACTGTGAGTGCCTGTTTCGGAACAAGTTCTAAAACATTTTGTCACTGTAGACCCCCGTTCCGGAACAAAGTGGACCATATCGGAACGACCTGGTCTTGCTTTTAAACTGGAGCCCGCGTTTCGGAACGTGCAGGCCTGTTCCGAAACACGTGCAAGTAAATTGGCTATTTTGCATCTTCAAAGGTCCTTGAACGTTGTGTTTTAGTCCCTGGTGTTTGTATGCTTCCTTGTCGAGTCCTTATGTATCTTTTATGAATGGTTTTGTTTCGTACGCATGAAATCAGACTAACATGTCACTTGGTAAATTTAAGTTGCCATTCGTTCTGTTTGGTTTGTTTCGTTACCATTTTCCGCTGTCGGCTTCGCACATAGGGCTAAACGTGATGTTTAGATAAGATAATTAAATGAAAAAATAGGGTTGCTAATCAGAGTGACGCCTTAATGGGTTTCGCCCCGATTTTCCCCGTGTAACCCGTTCGGACTGACCTGTCCGCTAGACCGGGACGAGGGGTTACAGATTTCATCAAAAATATTGGATTGATTATGTTAAATGTTAAACTAGCAATTCAAGGGAGTTTACATATTAATTTATAATTAAATGCAGTGAACGTGGATCGAACATGTGACCTTTAGATCTTCAGTCTGACGCTCTACCAACTAAGTTATCCCCGCATATTTATCAATGGGAAAATTTAATGTATATATTTAGTAATTGGTTTCTAATGTGATTTTATTTAATTTTATCAAGAATTTTTGTTTGATTTTAGAAAAATATAATATTAATATGTAGTACTTTGATTTTGTTAGAATAATAAATAAAAATAAAATTGAATAATCGAACTAAATTGAATCAATTTTTTATATTAAGATTTCTTGAATGATTTTATCAAAAATTTCCATTATAATTTTTACTTATATATTTAGTAGTATAGGTCTATTTCGATTTTGACAAAAAAGTATGGTTAATATATTCAACTAACCTGAATCAGATTTTATCGGTGCAATTAATAATATATTATTTTGGAAAAATATTGGATTGGTTATGTTAAATGTTAAACTAAAAATTGAAGGGAGTTTACATATTAATTTATAATTAAATGCAGTGAACTTGGATTGAACACGTGACCTTCAGATCTTCAGTCTGACACTCTCTGAACTAAGCTATCCCCGCATATTTATCAATGGGCAAATTTAATGTATATATTTAGTAATTGATTTCTAATGTGATTTTATTTAATTTTACCAAGCATTTTGTTTGATTTTGGAAAAATATAAAGTTATTATGTAGTACTTTGATTTTGTTAGAATAATAAACAAAAATAAAAGTGAACAATCGAACTAATTTGAATCATTTTTTCATATTAAAATTTCTAGAATAATTTTATCTAAAATTTCCAATATAATTTTTAATTATATATTTAGTAGTATAGGTCTAATTCGATTTTGAAAAAAAAGTATGATTAATATGTTTGGAATAAAAACCCACTTTTTTATTGTTTGGAATAAAAACAACCCGACGATTAGGTTTTTGAAAAATAAGGATTTTTGACCAAGTTTATCTTACAATTAATTAACTTTCCATTTTTAATCAAAACACCTTTTATTTTGCTTAAAAATAATTTTGGAGTCGCCATCGGCCACTTTGGTAGGTCGGACACCATAAAAACGTACCAAAGATTATTTTTTAAAAAAGTTTAGGTTCAGGAGTCGGTTACGTGTAGGGAAGGATTAGCACCCCCTACGAATGCCCGTTATTGGTACCTTATTAATTACACGTGACATTTTGGCATTTCAAACATTAATTTGGATTTAATTAAATCTTTAAACTGTAAAATGAATTTTATTCCGAATGAGAATATCCTTTTGTAAGAAAATACATTCGATCGAATATAATTATGAAACATCCAGTTGCATTAAGACACTTCAACTTATATTCGAAAAATGTACCTCAACCTAAAAGGTTTGATGTATGATTAATTATTGTCTTGCCATTTTTAAGCAAACCCTAATTAGGCTCCATTAATCAATTTGATTAAAATTCTATGAATGTTATTAATTTTGGACATAAAAGAAAACACCCAAAATAATATTGGGTACTTCCTTTAACGAGCCCAAAAGTAATAACATTCCTAATTAAAATGTCTCTAATCATTAACCCTATTTTAATTTTTAAACTTACCTAATTATTGATTTATTTCCATTTTCCATGTTAAAGTGGAAAATCGAAACCTTTATCGGAAGACTCATTGGTTAACATCACTCTACATTGTGACACTAGCCAACATTGAGTGTTCTAACATTGTTTCAAATATCCACTTATTTTCTACAATGATCTCCCCTATTTAATTATGATTAAGTGAACTACACTAATGGCTCTAATCCTATTGTTTACATGTGATTAATTGTCCAAACAATATAAGGTATGGTGTCTTAAAAGATGCAAGCATGTAAATTAATTAAACAATTTAATAAAACAATTAAATAAAACAATTAATTAAAACAAATGAATTCTGAAAAGGGACCAAATTGAATTAGATTGAGGATTGGGTGACAAAATTATAAGTAAATGGTGACTGGTTTGTAAAGAAAACAAAACCTGAGAGCCCAAACCTAAAACTCTAAAAGAACCAGCATGAACCCGTTAAACCCAAGACTAAACCGTTAAACCTGAACCCAAAACCTTCGGCCCATTTGAATTAAAACCCAAACCCAGACCATTTTAACTCGATCGGGTCACGGACCCGTATTCGAACCCGTGTGAAAACACGCGGATCCTTCGCGACCCGGCTCTTCAAAACGACCCCGTTCCCAACTCGGTATAAATGACCCCAAACTGAGTTGGAACAACCATTTGGCCTATCCCCTCTCTCTCTCCTCAGTACTCTCACTCTCTTAAATCCTCTGAACTCGAACACTCAGAAACCTGAAAACCAAAAGCTTTTTCGATCAAAACCACCTTTTCCTTCTCGTTCTTCACCAGTTCTTCAAAAAAACTCTGTTTGATCCTCACCAACACTTAAAACCTTCCCAAAATCTGTTTTCTAAAGATCAAAACCCTTTTTTTCTCAAGAACGAACCAAGAACTTTTCAAAATCCCTTGTTTTGATCTTCACTCATTCCCTAAAACCTCTCCGACGTGTTTCTTAGCCGCAGGGATGATGTCAGTCATCGGATATCATCTCCGATCTTCTCGTACCTCTTTCCGATGACCGGACCTTCTCCGGTCATCTTCTCCAGCACCTCTATAAATTTCGACCACTGTCCGATCATCTTCAACCTTTCTCCGATGACTGAACCTTCTCCGGTCATCTTATCCGGCCAACCCTGTAAATTCCGGCCATCGTCTACAACTCCGACCACCGCCTCCGCCGTTGCCGAAACCTTAGATCTACCCAAAAAACTTCGTTTTTTATCCTAAACCTAGATCTAAGCCCCGTTTTGTCAAAAACACCTTGCTTCTCCCAATCCTAGGCTATCTACCCGAAACCAGTGACCTCACCTCTATATTTTTCAACTCCGGCAATGGTCCTAGAACTCAAATCCTCACTCCGGCGACAGCTAAGAGAGATAAGCCTCTTCACACCTTCTCTTATATTATTTATATTATTTTTATGTTTTTATAAGCTTCGAACTAGATTTGACTTTTAGAGTTTAGATATGTTTTATTTTACTATAGATCTAGGTTTTATTGAATATTATGGATCTGATTTTAGGATTTAGGATGAGTCTTATGCTTGAGGTCTGATTTTAGGACATATTAGGTTCGGTTTTTATGGGATACTGACTTGACTTAGTGTTTTGAACAGGTTAAATGAAGAAAAGAAGTGAATAGAGGTAAAAAAATACCTCAATTCGGTGTTTCGGTGGTTCCGGCAAGCTTTCGACACGGTCTCCTTGTCCCGGTTATATTCTTCGAGCACCTCCGATCTTCCAGGTAACCTCTCAACTTCCTCTGACTTTTCGTTTTTTCTTTTTGGTAATTATGAGGGTAATTATTATTGATCATTAATTACTTTTTCTCTCTCTTCGCATGTACTTATACCCGTTGTCAAGCGTGACATCACTTTGCACGGCTCGCGATGCCAGCTGGTTCCAGATCGATGGGAATCCGCATGAAACGAGTGGAGCCAATACTGTCTTGCCACGTGTCTATTGGGGCTCAAGTTTGAGCGGGAAAAAGAAGCACAAAGAGAATCAGAGGGAATTTTGTGTTTGTTGGGCTATTTATGGGTTGTAATGGGGTAGTTAATAGTTGTAATGGGTTTTTAGTAATTGGTTCAGGCTTTGTAACACTTTTGGACCTTTTGTAATATATTTCAGGCTTTGTAATACATTTGGACTCTAATATATATTTCTTTGGGCTTTTATTATTATTATGTTTTATTTATTATTATTATCTTATATATATATATATGTATGTATGGGCCCGGACAAAAATCTGGTTCTACAACTGCCCCTGTTTGCTCATTGATGTGGAACCGAAATAAGGCAAAAACTGAACATACACGGATTTTTTCTGAATCATCTGCTCGTCAAAGCTTGAAGTTGTTCTTCTCATTATGAAATTCTTCAATCTTTGATAATCTGGCGTTGCTCCATTGCACTCTTCAACTCCTGAGGTCTGAAGTTGTTCTTCTTATTATGAAATTCTTCATTCCACTTTCTTTCGCTGGTCTACATTTTTGCGACGGGACTGAATAAGCAAGCTCTTCTCATTTGGAACTTCCTCATTCTTCAACGAACGAACTCTTCTCGTTATGAATTTTCTTTGCTGGATGGACTCTTCTCATTATGAATCCTTCTTTGATGGGCGGACTCTTCTCATTATGAATCCTTCTTTGTTGGGCGGACTCTTCTCATTATGAATCCTTCTTTGTTGGGCGGACTCTTCTCATTATGAATTTTCTTTGCTGGACAGACTCTTCTCATTATGAATCCTTCTTTGCTGGGCGGACTCTTCTCATTATGAATCCTTCTTTGTTGAGCGGACTCTTCTCATTATGAATCCTTCTTGATCATTTTCCTGCTAAAATAAATGAAATATGCAAGTTAACATGATCCTAATGTCCTATATGATGCATGAACCATGGTTTACTTAGATCCGTCAATCAGCCTTTGCTCTTTTAGGTCCCTTCCTGGATGCTTCTTGTCTAATTTCATCCCACACAAGGACTTGGTCATTGTAACCTCCTTTCTGCGTTTCTGGCCCTTTGCTTTAAAGCGCCCTTTCGGGTTTTCACTTTAGTTTGCTTTTCTCAAAGCGCTCTTTCGGGTTTTCACTTTGGTTTTTCCTTTTTCTCTTTTTTTCTTTCTTTTTTCCCCGAAAGGCGCCTTTTCAGGTTTTCACCTCCCTTTTTCTTTTCTTTTTTCTTTTTCTTTTATTTTTATTTTTGTTTTTCCTTTTTTGTTTTTCTCTTTTTGAAAGTATTATAGTCAAGGAAGTTTTGCTTTGATCAAACACATACTGCTTCGATCGATGATACCCAATCTTTCAACATGAATTTTTTCCGAACTCAAGAGTTTCTACTGAGCTGCAAACACACTTCTCTTCTCAGCCCCTGCAAAATTGACTCAGAGGAACCTTGTAATGTCTTGTCCTCATATTTCTGATCATCTCATCATGAGTAAATCATTGTTCTTCGGGTGACAGTCTCCGTTGCGACATTCATGATCAACCTTCAGCTTTGCACTGCCTCATCTTGTACACTCTTCTTCAATTCCTAGAGTGACAAGGTTCTCCTGCATTTCTAAAAAAAGTAATACCAGAAAATTATCTATTTTTTTCATTATATCAACCATTTTAAGATGCTTTGGAATAAAAAGAAAGCTCGGAAGTGAATTCATGAATTTTATTGAAGCTTATAAATTGGAATACAACAGATTTTGAAATAGTCATGGCAAACAAAATCAAGAAACAAAGTCAGATCTCCCGGCATCCAAGGCATGAATGATACAACCACCCTGTCAACCAGAAGTAGGGCTAAGTTTGCACTCATGTCCGACGGTCTTCAAATATTGCTGGAATGCTTTCGAATGTGAAACCCCTTCCGAAATACCAGGTGTCCGAGAGGTCTTGATTATCATATGCCTAACTTCACTCATCTTTTTCTTTTCTTTTTTTTCTTTTTGTATTCTTCAAGCATAATACTTTTTGACTGAATCCGAATTCACCGGCTTATGTAGCTCTTTGCCGTCCATTTCAGCCAGTATCAGCGCTCCTCCAGAGAAGGCTTTCTTAACAACATAGGGCCCCTCCCAGTTAGGCATCCATTTCCCGCGATCGTCTCGATATATTTGTATGACCTTTTTTAGCACAAGATCCCCCTATCAGAATTCTCTCGAGTGCACCTTTTTGTCATATGCCCGCATTATCCTCTTTTGGTACATCTGACTGTGAAGAATTGCCATCAATCTCTTTTCCTCGATAAGATTTAGTTGGTCGAATCAAACTTGAAGCCATTTCACATCATCTAGCTTTGTTTCAGACAATACTCAGAGTGACAGAATCTCAACTTCAATGGGAAGCACTGCCTCTGTCCCATAAACCAAGGAGTAAGGTGTTGCCTCGGTCAAGGTCCATATTGATGTACGATATGCAAACAGGGCGAATGGTAACTTCTCATGTCAGTCTTTGTAAGTTTCTATTGTCTTCGATATGATATTCTATATATTCTTGTTTACCGCTTCTACTGCCCCATTCATCTTTGGACGATAGGTTATTGAACTATGGTGAATGATCTTGAATTGTTCACACACTTCCATTATCACTTTGTTGTTGAAATTTGTAGTATTACCGGTAACAATTCTTTCTGGTAGTCCATATCGGCAAATTATTTCTTTCTTCAGGAACTTACTGACTGTGGTTCTTGTGATGTTGGCATAAGAGGCTGCTTCCACCCACTTGGTAAAATAATCTATTGTCACAAGGATAAACAGTGTCCGTTTGAAGTTTTAGGATGGATTTGCCCAATAACATCCATGCCCCAAGAAGCAAAAGGCCATGGTGAATCACCTGGTAACAATATGTGCCTCATAAAGTTATAAAGGTGGTCTTGATCATGTCTTCTGGACTCATCTTTATCTGATTATATCCCGAGAAGCCATCCATAAAGGAAAACCAGGAATGCCCTGACATATTGTCGACCAGAATGTCTATGTGTGGCAAAGGAAAATTATCCTTTGGACTAGCCCTGTTCAGGTCCCTATAGTCAACACACATTCGTACTTTCCCATCTTTCTTTGGTATAGGAACTATATTAGCCATCCATTCTGGGTACTGAGATACCGCAAGGAAACCGCCATCAATCTGTTTTTGTACCTCTTCTTTTATCTTTATTACCATTTCTGGCCTCAATCTTCTGAGTTTCTGTTGAACCAGTCTGCATTCAGGTCTAATGGGCAACTTGTGTACCACTATGTCAGTGTTCAATCATGGCATGTCTTGATAGGACCAGGCGAAGACATCTTTGAACTCGCGCAACAGATCAATTAATTCATGCTTCTTTCTGGGCAAAAATATTGCCCCTATCTTCACTTCTCTTTTGGTTTCTTCTGTTCCCAGATTGAGAATCTTCAATTCTTCTTTGTGGAGCAGAATCTACTTATCTTCTTTTTCCACCAACCTCAGTAATTCTTCAGGGATTTCACATTCTAATTCATCCTCAACTTCATTGATTTCCACTAGACATACTGGCTGTTCAGGTCCTACTCTAGGATTGGGTTTAGGATCATTCATGCAGTCGATAATTGAAGACCTGCAAAGAAAATAATAATATATTTTTGAAAAGGATGCGAAAAATAAAAAACTCGTTTGCCATTTTTGAATCAGCATAGAAAGCATCTTTATTAAAATGATTGTATAATGGCCCTTTACAGATAATCCCCTTATACTCACGGGCAAATGTATAAGGTGGTCCCAGTATTTACTCTGTTTCAATATTGGTTACAAGGGAAGTATCTTCAGCTGTCCAATTCTTCAATGTCTCGCCTGGAGCACAGGGACAGATCATTCTCAAATATTTGCCACGTCGAGCATCCTCAAAGATTCCACCGATAAAAAGCCCATCCAGATTATTGCCAAAAATTTCCTCCTCATGCAGTTTTATCGTTTCTTGATTGACTTCCTCCAGCTGCTTTTCAACATTGGTGAACCCACGTGATTTGAAAATCTTTGTCGTGTCAAAAGATGTCACCATGTGGGAGGACGTCTCCGTTCCTTACATGCGGGCTTTCCTTTGTTCTCTCTTCTCCTATAAATCTCTCAATCGATCTTTTATAGTAGGAGCAAACCCCAATCCAAAATGATCCTTCTTTATCAGAATAGGCCTTGGTGCAAACTTCCCTGCAGGTGTTTTCCGAGCCCCTTTCCTGTCTTCACACCCCTTCCAAGTGTCTCTCGCACAGTCATCTTGGTGCATTTTAACAGTCTTGGCCGTGGAAATGGCTTTCCCTCAGCCACGAAGGTAGCATTCACAAATTCCAGCGCCCAGAAAGAGCATTCCAAGGTGTTCTCATCTGTCTAAATATAAGGAACATATGTTGTTATAGGGGAAATGATGTCTTCCTCTGCTCCAATACTAACCAACTTTCCTTCTATGAAAAACTTTAGTTTCTGGGGTAGAGATGATGGGACTGCCCCTGCTAAATGAATCCAGGGTCGTCCAAGCAAGCAATTGTAAGTAGGCTTAATATCCATCACCACAAAATCAATATTGTAAACTACCGGTCCTATCAGCAATGGTACTTCTATCCTTCCCAGCACATCCCGTATTGTTCCATCAAAAGCTCTCACAGTTTTCTGGTATGCCTTCATATGGGAGTCATCAATAGGAAACCTTTGCAGAGTCACCATTGGCATAACATTCAAGGCGGATCCATTGTCAATTAAGACCCCTGGCAACACATATCCTTTACAATGCGTGGTAATATTCAAAGCTTTCACTGACCCCATTCCTCCTTCTGGAATTTCATCATCGGTAAATGTTATGTAATTGTTAGCAGTAATATGATTCACAATTCTGTCTAACTTATCCACTGAGATAATATTTGGCACGAACGTCTGATTTAGCACCTTCATCAAAGCATTACGCTACCCCTCAGAACTCAGCAATAACTCCAGGACTGAAATTCTTGGTTGTTGCCGCTTTAATTGTTCTACTATGTTGTACTCACTATGCTTTAAAAACCTCAGAAATTCCAGGGCTTGCTCCTCCGTCACCGGTTCATTTATCTTTGGAGCGGGGTTTTCCTCAAAAATATTTTTGGGAGCAGCAGATACCTTTTCCTTAGCCTTCTCGGCCTCTTTCATCACTTCTGGGGATGAGTAACATCTACCACTTTGAGTGAAATGGCCTACTTCGTTCACCACCTCCGCGCTCGACTGCTTTTCTTTCTCTAATTCTTCTTTTGTTTCTTCATTTGGCTTTATCTCCTGCAATTTCTCCTTCTCTGGTATTGACACATTGGCCGTGTAATTCCAATGGACCGCATTGGTGCTTTTGAAAGCAAACGGTGTAACCCCCTCGTCTCGGTCCGGGCGCTTGACCGGTCCGAGTGAGCTACACGAGGAAAACTGAGGCGAAGCCCATTAAGGCCCCACTTCGGTTAATAACCCGAGAAAACTTTTTCATTAATTATCTTGTCTAGATATTTAGTTAGTCCTATGTGAGACAAACCGCAGCGAAAAACAAGGACGGGACAAGACAAGAGCATAAGATAAATTAAATTTACCAAATGTCAAGTTAATTCGGTTTCTTGCAAACATGACCCAAAACATGCATAAACAATTACTAACGAGACTCACAAGAAGACTAACATCAAACAGGGCCTAAGCCCAACCCTTGAGACCCTTCAGACCCTTTAGAGATGTCAAAAGCCCCATTTTCAGGCCTGTGTTTCGAAACTGGCTTGCCCGTTTCGAAACACGGGCCCCAGTTTAAAAAGCCAATCACCCGTGCCGAAACACATCCACCCCGTTTCAAAACAGGGGTCTATTTCGCCTAGACGTTCCGAAACACGTTCCGGAATAGGCACTCACAGTAGCCAAAATGTTTCGATACCCGTATCAGAACATGGGTTCACAGTAGCCAAATCGTACCGGAACGCGTTCCGTTACGTGTGTCCCTGGAACCACACCCATTCCGAAATAGCCTGAACCGTTCCGAAACGCCTGCAACCAGTGAGTTTCCAAAACCAGTTTTAAGCATCTCTATATGATCCCAAAAGACCCCAAAGACATCAAGAAGCAAGACGCAAGCTTTAACTAAAGCTTTTGATTTATTAATGTTATGTGAGTTGTTTACTACCTATAAGGTCCAACATATCCGATTTTTGCAAGGTTTTATGGTGAAACCCGAAATGAGTTTTTAGGGGTATATTTAAAGTGTCAAAATTTGTATTTTTGGGATGGTTTTGTGAAAAATTGATGGGCTGATGTTATAGTAACATTGGGTAGGCGTCTTTGGATGTTATTTGATGATTTTTGAGAAGTTATAGTGTTGGTTTGAATGGATTCCCGTAGCTACTGCTGTAAGTGATTTTTGGGAGTGGAAAATGGGAGTTTTTAAGGTGTCTATGTGGAGAAATGAAGGGCTGATGGTTATACTATGGTTGGGTAGTGTTTTGAACATGTTTAAGAGTGCTTTGGATGACTACATTGCTGATTTTTGATGGGTCTTTGTGGAAGTACGCAAATGGGAATTTGGAGTATGAACTTGGCTTTGAATTGTGAGAATTATGGTGGATTTGTGTGTTGGTGTTAAACTTTGGGTTTGTGGCTGATTTTGGGGCTAATGTATTTTTTTTGAATGGTTAGAAGCAAGGGAAACCAATGGGGAAGCTTCGGGCTCGGATCCGGAAACTTGGATGCTTGGTTGGCTTGTCGGCTTGTGCTAATGGAGTGGTCGGTGAGTGGTTATTATTTTTAAATGGTTTTTAAATATTGGTTCAAGCATGTGGACCTAGGTTGGGCTTCGTAAACCCACCTAGAGTTGAGATTAGAGTGGTAGCCTAATCTCAAGCTTAGCTTAGGAAGCTTTTGGTTGAACTCCTAATTGCTTAATATGCCTCATGTCTAATTGTGATTGTTGTCTATGTATAATGTGTTATGCATGTTGTTGAGGCTTGTTATGATGCGTTGATATATGCATGTGGTTTGGTTTATGAATCGTGCATGATAGTGATCATGGTGAGTACGTGCTAAGCACGGAAGTTATGTTGAGTTGATGTTGTGAAAGGTTGTGGAATTTGATTAATATTGGCACTAGTATGCTTGGGTACAATGATCGATCATTAGGATGAGTGTGCACACGGGAGTCAAAGTCGCGCGTGGCATTGGTGGCGTTAAGGCTATGGCTGTAAATGAACCGAACGTTCAGCGAACCGTTCGTGAACCGTTCGGCGGGAAGTTCGTTTATGTTCATTTATTTATTAAACGAACGAACATGAACAAGATTTTTTGTTCGTCTAATTAAATGAACGAACACGAACAAAAGGCTTGTTTGTTCATTTATGTTCGTGAACGTTCGGTAATTCGTTTGTTTATGTTCGTTCATTTATGTTCGTTCGTTTATGTTCATTCATTTATGTTCGTTCGTTTATGTTCGTTCATTATGTTCGTTTATGTTCATTTAAATTTATTCACATATGTCTAGGGGTGTTTATTATTCGGTTAAACCGAACTAACCGACCGAACCAAAACAAAATTGGTTAATCTATTAGATAATTTTAGGTTTCGGCTAATGATTAAGAGTTTTTTCAAATTTCAATTATCGATTACTTCGGTTTAAAATGGGTTAATTAATTGAATTAATCGAACTAACCAAAAATATTAAATATTTAACAAATTATATATGTTCGTTTGTGTTCGTTTGTGTTCGTTTATGTTCATTTATGTTCGTTTACCATTTAAACGAACGAACATGAACGAACACGAACAAGCTACATCCCTTAATGAACGAATACGAACAAGAAATTTTGTGTTCGTTTATGTTCGTGTTCGTTCATTTGTTCGGTTAAAGTTAAACGAACGAACATGAACACACCCTCGTTCGTGTTCGTTCGGTTCGTTTACAGCTCTACTAAAAACTATAATGGAAAATTTTGATAAAATCATTCTAGAAATCTAAATATAAAAAATTGATTCAATTTAGGTCGATTGTTCAGTTTTATTTTTGTTTATTATTCTAACAAAATCAAAGTACTACATATTAACATTATATTTTTTCAAAATCAAACAAAATTCTTGATAAAATTAAATAAAATCACATTAGAAACTAATTACTAAATATAATCATTAAATTTGGCCATTGATAAATATGCGGGCATAGCTCAGTTGGGAGAGTGTCAAACTAAATTCCTGAAGGTCACATGTTCGATCCACGTTCACTGCATTTAATTTTATATTAATATGTAAACTCACTTTAACTACTAGTTTAACATTTAACATAATCAATCCAATATTTTTCCTAAATAATGCATTATTAATTGCACTGATAAAATCTGATTTGGGTTAGTTGAACATATTAACCATATTTTCTTTTTCAAAATCGAATCAGACTTATACTACTAAATATAGACTAAAAATTATAATGAAAATTTTTGATGAAATCATTCAAGAAATCTAAATATAAAAAATTGATTCAATTTAGGTCGATTGTTCAGTTTTATTTTTGTTTATTATTCTAAAAAAATCAAAGTACTACATATTAACATTATATTTTTTCAAAATCAAACAAATTCTTGATAAAATTAAATAAAATCACATTAGAAACTAATTACTAAAAATAATCATTAAATTTGCCGATTGATAAATATGCTGGGATAGCTCAGTTGGGAGAGCGTCAGACTGAAGATCTTAAGGTCACGTGTTCGATCCACATTCACCGCATTTAATTCTAAATTAATTTGTAAACTCCCTTTAACTGCTGGTTGAATATTTAACATAACCAATCCAATATTTTTCCTAAATAATGCATTATTAATTGCACCGATAAAATCTGATTTGGGTTAGTTGAACATATTAACCATACTTTCTTTTTCAAAATCGAAATAGACCTATACTACTAAATATAGAACTAAAAAGTATAATGTAATTTTTTGATGAAATCATTCTATAAATCTCAATACAAAAAATTGATTCAATTTAGTTCGATTGTTCAATTATATTTTTGTTTATTATTCTAACAAAATGAAAGTACTGCATATTAGCATTATATTTTTCAAAAATCAAACAAAATTTTTAATAAAATGAAATAAAATCACATTAGAAACCTTTTACTAAATATATACATTAAATTTGACATAGATAAATATGCGGGGATAGCTCAGTTGAGAGAGCGTCATACTAAATTTCTGAAGGTCACATGTTTGATCCACGTCCACCGCATTTAATTTTATATTAATATGTAAACTCACTTTAACTACTAGTTTAACATTTAACATAATCAATCCAATATTTTTCCTAAATAATGCATTATTAATTGCATCGATAAAATCTGATTCTCGTTAGTTGAACATATTAACCATATTTTCTTTTTCAAAATCGAATCAGACCTATACTACTAAATATAGACTGAAAATTATAATGAAATTTTTTGATGAAATCATTCAATAAATCTCAATAGAAAAAATTGATTCAATTTAGTTCGATTGTTCCGTTTTATTTTTGTTTATTATTCTAACAAAATCAAAGTACTACATATTAACATTATATTTTTTCAAAATCAAACAAAATTCTTGATAAAATTAAATAAAATCACATTAGAAACTAATTACTAATATAATCATTAAATTTGCCCATTGATAAATATGCGGGGATAGCTCAGTTGGGAGAGCATCAAACTGAAGATCTGAAGGTCACGTGTTCGATCCGCGTTCACCGCATTTAATTCCAAATTAATATGTAAACTCACTTTATGTAACCCCCTAGACCCGCCTATGCGTTACAACGGATCCTAGGATGTCACATTAGGATCACAAGAGCGACCCACGATAAGATTTCAAATAAACATATAGTTAAACCTTTAAAATAAAATTTCAGAAATCGTTCAAAACGATAAAACAATTATGATACAAGTTGCGGAAATAAATTTCGGACTCATTTGTATAATGCAAACACGACACACATGCCCCCTAGTTACACATATACCATACTCCGCAAGCAAACCGAAGAAACTCCATACCGATGTTGACAGCTGTGACATGGTCAATCTTCTAACCTGTGATGGTAAAAACAATGTGAGCTTCGAAAGGCTCAGTAATACAAACTACCAAGGGATGCTAAAAGCACAAGCAGGTAAGGCAAGGTTAATACTGTCATGAAGAACAGGAGCATTATACCATAAGGGTATACGTAAGAAGAGGTCAGAAAGTTTTATTAACTTACTTAACTACCCTCCAACCGAACTCCAAAATGCAATTCCACATGAACTGCATACAGAAGGTCTTACCCTAGGCCTGAGGCGTAGGAGCCTACCTAAGGGGATACCTTAGGTCCAGAAAGACTTACCCTAGGCCCGTGGGTGTAGGAGCTTAGGTACAAAAGGACTTATCAGCGCTGAGCCTACAGATCATCATTCATATCCAGATAATATACCACAGATGATTTCAATTTATATTCAGAAGACAATATAGCAGAAAATAAATATTAAATCTACTTTTATACCAGAAGACATGTATCAAATTTATTTTATTATCATTTTCATTATTTCGTATTCAATGTCATATATCAGATATATTTTTCATAATAGAGGTCAGAAATCAGAGAATTGTTTTCCTTTCGTATTACAATATCATACTTTTAAATTTTAAGCATATTGCCTTGATTTAGAACAGAACGTAATTACAGATACAGGGTACACACTTTATGGCCTAATTCTTTTCTTAGAGGTACTCGATAGATATTAGAAAGCTGACACTTGACGAATTTAGACTGATTTCAGAACGAGGTCCCTACGAATAGGGGAGTTCGGTAAGACAGATAGAATTAACATCAAAAGTTGATGCATCAGAATCATTGGGATTTCAGATATATCAAGAGTAATTCGATCGCTAAAGCTTACGAGGGTATTGTTGGACATTCCGGCATTCAGAGGGTAATTTGGTAAGCTGAACCAACAAGGTACAAACGGTGATGTACAGAATTTAAGAATTCTAATTTGCTCATCAAGCTTTCGAGTCCCTTTGAACTAATTGAAACCAATAACATAGAGTTTGAAATATAATCGGATAAGTACATCTTAAACATTCATTTCCAGAACTGATTACAACGTAACAACAAAGCAGATCGTCTTCACCTTACATCTACTGAACTTACTACGAGAGATCAAACATGTATCCAAGCGATAATTTTCCAAATTCCTGAACATGTATATAACCCCCGAACTCGTTCCACAGCATTGAATTTATCTTTTTGAGGAAACATGTTGCTCTTACCAATCGTTGCGTACTTTCTCCAAATAACCCGAACATGTCGTCACATGGCATCATTCCAAAACTAGGATAGTATCAGAAACGACCAACAAACATAGACCGTAAATTACCATTTTAGAGTTGTTATATTGTCTAGCTTTATTGGTATTCCTTATTCCAGTTTTGGAGTTAGCTTCAGTCATTTCAACATTCGCAGATATTTCGGATGCTTCATATCTGAAGGTGTTCCAAAACAAATTCTGAGCCTTTCGGTTGTTCTAACTATTCAATCCTTTCCGATATCGAGGGTATATTCGTCATTTCAATTAATTTGACAATTGGTGCCGACGATACATTATTCTTTTTAATCATTATGGATATTCTGACCGATTCAACTTTATCAGTATTACCAAACATTTCAGTCATCTCGATCAATTCAGCAATTTACGCGACTTTGTCTAATCCAAACATACAATTGTTTTCTCGCAATTGTCTTCAGAGAATATTCAATCTCAAAAAGGAATCTGAGCAATTTACAGACTCAAACGTGAAGCCTCGCTACCATAACTTCCCAAGCAAACTTCAAGATTTTCAGAAGGTTCAGTTGTTTTACCGGATCTAGTGTAGATTCTCAGACCACACTCATTAATAGGGGTATTTTAGTCATTTTCATACATCAAGGGCATTTTCGTAATTCATTAGCCAAAATAATCAGACTTAGAGATTAACCCTTTTTATTAATCGTTTACTGAACTCGAAAGTCCTTTCGATTTATCAAACCTCTTATGCGAATATTTGCCTTGGCCATTAATATTCTTATTTCATAATTGATCGACGTAATCAGAAATAATCATATGCTCAAGCATGATCGTGTAAACATTAACTGAATACCAACATGTTGCAAAAGCATGTAGAAGGTAGTAATCTATTACCTTAGTTCCGAGCTACAACGGTTGATTCATGACACCTAATTCGATCGCACTCGATCCCAAGATTTGACGGCTCTCAACATCTCAATTTCAAGGATACTTTGATACCTTCAACAACATAGATTCACATTTCAGTCCTTATCCAAAGAGCTCTTAACAAAATTAGATACACAAACACTTTTGGGTTCAAGGTCAGATTCGGAGGCCTTCGGGTCAGAATTTTGCAAAACGGGCTTCAAAAATGGACTCAGGACGTCGAAAAACATAAAATATGAGTTTTCGAAAAATTTGACTTTTTGGTCAACGGTCAAAGTCAACGCTGACGTCAGCGATCAAGTCAACGCTGACGTCACAGGTCAACTGGTTTGACTCATTGAGTCAACTCGGGTGAGCTGACTCACTGAGTCAACTCGGGTGAGCTGACTCACTGAGTCAACTCGGGCGAGCTGACTCACTGAGTCGACTCGGACAGACGGGTCGGGTCGGACGGGTCGGACGGATCGGGTCGGACGGGTCGGGTCAACCGAGTTAACCAGTTCAGACCGGTTCGGTCTACACGGACCGGCTCTTACCTTTAAAGAATCCGAAGGTCGCCGGACGGTCGCCGGAACTTCGCCAGAAAAACTCCTTTCGCGTCGTTTCTGCTGGAAAAAATGAGGATCGTGAATTTATAAACTCATCCAAGCTGAGTATTCAACGATTTAACCAGGAATATGCCTGAAACTTACCCCAAAATTCTAAATCTCGCCGGAAAACCGCATAACACCGATGAGGGCTCTCCCGGCATCGGTTGGACTTGGAACCTTAGGGGTTTTGCTCACCGCCACGTCAGGAGCCTGGATCTGGTGCCCGTTTCATAAACGGCCGGCAACCGAGGCCGGAGAAAGCAAGAAACAGCGGCGACGATTGGGTTTCTCGCAGCCGCTTCAAACGGGGTTTGCCGGCGAAAGGCGGCTCGACGACGCACGTGGAAGCCAGGGGCGAGGTTGCGACATTGTGACGCTTCTGATGATGCCGGCGGTGACTCTCCCGGTGGCGCGGTGGACGAGCTCGGACGGAGACGATGAGGTGTCGGTGGTTTAGGTGAGGGCTTTTTTCTTTTCTCTTTTTTTTTTTCCTTTGGAAATTCGAATGGGGGGTAAGTGGTAGGTGAAAGGTCAGACTGAGCTTTTATTATCTTAGGTACAATATTAGAAGGGTTCAAAAGAAAGATGTGGAACCTTAGACACCACGAGAAGCCTAGCTCAGTTGGATAGGTCAAAGGCTTAGTTACCTTAAGGTTGCAAGTTCAAACCCCTACAGCAACAAACCTTACTCTTTTTTTTCTTTTTCTTTTTTTTTTTCAACTTCATTTCTTGATAAAAAAACAGAGTGTTACAACTCTCCCCACCTAAAAAAAAATTTCGTCCTCGAAATTTACCAGAGTTAGAGGAATGCAGAACTACTCTTTCATCTGTTCTTGTACTAAAACTTGTCTATCAAGGTATCTTTGTTTCTCAGGACTCTGAGGCGGTCATAGATTAATCTGGTAGCATTCTCAGTCACTCGGACTGTCTCCGGACCCAAAGTCACCCCATCGTACCTCCTAGACCAACTAATCAGTATATAATAACTGAATCCATACGAACTTCATGTGGTGCCAAAGAAACACTTGTTTCATAACCTTTATAACAAATGGTCTCTGTCATGGATAAGAAATTTCTTCCGGTACCACAAAAGTTAATCATACAACCCAAAGGTATATCTCCTAGAATTCGAATTACTCTTTCAAGTTGACCATCAGTTTACGGACGAAGAACTTTAACTGTATTTCAAACAAGTACCCAAAGCCTCCCGTAAGACTTTCCGGAATCAAGATGTATATATTAAATTTCAGTCAAAATGGTACATAACAGTCTACCATGCCTCAAATTTCAAAGATATGTCTTTCTTTATATCAACCAAACATAACCGAGGTATTGAATGGATATCTCATACCTTCAGCATAGTATTCAGACAACTGTTTCCCTCGTGTACCACAGAGGCACCATAGAATATACACTTTCAGCAAATCACAAACACTTTTCTTGTAAGTTCATAGAGTCTTTATCACATTTCCATTAGGGTATAAAAAAATGATCATTATCACTGAATAGATCTTCATGAAATCTTATATCAGTTACCTCACAAAACCAGACATTTATTCTTCACTAAATCAGAAATTCAATTTTACATGTACGAACCATCTTAGGTTCTCACTCCAGGTTCAAATCCATTAAATTAATTCAATTCACAGACGAATGTTACAGACATTCCTTGTCATTACGATTCGAGTTATAGCGTACAGAAAGCTTAGATTCAGTTATTTCAAAAAAAAGATTCGACATCAGAGTCTCGGCTTGGTGGAGTACGTTCAGGATGTAGGGGCATGTACAGACCAGACACCCTATGACAGACGATCGGCCGATCTACCCAGAAAGACGCAACTCTAAGCTCTGATACCACTAAATGTAACCCCCTAGACCCGCCTATGCGTTACAACGGATCCTAGGAAGTCACATTAGGATCACAAGAGCGACCCACGATAAGATTTCAAATAAACATATAGTTAAACCTTTAAAATCATAAATCAAATATCTGATTTAAAATAAAATTTCAGAAATCGTTCAAAACGATAAAACAATTATGATACAAGTTGCGGAAATAAATTTCGGACTCATTTGTATAATGCAAACATGACACACATGCCCCCTAGTTACACATATACCATACTCCGCAAGCAAACCGAAGAAACTCTATACCGATGTTGACAGCTGTGACATGGTCAATCTTCTAACCTGTGATGGTAAAAACAATGTGAGCTTCGAAAGGCTCAGTAATACAAACTACCAAGGGATGCTAAAAGCACAAGCAGGTAAGGCAAGCTTAATACTGTCATGAAGAACTAGGTAACGATAAGCTCAAATTACGATTCGAGATTTTAGAGGAGCATTATACCATAAGGTAACAAAGTTGTTCTTTATTAGGTCATCCCAACCTCAAGATGTGAGTCTAAAGCAGAGTTTCAAAAGAGATTCGGATTTCAGAAGTTGAATTAAGGAGTTCAAAGTGGTTCATTAAACGCGAATAGTAAGTTTACTGAGCGTTCAACTTTAATACATTAATTTAGTAGGGTATACGTAAGAAGAGGTCAGAAAGTTTTATTAACTTACTTAACTACCCTCCAACCGAACCCCAAAATGCAATTCCACATGAACTGCATACAGAAGGTCTTACCCTAGGCCTGAGGCGTAGAAGCCTACCTAAGGGGATACCTTAGGTCCAGAAAGACATACCCTAGGCCCGTGGGCGTAGGAGCTTAGGTACAGAAGGACTTATCAGCGCTGAGCCTACAGATCATCATTTATATCCAGATAATATACCACAAATGATTTCAATTTATATCCAGAAGACAATATAGTAGAAAATAAATATTAAATCTACTTTTATACCAGAAGACATGTATCAAATTTATTTTATTATCATTTTTATTATTTCGTATTCAATGTCATATATCAGATATATTTTTCATAACATAGGTCAGAAATCAGAGAATTGTTTTCCTTTCGTATTACAATATCATACTTTTAAATTTTAAGCATATTGCCTTGATTTAGAACAGAAAGTAATTACAGATACAGGGTACACGCTTTATGGCCTAATTCATTTCTTAGAGGTACTAGATAGATATCAGAAAGATGACACTTGACGAATTTAGACTGATTTTAGAACGAGGTCCCTACGAATAGGGGAGTTCGGTAAGACAGATCGAATTAACATCGAAAGTTAATGCATCAGAATCATTGGGATTTCAGATATATCAAGAGTAATTCGATCGCTAAAGCTTACGAGGGTATTGTTGGACATTCCGGCATTCAGAGGGTAATTTGGTAAGCTGAACCAACAAGGTACAAACGGTGATGTACATAATTTAAGAATTCTAATTTGCTCATCAAGCTTTCGAGTCCCTTTGAACTAATTGAAACCAATAACACAGAGTTTGAAATATAATCGGATAAGTACATCTTAAGCATTCATTTCCAGAACTGATTACAGCGTAACAACAAAGCAGATCGTCTTCACCTTACATCTACTGAACTTACTACGAGAGATCAAACATGTATCCAAGCGGTAATTTTCCAAATTCCTGAACATGCATATAACCCCTGAACTCGTTCCATAGCATCGAATTTATCTTTTTGAGGAAACATGTTGCTCTTACCAATCGTTCAGTACTTTCTCCAAATAACCCGAACATGTCGTCACATGGCATCATTCCAAAACTAGGATAGTATCAGAAACGACCAACAAACATAGACCGTAAATTACCATTTTAGAGTTGTTATATTGTCTAGCTTTATTGGTATTCCTTATTCCAGTTTTGGAGTTAGCTTCAGTCATTTCAACATTCGCAGATATTTCGGATGCTTCATATCTGAAGGTGTTCCAAAACAAATTCCGAGCCTTTCGGTTGTTCTAACTATTCAATCCTTTCCGATATCGAGGGTATATTCGCCATTTCGATTAATTTGACAATTGGTACCGATGATACATTATTCTTTTTAATCATTATGGATATTCTGACCGATTCAACTTTATCAGTATTACCAAACATTTCAGTCATCTCGATCAATTCAGCAATTTACGCGACTTTGTCTAATCCAAACATACAATTGTTTTCTCGCAATTGTCTTCAGAGAATATTCAATCTCAAAAAGGAATCTGAGCAATTTACAGACTCAAACGTGAAGCCTCGCTACCATAACTTCCCAAGCAAACTTCAAGATTTTCAGAAGGTTCGGTTGTTTTACCGGATCTAGTGTAGATTCTCAGACCACACTCATTAATAGGGGTATTTTAGTCATTTTCATACATCAAGGGCATTTTCGTAATTCATTTGCCAAAATAATCAGACTTAGAGATTAACCCTTTTTATTAATCGTTTACTGAACTCGAAAGTCCTTTCGATTTATCAAACCTCTTATGCGAATATTTGCCTTGGCCATTAATATTCTTATTTCATAATTGATCGACGTAATCAGAAATAATCATATGCTCAAGCATGATCGTGTAAACATTAACCGAATACCAACATGTTGCAAAAGCATGCATAAGGTAGTAATGTATTACCTTAGTTTCGAGCTACAACGGTTGATTCATGACACCTCATTCGATCGCACTCGATCCCAAGATTTGACGGCTCTCAACATCTCAATTTCAAGGATACTTTGATACCTTCAACAACATAGATTCACATTTCAGTCCTTATCCAAAGAGCTCTTAACAAAATTAGACACACAAACACTTTTGAGTTCAAGGTCAGATTTGGAGGCCTTCGGGTTAGAATTTTGCAAAACGGGCTTCAAAAATGGACTCAGGACGTCGAAAAACATAAAATATGAGTTTTCGGAAAATTTGACTTTTTGGTCAACGGTCAAAGTCAACGCTGACGTCAGCGATCAAGTCAACGCTGACATCATGCTGACGTCACAGGTCAACTGGTTTGACTCATTGAGTCAACTCGGGTGAGCTGACTCACTGAGTCAACTCGGGCGAGCTGACTCACTGAGTCGACTCGGACAGACGGGTCGGGTCAGACGGGTCGGACGAATCGGGTCGGACGGGTCGGACGGGTCGGATCGGGTCAACCGAGTTGACCAGTTCAGAGCGGTTCGGTCTACACAGACCGGCTCTTACCTTTAAAGAATCCGAAGGTCGCCAGACGGTCGCCGGAACTTCGCCGGAAAAACTCCTTTCGCGTTGTTTCTGCTGGAAAAAACGAGGATCGTGAATTTATAAACTCATCCAAGCCGAGTATTCAACGATTTAACCCGGAATATGCCTGAAACTTACCCGAAAAGTCTAAATCTCGCCGGAAAACCGCGTAGCACCGATGAGGGCTCTCCCGGCATCGGTTGGATTTGGAACCTTAGGGGTTTTGCTCACCGCCACGTCAGGAGCCCGGATCTGGTGCCTGTTTCATAAACAGCCGGCAACCGAGGTCGGAAAAAGCAAGAAACAGCGGCGACGATTGGGTTTCTCGCAGCCGCTTCAAACGGGGTTTGCCGGCGAAAGGCGGCTCGACGACGCGCGTGGAAGCCAGGGGCGAGGTTGCGACGTCGTGACGCTTCTGATGATACCGGCGATGACTCTCACGGCGGCGCGGTGGACGAGCTCGGACGGAGACGATGAGGTGTCGGTGGTTTAGGTGAGGGCTTTCTTCTTTTCTCTCTTTTTTTTTCCTTTGGAAATTCGAATGGGGGGGAGGGGTAAATGGTAGGTGAAAGGTCAGACTGAGCTTTTATTATCTTAGGTACAATATTAGAAGGGTTCAAAAGAAAGATGTGGAACCTTAGACACCATGAGAAGCCTAGCTCAGTTGGATGGGTCAAAGGCTTTGTTACCTTGAGGTTGTAAGTTCAAACCCCTACAGCAACAAACCTTACTCTTTTTTTTTCTTTTTCTTTTTTTTTCAACTTCATTTCTTGATAAAAAAAAAACAGAGTGTTACACTTTAACTACTAGTTTAACATTTAACATAATCAATCTAATATTTTTCCTAAATAATGCATTATTAATTGCACCGATAAAATCTAATTTGGGTTAGTTGAACATATTAACCATACTTTCTTTTTCAAAATCGAAGTAGACCTATACTACTAAATATAGAACTAAAAATTATAATGTAATTTTTTGATGAAATCATTCTATAAATCTCAATACAAAAAATTGATTCAATTTAGTTCGATTGTTCAATTATAATTTTGTTTATTATTCTAAAAAAATCAAAGTACTGCATATTAACATTATATATTTAAAAATCTAACAAATTTTTTGATAAAATGAAATAAAATCACATTAGAAACCATTTACTAAATATATACATTAAATTTGCCCATAGATAAATATGCGGGGATAGATCAGTTGAGAGAGCGTCATACTGAATTTCTGAAGGTCACATGTTCAATCCACGTTCATGGCATTTAATTTTATATTAATATGTAAACTCACTTTAACTACTAGTTTAACATTTAACATAATCAATCCAATATTTTTCCTAAATAATGCATTATTAATTGCATCGATAAAATCCGATTCTCGTTAGTTGAACATATTAACCATATTTTCTTTTTCAAAATCGAATCAGACCTATACTACTAAATATAGACTAAAAATTATAATGAAAATTTTTGATGAAATCATTCAAAAAATCTCAATAGAAAAAATTGATTCAATTTAGTTCGATTGTTCCGTTTTATTTTTGTTTATTATTCTAAGAAAATCAAAGTACTACATATTAACAATATATTTTTTCAAAATCAAACAAAATTATTGATAAAATTAAATAAAATCACATTATAAACCAATTACTAAATATAACCATTAAATTTGCCCATTGATAAATATGCGGGGATAGCTCAGTTGGGAGAGCGTCAGACTGAAGATCTGAAGGTCACGTGTTCGATCCACGTTCACCGCATTTAATTATATATTAATATGTAAACTCCCTTCAACTACTAGTAAAACATTTAATATAATCAATGCAATATTTTTCCTAAATTATGCATTATTAATTGCACCGATAAAATCCGATTCGGGTTAGTTGAACATATTAACCATATTTTTTTTTCAAAATCGAAATAGACCTATACTACTAAATATTTAACTCAAACCTATAATGGAAAATTTTGATAAAATCATTCTAGAAATCTAAATATAAAAAATTGATTCAATTTAGGTCGATTGTTCAGTTTTATTTTTGTTTATTATTCTAACAAAATCAAAGTACTACATATTAACATTATATTTTTTCAAAATCAAACAAAATTCTTGATAAAATTAAATAAAATCACATTAGAAACTAATTACTAAATATAATCATTAAATTTGCCCATTGATAGATATGCGGGGATAGCTCAGTTGGGAGAGTGTCAGACTGAAGATTTGAAGGTTACGTGTTCGATCCACGTTCACCGCATTTAATTCCAAATTAATATGTAAACTCCCTTCAATTGCTGGTTGAACATTTAACATAACCAATCTAATATTTTTCCTAAATAATGCATTATTAATTGCACCGATAAAATCTGATTTGGGTTAGTTGAACATATTAACCATACTTTCTTTTTCAAAATCGAAATAGACCTATACTACTAAATATAGAACTAAAAATTATAATGTAATTTTTTGATGAAATCATTCTATAAATCTCAATACAAAAAATTGATTCAATTTAGTTCGATTGTTCAATTATAATTTTGTTTATTATTCTAACAAAATCAAAGCACTGCATATTAACATTATATTTTTTAAAAATCTAACAAAATTTTTGATTAAAGGAAATAAAATCACATTAGAAACCATTTACTAAATATAAACATTAAATTTGCCCATAGATAAATATGCGGGGATAGCTCAGTTGAGAGAGCGTCATACTGAATTTCTGAAGGTCACATGTTCGTTCCACGTTCACGGCATTTAATTTTATATTAATATGTAAACTCACTTTAACTACTAGTTTAACATTTAACATAATCAATGCAATATTTTTCCTAAATAATGCATTATTAATTGCATCGATAAAATCTGATTCTCGTTAGTTGAACATATTAATCATATTTTCTTTTTCAAAATCGAATCAGACCTATACTACTAAATATAGACTAAAAATTATAATGAAAATTTTTGATGAAATCATTCAAAAAATCTCAATAGAAAAAATTGATTCAATTTAGTTCGATTGTTCTGTTTTATTTTTGTTTATTATTCTAACAAAATCAAAGTAGTACATATTAACATTATATTTTTTTCAAAATCAAACAAAATTCTTGATAAAATTAAATAAAATCACATTAGAAACCAATTACTAAATATAATCATTAAATTTGCCCATTGATAAATATGCGGGGATAGCTTAGTTGGGAGAGCGTCAGACTGAAGATCTGAAGTTCACATGTTCGATCCACGTTCACCGCATTTAATTATATATTAATATGCAAACTCCCTTCAACTGCTAGTTAAACATTTACATACTCAATCCAATATTTTTCCTAAATTATGCATTATTAATTGCACCGATAAAATCTGATTCGGGTTAGTTGAACATATTAACCATACTTTATTTTCAAAATCGAAATAGACCTATACTACTAAATATTTAACTAAAAACTATAATGGAAAATTTTGATAAAATCATTCTAGAAATCTAAATATAAAAAATTAATTCAATTTAGGTCGATTGTTCAGTTTTATTTTTGTTTATTATTCTAACAAAATCAAAGTACTACATATTAACATTATATATTTTTGAAAATCAAACAAAATTCTTGATAAAATTAAATAAAATCACATTATAAACCAATTACTAAATATAATCATTAAATTTGCCCATTGATAAATATGCGGGGATAGCTTATTTGGGAGAGCGTCAGACTGAATATCTGAAGGTCACATGTTCGATCTACGTTCACCGCATTTAATTACATATTAAAATGTAAACTCCTTTCAGCTGTTAGTTGAACATATTAACCATATTTTGTTTTCAAAATCGAAATAAACCTATACTACTAAATATATAACTAAAAATTATAATGGAAAATTTTGATAAAATCATTCTAGAAATCTTAATATAAAAAATTGTTTCAGTTTAGTTCGATTGTTCAGTTTTATTTTTGTTTATTATTCTAACAAAATCAAAGTACTACATATTAACATTATATTTTTTCAAAATCAAACAAAATTCTTGATAAAATTATATTGTAACCCCCTCGTCCCGGTCTGGCCGGATGACCGGTCCGAGTGAGCCACACGGGGAAAACCGAAGCGAAACCCAAAGGGTTCCTCCTCGGTTAGCAACCCTAATTTTTTTTTTAAAACTCGTCATATTCGAACCCCAAACCACAATCAAACGACCAAAATTCAATCTTGACTAAAGGCATATTAAATCCTATGTGTTTATCCCATTAAAAGGTCAAGAAGTCAAAACAGTACAATTTTAAGCAGAAGTTTCGAAACCTTTACAAGGGGTTTCGAAACTTTTGCTGGCAGAAACCCCTGGAACCAATATCTCACCCAAAGTTTCGAAACCTTAGGGAAGGTTTCGAAACCTTGGACCTTAGTTTCGAAACCTTTCCCAAAGGTCTCGAAACTTTGGTTGGCAGAATGCCCTGGAACCAAAATTATTCCAAAGGTTTCGAAACCTTGGGGAAAGTTTCGAAACCTTTGACCATAGTTTCGAAACCTACCCCAAAGGTTTCGAAACTTCGGCTGGCAGTGACCCCTGGAACCAAAATTTCTGCAAAGGTTTCGAAACCTTACCCATGGTTTCGAAACCATAGTGCAGGGGATCACCTACTGCCCAACTTAAGGACTTCCTACCCAAGAAAAACATTATGATCATGCATAGACATGTATAGAAGCATAAAAAGGACCCAAAAGCATGAATCAACAATTACAAGGCTCGCACATGCAACCATTTCAACAAGCATACATACAACAACCACAGTCGGATTTAACTTACAAGCATTGGATATACGTGAATCATATTTATCTAGACTTCAAGCAATATCCCAAGAAACCTACTTAACAAGCATAGGCATCATACATATAGTAGTCAAGCTTAAGGCATGCATAGTCCAACCTCATACACATTCAGGCATAAGCAAATAATCCACATAAGAATCATAGAACATAAACCATGTAGCAAACCATAACACAACATAGGTTTAACAATTTTCAAGCATAACTTCCTAGGGAGTTTGACCCCAACTCCTAACACTCTATACCCCATTGTCTAGGCATTATTACAAAAGCAAACCATACTTATACTTGCTTGAGAACTCCAAAAGCTCCTCCTTCGCCCGCTCGCCTCCCGAACTCTAACGATCTGCACGTTGGAAACAAAGAGCATAAGCAACTAGCTTAGTGAGAGAGGCTCTACAATTCACAACATGCAGTTTTTCAAAATACGAATTGTATGCGAGAAAACTATGGATGCACAAGGGTCTATCTCAACCACTACTCTTGGTTTGCTTAAGCACAACCAACATACACTTACGGTGGGACTACACATCACCGTTTCGACTAGTGGATGTCCAATGGGACTACACATCAAAGTACTACCCTACTAGTCACTACCGGTGGGACTACACATCACCGTAGTTTAGACCACCATCACGTGAGGCACGAACTCAACACGACTACAACATTGACAACTTAAAATGCATTCAATGGTCACAATGTATATACAATCAACTTGTCACAACAACTTATGAGTAGGGAGACTTACACACGGGTTTAGGCAACCTCTCAAGGTTCTACCCAAACCCCAAAGGAGTCCATATCAAGCACAAAGTAAAACCAATGAATCTACTCACCGTTGCTACCCAAGAGAAGATCGAAGACCGAGCTCAAGACTCCGAAATCCCCGGATTTGCCCCCGAAGCTTCACCAACCGAATTCCTTGATTCTAAGCATTCCAACACCAAGCAAATAACCCCAAATCAGTCCATGTTCCAAAATAATCAACCCGGATTACAAACCAATTACAAAATATCAATTTTCGCATGGAGAACAAGCCCAAAATTCCAAAATCCGAGCAGCCCTCAAGCACCCCTTAAAACCATTGATTTCAACCTTCAAACTACTCCCTAAAGCTTCCAAAACAAAGCTTTCATATACCCTAACCATCAGCCCCCAAGATTCCTCCTAAAACACCCCCAAAACTCAACTTAAAACCTCCCAAAAACCTCCCCAAAACCCCATTCCGGGAAACACCCCAAAACTTCATAAAAATCATACCCATTGGACCCTTTAGATTGAAAACAACTCATATATCATTTAGAGATCAAAAACCTAAGTTAAAGGTGTTAAAAATGACATTTTTAGTCAAAACCTCAAAACACCCAAATCACAAAAATCATGAGTTTTATAGAAAATAAAGATACGTGCTAGTTGAGGATAATGAAAGCAATTCAAAAACGACCTTACCTTCGAAAAACCTTCAAGTTTGGGTGAGTTATGAATGGAATAGTGCTCCAAAGGGGGAGAGGTTCTTTTTGTCTGAAAAATGGGTAGTGGGGAAGAAGATGACTAAAAATAAAATCATTATTTAGGTTGGTTCAAAATTAAAGGTCCAAAGACCTAAATACCCTTAATGAAAAAGGAAAACCACAATAGGTGCCACCCATGGCCATGTGGGCTTGTTTAAAATATGGTCCAACTAAATTTTGTTGTCTTAAAACCCGAGGCCCAAAATTATTTTTAATTACAAAACCGGACCCGGAAATGATATTAAATTATTATTTTTCACCCGACCCCTAAACCGGGGCGTTACATATATAAAATCACATTAGAAACCAATTACTAAATATAATCATTAAATTTGCCCATTGATAAATATGCGGGGATAGCTCAGTTGGGAGAGCGTCAGACTGAAGATCTGAAGGTTACGTATTCGATCCACGTTCATCGCATTTAATTCTAAATTAATATGTAAACTCCCTTCAACTGCTAATTTAACATTTAACATAATCAATCCAATATTTTTCCTAAACCATGCATTATTATTTGCACCGATAAAATCTGATTCGGGTTAGTTGAACATTTTAACCATACTTTGTTTTCAAAATCGAAATAGACCTATACTACTAAATATTTAACTAAAAACTATAATGGAAAATTTTGATAAAATCATTCTAGAAATCTTAATATAAAAAATTGATTCAATTTAGGTGGATTGTTCAGTTTTATTTTTTTTATTATTCTAACAAAATCAAAGTACTACATATTAATATTATATTTTTTTCAAAATCAAACAAAATTTTTGATAAAATGAAATAAAATCACATTAGAAACCAATTACTAAATATATACTTTAAATTTGCCCATTGATAAATATGCCGAGATAGCTTAGTTGGGAGAGTGTTAGTCTGAATTTCTAAAGGTCACATGTTCGATCCACATTCACCGCATTTAATTTTATATTAATGTGTAAACTCACTTCAACTACTAGTTTAACATTTAACATAATCGATCCAATATTTTTCCTAAATAATGCATTATTAATTGCACCGATAAAATATGATTCTGGTTAGTTGAACATATTAACCATATTTTCTTTTTTAAAATCGAATCAGACCTATACTACTAAATATAGACTAAAAATTATAATGAAATTTTTTGATGAAATCATTCAATAAATCTCAATAGAAAAAATTGATTCAATTTAGTTCGATTGTTCATTTTTATTTTTGTTTATTATTCTAAAAAAATCAAAGTACTACATATTAACATTATATTTTTTCAAAATCAAACAAAATTCTTGATAAAATTAAATAAAATCACATTAGAAACCAATTACTAAATATAATCATTAAATTTGCCCATTGATAAATATGCGGGGATAGCTCAGTTGGGAGAGCGTCAGACTGAAGATCTGAAGGTCACGTGTTCGATCCACGTTCACCAATTACTCCCTTCAACTGCTAGTTAAACATCTAACATAATCAATCCAATATTTTCCCTAAATTATGCATTATTAATTGCACCGATAAAATCTGATTCGGGTTAGTTGAACATATTAACCATACTTTGTTTTCAAAATCGAAATAGACTTATACTACTAAATATTTAACTAAAAACTATAATGGAAAATTTTGATAAAATCATTCTAGAAATCTTAATATAAAAAATTGTTTCAGTTTAGTTCGATTGTTTAGTTTTATTTTTGTTT
Source organism: Hibiscus tridactylites (assembly GCA_958450335.1). Classification (NCBI taxonomy): domain Eukaryota; kingdom Viridiplantae; phylum Streptophyta; class Magnoliopsida; order Malvales; family Malvaceae; genus Hibiscus; species Hibiscus tridactylites. The sequence continues at coordinate 8,984,452 of OY288269.1, forward strand.
ATTATTCTAACAAAATCAAAGTACTACATATTAACATTATATATTTTTTCAAAATCAAACAAAATTCTTGATAAAATTAAATAAAATCACAATAGAAACCAATTACTAAATATAATCATTAAATTTGCCCATTGATAAATATGCGGGGATAACTCAGTTGGGAGAGTGTCAGATTGAAGATCTGAAGGTCACGTATTCGATCCACGTTCACCGCATTTAAATCTAAATTAATATGTAAACTCCCTTCAACTGCTAGTTGAACATTTATGTAACCCCCTCGTCCCGGTCTGGTCGGATGACCAGTCCGAGTAGGCCACACGGGGAAAACCGAAGTGAAACCTGTTAAGGTTCCCCCTCGGTTAGCAACCCTAAAAATATCTTTTAATTTAATCTTCTCTAAAGGCACATTTAAATCCTATGTGATCATTACAGCGGAATAAAATGAGGAAGACACGCAACTGGACACAGAACGGCAAACAAACAGTCCATTTTTAAGTTATTAGGCAGGCCGTTTCGAAACACCTTCAAGGTGTATCAAAACACCTTGACTTGGTCAACTGTCCCAAGTCCACACGAGAAGGCTGTATCAGAACGGAGGTCAACCGTTTCGAAACGCCCCCAACGGTCAACTTCTCGTGGTCAACGAGATATTGACCGTTCCGAAACCTCTTGACCCATTTCGAAACGCCTTCGTCTCGGCAATTTCTCAGATTTCAAGTAGCCAAAGTGTTCCGAAACTCGTATCGGAACAGGGGTTCACAGTGGCCAAACCGTATCGAAACAAGTTTCGATTAGGGGTCCCTGAAGCCTTACCCGTTCCGAAACGGCTCAGCCCGTTTCGAAACACTGGCTGTCTGCAACCTTCAAAAACCAGATTTAGGCAGCTCCAAATCACCCCAAAAGCCCACAACCACTCCAAGAAGCATACATCACAAACAAATACACTCTAGAGGCATGCTCCCTATTGCGAACATTCATAATTATCACAAGATTTAAGATAGACAATCATTCCAAGAGTTATCCAAACATGGGATTTAAAAAGGGCATCAAACTTCAACAAGACCAACACTTAGACAAAATAAGATAAGCAAATCCAACATGGTTTACAAGCAAGGCATACAACCCAAAAGCCAAATCAATACAACATATGAAAGGAGTCTAGCATGCTCCTAACAACCAACATAACATACTTCAAAGGCTCAAACAACGACATCTATCCCATTGCTTTACTATTACAATCTTTCAATTTAAAGTTCATACTTGAGCTACCAAAAGCGACACTTGGAGACCTTTCCTTGCCTTTGCCACCCACAAGCTACTAATCTGCATTGTCAAACAAAAAGGAGCGTAAGCATAAAAGCTTAGTGAGGGTAAGCTCATAAAATAAACCTTCGACAATGCAGGGTCCAAGCACGAGCTACAACCAAGATAAAATGCATGATCTTACCTCCGATCCGCAAGAGCCAAAATAATCATGATGCATGAACATGTATTCAACATTATGCCATGCTCAACAACTCATAAGCTCAACATACAATGATACATAACTCGATGTATTAACCACATCATATATCGATTCATTTTAGAAAAACACATTTCATATCATATAGGCATGTATATAATCTCATATTGGTATATACATACAATCTCATATCGGCACCTAGCTATGACTCGAATACGCAGATAACATGTTGGAACGCATTTCCAACATAACCATTACCTGCAGTGGGATTACACTCATCACCGGTTCTCGCGGAGGGGATTCCACTCATCCTCACGCCCCGTCGATGGGATTCCACTCATCATCGACTAATATAAAGATTTCCGGGCATACCCGTACTCCTCCTTGGTGCCTTAACTAGGGCTGTAAACGAACCGAACGAACACGAACGAGGGTGTGTTCATGTTCGTTCGTTTAACTTTAACCGAACAAATGAACGAAAACGAACATAAACGAACACAAAATTTCTTGTTCGTGTTCGTTCATTAAGGAATGTAGCTTGTTCGTGTTCGTTCGTTTAAATGGTAAACGAACATAAATGAACATAAACGAACACAAACGAACACAAACGAACATATATAATTTGTTAAATATTTAATATTTTTGATTAGTTCGATTAATTCAATTACTTAACCCATTTTAAACCGAATTAATCGATAATTGAAATTTGAAAAAACTCTTAATCATTAGCCGAAACCTAAAATTATCTAATAGATTAACCAATTTTGTTTTGGTTCGGTCGGTTAGTTCGGTTTAACCGAATAATAAACACCCCTAGACATATGTGAATAAATTTAAATGAACATAAACGAACATAATGAACGAACATAAACGAACGAACATAAATGAACGAACATAAACGAACGAACATAAATGAACGAACATAAACGAACGAACATAAATGAACGAACATAAACGAACGAATTACCGAATGTTCACGAACATAAATGAACAAACAAGCCTTTTGTTCATGTTCGTTCATTTAATTAGACGAAAAAAAAAATCTTGTTCATGTTCGTTCGTTTAATAAATAAACGAACATAAATGAACTTCCCGCCGAACGGTTCGCTGAACGTTTGGTTCATTTACAACCATAGTTTTTAGTTAAATATTTAGTAGTATAGGTCTATTTCGATTTTGAAAACAAAGTATGGTTAATATGTTCAACTAACCCGAATCAGATTTTATCGGTGCAATTAATAATGCATAATTTAGGAAAAATATTAGATTGATTATGTTAAATGTTTAACTAGCAGTTGAAGGGAGTTTACGTATTAATATATAATTAAATGCGGTGAATGTGGATCGAACACGTGACCTTCAGATCTTCAGTCTGACGCTCTCCCAACTAAGCTATCCCCGCATGTTTATCAATGGGAAAATTTAATGATTATATTTAGTAATTGGTTTCTAATGTGATTTTATTTAATTTTATCAAGAATTTTGTTTGATTTTGAAAAAAAAATATAATGTTAATATGTAGTAATTTGATTTTGTGAGAATAATAAACAAAAATAAAACTGAACAATCGAACTAAATTGAATCAATTTTTTCTATTGAGATTTATTGAATGATTTCATCAAAAAATTTCATTATTATTTTTAGTCTATATTTAGTAGTATAGGTCTGATTCGATTTTGAAAAAGAAAATATGGTTCATATGTTCAACTAACCAGAATCAGATTTTATCGGTGCAATTAATAATGCATTATTTAGGAAAAATATTGGATTGATTATGTTAAATGTTAAACTAGTAGATAAAGTGAGTTTACATATTAATATAAAATTAAATGCGGTGAACGTGGATCGAACATGTGACCTTCAGAAATTCAGTATGACGCTCTCTCAACTGAGCTATCCCCGCATATTTATCTATGGGCAAATTTAATGTATATATTTAGTAAATAGTTTCTAATGTGATTTTATTTCATTTTATCAAAAATTTTGTTAGATTTTTAAAAAAAATAATGTTAATATGCAGTACTTTGATTTTGGTAGAATAATAAACAAAAATATAATTGAACAATCGAACTAAATTGAATCAATTTTTTGTATTGAGATTTATAGAATGATTTCATCAAAAAATTACATTATAATTTTTAGTTCTATATTTAGTAGTATAGGTCTATTTCGATTTTGAAAAAGAAAGTATGGTTAATATGTTCAACTAACCCAAATCAGATTTTATCGGTGCAATTAATAATGCATTATTTAGGAAAAATATTGGATTGGTTATGTTAAATGTTCAACCAGCAGTTGGAGGGAATTTACATATTAATTTAGAATTAAATGCGGTAAATGTGGATCGAACACGTGACCTTCAGATCTTCAGTCTGACGCTCTCCCAACTGAGTTATCCCCGCATATTTATCAATGGGCAAATTTAATGATTATATTTAGTAATTAGTTTCTAATGTGATTTTATTTAATTTTATCAAGAATTTTGTTTGATTTTGAAAAAAATATAATGTTAATATGTAGTACTTTGATTTTGTTAGAATAATAAACAAAAATAAAACTGAACAATCGACCTAAATTGAATCAATTTTTTATATTTAGATTTCTAGAATGATTTTATCAAAATTTTCCATTATAGGTTTTAGTTAAATATTTAGTAGTATAGGTCTATTTCGATTTTGAAAACAAAGTATGGTTAATATGTTCAACTAACCCGAATCAGATTTTATCGGTACAATTAATAATGCATAATTTAGGAAAAATATTGCATTGATTATATTAAATGTTTTACTAGCAGTTGAAGGGAGTTTACATATTAATATATAATTAAATGCGGTGAACGTGGATCGAACACGTGACCTTCAGATCTTCAGTCTGACGCTCTCCCAACTGAGCTATCCCCACATATTTATCAATGGGCAAATTTAATGGTTATATTTAGTAATTGGTTTATAATGTGATTTTATTTAATTTTATCAAGAATTTTGTTTGATTTTGAAAAAATATAATGTTAATATGTAGTACTTTGATTTTGTTAGAATAATAAACAAAAATAAAATGGAACAATCGAACTAAATTGAATCAATTTTTTCTATTGAGATTTATTGAATGATTTCATCAAAAAATTTCATTATAATTTTTAGTCTATATTTAGTAGTATAGGTCTGATTCGATTTTGAAAAAGAAAATATGGTTAATATGTTCAACTAACGAGAATCAGATTTTATCGATGCAATTAATAATGCATTATTTAGGAAAAATATTGGATTGATTATGTTAAATGTTAAACTAGTAGTTAAAGTGAGTTTACATATTAATATAAAATTAAATGCCGTGAACGTGGATCGAACATGTGACCTTCAGAAATTAAGTATGACGCTCTCCCAACTGAGCTATCCCCACATATTTATCTATGGGCAAATTTAATGTATATATTTAGTAAATGGTTTCTAATGTGATTTTATTTCATTTTATCAAAAAATTTGTTAGATTTTTAAAAAATATAATGTTAATATGTAGTACTTTGATTTTGTTAGAATAATAAACAAAAATAAAACTGAACAATCGACCTAAATTGAATAAATTTTTTATATTTAGATTTATAGAATGATTTTATCAAAATTTTCCATTATAGGTTTTAGTTAAATATTTAGTAGTATAGGTCTATTTCGATTTTGAAAACAAAGTATGGTTAATATGTTCAACTAACCCGAATCAGATTTTATCGGTACAATTAATAATGCATAATTTAGGAAAAATATTGCATTGATTATATTAAATGTTTTACTAGCAGTTGAAGGGAGTTTACATATTAATATATAATTAAATGCGGTGAACATGGATCGAACACGTGACCTTCAGATCTTCAGTCTGACGCTCTCCCAACTGAGCTATCCCCGCATATTTATCAATGGGCAAATTTAATGGTTATATTTAGTAATTGGTTTATAATGTGATTTTATTTAATTTTATCAAGAATTTTGTTTGATTTTGAAAAAATATAATGTTAATATGTAGTACTTTGATTTTGTTAGAATAATAAACAAAAATAAAACGGAACAATCGAACTAAATTGAATCAATTTTTTCTATTGAGATTTATTGAATGATTTCATCAAAAATTTTCATTATAATTTTTAGTCTATATTTAGTAGTATAGGTCTGATTCGATTTTGAAAAAGAAAATATGGTTAATATGTTCAACTAACGAGAATCAGATTTTATCGATGCAATTAATAATGCATTATTTAGGAAAAATATTGGATTGATTATGTTAAATGTTAAACTAGTAGTTAAAGTGAGTTTACATATTAATATAAAATTAAATGTCGTGAACGTGGATCGAACATGTGACCTTCAGAAATTAAGTATGACGCTCTCTCAACTGAGCTATCCCCACATATTTATCTATGGGCAAATTTAATGTATATATTTAGTAAATGGTTTCTAATGTGATTTTATTTCATTTTATCAAAAAATTTGTTAGATTTTAAAAAATATAATGTTAATATGCAGTACTTTAATTTTGTTAGAATAATAAACAAAATTATAATTGAACAATCGAACTAAATTGAATCAATTTTTTGTATTGAGATTTATAGAATGATTTCATCAAAAAATTACATTATAATTTTTAGTTCTATGTTTAGTAGTATAGGTCTATTTCGATTTTGAAAAAGAAAGTATGGTTAATATGTTCAACTAACCCAAATTAGATTTTATCGGTGCAATTAATAATGCATTATTTAGGAAAAATATTAGATTGATTATGTTAAATGTTAAACTAGTAGTTAAAGTGAGTTTACATATTAATTTGGAATTAAATGCGGTGAACGTGAATCGAACACGTGACCTTCAGATCTTCAGTCTGACGCTCTCCCAACTGAGCTATCCCCACATATTTATCAATGGGCAAATTTAATGATTATATTTAGTAATTAGTTTCTAATGTGATTTTATTTAATTTTATCAAGAATTTTGTTTGATTTTGAAAAAATATAATGTTAATATGTAGTACTTTGATTTTGTTAGAATAATAAACAAAATTAAAACTGAACAATCGACCTAAATTGAATCAATTTTTTATATTTAGATTTCTAGAAGTATTTTATCAAAATTATCCATTATAGTTTTTAGTTAAATATTTAGTAGTATAGGTCTATCACGATTTTGAAAACAAAGTATGGTTAATATGTTCAACTAACCCGAATAATTAAATGCGGTGAACGTGGATCGAACACGTGACCTTCAGATCTTCAGTCTGACGCTCTCCCAACTGAGCTATCCCCGCATATTTATCAATGGGCAAATTTAATTGTTATATTTAGTAATTGGTTTATAATGTGATTTTATTTAAATTTATCAAGAATTTTGTTTGATTTTGAAAAAAATATAATGTTAATATGTAGTACTTTGATTTTGTTAGAATAATAAACAAAATTAAAACGGAACAATCGAACTAAATTGAATCAATTTTTTCTATTGAGATTTATTAATGAATGATTTCATCAAAAAATTTCATTATAATTTTTAGTCTATATTTAGTAGAATAGGTCTGATTCGATTAAACATATGCGGTTGTCTACTAAGCCGGGAAGGGGGTGTTACAATTGTGGTATCAGAGCTAGAGTTTAGCCGGTTCTGGATTAAACATATGCGTGTTGGTATTGTCCATTGTGTTACCATGCCACTAGGAGTTTTATTGTGTAAATTGTGACTTGTTGACTAATCCGATTTTTCATATAGATATGTCTGCGACGAATGAAGCTCACGTAGATGAGCATACTGCTGGCTCCTCGACTCATGGCGAGGAGGTAGGAGGAGGGAAACCTCCGAATCCACCGCAACCGCAGGATCTTCCTGAACAGGTTGCTGAGCCTGTAGCACCTACTGCTCAGGCCGAATGTTATCAAAGTATGGCCAATATGTTTAAGCAGTTCATGACTGCAATGCAAGCGATAACACCAGTCCAGCCTAATCTCCCTGTTGCCCAATATGTTAGAGCCCCTGTGGACAAATTGGCTTCGTTGCGGGCTTATTCATTCACAGGTCAAGATGATGATAATTCGGAGATAGCTGAATATTGGCTGGATAATACCCTTCGCATCTTGAATAAACAACTGCAGTGTTCTGATGAACACAAGCTGGAATGCGCTATAGCCTTATTGACTGATGAAGCTTTAATGTGGTGGGAGACTACTATCCTTACAGCTCCGGAAGAATCAGTCACCTGGGAATTTTTCCTTAAGGAATTCCGAAATAAGTACATTAGTGAGTACTATCTTGCGGAAAGGCGAAGCATCTTCCTCCATTTGAAGCAAGGAGGGAAGCCAATCGAGCAGTACATTCACAACTTTTGCAAGTACTGCCGATATGGAGCTGAATTTATAAAGAAGGAAGAGGATAAGTGTCGAATGTTCATTGCTGGGTTGAGTGATGAGTTGCGGCCTATGTTTACTGCTCTGGGGATCACAAATTTTCAGGATTTGGTGAATCGTGTGAAGGCAACTGAAGCTGCACAGAAAAGCCAGAGGGGGAACATGTTTAATAGATCTGAGAAGAGGGCGTGGAGTGATTCCCGACCTCCCAAATGGAACAAGAAAGGCAAATACCAGGGCTCGAAGCAGACTTCACACTCTCAGCCTTCCCGTATAGGGAATATTGAGAGACCGCAGACTATCACTCAGTCTTGGTCCAAGGCGGCTTCTGTGGACAGTACAGGAGGTTCTAACCGAGGGGTGCAGCATCCAGTTTGTAACTTTTGTCAAAAGCGACGTGTAGCAGGGCATTGTCGTAGGCAGACGAGAGCGTGCTTCTTCTGTGGAGAGCAGGGACATTTCATCAGAGACTGTCCCCAGAACCCGTCTAAGACAGTTGCTGTGCTAGGGGATACTTCATCACCTGCTCAGTCTTTTCGGGGGAAAGGGGCGAGGCAAGTGCAGTCGGGGACCTCAGGAAGGCCAGGTGGATCTGGGAAGCAGAACAACAAACAAGAGTCGAAAGCTTCGGCACAAATGTATCATGTAAGGAGTCGTGAGGAGGAAGATGAGCCTGATGTCATAGCAGGTACCGTTATGTTATATTCATGTTCCTTGTATGTATTATTTGACCCTGGATCTACACACTCTTTTATAAGTTTGGAATTGGTGAAGAAGCATAAGATGTCTAGTGAACCTCTAGAAACAAAGATGTCTGTAACAAATCCCTTGGGTGATTGTATTGTTTTGAACCTAGTATGTAAGAATTGCCCAATCTTGATTCAAGGAATTCCGTTCCCTACGGATTTCTTGGTCTTGCCAATCCACGAGTTTGATGCAATTCTAGGAATGGATTGGCTTGGTAAACATCAAGCATGGGTAGATTGTGGTAAGCGGAAGTTGTATCTTCAAAGACTGGGCAAGGAAAGAATAACTTTGATGGAATCTCGGAATTCTATGCTATGTACGCTGACTATTGAGCCCAAGAATGAACCTCAGATTAACGATATTGACACGGTGAATGAATTTCTGGATGTTTTTCCAAAGGAGCTTCCGAGACTGCCCCCAACCCGTGAAGTTGAATTTGGTATTGAAGTGCAACCTGGGATTGCACCCATTTCTATTGCACCTTATAGAATGGCAGCTGTGGAGTTAAAAGAGTTAAAAACTCAAATCCAAGACCTTATGAATAAGGGCTTTGTTAGACCTAGCTCTTCATCCTGGGGAGCTCCGGTTCTTTTTGTCAAAAAGAAGGATGGTTCGATGCGTTTATGCATTGACTACCGACAACTAAATAAAATTACCATCAAGAATAAGTATCCTCTGCTGAGAATCGATGATTTGTTTGATCAGTTAAAAGATGCTTCCGTGTTCTCTAAAATTGATTTAAGGTCGGGATACTATCAGATGAGAGTCAAGGAGTGTGACGTGCCCAAAACAGCATTTCGTACAAGATATGGACATTACGAATTTCTAGTAATGCCTTTCGGACTGACGAATGCACCTGCAGCTTTTATGGATCTAATGAATCGTGTGTTTAGACCTTATCTGGATAAATTTGTTGTGGTCTTCATAGATGACATCTTGATCTATTCAAAGAATGAAACAGAACATCGAGATCATCTTCGAATTGTACTCCGAACTCTAAGAGAGAAGCAGTTGTATGCAAAATTTTCTAAGTGTGAGTTTTGGCTCGCCGAAGTATCCTTTTTGGGGCACGTTGTGTCAGCCTCGGGCATTCATGTGGACCCAAAGAAAATACAAGCTGTGTTAGGTTGGCACCCACCTAAGAATGTAGGTGAAGTTAGGAGTTTTCTTGGACTCGCGAGATATTACCGTAGGTTCGTAAAGGTATTCTCTATGTTAGCTGCTCCTTTGACAAAATTGTTGCGGAAGGAGACACCTTTTATTTGGACCGAAGATCAGCAGCGAAGTTTTGATCAACTGAAACAAGTCCTAACCCATGCACCTGTCCTGGCTCAACCTGAGTTTGGAAAGGACTATAATGTTTATAGTGACGCTTCACATCTTGGGTTAGGGTGTGTATTGATGCAAGAAGGTAAGGTTATTGCTTACGCTTCAAGACAACTTAAGCCTTATGAGGTGAATTATCCTACACATGACCTAGAATTGGCTGCGGTGGTTTTTGCATTGAAAATCTGGAGGCATTACCTTTATGGAGAGAAATGCTATCTTTTCACGGATCATAAAAGCCTCAAGTATTTGTTAACGCAGAAGGAGCTAAATTTGCGACAGCGAAGATGGATGGAACTTCTTAAGGACTATGATTTAGTCATTGATTATCATCCGGGGAAGGCCAACGTTGTAGCTGATGCACTCAGCCGCAAACCTTTGCCTGGTAAGTCTGTTCATGAAGTTAAAGTTATAAGTATATTAAGGAGTAATGATTCATTGTTGCCATTTTCTTCCTTGTAGCTCCTCGAGCAGTTAATGCTCATTTCAGACTTCGAAAACATCAATGTCTCGTAGCTGAACTTCAGGTTCAGTCTACTGTCATTTCTCGAATCAAAGATCTGCAAGAACAAGATCCCGAGCTTCAACTCATTGTTTCTAAATTACCTGATAACCCGGATTTCAAAATTAATGCTGAGGGACTCCTATGCTTTCGTGATCGGGTTTGTGTACCAAATGATGAAACTCTCCGTAAAGATATTCTTGTCGAAGCACACTCAAGCTCTTTTTCTGTTCACCCGGGGTCTGTGAAAATGTATAAGGATTTACGTGAGCTTTTCTGGTGGCCAGGCATGAAGCAGGCTATTGTAGACCATATCTCGAAGTGTCTTACTTGTCAACGAGTTAAGGCAGAACATCGTGCTCCTACTGGGCTTTTACAACCCATTGATCCACCGAAGTGGAAATGGGAAAAGATTACCATGGACTTTGTTAGTGGTCTACCATTGACCCCTGCCAAGCATGATGCTATTTGGGTTATTGTAGATTGATTTACAAAGTCAGCCCATTTCATACCTATCAGAATGGACTACGGACTCACTAAGTTAGCTGGCTTGTACATTAAGGAAGTGATCCGGCTTCATGGTGTGCCCGAATCTATCATTTCAGATCGAGATCCGCGGTTCGCATCTCGATTTTGGAGGACTTTACAAGGAGCCCTGGGCACAAGAGTTAACCTTAGTGCATCCTTTCACCCTCAGACTGATGGACAGTCAGAAAGAGTTATTCAGATTTTGGAGGACATGCTTCGTGCTTTCATTATCGACTTCGGTGGGACGTGGGAGAAGTCCTTACCTCTTGTTGAAATTGCTTATAATAACAGCTATCAAGCGTCTATTCAAATGGCACCGTATGAAGCACTGTATGGTAGGCGTTGTAGAACGCCTTTGTGTTGGTCTGAACTGGGTGAAGGAAAGGTATTAGGCCCTGATTTGCTTCGTGAAACTGAGGAGCGAGTTACTATTATTCACGATCGTCTTAAAATTGCATTTGATCGACAAAAAGCTTATGCTGATCTTAAAAGAAGAGATATTCAATACGAAGTGGGAGAAAAAGCCTTTCTTAAAGTATCGCCATGGAAGAAAGTTTTGAGATTTGGCAAGAAGGGAAAGTTGAGCCCTCGTTTCATTGGACCCTTTGAAATAATTGAAAAAGTCGGTTCGGTGGCATATTGACTCCTTCTGCCTTCAGAGTTGAATAAGATCCATGATGTCTTCCATGTATCAATGCTTCGGAAGTACCGATCTGATCCCTCGCACATTGTGGAACCTGAATCTGTGGAACTTAAGTCAGACTTATCCTATGAAGAAGAGCCGGTGCAAATTCTCGCTAAGGAAACGAAACGACTTCGTAACAAGACTGTACCTTTGGTTAAGGTACTTTGGAGGAGTCACAAGATTGAAGAAGCTACCTGGGAACCCGAAGAAGTTATGAGGCAACAATATCCGCATCTCTTCAATTCAGGTAAAAATTCGAGGACGAATTTTCTTAAGGGGGGAGAGTTGTAACACCCCGAAAGTCGGCCTAGTCGGAATTCATTTCGGCGATGGGAAAACTCTTAGTCCGATAAAACTTTATAGGTTCCTCCGGCAAGCTAATTACGGTTATCAAATGTTAATCGGGCTGAAAAATATTCGAATTTAAGTTTAGTATGTAATACCAAGCATCTAGTGACCCTATTGTAAGAATTAAGAAATAAAGGGACAATTTGGGAAAGTTAGGAAGGTGAGGGTCCAATTAAGTAATTGGACCAATAGTAATTTCAATTACTCCACACGTGGAGTTATCAGAATTCTTTCCTTCAAGAGGAGGAAAGCTCATAATTAAAATTGGTGCTAGGCTTTAGTATATCCACCGAAAATTTGCCTTAAGAATATATCACCATCTTCTTCATCTTTTCCTAAGCACACACCTCCATTAAAGGAGCTTCAAGCTTTGTAAATCTTTGACTTGATCAATTTCGGATCATCCCTAGTAACCGGGTAAGCAATATCTCTTAGTTATTTGTGGGATTCCATGGTTAATTAGCTTCCATCTTAATTTAGGGTTTGATTGATTCATAGGTATTTCGATAAGTTGTTCATATTGAATCGGATACCCGTTGTGGTATTGTTATATGGATTTCGATATCGAAATATCGATTCTAATGATCTTCCATTAATATTTCCTAGCTCAAGGAGAAGGAATAGAAGCTACTCCATCTCCATCTCAAGCTAAAAGCAAAGAAATTTCCATTCGAGAACCTTGAAGTTGCGGACTGTCAGGGTGAGTGTAATCGGGGTTTCGGGTTAGGCGAAACGCCTTCCCGGATTATTATTTAGTGTTTACCATTGTTTCGCTAAACATTATTTTCAAGGCGAAAGCATCGGATAATAAATTGGACACTTGGGTGAGTGTCGGTAAGTTATTATTTAAGCATTGACTATAGTTAGTGTACATTGCCATTTAGGTAAGCATTGCCATGAAATTATGTGTCAAGTATATGTGCAAGAATTATTATCCATGTTGAACTTATGGAATTATCATGTTATTGTTCTATTGTGACTTATTGGAAGTTATACATATGTTATGCCTTGGATTGGAATAAATCGGGATACAATTGGCATGCCATAGAATTCATGAGCTCAGTGTTTCGGGTGGACTACGGTCCTAAGGCTAAGGCCTATAATGATTGGCGAGGCGGAGGGATGTGTGATTTTGGTCAATTGGTGAGGCGGAGGGAATAAGACCATCTATGTTTTGGCGAGGCGGTGGAATTCGAGTATCCATGAATTTAATTCCATCCAAGGAAGGGTTATGAATATTTAAGTTTTACACAAATCAATCATGCGTATATGCTAAGTATTAAGATGTCCATATGAAATTATAATGATGTACTCATGACATTCTTTATTTGTATTCATGTGATTACCTCACTAGGCTTGAGAGCCTAACGAATTTGTCTCCATGCATTCTCAGGTTAGGAGGTTGCTTCTTGAAGAATCGGATCGATTGCAAGACAAGTCACTACTCTACATCAAGTAAAGTACTTACTTTATAACTCCTAGTGAAGTGGCAAGGTAGCTATCATAGTCACTATGCTCTTTTTGTGGTAGCAAAGGCTTGTCTATTTTGTAATAAGCTCAAAGGCTTTAATATGACTAACTAAACTTATGGCTAATCTAGTTAATGACATGCTTTTGGTATTATGGTAAAAATGGGGCAAACTTAGTGGGATGCCCATGGAAATTTGTATGCTGGTAAATATTAGTTAAAATAAGTTGTATACAAAGTTTCGGCTTAATCAGACATGGTTTGATATGGTAAAAGCAATAAAAACCAGATAAAATTCTGCTATTACAGGTCACCGTATCGGAACGGGTGATGGCGTTCCGGTACGGCTAACAAAAAATAAGCCTATGGAACAGAGCGTTCCGAAACGAGGTGATGCCGTTTCGGAACAGTTTTGCTACTGTCGACCCCTGTACCGAAACGAAATGATACCGTTTCGGAACACTTTTGCCACTGTCGACCCTTGTGTCGAAACTGGTTTCGAAACGGGTCCAAGTCAAGTCAAGGTCGGTCAACTCGTACCGATACGGGTCAAGCCGTATCGAAACAGTCGGGAAGAAATAGTCAAAACACTGACCATGGTCAAGCCGTACCGAAACGGCTTAGGGTGTTTCGGTACGGGCAGCTTCTTTTTGGCTTCTCAAGTTTAAATGTATTAATTCGTAAACTCGGTAAAGATTATAAGTTTGGGAGACTAAAGAACTCAGTTAATAATTCGAATAGGTTTTAAAAGGTTCCGTAAATTTTAATAAGTCGTGACATTAAAAAGATCTTTGAGGTTAATGAATAAAAAAAAATTTCCGCATCGTTTCCGGTAACGCTCTCCGACCCGGTTGTCTACCAGGCCGGGAAGGGGGTGTTACAAACCTAGTCCATATACTCGAACCAACTATTTTAAAACCATTTAAAATAATTAACCACTCACCTAAGCTTCCAAGCCCAACGACCAAGCAAGCAATCACCTTCAACTTCCCGGATTCGGTCCCAAAGCCTCTTCCACGTTTCCTCTTGCTTCTAGTCAAACAAAACACCTACGTTACTTCCCAATTCAATGCTAATTCAACCATCAATCTACTTTGCAAAACACAACCCAATTTCCTCAAATTCCCAAACCACATAACATCTCAAAAACCCAATTTTCGGACTCCAACAACCATTGGCTGAAATACCCATTTCCAAGCACCCCAAATGACTTCCAAAACATCCCAAATCACCCTCCTAACATAGGTAGACCATCAACCCTTCAATTCCAACACTAAACCTCTCAAAAACCCAATTTTCATACTCTAAAATTTGCCCTAAGGACCCATTACGAAAATTCATCCAAAATCAACCAAATTAATATATGTTGTATATTTCATTATGATTAAACATAACCCCAAAATAATTTCTCAAAACAATTTGAAAAACCCCATTAAAAACCCAAATTTCAATATGAACCCTAATTCCCAAAACTCAATATTTTTGAAATCCAAGACCATAGATAAGTAGAGAATAGAGAGGAGGTTAAGAAAATATAATTACCTTTTAATTTGGTGTTGAAATCGAGTGGCAAAATCAATGGAATAGTAATTAGGGTTTTAGGAGAGTTTGAAATGGGGGAGAGGGTTTTGAAATTGGGAAAGGGAAAAATGAGAAGGAAGATGACAACTTTTCCATAAAAGTTGTCTTGCTTTATTTAAAATGTGGGTAAATCACAACTTTGGTCCCTCCCTCTTTATTAAGATTCAAATAGGTCATTATTCAAAGTTGGTTTATTTTAATTAGATTTTATTTGACTCGAACAACAACCCGGCTAACTCCTAGACCCAAGACACGGGTGTTACATATTTAGTAATTGGTTTATAATGTGATTTTATTTAAATTTATCAAGAATTTTGTTTGATTTTGAAAAAAATATAATGTTAATATGTAGTACTTTGATTTTGTTAGAATAGTAAACAAAAATAAAACGGAATAATCGAACTAAATTGAATCAATTTTTTCTATTGAGATTTATTGTATGATTTCATCAAAAAATTTCATTATAATTTTTAGTCTATATTTAGTAGTATAGGTCTGATTCGATTTTGAAAAATAAAATATGGTTAATATGTTCAACTAACGAGAATCAGATTTTATCGATGCAATTAATAATGCATTATTTAGGAAAACTATTGGATTGATTATGTTAAATGTTAAACTAGTAGTTAAAGTGAGTTTACATATTAATATAAAATTAAATGCGATGGACGTGGATCGAACATGTGACCTTCAGAAATTTAGTATGACGCTCTCTCAACTGAGCTATCCCCGCATATTTATCTATGTCAAATTTAATGTATATATTTAGTAAAAGGTTTCTAATGTGATTTTATTTCATTTTATAAAAAAATTTGTTTGATTTTTGAAAAATATAATGTTAATATGCAGTACTTTGATTTTGTTAGAATAATAAACAAAAATATAATTGAACAATCGAACTAAATTGAATCAATTTTTTGTATTGAGATTTATAGAATGATTTCATCAAAAAATTACATTATACTTTTTAGTTCTATATTCAGTAGTATAGGTCTATTTCGATTTTGAAAAAGAAAGTATGGTTAATATGTTCAACTAACCCATATCAGATTTTATCGGTGCAATTAATAATGCATTATTTAGGAAAAATATTAGATTGGTTATGTTAAATATTCAACCAGCAGTTAAAGGGAGTTTACAAATTAATTTAGAATTAAATGCGGTGAACGTGGATCGAACACGTGACCCTAAGAACTTCAGTCTGACACTCTCCCAACTGAGCTATCCCAGCATATTTATCAATCGGCAAATTTAATGATTATTTTTAGTAATTAGTTTCTAATGTGATTTTATTTAATTTTATCAAGAATTTGTTTGATTTTGAAAAAATATAATGTTAATATGTAGTACTTTGATTTTGTTAGAATAATAAACAAAAATAAAACTGAACAATCGACCTAAATTGAATCAATTTTTTATATTTAGATTTCTTGAATGATTTTATCAAAATTTTCCATTATAGTTTTTAGTTAAATATTTAGTAGTATAGGTCTATTTCGACTTTGAAAACAAAGTATGGTTAATATGTTCAGCTAAACCGAATCAGATTTTATCGGTGCAATTAATAATGCATAATTTAGGAAAAATATTGGATTGATTATGTTAGATGTTTATCTAGCAGTTGAAGGGAGTTTACATATTAATATATAATTAAATGCGGTGAACGTGGATCGAACACGTGACCTTCAGATCTTCAGTCTAACGCTCTCCCAACTGAGCTATCACCGCATATTTATCAATGGGCAAATTTAATGATTATATTTAGTAATTGGTTTCTAATGTGATTTTATTTAATTTTATCAAGAATTCTGTTTGATTTTGAAAAAAATATAATGTTAATATGTAGTACTTTGATTTTGTTAGAATAATAAACAAAAATAAAACTGAACAATCGAACTAAATTGAATCAATTTTTTCTATTGAGATTTATTGAATGATTTCATCAAAAATTTTCATTATAATTTTTAGTCTATATTTAGTAGTATAAGTCTGATTCGATTTTGAAAAAGAAAATATGGTTAATATGTTCAACTAACCCAAATCAGATTTTATCAGTGCAATTAATAATGCATTATTTAGGAAAAATATTGAATTGATTATGTTAAATGTTAAACTAGTAGTTAAAGTGAGTTTACATATTAATATATAATTAAATGCGGTGAACGTGGATCGAACACGTGACCTTCAGATCTTCAGTCTGACGCTCTCCCAACTGAGCTATCCCCGCATATTTATCAATGGGCAAATTTAATGATTATATTTAGTAATTGGTTTCTAATGTGATTTTATTTAATTTTATCAAGAATTTTGTTTGATTTTGAAAAAAAATATAATGTTAATATGTAGTAATTTGATTTTGTGAGAATAATAAACAAAAATAAAACTGAACAATCGAACTAAATTGAATCAATTTTTTCTATTGAGATTTATTGAATGATTTCATCAAAAAATTTCATTATTATTTTTTTGTCTATATTAGTAGTATATGTCTGATTCGATTTTGAAAAAGAAAATATGGTTAATATGTTCAACTAACCAGAATCAGATTTTATCGGTGCAATTAATAATGCATTATTTAGGAAAAATATTGGATTGATTATGTTAAATGTTAAACTAGTAGTTAAAGTGAGTTTACATATTAATATAAAATTAAATGCGGTGGACGTGGATCGAACATGTGACCTTCAGGTTTTATTTAATTTTATCAATAATTTTGTTTGATTTAGAAAAAATATAATGTTAATATGTAGTACTTTGATTTTGTTAGAATAATAAACAAAAATAAAACTGAACAATCGAACTAAATTGAATTATTTTTTTATATTAAGATTTCTAGAATGATTTTATCAAAAATTTCCATTATAATTTTTAGTTATATATTTTGTAGTATAGGTCTATTTCGATTTTGAAAACAATGTATTGTTAATATGTTCAACTAACCCGAATCAGATTTTATCAGTGGAATTAATAATGCATTATTTAGAAAAAATATTGGATTGGTTATGTTAAATGTTAAACTAGCAGTTGAAGGGAATTTACATATTAATTTAGAATTAAATGCGTTGAACGTGACCAACAAGGGTTGGGTGCATTGGTAAGGCACATTGCACTCCCAAGGAGAGGACGTGAGTTCGATCCTTGGAGACGACATTGTTGGGAGGGGCAGCCACGCACCCCGAACATGGACCGTAAGACGGACATGCATATAATCAAAAAAAAAATGCGTTGAACGTGGATCGAATACGTGACATTCAAATTTTCAGTCTGACGCTCTCCCAACCGAGCTATCCCCGAATATTTATCAATGGGAAAATTTAATGTATATATTTAGTAATTGGTTTCTAATGAGATTTTATTTAATTTTACCAAGCATTTTGTTTGATTTTGGAAAAATATAATGTTAAAATTGTAACACCTGGGTTTAGGGGTCGGGAGTTGAGTGTGTGAATCAGGTTCTAGTCGTTGGCCTCGTTTTAATTAAAATGGGCTCTGCTTTAAAATTAAAAAGGGCTTGAATTTCATTAATGGCAAAAAGGTAAATTTTAAAATAAATGGAAAAAGATGAGTAAGAAGGGAGACTTTTTGGAGAGTCTTCATCTTCTTTTTCTTCCTTCAAGTTTTTCACGACAAAAACCTCCCTTCAACCCTTAGTTACTATTCCATCAAAGTTCTTCATGTTTTCAAGTGCTTTCAACAAGGTAAGAGCGTTTTTGACTTCTCCTTATCATTCCTAACACTCCTATGGTTTTAGTTTTTGGTAAACATCATTTTGGAGTTGTTCATGTTTTCAAAAGTTTAAGAAAAAGGTTGAAGTTTTGATGGGTTTTCATGTGGATTTTGATTTGTAAAGTTAATATGTGTTTTAATATTTCCCTTAAATGTATTATATATGAAAATGGTGGGGTTTTGTTAAAAATCCCGAAATGGGTTTTTGTGGGTATTTTAAAAGGTAAAAAACTTGAGTTTTTGGGGTAGCTTTCTGAAGAAGAGTTGGGCTGATGTTATAGTGATGCGTGAGGGTTATTTTGAAGGTGTTTAATGATGTTTTGGGTGTCGAATTTGATGGTTTTCTGTTGGATTGAGGATGAGTTCGAAAATGAGGATTTTTGTGTTAGTTTTGGCTTGGAAATGTGGAGAATTGGTCTTGTGTTTGTAACCTGATTGTGACAGTGGTTTTGTGGATGCTTTGTGTAGTAATGTGTTGTTTTTGGTTGATTAGAATCAAGGGAAATCGTTGGAGAAGCTTCGGGCTCAATTCCGAGAAGTTTGGAGGCTTGATTCAGCTTTCTCGCTTTGCTTAAGGGTGTTCGGTGTGTGGTTTATTTAAAACGGTTTTAAATTGGTTCAAGTGTGTGGTTGAGGTGTTGGATTGTGCTTGGTACGCCAATCCAAGGAGGGGATTAAGTTTGTAGCTTAATCTTTTGTTGACCTTATGAGTTCTTGCTTATTGTACATAAATGTGGACTTGTGTGGTATGTGTTGTTTATGAATGTTGATATATATTGATGATGTATGTGGTGGTTGTTATGTTGAAATGCATGATGGTAATATCATGGTGAGACTTGTTAGTATGTTGGCACTAGTTAATTACCGGGTATAAATGATCGATCATTAGGATGAGTGTGCACACGGTAAGAGTCAAATTTGCGTGTGGCCTTGGTGACGTGTAGTCATCAAGGAGGAGTACGGTGAGGTAATATTCCACCGGAAAATGTTAGCATGTGATGATGAGTGTAATCCCATCCATGAGTGAAAATGGTGATGAGTGTAATCCCACCGGAAGGTAATTGTTGTTGAGTACGTTGGGTGTGAAAATCCCAACGGAAGTTATCCGCATATCCGAGTAAGCTAATAGATGCCAATATACTTGTTCATGTGTGGATGTTGTGTAAGATATTTGTTATATCTTTGTTTTGCATAACATGAGGTACGATGCCATGTTCATGCATTCTTGTAGTTGTTGGCCATGTTGATCATTTAGCGTAAATGTATGCCTTGTGAATGTCTTAAGGATATCATGCTTGAACCCTGCATTGTCATTGTTTTGTTTTAGAGCTCCCTCACTAAGCTCCTAGCTTGCGCTCTCGTTTTCGACAATGCAGATCATTAGTGTGGAGTTAACATGGAGCAAGGAAAGGGCATCCAAGTGTGTGGTAGTTGCTCAAGTATGTATGGTTTTATGGAATAATGTAGTAGTTTAGCAATAAGGATGCTACATGTTGTAGGAGCGTGTATCTAGACTCCTATGTGTTAGCTTTATGTTGTTAAATACCTATGTTGTTAATGCTTTTGTGTTGAAGTGTGTAAACCATGTTTATGTTGATGCCTAAGTGTTTGTATTGAAGGCTTATGACAATGTTTTATGCTATGTGATGTGGATGTATGTTTCTTTGAATGAATGGGCATGTTATGTGTTTGATTATGTTTATAGTAGGATGCAATGCCTTTAGATTGTGTTTATGTTTGTTGTTTCATGTTTCTTGTGGTTTTGGGGTATGTTTGGGAACACTTGGAGATGCAGAAAATTGTTTTCATGGTCACACTGGGTGCAGGCGTTTCAGAACGCTCATGGTTGTTCCGGAACGGGTATAGCTCCAGGGATACTCGTATCAGAACGAGGGTGGTTCCGTTTCGATACGATTTGACACTGTGAGTGCCCGTTTTGGTAGGCGTTTCGATACGGTTTGCCTCTGGATGTGCCTGTTTTGGAACGTTTTGTTACTGGAGACCCCCGTACCGGAACAGAGTGGACCGTATTAGTACGGCCTGGTCTGGGTTTTGAACTGGACCCGCGTATCGAAACGGGCAAGCCTGTTTCGAAATGTAGGCTTGTATTTGGGCTTTTTAGCATCTTCAAAGGTTCTCGGTTGTCGGGTTTTAGTCTCGTTGGTTGTTTGCTTCCTTGTTAAATTTATATGCATCGTTTAATGATGGTTTGGTTTCGTAAGCATGCAATCAGACTAATATGTCACTCGGTGAATTTAAATTACCTTATGTTCCGTCTATATCGTCTTGTCCTCGTTTCCGCTGTTGTTTTCACACATAAGACTAAACGATACATTTAGATAAGATAATTAATGAAACATTTTCTAGGGTTGTTAATCAAAGTGGAGCCTTAACGTATTTCGCTTCGGTTTTCCCCGTGTAACTTGCTCGGAACAGTCTTGTAACACTCGGGTTTAGGGGTCGGGTGAGAATAAAATATTAAAATATTATTTTGGGCCTCGTGTTTTCAAAACAAATAAAATTTATGTTGGGCTTGTTTTGATTTAAAACCTAAATTCCATGGATTTTAGAAATTGGAAGATAACGATTTCATTAATGGCAGTTTCGTAAATACTTGGACTTGTAAAATAAAAACCCTTTTATTTCAAAATACCCAAAATTTGCATCATCTTCTTCCTCCCAAAAACAAAGACAACGAGAAAACCCCTCCCACCATTGAAGTTACTATTCCATCTCATCCCTCCATCATTCTTGGTGATTTTTAAAAGGTAATAACACTTTCGAGTTGTCCTCACCTTCCTCTTTCTCCCCATGTATTTAGTTTTCCATGAAACCAATTGTTTTGTGTTTTGAGTTTTTGAGCTTTTAAGTTAAAAATCCAAACTTTGTTGTCCAATGTTGAAGCTTTTGATTTCTTATCATTATTTATGTTATTAGCAACCCAAATGGTCCAACATATGTGATTTTTACTTGGTTTTATGTTGATTTCCGGATTTGGGTTTTGTTGGGGATTTAGAAGGGTCTAAGGTTGGTTTTGGGACTGTTTTGGGTGAGAACTTGTTGGCTGATGGTTGGTTGATAGTTAGGGGTTCTTTTGGAAGCTATTAGGTGTGTTACAAGTGTTGGAATCGATGGTTTTTGGCTGTGCATATGAGCTGCTCAAAAATGAGAGTTGTGTGGATGTTCTTGGCTTGATTTGATACTTAATTGGTGTAATGAGTTACAACAGTGGTTTGTGGTTGTTTTGGTGATTAATATAGTGTGTTTGATTGTTTAAAGACAAGGAATTGTGTTGGTGAAGCCTCGGGAACGAATCCGGATGGCTTAGTGGATTGATCGGCTAGAGTTGTTGAGCTTAGAATAGTCGGTGAGTGGTTCTATGTTTTTAAATTGGTTTTCAAACGTTGGTTCAAGCATATGGACCTAGGTCGGGCTTGGTAAACCCACCTAGAGTTGGGATTAGAGTGCTAGCCTAATCTCAAGCTTAGTTTAGGAGACCTTTGGGTGAATTTCTAAATGTATGATATGCCTCTTGATTCATATTCATTGTGATTAATGTTGTTATGTATATTGTGTTATACATGTGTGTTGAGGCATGACGTTGATGCATTGTGATATGCATGTGGTTGTGGAATGTGGTTTGTGCATGATGGTAAATCATGGTGAGTACGTGCTAAGCACGAAAAATGGTAAGAAATTGTGTTGTGAAAGGATATGAAATGAGTTAGTATTGGCACTAGTATGCTTGGGTACAATGATCGATCATTAGGATGTTTAGTGTGCACACGAGAGACAAAATGCGCGCGTGGTCTTGATGATGGTAGTCATCAAGATGGAGTACGGGTACACTCGGAAAACTTCTTATATATGTTAGTCGGTGAGGCATGAGGATGAGTGGAATCCTCTCCGCGTGAAACGGTGATGAGTGTAATCCCACCGTAAGGTAATGGTTGAGTTGTTGGATGTGAGTTCCAACGGTTATTATCTGTGTATTCGGGTCATAGCTAGGTGCCAATACGTTTGATATATGTGTTTCCATATGTTGTGTTTATGGACTTGTTGAGCATGGCATGATATTGATATTATGTTCATGCATCATTTACATTTAACTCATATGGTTCGAAGGTAAGAACATGCATTCTTCCTTGGTTGTGTTGTTCGTGCTTAGACCCTGCATTGTCGAGGTTTGTTTTATGAGCTTACCCTCACTAAGCTTTATGCTTACGATCTTTTTTGATCGACAATGCAGATCCTTAGTTCGTGGGTTGATTGTGCAAGGAGAGGGCCTCCAAGTGTGCTAGTTGAGCTTTTGTTATCCTCAAGTATGAATTTTTAAGTTATGGATGTAATAGATGAGCAATGGGGATTTAGGTTGTTGCTTGGTGTAGGAGCTTGTTAGACTCCTTGATATGTTGGTGCTATGGTGTGGCTTGTTGATGTTATGTTTGAATTGTAAACCATGCTCTTAATGCGTATCTTGAATGCTTATGTGTATGTTGGCTCTAAGGCATGAAACCTTAAAATGCTATGTATACCCCCTTTTTTGGTGAATGCTTGATCTTTTAAATGCATGCCATTATCATGTATCTTTGTGTGTTATGAGCATGTGTGTAAATAGGGTGTATGCCTCTAGAGTGTGTTTGCATGTTGTGTTTTCTTCTTGAAGTCGTTAGGGGCGTTTGGGATCGTTTAGAGATGTTTAAAGTTGATTTTGGAAACTCACAGACTGCAGGTGTTTTGGAACGGGTTGGGCTGTTTCGGAACGGGTGTGGTTCCAGGGACACTTGTATCGGAACGCGTTCCGGTACGGTTTGGCTACTGTGAGCCCCTGTTCCAATACGAGTCTCGAAACACTTTGGCCACTGTGAATGCCTGTTCTGGAACGTGTTCCGGAATGCCTAGGCGAAATGGACCCCTGTTTCGAAATGGGGTGGATGCGTTTCGGTACGGGTGTCTGGCTTTTTGAACTGGGGCTCGTGTTTCGAAACGGGCAATGCCCGTTTCGAAACCCAGGCCTGAAATGGGGCTTTTTGACATCTCTAAGGGTTCTCAAGTTTTGGGCTTAGGCCCAGTTTGATGATAGTCTTCTTGTGAGTCTTGTTTTCCGTTGTCGCTTCACACATAGGTTTAATTAACGCATCTAGACAAGATAATAATAAATGAAAAGTTTTCTCGGGTTGTTAACCGAAGTGAAGCCTTAACGGGTTTCGCCTCGGTTATCCCCGTGTAGCCCACTCGGACCGGGACGAGAGGGTTACACTTGTTGGTATCAGAGCCTGAGGTTTCCGAGACCTCGGGCAGGTAAGTGAGGTAAGTTAAATTCTTGTATTGCAATTGCACGATGTTTGCTTGCCATGTAAGTATGTTTGCTTGCTTATCAAGTATGCCTTGATGTTTGCTTAGTTGATCGTTTATTTATGTTGTTTGAAGCATGTTGAGTAGAGTCCCATTGATTCTATTACATCGGAAAAAGGATTTTTAAGTGAGGGAAAAATACTTGAGCCACTTGAACCCTTGCCCCTGCTAACCCTATTTTTGTATGTTGTTATTGTTGTAGTTGTTATCTGTGAGCGATTATGTCGAGGCCTAGAGGTAGATCGAGGTTGGTTCATCAGGAACCCCGAGTTGTGGCTCCTGTTGATGAGCCGGTGGTTGGAGTAGAGGGTCCTATGGAAGAGCCTGCTATTGGAGTCGGAGCTCCTCCACCACCACCTCATCAGCCTGATGTAGAAGGCGAGGCTAGAGTTGAGGGAGCGGGACCTTAGGTTGGCCAGGGTGGCCAAGATCCTGCGGGGATAGATATGGCTCCGCTAGTTCAAGCTATAGCGGGAGCGTTTCAGGCTGCAGTTGTTGGAGCTCAGGCTGCAGCTCAGCCGAGAGGTGATGATGCTAGTTTACCTTTAGAGGGGCTTCGTAGCCTTGGGGCAGATGAGTTCAGGGGATCTACACCTGAGAGATCAAAGTTGTGGCTAGAGAAGACAGTCCGTATTTTGGCTCAGATGGGATGTGTTGGGGCTCGTAAGTTTGGCTGTGTGGTTTCGTTGCTTCAGAGTGATGCCTACACCTGGTGGGTCACCATTACTACCGGCGTGCCTGAGGCCGAGATCAGTTGAAATTTCTTTGAGACTGATTTTAGAAAGAGGTATTTGGGGCCGAGATATCTAGATGAGAAGAAGCGGGAGTTCATGGCTCTTTTTTAGAGAGACACATCAGTGACTGATTATGAGATCCGCTTTGTACGACTGAGTCAGTATGCTCCGGAGTTGGTTCCTACTGAGAGGGACCGTTGTGATCAGTTCAGGTATGGGCTTCATGAGGAAGTTAAGAGGTACATCTTAGCCACAAATTATTCTGATTTTGATGTCTTGGTCGCTAGGGCCAAGGACATCGAGCATAGCTTGGGGCTGACCAAGCGTTCGGGAGGATCCAGTTCAGGGAAGAGGCACAACAACTTTGATCATGGTGATGCCAAGAGGCATCGGGGCAGTGGATATCAGTTTGACCATAGGCGTGGCAGTGGCCACCATGGTAGAGGCCATCAGGGCCAGAGAGATGGAAGGCGTTTGCCCGAGTGTGCTTGATGTGGGAGACAACATTCAGGAGAGTGTTGGGGTAACTATCATGCTTGCCGGAACTGTGGATCGAGAGACCACTTCAGGAGAGAGTATCTGCATTAGGCGGCACAGGCACTGATTCAGGAACAGGCTCCTACGAGAGCCATCGATTATCAGAGAGGCCATGGGCGCGGTCGTGGTTACCTCCAGCCGAGGGCTTATGCACCTAGGATAGAGGCACCGAGGAATTTTGCTCATGTAGTGGCAGTTCAGCCAGAGGTCGATGGACCAGCTAGAGACTACGCACAGAGAGAGGCAGGGAATGACACATATGTGATAGCAGGTAATTTCGAGTTACAGTCCATGTCTTTCCTTTCCTCAGTTTATTCGGGTTCCACGCATTCTTACATTTTGAGTGAGCATGCAAAGAAGTTAGACATACCTGTTGAGATTTTAGATGTAGGGATGCATGTGACTAGTTCTTTCGGTGAGACAGTTGTAGTTAGACGGATGTATAGGAGGTGTCCGTTGAAGATTCAGGGTCATGTGTTTCCTGTTGATATGATGGAGCTTCCATTCTACGGTTTTGATATTATTTTGGGTATAGATTGGTTGGTTGAACACAGAGCTAGTTTAGATTTTGAGACAAAGAGAATTTCGTTGAAACTTTTTGATGACTACGAGGTAGTGGTAGTAGGCGAGAACGTTAAGTTCTTGTCAAATGTTGTGTCGGCTTTAGAGGCTCATAGGTTGATGGACTCCGGTTGTGGGGCTTATTTAGCATATGTGATGAATCCGAATATGAGCGAGGTTAGACCGAAAGATATCAGGACAATTTGTGATTTTCTGGATGTGTTTCCAGAAGAGTTACCGGGTTTGCCTCCTGACAGAGATGTAGAGTTTGTGATTGAGACTGTTTCAGGGTCTACTCCAGTTTCTATTGCTTCGTACTGTATGGCTCCGAAAGAGTTGAAAAGTCAGCTTCAGGAGTTGTTAGACCGAGGTTTTATTAGGCCTAGTAGTTCGCCTTGGGGTGCTCCCATGTTGTTTGTGAAGAAGAAGGATGGCAGTATGAGGATGTGTATCGACTACAGGCAGTTGAACCAGTTAACATTGAAGAATAAGTATACGTTGCCTCGTATAGATGACTTGTTTGATCAGTTGAGGGGTGCCTCAGTGTTTTCAAAGATAGATCTGAGATCAAGGTACTACCAGTTGAAGGTAAAGGAATGTGATGTTCCGAAGATAGCTTTTAGGACTAGATATGGTAATTATGAGTTCCTTGTGATGCTGTTTGGTCTCACGAATGCACCAGCAACTTTCATGGATATGATGAACAGAGTTTTCCGAGACTATCTAGACCGATTTGTAGTTGTTTTCATAGACGACATCCTTGTGTACTCGAGATTAGAAGAAGAACATGATGAGCATTTGAGACTTGTTTTGCAGAGATTGATGAGTAATCAGTTGTATGCTAAACTGAGTAAATGTGAGTTCTGGGTTATAGAGGTTGTGTTTCTTGGCCATGTTGTGTCAGCTGAAGGTATCCGTGTTGATCCGACGAAGATTGAAGCTATTGTTGACTGGAAACAACCTAAGTCTGTGACTGAGATTAGGAGTTTCCTAGGATTAGCTGGTTACTATAGGAGGTTTGTTGATGGTTTCTCTAGAGTAGATGCGACGTTGACTAAATTGTTGCAAAAAAGAGTGAAGTTTGAGTGGTCAGATGCGAGACAGAGTGCTTTTGAGAAGTTGAAAGAGGATTTGACGAATGCTCCAGTGTTAGTACATCCAGTTTCAAGGAGAGAGTTCGTGATCTATAGCGATGCTTCCTACGTAGGTTTAGGTTGTGTTTTGATGCAAGAAAGGAGAGTTGTTGCTTATGCTTCAATACAATCGAAGGTGCACGAGAAGAACTACCCTATGCACGACATTGAGTTAGCAGCAGTTGTGTTTGGGTTGAAGATTTGGCGTCACTACTTGTATAATGAGAAGTGCACTGTTTACACTGATCATAAAAGCTTAAAGTATTTGATAACACAGAGAGAATTGAACTTGAGACAGAGAAGATGGCTTGAGCTGTTGAAAGACTATGATTTGACTATTGAGTACCATCCGGGTAAGGCAAATGTAGTGGCCGATGCATTGAGCAGAAAATTTGCAGTTGAGTTGCGAGCTATGTTTGCTAGGCTGAGTGTATCAGATGATGGTGGTTTGATTACAGAGTTGCAAGTGAAGCCTTCATTGATTCAGATGATCAGAGAAAAGTAGTTGCAAGATGTATCACTAGTTCCGCATGTTCAGGACATAGCCGAAGGTAGACCGACCGAGTATAGTTTTAGTGGTGAGAATGTGTTGTGTTTCAGAGACAGAGTTGTAGTACCTGAAGATGTTGAGTTGAGACGTATGATTCTGGGTGAAGCACATTCGAGTCCTTTTTCTATGCATCCGGGCAGTATTAAGATGTACCGAGATCTGAAGAGCGGTTATTTCTGGGTTGGTTTGAAGAAGGAAGTAGCCGAGTATGTGAGCCGTTGCATGGTTTGTCAGAGAGTAAAGGCAGAACATCAGGTTCCTTCAGGTTTGTTACAACCTTTGAAGATTCCAGAATGGAAATAGGAGAGAATTATTATGGACTTTGTGTCAGGGTTACCGTTGTCTCCTTCGAAGAAGAATTCTGTTTGGGTGATTGTCGATAGATTCACTAAGTGTGCTCATTTCTTAGCAGTGAACACCACATATTCTTTAGACAAGTTGGCGGATTTGTACATCTGCGAGATTGTGAAGTTGCATGGAGTTTCGAAGTCTATTGTATCAAACAGAGATCTGAGATTCACAGCAAGGTTCTGGAGTTGTTTGCATAGTGCCCTAGGTAGTCGTTTGCATTTCAGTACTTCGTATCATCCGCAGTCAGATGGAAAGTCAGAGCGAGTGATACAAATATTAGAGGATATGCTCCGTTGTTGTGTGATTGACTTCCAGGGTTCTTGGGAGAAGCATTTGCCCTTAGTCGAGTTTGCTTACAACAACAATTACCAAGCTAGTATACAGATGGCACCTTATGAGGCGTTGTATGGTAGACGATGTAGGACTCCGATCTGTTGGGCTGAAACGGGTCAGAAATTGTTACCTATGCCGGATTTGCTTAAGGGGACTACCGAAAAAGTGACGTTGATTTGTGACCGTCTAAAAGCAGCTTTTGATCGTCAGAAATCTTACGCAGACTTGAAGAGAAAAGAGATTGAGTTTTCAGTGGGTGAGAAGGTGTTTCTGAAAGTATCTCCGTGGAAGAAGGTAATGTGATTTGGCCGGGAAGGCAAGTTGATTCCGAGGTTTATTGGTTCGTATGAGATAGTTGAGCGGATTGGACTAGTAGCTTACCGTTTGAGATTGCCTTCAGAGTTAGAGAAGATCCACGATGTCTTCCATGCGTCGATGCTTAGAAGATATCGATCAGACTCGTCTCATGTTATGCCCGTTGAGGAGATAGAACCGAATCTGAATTTGTCTTACAATTAAGAACCAGTTGAGATACTTGCTTCTGATAGCAAGGTGTTGCGTGGTAAGACCATAGAGTTGGTCAAGGTGTTGTGGATACATAGAGGTGTGGAAGAGGCCACGTGGGAGAGGAAAGCTGATATGTTTGAGTAGTTCTCGTATCTATTTCCGTCAGGTAATTTCGGGGACGAAATTCATTAAGTGGGGGAGAGTTGTAACACCCGGGTTTGGAGGTCGGGTGAGATTTAATTATTAAAATATTATTTTGGGCCTCGTGTTTTCAAAACAAATAAAATTTTTGTTGGGCTTGTTTTGATTTAAAACCCAAATTCCATGGATTTTAGAAATTGGAAGATAGCCATTTCATTAATGGTAGTTTCGTAAATACTTGGACTTGTAAAATAAAAACCCTTTTATTTCAAAATACCCAAAATTTTCATCATCTTCTTCCTCCCAAAAACAAAGCCAACGTGAAAACCCCTCCCACAATTGAAGTTACTATTCCATCTCCTCCCTCCATCATTCTTGGTGATTTTTAAAAGGTAATAACACTTTCGAGTTGTCCTCACCTTCCTCTTTCTCTCCATGTATTTAGTTTTCCATGAAACCAAATGTTTTGTGTTTTGAGTTTTTGAGCTTTTAAGTTAAAAATCCAAACTTTGTTGTCCAATGTTGAACCTTTTGAATTCTTATCATTATTTATGTTATTAGCAACCCAAATGGTCTAACATATGTGATTTTTACTTGGTTTTATGTTGATTTCCGGATTTGGGTTTTGTTGGGGGGTTTTAGAAGGGTTTAAGGTTGGTTTTGGGGCTGTTTTGGGTGAGAACTTGTTGGCTGATGGTTGGTTGATAGTTAGGGGTTCTTTTGGAAGCTATTAGGTGTGTTACAAATGTTGGAATCGATGGTTTTTGGCTGTGCATATGAGCTGCACGAAAATGAGAGTTGTGTGGGTGTTCTTGGCTTGATTTGATGCTTAATTGGTGTTATGAGTTACATGAGTGGTTTCTGGTTGTTTTGGTGATTAATAGAGTGTGTTTGATTGTTTAGAGACAAGGAATTGTGTTGGGAAGCCTCGGGAACGAATCCAGATAGCTTGGTGGATTGATCGGCTAGAGTTGTTGAGCTTGGAATAGTCAGTGAGTGGTTTTATGTTTTTAAATTGGTTTTCAAAAGTTGGTTCAAGCATATGGACCTAGGTCGGGCTTGGTAAACCCACCTAGAGTTGGTATTAGAGTGCTAGCCTAATCTCAAGCTTAGTTTAGGAGACCTTTGGGTGAATTTCTAAATGTATGATATGCCTCTTGATTCATATTCATTGTGATTAATGTTGTTATGTATATTGTGTTACACATGTGTGTTGAGGCATGACGTTGATGCATTGTGATATGCATGTGGTTGTGGAATGTGGTTTGTGCATGATGGTAAATCATGGTGAGTACGTGCTAAGCACGGAAACTGGTAAGAAATTGTGTTGTGAAAGGTTATGAAATGAGTTAGTATTGGCACTAGTATGCTTGGGTACAATGATCGATCATTATGATGTTTAGTGCGCACACGAGAGTCAAAACGCGCGCGTGGTCTTGATGATGGTAGTCATCAAGATGGAGTGCAGGTACGCCCGGAAACCTTCTTATATATGTTAGTCGGTTATGAGTGGAATCCTATCGACGGGGCGTGAGGATGAGTGAAATCCCCTCCGTGTGAAACGATGATGAGTGTAATCCCACCGTAAGGTAATGGTTGAGTTGTTGGATGTGAGTTCCAACGGTTGTTATCCGCATATTCGGGTCATAGCTAGGTGCCAATACGTTTGATATATGTGTTTCCATATGTTGTGTTTATGGACTTGTTGAGCATGACATGATATTGATATTATGTTCATGCATCATTTACATTTGACTCATGTGGTTCGAAGGTAAGAACATGCATTCTTCCTTGGTTGTGTTGTTCGTGCTTGGACCCTGCATTGTCGAGGTTTGTTTTATGAGCTTACCTTCACTAAACTTTATGCTTACGCTCTCTTTTGTTCAACAATGCCGATCCTTAGTTCATGGGTTGCTTGTGCAAGGAGAGGGCCTCCAAGTGTTCTAGTTGAGCTTTTGTTATCCTCAAGTATGAATTTTTAAGTTATGGATGTAACCGATGAGCAATAAGGATTTAGGTTGTTGCTTGGTGTAGGAGCTTGTTAGACTCCTTGATATGTTGGTGCTAGGTTGTGGCTTCTTGATGCCATGTTTGAATTGTAAACCAGCTCTTAATGCGTATCTTGAATGCTTATGTGTATGTTGGCTCTAAGGCATGAAACCTTAAAATGCTACGTATGCCCCCTTTTGTGGTGAATGCATGATCTTTTAAATGCATGCCCTTATCATGTATCTTTGTGTGTTATGAGTATGTGTGTAATAGGGTGTATGCCTCTAGAGTGTGTTTGCATGGTGTGTTTGCTTCTTGAAGTCGTTAGGGGCGTTTGGGATCGTTTAGAGATGTTTAAAGGTGATTTTTGAAACTCGAAGACTGCAGGTGTTTCGGAACGGGTGTGGTTCCAGGGACGCCCGTATCGGAACGCGTTCCGGTACGGTTTGGCCACTGTGAGCCCCTGTTTCGATATGAGTCTCGAAACACTTTCCGCAACGCCTAGGCGAAATGGACCCCTGTTCCGAAACGGGGTGGATGCATTTCGGTACGGGTGTCTGGCTTTTTAAACTGGGGCCCGTGTTTCGAAATGGGCAACGCCTGTTTCGAAACCCATGCCTGAAATGGGGCTTTTTGATATCTCTAAGGGTTCTCAAGTGTTGGGCTTAGGCCCGGTTTGATGATAGTCTTCTTGTGAGTCTTGTTTTCCGCTGTCGCTTCACACATAGGTTTAATTAACGCATCTAGACAAGATAATAATAAATGAAAAAGTTTTCTCAGCTTATTTACCGTAGTGAAGCCTTAACGGGTTTCGCCTCGGTTATCCCCGTGTAGCCCACTCGGACCGGTCAGTCGCCCGGACCGGGACGAGGGGGTTATAGGTCTTTCGTCTAGACCGGGACGAGGGGGTTACATTTGTTGGTATCAGAGCATGAGGTTTCTGCGGCATCGGGAAGGCAAGTAAGGTAAGTTTGAGGTGTATGTGGTACAGTGAATGTTTTGCTATGTTTGCTTGCTTGCATGGTGATTGAAAGCATGTGCTAGTATGGTTGGTGTCTTGAGGCGTAGTGTCGAGTTCCCATTGCTACTATTACTTATTTGAAAGGATTTTATGTAAAGAAATAATTGATATGTTGGACCCTTGCCTTTGCTAACTTAATCCTTGTGTGCTTGTTTTGTTGTAGTTGTTATCTTGCTAGCTGTGAGATGATACCTAGAGGCAGGTCTAAGATGGTTCATCCGGAACCACGGGCAGTAGCTCCGAAAGTCGAGCCAGTTGTTGAGGCGCAGGCTCCTCCACCTCTTCTTTATCCTCCTCGTCAAGAGGGAGGTGAGGCGAGAGCCGAGGGTGTAGGACCTCAGGTTGGCCAAGGTCCGGCTGGTATAGATTTGGCTCCGTTAGTTTAGGCGATAGCTGGGACTTTTCAGGCAGCTGTGGCTGGGGGACAGGCAGTGGCACAACCTCAGGGTGAGGGCACCGGTTTGCCACTTGAGAGGCTTCACAATTTGGGAGGTGAAGAGTTCTAAGGGTTGGCACCCGAGAGATCAGAGGCTTGGTTTGACAAGACTGTCTGTAATTTGTCTGAGATGGGTTTTACTGGAGCATGCAGGTTGGGGTGTGTTGTTTCTCTGCTTCAGGGTGATGCCTACACTTGGTTGGTCACCATTACTACATGCATGCCAGATGCCGAGATCACTTGAGAGTTCTTTGAGTTTGCTTTTCGCAAGAAGTATTTGGGTCCTCGTTATCTTGATGAGAAGAAGAGAGAGTTCATGGCTTTGCTTCATGGGAACATGACACTGACCGAGTATGATATACGGTTTTTCTGATTGAGTTAGTATGCATCCAAGCTAGTTCCTACTAAGAGGGAACGATACGACCGTTTCCGTTACATGTTGAGTGTGGAGATAAAGAGGTACACTTTGGCTACGGAATACACGGACTTTGATGTCTTGGTCGCTAGGGCTAAGGACATAGAGCATAGTTTGGGTCTGACCAAACGTTCAGGTGGTTCTAGTTCCGGGAAGAGGTCTGGCGACTTTGATAGAGGTGATGCCAAGGCATAGGGACAATAGGCATCATTATGATCATAGACGTGGTGGTGGTAACCACGGTAGAGGCCATCAGGGCCAGAGAGCTGGCGGGCATTTGCCCGTGTGTACTAGATGCGGGAGGCATCACACCGGTGAGTGTTTGGGAAATTTCCATGCATGTTGGAACTGTGGAGCTAGAGATCACATTAGGCGTGATTGTCCACATAAGGCTGGGTATGCACCAGTTCAGGTTTAGGCTCCTACTAGAGCTATTGATTATCCGAGAGGCCGTGGGCGCGGTCGAGGTAACTTCCAGTCGAGAAATGATGGCCAAAGGAACATAGCACATGTAGTTGCGGTTCAGCCAAAGAGCGGAGGTCAGGCTAGAGTTTATGCTCAGCGAGAGGGACAGAACGACACCAGTTCAGGTTTAGGCTCCTACTAGAGCTATTGATTATCCGAGAGGCCGTGGGCGCGGTCGAGGTAACTTCCAGTCGAGAAATGATGGCCAAAGGAACATAGCACATGTAGTTGCGGTTCAGCCAAAGAGCGGAGGTCAGGCTAGAGTTTATGCTCAGCGAGAGGGACAGAACGACACGAATGTGATTGCAGGTAATTTCTCGATACAGTCTCTGAGTTTTCTTTCCTTGATTGACTCCGGGTCTACGCATTCATATATTTTAAGTGAGCATGCAAAGATGTTGAATTTACCTTGTGAGGTACTAGATGTAGGTGTTAGTGTTACTAGTTCCTTCGGGGATACATTAGTGGTTAGGAAGATGTACAGAAGGTGTCCGTTAATGGTTCAGGGGCATGTATTTCCAGTAGACATGATGGAGTTACCGTTTTATTGCTTCGATGTGATCTTGGGTATGGACTGACTTACATAACATAGAGCTAGGATAGATTTCGAAACTAAGAGTCTTCTTGAAGTTTGCAGATGACTATGAGATTGTGGTAGTAGGTGAGAATGTGAAATTCTTATCGAATCTTGTTTCAGCCTTAGAGGCTTAGAGGTTAGTTGAGTTGGGTTGTGAGGCGTACTTGGCATATGTGATGAATCCGAACATGAATGAAGTTAGACCACAAGATATCAGAACAATGTGTGATTTTTCGACTGTGTTTCCGGAAGAATTGTCGGGTTTACCGCCTGATAGAGAGGTAGAGTTTGCTATAGAGACATACCCAGATTCTGCTCCTGTTTCGATTGCTCCGTACCGTATGGCACCGAAAGAACTGAAAGAGTTGAAGACTCAGTTACAAGAGTTGTCAGATAGAGGTTTTATCCGTCCGAGTTCTTCGCCTTGGGGCACTCCGGTATTGTTTGTGAAGAAGAAAGACAGTAGTATGAGAATGCGCATTGATTATAGACAGTTGAATCAGTTGACAGTGAAGAACAAGTATCCCTTACCGCGTATGGATGATTTGTTTGATCAGTTGTGAGAGGCATCAGTCTTTTCGAGGATTGACTTGTGATCCGGGTATTACCAGTTGAAGGTAAAAGAGGTTGATGTACCGAAGACAACTTTTAGGACTAGATATGGTCACTACAAGTTCTTGGTTATGCTGTTTGGGTTGACAAACGCACCGGCTTCTTTCATGGATATGATGAATAGAATCTTCCATTAGTACTTAGATCAGTTTGTGGTTGTTTTCATAGATGACATTTTGGTGTATTCACGTACCGAGGAAGATCATGACCGACATTTGAGGTTAGTTTTGCAGACTTTGCTAGAGAACCAATTGTACACTAAGTTGAGTAAGTGTGAGTTTTGGATCAGAGAAGTAGCCTTCCTAGGACATGTAGTGTCAGCCGAGGGGATTAGAGTTGGTCCGAAGAAGATAGAAGCCATTGTTGAGTGGAAGCAACCAAAGTCTGTGATAGAGATTCGTAGTTTCCTAGGCTTAGCAGGTTACTATGGGAGGTTTGTGGATGGTTTTTCGAAGATAACGCTCCTTTGACAAAGTTTCTTCAGAAGAGCGTTTAGTTTGAGTGGTCAGATGCGAGACAACAAGCCTTTGAGAAACTGAAAGAAGCTTTGACAAATGCACCGATTTTGATTCAGCCAGAGTTGGGGAAAGATTATGTGATCTACAGTGATGCTTCATATGTAGGTTTAAGTTGTGTGCTCATGCAAGACGGAAGGGTGGTGGCTTATGCATCGAGACAGTTGAAGACTCATGAGCGTAATTATCCGACACATGACATAGAGCTAGCCGTGGTTGTGTTTGCCTTGAAAATCTGGAGACATTATTTGTATGGTGAGAAGTGCACAGTGTATACGGATCACAAGAGTCTAAAGTATGGTGTGCCAGAGAGTTAAGGCAGAACATCAGGTTCTTTCAGTTTTGTTGCAACCGTTGAGGATTCTGGAAAGGAAGTGGGAGAATATCACCATGGATTTCGTTTCAGGTTTGCCTTTGACTCCTTCAAAGAAGAACTCAGTTTGGATTATAGTTGACTGTTTCACGAAGTGTGCTCACTTTTTAGCTGTTAATACGACTTACTCCTTAGATAGGTTGGCCGATTTGTACATCGGTGAGATTGTGAGACTGCATGGTGTGCCGAAGTCGATTGTGTCTGACAGAGATCCAAGGTTTACGTCCCTATTTTGGGAGTGTTTGCATACTACTTTGGGTACCCGTTTGAATTTCAGTACATCGTATCATCCTCAGTCAGATGGTCAGTCAGAGAGGGTTATACAGATTTTAGAGGACATGTTGTGTTGTTGCATCATTGATTTTCAAGGTACTTGGGAGAAACATTTGTCGTTGGTTGAGTTCGCGTACAATAACAGTTTTCAGTCGAGCATTCAGATGGCTCCGTATGAGGCATTGTATAGTAGAAAATGTAGAACTCCGGTTTGTTGGGTCGAAGCAGGTCAGAAGTTGTTACCGATGCCGGGTTTGCTTAAGGGGACTACCGATAAGGTGAAGTTAATTTGTGATCGTTTGAAGGCAGCTTCGGATAGGCAAAAGTCCTATGCCGATTTGAAGAGGAAAGAAGTTGAGTATTCTGTTGAAGATAGAGTGTTCTTGAAAGTCTCTCCGTGGAAGAAAGTTATAAGGTTTGGCAGAAAAAGGGAAATTGAGTCCGAGATACATTGGGTCGTATGAGATTGTGAAGAGAATCGGTCTGGTTGCTTATCAGTTACGTTTGCCATCCGAGTTAGAGAAGATTCACAATGTGTTCCATGTTTCGATGCTTCGTAAGTATAGATCAGACCCGTCGCATGTGATGTCGGTGGAAGAGATTGAATTGAATCCAGATTTTACGTACGATGAGGAACCAGTTGAGATCTTAGCCTCAGATAGCAAAGTGTTGCGTGGTATATCGATTGAGTTGGTCAAAGTGAGGTGGCAACGTCGAGGTGTGGACGAGGCCACTTGGGGGAGAAGGGAGGATATGGAGAGGCAGTTTCCATATCTCTTTTAGTCAGGTAATTTCGAGGACGAAATTCCTTAAGTGAGGGAGAGTTGTAACAGTCGGGTTTAGGGGTCGGGAGTTGAGTGTGTGAATCGAGTTCGAGTCGTTGTGCTCGTTTTAATTAAAATGGGCTTTGCTTTAAAATTAAAAGGGCTTGAATTTCATTAATGGAAAAAAGGTAATTTTTAAAATAAAGGGAAAAAGATGAGTAAAAAAGAAGACTTTTTGGAGAGTCTTCTTCTTCTTCCTTCAAGTTTTCCACGACAAAAACCTCCCTTCAACCCTTAGTTACTATTCCATCAAAGTTCTTCACGTTTTCAAGTGCTTTCAACAAGGTAAGAGCGTTTTTGACTTCTCCTCATCATTCCTAACACTCCTATGGTTTTAGATTTTGGTAAACATCATTTTGGACTTGTTCATGTTTTCAAAAGTTTAAGAAAAAGGTTGAAGCTTTGATTGGTTTTTATGTGGATTTTGAATTGTAAAGTTAATAGGTGTTTTAATCTTGCCCTTAAATGTATTATATGTGAAAATGGTGGGGTTTTGTTAAAAATCTCGAAATGGGTTTTGTGGGTATTTTTAAAGGTAGAAAACTCTAGTTTTTGGGGTAGCTTTGTGAAGGAGAGTTGGGCTGATGTTATAGTGATGCTTGAGGGTTGTTTTTAAGGTGTTTAATGATGTTTTGAGTGTCAGATTCGATGGTTTTCTGTTGGGTTGAGGATGAGTTCGAAAATGAGGATTTTTGTGTTAGTTTTGGCTTGGAAATGTAGAGAATTGATCTTGTGTTTGTAACCTAATTGTGACAGTGGTTTTGTGGATGCTTTGTGTAGTAATATATTATTTTTGGTTGATTAAAATCAAGGGAAATCGTTGGAGAACCTTCGGGCTAAATTCTGGGAAGTTTGAAAGCTTGATTCGGCTTTCTCGGTTTTCTTAAGGGTGTTCGGTGAGTGGTTTATTTAAAACGGTTTTAAATTGGTTCAAGTGTGTGGTTGAGGTGTTAGATTGTGCTTGGTATGCCAATCCAAGGAGGGGATTAAGTTGGTAGCTTAATCTCTTGTTGACCTTATGAGTTCTTGCTTATTGTGCATAAATGTGGACTTGTGTGGTATGTGTTGTTTATGCATGTTGATATATATTGACGATGTATGTGGTGGTTGATATGTTGAAATGCATGATGGTAATATCATGGTGAGACTTGGTAGTATGTTGGCACTAGTTAATTACCGGGTATAAATGATCGATCATTAAGATGAGTGTGCACACGGTAAGAGTCAAATTCGCGCGTGGCCTTGGTGACGTGTAGTCATCAAGGAGGAGTACGGTGAGGTAATATTCCACCGGAAAATGTTAGCATGTGATGATGAGTGTAATCTCATCCATGAGTGAAAATGGTGATGAGTGTAATCCCACCGGAAGGTAATTGTTGTTGAGTACGTTGAGGGTGAAAATCCCAACGGAAGTTATCCGCATATCCGAGTAAGCTAATAGATGCCAATATACTTGTTCATGTGTGGATGTTGTGTAAGATATTTGTTATATCTTTGTTTAGCATAACATGAGGTAAGATGCCATGTTCATGCATTCTTGTAGTTGTTGGCTATGTTGATCATTTAGCGTAAATGTATGCCTTGTGAATGTCTTAAGGATATCATGCTTGAACCCTGCATTGTCGTTGTTTTGTTTTAGAGCTCCCTCGCTAAGCTTCAGGCTTACGCTCTCGTTTTCGACAATGCAGATCATTAGTGTTGAGTTAGCAGGGAGCAAGGAAATGGCATCCAAGCGTGTGGTAGTTGCTCAAGTATGGTTTTATGGAATAATGTAGTAGTTTAGCAATGAGAATGCTACGTGTTGTAGGAGCGTGTATCTAGACTCCTATTTGTTGGCTTTATGTTGTTAAATACCTATGTTGTTAATGCTTTCATGTTGAAGTGTGTAAATCATGTTTATGTTTATGCCTAAGTGTTTGTATTGAAGGCTTATGACCATGTTCAATGCTATGTGATGTGGATGTATGTTTCTTTGAATGAATGGGCATGTTATGTGTTTGATTATGTTTATAGTAGGATGAAATGCCTTTAGATTGTGTGTATGTTTGTTGTTTCAGGTTTCTTGTGGTTTTGGGGTATGTTTGGGAACACTTGGAGATGTAGAAAACTGTTTTCAGGGTCACACAAAGTGCAGGCATTTCGGAACGCTCGTGGTTGTTCCGGAACGGGTATAGCTCTAGGGATACTCGTATCAGAACGGGGGTGGTGCCGTTTCGATACGATTCGACACTGTGAGTGCTCGTTTCGGTACGCGTTTCGATACGGTTTGCCTCTGGATGTGCTTGTTTTGGAACGTGTTCCGGAACGTTTTGTTACTGGAGACCCCCGTATCGGAATGGAGTGGACCGTATCGGTACGGCCTGGTCTGGCTTTTGAACTGGAGCTCGCGTATCGAAACGGGCAAGTCTGTTTCGAAACGCAAGCTTGTATTTGGGCTTTTTGGCATCTTCAAAGGTTCTCGGATGTCGGGTTTTAGTCACGTTGGTTGTATGCTTTCTTGTTAAATTTATATGCATCGTTTATTGATGGTTTGGTTTCGTAAGCATGCAATCGGACTAATATGTCACTCGGTAAATTTTAATTACCTTACGTTTCGTCTGTATCGTCTTGTCCTCGTTTTCCGCTGTCTTTTTCACACATAGGACTAAATGATACATTTTGTAACCCCCTAGACACGCCTATGCGTTACAACGGATCCTAGGAAGTCACATTAGGGTCACAAGAGCGACCCACAATAAAAACACACATGAAAACATTTTTTCCTCAAAACACTTATTAAACTGTAAAATCAACTTCTGTTTAAAATACCATTCCAGGAAGTCATTTAAACATATAACATAAATTTCAGAAAGTGTTTTACAGACACTGTCAAAAAACAATACATGACATACATGCCCACTAACCGTACAATACCGTACTCCAAAAGCGACGCCAAAAGATGTTATACGCTCATACAGATATATGGTAGGCATAACATTTTCATGGTGTTCCACGTAGTAACAGTCTCCATTTCAGTTCTACTATTTTGAGGTTGCATCATACTTGAGAATAACGATATTTGTTCTTTATTCAAACATCGAGAATTAGACGGGAATTATATAGGCTGGTAACATACAGAGGTGGAATCAGAGAGTTTGGCGTCTAGTGTGTTCCAACGGTGCAACGTTAATGCATGAAATGTAACAATGCAGTAAATCTTTTTATTTCAAATACATTTGTTTCAAGTAGCAGTAAAGTTCATTTTAATTTTTTATTTACCCTCCAACCATACTCTACTATTTAGTTTCCCCAGTGCGGTATCATGTACAAGCATTAACTCGAACCCATTGGGCATGGGTACCATCCTAAGGGAATACCTTAGAATACGGGCGGCCCTAGCCGAAGCATAGGAGCGGAATACGGGCGGACCTAGCCGAAGCATAGGAGTCGAATACGGGCGGACCTAGCCGAAGCATAGGAACCGAATACGGGCGGACCTAGCCGAAACATAGGAACCGAAAACGGGCGGACTTACCAGTTGGATCAGGGCTGAGCCGTTAGTAACTTCATATCATATCCCAAGTACCCCAGTGAATCAGTTCATCAGTAGTTCGTTAATCATTAGTAGTATTTTCAGTAATACATTATCCACATAGCACATTTTTCATATCGGGTACTAAGGTCTATATCAAACATACAATACATTCATGTTTAAATTCTAAAACGTGTCATGTTCATGCGAAAATTGCATACCAGTCGTGTGCACATGATCAGTATGATAAAACATGTAAAATAGTATGCAAAAACAGTCGTGTAACACACATGGAACACACTAGATGGAAAATTTATTTCCTAAAGATACTCGGTATTTACGGGAGGGAACACATTAAACTTTTGACAATTTGAACGGATTTTAAAAATGAAGTCCCTATAAAAAGGGGGTTCGTACTAACAGTTCAAACCAGATATTCAGGAGATGATACATCAAAATCTTTGAGAGTTTAGATATATCATGAGCGATTTACTCATTTAAACCTACAAGGGCATTATGGTCATTTTATCACACCTGGGCATTTTGGTAATTTATACCAAC
Source organism: Hibiscus tridactylites (assembly GCA_958450335.1). Taxonomy (NCBI): domain Eukaryota; kingdom Viridiplantae; phylum Streptophyta; class Magnoliopsida; order Malvales; family Malvaceae; genus Hibiscus; species Hibiscus tridactylites. Next base: position 9,024,972 of record OY288269.1, read on the forward strand.
AAGGCATAAAAAGTGGCTCAGAAATTCTATTTGCTCATCAGGTTTCCAACCAGGAATTCAGAGATTTCTATGTCAAGATCTTTCACGATATCATACACATTCAAGGCTATTTTGATTACTTTGGCCAACAAGGGCATTTTGGACATTTAACTATCTGGAGCAATTTTGTAATTTAGCTCAATAATGACAAAATGATGATTTGCAATATTCAAGATTTCCAATGGTTTATCAAACCTCCAAAAACTCACTCGATCTAACATATCACAAGTCTGCAATACTTACAAAACATTCAGACGTATGCGCTCCACGTGTATCATTTTCCAAAATCAACTATATAAAATTGTTGCGTGTAAAAGAGTCTATCGCAATTGTAGTGCAAGTGTACACGACGCAAGTAGTAAAGTGATACTAAGTATCGGACATCGTCTCCACAGGGATTGGGCTAATGACTTCACCTTGAATTACTGCACGAAAGTAAAAGAAATATTTGAGAGTTGTCACGAGAATAATAAAGTAAATACGTAAATAAAAGGATTGGAATATCAAGATAGAGAGAATGGGCTGGTATTGAATTGCTCGGTAGTGCAGGTATTGAATTGCTTAGGATCTCCAGTTCTGTCGTCGCTCCCGTCGTCGACAGCACCTGTCGCGGCGGCTGTCCGTTAGCTGTCGCGGGCAGCAGACACACCAACTCCGTACTTCAAGTTTGGCAAGAATCCCAGATCTGCCTTGCCCTATCCCTAGGCACAAGTCTGTCGATGAACACGTCTTTGATGATACCTCCCGGCGTGAATCGAAGGATGAACACCGATGTGTATGAATTCTTCCTTAGCCACTTAACCTCGCCCTATCCCTAGGCACGAGATGGTTCAACTATAAACTAGAGAACGCGCTCTTATTTCTTTCGTATACTTAACTCTCCCGATGCTAAGTAAATAGATAACCTCACAATGCTCTCCCGCTGCTCTTGCAAGATGTTAAAACCAAAATAAGAGAACTTGAAGTTTATTTTATTGAACTGAAAAAATCCTAAAACAAAGCAACCCTTGCAACTACTTTACAAAACAACCCGTAGCCCTAGGGGGAATTTAGAACATGTCGGTGACGGGTGGACGACAGGGGTTTTTGGTTTCGGTTATAGAGTAATCGGTTATGCCTCCTAGGTTAAATCTATGCCCTTATATAAGCTTTGGGCTCAAGTCATCTAAGGTAACAAGGATTACAACTTTAATTAAAAGTAAGATTCTAATAAAGACTAAATCTCTAAAGTCTCCTACTTTCCAGCCGCATCCTTGCTTTTAGGAATTTCTTCTCCTTGAGCTTTGGCTTGGCATATCTTTCGATCCGGGGCTTGGAAAAATATGTGGCTTTCACACGACAGACGAGCTGATTTTTCTCTATCTATCGAGGTCCACTTTGCTTTTCCTCTTCATGAGTCTACTGTCACCATGCTGTCACGACAGGTCCATGACAGCTTCGTCTGCTTGTCCAGTTCAGCTCTCCTGCTTCTCTGCCCTGCGCCTGCCTTCATCGTCTACTATGACAGATACCTGCAAAAATAGCCATCTTTTAGTAGAATCCGTGCTTTTAATCCATTTGTGATGTTTTACTAAAAACTAACCTAAATGCAATGCAATGATGCTTGAATGCAGCAGAAATATGGGTTAAAAAGGGTGTAAATAATAGAACTTTTACACACTCAACACACCCCCAAACTCAAGTTTTTGCTTGCCCTCAAGCAATGAAGAAAGAAAAAATGAAATTTTTTGTGTTGGCCTTCAAACAGTGAACTGTCCCTTACCCGTCGCTCATTCTCTATGGCGGCAGCAACCTGTCGGAAAGGTTAGGATCTGTCCGGAATCTCCCTATAGCTCTCGTGCAGTGTGTGCATGCTTGTGAACAGTTATATGCTAAGACTCTCTTAGTTTCACTAGAATATTCAACTTCTTCACTCGAATTTCTATGCCAAAGTTTATTTTTTTAGAAGGCACATTTTCATGCTTCTTTTTCTTCTATTTTCAAGCTAAATTTTTCTAGAGCCAGTTTTGGGCACCTCTAGTTAGCTTCCTAGAGCCGGTTTCGGGCACCTCTAGGTTTTTGTTTTTCTTTTTCTAAACTTCTTTCCTAGAGCCAGTGTTAGGCACCTCTAGGGGCTATTCAAGTTCTAAGCTTCCTATTCTAGTTTGGCTAAAAGAAATCTAAGCAATATAACAGTCACAAAAGTGTTTAAATTTTCAGAACTATAGAAAGGCTCTAAACTTCTCCTTAACCTGTCCTAAAGATGCTGCCACGACAGAGTCGTCATGACAGGTAAGTTAACTTCACAGTTTTAAGCCAACAGTTTTAATTTTCTGATTTTTTTTAAGAGAAAATAAATAAATAATAAGACACAACAAATAATAAAGAGATGTGCTAAAGACTCCATTAAAGATGGAGGGTTGCCACCCCCAAACTCAAGGGTTGCATTGCCCTCAATGCAAAATGACATGGAAAATAAAAGAAAGAAAAAAAAAGTACATCACAAAATATAAAGGCAGGCAGCAATAAGAGGAAAGAAAATAAAAACTTAAATTTTAGTCGTTGTCCTCGCTGCTGCTGCTCACACGGATCTGCCGGCGACGTCTGGGCTGAGGAGGCGGCTGGGAAGGTTCAGGGGCAGGTGCTGTGGCAGGTTGCTCTACAAGTTGGACATCAGAACTGCTGCCACTGTCCCAGCTGCTGCTGGTGGTTGTGCTGGCCTTGGGCAGCCGTTTCTTGTCTGCCACGTGCTTAATTCTTTTCACCCTCGTAAAGTCCCTTTTCAAATTCCTCCGGATAAGAGGGCTGTCATCAGTGGCAGGTCTCTTGGTTCCTCGAGGGGAGGTGTCTGCCGGAGGGCTGCCGGCTGCCATCGGGGCAGGGGATGGTGTGGAAGTGGCAGAATGTGTATGGGGAGAGACAGGTGGTGTAGGTGTGGGGGAGGGGATATGGAAATAATGGGCGGGGAAGGTGGGGAAGATGACATCCGAATAATGTAAAGTATTAGTAATAAAATTTACCGTTGCATTTGAGAAATCGCGGATGAAAGTCATCAAACCCATTTGCCGCTCCTCGACCCGTAGGATTGCAGCAAGGATAAGTGCCGACTAGTCTGTCGGAGCGGTGGCGGTGGCAGCTTCAGGGGCAGGCTCGGTGGCAGGTTCCTCATCCGAGTCTGTAGGTGGTGCATTTGGATCAAAGGCGTTGATGGGTGTTGCAGCTACGACCTCCATGAGGCTGGAGATGTTACTGTTGGTCCAGCCATGACCTTGGTGTAGTTTGTCGGAGGGCTCCTCTGGTACAGCAACACATCGGCAGAGGGCGGTGATGGTGAACGGGAGGCAGAGTCGTGAGTCTGAGCGGAAGGCACAATCGATGATGCTGTCCCTCATGTATCTGCCCACATTGATGGGCCTGTCATGCATAATAGAGTGAATGAGGGCCAGCCGCTGTCGGTTGACTGTCGTGTGGTGGGACGAGGGCAGGATACGCTTTTTGATGAAAGCGTTCCACAGTTTTGCTTCGGGGAGGAGCTGCCCCCTATTGACGGAGTGGGGGTTCTTCTTGCTGGTAGTCCATGTCGTACCAGCCTCTGTCAGCTCCACCATGATGGCATCATAGGCAGCAGCGTCGAGGGTGTCCAGAAATTGTTGGTGAGCATCATCATCGGGGCCAAAGAAGAGGCCGAACATATGGTTGATGCTGTTGGCGGTCAAGGGCACTTCCACTCCTCGGACAGTGACAGATGTCGCTGTTTTGCTGTCGATGGCCTCGTAAAACTCTCAGACCAAAGTATCATTTAGCTCTGTCGGCTGTTCGGCAAAGTCCTCCCATAGCTGTGTCGTTATGGCCTTCACAATGAAAGGCCGGAGTCCCATATGAGGAGCATCTCTGTTGTAAATGAAGCCACGCTCCTCCCATAGTTCCTTGTTGGCGAAGGGTGACGCTGCTGCTGAAGAAGAAGAGGCAGCAGCGTTACGACGGGTTTGTCTCGACGACATTTTGGTTGCAAGGGCTGTGAAAGAGAGAAAACAAATAAAACTAGAGGAGAAAACAAAAGAGAAAAATCAGAAGTGATGAAAAATGAAAGGGAAAACGGGGTTATATAGCTGTTGGGTATCTGCCCATTTAATGCTGCAACGGCAGGCGGGAATAACGGGGCGGCAGATTGGATGTAGCGTGTCTGACACGTCTGACACGCATTTATGCGTCTGCTGTGCGTCTGCCGCACGCTTCTGCGTCTGCAATGTCAGTCTGTTGACAGCCTGTCAAGTCCGTCTGCGGCGGCAGCCGAAATGACAGGTTATCATAAATGGGCATAATTGGGCTGATGGATGGGCGGTGGGTTTGGGCCACTTCTTCTTCCTTCTTGACTCCTTTATTTCTTAAAAACTGAAATTATAAAAACATTATTTAAATAAAATAAATCTAATTCCTAATAAATAATAATAATAATAATAAAATAAATAAAAATAAAAATTAGGTTAAATTGGGGATGCCTTGTGGGGCATCTCCCAAAGTAACCACTTCCTGAATTCCTGGGGCTTCAGTCCCCTGATAGTGCTTGAGGCGCTGTCCATTGACTTTGAATTGGTGCCCGTCTTTTAATGATTGAATGGTGATGGCACCATGGGGAAAAACTTGAACTACTTGAAACGGGCCAGACCATCTAGACTTTAGCTTTCTTGGGAAGAGTTTAAGTCTAGAATTAAATAACAACACAAGCTGCCCTGGGCAGAACTGTCGTGGCAGCAGTTTCTTGTCATGCCACTTCTTAGTCTTTTCCTTGTAGATCCTTGCGTTGTCGTAGGCCATTGTCTGTAATTCTTCAATCTCGTTCAGATCTAATAACCTTTTCTGGCCGGCCTTGTCCAAGTCCATATTCACTGCCTTGATTGCCCAATATGCTTTGTGCTCAATCTCGACAGGCAAGTGACAGGTTTTCCCATAAATCAGTCGGAATGGAGACATGCCCAATGGAGTCTTGAAAGCTGTCCTGTATGCCCATAATGCATCATTCAGAAGTAAGGACCAATCTTTCCTAGTTGGTTTAACCATCTTCTCAAGAATGTTCTTTACTTCCCTATTGGATATCTCAGCCTGTCCATTGGTCTGTGGGTGGTATGCTGTCGCGAGCCTGTGCTTGACACCATATTTCTTTAAAGCGGCAGCAATTACCCTATTATCGAAATGTCTCCCTTCATCACTGATAATCGCTCTAGGGATGCCAAATCTAGAAAAAAATGTTTTTGTGCAAAAACTTTTGGACCGTTTTGGCATCATTCTTTTGAGTTGCGATTGCTTCTACCCACTTGGAGACATAATCCACTGCTAGGAGGATGTAAAGATTTCCACACGAAGATGGAAAAGGTCCCATAAAATCAATCCCCCAAACGTCGAAGATCTCGACTTCTAAAATATTCTGCAGTGGCATCTCGTTTCTCCTTGAGATGTTACCTGTCCGCTGGCACCTGTCACAGTTTTTGTAAAATTCCTGTGCATCTTTATATAATGTCGGCCAGTAAAACCCTGACTGCAGCACCTTTGCAGCAGTCTCATTGCCTCCTAAGTGACCTCCATATTGTGAAGCATGACAGTGATGGAGAATGTCTTCTTGTTCTTCTTGTGGTACACACCTTCTTATAACCTGATCTGTGCACATTTTGAAAAGAAGAGGTTCGTCCCAATAATAATGTTTAACATCATTTTGGAACCTCTTCCTGGCTTGATAATTAAGATCAGTGGGTAATATTCCGCTAACTATAAAATTAACGAAGTCAGCATACCAAGGAAGGTTAGAAGACTTACCTGCCGCCATGGTTGTCGCGACAGCGATTGCGGCAGCAAAGAGCTGCTCATCTGGGAAGGTCTCCAGTATGTGTGTCTCATCTAATGGTAGACTCTGTCCCGTTTCCAACCTCGACAAGTGATCTGCCACCTGATTCTCTGTCCCCTTTTTGTCCTTGATCTCAAGGTCGAACTCTTGTAATAGCAAGATCCATCGTATCAACCTAGGCTTTGCATCCTTCTTTGCGAACAAATACTTGAGGGCAGAATGGTCAGTGTGTATTATTACCTTCGTTCCAAGTATGTAAGAACGAAACTTGTCGATGGAGAACACCACAGCTAACAGCTCCTTTTCTGTGGTGGTGTAGTTCACTTGGGCGTCATTTAACGTCTTGCTGGCATAGTATATGACATGAAACAGCTTGTCTTTGCGCTGCCCAAGTGCTGCCCCGACAGCATAATCACTGGCATCACACATGATCTCAAACGGTTGTGTCCAGTCTGGTGGCTGTACAATGGGGGCTGTCACTAACTTTTCCTTCAGAACCTTGAATGCTTCAGTACATTCTTCATTAAAGTCAAAGGGTCGGTTCTGCTCTAAGAGATGGCATAGGGGCTTTGTGATTTTTGAGAAATTTGCAATGAATCTCCTATAAAAACCAGCATACCCTAAAAAATTCCTAATGCCCTTGACAGTGGTTGGCGGCGGCAGCTTCTCTATGACTTCAATTTTTTCCCTGTCGACTTCTATCCCACGGCAGCTAATCTTATGGCCTAGAACTATCCCTTCATCTACCATAAAATGGCATTTTTCCCAATTGAGAACAAGATTAGCTTTTTCACATCTTTCAAGTACCTTTTGAAGGTTGCCGAGGCAGCTCTCAAAATCGTCTCCAAAGACGGAAAAATCATCCATGAAAATCTCAAGGAAGTCCTCTACCATGTCGGAGAATATTGCCATCATGCACCTTTGGAAGGTGGCAGGTGCGTTACAGAGGCCGAACGGCATCCTCCTAAATGCGTATGTTCCATAGGGGCATGTGAAAGTCGTTTTCTCTTGATCCTCCGGTGCAATAGCGATTTGGTTATAACCTGAATAACCATCAAGAAAACAATAATAAGATTTACCCGCTAATCTATCAAGCATTTGATCAATAAAGGGTAAAGGAAAGTGGTCCTTTCGGGTAGCTTTGTTAAGCTTCCGATAGTCCATACAAACCCTCCAACCGGTCACAGTCCTGGTTGGGATTAGTTCATTGTTCTCGTTGGTTATCACCGTCATTCCTCCTTTCTTTGGAACACATTGTACCGGGCTTACCCATTTGCTGTCGGAGATGGCGTAAATAATACCAGCATCTAACCATTTAATTATCTCTTTACGCACTACCTCCTTCATTGCAAGGTTTAACCGCCTTTGGGCATCAATAGTCGGCTTATGATCTTCCTCTAGTAGGATTTTGTGCATGCAAATCGCCGGACTAATGCCCTGAATGTCTGCTATCGTCCATCCTATCGCCCTCTTGTGCTGCCTTAACATGTCGATCAGCTGTCGTTCCTGTTCTTGCGGCAGCTTAGCAGAGATGATTACGGGCAGTGTGTCATCACAACCAAGAAAAGCATATTTAAGCTGCCCTGGCAGGGGCTTAAGTTCTAAGACAGGTGGTTCAACAGTAGAGGGCTTTTGGATTAAATGGTTATCCGAAGTGTAATTCAAGGGTTCGAATAACTTACCTGGACGATGGTCTAACCAGTTTACCTCCTCATGACCTTCAGTATCAGATGTATCGGATTCAGAGGAGTCGTTGTCGTCGTTGCTGTCGTCGTCACTGTCGTGACAGGCCTTTAAGTGGCTGTCGCAGCAGTGACCAAATTTTATATCACGGCAGCCCGACCTGATGCAGGGGTAATCAAAGGTCACCTCAATGATGGCTTTGCATTCCTCGTCCACATCGGCATGTTTCATTGCTTGGAGAACATTCAACTTAATTTCTTGATCGTTCACACGCATGGTGAGTTCTCATTTCTCCACATCAATCAATGATCTTCCCGTGGCTAAGAAGGGTCGCCCGAGGATGACTGGTGCGTTCTCATCTGCCTCACAATTTAAAATAAGAAAGTCAGCAGGAAAAATAAGCTTATCCACTCTTACCAAAATATCTTCAATTTTTCCCTCGGGGTGAACGTAAGAGCGGTCGGCTAGCTGTAGGGTCACTGTCGTGGGTCGCGCCTTCCCAATACCTAACTTCTGAAAAACAGATTTGGGCATTAGATTAACACTAGCTCCAAGATCACAAAGTGCCTTACCCACAAATTTGTCGCCGATTACGCAAGGTATGAGGAAGCTCCCCGGATCCTTCTTTTTCTGGGGTGGCTGCCGATGAAGAATACTCATGCAACCTTCTTGCATCCTTACCGTTTCAAATTCCCCAAGTTTAGCTTTTTTCGACATAACATCCTTGAGAAATTTAGCATAACCGGGCATCTCCCTAACAGCATCTAACAACGGAATGTTAATATGAACCTGTTTAAAAATATCATAAATTTTTTTGAGTTGAGATTCATGCTTAGCTTGCTGTATCCGTTGAGGGAAGGGTGGTGGGGGTCGATAATCAGCAATACGCCCTTCCCACTGCATGCGAATCTGAGGACGATAATCTTCTTTTTTCTCCTCTATCGCTTCTGCTGTCGTGACAGGCTCATCGGCAGCAGTCTGTTTATTACCTGTCGGGGCAGCTTCCTCGGCAGGTTTTTCCAAGGCAGGGTCCTTTTCTGTTTCAGCTTCTTTTTCCGGCCCTGGTAGTTTCTTCCCACTCCTAGTAGTAATCGCCTTACATTGCTCATGTGGGGGTGGTCTAGCATTTTCAGTATTGCTAGGGAAATCTCCATTCTGCCTCGGCTTAATATGCTGCGACACCTGACCCATTTGTGTCTCTAAAGACTTCAATGTAGCTTCATGGTTTGTCATCCTCATCCCGGTTTTATCTATAAAATTTTCCGTCTTCTTGACAAACTGATTTATATTCTCCATATACGTACCAGTCCGAGACATAAAAGTGGCCAGAGTCTGTTCCAATACACTACTCGTGGCAGGTGGTGGCTGCTGTTGCTGCTGCGGCGGCAGGTTCTGCGGCAGGTTCTGCGGCTGCAGTTGCTGTCGCGTCAACAATCTAGGACCCCTCTGATTCTGATTATGTGCTTGCGGATTCAGGGCATTGCTAGGATTACTCCAGGAAAATTTGGGATCCTTCCTCCAATTAGGGTTGTAGTTGTTGGAATTGTAGTTCGGCTTGTAATTTCCAACATATTTTCCCTCTTCTACATTTATTGGGCACTCATCCCTACTATGATTTCCCTCACAGATAGTACAGACTTCCTCGACAGCAAATCCTTGTAATTCATCTTCATTCAATAACCGTTTCATTGCTTTAGTAAGGAATGCTACATGTGATTTCATAGTGTTGTCGGCCTCATAATCCTTAACAGCAAGTACTCGTTTACCCCCTCTTCTAGCTGTCGGAAACTGCTCCTCATTCTTAGCTAGATTTTTCAAAACTTGCAATGCCTCGTCCGGATCTTTATCCAATAATAGTCCATTTGCTGCAGAATCAATGCGAATGCGAGTTTGTAAGTTAGCAGCATTATAGAACTTAGTTACCTGATTCCAGACAGGGAATCCATGCATTGGGCAGTTCCGTAGAAGAGTAGTAAATCTGTCCCAGGCCTCGTGCATCGGCTCGTCATCTTCCTGTTGAAAAGTAGCAATTTCGTTACGTAATCGCTCAGATAAATGTGAAGGATTAAAACGAGATAAAAATTCACGAGTTAGATCTGCCCAAGTCATAATGGAACCCGGTGTAAGTTTATTCCACCAAGTTTTAGCTCTGTCCCTCAATGAATGGGGGAATAACCGAAGCCTCAGTATCTCCGGACTCACTCCTGGCAGTCTAAACGAACCACAGATCTCCTGGAACGTTTTGAGATGCTCCCTAGCATCTTCTGTCGCAGAACCACTAAACTGCCCGGCGTTGTTGATCATACTAAACATGACAGGTTTAAGTTCGAAGTTATCGACATCAATATCCGGCAGCGTGGTCTCCAGCTCTACATGATCGTTCAGCATGTAGTCACGACATGACCGTCGTCTATCTGCCCCAGGCGGGTCGACGACATGTAGGTTATTATCGCTAAGGGGTGGTATGAAACCACCAGCAGGTTGGTTATGGCCCATCTTCTCTAGCTGTTCTTCGAGATATTCGTTTCTGTCTAAAAGTCGGCGAAGTTGTTTCTTGAGACTGAAAGAACGTTCGATCTCCGGATCTAATTTATACTCGGGATCTTCACCTCTTTTGGATCTGCGCATAAACAAGAAAACCTCGTGAAAAGCAAGAGTTGAAAACACGAAAGAAAAATTAAAGAAAAACTAAAACTAAAAACGAAAATAAAAATAAAAGCAAAAAGTGCAATAAAAGAAAGATGTAGTTATGTTGCCAATCCCCGGCAACGGCGCCAAAAACTTGTTGCGTGTAAAAGAGTCTATCGCAATTGTAGTGCAAGTGTACACGACGCAAGTAGTAAAGTGATACTAAGTATCGGATATCGTCTCCACAGGGATTGGGCTAATGACTTCACCTTGAATTACTGCACGAAAGTAAAAGAAATATTTGAGAGTTGTCACGAGAATAATAAAGTAAAGACGTAAATAAAAGGATTGGAATATCAAGATAGAGAGAATGGGCTGGTATTGAATTGCTCGGTAGTGCAGGTATTGAATTGCTTAGGATCTCCAGTTCTGTCGTCGCTCCCGTCGTCGACAGCACCTGTCGCGGCGGCTGTCCGTTAGCTGTCGCGGGCAGCAGACACACCAACTCCGTACTTCAAGTTTGGCAAGAATCCCAGATCTGCCTTGCCCTATCCCTAGGCACAAGTCTGTCGATGAACACGTCTTTGATGATACCTCTCGGCGTGAATCGAAGGATGAACACCGATGTGTATGAATTCTTCCTTAGCCACTTAACCTCGCCCTATCCCTAGGCACGAGATGGTTCAACTATAAACTAGAGAACGCGCTCTTATTTCTTTCGTATACTTAACTCTCCCGATGCTAAGTAAATAGATAACCTCACAATGCTCTCCCGATGCTCTTGCAAGATGTTAAAACCAAAATAAGAGAACTTGAAGTTTATTTTATTGAACTGAAAAAATCCTAAAACAAAGAAACCCTTGCAACTACTTTACAAAACAACTCGTAGCCCTAGGGGGAATTTAGAACATGTCGGTGATGGGTGGACGACAGGGGTTTTTGGTTTCGGTTATAGAGTAATCGGTTATGCCTCCTAGGTTAAATCTATGCCCTTATATAAGCTTTGGGCTCAAGTCATCTAAGGTAACAAGGATTACAACTTTAATTAAAAGTAAGATTCTAATAAAGACTAAATCTCTAAAGTCTCCTACTTTCCAGCCGCATCCTTGCTTTTAGGAATTTCTTCTCCTTGAGCTTTGGCTTGGCATATCTTTCGATCCGGGGCTTGGAAAAATATGTGGCTTTCACATGACAGACGAGCAGATTTTTCTCTATCTATCGAGGTCCACTTTGCTTTTCCTCTTCATGAGTCTGCTGTCACCATGCTGTCACGACAGGTCCATGACAGCTTCGTCTTCTTCGTCTGCTTGTCCAGTTCAGCTCTCCTGCTTCTCTGCCCTGCGCCTGCCTTCATCGTCTACTATGACAGATACCTGCAAAAATAGCCATCTTTTAGTAGAATCCGTGCTTTTAATCCATTTGTGATGTTTTACTAAAAACTAACCTAAATGCAATGCAATGATGCTTGAATGCAGCAGAAATATGGGTTAAAAAGGGTGTAAATAATAGAACTTTTACACACTCAACAAAAATGTTTGAACGGTCGTCATCATATTTCTCCACAGGCTCACCACTGAGCATTCAGACTTATTTTCCAAGCGAAATCTTCCAACCTCATATTACTATCATGAGTGATGGACATATATGAGTCATGCTACATAACACTTAGGGGCATTTTAGTCATTTAAGCTTTATTTAGATTTTTTGGAATTTCATCAAAGGCAAACTTTGCCCATTCTGGTCAAGAGGGTATTTTAGCCATTTTAGAGCTCGGGATAGATCCATCATTTCCGTCAATTATACTAATTATATAGTTTCAATCATTTATGTACTCGATAGAGATTTAGTCGTTTTTGTCCTTTCAGCCCTTCCAGACAATTCATTCGTTTCAAAACTTGAGGGTATAAATGTCATTTCAGTTAATTGGAAAGTTTCTATGGTGAGATACTTTAGTGATTTCGGTCATTACACCCATCCTGATCAATTCAGTCTTATAGTACCTTCAATCCTTTACTCATTTTAGTTGTTTCACTCAATTCGATAATTGAAAGTACTTTGATAATTTCCGAACATACGAATAATTTCTTGTAAATTTATCTTCAAGGATTAATAAGAATTCAAGGAAATCCAAGCACTTCACAATCTCGAAGGTTTAAGTCTTGTTACCGTAACTCTCCAAGTAATTTGATGTTTTGAGATAAATCGGTTGTTTAACAAGATCTAAGAAAGATTCCTAGATTGCTTTCATTGTTAGGGTCATTAGTCATTCATATATCTCAAGGGCATTTTTGTAATTTCTCATTCTAACATTTCGGCCATTAAATCTTTTATCAAGAACATATTCTAAAATTAAGGTTTCGAGGTTGTCGCTTTATCGAGTATTCGCTAAACTTGAATTTCTTATCGGTCATTTGTTCCTTATTCGAGTCATTCGGTCTTAACCAGATTATTATCATAGTACCGTAACTGTACAACTTACCTGAGTTGACTCAAGTTTGGGCTTGGCTTACCATTGGGCCTAGGCCGGTTTAGGATTGATTTGGGCCGGTTCAGGTAAATCGATTCAATGGCCAGACCGGTCCAAAACCGGTCCAGCCGGTTTAGTTCATGGGTCACTATCCAGGCGACCGGAAAGATGCCGGTGAGGCGCGTGACGCCCACGCGTGGCCTTAGACGGCCGGAAAACATCCCAAAATGCAAAAACCACCTCGAAATTTCATCTACATCCTTAATCAACCCATAATTAAGTCGGATTACTTACCGAACTTACCAAAACCGAAATAAATCAACCAATTCGACGTAACTCCGACAAGACGCTAAACGGCGGCAAACGGTCGCTCAACAAGAAGGGCTTTGTTCGGCTAGGCCTCTTGAAGACGACGGTGACCTCAGATTCAAGCCACAACGCCGGACGGTGACGAAAAGCTCGAACAACAGAGGAAGAGTTTCCATCGAAGTTTTCAACCGAGATTCTATGACGAATGGTGGCTGGTCTGCGCGAGTGGACGGTAAGATTGAGGTTGGGGTTGAACGGTGATTCGATTTGTGCCGGCGGTGGCACACACGACGCGACGGTGGGGCAAGGCGGAGCGGTGGCCGGAGAGGATTTGTGAAGAAGATGAATAGTCTAAAGAAGGTCGAGTATCCTTTTTGGGGGTAGATAGACCCAATAAATGTGCCATAAAGAGGGGTGGTTGAGATATTTTTAGGATTATTATTATTTTATATTTCAAGAACCACTTAAAAATAGGTGGTTACAACCTATAACTAAGAGCTTCCTTAGCTCAATTGGTTAAGACACAAGCCTAAATAGCTAAGGGTCACAGGTTCAAAACCTCATGGTTGCCATTCTTTTTGTTTTCATTATCGTCACTTCATTTTTTTATATTTTTTCCTTCTTAAATTAAGGGTGCTACAACTCTCCCCCTAAAAAGAAATTTCGTCCTCGAAATTTTTCCAGAGTCGAAGAAATGCAAAACTGCTCTTTCATCCATTCTTACACTGAAACTTAACCATCATATTATACATGTTCCTCGGGACTTTCTGAGACGATTATATATCAATTCAGTAGTGCCCTCAGTTTTTTTTTGGATTGACCTTGGAACCAAATTTCCGATTATACATATCGAACCAACTAATTAGAATACAATATTTGAATCCATAACAAACTTCATACGGTGCCAAGTAAAAACTTGTCTCATAACTGTTATTTTAAATGGTCTCAGTCAGGGATAAGAAACCTTCTCAACTGCCTTAGAAGTTAATCATGCGACCTTGAAGTATCTTCTCTAGAATTTGAATTACTCTACTAGGTCGAACATCAATTTACAGACAAAAATTGTACCTGAAATCTAGACGAATACTCGAGGCTTCCAATAAGGCCTTTCAAAACCAGGGTGCAACATCGAATTTCAGCCAAGGATATACCATGCCTCATTTTCAAAAGAAGGAGAAAGTCTTTCTATAGGTTCCAGGATCGAAACCTGGCTTTGATACCACTAAATGTAAATCCCTAGACCCGCCTATGCGATACAGCGGATCCTAAGAGGTTACATTAGAGTCGCAAGCGTGACCCACAGTAAAAACACACATGAAAACATTTTTTTCCTCAAAACACTTATTAAACTATAAAATCAACTTCTGTTTAAAATACCATTTCAGGAAGTCATTTAAACATATAACATAAATTTTAGAAAGTGGTTTACAGACACTATCATAAAACAATACATGACATACATGGCCACTAACTATACAGTACCGTACTCCAAAAGCGACGCCGAGAGAACTCCAAACACTGATGTCAAACATCATATCATGATATATTATTTTAACCTACGATGGTAAAAACAACGTGAGCTTGGAAAAGCTCAGTAATACAGAACTACCAAAAGATGCTATAAGCTCATACAGATATATGGTAGGTATAACATTTTCATGGTGTTCACGTAGTAACAGTCTCCATTTTTGTTCTACTATTTCGAGGTTGCATCATACTTGAGAATAACGATATTTGTTCTTTATTCAAACATCGAGAATTAGACGGGAATTATATAGGCTGGTAACATACAGAGGTGGAATCAGAGAGTTTAGCGTCTAGTGTGTTCCAACGGTGCAATGTTAATGCATGAAATGTAACAATGCAGCAAATCTTTTTATTCCAAATACATTTGTTTCAAGTAGCAGTAAAGTTCATTTTAATTTTTTATTTACCCTCCAACCATACTTTAGTATTTAGTTTCCCCAGTGTGGTATCATGTACATGCATTAACCCGAACCCATTGGGCGTGGGTACCATCCTAAGGGAATACCTTAGAATACGGGCGGCCCTAGCCGAAGCATAGGAGCCGAATACGTCGGACCTAGCCGAAGCATAGGAACTGAATACAGGCGGACCTAGCCGAAACATAGGAATCGAAAACGGGCGGACTTACCAGCTGGATCAGGGCTGAGCAGTTAGTAACTTCATATCATATCCCAAGTACCCAGTGAATCAGTTCATCAGTAGTTCGTTAATCATTAGTAGTATTTTCAATAATACATTATCCACATAGCACGTTTGTCATATCGGGTACTAAGGTATATATCAAACATACAATACAGTCATGTTTAAATTCTAAAACATGTCATGTTCATGCGAAAATTTCATATCAGTCATGTGCACATGATCAGTATGATGAAACATGTAAAATAGTATGCAAAAACAGTCGTGTAACACACATGGAACACACTAGATGTAACAATTTATTTCTTGAAGATACTCGGTATTTACGGGAGGGAACACATTAAACTTTTGACAATTTGAACGAATTTTAAAAACGAAGTCCCTATAAAAAGGGGATTCATACTAACAGTTCAAACCCGATATTCAGGAGATGATACATCAAGTTCTTTAAGAGTTTAGATAGATCATGAGTGATTTACTCATTTAAGCCTACAAGGGCATTATGGTTATTTTATCACATCTGGGCATTTTGGTAATTTATACCAAAAAGGCATAAACAGTGGCTCTGAAATTCTATTTGCTCATCAGTTTTCCAACCAGGCATTCAAAGATTTCTCTGTCAAGATCTTTCACAATATCAGATACATTCAGGGCTATTTTGATTACTTTGGCCAACTAGGGCATTTTGGACATTTAACTACCAGGAACAATTTTGTAATTTAGCCCAATAATGACAAAATGATGATTTGCAATATTCAAGATTTCCAATGGTTTATCAAACCTCCAAAAACTCACTCGATATAACATATCCCAACTTTGCAATACTTACCAAACATTCAGACGTATGCACTCCACGTGTATCATTTTCCAAAATCAACTATATAAAATGTTTGAACGGTCGTCATCATATTTCTCCACAGACTCACCACTGAGCATTTAAACTTAATTTCCAAGCGAAATCTTCCAACCTCATATTAGTATCATGAGTGATGGACATATATGAGTCATGCTTCATAACACTTAGGGGCATTTCAGTCATTTAAGCTTTATTTAGATTTTTTGGAATTTCATTAAAGGCAAACTTTTCCCATTCTGTTCAAGGGGGTATTTTAGCCATTTTAGAGCTTGGGATAGATCCATCATTTCCGTCAATTATACTAATTATATAGTTTCAGTCATTTATGTACTCGATAGAGATTTAGTCGTTCTGGTCTTTTCAGCCCTTCTAGACAATTCATTTGTTTCAAAACTTGAGGGTATAAATGTCATTTTAGTTAATTGGAAAGTTTCTATGGTGAGATACTTTAGTGATTTCGGTCATTACACCCATCTTGATCAATTCAGTCTTATAGTACCTTCAATCCTTTAGTCATTTCAGTTGTTTCACTCAATTCGATAATTGAAAGTACATTGATAATTTTCGAACATACGAATAATTTCTTGTAAAGTTATCTTCAAGGATGAATAAGAATTCAAGGAAATCCAAGCACTTCACAATCTCGAAGGTTTAAGTCTTGTTACCGTAACTCTCCAAGTGATTTGATGTTTTCAGATAAATCAGTTGTTTAATAAGATCTAAAATAGATTCCTAGATTGCTTTCATTGTTAGGGTCATTTTAGTCATTCAGATATCTCAAGGGCATTTTTGTAATTTCTCATTCTAACGTTTCGGTCATTAAATCTTTTATCAAGAACATATTCTAAAATTAAGGTTTCGAGGTTGTCGCTTTATCGAGTATTCACTAAACTTGAATTTCTTATCGGTCATTTGTTCCTTATTCGAGTCATTCGGTCTTAACCAGATTATTATCATAGTACCGTAACTGTACAACTTATAACAATCGACGGTAATCAAATGACCAATCATATTGTTCATGCATTAATCAATTACCAACATGTTCCATAAAGCATACAGCAGGTAGTAAAGTATTACCTTGAATCCTTGCTATATCGGCCAACCCTTGAAACGACATTTCGATACTCTCGAACCCGAATTTGACGTCCCTCGACATCTCGTAGACAAGGAACTGTGAAGACCTTCAATTGCAAAAACTTTTATTTTAGTCTTTATTCACATTACTCTTAACTGAATAATTAAACCATGCATTCTCGGGTTCAAAGTCCAATTCAGAGGCTTTCGAGTTAGAATTTCACGAAACGGGCTTCAAAAACCGACTTAGGACGTCGAAAAACATAAAATAGGGTTGTTCAAGAAAAGTTGACTTTTTGATCAAAGTCAATGCTGACGTCATGCTGACGTCAGCAATCAACGGTCAATGTTCAAAGTCAACTGAGTTGACTCGGACGAGTTGACTCGGTTAACTTGGTTGGGTTAACTTGGTTGACTCGATCGGGTTGACTCGATCGGGTTGACTCGGTTGACTCGGTCGGGTTAACTCGATTGACTCAGTTTGGTCGGGTCGGTTAACTCGGATCGGGTACGGGTCGGGTTTAGGTCGACTCAGGTTTGGGCTTGGGTTACCATTGAGCCTAGGCCGGTTTAGGATTGATTTGGGCCGGTTCAAGTAACTCGATTCAATGGCCAGACCGGTCCAAAACTGGTCCAGCCGGTTCAGTTCATGGGTCACCATCCAAGTGACCGAAAAGACATCGGTGACGGCGCGTGATGCCCACGCGTGGCCTTAGGCGTCGGAAAACATCTCAAAATGCAAAAATCACCTCGAAATTTCATCTACATCCTTAATCAACCCAGAATTAAGTCAGATTACTTACCGAACTTACCAAAACCGAAAGAAATCGACCAATTCAATGTAACTCTGACGAGATGCAAAACGGCGGCAAACAGTCGCTCAACAAGAAGGGCTTTGTTCGGCTAGGCCTCTTGAGGACGATGATGACCTCAGATTCGAGCCACAACGCCGGACGGTGACGAAAAGCTCGAACAACAGAGGAAGAGTTTCCATCGAAGCTTTCGACCGAGATTTTCCGACGAATGGTTGCTGGTCTGCGTGAGTGGACGGTAAGATTGAGGTCGGGGTGGAACGGCGATTCGATTTGTGCCGGCGGTGGCACATACGACGCGACGGTAGGGCAAGGCGGAGCGGCGGCACACACGACGCAGCGGTGGGGCAAGGCGGAGCGGCGGCACACACGACGCGGCGGTGTGGCAAGGCAGAGCGGCGGCCGGAGAGGATTTGTGAAGAAGATGAATAGTCTAGAGAAGGTCGGGTATCCTTTTTGGGGGTAGATAGACCTAATAAATGTGCCATAAAGAGGGGTGGTTGAGATATTTTTAGGATTATTATTATTTTATATTTCAAGAACCACTTAAAAATAAGTGGGTACAAACTATAACTAAGAGCTTCCTTAGCTCAATTGGTTAAGACACAAGCCCAAATAGCCAAGGATCACAGGTTTAAAACCTCATGGTTGCCATTCACTTTTTTTCATTATCGTCACTTCATTTTTTTCCTTATTAAATTAAGTGTGTTACACATTTAGACAGGATAATTTATGAAAAAATTTCTAGGGTTGTTAATCGATGTAGAGCCTTAACGAGTTTCGCTTCGGTTTTCCCCGTGTAACCTGCTCGGACCTGTCTGTCGTCTAGACCGGGACGAGGGGGTTACAAATATGTAGTACTTTGATTTTGTTAGAATAATAAACAAAAACAAAAGTGAAAAATCGAACTAATTTGAATCATTTTTTATATTGGGATTTCTAGAATGATTATATCAAAATTTTCCGTTATCAATTTGGTAATATATTTAGTAGTATAGGTCTAATTCGATTTTGAAAAAAAAAGTATGGTTAATATGTTCAAGTAACCCGAATTAGATTTTATCGGTGAAATTAATAATGCATTATTTAGGAAAAATATTGGATTGATTATGTTAAATGTTAAACTAGCAGTTGAAGGGAGTTTAGATATTAATTTATAATTAAATGTGGTGAATGTGGGTTGAACACATGACCTTCAGATCTTCAATCTAACACTCTCCCAACTGAGCTATCCCCGCATATTAATCAATGGGCAAATTTAATGTATATATTTAGTAATTGGTTTCTAATGTGATTTTATTTCATTTTATCAAGAATTTAGTTATATTTTTGAAAAATATAATGTTAATATGTAGTACCTTCAATTTGTTAGAATAATAAAAAAAAATATAAATGAACAATCGAACTAAATTGAATCAATTTTTTGTATTGAGATTTATAGAATGATTTCATCAAAAATTTTCATTATAATTTTTAGTTCTATATTTAGTAGTATAGGTCTGATTCGATTTTGAAAAAGAAAGTATGGTTAATTTGTTCAACTAACCCGAATCAGGTTTTATCGGTGCAATTAATAATGCATTATTTAGGAAAAATATTGAATTGATTATGTTAAATGTTAAACTAGCAATTCAAGGGAGTTTACATATTACTATATAATTAAATGCGGTGAACGTGAATCGAACACGTGACCTTCAGATCTTCAGTCTGACGCTCTCCCAATTGAGCTATCCCCGCATATTTATCAATGGGCAAATTTAATGATTATATTTAGTAATTGGTTTCTAATGTGATTTTATTTAATTCTATCAAGAATTTTGCTTAATTTTGAAAAAATATAATGTTAATATGTAGTACTTTGATTTTGTTTGAATAATAAACAAAAATAATTATTTTTAGACTATTAAAAAAATTAAAAGAAAAAGGAAAGACAACAAACAAAGTGATTGGGACATAAAGCATAATATGAACACCAATGAAGGAGCCGTCGGAACATCCGATCGCATTAGGGTTTTGCGAAAGCAAGGATTTACATTGTTCATCCGCAATTTATCCGAGAAAATTCATTGGCAGGGATTATGGCAAGTGTTTGATCGCCACGGACAGGTCTTAGATGTTTTTATCCCTGCTAAGAGGTTGAGATCGGGAGAGCGCTTTGGATTTGTAAGGATGGGAACGCGGACGGAGGCACAGCGGGTGCGTGATCGACTTGATGGCCGATGGATTTATGGAGCGAGAATGTCGGTGATATTTGCACAAGATAATACACAATTAAGTAGAGGATTCAAGGATTCGACGAAAGAAAAGATGAAAGGAGGTATAAAGGCGGATTCAGGGCGATATAAGCAGATTGTGGGTAAGCGCAGCCCTACCAATGCCTCGACGTCAAACCAGAGTGTTGACAGGGAGCGACAAGGGCGAGGGAGACTCCAAAATAGAGTGATTAACGGAGAGTTGGATAAAGACAAGTGGAATACCTTACAGAATTGCGCCGTGGGATGGAGTCGACAGCAAAAGGGATTGGCCTCTATCGCCAAAGAATTACATGAAGAAGGGTTACGCGACATGACAATTATGCATTTAGCAGGATCACGAATATTGTTGTTGTTTCAATCTAAGGAAACCAAGGCTTCGCTATTACAATCCGGAATTCTGCTGAAATGGTTTTCCAGTGTGCAAGATTGGGTGCCGGAACTAGAAAGGGGAAGTAGAAGAGCATGGATTTCAGTAAGGGGAATACCGATTCATGCATGGTCGTCGACTTCGTTTAGGCGAGTGGGGGAATTATGGGGCCGAATTATTAAGTACGAGGCATCTATCACGGATCCACATTCTTGCGAAAGAGGTGAACTCTTAATTGAAACGGAACAATTGGAGTGGATTGAAGAATACATTGATTTCAAGGTGGGAACGGAGACTTACAAAGTCCGTATAGTGGAATTTGAGCCAATGAGTGAGGAATCGACATGCCCATGTTGTAAGGAGTTGTCCGAGTCGTCCGAACTAGGTGAGTCGGATGCGGAGAAAAAAGAGAGTGCGTTGCGGGAAGGAGTACATGGGGACAATGAGTATCGTGAATATGGGGAGCAGGACTTCGAGAACACTAATGGGGGAAAGGTCGTTGGACCCAATTCTGACCCCGGAAAAAACCACAGGGAGGAGGGTGCACATTGCAGCGAATCGACAGGAGCACAACATAGTAATTCAAAGGACTGGATCTCCGATGCGGACGTGGGCGTGGTGAATAGGGAAGTCGATTGTGAGGGGGACAAGGAAGTGCATCACACCAATATTTGTTTATTCGATTGTCCGATACAAGCTGTAGCTGGGGGAGAGTGGGATAGTATGCATCGGGTGGAGGTAGAAGTTGTTTAGGACGGTATTAATTTTCAGGATTTAAAAACGCAGGAGGTAGCGTTTGATCGAGAGTCGAAGACTAAGGGAGAGTTAGAAGGGAAATTTGCTAGTGAGAATTCTATGATTATCCGATACAATTTACCACCAAATCAAAGTGTTGAACAACCATTAGGCAGTGAAGTTTTGCAAGAAGCAAGAGAAACGGTGAATTTGTGCAAATTGTTGGGGGCAAGTACAATTGGAAACGAGGAAGGCGTGGTGCGAGACATTGCCGAGGTATTAAATCGGCAGGCGCTGGGGTTATAGGTTGTGGGGATGAAGATGCTGTCTTGGAACATTCGGGGTATGGGGTCGAGTTCGAAATGTAGGGCGATCAAAAATTTGGTAAGACAGCATCACGGAGAGATGGTGTTCATACAAGAAACCAAATTGGAAGCACTGTCGGATCAGAACATAAGGAGGGTTTGGCCATCCGATTCGTATGAATATTTGTTCTCGGCGGCGAATGGGCGGTCCGGAGGTTTGTTAGTAATATGGGAATCTTCTCGTTTTCGGTTGGAGGAAGCTGAGGTTCAACAAAATGTGATCATTTTGTGGGGAAGATGGATCATGGAAGATTGGTTCAGCGGATTGATTAATGTGTACGCACCATGTACGGAGGAGGGACAAAGAGGTGTGTGGGAGTTCATTCAGACGGTGGTGGATCGGAGGGAGGTGCCGTGGTGCATAGCTGGCGATTTTAATACCGTGGTGACTAAGGAAGAAAGACGCGGCTGTTCGGAAACAACGAGAGGTATGTTTGAATTTGTGAATTTTATTGAGAATATTGGCGTGGTAGATGTAAAGTTGATAGGAAAGAAATTCACTTGGTTTGGTCCGGGAAACAAATGTAGCCGTCTGGATCGTTTTATGGTGAGTGGGGATTGGGTGCAAAGATTTCCTAGTTTAATACAATGTAATTTGCCGAAAGGGGTTTCAGACCACGCACCGGTGAAATTGGTGAATGAAGCTGTGAACTGGGGACCGCGTCCTTTTCGATTTCTTAATTGTTGGTTAGACAAAAAAAAGCTTATCGACAAGATATGGAAAATGAGTGGGGAAAGTTGAGTTTGGGTTCTGCTTCTTTGATTGATAAATTGGATGGGATGCGAAAGTTCTTACGGGAGTGGAATAGACAGTCGTTTGGTAGTGTTGATCAAAAGATAGAGGCGTTAACGAATCTGATAGAAGATATGGATAGCCGGATGGGTGTGGAGTCTTTGTCGGCTGTGAAATTAGGGGAAAGGAGGAAAATGCAGTCGGAACTTTGGCAATTATGTCGGTTACGCGAGTCGATATGGCGGCAAAAATCAAGAGCAATTTGGCTACAGGTTGGTGATCAGAACACTAGATATTTTCAAAGGGCGGCTGCGATTAGAGGTATGAAGAATAACATTGTGGGCTTGTGGGTGAAGGGTAGATGGTATTCGAAGCCGGGTAAGCTGAAGCGCGCGGTCGTGGAGGAATTTAGAGAGCATTTTTCGCAAAAATTGCAACAAGGGTCGTTTAGTACCAATCTTAATTTTCGGCAGCTGAACGATAATCAAAGGAAGGAGCTGGAAGTATGTTTTTCGGAGGAGGAGATAAGGTTGGCGGTGTGGGATTGTGATGGGAGTAAGGCACCGGGGCCGGACGGTTTCACATTGGAATTCTATCGGAAGTGTTGGACGTTTGTCAAGGCAGATTTAATGGCGTTATTTCAGAATTTCTACACTACAAGTCAATTACCGAAGGGTACGAATCATGCCTTTATCGTTTTAATTCCGAAGAAGGATAGTGCGTGTGAAATAGGAGAGTTTCGGCCGATTTGTCTTATAAATTTGGTGTACAAAATAGTTGCTAAAGTTCTGGCTAATCGTTTTCAACATGTGGCAAGTCATTTGATTGGGGATACGCAAACGACTTTTGTTAAAGGCCGACAAATCATAGATGGGGTATTCTTGGTCAATGAGGTTGTTCATTCCTTGAAAAAGGTGAATGATGGTGCTGGGGGTGTGCTCTTCAAGCTTGATTTCGCGAAGGCATATGATTGTCTAAATTGGGAGTATTTAGATCGTATTTTGGAGAGTATGGGATGTGGCGTGAAATAGAGGATGTGGATTCGAACATGTATTGGCACGGCTAGGTTGGCGGTTTTGGTAAATGGGAGAGCAACGAGGTTTTTTCCGATGAAGAGGGGGGTGAGACAAGGGGACCCGTTGTCACCTTTACTTTTTGTGGTTGTGGCCGAGGCGTTTCATTGGTTAATGGAAGAAGCAATCTCGAAAGGGATCATTAGTGGTATTCAAGTGGCACCTGAATTTCGTATCTCCCATTTACAATTTGCGGATGATACGTTAATTTTTCTAAATGAGCTAGTAGAGGAAGCGAGACAACTGAAACGGATTCTGATAGGTTTCCAGTATGCATCGGGGTTACACATCAATTTTTCCAAGTCTTGTGTTTATGCGATAGGTATGGACATCGCCCAAGTGAATGAGATTGCAACAATTCTTGGGTGTGGGAAGGGGGATTTACCGTTCATTTACTTAGGCTTGCCTATCGGTGCAAATTCGCGAACTAATTCTATGTGGGAACCGGTGATTAAGCGAATTAGGTGCAAATTGGCGGGGTGGAAGAAGAATTCGCTTGCGTTCGCTGCAAGATTGGTGTTGGTCAACTCGGTGCTTTCCTCCTTACCTTTATATTATATGTGTGTTTTTGCTGCCCCGAAATCGGTAATTGCTCGAATTGATAAGATTAGAAGGGCTTTTTTATAGGGTGATGTGGAATTAAAAAGAAAAATGAATCGGGTGAATTGGGCACGTGTGTGTCGGCCTAAGCGCTTAGGGGGATTGGGAGTAGTTGACTTGCATCTACGCAATACATCTTTATTGGCGAAATGGGCATGGCGATACGCGACAGAAAATCAATCCCTTTGGAGTAATTTGATAGTGGCAAAATATGGGGAACAAGTGTTATCTTGCCGATTTAATGGGGAGCGAACAAATAAAATGTCGATAGTTTGGAAACAAATTGTATCGATATAGGAGGATGAGAGGGTGAGTCAGTACATGGCGATACATTGTTTCAAGTGGTTGGTAGGGAATGGTACGCGGATTTTGTTTTGGTATGACGTGTGGTGTATGGACAGGCCTTTGCGGATGGTGTTTCCAAGACTGTTTCGCGTGGCAATTAGGAAGCATGCCACGGTCGATGAGTATGCGCGCAGGGGCAGTTTTGATCACGGGGAATGGCATGCTATGTTCGCGCGCGAGCTGAGAGAGTTTGAGCAGCAAATGGTGACAACTTTGGTGTTTGTTATTTGGGGTTGGGGACTTTGTGAGGGGCGGGAGGATCAGCTCATTTGGTGTCCGAATAAGCGCGGAAAGTTTTCGACGAAGGATTTGCTGCATCTTTTGACGTTTGATGGAATGGAGGAAGGCAATTTGGAGGGATTTATGGTGTGGAATATAGCAGCACCTCCCAAGGTGCAATGTTTTTTGTGGTTCACATTACTACAAAGGCTGCCGACTCTTTGTTTTTGCGAAATAGGGGGTAATGTTGCAATCTATGTCCGTGGCTTGTGTTTGGTGCGGAGATGGAGAGGATGAAATTTCTCACATTTTATTATGGTGCCCGATAATTAAGGGGATTTGGGATAGTGTTTTGAGGTGGTGGAACTTGTCTTTTGTGTGGCCTAAATTGGTACCTGAGATGCTAGTGCAGTGTTATGAGGGGGTCTTTGTTGGATTACATCGTAAATGGTGGGTGACATGTTGCGCGGCTGTTTTGTGGTCAGTATGGCTTGCTCGAAATGAGCTGATTTTTAGACAAAAGAGGTTGACGCGTGAAGAGCTTATTTTTCTTATTAAATTAAGATCGTATCATTGGTTGAAGGCGATGCATGAAGGAATTGTCTTGGATGAGGCGGTATGGTGGCAGGAGCCGTGGGAGTGTGTTCCTTCGACGGTTAGGAGAGTGCAGCGGCCTGTTGTGTCATGGATACCACCGGCAAGGGGAACGTTGAAATTCAACGTAGATGGGGCAGCGAGGGGTAAGCCTGGTGCTGCGGGTTGTGGAGGGGTGTTGCGGGATGAACATGGTGTGATTTTGGCATTGTTCGCGGGGCCTTTAGGCGTGATGGACTCAAATATGCCTGAGGCTTGCGCAATTGTGGCAGCGATTGATTTTTTGATTGAATTAAAGCCTATTGCTATGTCGATAATTATAGAGTCGGATTCGAAAGTAGCGTTGGCATGGGTTGAGCAGCGGGAAGAGAGGCCATGGAAAATGTGGTCTTGGTTTCGCGCGATTGACGATGCTTGTCTGCTAATGTCGAATATATGTTTTGCACATGTATTACGCGAGGGAAATAGTATGGCTGATATGTTGGCTAAAGGGGGTGTGGACCAAGTGAGGTGGTTGCGAGTTGGGGGCAAACGTTTGTAGGAGGGTGTGGGGGTGGTCGATGATTAGGAGAGGGTGAGTGGGAGTGATTGTTGGTATAGGAGAGGGGTGGCGTGCTTAGGAGCTGGGGGGCAGTCTTGGGGGAGTGTAGCAGTTCCCGTATGCCTCAGTTTTTGTGTAGCAATTGAGCTACATTCCAACATGGATGGGTCAGGCATAATGAAATTGCAATTTGACGTTCAGGGTGTGGGATGCTTCAGGTGCTTTGGAAGTGCGAAAGGGATTGAGGGGAAGGACACTGTTTTTGTTTCGGGTGTATTTACACGTTAGTTTGGTTTTCGTTTGCGCTCGCATATACACGTCGTACTCTTTTCCTCCATTTAGGATTTAGGGAGGTTTTTAATGAGGCGCGTGTAGATGCATTTTGTATGATTTTCCGTTAATAAAATCATACATATTCGATCAAAAAAATAAACAAAAATAAAACTGAAAAATCGAACTAAATTGAATCAATTTTTTATATTAAGATTTCTAGAATGATTTTATCAAAAATTTCCATTATAATTTTTAGTTATATATTTAGTAGTATAGGTCTAATTTGATTTTGAAAACAAAGTATTGTTAATATGTTCAACTAACTCGAATCAAATTTTATCGGTGCAATTAATAATGCATTATTTTGGAAAAATATTGGATTGGTTATGTTAAATGTTAAACTAGCAATTGAAGGGAGTTTACATATTAATTTATAACTAAATGTGGTGATTGTGGATCGAACACGTGACCTTAAAATCTTCAGTCTGACGCTCTCCCAATTGAGCTATCCCCGCATATTTATGAATGGGCAAATTTAATGTATATATTTAGTAATTGGTTACTAATGTGATTTTATTTCATTTTATCAAGAAATTTGTTAGATTTTGGAAAAATATAATGTTAATATGCAGTACTTTGATTTTGTTAGAATAATAAACAAAAATAAAACTGAACAATCGAACTAAATTGAATCAATTTTTTGTATTGAGATTTATAGAATGATTTCATCAAAAAATTCCATTATAATTTTTAGTTCTATATTTAGTAGTATAGGTCTGATTCGATTTTGGAAAAAAAAATATTGTTCATATATTCAACTAACCCGAATCAGATTTTATCGGTGCAATTTATAATGGCATTATTTAGGAAAAATATTGGATTGGTTATCTTAATTGTTAAACTAGCAGTTGAAGAGAGTTTCCATATTAGTTTAGAAATAAATGCGGTGAACTTGGATCGAAAATGTGACCTTCAGATCTTCAGTCTAACGCTCTCCCAAATGAGCTATCTCCGCATATTTATCAATGGGCAAATTTAATGTATATATTTAGTAATTGGTTTCTAATGAGATTATATTTAATTTTACCAAGCATTTTGTTTGATTTTGGAAAAATATAATGTTAATATGTAGTACTTTGATTTTGTTAGAATAATAAACAAAAATAAAACTGAACACTCGAACTAATTTGAATCATTTTTTTATATTGGGATTTCTAGAATGATTATATCAAAAATTTCCATTATCAATTTGGTTATATATTTAGTAGCATGGTCTAATTCGATTTTGAAAAAAAAAAGTATAGTTAATATGTTCAACTAACTCGATTCATATTTTATCGATGCAATTATAATGGAATTTTTTAGGAAAAATATTGGATTGGTTATGTTAAATGTTAAACTAGCAGTTGATGGGAGTTTACATATTAGTTTATAATTAAATGCAGTGAACGTTGATCGAACACGTGACCTTCAAATCTTCAGTCTAACGCTCTCCCAACGGAGCTATCACCGCATATTTATCAATGGGAAAATTTAATGTATATATTTAGTAATTGGCTTCTAATGTGATTTTATTTAATTTTATCAAGCATTTTGTTTGATTTTGAAAAAAATATAATGGAAATATGTAATACTTTGATTTTGTTAGAATAATAAACAAAAATAAAATTGAACAATCGAACTAATTTGAATCAATTTTTTATATTGAGATTTCTAGAATTATTATATCAAAAAATTCCATTATAAATTTTAGTTATATATTTAGTAGTATAGGTCTAATTCGATTTTGAAAACAAAGTATTGTTAATATGTTCAACTGTAACACACGGGTTTGGGGATCGGGTTAAAATAATATTTAAATAATGTTTCAGGTTTCGGTTTATAATTAAAATAATAAAATATTATTTGGGCTTCACATTTCCAAAACAAACATTTTATGTTGGACTCAAATTAATTTGAAACTCAATTTTCCATGGATTTTAGAATTAATGAGATTGTCATCTCATTAATGGCAAAATTGTAAATAAGTGGACTTTCAAATTAAATTCCTTTTTCATTAAAATAAGCCATTGTCTTTTTCTTCCTCACTTCCCCCATTATTCATTCCAACGACAAGTGAGAGAGCTCTTCCCATTTTACTATTCAATTCCCATACAACTTCATCTTTGGAGCTTTTCAAAAGGTGATTTCATTTTTGACATGGCCTTGTCATCCTCTTCATTTTAGTACCATTAGTTTTCATTAAAACTATGTATTTCATATTTTGGGTTTTTCAAGGATTTTGTTAAAGGTTGTGACTTTATGAGATTTTAACAAAGCTTTCGATTTATAGTGGTTAGATAAGTTGATTACGACCCTTAAGGTCCAACATATATGAATTTTAAAGAGTTTTACCATGATTTTCGGATTTGGGTTTTAATGGGGTTTTGAAGGGTTTAAAGGATAGTTTTGGGTGTGTTTAATGTTGGAAATTGAAAGCTGATGTTAGTATGATAGTTAGGGGTTGTTTTGGAAGCATTTAAGTGTGTAAAAAGGGTGGAAATCATGAGTTTTGGATTGGGATTGAGGTCTGCTCGGGTTTGGAATTTTGAGGTTGTTCTTGGATTGAAAATCATGTGTTTTATACTTGATTAGTGTTCCGGGTTTGCTACATTGTTGTGTGAACTGATTTGAGGTTGTTTTGATTGTGTTGAGTTGACTAGAAGCAAGAGTTTCTGTTGGTGAAGCATCGAGAACGAATCCGGAACCATTGGAAGCTTTATCGGCTAGTGGGTTGAGCTTGGAATAGTCGGTGAGTGGTTAAATGTTTTTAAATGGTTTTCGAGTATTGGTTCAAGCATGTGGACTAGGTTGGGCTTGGTAGACCCACCTAGAGTTGGGATTAGATTGGTAGTCTAATCTCAAGCTTTAGTTAGAGACTTTGGTTGCACTCTAATTGTTGTTATGCCTCATGTGTATTTGTGTTTATGGTGGCTATGTATAAATGTGATATATATGTATGTTGAGGCATGGTTGTGATGCATTATGATATGCATGTGGATTGTGCATGATGGTGATCATGGTGAGTACGTGCTAAGCACGGAAGTTGTTATGAAATGGTATTGTGGATTGTGTTTAATATTGGCACTAGTATGCTTGGGTACAAATAATCGATCATTAGGATGTTAGTGTGCACACGTGAGTCAAATGCGCGGTTGGAGAAGACAGTCTGTATCTTAACTCAGAGAGGTCGGGAACGACACAAATGTGATAGCAGGTAATTTTGAGTTACAGTCTATGTCTTTGCTTTCTTTGGTTTATTCGGGTTCTACACATTCTTACATTTTGAGTGAGCATGCAAAGAATTTAGACATACATGTTGAGATCTTAGATGTAGGTATGCATGCGACTAGTTCCTTTGGTGAGACAGTGGTAGTTAGACGGATGTATAGGAGGTGTCCGCTGAAGATTCAGGGTCATGTGTTTTCTGTTGATGTGATGGAGCTTCCATTCTATAGGTTTGACATTATCTTGCGTATGGACTGGTTAGTTGAGCAAGAAGCTAGTGTAGATTTTGAGACGAATAGAATTTCCTTGAAGCTTTCTGATGACTACGAGGTAATAGTAGTAGGCGAGAACATTAAGTTCTTGTCGAATGTGGTGTCAGCTTTATAGGCTCATAGGTTGATGGACTCCGGTTGTGGGGCTTACTTAGCTTATGTTATGAATCCGAATATGAGTGAGGTTAGACCGAAAGACATTAGAACAGTTTGTGATTTTCTGGATATATTTCCAGAAGAGTTACTAGGTTTGCCTTCTGACAGAGATGTAGAGTTTGTGATTCAGACTGTTTCAGGGTCTACTCCAGTTTCTATTGCTCCGTATCATATGGCTCTAAAAGAGTTGAAAGAATTGAAGAGTCAGCTTCAGGAGTTGTTAGACTGTGGTTTTATTAGGCCTAGTAGTTCGCCTTGGGGTGCTCATGTGTTGTTTGTAAAGAAGAAAGATGGCAGTATGCGAATGTGTATTAACTACAGGCAGTTGAATCGGTTGACGGTAAAGAAAAATTATTTGTTGCCTCGTATAGATGATTTGTTTGATCAGTTGAGGGGTGCCTCGGTGTTCTCGAAGATAGATCTGAGATCAGGGTACTATCAGTTGAAAGTAAAAGAGTGTGATGTTCCGAATACAGCTTTTAGGACTAGATATGGCCACTATGAGTTCCTTGTGATGCTGTTTGGGCTCACGAATGCACCTGCAGCATTTATGGATATGATGAACAGAGTTTTCAGAGACTATCTAGACCGTTTTGTAGTTGTTTTTATAGATGATATTCTTGTGTACTCGAAATCAGAAGAAGAGCATGATGAGCACTTGAGATTTGTTTTACAAAGATTGATGAGCAATCAGTTGTATGTGAAGGTTAATAAATGTGAGTTCTGGATTTGAGAAGTTGTGTTTCTTGGCCATGTTGTTTCAGCTGAAGGTATCCGTGTTGATCCGTCGAAGATTGAGGCTATTTTTGAGTGGAAACAACCCAAGTCTGTGACTGAGATTAGGAGTTTCCTAGGATTAGCCGGTTACTATAGGAGATTTGTTGATGGTTTCTCTAGAGTAGTTGCTCCTTTGACTAAATTGTTGCAAAAGGGAGTGAAGTTTGAGTGGTCAGATGAAAGACAAAAGGCTTTTGAGAAATTGAAGGAAGCTTTGACAAATGCTCCAGTGTTAGTGCAACCAGTTTTAGGTAAAGAATTTGTGATCTATAGTGATGCTTCCTACATAGGGTTAGGTTGTGTTTTGATGCAAGAAAGAAGAGTTGTTGCTTATGCTTCAAGACAGTTGAAGGTGCATGAGAAGAACTATCCTACTCATGATATAGAGTTAGCCGGAGTTGTGTTTGCATTGAAGATTTGGCGTCATTACTTGTATTGTGAGAAGTGCATAGTTTACACCGATCATAAGAGCTTGAAGTATTTGATGACTCAGAGAGAGTTGAACTTGAGGCAGAGAAGATGACTTGAACTGTTGAAAGACTATGATTTGACCATAGAGTACCATCCGGGTAAGGCAAATGTAGTAGCCGATGCTTTGAGTAGAAAAGTTGCAGTTGAGTTGCGAGCTATGTTTGCTAGATTGAGTGTATCTGATGATGGTGGTTTGATCACAGAGTTGCAAGTGAAGCCTTCTTTGATTCAGTTGATTAGAGAGAAGCAGTTGCAAGATGTGTCTTTAGTTATGCATGTTCAAGACATAGCTGAAGGTAGACCGACCGAGTATAGTTTCAGTAGTGAGAATGTGTTGTGTTTCAGAGATAGAGTTGTAGTACCTGAAGATGTTGAGTTGAGACGTCTGATTCTGAGCGAAGCACATTCGAGTCCTTTTTCTATGCATCCGGGTAGTACCAAGATGTATTGTGATTTGAAGAATGACTATTTCTGGGTTGGTTTGAAGAATGATGTAGCCGAGTATGTAAGCCATTGTACGGTTTGTCAGAGAGTGAAGGCAGAACATCAGGTTCCTTCAGGTTTGTTACAGCCTTTGAAGATTCCGGAATGGAAATGGGAGAGGATCACTATGGACTTCGTGTCGGGGTTGCCGTTGTCTCCTTCGAAGAAGAATTCTATTTGGGTAATAGTTGATAGATTCACTAAGTGTGCTCACTTCTTAGCAGTGAACACTACTGATTCTTTAGACAAGTTGGCGAACTTGTATATCCGTGAGATTGTGAGACTTCATGGAGTTCCAAAGTATATTGTATCAGACAGAGATACGAGATTCACATTGAGGTTCTGGAGTTGTTTACATAGTGCTCTAGGTAGTCGTTTGCATTTCAGTACTTCTTATCATCCTCAGTCAGATGGACAGTCAGAGCGAGTGATACAAATTTTAGAGGATATACTCCTTTTTTGTGTGATTGACTTCCAAGGTTCTTGGGAGAAGCACTTGCCCTTAGTTCAGTTTGCTTACAATAACAGTTACCAGGCTAGTATACAGATGTCTCCTTATAAGGATTTGTATGGTAGACGATGTAGGACCCCGATCTGTTGGGCTGAAACAGGTCAGAAGTTGTTATCTATGCCGGATTTGCTTAAGGGGACTACCGACAAAGTGAAGTTGATTTGTGACCGTTTGAAAGCAGCTTCCGATCGTCGGAAGTCTTATGCAGATTTGAAGAGAAAAGAGATTGAGTTCTCCGTGGGTGAGAAGGTGTTTCTGAAGGTATCTCCGTGGAAGAAGGTAATGCGATTTGGCTGGAAAGGCAAGTTAAGTCCGAGGTTTATTGGTCTGTATGATATAGTTGAGCGGATTGGGCCTGTAGCTTACCATTTGAGATTGCCTTCTGAGTTAGAGAAGATCCATGATGTGTTTCATGTGTCGATGCTTAGGAGACATAGATCAGATCCATCTCATGTTATGCTTGTTGAGGAGATAGAGTTGAATCCGGATTTGTCTTACAATGAATAACCTGTTGAGATACTTGCTTCTGATAGCAAGGTGTTGCGTGGCAAGACCATAGAGTGGGTCAAGGTGTTGTGGAGACATGGAGGTGTGGAAGAGGCCACGTGGGAGAGGAAAGCTTATATGCTTGAGCAGTTTTCGTACTTGTTTCTGTCAGGTAATTTCAGGGACGAAATTCCTTAAGTGGTAAGATTGTAAATATTATTTAACAAAGATTTGTATGCTTGAGAGTTGTAACATCCGAGTTTAGGGGTCGGGTGAAAATAATATTAAAATAATGTTTCGGGTTTCGGTTTTACAATTAAAATAATAAAATATTATTTGGGCTTCACATTTCCAAAACAAACATTTTATGTTGGACTCAAATTAATTTGAAACTCAATTTTCCATGGATTTTAGAATTAATGAGATTGCCATCTCATTAATGGCAAGATTGTAAATAAGTAGACTTTCAATTTTAATTCCCTTTTCATTAAAATAAGCCTTTGTCTTCTTCTTCCTCACTTCCCCCATTTTTCATTCAAACGACAAGTGAGAGAGATCTTCCCATTTTACTATTCCATTCACATACAACTTCATCTTTGAAGCTTTTCAAAATGTGATTTCATTTTTGACTTGGCTTGCCATCCTCTTCATTTTAGTACCATTAGTTTTCATTAAAACTATGTATTTCATATTTTGGGTTTTTCAAGGATTTTGTTAAAGGTTATGACTTTATGAGATTTTAACAAAGCTTTTGATTTATAGTGGTTAGATAAGTTGATTACAACCCTTAAGGTCCAACATATATGAATTTTAAAGAGTTTTACCATGATTTTCGAATTTGGGTTTTAATGGGGGTTTTTGAAGTGTTTAAAGGATAGTTTTGGGTGTGTTTAATGTTGGGAATTGAGGGCTGATGTTAGTATGATAGTTAGGGGTTGTTTTGGAAACATTTAAGTGTGTAAAAAGGGTAGAAATCATGAGTTTTGGATTGGGTTTGAGGGATGCTCGGGTTTGGAGTTTTGGAGTTGTTCTTGGATTGAAAATCATGTGTTTTATACTTGATTAGTGTTCCGGGTTTGCTACATTGTTGTGTGAACTGATTTGAGGTTGTTTTGATTGTGGTGAGTTGATTAGAAGCAAGATTTCGTGTTGGTGAAGCGTCGGGAACGAATCCGGAATCGTTGGAAGCTTGATCGGCTAGTGGGTTGAGCTTGGAATAGTCGGTGAGTGGTTAAATGTTTTTAAATAGTTTTCGAGTATTGGTTCAAGCATGTGGACTAGGTTGGGCTTGGTAGACCCACCTAGAGTTGGGATTAGATTGGTAGTCTAATTCCAAGCTTTAGTTAGAGACTTTGGTTTGACTCTAATTGTTGTTATGCCTCATGTGTAATTGTGTTTATGGTGGCTATGTATAAATGTGATATACATGTATGTTGAGGCATGGTTGTGATGCATTATGATATGCATGTGGATTGTGCATGATGGTGATCATGGTGAGTACGTGCTAAGCACAGAAGTTGTTATGAAATGGTATTGTGGATTGTGTTTAATATTAGCACTAGTATGCTTGGGTACAAATGATCAGTCATTAGGATGTTAGTGTGCACACGTGAATCAAATGCGCGCGTGGTCTTGGTGATGGTAATCATCAAGATGGAGTACGGGTTTTCCCGGAAAACCTTCTTATATATATGTTAGTCGATGATGAGTGTAATCCCATCGACAGGGCGTGAGGACGAGTGGAATCCCCTCCGCGTGAACGGTGATGAGTGTAATCCCACCGTAAGGTAATGGTTGTTGTTGGATGTGAGTTCCAACGTGTTATCCGTGTATTCGAGACATAGCTAGGTGCCAATATGAGATTATATGTGTGCCAATATAATTTGAGATGTGTTGCCAATATGGACTATTATATGTGTTACATATGATGTGGATATGATCTTGTTTAGCATGGCATAATATGAGTTTATGTTCATGCATCATTGATATTTTGGCTCTTGTGGATCGAAGGTAAGATCATGCATCCTACCTTGGTTGTGCTCATGCTTGGACCCTGCATTGTCGAGGTTTGTTTTAATGAGCTTACCCTCACTAAGCTTCATGCTTACGCTCTCTTTTGTTCGACAATGCAGATTCGTAGTTCGTGGGTAGCTCGTGCAAGGAGAGGGCCTCCAAGTGTGCTTTGTGGTGCTATCTTAGATTTCAAGTATGGACTTTTTAGTTAAGAGATGTAATGGTCAAGCAATGGGATATGTGATGTTGGTTTGTGCTTTTGATGTATGTTGTTGGTTGTTTAGGAGCATGTTAGACTCCTCTATATGTTATGTCAGTTTTGCTTGTTGACGCCATGTTTGGATTGTATGACATGTTTAAGTTGCTTACCATGAATGTTTTGTGTATGGATGTTTAAGGTATGAACCTTTTAAGTGCTTTGTATGTCATCTTTTGGTAAATGCATGAATTCCTTGAATGAATGTTCCTTGTTTGTGTTGGTTGCCTCGTATGCTGAGATCTTAGTTGTTAAATGTTGTACGTATGTTTGTATGTGGCTAGGGAAATCTTAAAATGCATTTAGAGTCGTGTTTTGGAGTCTTAGGCTGCAAATTTGGGAATTGCAGTGAAAAGCGTATCGGTATGCCCAAGGGTCGTATCGATACGGTCCTACACTTTGGGACTCAAGTTTGGCCTAGCGTACCAATACACGAGGGCGTATCGATACGCCAAATCCTCTCTGGAAATCCGAATTATTGACGAGATTTTAGCGTACCGGTACGGGTCTAGGGTGTATCGATGCGGTCTTGTATCGTTGAACGTGAGAAGTTGACCAGTCAGGGCGTATCGGTACGGTCAACCTGTGTACCGATACGGTCTCCCTGGTTTGACCTTGGGCTGTTGACCTAGTCAAGGCGTATCGATACCCTCTTCTAGTGTATCGATACGGCCTGCTTTAAAAAGGTAAAATGGGTTATTTTATGTCTTATGTTCGTTTGTTCGCTTTGCTTGTTGCTTCCGATGTCGTTTATTCACATAGGATATATAATAAAGCATCTAGATAAGATAATAAAATGATAAGTTTTTCTTGGGTCGGTAACTGAAGTGGAGCCTTAACGGGTTTCGCCGCGGTTATTCCCGTGTAGCCCACTCGGATCGGTCAAGCATCCGGACCGGGACGAGGGAGTTACATCAACTAACCCGAATCTAACCCGAATCAAATTTTATCGATGCAATTAATAATACCTTATATTGGAAAATATTGGATTGGTTATGTTAAATGTTAAACTACCAGTTGAAGGGAGTTTACATATTAATTTATAATTAAATGAGGTGAACTTGGATCAAACAATTGACCTTCAGATCTTCAGCCTAACGCTCTCCCAACTCAGCTATCCCCGCATATTTATCAATGCGCAAATTTAATGTATGTATTTTGTAATTGGTTTCTATTGTGATTTTTTTTTTAATTTTACCAAGCATTTTGTTTGATTTTACAAAAATATAGTGTTAATATGTAGTACTTTGATTTTGTTAGAATAATAAACAAAAATAAAACTGAACAATTGAACTAATTTGAATATTTTTTATATTGGAATTTCTAGAATGATTTTATCCAAAAAAAATTCATTATCAATTTGGTTATACATATATATATATATATATATAGTAGCATAGGTCTAATTCGATTTTGAAAAAAAAGTATTGTAACGCCCCGAGTTTAGGGCCGGGAGATAATCGGATTAGTCAAGCCGAGTCGGGTAAAATTTAAATTGGAGAAAAACTATTTTTGACACACACCTAAAGTGTTTTAAAAGAGAAAATGGCAAAAAGGAGATTTTGTAATTCTAAAAAGGGTTTTTGATAGCTATCATCTTCTCCAACTTGTTTTTCACGTTCAAAAACCTCTCCTAACCCCATTTTACTATTCCATTGCCCCAAGCTCTCAATCCAAGTAATTTCTTCAAGGTAAATGGCTTCTTAACTTGGTTTCATCTTCCTTGAGTCATAAATGTTGAGATTGTTTCAAAACCTATGGTTTAAACATGTTTTGATTTTTAAAGTTTAGTTTGAAATGAAAGGAAGTTTATGGGTTTTCGTTTGGGTTGACTATGGCTGAGTTTGAGAGTGTTTTAACTTTGTTTTATTGCTAAAATAACATGAAAATGATGGGTTGTTATAGGAAACCCGAAATGGGTATTGTGGGTAATTCTGGGGGTTAAAAATCTTGAGTTTTTGGATCGGTTTTGAGTCTAAATGACAGTTGAAGGTTTGATAGCTTTGGGATGATGTTTTGGAATGTTAAAAGGTAGATTTTTATGGTAAATTCGTTGGTGTGGCTACAAGTAGTTTGGGACTGAATTGATATGTTTCGAGTGAAATTTGGGGATTGAATCGATGTGTGCTTGTTGAGTTGTGTGGGGCTCGATTCGTTTAACCAATGTTGCTCACCAAGTGGTGGAGAGGTGGATTTTTGGGTGGAAGGGTTGTGGAAGCTAAATTGAAATGTGACATAATGATTTATAGTGGTTCAACCTTCTAACCAAGGTCTACATCCACTACCTTAGCTCCCCACTAAGGATTTCCAATCAATCCACTATTGATTTGTCCCCTTTTCTAGGCTTAGGAGGTAACCCTTACACACAATCAAGCTTTCTACCCAAAGCCTTGATTGAAACCCTCTCTTACAAAAAGATAAACAAAGCAAACACAAATCCCTCTAAAAGGTGTTTGTTTGCACAATTAAGCACTCACCCAAAACCTAAAACACTTGAGAAAATTTGACAATTTAGGCTCACTAGTGTTTGTCTATACAAGAATTGACAATTTAAGCACTAAGACAATATTTTATCATTTGTTGTTTGACAATATGAGAATTAGCCTTTACTTTATGCTTAGAGGTCCCTTTTATACTCCCAATTGAGTTTATAGCCGTTGCTAGCCGTTGGGATTGAATTGGAGCCATTGAGGACTTTAATTCCCACCATAAATGCAGTTCTGCAGCTCCCCATTTCGAAACGCTCGAACCCGTTTCGAAACACCCTTTAAGTAGAAAGAGTCGTTGCAGTCTGACAAGGCACCCATTTCGGAACGCCCCCTGGCCGTTTCGAAACATGTATCGAAACGCCTAGACCCGTATCGAAACGCCATGCATTTAAATGTTAGTTGGGAAATAGCCGTTGGGGTTTATGACCGTTGTGGTCAATGCCACGTAGGCGTATCGAAATGGCATAGCCCGTTTCGAAACGCTGGGCAAAATCCTCATCCAGGGAAATCTCGTTTCGATACTCGTATCGAAACGTTATTGCTACTGGAATCCCTTGTTTCGAAACACCTTAGGTCGTTTCGAAACGCCTGGACGGTTTAGTGAAGTTTGGCTTTGAAAAACATGTAAAACCCTTTTAAAAACTTTCCTAAACATAATTTCAAGTTGTTTGGACTTTGGAAATGTTTTAAATACTTTTTAAATCAATTCAAAACATTTTTCAATTATT
Source organism: Hibiscus tridactylites (assembly GCA_958450335.1). Classification (NCBI taxonomy): domain Eukaryota; kingdom Viridiplantae; phylum Streptophyta; class Magnoliopsida; order Malvales; family Malvaceae; genus Hibiscus; species Hibiscus tridactylites. The sequence goes on from OY288269.1 coordinate 9,062,830, forward strand.
ATATCAAAACATTAGTTCTACAATCTCCCCCTTTTTGATATAATAAAACTCACTTGAAAAAATGTTTGGGATTCTCCCCCTTTAACTTTTAAAATGTGAATAAGAGATTAAGGATATGAAATCAAATAAAGACCCCCCTTATTCATTTGAAAATTCAATTTTTCAAACCATTTCTCCCCCTTTTTGTTATATCAAAAAGAATTTAAAACATTAAGTTCAAAATAACAATAGAGGTAAAAATTGACAAAAATAAGAATTTGGTTTTAAAATGGCTCCTCCTTACTCAAAGCATCATTAAAGATGTTAGTCCAACATATATGATCATCTAGTTGAATTAAATAAAAATTAAAACAAATAAATGCAAAAATAACTAGATTTTTTACCAACACTTGAACCCAAGGGAGGATGTGAAGCCATCCTTCTTCAAGTGTTCTTCCTTGTGTGCATGGAGCCCCCCTCAATGTTTGACTTGTTGAACATCTCCATCACACCTAGTAAAAGACAATCAAGTAATTTTTGGTATCCAATTTGTTTTGGATCCATGAACATTAGTAGCACAAATTTTAGTCCCCTTAGGAATCCATTTTTCAATGGCATCCTTTTTAATTGAAGTGGTTAGTCCTTTTGGGACCCAAACACTTCTAAAACATTTTCCTTTTACAAATCTAGGGGCACTAGATTGTCTTGCATAAAAATTTGATTTTCCAACATTGTTTTTCTTTTCAAGCTCTTTGGAAATCAAATCTTTTTCTTCTTGAATCTTTTGAAGCAAATTTTCTAAATCAAAACATTTTAATTCAAACTCTTCGAGTTTTGCTTCAAGTTCAAGTTTGGTTTTAGAAATCAAATTATTTTGAATTTTCAACTTTGAAATCAATTTATTGTTTTTCAAAATGTGATTTTTAAACTCTAAAACCAAATCATCATAGGCATCTTGTAATTCATCAAAAGAATAAGAACATGAAGTAGATGAACTAGAAGTTACCCTTGAATCTTCTTCGATGGACATAAGGCAAAGGTTGGCTTGTTCATCGTTGGTGGAGTCCTCATCACTCCAAGTAGCCACATGTGCCTTCTTCTTATGGCTTGAAGTGCTTGCCCTTTTCTTTCTCTTGGGTTCTCGTTCAAGCTCTCTCAAGGCTTTCTTCATGAACGGGGCACACTTCTTGAAGAGATGAACTATCTCTTCATCTTCATCCTCCTCTTCACTTAAGTAGACATGATGACAAGTGGAGGATTTGAGAGCCATGGCACTTGCATTGATGCCAAGCCCTTTGATTTTCTTCTCTCCCATAGCTCTAATTTCTTCCCTCTTCTTCTCATCTTCTTTGTTCTTCTTCATGATTTGATGAGTAAGGAGTGACCCCATGAGTTCATCAAGCTTCAAGGTCTTCAAATTCTTGGCTTCGATGATGGCGGTCCTCTTTGAGTCCCAAAACTCGGGAAGTGAGTAGATGAGCTTTCGAACAAGCTTTTCCTCTGGGATGGCTTCTCCATAGCCTTTAAGACCATTGGTGATGGTGGAGAACCTATCAAACATCTTCTCGATGTTCTCTTCCGGATCCATTTTGAAGTTCTCATACTCTAAGGCTATGAGCCCTATCTTGGTCTCCTTGACTTCATTGGTCCCCTCGTATTTGACTTCAAGCTTGTCTCATACCTCCTTGGCACTCTCACAAGAAGACATCTTCTCATAGATGGATGAGCCAAATGCACAAAACAAGATATGCAAGGCTTTGCAATTAAGCTCCATCTTCTTGCGATCGTCGACACTCCACTCCGCTTTGCTTCTTTGAGGCACGAACATACCATCTTCAACTATATCCCATAGCTTGTAATCTCTTGATTTGATGAAGAACTTCATCTTTGTCTTCCAATGGGCATAGTGGGTTCCGTCAAAGAAAGGCGATTTGTCGATTGATTGTGCCATTTGAGCCGGTTGATGAAATAGTGATCGAGCTTGCTGGATCTTCTCAATAGGATGTGAATCCTCTTCGATTGAGCCAAGCTCTGATACCAATTGTTGAGTTGTGTGGGGCTCGATTCGTTCAACCGATGTTGCTCACCAAGTGGTGGAGAGGTGGATTTTTTGGTGGAAGGGTTGTGGAAGCTAAATTGAAATGTGACACAATGATTTATAGTGGTTCAACCTTCTAACCAAGGTCTACATCCACTACCTTAGCTCCCCACTAAGGATTTCCAATCAATCCACTATTGATTCGTCCCTTTTTCTAGGCTTAGGAGGTAACCCTTACACACAATCAAGCTTTCTACCCAAAGCCTTGATTGAAACCCTCTCTTACAAAGAGATAAACAAAGCAAACACAAATCCCTCTAAAAGTTGTTTGTTTGCACAATTAAGCACTCACCCAAAACCTAAAACACTTGAGCAAATTTGACAATTTAGGCTCACTAGTGTTTGTCTATACAAGAATTGACAATTTAAGCACTAAGACAATATTTGATCATTTGTTGTTTGACAATATGAGCATTAGCCTTTACTTGATGCTTGGAGGTCCTTTTTATACTCCCAATTGACTTTATAGCCGTTGCTAGCCGTTGGGATTGAATTGGAGCCATTGAGGACTTTAATTCCCACCATAAATGCAGTTATGCAGCTCCCCATTTCGAAACGCTCAAACCCGTTTCAAAACACCCTTTAAGTAGAAAGAGTCATTGTAGTCTGACAAGGCACCCGTTTCGGAACGCCCCCTGGCCGTTCCGAAACATGTATCGAAACGCCTAGACCCGTATCAAAACGCCCTGCATTTAAGTGTTAGTTGGGAAATAGTCGTTGGGGTTTATGACCGTTATGGTCAATGCCACGTAGGCGTATCAAAACGGCATAGCCCGTTTCGAAACGCTGGGCAAAATCCTCATCCAGGGAAATCTCGTTTCGATACTCGTATCGAAACGTTTTTGCTACTAGAATCCCCTGTTTTGAAACACCTTAGGGTGTTTCGAAATGCCTGGACGGTTTAGTGAAGTTTGGCTTTGAAAAACATGTAAAATCCTTTTAAAAACTTTCCTAAACATAATTTCAAGTTGTTTGGACTTTGGAAATGTTTTAAATACTTTTTAAATCAGTCCAAAACATTTTTCAATTATTATATCAAAACATTAGTTCTACAGTGTTGTTGCAAGATTGTTGAGTTCCAGGTTTTTGTTGTGTTTGTTAATGTATTAGTGTTCTAATGTTTAGTTTTGGGTTGCTCAAAACCGAGGAATTGGATTCGAGCTTCGTGGACGGGAATCCGGGTAGTTCGGAGGCTTGATTCGACATCTTGGACATCATTTGAGTGTTGGCTGGTGAGTGGATCGATTTAAAAGCCTTAACGTGGTTAAGGGAATGTTTTGGGAGTTTGGATTGAGCTTGAAAGGTCAATCCAAGCTCAAGAGTAAGTTTTAAAGGTTTTATGCAATTAATCTGTGTTTTATGATTCTTGATGCAATGTGAACATATCATGTTGATAATGTGTTAGTTTGCATTGTTATACATGTTGAGACTTATGACTTGTGTTTATACTTGCATCGTGAGTACATGCATTGCATGGAAGTTTGGACATGGTAAGTGGTTCAAGCATCGATAATGCTTGTGGTTGTGAATGAGTATATTGACACGTATTGAGTTGTTACCAGATATAATTGATCGATCAATAGGATTAGAGTGCATTCGAGGTGAAAGTCGCACGTGGCCTTGGTGATTTTAGATTCCACTAAGGAGGAGTACGGTGATGTGAGATTCCACCGGAAATTATGTTTTTACTAGACATGTCAGTACGGTGATGTGAGATTCCACCGGAAGTGTCTAGTGGGTTTAAGAAACTATTCACATATTTGAGTAAAAACGATGAATGTCAATATACACATGATGCTTTAATTCTCATGTTAAGCATGTCGTTGATTTCTTCTATTATGCTTATGCATTGCTGGTTACTTTGTGTGCGTTATGGGAATGAGCGTGTGGTAAGCCTATGGCTTGTGGTTGCATTCGGTAAATGCACATGAAGGTAAATGCATGTTGTTATGTGTTCAAGCATGTGCAAATGATTTGGACATGGTTTTGGTTTTCAAGCAAACTAATGTTTTAAAACTGCATTGTTGTAGCTACTGTTTTGAGCACCGCTCACTAAGCTTAAACGCTTACGCTCTCTTTTCCAACAATGCAGGCCCTTAGACCTTCGGAGCAGCTCCGGGAACAAGGGAGAATCCAAGGGAGTTTGGTTTGCTCAAGTATGAGTTTAGACTTCAATAATTAGTATTAAGCAGTGTGATGGGACCTTTATCTTTTTTAGGAGTTTCTTGGCACGTCTCTTGCTTTAGACAAGTTTGCTTAGTTGTTTTGGGCTTGTATTGCCTTATGCCTTGATTATTTATGCTTTTGTTTAGCTTTTGGATATATTGGTGAATGCTATGTATGCTTGTTTTCTCTAAAGAATCTTGTCTTATTGGTCGTTGCATCGTTAAGTGTTTAAATTGCTTTATATGTATATCCATGGATGTCTTGAGTCATATGTGTGCTTGTATGTTACTTAGATGTTTGTTAAATGCCTCTAATGTTGGGTCCCCTGTGTTTTTGCAGCAAAAATTAGTTTTGCAGGGCAGGGCGTATCGATACGCTCAAGAGCGGTATCGATACGGTCCTTTGTTTTGGGCAAGGCATACCGGTACGCAGTGGCGTATCGATACGCACAATGTAACACTCGTGTTTTGGGCCTAGGAGTTAACCGGGTTTATAGTTCGAGTCAATAAAATTTAAATTTAAATCAATTCAACCTAAATTGGATCTATTTGAGCTTTGGGAAAAAGGGGAGGGACCAATGTTGTAATTGGACCCAAAAGTTTTAAAAGCAAGACAACTTTAAAATAAAGTTGTCATCTTTCTCACCTTTTCCCATCTTTAATGTTAAACACCCCAAACCCTCTCCAAAACCCTCTCAAAGCTTGGTTACTATTCCATTGGATTGCAACCTCAATTCAAGGTGTTTCCGAAAGGTAAAATCATTTTCTTACTCTCCTCTTTATCCCCTATCAACCCATGGTTTTAGATTTTAAAGATATGGGGTTTTGAAAATTAGGGTTTGTTTTAAAGTTTGGGTTTTTAAAGGGTTTTTCATCTTGTTTTGATAAATTGAGTTGGGGCTTTGTTTACTCATGTTGAAATACACATTATATGTTAATTTAGTTGAATTTTGATGAAAATCCGAAGTAGGGTCTTAGAGCAAATTTTAAGGTGTCAAAACTTGGGTTTTTGGGAGGTTTAAGGTTGAAATTGAAGGGCTGTTGGTTTGGGTATATTAGGAAGGTGATTTGGGGCCTTTTGGGTGTCATTTGGATGTTTGGAAGTGGAGTTTTCAGCTAGGGTTGTAGGGAGTACGAATTTGAGATATTTGGGGATTGAATTTGGTTGGAAATTTTGGATGAAGTTGGTTTGAATTCAAAGGTTATGTGTTGATTGAATATTAGCATTGATTGTGGTTGTTGGTTGTGTTTTTGGTTGGCTAGAAGCAAGAGGGATCGTCGAAGAAGCTTTGGGACCAAATCCGGGTTCGTAGGAGTTTCGCTTGGTAGCTAAGGAAGGGCAGTGAGTGGTTTCAAACTTGTTTTAAAGTTTGGTTCGAGTGTGTGTAGAGTGTGTGTGTGGAATGTGCTTGGTAGGCCATTTCCTTATTTCAAGTTGTTAATTCTAGCCTTTAACTTCATTACATGCTATTGTGTATTTTGCCTATCTATACTCTTGTGGATTGTGGTTAAATTGATGCATGTATATCATGAATTGTATATATGTGGTGTGCATGGAATGTGGTTGATGACATATGATGTGGTTATGAAAATTGGCACTAAATAAATTACCGGTTGTAAATGATCGATCATTAGGATTAGTGTGCACACAAATTGAGTCAAAACGTACGTGGCCTTGATGGCGTTAAGTCATCAAGGAGGAGTACGGTGATGTAATATTCCACCGGAAGCTTTTATATATTTCTACGAGATGATGAGTGGAATCCCATCCGTAGGGCATGTGGCGATGAGTGGAATCCCGCACATGCAAGGTCCGGTGATGAGTGTAATCCCACCGAGGTAAAGTGTTGTTGAGGTTTAAATCTGCACAATCGGGGTAATTTAAAGTGGCCAATTAACTTGTTCATATAATGTGATATATGATGCTGATATATGATTGTTGATAGTGATGCTTGATGCTTAGTATGAGGTAAGATGCCATATTATGCCACTTGAAAGACTAGCTAGGTCTACTCGTTTATATGCCAGTGTTTGATGTATGTGAGATTAGGATTTACATGCTTGAACCCTGCATTGTTGATGTTTTTCGTTTTAGAGCACCCTCACTAAGCTTATAGCTTACGCTCTCAATGTTCAACAATGCAGATCATTAGCGTGGTGTTAGCTCGGAGCAAGGCAAGAAGGGCTTTCCAAATTTGTGGCTCAAGTACGGTGGTAGATTTTGTTTTAGTTAGCAATGTGGCAAGGGTTTTTGTATGAGCTATGTATGACTCATGTATGTTGACATTTGTTTTGGCCTTGGTTTGTAAAACATGTTATGCTATGATGTATGCTTGTGTGTAGTGGCATGTCTTTAGATGTTTAGGTTGCCTTGTTATGGTGCAAACCTCTTTTGTATCTTGTGCCTTTTAAGGCCTTTGAGCACCATGTGTGACCTTAAATGTTGAATTGCCTTTTGTTGGAATGCCAAGTATGGATGCCTTGTTTCATGTTTGAATGCTTGAGTTGCTTGTATTATTTATGAATCACCTTGTGTTGATTTGTGTCCTTTGGCTTCATGTTAAAGCATGCTTTTATGGATGGTTTGCCTTAGGTTTGATGTTAGTGTGTTGGTTGAGGTTTTAGAGGGATTTAGAGGCCTCCTTGTGCCTTAAATTATCTAAAACCTGTAAGTTCGTAGCAGGGGTATCGATACGGTTGGTCCCGTATCGATACAGCCTTCTTGTTTCAGGCCTCGTGTTTCGATACGCGAGGGGGCGTATCGATACCTTTTTGGTCACTGGAGCTACTGTCCATTTCGGTATCGATACGGGCCTCTGGTGTATCGATACGGTCTTCTTAGCGTTGACCGTGGGGAGTTGACCGTTGGAGGGGCGTATCGATACGCTTGAGGGCTGTATCGATACGGACTTCTACGTTGACTCTGAGGGTTGACCTTGGTCAAGGCGTATCGATACCCTCCTTGGGAGTATCGATACCGCCTGCAGTTTAAGTCTAAAATTGGGTCGTTAAATGTTGGTTTGAGTTCGTTTGATTGTTTCGTAAATGTTGTTCCGCTGTATGACCACCTAGGATTTAATACTCATCTAGACAAGATTTAAAATGAAAAAAAAAATAGGGTTGCTCACTGAGGGGGAATCCTTAAAGGGTTTTCACTCGGTTTTCCCCGTGTGGTCCACTCAGACCGGTCATCCGGCTAGACCGGGACGAGGGGGTTACATTTGTTGGTATCAGAGCCTGAGGTTACCGAGACCTCGGGCAGGTAAGTGAGGTAAGCTTGATGTATTAAATGATTGTGTTGTTCGATGCATGTCTTGCCATGAATTCTTGAATATTTGACTGTTCGTATGATGTTTTGAAGCATGAATTGTCATGTCTGGTGTGGAGTGTGTGCCCATTGCTACTATTACATAATTTAAAAATATTTTTGGGAAAAGGAGTACTTGAGCACTATTGGACCCTTGCTTTGACTAACGTAATCCTTATCTATTTCTTGTTGTAGTTTTTACCTTGCTAGCTGTAGCATGAGACCACGTGGGAGGCCTAGGATGGTTCGACCGGAACCACGGGCAGCGGCTCCAGGGGTTGAGCCAGTAGTGAGAGTTGAGGCTCAAGTGGGAGAGCCTGTGGTTGGAGTTGGAGCTCCTCCACCACCACCACCTCCTCCACCGGGAGCGGGAGGTGAGGCCGGGGCCGAAGGAGAGGGACCACAAGGGGGCCAAGGTGGCCAAGGACCGGCCGGGATAGACTTAGCTCCGTTGGTTCAGGCGATAGCCGGGGCATTTATGGCTGCAGTAGCTGGAGGTCAGGCAGCACATCATCAGGGTGAGGGCACTGGATTTCCTTTAGAGAGACTTCGGGGCCTTGGGGCCGAAGAGTTTAGAGGGGCTACTCCGGAGAGATCAGAGTTGTGGTTTGAGAAGATTGTCCGTATCCTTGCTCAGATGGGGTGCACTGGTGAGCGCAAGTTGGGATGTGTTGAGTCTTTGCTTCAGGGTGATGCCTACACTTGGTGGGTCACCATTACTATGGGTATGGATGAGGCCGAGATCACTTGGGAGTTCTTTGAGACAGCTTTCCGTAAGAAGTATCTGGGTCTGCGATACCTCGATGAGAGGAAGAGGGAGTTTATGGCATTGCTTCAGGGGAGTATGTCCGTGACCGATTATGAGATCCGGTTTGTCAGATTGAGTCAGTATGCACCTGAGCTTGTACCTACTGAGGTGGAGCGTTGTAACCGCTTCCGTTATGGGCTGAGTGAAGAGATCAAGACGTATACTCTAGCTTCGGACTACACTGATTTTGATGTCTTGGTCGCGAGGGCCAAGGACTTAGAGCACAGTCTGAGTTTGACCAGGCGGTCAGGTGGATCTAGTTCGGGTAAGAGGTCCATTAACTTTGATAGAGGTGATGCCAAGAGGCATCGGGACAACAGGCATCATTATGATCATAGACGTGGTGGCGGTAACCACGGTAGGGGCCATCAGGGTCAGAGAGCTGGTGGGAAGTTGCCCACATGTGCTACTTGCGGGAGGAACCACACCGGTGAGTGTTGGGGAAATTATCATTCTTGTTGGAGTTGTGGTGCTAGAGACCACATTAGGCGTGACTGTCCACATCAGGTGGGACAGGCACCAGCTCAGGCTCCTGCTAGAGCCAATGACTTTCAGAGAGGCCGCGGGCGCGGTAGAGGTAACTTCCAGTCGAGGAACGATGGTCAGAGGAACATAGCACATGTAGTTGCAGTTCAGTCAGAGTTTATGCTCAGCGAGGGGATCAACATGACACCGATGTGATCGCAAGTAACTTCTCGATACAGTCTTTGGGTTTGCTTTCTTTGATTGACTCTGGGTCTACGCATTCCTACATATTGAGTGAGCATGCACAGTCTTTGAATTTGCCTTGTGAGATGTTAGAGGTAGGAGTTAGTGTTACTAGTTCCTTTGGGGACACGGTAGTAGTTAGGAAGATGTACCGAAGGTGTCCGTTGATGGTTCAGGGGCATGTGTTTCCAGTGGATATGATGAAGCTTCCCTTCTATAGTTTCGATGTGATTCTGGGTATGGATTGGCTCACGGAGCATAGAGCTAGGATAGATTTTGAAACTAAGCGGATTTCTTTGAGGCTCACAGATGACTATGAGATTGTAGTGGTGGGTGAGAACGTGAAGTTCTTGTCCAATGTGGTTTCAGTGCTAGAGGGTAAGAGATTAGTTGAGTTGGGGTGTGAAGCATACTTAGCGTATGTGATGAACCCTAACATGAGTGAGGTTAGACCTCAGGACATCCGGACGGTATGTGACTTTCCTAGTGTGTTTCCGGAAGAGTTGCCAGGGTTACCACCGGACAGAGAGGTTGAGTTCAGCATTGAGACTTATTCCGATTCAGCTCCTGTTTCGATTGCTCTGTATCGCATGGCACCGAAAGAATTGAAAGAGTTGAAGACTCAGTTGCAAGAATTGACAGATAGAGGTTTTATTAGGCCTAGTTCTTCACCTTGGGGTGCACCAGTGTTGTTTGTGAAGAAGAAAGATGGAAGCATGAGAATGTGTATAGATTACAGGCAGTTAAATCAGTTGACAGTGAAGAACAAATATCCGTTGCCTAGAATTGACGACTTGTTTGACCAGTTGAGAGGAGCATCGGTCTTCTCGAAGGTTGACTTGAGATCGGGCTACTACCAGCTAAAGGTAAGGGAGGTTGATGTACCGAAGACAGCCTTTAGGACTAGATATGGTCACTATGAGTTCTTAGTCATGCCTTTTGGGTTGACTAATGCACCGGCTGCTTTCATGGACATGATGAATAGGATTTTTCATCAGTATCTAGATCAGTTTGTAGTTGTGTTTATTGATGACATTTTGGTGTACTCGCGAACTAAAGAAGACCACGACCGACACTTGAGACTTGTTTTGAAGACTTTGCTAGATCATCAGTTGTATGAGAAGCTCAGCAAGTGTGAGTTCTGGATCCGTGAGGTAGTCTTCTTAGGACATTTAGTGTCAGCCGATGGGATTAGAGTTGATCCGAAGAAGATTGAGGTTACTTCAGAAGAGTGATCAGTTTGAGTGGACAGATGCAAGACAGAGAGCCTTTGAGAAATTAAAAGAAGCTTTGACCCAAGCACCGATCTTGATTCAGCCAGAGTCCGGGAAGGACTATGTAGTCTACAGTGATGCTTCGTATGTAGGGCTAGGATGTGTTCTTATGCAAGACAAGAGAGTGGTGGCTTATGCCTCAAGACAGTTGAAGACCCATGAGCGCAACTATTCGACCCATGACATAGAGTTAGCTGCAGTTGTGTTTGCTCTGAAGATTTGGAGGCACTATTTGTATGGTGAGAAATGCACAGTGTACACCGATCACAAGAGTTTGAAATACATTATGACTCAGCGAGATTTGAATCTCAGACAGCGTAGGTGGTTAGAGTTGCTAAAAGACTATGATCTTACTATTGAGTACCATCCGGGTAAGGCCAATGTAGTGGCCGATGCATTGAGTAGGAAGATGGTCGTGGACTTGAGAGCTATGTTTGCTAGATTGAGTTTGTCCGGAGATGGTGGCTTGATAGCCGAGCTTCAGGTTAGACCTACTCTAGGTCAGTTGATTCGAGAGAAACAGCTCTTAGATAGATCTTTGGAACCTCACGTGCAAGATATAGCCGAGGGTAGATCTTCAGACTACAGTTTCAGTACTGATGGGGTTTTGTGTTTCAAAGACAGAATAGTTGTGCCAGAAGACAGTGATTTGAGACGTACGATATTGACTGAAGCCCACAGTAGTTCGTTTGCTATGCATCCTGGAAGTACGAAGATGTACCGTGATTTGAAGAATGAATACTTTTGGGTTGGCTTGAAGAGAGATGTGGCCGACTTTGTGAGTAAGTGCCTAGTGTGTCAGAGAGTGAAGGCGGAACATCAGGTTCCCTCAGGTTTGTTACAGCCGTTGAGAATTCCGGAATGGAAGTGGGAGAACATCACCATGGATTTTGTTTCGGGTTTGCCTTTGACTCCTACGAAGAAGAACTCAGTTTGGGTGATAGTAGATCGTTTTACGAAGTGTGCTCACTTCTTGGCAGTCAACACTACTTACACTTTAGATAGATTGGCCGATTTGTACATCTGTGAGATTGTTAGACTGCATGGTGTGCCGAAGTCCATTGTGTCAGATAGAGATCCGAGATTTACTTCTAGATTTTGGGAGTGTCTGCATACAGCTTTGGGTACTCGTTTGAACTTCAGCACTTCTTATCATCCTCAGTCAGATGGTCAGTCAGAGAGGGTTATTCAGATCTTAGAGGACATGTTGCGATGTTGTATCATTGACTTCCAGGGTACTTGGGAGAAGCATTTGCCTCTAGTAGAGTTTGCGTACAATAATAGCTTTCAGTCGAGCATTCAGATGGCTCCGTATGAGGCCTTGTATGGCCGGAAGTGTAGAACTCCAGTGTGTTGGGCCGAGGTAGGACAGAAATTGTTACCTATGCCGGATTTGCTCAAGGGGACAACCGACAAGGTAAAATTGATTTGTGATCGTTTGAAAGCTGCTTCGGATAGGCAGAAGTCCTATGCCGATTTGAAGAGGAAGGAAGTCGAGTTCTCAGTGGGCGAGAGGGTATTCTTGAAGGTATCTCCGTGGAAGAAAGTGATGAGATTTGGCCGAAAGGGAAAGTTGAGTCCGAGGTACATAGGACCGTATGAGATTTTGAAGAGGGTTGGTCCGACTGCTTATTAGTTGCGTTTGCCATCCGAGCTAGAGAAGATACACAATATGTTCCATGTTTCGATGCTTCGTAAGTATAGGTCCGATCCGTCACATGTAATGCCCGTAGAAGAGATTGAATTGAATCCGGATTTGACTTATGAAGAAAAGCCCGTTGAGATCTTAGCTTCTGACAGTAAGGTGTTGAGGGGTAGATCGATTGAGTTAGTGAAGGTGCGGTGGCAACGTCGAGGTGTGGACGAGGCCACTTGGGAGAGGAAGGAGGATATGGAAAAGCAGTTTTCGTATCTCTTTCAGTCAGGTAATTTCGGGGACGAAATTCCTTAAGTGGGAGAGAGTTGTAACACTCGTGTTTTGGGTCTAGGAGTTAACCGGGTTTATAGTTCGAGTCAATAAAATTTAAATTAAAATCAATTCAACCTAAATTGGATCTATTTGAGCTTTGGGAAAAAGGGGAGGGACCAATGTTGTAATTGGACCCAAAAGTTTTAAAAGCAAGACAACTTTAAAATAAAGTTGTCATCTTTCTCACCTTTTCCCATCTTTAATGTTAAACACCCCAAACCCTCTCCAAAACCCTCTCAAAGCTTGGTTACTATTCCATTGGATTGCAACCTCAATTCAAGGTGTTTTCGAAAGGTAAAATCATTTTCTTACTCTCCTCTTTATCCCCTATCAACCCATGGTTTTAGATTTTAAAGATATGGGGTTTTGAAAATTAGGGTTTGTTTTAAAGTTTGGGTTTTTAAAGGGTTTTTCATCTTGTTTTGATAAATTGAGTTGGGGCTTTGTTTACTCATGTTGAAATACACATTATATGTTAATTTGGTTGAATTTTGATGAAAATCCGAAGTAGGGTCTTAGAGCAAATTTTAAGGTGTCAAAACTTGGGTTTTTGGGAGGTTTAAGGTTGAAATTGAAAGGATGTTGGTTTAGGTATATTAGGAAGGTGATTTCGGGCCTTTTGGGTGTCATTTGGATGTTTGGAAGTGGAGTTTTCAGCTAGGGTTGTAGGGAGTACGAATTTGAGATATTTGGGGATTGAATTTGGTTGGAAATTTTGGATGAAGTTGGTTTGAATTCAAAGGTTATGTGTTGATTGAATATTAGCATTGATTGTGGTTGTTGATTGTGTTTTTGGTTGGCTAGAAGCAAGAGGGATCGTCGAAGAAGCATTGGGACCGAATTCGGGTTCGTAGGAGTTTCGCTTGGTAGCTAAGGAAGGGCGGTGAGTGGTTTCAAACTTGTTTTAAAGTTTGGTTCGAGTGTGTGTAGAGTGTGTGTGTGGAATGTGCTTGGTAGGCCATTTCCTTATTTCAAGTTGTTAATTCTAGCCTTTAACTTCATTACATGTTATTGTGTATTTTGCCTATCTATGCTCTTGTGGATTGTGGTTAAATTGATGCATGTATATCATGAATTGTATATATGTGGTGTGCATGGAATGTGGTTGATGACATATGATGTGGTTATGAAAATTGGCACTAAATAAATTACCGGTTGTAAATGATCGATCATTAGGATTAGTGTGCACACAAATTGAGTCAAAACGTACGTGGCCTTGATGGTGTTAAGTCATCAAGGAGGAGTACGGTGATGTAATATTCCACCGGAAGCTTTTATATATTTCTACGGGATGATGAGTGGAATCCCATCCGTAGGGCATGTGGCGATGAGTGGAATCCCGCACATGCAAGGTCCGGTGATGAGTGTAATCCCACCGAGGTAAAGTGTTGTTGAGGTTTAAATCCGCACAATCGGGGTAATTTAAAGTGGCCAATTAACTTGTTCATATAATGTGATATATGATGCTGATATATGATTGTTGATAGTGATGCATGATGCTTAGTATGAGGTAAGATGCCATATTATACCACTTGAAAGACTAGCTAGGTCTACTCGTTTATATGCCAATGTTTGATGCATGTGAGATTAGGATTTACATGCTTGAACCCTGCATTGTTGATGTTTTTCGTTTTAGAGCACCCTCACTAAGCTTATAGCTTACGCTCTCAATGTTCAACAATGCAGATCATTAGCGTGGTGTTAGCTCGGAGCAAGGCAAGAAGGGCTTTCCAAATTTGTGGCTCAAGTACGGTGGTAGATTTTGTTTTAGTTAGCAATGTGGCAAGGGTTTTTGTATGAGCTATGTATGACTCATGTATGTTGACATTTGTTTTGGCCTTGGTTTGTAAAACATGTTATGCTATGATGTATGCTTGTGTGTGGTGGCATGTCTTTAGATGTTTAGGTTGCCTTGTTATGGTGCAAACCTCTTTTGTGTTATCTTGTGCCTTTTAAGGCCTTTGAGCACCATGTGTGACCTTAAATGTTGAATTGCCTTTTGTTGGAATGCCAAGTATGGATGCCTTGTGTCATGTTTGAGTGCTTGAGTTGCTTGTATGATTTATGAATCACCTTGTGTTGATTTGTGTCCTTTGGCTTCATGTTAAAGCATGCTTTTATGGATGGTTTGCCTTAGGTTTGATGTTAGTGTGTTGGTTGAGGTTTTAGAGGGATTTAGAGGCCTCCTTGTGCCTTAAATCAGCTAAAATCTGTAAGTTCGTAGCAGGGGTATCGATACGGTTGGTCCCGTATCGATACAGCCTTCTTGTTTCAGGCCTCGTATTTCGATACGCGAGGGGGCGTATCGATACCTTTTTGGTCACTGGAGCTATTGCCCATTTCGGTATCGATACGGGCCTCTGGTGTATCGATACGGTCTTCTTAGCGTTGACCGTGGGTGTTGACCGTTGGAGGGGCGTATCGATACGCTCGAGGGCTGTATCGATACGGACTTCTACGTTGACTCTGAGGGTTGACCTTGGTCAAGGCGTATCGATACCCTCCTTGGGAGTATCGATACCGCCTGCAGTTTAAGTCTAAAAATGGGCCGTTAAATGTTGGTTTGAGTTCGTTTGATTGTTTCGTAAATGTTGTTACGCTGTATGACCACCTAGAATTTAATACTCATCTAGACAAGATTTAAAATGAAAAAAATAGGGTTGCTCACCGAGGGGGAATCCTTAAGGGGTTTTCACTCGGTTTTCCCCGTGTGGTCCACTCAGACCGGTCATCCGGCCAGACCGGGACGAGGGGGATACACTCAAGAGCGGTATCGATACGGTCATTTTTTTTGGGCAAGGCGTACCGGTATGCAGTGGCGTATCGATACCCAAAATACTCTCTGGAAATCTGAAAAATTGACGAGATTTTGGCGTATCGATACGCTCAAGGTCGGTATCGATACAGTCTTCGTAGTTGACCGTTGAGGGCGTATCGATACCAGCCTTGTGGGTATCTTAAGTGTTTGTTTTGCTTGTTTTGTATCCATGTGTGTTTTCCGCATCATATTTTATCGATGCAATTATAATGGCATTTTTTAGGAAAAATATTGGATTGGTTATGTTAAATGTTAAACTAGCAGTTGATGGGAGTTTACATATTAGTTTATAATTAAATGTGATGAACGTTGATCGAACATGTGACCTTCAGATCTTCAGTCTAACGCTCTCCCAACTGAGCTATCCCCTCATATTTATCAATGGGAAAATTTATTGAATTTATTTAGTAATTGGCTTCTAATGTGATTTTATTTAATTTTATCAAGCATTTTGTTTGATTTTGAAAAAATATAATGGAAATATGTAATACTTTGATTTTGTTAGAATAATAAACAAAAAATAAAACTAAACAATCGAACTAATTTGAATCATTTTTTTATATTGAGATTTCTAGAATTATTATATCAAAAAATTCCATTATAAATTTTAGTTATATATTTAGTAGTATAGGTCTAATTCGATTTTGAAAACAAAGTATGGTTAATATGTTCAACTAACCCGAATCTAACCCATATCAGATTTTATCGATGCAATTAATAATGCATTATTTAGGAAAAATATTGAATTGATTATGTTAAATGTTAAACTAGCAATGGAAGGGGGTTTACATGTT
The DNA here is from genome assembly GCA_958450335.1 of Hibiscus tridactylites. Taxonomy (NCBI): domain Eukaryota; kingdom Viridiplantae; phylum Streptophyta; class Magnoliopsida; order Malvales; family Malvaceae; genus Hibiscus; species Hibiscus tridactylites. The sequence goes on from OY288269.1 coordinate 9,078,750, forward strand.
AATTTAGAATTAAATGCGGTGAATGTTTGTCAAACACGTTGATGTGAGCACGTCTTCACCAGCATATGTTGTTGATCCGGAGGTCTTACCGTTTGGACCAATTACACGATCTAGGGCGCAACGTTTCAGGGAAGCTCTTTTCCTTACTTGTGCTAATATTTCTGAATCATTTGATAATACTTGTGCCTTAGATAATAGGACATATAATGTGTTGCATGCTGATATGTGACATATTTAGATTATACTACTTATTAGTGTGTTTAAGTATGTATATAATATGTTAAGTGTTCTTTGAATAAGTTTGATATGCTTTATTGTGCTTTTATAATATGTTATGTATGTTTGCATTATACTTATAGTGTGTTTACAAGTTTTAATAAGATTACAAGACTTTTATGCAAGTGTGTTGTGTTTTCATATAGGTGCACTATTGGGCAGCAATTCGAAGGCTTTGCCCTAGCTCGGTTGAAGATCACCAAAGTGCACGTATATAAGTGAAGTGCATGTGTGTGCATGTGCCATGCGTGACCAGCACCTATGTGCTTATTTATTAAAATGCAAGGCAGCGCACTCTCAATTCTCCCAGAAGCAGTGGCCTGTTCGAATTTTGAAAAGCATTCCATTTGCACATTTTACATGTGCTGAAATCAATTGGGCGCCAACTTTGTCTTCTGCCGGTTGGAAATTCAACTCACCAAACTGCACATTTTCAAAAACATGGTCCACATACATTGCCGCCCACTAGGAAGTTAACATTCAAAATTTGGAACGTTCTTTTGTTTGAATTTCAACCACACAATGTAATGAATTTGGCAGCCTACTATCTTATATAAACTAGTCGAATTTCAATGTCAAAGGTTACCAACTTTTTGAATAAAAATTATATTTGAGAGAATTTTCTCTTTTCGGTTCTTTTTAGAACTATTCGACACTCAAACTTGTTTGTTTGTCTTTGATACTTCGGGTTCCTAAATTGCTATTTAGCGGGTCCAAGTCCTTTCGACGTTAAACAGATTCGATTCGGGTTTGCTCAGTAGATTGTGCAGGTTCTTTCGAGTTTAGCGTTTCCAACATCGGTCGTTTTTGAAGCCTACTTCACCATCGTTGAAGTTCATTCCAAAACGCCAAAATTATCATACTACTATATTTTTTTTTTCTCTCATCTTTAAGTCCCTATTTAAAATAAATATGTCGTATAATTTTTGTTGTTTCCTTGTTGATTTTATTGCAGGAACGTGCCTACAACACTCCTAGATCCGTAACAAACGAGGATAGTCCGTTTCGGCAGACTGCCCCTTATTATGTGGTATCAGAGCCAAGGTTGTTGGATTCGTTGTAAGTTTCTGCAAATTCGAGTCAAAAAAAAAACATTCGAATTAAACAAAAAAAAATTCTGTATTCGAATATAAAAAAAAACAGAATTTCGAAAAAAAAAACAAAAACAGATTCGAACAAAAAAAAACAGATTCGAAAAAAAAAACAGATTCGAAAAAAAACAGATACGAAAAAAAAACAGATTCGAACAAAAAAAACAGATTCGAACAAAAAAAACAGATTCGAAAAAAAAAACAGATTCGAAAAAAAAACAGATTCGAACAAAAAAAAACAGATTCGAACAAAAAAAAACAGATTCAAAAAAAAACATTTTAGATTCGAAAGTGTTTATATATGTATGTATTATTATTGTTGTGTTCCTATTGTAAATGATGAAATTTGTACGAGTTTGTTATGTAACTTTGATGTGCTCGGAAATCAACCGAAGTGAACTATGCTTGTTTGTTCGGTAATAGGAAAGTTGTAAGCACGTCTTCGCAGTAAGGTTCTGTAAACTCTTCATTTTTCATCTTTTGGTTCCTTTTTTTTTCGTGTCATTATCCTTTTCATCTTTTCTTTAATTTTTAGTCTTATTTCCTTTCTTTTTGTGTCACTTTTTTTTCTTTTTCCTTAACTGTTGTTTCCTTTTAGCCAACACCGTTGTAACAAGTTTTGAGACGTTGGATTAGTTCTTTAAAGAGCTGATTACGAGAAAGTGTAAGGGAAAAAGGCATTGAGCGTTGTGAGAACAGAAGGGGAGACAAAAAGAGCCATTCAAGTATTCTCCCGAGTGAAACACGAGCGCTGAGTGTTAATTTTTGAGTGCACTGTTCTTTGGAGTGACATCTGCGAGACTTTGATTGTGTGTGCTGTGAGGTCCTTTTTGTTTGTTTTTTTTACTAACCTATAATAGTGTTTTCTTTTGTTTGTTTGTTTTGTTGTTGATTATGGCAGGTTCCGATGATCACACGGTTGAACAGGATCCACTGATTCCTCAAATGCAAGCCTTAGAGAGAATGATGCAACGAGTAGTGGCTACCGCCTTAGAGCCATTACAGTCGAGGATGGATAGGTTTGATGGAGGATCCAACTCTGTTAATGATGTGATGAATGAAAATGAAGACGAACGGTCACCAAGGCAGCATATTCCTAGACAAGGACGTGTGCAACAAGTAGACGATAATTTGACTAACATTAAGATTGCTATTCCTTCTTTTCAGGGACGCTCAGATCCTGATGCATACTTGGCTTGGGAAAGCAAAGTGGAGCACATTTTCGAGTGTTATAATTACTCGGAACAGAAGAAGGTTCGATTAGCAGCAACAGAGTTTTTTGATTATGCCTTGATATGGTGGGACCAGTTATTGCTTAGTCGTAGACGTACCGGTGATGATCCAGTTGCAACATGGATCGAGATGAAGCGACTAATGCGTAAAAGGTTTGTTCCTATTCATTATCATCGTGATTTGTTTCAAAAATTGCAAAACTTGAAACAGGGAAGTAGGAGTGTTGAAGATTATTTCAAGGATATGGAAATGGCTATGATGCGTGCGAATATCGAGGAAGATCGAGAAGCTACCATGGCACGATTTCTAGCAGGGTTGAACACCGAGATTGCCAATGCTGTTGAGTTACAGCATTATGTCGAGGATGATGACATGGTGCAGATGGCAATAAAGATTGAACGACAACAGCGCAGGAAGTCTTCAAATCGAGGTAACCCTTCTTTTAAATCCTTTTCAAATCCATTATATACTCCTAACAATTCCAGGAAGCAAGCACCACAACAACCACTTCGGATTCGTGAGCAAGGTGAAACCAGCAAACCAAAGGCCCCCGTTGCTGATAATGGGCGTGGTAAGCATCAAGTGGTGGCGCAAGAGCGAGCACGAGATATCCAGTGTTTCAAGTGCCTTGGGAGAGGACATGTTGCTAGTCAATGTCCTAACCGGAGGGTTATGTTGATGCGAGATGATGGTGAGATTGAGTCATATTCCGAGGAGGAAGTGCATGATGTCCCTACTGAAGAGGAAGACGAGACCAACCTAGAGGTTCCTGAATCTGGTAAGGTAATGGAACTTTTGGTTATTAAAAGAAGTCTGAATGTGCAACAGGTACCGGATGATCTACAGCGTGAGAATATCTTTCACACACGATGCAAGGTGCAAGACAAGGTATGTGTTGTGATTATTGATAGCGGTAGTTGTACTAATGTTGCCAGTTCAGTGATGGTTGACAGGTTAGGTCTGAAAACAACAAAGCATCCTCGTCCATATAAGTTACAATGGTTGAATGATGGTGGCGAGCTTAAAGTGACCAAACAGGCTATTATACCATTTTCGATCGGAAACTACAAGGACAAAGTCCTTTGTGATGTTGTTTCCATGGATGCTACTCACCTACTATTGGGACGCCCTTGGCAGTATGATAAAAGGGCAATGCATGATGGTTATACAAATCGTTACTCTTTTATACATGCAGGTAAGAAGATCACTTTGGCTCCTTTGACACCGAGTCAAGTGTTTGAAGATCAGGCAAGCTTGAAAAAGAGTAAAGAAACTGCAAAAGAGAAGAAGAAGATGTCCGTGTATGCGAGCAGTAGCGAAATCAGGAAATGTCTTTCCTCTCAACAATCTGTTCTTATTTTGATGTTTAAAGATTATTGTTTATTGACAGATTTTCCTACTAATCTACCTTCACCGATTTTGACACTTTTGCAGGAGTTTGAGGACGTGTTTCCAGCTGAAACACCGAAGGGATTGCCACCTCTTCGTGGCATTGAGCACCAGATTGATTTCATTCCAGGTGCTACTATTCCGAACCGGCCAGCTTATCGAACCAACCCTGAAGAGACGAAAGAGCTTCAAAGGCAAATTACTGAGTTGATGAACAAGGGTTACATTCGAGAGAGCTTGAGTCCGTGTGCTGTTCCGGTGCTGTTAGTGCCGAAGAAAGATGGTTCTTGGAGGATGTGCGTAGATTGTCGAGCTGTGAACCAGATCACAATTAAGTATCGTCATCCCATTCCAAGACTTGATGACATGTTGGACGAGCTTTGCGGAGTCGTCATCTTCTCCAAAATTGACTTAAGGAGCGGCTATCATCATATTCGCATGCGAGAAGGCGATGAGTGGAAAACAGCCTTCAAAACAAAGCTAGGTTTGTACGAATGGTTAGTAATGCCTTTTGGTTTAACTAATGCACCTAGTACTTTTATGCGTTTGATGAATCATGTTCTGCGATCCTTCATTGGTAAATTTTGTGTTGTATATTTTGATGATATCTTGATCTATAGCAAGTCTTTACAGGATCACGTAGGACATTTGCGAGCTGTTCTGCAGGTTTTGCGAGAAGAAAGATTGTTTGGTAACATGGAGAAGTGTGTATTTTGTACTGACAAACTCACATTTCTTGGTTACATTGTTAGTTCTCAGGGAGTTGAAGTTGATCCTGGGAAGATAAAGGCAATTCAGGAATGGCCACGACCGACATCGATTACTCAGGTTAGATCGTTTCATGGTTTAGCGAGTTTTTATCGACGGTTTGTTCCTAACTTCAGTTCTATTACCGCCCCCTTAACCGGGATTATAAAGAAGAATTCAGTCTTCTCATGGGGTAAAGAACAAGAAGATGCCTTTTTGAAAATTAAAGATTGTTTGACTAGAGCACCTGTGTTAGCATTACCTGATTTTGATAAAACGTTTGAAATTGAATGTGATGCTTCTGGAATTGGTATAGGTGCTGTTTTGATGCAGGAAAAGAGGCCCATTGCTTACTTTAGCGAGAAATTGAGTGGTGCTACATTGAACTATCCGGTTTATGATAAAGAGATGTATGCACTGATTCGGGCATTGGAGACATGGCAGCATTATTTGTTGCCTAAGGAGTTTGTGATCCACACCGACCACGAGGCTTTACGTTACATCACAGGTCAGCATAAATTGAATAAACGACATGCTAAGTGGGTTGAATTCTTAGAATCTTTTCCTTATATCATTCGTTACAAAAAAGGGAAAGAAAATGTCGTTGCTGATGCATTGTCACGTAGGTATGCACTTTTGAGTTATCTTGATTCACATCTGATTGGTTTTGCATATATTCGTGATTTATACCCTGATGATCCTGATTTTAGAGATAAGTTTAATGCTTGTTCGAAAGGTGCAGATGGAAAGTTTTACAGGCATGATGGCTATCTTTTCAAGGAAAACAGGATTTGCATTCCCCAGGGTTCAATGCGTGATATTCTGATCCGTGAGGCGCACGAAGGTGGATTGATGGGTCATTTTGGAGTCACCAAGACGTTACATACCTTGAAAGAACATTTGTTTTGGCCGAAGATGCGTAGAGATGTTGAAAGGTATTGTGAACGTTGTGTGACTTGTAGAAAAGCGAAATCGAAGGTTTCACCACATGGTATGTACTTACCTTTACCTATTCCTGATTCCCCTTGGACTGATATATCGATGGATTTTGTTTTGGGATTGCCTCGAACTAGGACAGGTAGAGATAGTATATTTGTTGTGGTTGATAGGTTCTCAAAAATGGCACATTTTATTGCTTGTCATAAGACTGATGATGCTGTTAATGTGGCTAACTTATTCTTTAGGGATGTTGTACGTTTACATGGTATTCCTAGGTCGATTGTTTCTGACAGGGATGTGAAGTTTTTGAGTCACTTCTGGAGGACTCTTTGGAGAAAATTAGGTACGAAACTCATGTTTTCTACTACTTGTCATCCCCAGACTGATGGACAAACTGAGGTTGTTAACAGGGTTTTATCTACTTTACTTCGTTCCATCATTAAAAAGAATATTAAGACTTGGGAAGATTGTTTACCACATGTTGAGTTTGCTTATAACCATGTTGTACATTCTGCTACTAAAATGTCACCATTTGAGGTTGTTTATGGTTTTAATCCTATTACGCCTCTAGATATGTTGCCTTTGCCACAGGAACAGGTGACGAACAGGGACGGTCAAGCAAAAGCAGAATACGTAAAAAAGTTGCATCAACAGGTGAAAGAGAACCTAGAACGAAGGACTCAGCAGTATGAAAAGCAAGCAAACAAAGGAAGGAAGCGAGTCACTTTCAATGTTGGTGATTGGGTTTGGGTTCATTTCCGAAAGGAACGATTTCCGGCCCAAAGGCGGTCCAAGCTGTTACCGCGAGGAGATGGTCCTTTTCAGGTGTTGGAGAAAGTGAATGACAACTCCTACAAGTTAGATCTACCCGGAGAATACAATGTAAGTGCCACATTTAATGTTTCTGACTTAACCCCTTATGGTGATTCTATAGATTTGAGGACAAATCCTTTTCAAGAAGGGGGGGATGATGTGAGCACGTCTTCACCAGCATATGTTGTTGATCCGGAGGTCTTACCGTTTGGACCAATTACACGATCTAGGGCGCAACGTTTCAGGGAAGCTCTTTTCCTTACTTGTGCTAATATTTCTGAATCATTTGATAATACTTGTGCCTTAGATAATAGGACATATAATGTGTTGCATGCTGATATGTGACATATTTAGATTATACTACTTATTAGTGTGTTTAAGTATGTATATAATATGTTAAGTGTTCTTTGAATAAGTTTGATATGCTTTATTGTGCTTTTATAATATGTTATGTATGTTTGCATTATACTTATAGTGTGTTTACAAGTTTTAATAAGATTACAAGACTTTTATGCAAGTGTGTTGTGTTTTCATATAGGTGCACTATTGGGCAGCAATTCGAAGGCTTTGCCCTAGCTCGGTTGAAGATCACCAAAGTGCACGTATATAAGTGAAGTGCATGTGTGTGCATGTGCCATGCGTGACCAGCACCTATGTGCTTATTTATTAAAATGCAAGGCAGCGCACTCTCAATTCTCCCAGAAGCAGTGGCCTGTTCGAATTTTGAAAAGCATTCCATTTGCACATTTTACATGTGCTGAAATCAATTGGGCGCCAACTTTGTCTTCTGCCGGTTGGAAATTCAACTCACCAAACTGCACATTTTCAAAAACATGGTCCACATACATTGCCGCCCACTAGGAAGTTAACATTCAAAATTTGGAACGTTCTTTTGTTTGAATTTCAACCACACAATGTAATGAATTTGGCAGCCTACTATCTTATATAAACTAGTCGAATTTCAATGTCAAAGGTTACCAACTTTTTGAATAAAAATTATATTTGAGATAATTTTCTCTTTTCGGTTCTTTTTAGAACTATTCGACACTCAAACTTGTTTGTTTGTCTTTGATACTTCGGGTTCCTAAATTGCTATTTAGCGGGTCCAAGTCCTTTCGACGTTAAACAGATTCGATTCGGGTTTGCTCAGTAGATTGTGCAGGTTCTTTCGAGTTTAGCGTTTCCAACATCGGTCGTTTTTGAAGCCTACTTCACCATCGTTGAAGTTCATTCCAAAACGCCAAAATTATCATACTACTATATATTATTTTTTTTCTCTCATCTTTAAGTCCCTATTTAAAATAAATATGTCATATAATTTTTGTTGTTTCCTTGTTGATTTTATTGCAGGAACGTGCCTACAACACTCCTAGATCCGTAACAAACGAGGATAGTCCGTTTCGGCAGACTGCCCCTTATTACACGTGATCTTAAGATCTTCAGTCTAACGCTCTCCCAACTGAGCTATCCCCGCATATTTATCAATGGGCAAATTTAATGTATATATTTAGTAATTGGTTTCTATTGTGATTTTATTTAATTTTATCAAGCATTTTGTTTGATTTTGGGAAAATATAATGTTAATATGTAGTACTTTGATTTTGTTAGAATAATAAGAAAAAATAAAACTGAACAATCGAACTAATTGTAATCAATTTTTTTTGGGGATTTTTAGAATGATTTTATCAAAAATTTCCATTATCAATTTGGTTAATATGTAGTAATTGGTTTCTAATGTGATTTTATTTAATTTTATCAAGCATTTTGTTTGATTTTGGGAAAATATAATGTTAATATGTAGTACTTTTATTTTGTTAGAATAATAAATAAAAATAAAACTGAACAATCAAACTAATTGTAATCAATTTTTTATTTTGGGATTTCTAGAATGATTTTATCAAAAATTTCCATTATCGATTTGGTTATATATTTAGTAGCATAGGTCTAATTCGATTTTGAAAAAAAAAGTATGGTTAATATGTTCAACTAAGGTTATGTTAAATGTTAAACTAGAAGTTGAGGTGAGTTTACTTATTAATTTATAATTAAATACGGTGAACATGGATCGAACATGTGACCTTCATATCTTCAGTCTGACACTTTCCCAACTGAGTTATCCCTGCATATTTATCAATGCTCAAATTTAATGTATATATTTATTAATTTGTTTCTAATGTGATTTTATTTAATTTGATCAAGTATTTTGTTTCATTTTAAAAATATATATAATGTTAATATGTAGTACTTTAACTTTGTTGGATTAATAAACAAAAATAAAACTAAACAATTCAACTAATTTGAATCAATTTGTATATGGAGATTTTTGGAATGATTTCATCAAAAATTTTCATTATCAATTTGATTATATATTTAGTATTATAGGTCTAATTCGATTTTGAAAAAAAGTATGGTTAACATGTTCAGCTAACCCGAATCATATTTTATCGATACAATTAATATTGCATTTTTTAACAAAAGTATTGGATTGGTTATGTTAAATGTTAAACTAACAGTTGAGGGGAGTTTACATATTAATTTATAATTAAATGCGGTGAACGTGGATCAAACATGTGACCTTCAGATCTTCATTATGACGCTCTCCCAACTGAACTATCCCCGCAAATTTATCAATGGGAAAATTTAATGTATATATTTAATAATTGATTTCTAATGTGATTTTATTTAATTTTATCAAGCATTTTGTTTGGTTTTGAAAAATATAATGTTAATATGTAGTACTTTGATTTTGTTAGAATTATAAACAAAAATAAAACTTAACAATCGAAATAATTTGAATCAATTTTTTATATTGAGATTTCCAGAATGATTTTATCAAAAAGTTAGATTATCAATTTGGTCGATTTTAAAAAAAATGGTTAATATTTTCAACTAACCCAGATCATATCTTATCGATGCAGTTAATAATGCATTTTTAAGAAAAATATTGGATTGGTTATGTTAAATGTTAAACTAGCCGTTGAGGGGAGTTTTCATATTAATTTATAGTTATATGCGGTGAAAGTGGATCAAACTTGTGACCTTCAAATTTTGAGTCTGATGCTCTCCCAACTGAGCATTCCCGCATATTTATCAATAGGCAAATTTAATGTATATATTTATTAATTGGTTTCTAATCTGATTTTATTTAATTTTATCAAGAATTTTGTTTGATTTTGAAAAAATAAAATGTCAATATGTAGTACTTTAATTTTGTTAGAATATAAACAAAAATAAAACTAAACAATTAAACTAATTTGAATCAATTTGTATATTAAGATTTCTGGAATGATTTTACCAAAAATTTTCATTATCAATTTGGTTATGGCCTTGTTTGGCAATTAGCGGATAACTGATAGCTGATAGCGGATTACATTAGTTGATAGCTGATTGCATTAGTTGATTTGACTAGCGGATTGTATTAGCTGATTGTATAAAAGTGTTTGGTAAAATTAACTGATAGCTGATAGTTGTTTGATTATTTAAACAAACAAAATGACATATAAGGACATGATTATATTCAATACTTGTTTGAATAATTTATCAGTTATGAATATTTTGTATCTAATAAATATTAATTAGATTTGTAAAAATTATTTTTAATATAAATTTTCTAAACATATTTAAAGATTTATATATTAATTTATTATTTATATAATTATTAAAAGAAATTTATATGCACATATAAATATGTGATAATAAAAAAATAGAATTAACTTACAAATGTCACCATATAAATTAGTAGTAACAACAAATAAGTCCAATATTTAATATGTTATTATTTATATTAAAAATGTTATTATTTAATTTAGGTTATTTGAAGATTTTTGGTAATTGTTAAGGGTAAAAGAGTCATTACAACTCTAATATCAAACCTCTAATCTCAAAAAGCTCATATTAGGAGCTTTTTCAAAATTAGCTTTTTCATCATAATCCGCTCTTTCAATCCGCTATTTACCAAACATCAATATTAGCGGATTTGACTAGTCAAACCTCTAATTATACCTCAAATCTCTAATTTTTTCCTAAACCGATGTTTACCAAACAGTGCCTATATATTTAGTAGTATAGGTCTAATTTCATTTTGAAAAAAAAAGTAGGTATAAGTTTAGGGTTTAGTTCAAATGGGGGATTTTCAGATTTATGATCAGTTATATTTATGAGACCTTCAACATTTATTTACAAAGATACATAAATATATAATTCCACACAGCCATAAAAGATTAAGTTTTAGTACAAAAGGTTAGCATATTTGTAGTGGATTAGCAGCTGAAAAAGCAAGTCATTAGAAACCCCACGAAACAAGTACACATTATCCATAAGAGAGTAGAAAAGATAATGTGAAATGCTCCTCGATCGGATGGCTTTAGGAAGGGAATCGAGCGTCTCTTGGTGGCATCTGATCTTGAAGGCGGCGTGGCAGTTGGTTTTTCTGAGCAAAGCTTGAATCGTATCACTATGACAGTCCACAAAACAGAAAAGATTATCAAAGATGAACTCGAGCTGGTGCGATTGAGAACCAGATAAACTCTAAGAATTCACTCTGCTAGTTCCATGGACAACCAAGTTTGTCATGTTCCCGATCAAATTCGAGGTTGAAGAGCATGTAGAAAGTATCGAAAATCATCTCCAGAGTATTCAAAGGATGCAAATCCCCATAGCCAACAGTAGTGAGTGTAGTGATAGACCAGTATATTCGAACAGACAGGCTCTCCCATAAATTCTGAAAGCCGTGTTCTTCCAGATCATGATATTTGCAGCAATACGATAATAGAAGCACCCAGCTCAATGAGCAGCAAAAATGGTAACCTACAAAAACAATCCAAAGCTCCATAAGTTTGGCACATCGAACCCAAAAGTAGTTGTAGTTCTTGTCTTACTCCAATCTGGTGAAACCAACAATACCTCATGTCAAACAAGACCAGGCAATAAACAAAGTTCAACTAACAATTAGCATAGTGAAAAAGCTCTTGTACCTTGAAAACAAGGCACTAACTCTTCGGAGACGCCAAAGGCGAAGCATGTTGAATAGGCCATACGATCGCAATGGCCTAGGGGAAATCTTCCGAGCATGTTCGGATGGTTCGGTGGATATAATGTTTAGAACCAACCAGGAACTGACATACTTCCAAGCAATCTTTTTCGGGTCATCGATGAGGAGATAAGCAGCCAACAAAAAAACTGAGAATCCATTAACAACGTTATCACTATCGGCGAGTGGTGTATCTTGTTTTTCGAGGAGGCCGAATTCGAAGGGTAACCCAAACAGTGTAGATGACCAAAAGAACCAGGAAAGTCTCGCATACCCTGCAAGGATCAAGTTGATTATTCCTAACTCGTTATCATCCCTAGTATTTTGAAATACCTCATATTTAAATTTTTTAACATTTTTAAATACAAAATAATTAAGAAAATTATTACCCATAATTATCAAGCTTGAGACATTTATTTCGCTTGCTTAGGAAGTTCATAGGTTAACCTCCCAATTATCTTAATCAATAATTTTGTTTGGACAATTTATATATTTCGATGCACTACTTTTCACAAGTGAAATAATAAACCCACATTTTCTAGTTTCAAAATGAAAAAAAAATGAAAAAGGTATTTAAGAATACCTCTAATTATTTGAGAGCTCTCTGGATCTCTCAATCATTTCCCAAATTGATTTGCTTGTTTGATATGTCTGTACCGGATCTCGAACCCGTCCAGGTTTAAGCGAGAAGGACATAACCATTGAGGACGGGAGGAGACCCAGTACACCATTTTGCCCACTTTTTCTATTTAATCTAATCAGCACATTGTTTTCCACTTCCAAAATCAGCACATCTTCCAACACGGCAACAATTTTTTTAATATTTTTTAATAATTAAAATACATTGTTGTATTATGAGATTTACTAATTAGCCTAGTGGCTAAGGATGCACATATTGCCACATTTTGTATTGGTTTAAATTTCGGCATAAGAATATAATACATCTCTACTTAATCAAAATAAATAAATATATTGTATTATTATCCTGAAGATGGGGAAAAAATTGCGAGTGCCTATTTTTAGGGTTTAGAGGTTAGAGTTACGTTTTAAGGTTTAAGAATTGATTTTATGATTTAAAGTTTATATTTTAAAATTTAAAGGTTAGAGTTTAGGACAACAAAAAGTGATATGTGACAGTTTTAGAATCCCGTTTGTGAAAAAAAAAACTTTCTATTGACTAAACATCAAATAATCACCCAAATAATTTTTTCGAAAATTATATTTTATTATTTATCATGTTAAGACTTATTCAAATCAATTCAATATGTTTTGAAGTATAAAAGATACGTAAAAATTAAATTGTTAAAAACAGGGGCGGAACTAGAAATTTATAAAGGAGGAGACCAATATGAGACTAAAAGTTTTGAGGAGGGCAAAAATAAAATTTTATAAAAATTAAAGGATTACAACACTAATTTTACCTTTTTCCCTAAAGAAATTAAAAAGTTGGCGGGGCCACGTCTCCGTGGACCCCGTGATGTTCCGCCCTTGGTTAAAAAGTATAGATTTATAAAATTATAAAAACATAATTTTTTTAATAACAAGGGGTTTGGGTTTTTTTTAATAATTTAAAAATGATTAGAAGGTAATATATGTTCATACATATTTTTAACATTTTGACAATACACATACCCTTGTAGACAAAGTGATTTGAACTCGTGAGTCCTAAGATGAACATCCATTTTTTTATTGAGACACTTGTTGGCTTTAAAAAAACATAAATGAATTAAACCAGTCTTTATATTAAGATTTAAATTTAAATTTATTATCAGACATATTTTAATAAAAAGACATTTTTTAATGGGTAAAATTTTGATACAAGGCTGTGTAAAACTAATTTTACACAAGCCTATATATTTAGGCTATAAAACCCAAATCATAAATTTCTAACTCTTACCCTAAAAAACTAAACCCTAAACCGTATACATTAAATTCTAAACCATACAACTAAAAATCCTAAAATTTAAACTTTAACCCCTAAAACTTTAGTTTACTCTATTTGTGTATCATAGGATCCTATAAATAAAATTCTTTTGCATTTTTTATTGAAAAAAAAGTATTTTAAAATACCTCGTTTATAGAAGGATTTTTTCATTAATTTCTTGAGTAAACTATACTAATGACCACCCAACTATGGGGTTGGTGTCGATTTGACCACTATATTTTCAATTGCGTTAAATAAACCACGTAACTATTTAAGTGGTTCCAATGTTGCCACCTGCCGTTAAAAAATAGACGGCACAGCTGATGTGGAATATTTTGCTTATTTTTTTCCGCGTTGGATATATAAAATAAATATTTATATGCCACCTAAACATTTTTAATGAAAAAGACGTTGGGTTTTGTCTATTTAAAGAAATCCTAATCCCTAATTTCTTAATTTTCACTCATTCTTACGATTTTATCAAGAAAAAAATTTGTTCAAGGTTGTAGCAGGTTATGGAGGCAGAGATGAACCGGGTATGCTATTGTGGAGCTCGTTCTACGCTAACAACGGGTTGGACTGATGAAAATTCAGGTAGAAGGTTTTGGGGTTGTGGAAATTATGAAAAAGAGTTTAAGGGCTGTAAGTTTTTTTGCTGGTATGATCCACCAGTGAATGCTAGGTTGAAAGCTGTCATTGTTGGTCTTCGTAGAAGGATTGTTGCTATGGAGAATCAAAGGAAGAAAGAAAGAATTCTGGGAATTTTGGGTCTTGTTGTTGTGTTTTTTGTTGGATTTTTTTGGAACATTATTCTCTTAATTGGAATTCTGGGAATTCTCTTAATTTTGGGTATTGGTGTTGTGGGAATTCTAGGAATTTTAGGTCTTGGTATCATGTACCATGCAAATCCAGATTATAGTAACTGAATTTAATTTTTTTTTCCTTCTGAAAATCATCTTGGTATTATGTATGAATTTAGGAAACTGTATTTTGTGTTTAGGTTATTTTTAACGTTTTACCAGCTTTTGTAATGTAACATGATCCAATTTGTGCAATGAAAAAATCAGTTTGATGAATACATTATTGATTGTGTACAATAAATTACATAAAACAAATGTATTTCATAAGAAATTACATAAAGTAAATTGTAAACAATTTATATAATAACTAATAATTTCATAATGTCATTAAGTTTAGAATTTAATAACTGATAATTACATAAAGCAAGTGAAGTAAATATATTGACCATTTATATATGTATATCTAAAGTTTAAATTGAAGTATGTCAAACAAAAATAATGTAAATAATTGCTGCAATATAAAGAAGAATACATAATTGCATAAACCATTATGTTTGGAATGTAATCTATACATCACATAATTTTTGACCAATACATGTGTTTGAGCATGTAATTCATACATCACTCCAAAAATTGACCTAGTAAAGCAAGTCAAACAAAAATTATGTGATATTTGTTTTCACAACAATATAACCTAGTTTGGTCAAATGTTTGCAATACACAAAAAAGAACAAAAAGAATCTGTTGTGAACAGACTCAATGATCAACCTTTGGAGATGGTTGACTTGCACTACTTTTCTGGCTCATATGTGTAGTGGGGGTGGGCATCCATCTAACGGTGTGGACTTGTGGAGTTGATCTTGGAGTTGAGGTACCAGCATGGCTGGTTGTTGTTGGGGTGGTTTTAGTATGGCTTATTGTTGGGGTTGTTCCAGCTCTTTAAATCTGCAAAAAAAAAATGGCAAATTCTTCAACCAAGTAAACCCAAAAAAATGAAATTATGCATTTGATTTAAAAAAATAAATTTTACTGGCAGTTTTGAAATTCTGGGAGCTCTTGCAGAAGATGAGGATGCTTGTCTTCTGATATTGCCACCAACCTTCCCCTTACAAGTTCTAATATTATGTCCACTTCTTTTAATTTTTTACAGTAAATTTTGACATCCCTCTTTGACAGCTTAACAGGCTGAGATGGTGGTTCATCAGCCTCTCTTCTTCTTTTCTTGTGTGGTCTTCCTGGAGGTCTTCTAAATGTAGGTGGTAGGATAGGCTCCAATGTTTCTTCATTACTCCATTGTTTCTCACCTCTCACTGGACTTATCAAATGAGAATAAATAACCCTTTGAGTCTCCACGAAATAACAAGGATGAACATACTTTTCTGGCCTATCTGGAAGTGATAAAATGACAAAAATAGCATGCACACATGAAATGCCTGCATGGAACAAATATTAAATTAACAAACAAACTATTAAAACAATTACAAAAAAATAGTTACAAAACTGTCCAAACAGTTACAAAAAAATAGGAACCAATATTAAATTAGCAAACTCATGCTTAACTTAGGGCATTCTACTATTGTATAAACAGTTATAAAAAAGGGTAAACTATACTAATAAATCAGTCCAAATAAAACACATGCTTAACTATACTAAAAAAACAGTCCAAATAAAAAAAGGTAAACTATACTAATAAAACAGTCCAAATAAACACATGCTTAACTATACTAAAAAAACAGTTCAAATAAAAAAAGGGTAAACTATACTAATAAAACAGTCCAAATAAACACATTCTTAACTATACTAATAAACAGTCCAAATAAAAAAGGGTAAACTATACTAATAAAACAGTCCAAATAAACACATGCTTAACTATACTAAAAAAACAGTCCAAATAAAAAAGGGTAAACTATACTAATAAAACAGTCCAAATAAAAAGGGTAGCTGTTCAATTTGACCACTATTGTATAAACAGTCCAAATAAAACACATGCTTAGCAGAATGTAATAAACTCAACAAATACCACATTTTCTACTTATACCTGTTAGTTCTCATTTTCTGCAAGAGCATGTCCAAGCTTGAATGTTAACAGAATGTTGAGTTGAAGGACCACATGAAACTTGATACATGTGTCCACTAGTATAAATAGGCCAATAACTGCATAAAAAAGAACAGTTAGCACAACTTAAACAAAAAATAAATATTGTTTTAAGTAACTAATTATACCTATGTGCTAGTGATGTTGCATGGTCAAGCTTCTTTTGAATTTTAGGGCACAGAATTCCAGTCCATTTTTCAGCCAGATCTTTTCTTTTAGCTAACTTTTGCATCATTTTTGTTCTGATTACCTCCACCAATGTGATAATTGGTTTGTCTCTAGCTTCAACAATTAACTGATCATACAAAACAGTACAAAGTTAGTACAAAATTATTTGTATATTTGTAAATAACTAGTTTACAGTAAGAAAAAATACCTTATTAAAACATTCACAGTTGTTATTCAGAAGCATGTCTGACTTGCATGTGATAGAAAAATGTGACTTGGACCACATCCTTGGGTCTTTAGGTGCCAATCATTTCCAAGCTTTTTCTGACAAACCCTACAAAAAGTGAAAGTTAGTATTCATATATAATTCGGTAAAATATAAAAATGATTTTAAAATTCAAATAATATACCTTCAATTCAGCCATGGCTGATTCAAACTCCCTGGGATATGTTGCCTTTGCAGCTTTCCATAGTTGATCCTTAAGTGCTTTTCCAACAAAATCAATAGTTTTAGAGTTAGAGTACAAATGTCTAACACATGTTCTGTGTTCAGAATAAGGGAACAGTTCTGACACAACTTCCATTAGCCCCTATACATTACAAAATAAAAAGTTAATTAACAAAATTAAACTGCAAAATATACTTAACAAAATAAATAAAATTAACCATACCTTTAGTCTATCAGTCATGAAGGTGAACCTATGAGAATTGTTTATTTCTAAATCAGTGGCTAATATTTTCAGAAACCAACGCCAAGATGATTGACACTCATTCTCCACAACAGCAAATGTAATTGGATAATTTGAATCATCTGCATCTATCCCAATAGCTGCCAGCAGATGACCATGATAATACCTCTTTAAGTGGCATCCATCCAGACCAATAATATGCCTACAACCAGCCTTGAATCCATCCTTCATTGCTTGCATACAAAAATATAGTCTCTCAAATTTCCTCTCATCTAACTTACAAACTACTATTGTCCCTGGATTTGAGTACTTCAATTCACCAATGTAATCATACAGTTTAGCATACTGGTTATGAAAGTTCCCATACAATTTTTCAAGAGTTAAATTTTTTGCCCTAACACACTTACTCTTATGTACTGTAATCCTCCAATCTTGGTGAACAGCTTGTTTCAAAGAGTTAATTGAAAAAGTGGGATCAACATAAAAATTGTTGAAGTACTTCTCGGCTATCCACTTAGCAGTTACATTAGGATTCAAAAACTCCCTAAGACAATTATGTTCACCATGCAATGACTTAATCTGCCAAGTACCTAAAGAAGGGTCTTCACCATTAATTGGAGTTGCCCATAAAACCCATGGACACCCTCCCTTAAATGTTACTTGGATCCTTTTATTGTCATTTCTTTTCAACTTCACATTGTAGCTATTTTTAATACTATACATCTTAATTGCTTCTTTCAATACAGCCTTACTTGCAAATATCAAACCAACCTTCAGTGTAGGGTTAGACATGTCAGACATACTATTAAACTCAAGAAACCTAGGTTTTTTTGGTGGACCATCTGAATCTGACTCATCTACACTGTGTAGTGAGTCAGAATGTTCACTATCACTTTCAACCTCTACTTCATCAGTGTCTAACCCTACATTTACATTATACACTTCATCCTCTGAACTAATATATTCATTTTCACTGTCAGAAAACCCAGACACATCAGTGGTTGACTCAGATTGAGCAGCAATAAATTCTTCATCTTCTGAGTCAGACTCAGATTCAGTTTCTATCCTAACCTCAGACTCAAAAACATCATTATCAGCAAAATTCATTTCAGGTTCAGGCTGAACATGTGAACATAATGATCTCTAGGTAAATTACTAATCATTTCCATCACATCAGCATCAGTTTTCAATTGTTTTACTTCTAGTGGATTATCTGCTAATTTTCAAAAAAACCTTAACTGCACAAGTAATCTTTAATGCTTCAATCATAGCAGTAACTTCAAACATTGACATTTTATAACATTGCAGTAGTCAAAATAATTCACTAATTTCCCACTATATTTTACCCTAGGCCTCCTAACAATAAAACCACCATGATGTACTACAATACTGAACATGTCTGAATTGACCCCTGTTAATTAAAACAATTTAAAACATGTTTAGTTTTTGTTCAAATAATCCTACTATGTATACACCAAAATACAGACATATAATATTATTCATTCAAAAAAGCATGCATTTCATTAGACAATTTACCCACCATTATATCAAGCAACAAAATATTTGATACAGTTTACCAATATATATGGTACAAAAGTTTTAGACAGCAACAAAATACTAGCCCTAAACCCTACAACAATATTATATCAAGCAATAACAATGTTTCAAAAACCAAATCAAAGAGACAAAGCAATTAACATAATAGATAAGCAAAATAAAAACCCCAGCATTATTATACAATCTGTTTTATGTCTACTAAACAATAGATAAATAGTCTAAACCAAAAAAAGACCCCACCATTATGTCCGTATTATGTCTACTAGAAGAGAAATAGAGAAGCAAAACAACAGACAATTATGTCTGAGAGATCCCCTACAACAACAAAAAAAGACCCTACCATTATTATACAATCTAATTTACTACTAGTGAAAGCACGTGCAAACCATCTAAACATTACAGGACGACAAATAATTTTCAAATCAATTTCTTTTTTTTTTCATTTAGTGCAAAACAATCGTTTATATTAACCCTAAACAATCAAAGATGCAAATTAAACACATTTTAACCCATATATTAACCTATATATTAACACTAAAGTATTTACTCTTGAATCGTTTATAAACCCCTAAACTGAAATATTAACCCTAAACCCATATTTCAACTATTAACCCTAATTCAAAACATAATTTTAGTATTAACGCTACTCCCTAAACTATTAACCCATAATTTTAGTATTAACGCTAAATTTAAATTTTAAACCCAGATTATTAACCATAATCCCAAATCAAACAAACCACGTAACAAAAAGAAGAAGATTACTTACCGTATTTCGGACTGGCTTCATCTTTTTCGCGAAGAACTTCATTCATTTTCAACTTCTCCCACAGATTTTCTCATAGATGAATCGTCCTTGAAAAGTTTTGCTGATTTTCTCGAATCGTCAAATTTTTTTGGGTTTGAAAGTAAAAGTTAGATTAATGACTTTGTCGAGAATTGTAATGACTTTGTTTGTGTCGTTTTGGGTTTTTTTCCAACGTGAAAATTTTATATTTTTAAAATACACATAATTGATTTCGTTACTCAGTTAACAACCACATCAGATGTGCCGTCTATTTTTTAACGGCAGGTGGCAACATTGGAACCACTTAAATAGTTACGTGGTTTATTTAACGCAATTGAAAATATAGTGGTCAAATCGATACCAACCCCATAGTTGAGTGGTCATTAGTATAGTTTACCCTAATTTCTTTTAGTTACCGGCTGTCGAACCTTGGCAAAGTAAAGTGCATAAGCCCTTAACCACTAAAAACAAGGGAAGAACCGGTATCAAATTATGCCTATTTTATACTCTTACCTTTATTTCCAGCACATTTAGATTCCCCAGCTAACAACCTTTACAAATTGAAATGGGCCAAACCCAACACACCCCGACAATTGTGTCTTTGGTTTTCTTTTTGAAACAAAGAATAGTTGTTGAATTTCAATTCAACATAAAAGATTATAAATTAGTTATACCTAAAACAACAGAAGGACATAGTATATAAAAATAAATCAATAAAAGGTGTGAAAAATTAAAACAAAATCATTTTACTCTATAGAAGATTATGCAAAATTTTTAAACAAAAACTAAGTAACTGTAAATGTAACGCCCCAATTTTGGGCTTAGAAGTTTTGGGTTGGACCGGACCGGTCGGGTTCGCGGTTCGAATATAAAAGAGTGAATTTAGGAAAGCCTAGTTCGGGTTGCATTAAAAATATGGAAAAAAATGTCTTAAAATCCTCTTTTATTATATATAAGAGTGTGGTGAAATCAATTTTACAAAATGAGGTTTGGAAGGGTGACATTTTGGCTAGTGACCAAAATGTAATTTTCGAAAACTGTGAGACTGTTTTAAAAAGGATTGAAACTTTGAATCTTTAAGGAGCTATTTACCCAATGGGAGTTTCTCCAGATTTTTCTAAAATATATATGATTAATTAATGGTTTTAAAATAAAGGAAAAGGGAGGGAAGATATTTTCCTAAATTTCCAACTAACTTTCCACATTTTCCACTTTCATTTTCTCTCATCTTTTCTCTCAAACCAAACATCTTTCCCCAGAACTTTTCCCTCTGATTTTGTCACCTAAATAACTCATTTCAATTCTCTTTTGATCTTTAATCATCTCTTCAACAAAACCTTTGCTTTTGCTAAGTGGATTTTCAAGAATTTGGTTCCAAAAAGGGAGAAAACTCAAGTTTGGAGGTAAGAACGTCCTTCTCCTCTAAACTCTCAGTTCTTTACTGAAATTCCCAAGTTCTCAATCCTTAATTTATGTTTTATAAAAGGTTTTATAGATGTGTTCTTGATCTTGGCTTTTAAATGCAAGATTTGCTTGATTTTGATGAAATTTCGTATGATCTGTTTGGGCAGTGTTTTGAGGTGTCAATTTGATGTTAAATGAATGTTAAATTGATAAGGAATTGGGGTTTAATCAATGCAATCCCGAATAGGTTGAATTTCCTAAGTTTAGCTTGTGTTTTTGGTTGTTTTTGGAGTGATCTTGATGATCTGTTATAGCTGGAGGTATAAGGACGTGGTTAGATCCTTTTTGGATGTTAATTGATGTTTAAGGATGTTTAGATTTGATGGATCTTGGCTGGGTAGTGTTGTGGAGTTGTTTGGATGCATTTTCGGTTGTGTTTGGTAGCCGAAAATGGTGTATGGATGAGAGCAGCGAGTTTAGGTGCTTTCATTGAAGATATTAATGCATGATGATGCATTAATCCTCTGCTTTGATGTGTTTAAAACAGGGGAGTCATCTTTGGATCCTAGTGGTGGTGATCCGGAAGCTTGATTGGTGTTTCGGCAAGAGGCGAAACGGAATCGGTGAGTGGATTTTGGTTTTCAGCTTTGAAACCAATGTTTTGAAGGTTTGGGAGCTTAGTTTAAGTCTAAACAACTTTGCTAAGCTCAAGAGTAAGTTTTAGGAAAAACTCTCTTGTTGAGGAACCATGAGATGGTTGGGTGCAATGTGATTGTTTGCATGTTTTAAATTCTGTTTTGAAAGCATATTTAGCATGTTTATTTGCTGAGATTATAAGCCATGTGTTGAAGATGCTCAAGGTAAGAGATCCTTGTTTTTGAACATTGTTTTAATGTGGTTTGATGCTTAAAGATGCATGATGTTTATGGCTTTGTTAAATGCTTTAAAACAGTGGAATATTGATGATAAATGATGCATATTGGCAAGTGATGTTTTGAAAAAGGTTAAGGTCACTAAGGTGGTTAAAAGTCCTTAGGTGAGCCTTGAAGGTCACAAAGGTGGTTAAAAGTCCTTGTGTGAGCCTTGTGGATTCTAAGAACTTCATGGTGGTTAAAAGTCCATGAGTGATTCTTGTTAAGGTCACTAAGGTGGTTAAAAGTCCTTGAGTGAGCCTTGTTATTTAAGAACACCAAGGTGTTTAAAAGTCCTTGGGTGATTCTTGTTAAGGACACAAAGGTGTTTAAAAGTCCTTGTGTGGTCCTTGTCATGGTGTTTAAAAGTCCATGGATGATTCTTGTTAAGGACACAAAGGTGGTTAAAAGTCCTTGTGTGGTCCTTGTGAACTATAAGATCACAATGGTGTTTAAAAGTCCATGTGTGAGTCTTATGTAGATCGTATTTTGAAAAGACTATGATTATCACTTGTGGCCAATATGACATGATAATGATTTGAAGCATGAATTGCTTGTTTTAAATGCTTGTTAGCATGAATAAATGTTGTTTTGAAGTATGGTTTATAAAGGTGTTTTATAAATGCATTATTGTGTGGTTTTAAATGAGCATTCCTCACTAAGCTATTTGCTTACGCTCTCTCTTTTCTTAAACCAATAATGCAGAGCATTAAAGTGCATTTGAGGGCAGCAAGGTGGTGAAGAATCCAAGTGGTGAACAAAGCTCATGTATGGTGAACATTTTCTCAAACTATTAGCTTTTGGGTATTTTGGCAATGGGGGACCTATGTTGTTGTTTTGGGAGATGTCTTGGACTCCCTAAGTTGGTTTAATGTTGTTAATAATGTTGGAACTTGTAATTGGCCTTTATGAAGTGGTTTTGGTATTTTGATGCTTGAATGGTTTGCTAAGTAGGATGCATGCCTATAGAATTGGGGATTTTCATAATTGATGCCATGTTGATGTTTGGTTGATGCAATTATGTTCCTTGTATGTTGAATGACTTGCTGGTATAATTTGGTTGCATTTGGAGCATGTTTGATAGGTCAATTGTATGATAAACCAGCAAATTTTCTGCAATCTGGGCAGCCTGTTTCGGAACAGGTGTTACCGTATCGGAACGGGGGCCTGAAATGGCCTGGGCGTTCCGAAACGGAAGGCACTGTTCCGGAACGGATTGGCCACTGCCAGGCCCTGTTTCGGTACCAGTTTCGGAACGGTCCCGCGTTTCGGAACGGGTCTTCCCTGTTCCGAAACACTCGACCGTTGGGCACTGAAATTGTTGGTTATATGTTTTGGAATGTTTGCGTTTTGGTCCTGAATCTTGTTGATGCAATTGTATGAGTTTGAGATGTCCGTTTGAGCTGGAACTTGACACAGATGCATGAAATATGATTAATTTCAAGTTGGTAACTTTTATTTGGGTTAAGTCCCTGTAATCTTCGACCAGAATACTTTAGAAAAATTTTAATACTCTTCGCTGCAAGCATCAGACACATCGACAAAATAACCATAAAAAGCATCAAACATTGATAAGACCACCGATCATCTCAAAGGAGATAAATGTCATGAAGACAGGTATATGTTTAGCCAGGACAGAGTAAAACTGCGAAAATGCAAAAACTGCAAAAGATGCAGAGATAGAAATTGCAAAAATTGCATACATATAAACTGTCATGAAAACAGACAAGAGATTAACAGAAAAACAAATATAAACATATTTACGTCGAAGTAAAGCACATAAAACTAAAAGCAAAACAAACAAACAACACAAACTGTAACACTCTGTTTTTATTTAGCTTAAGATGAAATTTATAATTAAAAAAAAGAGAGAAGAGGGTTAGTGGTTGAAGGGGTTTAAACCCGCAACATTTAGGTAGTCAAACTTTTGACCTAACCAACTAAGCTAAATAACTCTTAGTGTTTAAGGTTCCTCATCTTTCTTTTGAACCCTTCCGTTAGTGTACCTAAGATAATTAAAGTTCAATCTGACTTTTCATCTACCAAACATTTACCTATTCGAATGAAAAAAAAAGGATATCCCAATGTTTTCCTCTTTCCCCAAACTCTCCATCTTCCCCAATTTTTCGGCAACCCGCGACCGCCCTCACCGCTGCTCCGTGCGTGACACAGCCCTCGTCGTTTGATCCTCCACCTTGCTCCGATCAAACCCCACAGAAAAGATAATGTGAAATGCTTGGTCCGATGGCTTTAGGAAGGGAATCGAGCGTCTCTTGGTGCTGCAGCCCCTCAGAATCGGTTCGGTACTTGAGACATAAATGTGCAAGCATCAGAATCGGTCCGGTACTCTGAGCAAAGCTTGAATCGTATCCCTTTGAGAGTCTAAAAAACAGAAAAGATTATCAAAGTTGAACCTGAGCTGGTGTGAATGAGAATCAGATAAACTATAAGAATTCACTCGCGAATGTTCTGGTTCTGCTAGTTCCATGGACAACCAAGTTTGTCATGTTCCCGATCAAATACGAGGTTGAAGAGCATGTAGAAAGTATCGAAAATCATGTCCAGAGTATTCAAAGGATGCAAATCCCCATAGCCAACAGTAGTGAGCGTAGTGATAGACCAGTATATTCGAACAGACAGGTTCTGTTCAATGATTTTGTTGGAAAAATTTATACATTGCGATTGCACTATTTTTTCACAAGTGCAATGATAAACACATTTTCTAGTTTCAAAATGG
The DNA here is from genome assembly GCA_958450335.1 of Hibiscus tridactylites. Taxonomy (NCBI): domain Eukaryota; kingdom Viridiplantae; phylum Streptophyta; class Magnoliopsida; order Malvales; family Malvaceae; genus Hibiscus; species Hibiscus tridactylites. The sequence goes on from OY288269.1 coordinate 9,103,336, forward strand.
GACAAAAATAAAAAGGTATTTTAGAATACCTCTAATTGTTTGAAAGCTCAGATCCCATATTGTTTGTAAGTACCGGCTGTCGAACCCCGTCCAGCTTCTAATGAGAAGCACCCAAACATTGAAGAGGAGTGGAGAGCCAGTAAACCATGTTGCTAACTTTTTCTATTTAATCTAATCAACGCATTGTTTCCCACTTCTAAAACCAGCACATCTTCCAACACGGCAACAATTATTTTTTAATAATTAAAATATATTGTATCATGAGATCTACTAATTGACTTAGTGGCTAAAGATACTCATATTGTCTCATCTTGTATGAGTTCAAATCCCGACATTAGAATATAATAGCTCTCTACTTAATCGAAAATAAATAAATAAATACATTGTATTATTATCCTGATGGTGGAAATTTTTTTACGAGTGCATATTTTAAAGGTTTAGAGGTTAGAGTTAGGTTTTAAGGTTTGAGGTTTGATTTTATGTTTTAAAGGTTATATTTTATGATTTAGAATTTAAAGATTAGAGTTTACGGCCCTAGAAGTGATAATATATTAAATATATAAATAAATAATATTATTTATTTATATATTTAATATATTGATATATAATTTTTTATTTAATATAAATATTTTATTTATTAGTTATATATATTATTATGAATATAAATAATATTATTTATTTAATAAAATAAATTGAATTAATCTTAACTGCAGTTTAGAATATATATTATTTGTGCTAAAAATAAAATAAAGATGTTAAGTTAACTTAGTGGTTAGGAGGTTGCCTTTGATTTTAAATGTTTTAGGTTCAAATCTCATTGAGTGCATATTTTTCGTATTTTCCTCAAGCAAAACTACGTCGTTTTAGACCATTTAGTATCAAAATAGGGGCACCAAAAACGACGTCGTTTTGGTCTAGCATCCAAGTCATCACGACATGTGTCATTTCATCGTCTCGTTAAGGAGTTAACGGCACAGTGATATAAACGAGTCAAAAAATAAAATTTAATGATAAATTTGAACCAATTAAAAGATTAATGGTAAAAACGAATCACCCGGTAATTTGTGGTAGTTGGCGTAGTTTATCCTTTCATTTATAACCATGGAGTGACTTTGGTCCCATGGTTGGTTGCGCCAAACATCAACTTACCGTCCCTGGTTTAGTGGTTTGAGTCACCTCACTTCCATCTTCTTTCATTTAGTTTCCTTTAATAAGATGTCAACATTTGATCGGAGAAAATATTAAATTATTTTTAATTGAAAATATGATAATTTGATAGAATATATAAATAAGAATGGTCAAATTTATTGATGTTTTTTTGAATTAAGACTAATTGATTGAATATATAAATATGATAGACTAAATGAGTTATTATACAAATTACCTTAACTACCACGTCGATTTTAGGAAAATATTAAATTATTTATATTAAGAAATAAGATCAAATTGATATAATGTGTATATAATAATCATTTATTGGTTTTTTTGAATTAGGACTAAATTGGTTGGATATGTAAATAATGATGGTTAAATTTATTAATTTTTTAAATTATTACTAAATTCATTGAATGTTTAAATATGAATTTTTAAATGTGTTTTTAGATAAACTTTCTTAATTGTCATGTCAGTTGTAATTAACGGTTTAATGATCATTTTGTATAATAAAAATCAAAGTTTAATGAGCATTTTATAACTTAAAAAAATTAGATGACCATAATAAATATTTTACCACAATTTGATGACCATTGGTTTACTTCGCCTTAAAAAAGAAAGAAGAGAATAACAAGGGGTTTGAGTTTTTTTAATATACTAAAAGTGATTAGGATATAGTATTTGTTCATACACATTCTTAATTATTTGACAATATACATATATCTTGTAGACAAAGCGATTTAAATTTGTGTCTCCTAAGATGAACATCTGTTTTTCCACTGAGATACTTGTTGAGTTTTAAAAAAACATAAATGAATTAAATTAGTCTTTATATTAATATTTAAATTTAAATTTACTATAGGACATATTTTAATAAAAAGACATTTTTAATGGGTAAAATTTTGATACACAAGCTATGTAAAACTAATTTTACATAAAATTACATATTTACACTATAAAACTCAAATCTTAAATTCCTAACTCCAACCTTAAAAAACTATACTATGAATTTTATACTCTAAATTCTAAACACTAACCTTAAATTCTATACTATGCAACCTAAACTAAAACTTAACCTCTAAAACTTTAGTTTACACAACCTGTGTATCATATCATCCTATAAATGAATTTCTTTTAATTTTTTTATTGAAAATAAAAAAAGGTATTTTAAAATACCTCATTTTTATATGAAGGGGTTTTTTTTTTGTTCATCAATTTCTTCCGGTTACCGGCTCTCGAACCTTGGCAAAGTAAAGTGCATAAGCCCTTAACCATTGAAGACAAGGGAAGAACCGATATCACATTGTGCCTATTTTATACACTTATCTTATTTTCAGCACATTCAGATTCCCCAGGCCCCAGCCAACAACCTTTACAAATTGAAATGGGCCAAACCCTACACACCCGACAATTGTGTCTTGTTTTTTATTTATGCATTTTTTGTGTTTAAACATTTAAATCAAATGGTAAGATGGTTAATATGCAGTGACGGAACTTAAAGTAAGAGCTTGGGGTAAAATATTTCTTTTTAATTTAGAGGCTTAAACGAAAATTTTAAAAAAATTTGATGGTTTAACCAAAACTTTCTATAATTTTGAAAGATTTAATCATAATTTTAAAATTTTTGAGAGGGAATTTAATTAAAAATATTGAAACTTTTGAAGCTTAATATGAGTTTTTAAAAATCTTGAGGAGGTTAATTAATTTTAAAAAAAAATTAGGGGCAAAATTCAAATTTCCCAAATTTTTTTTTTTTTTTGTGGGGGGGTGGGGGGGGGGGGGGGGGGGGCATGGCCATCTCTAGCCCCGTAGAAGTTACTCCCTTGCTAATATGAATGAAAAGTAAATATAAATTATGTGAACTCATTGAGTGGTCTTAGTGGTAAAGGATGATGTTGTTCTTCTTAGGTGATCCGAGTTCGAGCAACATAGTTTGTACAATCTATATTTTTAAAAGACTAAGAATAAAGAACAAAATTATCATGTAATCACATCATAATATTTTAAAGAAAATATGAACCATATAACTTCAAATTTATACGATAAAACTATATATTTAATTCATTGTAACAAACAAAATAATATAATTTGAATTATGGAATAAACCATTTGTGTTTTTTTTTGAAACTGGATTATATTCAATGGTGAAAGAATTACAAATGAATCACACTATAAACAATAAAAGTTCAGTACAAAATAAAAAATGTAGAAAAATCTAACGGTGTGAAAGACGTTAAAAAAACAAATCTAACACCTTCAGAAGACACTTCTGAAATGAAATCCAGAAAGCTATTACTTTGCCTTGGGTGCTCTTTGAAGACGGCATAATTCTTTTGCTACTCATTCTTGGCATATCGGCACATCCACAAAAAGGAAATCATAACATGAAGTTTTCGGCCTTCCTTCGGTAACAAAAAAGTTCGATGATACTCGTCACCCAAACTCTAAACTATCAAAAGATAGACTGAAATTGCCATAAAAGCAGACAAAGGAATTGCCATACAAGCAGACAAAAGAATTTGTGTTATTTAAATATTGTGTACTTCTGTATACAATTTTGATCAAGTTGACAATTGAAATGTCACATATAACTTAATTGAATTGATTTTTTTTTATAATTACTAGACAAGTTGCGGATGCTTATTTTGAATGATTGAATTAGTCATAGATAAAAATGTCATTTTCGAAGGCGCTTTTAATCGTTATAAGAAAACGGTCAAATTTCAGCACCGGTCCTTCTACTATGTTCAATTTAAGAATTTAGTTTTTTGTTTAATTTTTTTATCAGCAAAGTATGATTTTATATAAAAAAAAAATCATACAAACTATATTATCGTGTGTTTCATTAAAAAACCCCTAACTTAAATTGAAGGAAAATAGTACAAGCACGATAATATCTAGGATAACAAAACACCAAAGCAAAGGGAAACAACGACAAAAACACCACCAACTCAATCCAACACCTACACTAAACACAAAAACAACAACCAAGCACGCTAGAGCACACATCCAACTACATATTCAACACGAGACTCCATGCCACTATTGAACCAAACAATAAACCTCAGCAAGTGCAACAAAACATAAGCACGGCCCAACTTGCACCAACGCAAATTCAACAAAGAACGAGTGCACAGTCCAACTTCTCTAAATTAGGAACCGTCCTTAAAAAAAAGACACTCGATCCATTCCTTAGAAACCATCCCGATATAACTACAGACACTCGATCCACGCCTTTCTTTGCAAGTGCATCGGCTATTTTATTTGCCTCCTGATATATATGAGCAAACCATTCACTTTGTTGCCTGTTAAAATACTTTAACGCATAATAAATGTTTTAACATGATGAGTTTTTTTTTTACCAATTAACATAATAAATTAAAGTGAGCATTTTTAAGATGGATTAAGATCCTATACACTGGCGGTGGAAATTTTTTGTTTCCACAAGCGCCTCAATTATAGGGTTTAGGGTTAGGGTTTAGGGTTTAGAGTTTAGGTGTTTAGTGTAAATGTTTAAAATTTAGGGTTCATGTTTAGAATTTAGGACTTAGTGTTAGAATTTAGGGTTTAGGGTTAAGGTTTTAGTTTTAGGGTAATATGGGTAGGGATTTAGGTTTTAACCTATAAACCCTAAATTTTAACCCTAAACCTAAAATTGTATCAACAATCCCTAAATTCAAAACTAGTACACTTATAGCCCTAAACTTTAAACCCTAAATGGAGTCTCTAACCCCTAAAATTAAGACGCTTGTGTAAAAAATTCCACAAGCGCTTGTGTATAGAACAATTATCCTTTTAAGATTAAGAAAAATCACGTTAGCATTTAACCGAAATAATTACCATCTGGACTAACAAATAATAATTATAAGGATGGAGACGGGGTTATTTCTTTATAGACTACCCTCTCTTTTTTTTTCTCTTTTAGGGTTTTAGTGTCGCCGCTCTTCATTTTTGTTTGAATAGGCTGGCGGTGGCAATAGTTTTAGGGTTGTTTGTCGACCGCCGGCTACCTTCTTTTATCTATTTGTTTTGTTTTTTAATTTTTTTTTAATTTAATAAATTTTTCTTTATGACGCGCTTTTCTCTACCGTTTGATATGTTTTTTTTGCTTCTTAGCACACTTTTCTGTCTATTGGCACGCTTTTTTGTTATTTGTCTTCTATCAAGGTTGGATCTGACGTCGCCACGACTGATCAAGATGGCACTCCTTTCATTATGCTGTTGATCTCTCTGTCTCGGGCCCTTGAATCGGATTTGGATACGCGATTACATCTACCGTTTATTCACGATTGAGTTGTGGTAATGACACTATTGTTAATGTACGTTCATTGTAATATACATTTGCCAATGTTGTTTGTTGATGGTTTTACCTATCATCGTCGATTTGGGGATGTTTTTATCCGTCTTTTGTTTCGAGTCTTTGGATTAGGTTCTTACATTTTATTTGTATGGTCTTCTTATGATCTAGAACCGCTAATTTGATTTTCTGGGTTTGCGTCTGGATTTAGGTGCTTGTTTACTTTGTGGTAAACTTTCATTGTAATTTTGAATATTTCCTCGTTTAATAAAATTAGTGGATTCAATTTCAAAAAAAAAATTTATAATGATGGAGACCAAATTACATTTCCAAGAAAGGACGTAGTGGAAGTTGTTCCCACTTTTGTTTTAGTCATTATAAGATAATGGTCATGTTGCAATTTTGGTCCCTCGGATATGCTTAGATTCAAAAGTTAGCCATTATACCTTTTTCTTAAAAAAATTGACATTATCAAGTCCTCTATTTTTAAAATTTCATTAGTTATCTCAAATAATTAACATTATTAACTATTTCTGCTGAATTACTGATATTATTATTTTTTCTTAAAAATACTCTTCTAACACAAAAAAATTCTATTTCAATGAGTTAAAATGTGTGTTTTTGAGAGATATCAATATTTGAATCTAAATAGTTACTGGTGTAAACTATTTAGACTATCTAATGACATTATAGAAATATAGAGACCGAATCATGTTAAATTAAACGATGCTAAAGGAATTGAAACGATAATCGACCTAAGACAACCTATATAAACCAATTGAATGTATAATATAAAATTAAGTGTTTGATACTATTCATTCTATTTTTACAGATTTATATGTATTATAAATTCAAATATTAAGTATTTGAATTCCTTAATGAAGTTCAAATTACTAAAAAAACAGAGATTTCATAAGTTGAAGTTGAATATCCGTTTATATATGAGAACAACTTTGATACACAACCTTGTTAGATTCATGGTTTATGAGTTAGTTTAAGATTGATGTTTTAGAATTTAGATTTAAAGTTATTGCTTAAATTTAAAATATTATTTGTGAAAACAATTTAATAGGTTATAATGTTTTCATGAATATAATTAATGAGGTATTTTATTACTAATTGTGATTATATAAAAATAAATAAAAAAACACCATCATTTCTTCCTCAATTATTTTTTTTTCCTGAATTCTCCTACACAATTTCTTTGAAAAAAAAAGAAAACGAAAAGGTATTTTAGAATATCTCTTATGAATATAAAGGAGGTAATGGGTGAAATTCCAATTGCTGCTGTACCAGCTCTCGAACCTTGCCAATGATTTAGGTGACAAACACCTCTAACCTCTAAACCCTAAATTTTATAAGCTCTAAATTTTAATTATTATCCCTAAATTTCAAACCCCTGAACTTTAAACCTTAAACTAAATCCTTAAACAATAAAATTAAGGCACTTATAAATGCTAACCAGTGTATTGAATATAAATCCTTATTATATACATTTAACGAGTGAAATTCTTTATATAATCAATTAGTTAGACGTTATAAATTTACTTTAAACATGACATGCATAATCTTTGTGAATGAAACATAAAATATAAGGGTCATATTGTTAAAATATTAACGTACAAAAAGTTATTAAAGTGGTCAATAATTTAGAGCAAGTGATTAAAGTTCTCAGTTAACACGCTATACTGGCTCTCAAGGATGGGACCTAGAGGGGTAGTCGCCTTCCCCCTAAAAATTGAAATTTTTATATGATTTAAATTTTTTTATGTATTTTTATTAAAAATTTATTTTCGCCCCTAAAATTTTATAGGTTCGTCACTCTAACATAAAATTATGTGTTCGTCTCTGCGGGCTCTCGAAGCTCGCCAAAGCTAAGGTGACAACCACCCCAACCATTGGGAACAAGCAGAGAGCTAGCAGCACATTTTTGCATGCCAAATCTATTTAAATCCTACACATTTGTTGTCCACTGTCAAAAGGATCAAAAGCACCTTAAAAACCAGAATCAAAATGGGCTATTTTTTCCCTCATTAACGAATTAAAAAAAAGTATTTTGAAATACCCAATTTTAATTGTAACCCCTTAAACCCAGCCCAGAAGAAATATGTCGAATCTAAGAAGTTAGATTTGAAAATTTTCCCCTCAAGTTATAAGTTTTAAGTTTAAAAATATTTTAAAAGTACAAATTAAATTAATTAATAATAATTAACGTAAAATTCCTTAAATACTTACGAAACTTGAACATTAAAACATATACTAAATATTTCATAAAAACATCTGAAATAAATTCAAATACATGCAATAACATAATCCCAAAATAAAAGTCTCAACGTCCAAAATTACCAATTATTTTAAATTTTGCTAGACAATAGCTTGAAATAGTCAAAGAGAGATGCGGCTACTGCTTGCAAAAGAATGGCCCAGATACTTTAGGCTGAAAAGTTAAAGTTTATACCCTAGAAAATGGGTAAATAGCAAGGTTAGGGTTGTAACTTTTACCCTCATTTTAGAATGACCACAAAAACTTTGATTTTTATCAATTTGGTCACCGAAATTTGAATTAAGCCCCCAATTTTTGAATTAATTCAATTTAATACCTTAACTAAATTAGGGTTTCGAGCTTAAAATTCTCAAATTATTAGGGTTTCGAATTAGGGATTTTCATATTATGGATTTTTCAAATTGGGAAAATTTTGGAGTGTTACAATTCTCCCTCCCTTAAAGAATTTCGTCCTCGAAATTTTCAGACTTAACAACAGATCTCATAACCAACTGAGACACGCATATTCTTTCTCATTCTGAATTCATGATCTATTATAACCGAAAATATTAAAACATAGAACTGAAACATATTAAAATGTACCTTTCGTGTCATCATGTATATCATCATATCCAACACGAGCTCTGGTCGGATGTACTGAACCTGGACGTCTAATTCCGGATCTATGTAACCCCCTCGTCCCGGTCCGGACACTTGATCGATCCGAGTGTGCCACACGGGGAAAACCGAAGCGAAACCCGTTAAGGTTCCTCTTCGGTTAACGACCCAGAAAATTTCTTTTTAATTCAATCTTTTCTAAAGGCTCATTCGAATCCTATGTGATCATGACAGCGGAAAGACAAGCATTCATCAACAATAACTCAATCAACCTATGCAAAACAGTCCATTTTTAAATCATTAAGCAGGCCGTTTCGAAACACCCTCAAGGTGTATCGAAACGCCTTGACCTGGTCAACGGTTCTAAGCCTACACGAAGAGGCCGTATCGGAACGGAGGTCAACCGTTCTGAAACACCCTCCATGGTCAACTTCTCGTGGTCAACGAGATTTTGACTGTTTCAAAACTCTTAGACCCATTTCGAAACACCTTCATCTCGCCAATTTCTCAGAATTCCAGTAGCGAAAATGTACCGAAACGGCCTCTACGCGTTTCGAAACGCCCTGCCAAAAACAAAGGGACCGTATCGAAACTGGGTAGCCCGTTTCGAAACGCCTTCTGTCTGCAAACTGGTTTTAGCTGGTTTATGGCACAAGGATGTCCCTAAACTCCTCTAAAACTTCCAACATCACACTAACATCAATCCTAAGGCAACCAACGTATCAAGCATGCTTAAAACATCATTACAACAAGGCTAAACACTAAAGGCACAACATCACAAAGCCATACATCCATACATAGCATTAAAGGTATTAAGCTTCAACATTGCAAACACTTAGGCAAAACAAGATAGGTAAGGGCCAATATGGTTTACAAGCAACATGTCATTTAAATCCCAACCAACAAAGCATATAAAAGGAGTCTAGCATGCTCCTAGCAACAACATCAACAACATAATCCAAAAAGCATCATAACACGGTTACATGTCCCATTGCTTGACCATTACATCTTAATTTAAAAGTTCATACTTGGTAGCTAAACAAGCACCATGAAGCACACTTGGAGGCCCCCTTCTTGCACTTGGCAACCCACGAACTAAGGATCTACATTGTCGAACAAAGAGAGAGCGTAAGCAATAAAGCTTAGTGAGGGTAAGCTCTTTAAAAACAAACCTCGACAATTCAGGGTCCAAGCGCGATCTCAACCAAGGTAAATACATAATTACCAAAGATCCTCAAGAGCCAAAGTTAAAGATGCATGAACAATATCAAATTATATGCCATGCTCAACGAGCTCTAATTCACAACATATGTAACCACATATAAACATCCAAAGAGGGATCACATTCCACAACACATTGGTATACATATCAATCAATATTGGCACCTAGCTATGACCCGAATACGCGGATAAACACGTTGGAACTCACATCCAACAACCACTTTACCTCACGGTGGGATTACACTCATCACCGGTCTCGCGGAGGGAATTCCACTCATTCTCACGCCCCGTCGATGGGATTCCACTCATCATCGACTAATATATATATAACAATTTCCGGGCGAACCCGTACTCCTCCTTGGTGACTCAACGCCACCAAGGCCACGCGCGAATTTAGACTTATGTATGCACACTAACATCCTAATGATCGATCATTTGTACTCAAGCATACTAGTGCCAACATTTAACTCAATCCACATTATTCATTTCAACCAATTCTGTGCTTAGCACGTGCTCACCATGATCACAATCATGAACCATTCACATGCATGCCATAATGCATCACAAATCATGCCTCATCTCACATGTATATCACATTATACATAAACCATCACATCACAAATATTACGAGGCATATACATCACATACAAGTTCAACCAATGGCTCTAGTTTAAGTTTAGGATTAGGCTACCACCCTAATCCTAACTCTAGGTGGGTCTACCAAGCCCGACCTAGTCCATATGCTCGAACCAACCATTTAAAACCACTTTAAAACATTAACCACTCACTTAAGCTTCCAAGCTCCAAGCCAAGCAAGCAACCACCCTCAAGCTTCCGGATTCCCTCCCGATGCTTCACCGACACAAGTTCTCGCTTCTAAACAACCTCAATACAATTCAAACAACCTCAAATCAGCCCAAGCATCAAAGTACTAACCCGAAATACAATTCAAACACAATTCACAATGTTTCAAGCCATGAACAAACCCCACATTTAGCAATCTCGGGCAGCCCCAAAACCTCATCCAAAACCCATGTTTCCAACACCTTTTATACCCACAAATGATCCCAAATCAACCCTTAACCATAGCACTACCAATAGACTATCAATTCCAACCTAAAACAACCCCCAAAACTCACATAAAACCCTTCAAAAACCCCATTCAAACCCCAATTTCGGGAATTTGTTTAAAACCAAGAAAAATTCGCATATGTGGTACCATTTAACTTCTAGACTCCATAACTAACAACATTGAATCAAAACATTAAGCTTAACAACATAAAGTTACCAGTTTTAATCAAAATCTCCAAAAACCCCATTTTCAAAACCTTGAGGAAAATGAAAACTAATTGTACTTTTGAAGAGAGGATGATGAGGACAAGTTGAAAATGTAGTTACCTTGCAAATCCGAGCCAAAATGGAGGAATAAGGTGATGGAATAGTGTTTGGGTGAAGAGAGCTCTTCAACCCGTTAGTTTGATTTTGAAGAAGAAAGTGAATAGTGAAAATTGAGTGTTTTGTTTTGTTTTAATTTAAAGGCTCAAAGACCATTTTGCCCTTAATGAAATGGGATATTCACAAGAGCATATAATCCATGGCTATTTGGGGTTTAATCTCAAAATATGGTCAACACAACTAATCAATTTGAAAACGAAACCCGGAACTTCATTTTAATTATAAAACTGAACTCGAAATAATATTAAAATATTATTTTCACCCGACCCCTAAACCCGGGTGTTACAATCTAGTTGATCCACCACTCAGAGCATGTCTACCTCTACTAGCAGTACCAGAAGCATCTGATCTAATTTGCCCTCTACCTCGGTGAGGTGCCTGAACTTATGCATGCCTCTGAATCTGTACGGGTGAACCAATAGGTGAACGTGGACAATTCTTCAAGTAATGATCATGAGAACCACATCTAAAACACGACATGCTCATCAATCTGTACTCTCCATTATACTTCTTATTACAATAACCACATATAGCAATAGGGCGACGAACTTTTGAACTACCTACACTGCCAGACGGAACTGTCGATACTACAAGTCTTACATTTCGAAAACTATAAGGAACATACTCCTCTCTAAGCCTCTTCCCAGACGAGTTGACAAAACTCAGTTATACAGACGTATTCGGTTGCTTCCCGACTTGATCAGAATTCTGAAGTTCCTCATTTTCCATTAATGCCAGAATCCTCTCAGTAGTTTTAGCCCGACTAACCATGTTGTTGAATACTTTATCATGATGTGTTGCAACATCTCTCTGAATTGGCAGTCGAAGACCCTTCAAAAACCAGTCACACCTATCTTCCTCAGTCGCAACTAACCCAGGAGCATACTTGGCCAACCTCCGAAACTCTATCTCATAATCATTCACTGACATGTTGTTCTGTTTCAAATTCATAAAATCATCACGACACTTCGCTAAGAACTCAACTCCCATATAACGATCCTGAAATGACTGTCAGAAAAACTCCCATGTAACCTGACTAGGTGGAACAATATCTACCACTGACTCACACCAATTTTGTGTTTCACCTTCAACAGTGATACGACGACCCTCAATTTCTGATTGGCTGGATAATCCATCTCAACAAACAACTATTGTAACTTCTTTAGCCAATACTCTGCATCAGCTGGAAGTGTATCAGTTTTACCCTCAAACAATTTCATCCCAGCAGCTATGAATTATGTAGATATGGGTTTCCTCGAACCCTCTGACTGTCTAAGATAACATAGCAACTCACGGTGAATTGTTGCACTGTCAGGATGAGCTGTCTCAGTTTCATCAACATCATGTGGGTCATCACTCCCGATCTGGTGTCCTCTTAAAGGCTCATTCTCATTATATGATATCTCATTCTGATTTTCTATTTGCCCAACAGAAGGCAGATGATCACCACAGAAACAATATTACGACCTCGACCACGACCTCGACCTATCATAGAGCTAGAACTCCTATGCTGTGGCATAGCAACTATCTACAAAAGGTAATAACCTAGAATCAGATTCGGTACTAGAGTCTCATATTTGAAAACACGTTGAAAGCAGTAAAGTTAAAATCACCAGATACTGTAGTTTTTTTTTTCTTCAGAAAATTCCCATTTATCCCAAAATATTTCAGATGCATGCAAAAGTCGAAAGCATTTCGAAAAGAACTTTTATGCCTTACAGTCTGAGGGTTGAACTGTGCTCTGATACCATTAAATGTAACCCCCTAAACCCGGCCCAAAAGAAATGGGCCGAATCTAAGAAGTTAGGTTTGAAAACTTTCCCCTTAAGTTATATGTCTTAGGTTTAGAAATATTTTAAAAGTATAAATTGAATTAATTAATAATAATTAACGTAAAATTCCTTAAATACTTACGAAACTCGAACATTAAAATATATACTAAATATTTCCTAAAAATATTCGAAATAAATTCAAATGCATGCAATAACATAATCCTAAAATAAGAGTTTCAATGTCCAAAATTACCAATTATTCTAAATTTTGCTAGACAATAGCTTGAAATAGTCAAAGAGAGAGATGCGACTACTATTTGCAAAAGAATGGCCCAGATACTTTAGGCTGAAAAGTTAAGTTTATACCCTAGCAAATGGGTAAATAGCAAGGTTAGGGTTGTAACTTTTACCCTCATTTTAGAATGACCACAAAAGCTTTGATTTCTATTAATTTGGTCACCGAAATTTGAATTAAGCCCCCAATTTTTGAATTAATTCAATTTAATACCTTAACCAAATTAGGGCTTCGAGCTTAAAATTCTCAAATTATTAGGGTTAGGAAAATTTTGGAGTGTTACATTAATAAAAATCATACATTTTGGTTTTAGTTTCTTTTAGGGATACCAAGTCTCAAACCTTGTTAAGGTTACAATGACAACAACCTAACCATATAGGACAAGAGAAAATATGGTAATGGGTTTTTGCATATTTGACCTTTTTATCTTGCTTCCAACATGTTTATATAACATTTATAAATACATTGACATAAAATAAATAATTTAGTTTTATTATAGATTAACGTATGAATATATTGATGAATGCATGTTTAGTTATAAATCCAGGTTTTTTCGGATTTTGAATCAAATCTAATTTGAGTTGGACCAGATCGATTTTTTATTCGGATCGTTATAGGCTTAGACTTTTTAAGTTCAGAACAATATCAGCGTTGTTTTTGAGATTTCAGTTGCCGCTAATCCAGGGTCATGTTCCTATTTAGGTGTTCCTAGCTTGTCTTTTTATGAGATAAAAATCCTCTGCTTCTTTTCAGTGCCCTTTTCTATGCCCTAACACTTAAAAAATATTAAAAAAAATTAAATTCTAAACCCTAACCTAAATTTTAAATTATAAACCTTACACCCTACACCCTACCCAAATTCCCTAAACCCTAACCCTAAACCTTAAACTTAACTTTTAGTGCGGGACATAAATAGGAGCACCGAAAAGGGGCAGAAAATTTTTATTCCTTTCTATGAAATAATAAAAATGATCTTTTGAAGAAAAAAAATAAACCACCCATCAAATCTGAACCTTATCACTAAAATAGCACCATTTAAAATCCAAAATAACACAAGAAGAAAACTATTTCTCAGCATAGCACCCTTATAGTGAACTTGTCAAATATACATGTCGAGTTTATTTTTGATAATTTTTTAATGTAAGTAATAGAGACTTTAAGTAATAAGGGAAATAAATTTTAATGAAACTAGATGTGTATGCTTGATGAGTTTCATTAAAAAATTATCAAAAATAAAACTCGTCATACATATATGTAAGTTTTATTAAAAAATAATAAAAATTTGACATGCATGCCTAACGAGTTTACCGTAAATGTGCGCTGGGCAATATTACTTTAGAAAATAAAGTTTTAAATATTATTTTTTTAGTGATAATGCTTCAAATTCGGTTGCATCCATATATGACACAAAATTCTATGATACGAGACAATTATTATTATGTTCATAAATTTTTATCAATAAAAAACCCCTATACTTTTAATATTTTACTGTAATAAATTTAATGAAAATGTAAAAAATAAGGTAATTTAGAATAGAATACCTCATTATTCATAAAGGGTAAACTACACAAATGATCATTGCAAGCGCCAACAACACTCGAACCTTCAACTTGCTGGTTAAAGCGCGACTTGCGCAACCACAGAGGACAAGAGATGTCGGCGATCCTTGTCTTGCACAATATAAACATTTAACCATGTATCAGCTCTCTAGTAGCCTTTTAATTCGAGTTGAAAAGTATTTGTTGTTTAGTAACTAAATATTATTTTAAAATTTTATAAGGGTAAACTACACCAAATACATATATACTTTTAGTTATTGAGATCCACTGATTGGTCTAGTGACTAAAGATGCTTATATTGTCTCATTCTGTATGGATTTGAATCCCGACATGAAAATGTAATATCTCTTTATTTAATCCAAAAAATCAAACTTTTAGTTATTAAACCTTGAAAAAAATTTCTTTTCAAATATTCCAATTTTCAAAACATGAAAAATTAAAATATTTATTAAAATTGTATATTTTAATATTATTAGTTATTCATAAGATCCATATAAAATTTAGTTAAAAATTATATTCTATTATATAACTAAATTGGTACAGTATTAAATAAGTAAATTTGTCTTAAAAAATACTATGAAAATTATATATATACTAAAATTGTTATATAAACATAAGCAAGGATATTTCAGTTGGGAGAACATAAAAGTGAAGGTCATGTGTTCGATCCACATTCATTGTAATTTAATTATAATTTGTGTAGTTTAATATTATTAATTATTTATATGATTCGTATAATATTTTTGTGTTGTTAACGATTCTTTCTACTATGAACATATGCGGGGATAGCTTAGTTGGGAGAGTGTTAGATTGAAGATCTGAAGGTCACGTGTTCGATCCACGTTCATTGCAATTTAATTATAATATGTGTAATTTAATGTTATTAATTATTCATAGGAAATTATTCGTATAAAATTTTAGTTAAATATTATATAAATAAATGGTAAACTACATAAATGACCATCATACTATTGATAAAGTCGCGGTTTGACCACCTTACTTTTTTTTCTAAGCAATTAAACCACCAAATTATTTAATTGGTTGCAATGTGACCACCAGCCGTTAAAAACTAACGGAAGAGGTGATGTGGCAGTTAATAAAATTGGTATAATTATACATTTAGTCCCCGCTATTTGTACATTTTATCAATTTGGTCTTAATTTTAATAAATAAAATAATTTTATTATTTAATTAGGCTACGACACGTGTCGCCGTATTATTGGAGGACTTTATTTATATATTTTTAATTTAATAATTTTTATTTTGCTCCTCCAATCAGGTGGTGACACGTGTCACCATATTGAAGGAGCAAAACTAAAGGAAGAAGCAACTTGCTTTCGGTAGGGTTTGAATCCAGGTTCACTAGGTTGAAAGTGAACACAACTACCATTAGGCCAAAACTATTCTTGTGATGCATTGTACAAGTCTATTCTCGTCTCCAACGGTGGATCAAAACCACGTTCAATCCGATGCGCACTTTCAGAATGAAGTAATCGAGATGCCTAAAAGAAAGGTCGCTTGCCAATCAAATGTTGCTGAAAATCAAGAAAGAAGTTTAAGGTTTGAAGAACTTGTCTATTCTCATGAGATAAGTTGGGTTTAGCTTAACTTTTGACTAATGGTGAATTTAGCTAAGCATAGCTTGCGAAGAAACCATACATAGTGTTTTTTAGCAAATGAAAGGTAAAAGAAAATTAAGGTGGAGAGAAAGGAGATTTATAAACTCTAAAGTAAAAATGAAAACAAGAACAAGTGATGATTTGAGTTTCAAATTAAAGGGGTATTTATAGCATCCTAAAACCCTAAAAAACCTAAAAAGATAGAAGATAATTCATAAATTATTTAAATAAAATACAAAAGATAAATCCCAAATTTAAACTTCAAATTTCGGTTGATAAGTTATCCTATCTAGGCTGATAAGCTATCAACTGTTGCTGACGTGGCATCTTCTAGAAGCTGCTGATGTGTCGTCCAGTCAGTATTTTCATGCCCCAATTCATGCCCGCTAATCCAGCCATGAATCCAAAAAACTTGTAGAATCCAACCTTTTCCAATATGTTTTTCAGACACGAAGTCCTGCACAAGCACACAATAAACTACAATTCGGCACCACAAATCAACCATTTAAGAGTAATTAGAGCTAAAATAACGACCAAACTAGCTACTCATCATTATAATATTAAGTAATTTTTATTATTCCAACCATTAGTGTTTAATGTTATTAAATGTACAAATATGTGGGTTCATATGTATGTATTAGTATTAATATGTGTGAGTATATGTTATTGTATTTATGTCATTACTGCATTATTATTAATATATGTATATGTATGTGGTATATGAATATATGTAATGTATATGTGTATGTTTATATGTTATACATAATGCATAAGTGTATGTATATTATATGTATGTGTTGCTTGCATTTATGTATGTATTATTTTAATGTCACTAACATTTAAATGTATGTATTTGGGTATGTATATTGTGTATTATCTATATATGTATATGTTTATATTATTATTATTATTATTATTATTATTATTATTATTATTTAGTATTATAATAAAAGAAAATAGTTTATAATAACAAAACCCATCTATATAATGTCCAAGTCTAAATGTATTAATTTTACTGGGCCTGTTAGGCCCAACAAAGCCCAAAAATATGATATCCTAAAACCCTAATATCCTATCTTTCCATCTTGCATCATCCCAGTTTAGACCGTTGGATCAAGATTTGATCCAACGGCCAGGATCAATCCAAGAGGACCCCTCATCTGTCGCGTGAGATATACACTTAGGACCCCTCGGCTTTCTCGCGCGCGTGAAGCCCATAGAGGCGAGATCTAAAGCCGCCACATCACTCTCCAGACATGATCTCGACCGTCGATCTTCGGTCAATCTCATCCGTTGGATCAGCTTCGATCCAACGACTTGGATTTCATTTGGCCGATAGAGGCTCTTCATCTCCCTCGCCTAATGCCACCGCGTGTCATCATCAACAGTGGCCCGTTTTTCGCGGATCAAGGACCGTCGTGACGTCCTCCTCCCATCGGCTCTCCCAACCACCATACAAGACGGAAAATATAAAAAAAAATGTCAAAATCAAAAGTCATCAATAGTGTAATCTTTTAATGTTTGCTTGCACTTGTAAACTAAAAGGGGATAAAAAGGGAACAATCGAATGTAATCTCATCTTAATGTTTCATTTTAATTTAAAATGGCACCTCTGCGATTGAAAATTGTTAGTTAATTGATGATAGGGACAATTTTTTTGACTTTATGTCTTTCTTTTTAATAGTCTTAAGGTGTTTAGAAGATAGTATTTGTTTATACATATTTAAAACCTTTTTATAATGCACTCACTTTGTAGATAAAACAATTTAAACCCGAGTCTAAAAGATTAAAAAGAAGAAGGTATTTTGGAATACCTCATTTATGGAACATATATTTTCCAATGGGTTTAGTTTCCTTTAGGGTTACCAGGTCTCGAACCTTGTCATGGTTACAGTGCCAACCACCTAACCATTAAGGACAAGAGGAGAAATGGTAAGGTGTTTTGCATAATTGAGCTTTTAAGCTTGTTTGCAACACGTTTAGATTCCACTATACAAAAATACAGTCTTTCTATACTTGTAGATTAAAACAATCCCCTTTGAGAAACCTAAAGTATAATGGTTGAATTGTTGAAATATTAATTGTATGAAATATTAATGAAGGCAAAAAATACTACAGTTTTATACTTTGTAAATTTTAAAATCAATTTGATATCTTTATTACGTTGATACATAATATTGTCATTATTAATAGGGTAACACTCGTTGTGAAAACTAAGAGGTCCCATCACCCTAATTTTAGGGTTAAGTGATTCAATTTAGGGTGTATGGTTAAAGGATATAAGAGTTTAGAATTTAGGGGTGTAATTAGAATTTAGGATTTATTAGTTAAAACTTAAATCCATAATCATATTACCCTAAACCATACACTATAAACCCTAAATTCTCTAAACTCTAAATTATAATTATTATCCCTAAATTCTAAACCCCTAAACTCTAAATCTTAAACTAAATCCCTAAACACTAAATCCTTATTAATATACATTAAACTATTGAAATTTCTTTATATAATCAATTAGTTAGACGTTATAGATTTACTTTAAACATCACATGCATAATCTTTATGAATGAAACATGAAATATGAGGGTTATATGGTTAAAATATTAACCTACAAAAAGTTATTAAAGTGTGTAAATCACAAATATTGTTGATATAATTTGTCCTCTCACAATTCAATTCTAACTCTGCATTGCTGCTATACCAGCTCTCGAACCTTGCCAAAGCTAAGGTAACAAGCACCTCAACCATTGAGCACAAGCAGAGAGCTAGCAGCACATTTTTGCATGCCAAATCTATTTAAATCCTGCACACTTGTTGTCCACCGTCAAAAGGATCCAAAGAGCCTTAAAACCCAGAATATATTGATGGATTACCTGTAACCCCCTAGACCCGTCTATGCGTTGCCACGGATCCTAGGAAGTTACATTAGGGTCACAGGAGCGACCCACATTAAAAATTTTAAATAAACAAATCGTTAACCATTTAAAATCATAAATCAAATTTTAAATTAGAATACAATTCCAGAAAATATTCAGACTACAAAATAAAACTATGATACAATTTGCTAAAACAAGTTTTAGACTCGAATGTAAATCAAGATGTGACATACATGCCCCCTAATTACACAGATACCATACTCCGCATGCAAATCGAAGAAACTCCATACCGATGTTGACAGCTGCGTCATGGTCGATCTTCTAACCTGTGATGGTAAAAACAATGTGAGCTTCGAAAAGCTCAGTAATACAAACTACCAGGAGATGCTAAAGGTGCAAGTGGGTATATGGCAACTTAACATTGTCATGAAGAATTAAGCAACGATAAGCTCAAATTACGATTCGATAATTCAGTAAAGCATTATTAGGGGGGTCACAGAGTTGTTCTATATTTGATCACCTGAACCGTAAGAGGTAGTCTAAAGCCAGAGATTCAAAAGAGATTCAAATTTCAAAAGTTGAATCAAGGAGTTCAGAGTGGTCCATTAAGTGCGGAATTGTAAGTTTACTAAGGGTTCAACATTGATACATTAATTTAGCAGAGTATGTTTCAGAAGAGGTCAGAAAGTTCTATTAATTAAGTTAACTACCCTCAACCGAACTCTAAAATGTAATTTGCCCTGAACTATATACAGAAGGTCTTACCCTAGGCCTGAGGCGTAGGAGCCTACCTAAGGGGGGTGCCTTAGGTCCAGAAAGACTTACCCTAGGCCCATTGGGCGTAGGAGCTTAGGTACAAAAGGACTTATCAGCGCTGAGCCTACAGATTATCATTCATATCCAGATAATATACCACAGATGATTTCAATTTATATTCAGAAGACAATATAGCAGAAAATAAATATTAAATCTACTTTTATACCATAAGACATGTATCAAATTTATTTTATTATCATTATCATTATTTCATATTCAATGTCATATATCAGATATATTTTCCATAACAGAGGTCAGAAATTAGAGAATTGTTTTCCTTTCGTATTACAATATCATACTTTTAAATTTTAAGCATATTATCTTGGTTTAGAACAGAAAGTAATTACAGATACAGGATACACGTTTTATGGCCTAATTCATTTCTTAGAGGTACTCGATAGATATCGGAAAGATGACACTTGACGAATTTAGACTGATTTCAGAACGAGGTCCCTACGAATAGGGGAGTTCGGTAAGACAGATCGAATTAACATCGAAAGTTGATGCTTCAGAATCATTGGGATTTCGGATATATCAAGAGTGATTCGATCACTAAAGCTTACGAGGGTAATGTTTGTCATTCCGGCCTTCGGAGGGTAATTTGGTAAGCTGAACCAACAAGGTATAAACGGTGATGTACAGAATTTAGGAATTCTAATTGCTCATCAAGCTTTCGAGTCCCTCTGAACTAGTTGAAACCATTAACAAAGAGTTTGAAATGTAATCGGGTAAGTACATCTTGAGCATTCATTTCCAGAACTGATTACAACGTAACAACAAAGCAGATCGTCTTCACCTTACATCCACTAAACTTACTACGAGAGATCAAACATGTATCCAAGCGGTAATTTTCCAAATTCTTGAACATGCATATAACCCCCGAACTCGTTCCATAGCATCGAATTTATCTTTTTGAGGAAACATGTTGCTCTTACCAATCGCCGAGTACTTTCTCCAAATAACCCGAACATGTCGACATGTGGTATCTTTCCAAAATTAGGATAGTATCAGAAACGACCAACAAACACGAACCGTGAATTACCACTTTAGAGTTGTTATATTGTCTAGCTTTATTGGTATTCCTTATTACAGTTTTGGAGTTAGCTTCAGTCATTTCAACATTCGTAGGTATTTCGGATGCTTCATATCTGAAGGTGTTCCAAAACAAATTCTGAGCCTTTCGGTCGTTCTAACTATTCAATCCTTTCCGATATCGAGGGTATATTCGTCATTTCGATTAATATGACAATTGGTGCTGATGATACATTATTCCTTTTTAATCAAAACTTCAAGATTTTCAGAAGGTTCGATTGTTTTACCGGATCTAGTTTAGATTCTCAGACCACACTCATTAATAGGGGTATTTTAGTCATTTTCATACATCGAGGGCATTTTCGTAATTCATTAGAAAAAAAAATAATCAGACTTAGAGATTAACACTTTTTATTAATCGTTTACTAAACTCGAAAGTCCTTTCGATTTATCAAACCTCTTATGCGAATATTTGCCTTGGCCATTAATATTCTTATTTCATAATTGATCGACGTAATCAGAAATAATCATATGCTCAAGCATGATTGTGTAAACATTAACCGAATACCAACATGTTGCAAAAGCATGCAGAAGGTAGTAATGTATTACCTTAATTCCGAGCTACAACGGTTGATTCATGACACCTCCTTCGATCGCACTCGATCCCAAGATTTGACGGCTCCCAACATCTCGAATTCAAGGATACTTTGATACCTTCAACAACATAGATTCACATTTCAGTCCTTATCCAAAGAGCTCTTAACAAAATTAAACACTTTGGGGTTCAAAGTCAGATTCGGAGGCCTTCGGGTCAGAATTTTGCAAGACAGGCTTCAAAAACGAACTCAGGACGTCGAAAAACATGAAATAGAAGTTTTCAGAAAATTTTGACTTTTGGTCAACGGTCAAAGTCAACGGGTCAAAGTCAACACTGACGTCAGCGGTCAAAGTCAACGCTGACGTCACTGGTCCAAGGCTGACTCAGCGAGTTGACTCACTAAGTTGACTCGGACGAGTTGACTCACTGAGTTGACTCGGACAAGTTGACTCACTAGGTTGACTCGGTCAACGGGTCGGGTCGGACTCAGGAAGACGGGTCGGGTCGGGTCGGACCGATTCACTCACCCCAAAAATTCCAGTCACCGGACGGCCGTCGGAAAAGTTGCCGGAGATGACATTTTCATGTCGGTTCTGCCGAAAATCAAACGAACGTTAAACCCCGAATCATATTACACCTAAATCATCACCAAAACAAACCAGAATATGACCGAAACTTACCCAAAATAAACCCAAACGGCCGAAAAACATGGCGGCTCCGACGAAGCCTCTATCGATATCGGACAGAGGATCGGCCGGCTGGGTTTTGCTCGTCGTGGTGCGAGGAGCCCAGATCTGGTGGTTGTGCGACCATGGGACGCCGGAGACGGCCGGAAAACACGCAAAACAGTGGGCGCATTGGGCTTCTCCGACGAAGCACGCAAACGGCTTCCCACGAGGGACGGCGGGTGATAACCGCGAGTGGCTACCGCGGTTGCGTTCAGGGAGAGCTGGCGGACACGGTGGCAACGGCGGACGGTGATCGTGGCGACCAGAATCAAAGCTAGAACCCTAAGGTTCTGACGAAGCTTCGAACGACGATTCACGGTGATCGGGGAGGGCAGACGATGCGTGGTTATAAGGGATTTGGTCTGGGCTCGACGAGGAAGCCAACGGTGGTGGCGGTGAACGCCACAGAGCGGCGGTGACGGAGCCAGGGCGGTGGTCGGGGATTGGGTTGTTGAAACGTGTAAGGAGGAGAAAAGAAAATTAGATCTATCTGGATATTTCCAGATCCAATATGAGGCATTAATTGGGGTAGTTGGCTATAATTATTATAGATACATAATATAAAATATAATTTAAAATTAAAAGAGTGCATAACAACACCAATGAATAATTTAGCCTGAATGGTTAAGGCTTAGGCTGACCAAGCATAGGTCATAGGTTCAACACCCCATGGTAGCACCCTCTCCTATTATTCTCCCTTTCCTTTTTTTTTAACCATTTATACCAGAGTGTTACATTACCATATGATGGATCCAAAGAGCCAAAAGGATCCAAAGAGCCTTAAAACCCAGAATATATTGATGGATCCAAAGAGCCAAATACGTTGTCATAAAATAAATAATTTTGTTTTATTATGGATTACCATATGATATGAATATATTGATGAATGCATGTTTAATTATAAATTTAGGTTATCTTGAATTCCGAATCAAATTTAATTTGAGTTAGACCAGATCGATCTCTGATTCGGATCGTTACAGACTTAGACTTTCTGAGTTCAGAACAATAACAATGCTGTTTTTGGATTTCAGTTGCTGCTAATCCAGAGTCTTGTTCCTATCTAGGTGTGCCTAGTTTGTCATTCTATGAAATAATAAAAATGATCTTTTGGAAGAAAAAAAATTAAAAAACAAACCATCCATCAAATCCGGACATCATCATCAAAATAACACCATTTAAAACCCAAAATAGCACCAGAAGAAAATTATGTCCTAGCATAGCACTTTTACAGTAAACTCGTCAAGTATGCATATCGAGTTTATTTTTGATATTTTTAATGCAAGTAATGGAGCCTTTAAGGGATAAGGGAAATAAATTTTAATACAACTCGCTATAAATGCTTGACAAGTTTTATTAAAAAAATTACTAAAAATAGAATTCACACTCACCATGCATGTTTGCAAGTTCCATTAAAAAATTAAAAAAATAATAAAATTTGACATGCATACCTAACGAGTTTACCGTAAGGATACATTGAGCAATAATTTTTCTTTTGAGTACTACTTTAGGAAATAAGGGGTTTTAAATAGTATTTTTTGTGATAATGCCTCAAATTCGATCGCATCCATATGTGGCACAAAGTTCTATGATACGAGACAAATATTATTATGTAAAAATTAAAGGTATTTTAGAATACCTCATTATTCTTAAAGGGTAAACTACACAAATTATCATTGCCAAGCGCCAACAAGACTTGAACCTTCAACCTGTGGGTTAAAGAGCGACTTGCGCAACCACAGAGGACAAGAGATGTTGGCAATTCCCGTCTTGCATAATTTAATACTTAACTAAAACTTTACCCCATGTATCAGCTCTCTAATAGGCTTTAATTCGAGTTGAAGTATTTATTGTTTAACTAAATATCATTTTAGAATTTTTATAAGGGTATACTACACCAAATACCAATAAACATTTAGTTATTAAACCTCGGAAAAAAAACTTTCTTTTCAAATATTCCAACTTTCGAAACATGAAAATTAAAATATTTACTAAAATTGTAGTTAATGTTATTAATTATTCATATGGTCTGTATAAAGTTTTAGTTAAATATTATATTCTATTATATAACTAAATTGGTACAATAATAAATAAGTAAAATTGTCTTAAAAATTATTATGAAAATAATATATATACTAAAATTGTTATATGAACATAACCGAGGATAGTTCTCTTGGGAGTGCATAAGAATATGTTCGATCCACGTTCACTGTAATTTAATTATAATTTGTATAATTTAATATTATTAATTATTTATATGACCAATATAAAACTTTAGTGTTGTTAATGATGCTTGCCACGGTGAATAGTTAAATTTTATATTCTATTATATAACTGCGAGAGATTGGCTATTTGGGGCGTCGAGTAGCTTTGGGTCTTGGGCTGCGCATGATGCGCTTACTCACTCATGGCGCTTTGGTTATTGGAAAAAAATGATAAGGGGTTTTTAGGGAAAAATTGAATTGGTTATGTTAATATGTTGAACTAACAACAGTGGGGTTTGAATAGTATTTTATAATAAAATATAGTGAACATAGATCGAACACATGACTTTTAAATCTTCATTGTGACGCTCTCTCAACTAAGCTATCCCCACACATTTATCAATAGGCAAATATAATGTATATATTTAATAATTGGTTTCTAATGTGATTTTATTTAATTTTATCAAACATTTTGTTTGATTTTGAGAAAAAATAATATTAATATGTAGTACTTTGATTTTGTTAGAATAATAAAAAAATCGAACAATCGAACTAATTTGAATCATCTTTTTATATTGAGATTTCTAGAATGATTTTATCAAAAATTTCCATTATCAATTTGGTTATATATTTATCAGTATAGGTCTAGTTCGATTTTGAAAAAAATATATAGTTAATTTGTTCAACTAACCCGAATCATATTTTATCTATGCGATTAATAATGCATTTTTAGGAAAAATATTGTATTGGTTATGTTAATATGTTAAACGAGCAGTTGAGGGTAGTTTATTTATTAATTTATAATTAAATGCGGTGAAAATGGATCGAACACATGACATTCAAATCTTTAATTTGACGCTCTTCCAACTAAGCTATCCCTTCATATATATCAATGGGCAAATTTAATGTATATATTTAGTAATTGGTTTCTAATGTGATTTTATTTAATTTTATCAAGAATTTTGTTTGATTTTAAAAAAATATTATGTTAATATGTAGTACTTTGATTTTGTTAGAATAATAAACAAAAATAAACTGAATAATTCAACTAATTTGAATCAATTTGTATATTGAGATTTCTACAATGACTTTATCAAAAATTTCTATTATTAATTTGGTTATATATTCGGATAATGGCACGAATGCTTATATACTTTGTCAAATGTGTCAATGTGGTGCCTAAACTTTCTAAATGTTTAATGTATCTTCTGTAGTTTCTTTTCGTCTATTGAAACAACCCGAGTTTAACGTTGTTAACCGATGACGTGACAAAACACGTCGCACGTTTTTAGCTTATAATTCCACGTGAAATTTTTGGTAAAAAAAGTCAAAAAAATCTAATTCAAGGCATCTAAACAATTTTTACCATTTTAATTTATAAAGTACATATAACAAATAGTAAAGGAAAAACTTATGCGTTCATCTTCTCCTTCTCCTTTCATCTTCTTTTCCCCTCTTTTCCTTTTTCTTTGTTATGTAATTTCTTTCATTATGAATTGCAGTCTATCAATGTCAGTATAAGAAGCAATGTCGGTAGAAGGTGATGGATCCAATGTTCATAGTTTTAAGAAGTTCGAAATGATTAAAGGAAGAAACACTTGAAAACCTATCCCCATCATATCCTCCGTTAAATTCTTCATTGATCCAGACAATAACATTTATCTCAGTTTTAATCTGAGAATAAGCTTCCTCAAAAATGCATAAAATGGTCAGACTGAACTCTACCCGTCTAGAAACCTCATCCAAAGCACAATCAAAACACAAGTCTCTATGAAGGAGCCCCATCTTTCTCCAAGTCTCTAAGTTTTCAGCCCCATCAAAGTTTTCATATTCAAGTAAGCTAGCAAGATAATGTTTTCCATCGTTTAATTCCCTGAAGCTTTTGCTTCATCAATTTCTCGGATGACAGAATCCATTCCTTTTCGATTCAAAACACAAGCATAGCATGAGAAAGGAGGCGCAAACGTCATACAAGATTGTTTCTACCGGATCTGGAAGAAAAATCGACACTTTCACCTTTCGATAAACCTTCTCCATCTTACCTAGAATCCCAAGTTTGCATATGCCCCAATCATTGCAAGCAAAGAAGAAGAGTGCAAATTCATTTGTTTCGAGATCACATTACGAGAAAACTCGAGATAAGCAAGTTATAGGTAAACTGTCAGGCTCAATCCAATTTCATCGTCTTCAAGCACGTCCTGATTTTATCATACATACTGCAAATAAATCATTAAATCCATAAAAGCCACATTCCAAATTTAGTAAAAATCTAATGGAAGAAATAGCAGAAAAGAGATGAGGGGAAAAGAGATGAATAGAGAAGGAGAAGATGAACAGCCGAGTTTTCCTTTTTTTTATGGGTAATCTTCACTGATGGTCACTTTTGTTTTGAGTTTGTTTTATTATGGTCACCCGAATTCAAAAAAGATGATTTTGGCCACTTACGTTCGAAACCGTTTCTGTTTTGGTCACTGGACCGTTAACCCTCCGTTAATTAAAAATAAAAATTTCTAATTTGACCCCCAAACTTTCAAAACTTCATTTTTTACCATCTTTCCCAAAACTTCATTTTGTCAATGAAAATGTTAGGTCAAGCCTTAATATCCTTTAACTACACAACGACATACGAACTTGCCCTAACGGAGAGAGCATTGAAAATAATAAGTTTGCTGCTGCCAACGCGGCTGGGAACTTTGGGGCGAACATTAATAAGAAAATTACAGTCAAGCTACCAACTTCACAAATCTATGCATAAACCAGTTCATCTATATCCATGGTGGTTGTAAATAACGTATACGTTTCTCATGCTCTGAGTCATAAAAATTCTTCAGCGGTACTGCAAGATGAAAACAAGAAACGACATAAACGTTAAATAATTACCAGTATGAAAACTCATACAGATTAAGATAACAAAACAAAACCGTAAGAAGCATTGTTCTCAAGGCATTGCAGCTTAACGTCAGACAACAGAAGCGACTTGAACTCTTTCGGACATGATGCATTTGATTAGGCACACGTCGTGCCTCTGAGCACCCTTTTTCTAAGATGACAGATGAGAATAGCCCGTTTGATTGAAGTTTTCGTTAATTTCTATCACTTTTAGCTTCTTTCGTTAGCTTTTTAAATGTACGTTTACTGGTAAGAAAGGTGGTAATATCAAACTATCTACTTTTAAAATGTTTAAGTATCCAACGGAAAAAATAGGACTGTAAGGAAATCATGCACCCTGGCTAACAAAATACATAAACAATTTTCATGTTTTGTAGAAAAATTGGACAACTTTTAGAGTTCATTATCATGGCCGTAATTGAATAGATATACACACACACACACATAAAAACAAGAGCAAATTGCGCCATATGTCACACACGTTAGTGCTTCTTTTGCGCCTCACACTAGTATGAGCAATATAAGAGCTCTAACGCCTAGAATGCATTATGCATCTTCTCTTAACAACACTGATCAAAAGATTAATTAGCAAAGGTATTAGTTTTACCTTGATGAATCCGATTTCCTTGGCATTGCTACGGAAGCACTGTCTGCAACACATGAGCCCATACTTCCTAATAATGGTGTGGGGGTTGCCACACACACGGCTATACAAAAAACAAACAAAACTTCTTAGTCATTGTAAACCAAAAAAATCAAGGACGAAGAAACAAATTTTACAAGAATCATAGCAGAATACTTCTAAATGCTACACTAAAATAATTCATAACAATCTCAATGCAAGCAAATTCAAAGTCGCTAAAACTCTTAGATTCAAAGAGTAACATTCTAATTCGTTGAATACAGGCACTAAAAAATTCAAGAAACTAAACTTCAATTGCATCCGTTCAACAAAATTATATGCTAAAATGAATTAAAGAGGAGAAGTAATTACCAGGCGCGAGATCCAGGGCCGTAGGTTTTGGGGTGAGAGTTCCAGACGTTAGAGTGACCCATGGTCGATTAGCTGCTCGTCGATCAAAGCTCTGAAAGGCAAATGGAGGCGCGGCAGCTAATTGAAAACCCTAGAATTGGCGGTGGAGATCTCTTTACTAGGAAAAATTAGAATATGGGTAATCTTCACTGATTGTATTTTTGTTTTGGGTTTGTTTTAATATGGGTAAAAAATGAAGTTTTGAAAGTTTGGGGGTCAAATTAGAAATTTTTATTTTTAATTAACGGAGGGTTAACGGTCCAGTGACCAAAACAGAAACGGTTTCGAACGTAAGTGGCCAAAATCATCTTTTTTGAATTCGGGTGACCATAATAAAACAAACCCAAAACAAAAGTGACCATCAGTGAAGATTACCCTTTTTTATTTGTTATTTACTTTATAAATTAAAATGGTCAAATTGCTTAGATACCCTTGAATTAGATTTTTTGACTTTTTTTTGACCGAAAATTCCACATGCCATCATAAAAACGTTCCATGTTTCTTACCACACTATCAGTTAACAGTATTAAACTTAGGGCGTTTAGATAGACGGAAAGAAACTATAGAGGGTACATTGAACGTTTAGAAAGTTTAGACACCACATTGACTCATTTGACAAAGTACAGAGGGCATTCGTGTCATTATCCCTTATATAATTAGTAGTATAAGTCTAGTTCGATTTTGAAAAAAAGTATGGTTAATATGTTCAATTATCCTGAATTATATTTTATCGATGCAATTAATAATGCATTTTTTAGGGAAAAATATGGGTAATTATTTGATATACCGGCGGTGGAAAGTAAAAGTTTCCACAAGTGTCTTAGTTTTAGGGTTTAGAGACTTAGTTTTGGGTGTATAGTTTAGGGGTTTATGTGTATGGGTTTTGAATTTAGGGATAGTAGTTGAAATTTATAGTTTAGGGTTATAATTTAAGGTTTATAGATTAAAACCTAAATCCTTACTATATTACCCTAAAAATTAAACTCTAGATTCTAACCCTAAACCTTAAATTCTAACCATTATCCCTAAATTATAAATCCCTACACCTAAACCCTTAAACTCTACACCCTAAACTAAGCATTTAAATCCTAAAACTAAGGCACTTGTAGAAATTAAACACCGCCAGTATATAGGATAATAATCCAAAAAAAAAATATTGGATTGGTTATATTAATATATTAAACTAGCTGGTGAGGGAAGTCTACATATTAATTTATAATTAAATACGGTGAACGTAGATCAAACACATGACCTTCAAATCTTCAGTCTGATGCTCTCCCAACTGAGCTATCCCCACATATTTTTAATGGGCAAATTTAATGTATATATTTAGTAATTTGTTTCTAACATGACTTTATTTAATTATATCGAGCATTTAGTTTAATTTTGAATAAAATAAGGTTAATGTGTAGTATTTTGATATTGTTTGAATAATGAAAAAACAAAACTGAATAAAATAACTAATTTGAATCAACTTTTGATAATGATATTTCTAGAATGATTTTACCAAAATTTCTCATTACCAATTTGGCTATATATTTAGTAGAATAGGTCTAGTTTTATTTTGAAAATATAGTATGTTAATATTTTCAATTAATATGAATCATATTTTATTGAAGCAATTATAATTAAATACGATGAACGTGACTTGAATATGTGACCTTGAAGTCTTTATCCTAACACACTCCAGACATACTTTATATAGGGCAAATTAAATGTATATCATTGATATTGGTTCTTTAAAATGATTTTGTTAAATTTTACTGGAACAATATTTCATCGATTCGTACATTAATACATTTATGTCTCATTTGGCTACACAAAAATTAATAGAAAAACAAAAGCTTCGTTATTACATAAGTGCTTATAAGCATCACACAATCTCTAGTTGGAATGATCATAATCCATGTTGGAAGGTTATTTGGTCCTTGAAAGCTCCGGAGCGAGTTTGCAAATTCCTTTGGCTGGCAATTCAAGATAAGTTATTAACTAATTCCAATCGCCACTTGCGTCACCTATCTCCCCTAGCTACGAGTGATGTGTGCGGAGCGAGTGATGAAACCCTCTTGCATATCCTTCGTGACTGCCCTAATATGCACTATATTTGGGATCTCCTAGTCCCTGTCGGCATTAGTCAAAGTTTTTTCAGCCTTCCATTGCGAGAGTGGCTGCTGCAAAGTCTCGCCAATAGTAGCTTCTATACTTTGATCGAAGGGCCTTGGAATCGATTGTTTATTTCCATCTTATAGAAAGCTTGGAAACGACGAATTGGGACAATCTTTTGAGGAGATTATCTTCCCTCACATTCGCTACTTGCAATCAACTCCCATTGGGAAAAAAATATATGCCTCTTCCATGTTTCAACCCCCTCATCACCAGGCCAGCCTCAAAATGATCCAGTGGCAGGCTCCTGCTCCTGGGTGGATTTGCATCAACTCCGACGGTGTCGTATTTTCTTCTACTGGTCTTGGATCGATATGCGGTGTATTCCGGGACCATGATGGTACTCTTTATCGCCTCTTACTCCAAGGGTATATGTATATCTTCTGTAATACATGCTAAGCTTTGGGGTGTATTGGAGGGGCTACATATCGCTGCAGACCAGGGTTATGACCGTGTCATTGTGCAACTAGATAGCGCGGATGCGCATCGGCTCCTTTTGAATCCTGCTCCCTTGAGTCCACACACCTTAATCCGAGCTATCTCTTCTCTCCTTGCTCACCCATGGATTGTTGAGTTTGCCCATATTCGTCGTGAGGCAGACATGCCAGCTAATTTTATGGCTAAATTAGACCCTCCTATTGATGGTACCCTTGTGATCTCTTTGGTTCCTCCACATGATCTCATGAGTTTATTGTATAGAGATGTTTTTGGTCCTCCTTACCCTCGTTTAAAAGGGGCTTAATGCACTGGCTTCGGCTTCCACGCATTCAAAAAAATTATTATATCATAAATAATGTATAGTACACATTTAAATTTGAAATTAGAAGTATGGGTAAAAGTTCAAGTGAAAAATATTATTTCTTCAAAATAAGCTATATATATATCTTCTTTCTATCCAGCTAAATGATGCTAGTGGTTACAAATTATCAAATGAAGTTAGTTTATTACTATCTCACATACTGAAATATTGGGGAAAATAATAGTTAACTCGATGGCGGTTATGTTTTCCCTCCACGTGCACGTTAGCAGGACTAATGGCGCTTGAGAACTCATCTAATCCATGCGATTTCTTGCTCGTTTATCTTGTTCTTAGCTTCATTTTCATTTTTGTGACATGTCCAATGCTTTTCTTTATCAATTTTGCTGTGATCTCGTATGGATTTGGTTGATTGAAAGAAGCTCTTTGTTGGCAGCGAAGACCAATCCTTAAAATTTTTTTTCCAGCATATGGCCCAGAACTTATAAAACTTGCTCGCGAGGTCTTTGATGAGGGAATTTCCGAATGGAGACATGCCGTAGTTGGTCAATTCATTGGTGGAGCTCCTAATATCAGTGCCTTGCAGAAGAATGTCGAATCACTCTAGGGGGAGAACTCTCTACTGAAGGTAAGTCTTACTGGTTCAAATTTGTATGTGTTTTCATTTGTGAATCCTACTGTGCGCGATTGGGTTTTAGACAATGGCCCTTGGCATATTCAACATAGGCCTCTTGTGTTGAGGAAATGAGAATCGAATCTTCGAAAGCTTGACTTTGATCTTACTCGTATGCATGTGTAGATCCAATTGTACAATGTACCACTTGAATTGTACTCTAGGAAAGGGCTAAGTTACATAGCTAGTGCACTTGGGGTTCCTTTATACATGGATGCCATTACGGCTTCTAAAGAACGCCTAGAATTATCTAAAGTGTGTGTTGAACTTGAGGTGGGAGCTAAAATACTTAAATTTTTATATGTTCAAATGAGAGATAATTCTATTGCTATTGTGAATGTTGATATCTCTTGGATGCCTCCTAGCTGTCATATGTGTCATACATTTGGCCATGTAACCAATTATTGCCCTGATGAGCCAATTAAGGACACTTAAGAATGGCGAGTAAAGGAACCAAAAGTGGTTAGGGAAAAGGGTGAATCTTCCTCAGGAGATGTGAAGAAGATCTTATAGGCCTCTACTATCACTACTCATGGTTCTATAGAATGTACAAAGATTTATCATGATGCTGTTGAAAAGGAAAATCTGGATGGTACTGAGGATGTGACGAATACAAAGGACTCTAAAACTAGGTCTGATATTACTACCTCAGAATGTGTTACTGAATTTTTGAGGACTGATGCTCAAGTTGATGTTTATACCACACCTGGAGATAACAATAAGGAGATTGAAGATTCCAACCTTCAAGAGTTTCCTCCTTTTCAAGCTTCAAATCAGAAAAAAGGAGAAAGGGAAGAGGCAAAGGAACAAATAAGTCTTTTGCTAGCTCCAAGAATAAATTTGACATGCTCACTGATTGGAAAATGAAGCATCTTTGGAGATGCTTAGGCAACCAAGAGCTACCTCCCAAGGAGTGGAAAACTTGCTGCAAGAAATGGAATCAAAGGAAAAAGATGCAGTAGAGAAGGTGAAAAACCAAAATGTGGTGGTGACTGTTGGGGAAAATTCTCTTTTCATTTCCTCATAACAATTATTTTTTTGGAACATTAGGGGGTTTAACAACCCTCTCAAGCAGAGAAAAGTACTGAAAAGACTTAGTAATCTTGATGCTGAAGTTGTTTGTTTGCTTGAAACCAGAATTAGAGAGAAAAATTCATCTCTTTTTTTCTCAGAACTTTCAGATCAATGGTGTTGTTATACGAGCTATACTGTGGTTAGAAATAGGAGGATATTGGTCTTTTAGAGGAAGGATTTGGCTTTGGCAGCCACCAATATTGCAGATCAACCCATTTCCATTAAGGGGTACTTGGGAGGCATGCAAATCCTTATTACGGCTGTCTATAGGAGAAATGATAGTGTAGATAGAAGGAGATTGTAGTAGTAGCTCAGAAAAATTAATCTTGGTGACTCTATACCTTGGCTAGTGGGTGGTGACTTCAATGTCACTGCTCAAGCTTCTTAAAGCTCCAACTCTGACATATTTGGACCCTTTCTCTCTGGGACATGATAGAGTTACAGGATTGTATGAGTGATTGTGCTCTTATTGATCATCCTTATGTAGGGCCACTCTTCAGTTGGTCAAACAAGCAAGAGGAAACTTACCTTGCTAGGAAGTTGGACATGGTACTTGTTAATTCTTCATGGGATACTTCTCTCCCTGATTCTATGTTGAATTTCAAGCACTTGGAGTTTCAGACCATTGTCCATCAATTGTTTGGAGTTCTAAGGAAAATCATGTTACCAAGCCCAAGCCTTTCAAAATTTTAAATTTTTAGACTCTTCACCCAGATTTTGGAAAAAAATGTTAGAGAATCTTAAGAGGAGCCTTGTTCTGGGCACCTGGAGTATTTTGCAAATATCTCGAGTCAAGTCTTGGGAAAGAGAGCTCAGTTGGAGACTCAACAACTTCTGAATTTAGATAATGGTCCTTCATGTGACATAGCTAAGGAAAAACAGTTGCAAGATGAGCCGTTAGTGTTGGAGAAAGCTGAACGGTTGTTCTACCAGCAGAAAGCTAAGATAAATTGGTTGCAGTAGGGTGATCAAGGGACAAGGTTCTTCCACTCTGAAGTTGCTGCAAGGTAAAAGAGGAGCACAATCAGATTGTTGTTTGATGACCAGGGTGCCAAATTGAAAAGTTTTGATGCCATAGCAGATGAGTTAATTAAGTTTTTTCCAAAACAAATTGGAACTCAAGATGATAATGTACATGGATGCAGTGTTGACTTACTCAGAGAATTGCTTCCTTTCTCCATATCTGACTCTGCAAATACTGATTTGGTCAAGGAGATTACTGAAGAGGAGGTTAAGTCTGCCATTTTTGAATAGGGAAAGAACATAACCCCTGGCCCTGATGGATTCACTGCAGGGTTTTTTCAAAGCATCATGGTCTATAGTGGGTGGTGATTTCACTGCTGCAGTAAAGCATTTCTTCAACACTTCTTCCCTCTTGCCTGGCTTTAATGCTACTGCAGTAGTTCTAGTCCTTAAAGTGCCTAATGCCTCCACAACAAAAGGAATTTAGACCAATCTCTTGTTGTTCTGTGGTCTATAAAACTGTCACAAAAATTCTAGTAACAAGGCTTGTGAGGCGTTTTCCTCAAATGATCTCTAAAAGTCAGTCAACTTTTATTAAGGGGAGGAGTATTGTAGATAACACCCTATTGGGCCAAGAACTTGTTAAGGGATACAGTAGAAATAATTTATCTCCTAGATGTGCTCTCAAAGTGGATTTGCAGAAAGCATATGACTCACTTAGTTGGGAATTTGTCTTGCAAATTTTAGAAGCTTTAGGGTTGCATGTACAGTTTAGAGGTTGGATACAACTTGCTTCACTGAAGCAAGGTTTTCTATTTGCCTAAATGGTAGTCTTGTGGGGGTTTTCAAAGGGAAACAAGGGTTAAGGTAGGGGGACCCCTTTTCACCCTACTTATTTGTCATGGCTATGAATGTGCTTTCCTACATGTTGGATGCAACTGCTGCAAATGGAATTTTTCAATACCACCCAAAGTGCAGAAAAGTGGCTTCAACACATTTGTGCTTTGCAGATGATTTGTTAATTTTTTGCAAGGGTACAATGGACTCGGTGATGGGAGTTCAAAGTGTTCTATGATAATTTTATGAGTTTTCTGGCTTGAAACTAAATGCATCCAAATCTAAGATTTTTATCTCGAGGGTTTCTGCTTTGAATCTGGAAGAGATACATGTTGCAACTGGATTCAAAGTTGGGTTGCTGTTAGTGAGGTACTTAGGGATACCATTAGTTACTCGAAAGCTTAGTATAAAGGACTACTCTACCCTCATAAGCAAGATCAAGGGAAGGCTTGATCAATGGTCTGGGAAAAATCTCTCCTATGCTGGTCGAGTACAACATATCAGATCTGTGTTATTTAGCATGACAAATTTCTAGTGCAAACAAGTAATCTTGCCGAAAGGAGTGGTCCAGGAGATTGAAAGAATTTGCTGCAGAATTTTGTGAAAAGTAAGTAATGCACCTGCAACTGGAGCTAGAGTCAACTAAAAGAGTATTTGTACCCCTAAGAGTTAAGGTGGGCTTGGTTTGAAGGATCTTCAGACCCGGAACCATGCATGTATGATAAAATTGATGCAGTACTGTTTGATCCAAGTGAATGGGATCGAAACATAGTGGATTGCATGGATCATAGAGTATGTGATCAAAAATGGAGATTTCTGACAGCTTGATATTAAACCTCATTATAGTTGGTGCTTGAGAAAATTGCTCAAAAGGAAGAATGAAGCTTACCCTATTCTTACCACTGGACAACATTTAACAGTAAGAAAAATATGGGAAGACACTAGAGAGGCAAGAGAGAAAGTGCTTTGGCATAAAATTGTGTGGTTTCCTTTACACATACCAAAGCATGCTTTCAAAGCTTGGATGGCAATTTTGAACCGTTTGCCAACGAAGGATAGGCTGATGAGGATGGGAATTGTTGAAGATGGCTTGTGTGAGATGTGTGGCAGTGAAGTTGAATCTCGTTGTCATTTGTTTTTTGAATGCTAGTTTTTCAGGGAGATATGGAAGAGTGTCCTTAGACTATGTAGACTATCTCGAAGAGTGCAAAGCTAGGATGAGGAACTAGCTTGGGCAATTGCAATTTTGAAGGGTAAGTTACTCCTTGTGTGTATTCTTCACAGGGAATGTAGCTATTGATAGACCACCGAGAAAACGAAAATCAGAGCAGAGCACTTGAGAAACTCTTCACAGGCGCAAACCGCGTATTCAAATTCAAACCGAAGGTCCATCGCAGGAAGATCAACATGATTATAAATAATCGACATCTTGATCAGTCGTGGCGTCGTCAAATCAACCCTGATAAAAAATAAATAATAGAAAAACGTGTCAAGAGACAGAAAAAACATGCTAAAAAGTATAAAAGCGTACCAAATAGTAGAGAAAAGTGTGTTATAAAGATAAATATATTGAATTAAAAAGACTAAAAATCAAAAGAATGAAACAAATAAATGAAGGCTTAATACAACTTTTCCCCCTAAAGTATACCCGATTTCCCAACTTGCCCCCTAAACTTCATTTTGCCCACTTTTTCCCCTTAAACAATTCGCCGTTACCTATTTTGCCCCATTCCGTTACCTTTTGCCGTTAAAAAAATTCAAGCCAATAACATCCTGCCACGTCATCAACTCATTGACTAAGTCAATCCGTTTGGTTTTATTTAAAGGGTAAATGACATGTCAAGTCTGTCAGGTTTAATTTTTGTTCAATTTAGTCACTGAAAAATCTATTTTTACCTTAAATTGACTCCTATTTGTTTCTAATTTTTATAATTTAGTCCATTATTTGTTATTATTAATAATATTGTTTTATTAAAATGTTAATATTTAATAAAAATAAATAAAAACAAATATTTTAATACTAAATTAGTATTTTTTATATTCAAATTCCAATTAAATTCTAATTATTAATTCTAATTTCACTATATTTGAATTATAGTTTTTGTGTAAAATTTAAATTATATTAGAATTATATTCGTATTATATTCGAATCATATTCAAATTATATTTGAATCATCCTCTAATTATATTCGAATTATTAATTCGAATTTTGCTATATTCGAAATATATTTTTTGAGCAAAATTCAAATTATATTAGAATTATATTTGAACCATGTCTATATTATATTCGAATCATATTAAAATTATTTTTGAAATATAATTTGAATATGATTCGAGTATAATATGAACATGATTCGAATATAATTCTAATATAATTACATGGTTTTCAACTATTATATTCGAATCATGTTTAAAAGGTAATTATATTCGTATCATGTTCGTATTATATTCAAATCACGCTCGTATTATATTCGAATCATATTTAGAATATAATTTGAATATGATTCGAATATACTATGAACATGATACGAATATAATTACCTGTTAAACATGATTCGAATATAATTACCTGTTAAACATGATTCGAATATAAAGTTGAAAAAACATGTAATTATATTAGAATTATATTCGAATCATGTTCATATTAAATTCGAATCATATTCAAATTACATTCGAAATATCATATTCAAATTATATTTCGAAAATAATTTTAATATGATTCGAATATAATATGAACATAATACGAATATAATTACTTGTTAAACATGATTCGAATATAATTACATGTTAAACATGATTCGAATATACTATGAACATGATTCGAATATAATAGTTGAAAAAACGTGTAATTATATTAGAATTATATTCCAATCATGTTTATATTATATTCGAATCATATTCGAATTACATTCGATATATCATATTCAAATTATATTTCGAAAATAATTTTAATATGATTCGAATATAATATAGACATGGTTCAAATATAATTCTTATATAATTTGAATTTTGCTCAAAAAATATATTTCGAATATAGCAAAATTGGAATTAATAATTCAAATATAATTAGAAGATGATTCAAATATAATTTGAATATGATTCGAATACAATACGAACATGATTCGAATATTATTTGAATTTTACTCAAAAACTATAATTCAAATATAGTGAAATTAGAATTTAATTAGAAATCGAATCTAAAAAATTACTAATTTAGTATTAAAATATTTGTTTTTATTTATTTTTATTAAATATTAACATTTTAATAAAATAATATTATTAATAATAACAAATAATGGATTAAATTATAAAAATTAGAAACAAATAGGGGTCAATTTAAGGTAAAAATAGACTTTTCAGTGACTAAATTGAACCCAAAAAAATCTGACAGACTTGACATGTCATTTACCCTTTAAATAAAACCAGACGGATTGACTTAGTCAATCCGTTGATGACGTGGCAGGATGTTATTGGCTGAAATTTTTTTTAACAGAAAAGGGTAACGGAATGTGGCAAAATGGGTAACGGCGAATTGTTTAAGGGGAAAAAATGGGCAAAATGAAGTTTAGGGGGCAAGTTGGGAAATCGAGTATAGTTTAGGGGAAAAAGTTGTATTAAGCCATAAATGAAAGAGGGTGACCGGCAGTCGACAAATAGCTCGAAAATTATTGTCGTCGTCGGCTTATGTTCAAACCAAAGAGAGAGAGCGGCATCACTAAGAAAAAAAACCCTAATAGGTAGTTAGACCAATTTTTTTTCCTTTCAACACAACTAAAAATGATATGTGACAACTTTAGAATCTTGTTTGTGAAAAAAAAAAACTTTTTATTGACTAAACATCAAATAATCACCCAAATAATTTTGTTGAAAATTATATTTTATTATTTATCATGTTAAGACTTATTCAAATCAATTCAATATGTTTTCAAGTATAAAAGATTCGCAAAAAATCAAATTGTTAAAAAGTATAGATTTATAAAATTATAATAACAGATTTTTTTTTAATTACAAGGGGTTTGGGTTTTTTTAATAATCTAAAAATATTAGAAGGTAATATTTGTTCATACATATTTTTAACTTTTTAACAATGTACGTATATCTTGTAGACAAAGTAATTTGAACTCGTGTGTCCTAAACATAAATGAATTAAAATCAGCCTTTATATTAAGATTTAAATTTAAATTTATTATCAGACATATTTTAATAAAAAGACATTTTTTAATGGGTAAAATTTTGATACAAGGCTTTGTAAAAGTAATTTTACACAAGCCTATATATTTACACTATAAAATCCAAATCATAGATTCCTAACTCTAACCCTAAAAAACTAAATCTTAAACTTTATACTTTAAATTCTAAACCATACAACTTAAAACCCTAAACTAAAACTTTAACCCCTAAAACTTTAGTTTACACGGTATCATAGGATCCTATAAATTAAATTCTTTTGCATGTTTTAAAAGAAAAAAAAAGGTATTTTAAAATACCTCGTTTATAGGAAGGATTTTTTTTCTTTAATTTCTTCTGGTTACCGGCTCTCGAACCTTGGCAAAGTAAAGTACATAAGCCCTTAACCATTGAAGACAAGGGAAGAACCGGTATCAAATTGTGCGTATTTTATACTTTTACCTTTATTTCCAGCACATTTGGATTCCCCAGCTAACAACCTTTACAAATTGAAATGGGCCAAACCCAACTCACCCGACAATTGTGTCTTTGGTTTTCTTTTTGAAACAAAGAATTAATAGTTGAATTTCATTTCAAGATAAAAGATTACAAATTAGTTATTAAAATAACAGAAGGACATAGTATATAAAAAATATAAAAAAAGGTGTGAAAAATTAAAATAAAATCTTTTACCTTATAAAAGACTGTGTAAAATCTTCAAACAAAAATCAAAAAACTGTAAAACTACGACCATAATACTTTAGAAAATCTTCAATACTCTTCCCTGCAAGCATCGGACATATCGGGAAAATAACCATAAAAAGCATCAAATATTGATAAGATTACCGATCATCTTAAAGGAGATAACTGCCATGAAGACATGTATATGTGTCGCCAGGACAGAGTAAAACTGCGAAATTACAGAAACTGCAAAAGATGCAGAGATAGAAACTGCAAAAATTACAGACATATAAACTGTCATGAAAGCAGACAAGAGATTGACAGAGAAGCAAATATAAACATATTTCCATCGAAGTAAAGCACATATAACTAAAAGCAAAAAAAAAAAAAAACAACACAAACACTCATCAAAACAATGAGATTTATTTATTTATAAAATCAATCGACAACAAAACCGTCGCTGAAAAAAACTCAAGTGAAAGAAAAACCAAAAAAGTTGATAAAAAACCAACAGTACCTCATGTCAAACAAAACCATGCAATAAACAAAGCTCAACTAACAATTAGCATAGTGAAAAAGCTCTTGTACCTTGAAAACAAGGTACTAACTATTCGGAGACGCCAAAGGCGAAGCATGTTGAATAGGCCATACGAGCGCAATGGCCTAGGGGAAATCTTCCGAGCAAGTTCTGATGGTACGGTGGATATAATGTCTAAAACTAACTAGGAACTGACATACTTCCGAGCAATTTTTTTCGAGTAATCGATGAGGAGATAGGAAGCCAACAAAGAAAGTGAGAATCCATTAACAACATTATGAGTAACAGCGAGTGGTGTATCTTGTTTTTCGAGAAGGTCGAATTCGAAGGGTGGATGATCAGAAGAACCAACAAAGTCTCCCATACCCTACAAGGATCAAGTTAATTATTCCTAACTCGTTGTTATCTCTAGTATTTTGAAATACCTCATATTTAAAAATTTTAACATTTTTAAATAAAAAATAATTAAGAAAAGAAATAACCCATAAGTATCAAGCTTGAGACATTTATTTCGCTTGCTTAGGAAGTTCATAGGTTTTTACATGGTGGCATGACATCAACCTCCCAATTATCTTAATCAATGATTTTGTTTGAATAATTTATATATTTCGATGCACTACTTTTCACAAGTGAAATAATAAACCCACATTTTCTAGTTTCAAAATGAAAAAGGTATTTTAGAATACCTCTAATTGTTTGAGAGCGCTCTGTCTCTCAATCATTTCCAAATTCCATTTTGTTTGTGTGTACGAGCTCTCGAACCCCGTCCAGGTTCAAGTGAAAAGCACCTAACCATAAAGGACGAGGGGAGACCCAGTACACAATGTTGCCTACTTTCTTTATTTAATCATACATACACAGTCTTCCACTTCCAAAATCAACACATCTTCCAACACGGCAACAACTATTTTTAATTTTTTTAATAATTAAAATACATTGTGTTATTATCCTATAATGTGTAAAAAATTTACGGTTAGATTTTATGGTTTAAAATTTATATTTTAAGATTTAAAATTTAGGACCCATAAAAGTGATATGTGACAGCTTTAGAACCATGTTTGTGAAAACACTTTCTATTAACTATACATCAAATAATTACCCAAATAATTTTGTTAAAAAGCATATTTTATTATTTATCATGTTAAGACTTATCCGGATCAATTAAATATGTTTTCAAGTATAAAAAATACACAGAAAACAAATTGTTAAAAAGTATAGATTTATAAAATTATAATAATATTATGAATATTTATCTGTGTGGATGTCTATCATGATAAGAACTTTATCAAGTAGATTTGATTTACTTTAGGCTTAATACAACTTTCCCCCTAAAGTATACCCGATTTCTCAACTTGCCCCCTAAACTTCATTTTGTCCACTTTTTCTCCTTAAACAATTCGCCGTTACTCATTTTGCCCCATTTCGTTACCCTTTACCGTTAAAAAATTCCAGCCAATAATATCTTGTCACGTCATCAACGGATTGACTAAGTCAATCCGTCTGGTTTTATTTAAAGGGTAAATGACATGTCAACTCTGTCAGGT
The DNA here is from genome assembly GCA_958450335.1 of Hibiscus tridactylites. Lineage (NCBI taxonomy): Eukaryota > Viridiplantae > Streptophyta > Magnoliopsida > Malvales > Malvaceae > Hibiscus > Hibiscus tridactylites. The sequence goes on from OY288269.1 coordinate 9,145,157, forward strand.
TTGTTTTTTGTTCAATTTAGTCACTGAAAAGTCTATTTTTACCTTAAATTGACTCCTATTTGTTTCTAATTTTTATAATTTAGTCCATTATTTGTTATTATTAATAATATTATTTTATTAAAACATTAATATTTAATAAAAATAAATAAAAATAAATATTTTAATACTAAATTAGTATTTTTTTAGATTCGAATTCCAATTAAATTCTAATTATTAATTCTAATTTCACTATACTTGAATTATAGTTTTTGAGTAAAATTCAAATTATATTTGAATCATGTTCGTTTATATTCAAATCATATTCAAATTATATTTGAATCATCTTCTAATTATATTCGAATTATTAATTCGAATTTTTCTATATTCGAAATGTATTTTTTGAGCAAAATTCAAATTATATTAGAATTATATTTGAACCATGTCTATATTATATTCGAATCATATTAAAATTATTTTCGAAATATAATTTGAATATGATATTTCGAATGTAATTTGAATATGATTCGAATATAATATGAACATAATTCGAATATAATTCTAATATAATTACATGTTTTTTCAACTATTATATTCGAATCATATTCAAATTATATTCGAATCATGTAATTATATTAGAATTATATTCGAATCATGTTCATATTATATTTGAATCGTATTCAAATTACATTCGAAATATCATATTCAAATTATATTTTGAAAATAATTTTAATATGATTCGAATATAATATGAACATGATACGAATATAATTACCTGTTAAACATGATTCCAATATAATTACATGTTAAACATGATTCGAATATACTATGAACATGATTAGAATATAATAGTTGAAAAAACATGTAATTATATTAGAATTATATTCGAATCATGTTCATATTATATTCGAATCATATTCGAATTACATTCGAAATATCATATTCAAATTATATTTCGAAAATAATTTGAATATGATTCAAATATAATATAGACATGGTTCAAATATAATTCTAATATAATTTGAATTTTGCTCAAAAAATATATTTCTAATATAGCAAAATTTGAATTATTAATTCGAATAGAATTAGAAGATGATTCAAATATAATTTGAATATGATTAGAATATAATACGAACATGATTCGAATATAATTTAAATTTTACTCAAAAATTATAATTCAAATATAGTGAAATTAGAATTAATAATTAGAATATAATTGCAATTCGAATGTAAAAATTACTAATTTAGTATTAAAATATTTGTTTTTATTTATTTTAATTAAATATTAATATTTTAATAAAATATTATTATTAATAATAACAAATAATGGACTAAATTATAAAAATTAGAAACAAATTAGGGTCAATTTAAGGTAAAAATAGACTTTTCAGTGACTAAATTGAACAAAAAATAAACCTGACAGACTTGACATGTCATTTACCCTTTAAATAAAACCAGACGAATTAACTTTGTGTAACACCCTAAAATTTCTGCAAATGAATGATGAAATGAGGATTATAAAAAAAGGTGATAATAAAAAAATTAGTAATAATAAAGATTTGTAACTTTGGAGACTTGAACTTGTGTCCCTTGGCATGTTAGAGTGTTGTCTTAGCCATCTAAGCTAAGGCTATATTTGATTTTAGCCTACCCATGTTTAATGTTGATATTCGGTTAATGCATGACTATGAATAAAGAGTGTTGTTAACCTTGCTTAAGCCAAACCTGATATGAAATTGAGTATGATAACCTAGAAGTGATCGAAATGTTCGAATGAGAAAGTTAATAAATGTAAGGATTTGGAGTTCAATAAATTAATTAATATGTCAGCTAATCCTCAAACCTGATTATTAATGTAAAGTGATTAAATGCTAAAAATATTTGGATGTGAAATTACGAAAATGCCCTTTAAGGTATGAGAATGACTAAAATACCCTTGGAATTGGAAGCGATCTAGAAATCTATATTGGATATGGTAAAATGACCCGAATCATCTAAAAACCTCGATCTACTTGGAAAATTATGGTAACAAGATTTAAACCTTCGAGATTGTAAGGTGTTAGGTTTCCTTGAATTTGGAATAAATCTCCTAGTATAGATTTACGGGAAACTTTACATACCTTTTAATTAATCAAGTGGCTCAAATCTCCGAATTGATCGAAAACGACTAAAAGTATTGAAAATACTATTATGGTTAAATTAATCGGAATGACCGTATTGACAAAGGGGTTGAAGTATCCCCGAACACCGAGGGTTTGCAAATTAACTGGAACGATGGATAAACCCTTGAGTTTTGAAATAAATGAAGCGGTTGGAGGTAACGAAATCTCTCGAATGGCTGAAACACCCACGAGTACTGAAATGATTGAAACGCTATAAATGGTTCAATTGACAAGAATGATGGATATCCCGAGTTTTAGAACGACTGAAATACTCCCTTGATTGGAATAAGTAAATTGCCTTTGATAAAATTCTAAAAATGCCAATAAAGCTGAAAATGACTAAAATTCCCCTAAGGGTTGGAGCATGACTCATGTACGTCAATCACTCCTGATATTAATATAAGGATGGAAGTTTTACGCACAGAGTATTAGTTCGACTACTCTGTGGCAAGTCTTGTGGTGAAACATGAAGGCAACCTTTCAGATATACGATACAAACAATATTTGGAAATGATACCCGTGAAGTGCTTACATCAAAAGGTTTGGTTAGTACTTTAAGGTTGGGACATGTTAGTCGATTGGTTTTAGAGGCTCGATAAACTTCCGGAAATCTTAAATATTGTAAATCGTCATCTTATCACTATTGGGCTAAATTACAAAATCACCCATGATAGTTAAAAGAACAAAATGCCCTCGTTGGCCAAAGTAATCAAAATAGCCCCGAATGTATATGATATTGTGAAAGATCTTGACGTAGAAATCTCTAAATGCCTGGTTGGAAACTTGATGAGCAAATAGAATTTTTGAGCCACTGTTTACGCCTTGTTGGTATAAATTATCAAAATGCCCATGTGTGATAAAATGACCATAATGTCCTTGTAGGCTTGAATGAGTAAATCGCTCATGATATATCTAAACTCTTAAAGATCTTGATGTATCATCTTCTGAATATTTGGTTTGAACCATTAGTACGAACCCCATTTTTATAGGGACTTCGTTTCTAAAATACGTTCAAATTGTCAAAAGTTTAATGTGTTCTCTTCCGTAAATGTCAAGTATCTCAAGAAACAAACTGTTCCACCTAGTGTGTTCCATGTGTGCCACACGACTGTTTTGCATACTGTTTTACATGTTATAATACCGATCACATGCACTTGATTGACATATTTGAACTCACATGACATGTTTTATAATTAAGCATGACCGTACTATATTTCTGATATATGCATATGCACCCGATATGGTAAACATGCTATATGGATAAGGTGTTACTAAAAATACAGTTAATGATTAATGAACGATTGATGATTTGATTCACTGGGGGTACTTGGGACATGATATGAAGTTACCGTCAGCTCAGCCCTAATCCAGCTGGTAAGTCCGCCCGTATTCGGATCTTAAGCTTCGGCTAGGTCCGCCCGTTTTCGGATCCTAGGCTTCGGCCAAGTCCGCCCGTTTTCGGTTCCTATGCTTAGGCAAGGGCCGCCCGTATCCTAAGGTATATCCTTAGGATGGTACCCATGCCCAATGGGCTCGAGTTAATGCTTGTACGTGATACCGCACTGGGGAAACTACATACTGGAGTATGGTTGGAGGGTAAATATAGAATTAAAATGAACTTTACGGCTACTTGAAACAAATATATTTTTAATAAAAAGGTTTATTGCATTGTTACATTTCATGCATTAACGTTGCACCGTTAGAACACACTAGACACTAAACTCTCTGTTTCCACCTCCGTATGTTACCAGCCTATATAATTCTCGTCTAATTTATGATGTTTGAATAAAGAACAAATATCGTTATTCCCGAGTATGATGATACCTCGAAATAGTAGAACAGAAAATAGAGACTGTTACTACATGGAATATCATGAAAATGTTATGCCAACCATATATTTGCATGAGCTTATAGCATCTTTTGGTAGTTCTTTATTACTGAGCTTTTTCAAGCTCACGTTGTTTTTACCATCGTAGGTTAAAGGAATATATCATGGTATAATGGTTGATAGCAGTGTTCGGAGTTGTCTCGGCGTTGCTTTTGGAGTGCGGTACTATATAGTTAGTGGGCATGCATGTCATGTATTGTTTTATGATAGTATTTGTAAAGCACTTTTTGAAATTCTGTTATGTGTTTAAATAACTTCTCGAAACGGTATTTTAAACAGATGTTGATTTTACAGTTTAATAAGTGTTTCGAAGAAATATGTTTTTTATGTGTATTTTTACTGTGGGTCGCTCTTGTGACCCTAATGTAACTTTCTAGGATCCATTGTAACGCATAGGCGGGTCTAGGGGGTTACACTTAGTCAATCCGTTGATGACGTGGTAGGATGTTATTGGCTAAAAAAAATTGTTTAAGGGGGAAAAGTGGGCAAAATGAAGTTTAGGGGGCAAGTTGGGAAATCGGGTATACTTTAGGGGGAAAGTTGTATTAAGCCTTTACTTTATCATTAGAAATATTATCTTCATTAATTAGAGTTTAATGTATTGTGTACTTCTTATGCCTATAAATAGATGATTTAATGAAGGCATTGTATACACTTGAATATTGAGAATAATAAAAATCTTCCTCTTCCTCTCATCTCTTTGTTCTTCCATTCTTGTTCTTTGTTCTTATTACTGTTCTTCGTTATTTTATTCACAACACGTTATTAGCACGATCTACTCACAATATTCTTTTTCAAGAATATTTTGGAGGCAAATTAAACATTGTGCAAAAGTCGAGCAACAATCACATTATTCAAGTACACCAACCAAATCTTGGTTTATCCAAATTCTAAATCGTCTAATTCTTTTTTCTAAAGGCCTTGATACTCGAAGGTATGAAAATAAACAAACCATGTACATTTTTGCTTATAACATGATTTTATATTTTATTCTCTAATAAGTTTCGAATAAGTTTTTAAACTTTCTCATATATTTTAAATATTAAAATATATTATGGTTCTCATCTATTTATCAAGTTATACATATCATGTATAGATATGGTCTCTCATTGTTTATCTAAGTATTGTATATATCGAAAATAAAAATATTTGTTTATGCTATTTCTTTTCCTTTGAGCATTTGAATATGTAAGGCATGCTATGTGCAAATACGTTTGAAATCTATCGGAAAATTTTAGATACGGTCTTTCGTTATTATATTTACATCAATATTTGTTTATGATATTTTATTTGACGATATTGATATTTTTAACCATGTTTTGAGTTTTACATGTCTTTGAATGGCTTGGAAAGAGACATGACGTAAAAATATTATGAGAATATGACTTGGTTCATTGGTTATGTCTCTATCATCCTCGAGAGAAAAATAAATGTCGGGAAATTCTGATTTTTTTTTTATTTTTTAAATTATGATTTTAAAGTGTGATAAATTATGGTAATTTTGCTTGAAAGCAATAATTCTCATGTGTCGAAAAACCCGACTATTGACTTCTCCCAAGTTCAAGTTACGAAAATTCGCCTTGATCTAAAAAGTTTTATGGGAGGCATTCCCTGAAATGAATGCAAGTATGATGTTTATTCCATGCGATTATTGGATCTGTTTCATTCCCTGAAGTGAATAAAAACATGGTAAATCATTATTCAATTAGTGACATAACTTCGATATCATCCAAATATATTGGCTAGACATCCCGTTCTGCGAGGCTATTGGTCTCAAAGGAGGTTTTTAAAGGACTTTGTGGACTGGTTTAACAATGACGCGTACGAGGATTAAATCTTTGTTCTCTATGACGAGGATATGCTAATACTTCACATTTCACGAAAAAAATGTTGTCCTCGGACACAATATCGTGAAAAAAATTCAAAGGCCCGTTGGCTCTACTCCATTCCCTGAAGTGAATGTGAGATTATATTATAGAAAGAATAAAAGCCACATTAGAAGTTGTGGTTCTGGTCGAGGCTATGAATATAGACATGAAAGATATGGTCATTTTAAGAATACTTCAACCCACCGATAGTGAAGTTATAAGGATGATAAGAGTGATAAAGATCATTCTAAGGAAGTGAAATCTTTTTACCAATGTGATGTTATAAACCATTGGTCTCGTACTTATCCTATGCTGAAAAAAAAACAACAATCATTGAATGATAAAGGAAAGAAAATAAAAGCAAAATTTGTTTGTGAAAATGATGAAGAGAAAAAAACACAAACACTCATCAAAACAATGAGATTTATTTACAAACCAGTCAACGGCAAAATCGTCGCTGAAAAGAACACAAGTGAAAAGAAAACCAAAAAAGTTGAAAAACCCCACCTCAAAGAAAATGGAGAAAAGAATTTTTAGGGATATTTTATGGTGTGTCTTTAGTTTTTTTTATTTATGCATTTTTTGTGTTTAAAGATTTAAATCAAATGGTAAGATGGTTAATATACAATGATGGAAGTTAAAGTAAGAGCTTGGTGGGCAAACTATTTTTTAAAAAAATTTAGAGGATTAAAAGAAAATTTTGAGGGTTTAACTAAAACTTTTAATAATTTTGAGGGATTTAATCATAATTTTAAAAATTTTAAAAGAGAATTTAATTAAAAATATTGAAACTTTTGAAGCTTTGTAACGCCCCAGTTTTGGGCCTAAGTGTTTTGCAAGTGGGGTTGGGCCGGTAGAATCGATAATCGGTTGCTTGATTCGTTAAGAGGTGGTTTAGGGAAATCACGGTTTGAGATTGGATAAAAATATGATAAAAATTCCTAAAATTCTCTAAAATTATATTTAAGAGGTTGGTTAAATCAATTTTGCAAAATAAGTTTTGAAAAGTATACATTTTGAGTAGTGACCAAAATGTAAAGTTTAAAGTTGTGGAAAAAGGGTGTTTTTCAAAAAGAGTCAAGATCTTAGAATCTTTAGGGAGCTTAATGGAAATTAAGTCTTTTCTCTAATTTGGCATGTGTTTTAAATGATTTATTAAATATTAAAATGGCTTTAATTGATTTAATTAGAAAGGTTGTTATTTTGGTTAACAAAATTTGACGATATTTTCATTCTCTTCTTTTCACTTCAACCAAACACTCTCAATTTTCTCTCATTTTCCAGATTTCAATCACTCTTATTTTCTCTCTTGATTTCCAACTTTTCCTTTGTGATTTCTCTCAAATTTCTTCAAGTTTCTTGAAAGCAAACTTGCCAAATTAGAAGAGAAGCAAGGATTGGAGGTGAATTTCGTGCTAACCCTCTAATCAAGGTTCTTTAATGAAATTCCAAGACATTTGACTCTTTATCTATGTTTTTGATTGAGGTTTTGTTATTGGTTTGATAAAATGGTGAAATCTTGTTAGAAAAGATGGTTTTAATGTGATTTTCGGAGGAGTCTTGATTTGATCTATTTGAGATGATTTCTAAACAAGTTTTGGAAGGTTTATGATGTTGAAATAGAGTCTTAAACATATTAATCCCAAAATCCTTGAGATCATTGGTTTTTAAAGTGTTTTTGGTTGGGTTTTTGAGGTGTATTGTGAGATCTGAGTTGCTGGAGGTATAAGGATGTTTTTGGTTGTTTTTGGATGTTGATTTATGCTAAAAATGTGTTGGATGTTTTGGTTGATGGTTGGGCTGAGTTTAGAGATCAATCGATTGGGTTTTCGGTTGTTTCGGATGGGTAATTTGGTGCTTTAGAGTAGGGTTGTGGGTTTTCTTTTGAGTGCTGGAGTTTTGGATGCATTATGATGCACTGAACCTCTGTTTTAATGTGTTGAAAATAGGGGATAATATTCCTGAATCAAACGAAGTGGTTTTTGGAGGCTTCAGACGTTTGAGTGTTGCGTCAACAAGTGTGGTTTCGCAAGTCGGTGAGTGGAATGAGATTTCCTGCTTTGAAACTTCATAAAAGAGGTTTTGGGAACTTAGTAAGAGCTTGAAACGCTTTACTAAGTTCAGAAGTAAGTAAAGTGAATTTCCCTCTCTCGGATTGTGCTATAGTGAGATTTTGAATGCACTTGATTTAATTGTGTTAACCTACTATTTTAAAGTATGTTTTGAGTTTATGAAATGTGTTTGATGATGCCATATGGTTTAAGGATGCACTAGGTAAGTGATCCTTGTATGCATGTGATGATACATGAGGTTTGAAGCATGGTTTGATGCTTGTGTTATGGCTTATCATGAATGCTTTGGAAAAAATAGTGAGGTGTGCATGAAATATGGATTATATTGGAAAGTGATGTTGTGTAAAGTGTTTTGTAAATGAAATCGAATATAGTTAGCTGGATATAGTTAGCCGGCTATAGGATTGAGTGCACTATAAACATGTCACCTTGGATGTCGAGGGGTTGTGATTGTACCGAAAACTCCATCTGAGTACCCTAAAGATTGAGGATTGTTTAAGGTTGCAACGGTTGAGGGTAGCTCCCGGGTGCGAACCTTGTGTGTGTCCCGTCTCTCGTTAGTGGGTTATACATCTACCGATGAGTTGTGTTGAGGGGTTGTAATTGTACCGAATACTCCACCACGAGTGTCGCAACGGTGGAGGGTTGCTCTCGTGTGTGAGCCTTGAGATGCCGATAGAGTGTATGAAAGGTTTGGGGACAACCCTTGGTAATCCGTGTATCCGATACATTTTTGAGAAATGGATTATTGTTAATCACTTGTAAGCCAATATAATGTAATGTTATGGAAATGTTGATGATGCATATTATGAAAAATGCATGGTTTACCGTAAGCTTAGCATAATGATGTTTATGCTTGGAAGGCTTGACGTTTGTGTAGCAATAGTTTAATTGCTGGAAAATATATGATTCATGTTGCATGGTGTTTAGCATGATGATTTTAATGTTAAAGTGCATGTTTTATCAAAGAATGCATGACGGTTTTGAAAAGAGTGAAAATGGTTTTGTGCATTGATGGTGTTTTTGGTTTTGAGCTTTCCTCGCTAAGCAGTTTGTGCTTACGCTCTCTTTGTCCATCAATGCAGTCAATTTAAGCTTAGGAGGCGACACTTGCAAGGGATCGGTGAAAGAATTTGATTGAAGGTATGTTTGGCTATGGACTAGAGTAATAAAGGCAATGGGGGTGTCCAATGCTATGAATGTTGGATGCTTTAGTGTTTTCTGATTTGATGCAAGATTGATATGCATTTATGAGTATGTAAATGGCCTTTGAGAGTTGGTTTATGCTTGGATTTGAGAATTGACATTTTGGTACTTGTTTTCTTAGGAAGCATGACTTTAGTTCTCTTTGGTATTGCTAGTGATGCTTTGATGATGTCTTTGCCATGAATTTATGAATGTTGAAGTGCATATGAGTTGCAAGCATGTTTAAACATATGTTGGATTAGTTTTCGGATGGTTAAACTCGAGTTAAACCAGCAAAATAAAGCTTTTCAGGCCCAGTTGTTTCGAAACACCCTTGCTTGTTTCGAAACGGGGGTTCGAAAATACCTTGGGGTTTTGAAAAGGTGAGGTCCATTTTGATACATTTTGTCTCTATGAAACCCTGTTCCAAAACGGGTCTAAGATGGTTTCAAAATGATCTCGTGTTTCGAAACAGATATCACTGTTTCGATACATGTAACGCCCCGAGTTTAGGGCTGGGAGATAATTAGATTAGTCAAACCGAGTTGGGTTAAATTTAAATTGGAGAAAAACTAATTTTTAACATACCTAAAAGTGTTTTAAAAGAGAAAAAGGCAAAAAGGAGATTTTGTAATTCTAAAAAGGGTTTTTGAAAGCTATCATCTTCTCCAACTTGTTTTTCACGTTCAAAATCCTCTCCTAATCCCATTTTACTATTCCATTTCCCAAGCTCTCAATCCAAGTGATTTCTTCAAGGTAATTGATTTCTTAACTTGGTTTCATTTTCCTTGAGTCATAAATGTTGAGATTTTTGCAAAACCTATGGATTAAACATGTTTTGATTTTTAAATTTGGTTTGAAATGAAAGGGAGTTTATAAGTTTTCGTTGGGGTTGACTATGGCTGAGTTTGAGTGTGTTTTAACTTTGTTTTATTGCTAAAATAACTTGAAAAGGATGGGTTGTTATGGGAAACCCGAAATGGGTATTGTGGGTGATTTTGGGAGTTGAAAATCTTGAGTTTTTGGATGGGTTTTGGGTCTAAATGACAGTTGAAGGTTTGATAGCTTTGGGTTGATATTTTGGAATGTTAAAAGATAGATTTTTGATGGTAAATTCGTTGGGTGTGGCTGCAAGTAGTTTGAGACTGAATTGATATGTTTCGGGTGAAATTTGGGGCTTGAATCGATGTGTGTTGTTGCAAGATTGTTGAGTTCCGGGTTTTTGCTGTGTTTGTGAGTGTAATAGTGTTCTAATGTTCAGTTTTGGGTTGCTTAAAACAGAGGAATCAGATTCGAGCTTTGTGTGACGGAAATTCGGGTAGTTCAGAGGCTTGATTCGGCATCTTGGACATCGTTTGTGTGTTGGCTGGTGAGTGGATTAATTTTAAAAGCCTTAACATGGTTAAGGGAATGTTTTGGGAGTTTGGATTGAGCTTGAAAAGCCAATCCAAGCTCAAGAGTAAGATTTAATGGTTTTAAGCAATTAAATCGTGTTTTATGTTTCCTCGGTGCATGATGAACATGTTATATTGTTATGTGTTGAATTGCTTTGTTGCACATGTTGAGATGTGGGACTTGTGTTTATATTTGCATTGTGAGTACATGCTTTGCATGGAAGTTTGGACATGGTAAGTGGTTCAAGCATCGGTAATGCTTATGGTTGTGAATGAGTATATTGGCACGTGCTGAGTTGTTACCGGATATAATTGATCGATCAATAGGATTAGAGTGCACTCGAGGTAAAAGTCACGCGTGGCCTTAGTGATGTTAGATTCCACTAAGAAGGAGTACGGTGGTGTGAGATTCCACCGAAAGTTATGTTTTTACTAGACGGGTGAGTACGGTGATGTGAGATTCCATCGGAAGTGTCTAGTGGGTTTGAGAAACTATCTGCATATCCGAGTAAAAACGATGAATGTCAATATACCCATGATGCTTTAATTCTCATGTTAAGCATGTCGTTGATTTCTTCTATTATGCTTATGCATTGTTGGTTACTTTGTGTGCGTTATGGGAATGAGCATGTGGTAAGCCTATGGCTTGTGGTTGCATTCGGTAAATGCATGTTGTTATGTGTTCAAGCATGTGGAAATGGTTTTGGTTTTCAAGCAAACTACGTTTTAAAAACTGCATTGTTGTAGCTACCGTTTTGAGCCCCGCTCACTAAGCTTAAACGCTTACGCTTTCTTTTCAAACAATGCATGCCCTTAGACCTTCGGAGCAGCTCAGGGAATAAGGGAGAATCCAAGGGAATTTGGTTTGCTCAAGTATGAGTTTATACTACAATAATTAGTATTAAGCAATGGGATAAGACCTTTATGTTTTGAGGAGTTTGTTGGCATGTCTTTTGCTTTAGACAAGTTTGCTTAGTTGTTTTGGGCTTGCATTACCTTTTACCTTGTTGATTTATGCTTTGGTTTAGCTTTTGGCTTGTTGGCGTTTTGAATGCTAAGTGCTCTTATGTGCTTTGGACATGAAATCCATTTTATTGCGTATATGCATGTTTGAGGTCGTGTTTAGGGTGTCTTGCCTCTAGATTGATTGTGTTTTGAGATGCCATGTGATTTGTTGTTTCGGAGCAAGTTTGGGGACGTTTGGAGATGTCAAATTATGTTTTTGGGCCAAACGGTGCCTAGGCGTTTCAGAACGCTCAATATGGTTTCGAAACGATCGATGCTCCAGGGGTATCCGTATCGGAATGGGGGTGGTGCTATTTTGGTACAATTTGCCACTAGAGGTTCCTGTTTCGGAACCATATAGGGTCGTTCCGGTACGTTTGGCCACTGGAGGTTCCCGTTCCATAACAAGATGGGTCCGTTCCGGAATGGCTTAATGCTATTTTTTAAATGAATCTCGCATTTTGGAACGAGCATGCGTGTTTCGAAACGCATGTAGTTAAAACAGTCAAAAGGCATCTTCGAGGGTTTCCTAATGCTTCGTTTTAGTTCCTAGGGCTTGTATGCTTCCTAGATGAGTTTATATGTGACCTTTGTGATAATTTTGCCTCATGTGTATGAATTTGACGAATAAACAACTTGGTAAGTTTAAATTATTGTATGCCTTCTGTTTGGTTCGTGTTTCCGCTTTCGTTCTTTCGTTGTTGCCTCCACACATAGGACTAAAGATGATAATTTAGACAAGATAAATAATGAAAAAATAGGGTTGCTAATTGGAGTGATGCCTTAACGGGTTTCACTTCGGTTTTCCCTGGGTAACCCGTTCGGTCTGGTCTGTTGGCTAGGCCGGGACGAGGGTGTTACATTTGGTGGTATCAGAGCCTAGGTTCCGCCTAGGTTCGTTGAGTTTTCGCAAGCCGAAAGGTAAGTGAGGCGAGTTTTAAGGTGTAAGCTTGTTGATTGTGATTGCATGGTGATTGTAAGCATGCTTGTGGCTATCTTTGTGTTGGTTGAGAAATAGTTAAAGGCACCCATTGCTAGTATACTATTATTGTAAGTGATTTTAAGTTTAAGGACTTGAGCACCTTGGACCTTGTTCCTCGCTGACCCCAAATCATTTCACTTGTTGTGTTTGTTGTTTAGCTTTGCATATGTTAGCATGGTAAGACCGAAGGGAAGACCAAGAATGGATAATCCAAGGGTTGAGCGGGTTGAGACTATTGAGGATGTGCGAGGAGTGAATGTGGAAGGTGTTGGATCCCAGGCTGGTCAGGGACAATCATGTATTGATGTGAATCCGTTGATTCAGGCTATAGTCGGGGCTATTCAGACAGCTTTACCGGGTGTTCGGGTTGCAGCACCGCCTCAGGGTGCATGTTCTAGTTTACCGTTAGAGCGACTCCGTAGCTTGGGCGGGGTTGAGTTATGTGGGTTGTCACCCGAGGGTTTAGAGGCATGGTTTGAGAGCACAATTCGTATTTTGAGTCAGATGGAGTGTTCTGAAGCGCATAAGCTAGGTTGCATTGTCTCTTTGCTTCAGAGGGATGCCTACACTTGGTGGACTACTATCACTATAGGTATGCCAGAGGCCGAGGTTACTTGGGAGTTCTTCAGGACTACTTTCTATAAGAAGTACCTAGGTTCTCAATACCTAGATGAGAAGAAAAGAGAGTTCATGGATCTAGCTCAGGGTAGCTTGACCGTGTCCGACTATGACGTGCAGTTCGTACGTCTGAGTTAGTATGCTTCTAAGTTAGTTCCCACTGAGGGGGAATGATGTGAGCGTTTCCGTTATGGGTTGGTTCAGGAGGTGAAGATCTACATGTTGGCTTCCGACTATACAGATTTTGATGTGGTGGTCGCTAGGGCCAAGGACATCGAACAGTCTTTGGGACTTGTGGATCGCAAGGGTGGATCTAGTTCAGGAATGAGGACTGCTGAATGGGACAGAGATTGTGCCAAGAGGCACAAGGATAAGAAACCTCATTATGATCATAGACGCGGATGTGGTAATCCGGGGTGATGCCATCACGGCCAAGGGACTGAGAATCGTACTTCCGAGTGCAACAAGTGTGGTAGACGTCATTACGGTGAGTGTTGGGGCACTTATGGCTCTTGTTGGAACTGCGGGTCTAGGGCGCACTTGAAGCGCGATTGTCCACATCTGTCTAGGGATGGACAAGCTCCTACACGAGCTGTCGAGCATCAGAGAGGCTGTGGGCGTGGTCGAGGTAACTTTTAGCCTAGGATTGTAGCTCATGTTGTAGCAGTTCAGCCTGAGGGAGGTGGGCCAGCTAGGGTGTATGCACACCGTGAGGACAGGAATGACACAAATGTGATTCTAGGTAATTTCTCGTTAGAGTCTTTGACTTTGCTTTCCTTGATTGATTTCGGTTCTACGCATTCGTAAATATTGAGTGAGCATGCAAGATTGTTTGATATTCCGGTTGAGATATTAGATGTGTGTATGAATGTCACTAGTTCCTTTGGTGAGACATTTGTGGTCAGAAAGATGTACAGAAGATGTCCTTTGATGGTTCAAGGTCATGGTTTTCCCGTGGATATGATGGAATTGCCGTATCATGGTTTCGATGTAATATTAGGCATGGACTGGCTTGTAGAGCATAGTACTAGGGTAGATTTTGAGACAAAGCGAGTGTCTTTGAGACTTTCAGAGGATCACGAGGTAGTAATGGTGGACGAGAACGTTAAGTTCTTGTCCAATGTAGTTTCAGCCTTAGAGGCTCAGAAGTTATTGGATGTGGGTTGTCAAGCGTACCTAGCCTATGTTATGAATCTGAATATGGATGAGGCACGACCGCGAGACATTAGAACAGTTTGTGACTTTCCGAGTGTATTCCTAGAAGAATTTCCTGGTTTGCCTCCAGATAGAGAGGTAGAGTTTGCTATTGAGATATATTCAGATTCAGCTCAAATTTCGATTGCACCGTACCAAATGGATCCTAAAGAAATGTTGAAGACACAACTTCAGGAATTGTTAGACCGAGGGTTCATTCGTCCGAGTACTTCACCTTGGGGTGCACCAGTGTTTTTTGTGAAGAAGAAAGATGGCAGTTTGAGAATGTGTATCGATTATCGACAGTTGAATAAGTTGACAGTGAAGAACAAATATCCGTTACCGAGGATTGATGACTTGTTTGATCAGTTGAGAGGTGCTTCAGTGTTCTCGAATATAGATTTGAGATTCGGTTATTATCAGTTGAAAGTAAGAGATCAAGATGTACCGAAGACAGCTTTCCATACTCGTTATGGGCACTACGAATTCTTAGTGATGCCATTTGGTTTGACTAATGCACCAACAACTTTTATGGACATGATGAATAGAGTGTTTCACGAGTACTTGGATTAGTTTGTGGTAGTGTTCATTGATGATATTTTAGTGTACTCTCATACCGATGAAGATCATGATCGGCATTTGCGTTTGGTGTTGCAGAAATTGTCAAACAATCAGTTGTATGCCAAGTTAAGCAAGTGTGAGTTTTGGATTAGGGAAGTAATCTTCTTAGGTCATATTGTATTAGCCGAGGGAATCCGAGTGGATCCCAAGAAGGTTGAGGTGGTTGTGAATTGGAAACTACCGAAGACAGTGACCGAAGTTCGTAGTTTCTTAGGTTTGGTCGGTTATTATAGACGTTTTGTTGAAGGTTTCTCAAAGGTTGCAGCACCTTTGACTAAAATACTACATAAGGATGTTCGGTTTGAGTGGACTAATGCAAGACAACAAGCATTTGAGAAATTGAAAGAAGCCTGAACCGAAGCTCCTGTTTTGATTCAGCCCGTGTCAAGGAAAGAGTTTGTAGTCTTCAGTGATGCGTCGTATGTTGGCTTAGGTTGTGTGCTTATGCAAGAGGGAAGAGTAGTGGCCTATGCGTCTAGACAATTGAAGACTCACGAGCGTAATTACCCTACGCATGACATAGAATTGGCTACAGTGGTTTTCGCTTTGAAAGTTTGGAGACATTACTTGTATGGTGAGAAATGCACAGTGTATACGGAGCACAAAGTCTGAAGTATATCTCAATCAGACATTGATTAAGCACTCAATTGAATGCAAACACATTTTAGGGACCATTTTCTAATTTTATCAATTTACAAGTACTTTTTCAATTTTTAAGTTACCAACCTTTAGTTATTCACATTACATGCCACTCTATAAAAACTCAACTCAAAACGATCATCCAAGCTCATTTAATTGCATCCACAACATTTAGGGATTGAAATGTAAAGAAATAGAACTTCAAGAGATTCCAAACAACTAACTTAATAGCTTGGTGTTTCGATACAAAGAGCACTGTATCGAAACACCATGTTTCGAAACAAGTCCCATTGTTTCGGAACACGAGCCCGTATCGAAACACCCTCTAAAATGTTTCGGTACACCAAATTCTAGTAGCCAAACCTCACGAGCCTGTTTCGATACACCATGCCCTGTTTCGAAACCTCATGCCTATTTTAGAGGCCATGTTTCGATATAGCCTTAGGCGTATCGAAATGCCTAACCTGAAATGTCATCTTTTTGCTGGTTTTTCTCACTTTCAAGCAACTATAAGCATCCAAACATGCTTCTAACTTATATCTAACATATCCAAACATCAATCTTCAATCATTCCAAGCATGATCAACATCATTCCATGGCAATTAGCAACATAAGTAAACTATAGGCATGCAACCTAGAAAATAAGTCAAGTAAGATACCGAAATGCATAACCAAGCATAAACCAAATACCAAATGCCATTTACAAGTCAAAAACCACATATAAAACTTGCTCAAAACGGAGTTTGCACAAATATCCCAAAAACATAGCGGATCTCCCATTGCCCTTATTATGTATGGTCTAACTGAAACATACTTTTGCAAATGAAGTCTCTTGTGATCCCTTGCTACTTGCTGCCTCCAAAACCTCAATTATCTACATTGATGGACAAATGAGAGCGTAAGAACACAAGGTTTGTAAGGAGTGCTCAAAAACAAAACACCATTAATGCATTAAAACCATTTTCCAAGACCACATTGAAATCACATTTCAATCACTTCAAAACATCAATTGAAAACCATTATGCCTTCAAAATCATGCACCTTCCTTTATAAAAAATTAGCATATAAACCTTATGCAACATGTATTATGAATCAACAACAAATCTCATTGCTAACACTTATTTTAAGCCTTCCAATGCATAACTACCACGTACAAAGCTTAAAGAGTAAAAAGTGCATTTACACATTATGCATCATAAACCATTTCATAATACATCATCATTTATATTGAATTGCAAGTGATCATCAACATGCTCATTTATCAAAACAACATCGGATACGCGGATTCACAAGTGTTGTCCCAACACTTCATACATTATCACCGGCATCTCAAGGTTCACACATGTGAGCTACCCTCCACCGTTGTGACACTCGTGGTGGAGTATTTGGTACACCATATAAACCCTTCAACACCACTCATCGGTAGATGTATAACCCCACTAATGAGAGGCGAGACACCTCACACTTTCCTCAATCGTTAGGATACTTGGATGGAGTATTCGATACACCATATAACCCATCAACATCCAAGGTGACTTGTTTACAGTGCACTCAATCCTATAGCCGATTAACTATATCTGATTTCATTTATAAACCATTTTTACAACATCACTTGCCAATATAATTCACATTTAAGCACCTACCTCACTGTTTTCAAAGCATCATCAATAAATCATTTTCTAAAGCATTAAACCATGCTTTAAATCACAAGTATAAAACATATACTTACAAGGATCACTTACCATGTGCATCTTTCCTTTATCACCATATCACACAAAACAGTAAATCACTTACTCAAAACATGCTTTAACAGTAGGTAAACATGGATTTAAAATCAAGTGCATAAACCAACCCATAATAGCACAACCGAGAGAGAAATTCCTTATACTTACTTCCGAACTTAGACAATCGTTTTAAGCTTACATCTAAGTTTCAAAAACCACCTTTAAAGTGTTTCAAAGTTGAAAATCACGTTCTCACCCACAAACATGCGAAAACTTGACTAGCCGACGTGAAACCAAGCGTCTGAAGCTCACGAAACTTCACTGATTGCTTCCAATACGTTCTCCCCTATTTATACCACACAAGAACATAGGATTAATGCATCTCAATTCCTTAAAATCCCCGGAAAACATACCTACCACGCTGTTCTACCCAAAAACACCAAAACGTCTATCTGAAACAACCGAAAACACCTTCGATTACACTACAAACACAACCCAGCCAAAATCTAACACTTCCACCCATTTTTAATCATCAATTAACATCCAAAATCAACCTATTTGCATCATTATATCTCCAGCAACCCCAATTTCACATTAACACCACAAAAACCTAATTCTAACAACCTAAACAACTGGAGATCCAACTAGTTTCGGGATTAACATGATCAAACCTTCATTCAACATTAATAAAACATTCAAAACATGATTAAAATCAAACTTAAATCACCCATAACAGATCCAATGCGAAAATCATTCAAAATCACCATTTTAAGCTTGTTTTAACCATTTTCCTTTAAACAAACATAAAATCTTTTTAGGAAGCATAATTAAAGAGAAAAATAGTTGGGAATTTCATTAAAGAACCTTGATTAGAGAAGAAGCATGAAAATTACCTCTAATCCCTTGCTATTCCTTCAATTGACATGATTTTGATGAAAAACTTCAAGAATCCTTTGAGATAAATTGAGGGAACACCAAAAAATCATTTGCAAATCAAAGTGAAATGGAAAGATGAAAATATATGGAAGTTATGAGAGAAAAGAGATGTTTGGTTGGTGAGAAAAGAGAGAAAATAGAAGTTACGTCAAAATAGATTTATAAAACTAAATCCCCATTTAGTAAAACTCTTTTTAATCTTTTAATTAAACCACAATTAAAATATGCTCAATTAAAGGAATAGTTGATTAATTTTGAATTAGCTCCCTAAAGATTCTAAGTTTTAGCCCTATTTCAAAACAGTCCTTTAAAAACAATTTTTACATTTTTACAAATTAGTCACTAAACCGAAATGTCTATCTTCCAAAAGTCATTTTCCAAAATTGACTTCACCACACCCTTATATATATTTTAAGAGGATTTTAGGAATTTTTGTCATAATTTTATCACATCTCGAACCATGTTTTCCCTAAACCACTCCTGAACTAACCTAAATCTCTAGTCTAGGTTCACCAAACCCCGAAACCAACCTAGAAACTCCTAGGCCCATGTTGAGTGTGTAAAAGTTCTATTATTTACACCCTTTTAACCCATATTTCTGCTGCATTCAAGCATCATTTCATTGCATTTAGGATAGTTTTCAATTAAATATCACAATTATATAAAAGGCACGGATTCTACTAAAATATGGTGTATTTTGCAGGTAGCTGCCAAGGTTGACGATGAAGGCAGGCGAAGGACAGATAAGCAGGAAGGCGGAACTGAACAAGCAGCTGAAGGAGACGAACCTGTCATGGACCCGTCACGACAGCATGGTGACAGCAGATTATTGAAGAGGAAAAATGAAGTGGATATCGATAGATAGAGAAAAATCTGCTCGTCTGTCGTGTGGCAGCCAAATAATTTTCCAAGCCCCGGATCAAAAGATATGTCAAGCCAAAGCTCAAAAGAGAAGAAATTCCTAAAAGCAAGAAGGCGGCTAGAAAGTAGGATACCTTAGAGATTTAATCTTTATTAGAATCTTACTTTTAATTAAAGTTGTAATCCTTGTTACCTTAGATAACTTGAGCCCAAAGCTTATATAAAGGGCATAGATTAAACCTAGGGCATAGCCGACTACCCCATAACCGAAACCAAACCCTGCCGTTAACCTGTCTCCGACATGTTCTAATTTCCCCCTAGGGTTACGGGTTGTTTTGTAAAGTAGTTGCAAGGGTTGCTTTGTTTTAGGATTTTTCAAGTTTCAATAAAATAAACTTCAAGTTCTTTTATCTTGGTTTTAATATCTTGCAAGAGCATCGGGAGAGCATTGTGAGGTTATCTATTTACTTAGCATCGGGAGAGTTAAGTATACGAAAGAGATAAAAGCGTGTTCTCTAGTTTATAGTTGAACCATCTCGTGCTTAGGGATAAGGCGAGGTTAAGTGGCTAAGGAAGAATTCATACACATCGGTGTTCATCCTTCGATTCACGCCGGGAGGTATCATCAAAGACGTGTTCATCGACAGACTTGTGCCTAGGGATAGGGCAAGGCAGATTTGGGATTCTTGCCAAGCTTGAAGTACTGAGTTAGTGTCTGCTGCCGCGACAACTAACGGACAGACGTCGCGACAGGTGCTGTCGGCGACGGGAGCGACGACAGAACTGGAGATCCTAAGCAATTCAATACCTACACTACCGAACAATTCAATACCGGCCCATTCTCTCTCTCTTGATATTTCTATCTTTTTATTTACGTTTTACTTTATTATTCGTGACAATTCTCTAAAATATTTCTTTTACTTCGTGCAGTAAATCAAGGTGAAGTCATTAGCCCAATCCCTGTGGAGACGATATCCGATACTTCGTATCACTTTATTACTTGCGACGTGTACACTTGCACTGCAATTGCGATATACTATTTACACGCAACAAGTTTTTGGCGCCGTTGCCGGGGATTGGCAACATAACTACATCTTTATTTTATTGCACTTTTTGTTTTTATTTTCTTTATTTTTATTTTTATTTTTATTTTTCGTTTTTAGTTTTTTTTTTTTTTAATTTTTATTTTGTGTTTTAAACTCTTGCTTTTCACAAGGTTCTCTTGTTTATGCGCAGATCGAAAAGAGGCGAGGATCCTGAGTATAAATTAGATCTGGAAATCGAACGATCATTCAATCTCAAGAAACAGATTCGCCATCTTTTGGACAGAAACGAATACCTTGAAGAACAGCTTGAGCAGATGGCCCATAACCAACCTGCTGGAGGAGGCGTACCGCCTGTCGGCGATCCGCTTGGGGCAGGTGGACGACGGTCATGTCGTGACTACAAGCTTAATGACCATGTAGAACTGGAGACCACGCTGCCGGATATTGATGTTGATAACTTTGAACTTAAACCTGTCATGTTTAGTATGATCAACAACGCCGGACAGTTTAGTGGTTCTGCGACAGAAGATGCTAGGGAGCATCTCAAAACATTCCAGGAGATCTGTGGTTCGTTTAGGCTACCAGGAGTTAGTCCGGAGATACTGAGGCTTCGGTTATTCCCTCATTCATTAAGGGATAGAGCTAAAACTTGGTGGAATAAACTTACACCGGGTTCTATTATGACTTGGGCAGATCTAACTCGTGAATTCTTATCTCGTTTTAACCCTTCACATTTATCTGAGCGATTACGTAACGAAATTGCTACTTTTCAACAGGAAGATGACGAGCCGATGCACGAGACCTGGGACAGATTTACTACTCTTCTACGGAACTGCCCAATGCATGGATTCCCCGTCTGGAATCAGGTAACTAAGTTTTATAATGCTGCTAACTTACAAACTCGCATTCGCATTGATTCTGCAGCAAATGGACTGTTATTGGATAAAGACCCGGACGAGGCACTACAAGTTCTGAAGAATCTAGCTAAGAATGAGGAGCAGTTTCCGACAGCTAGAAGAGGGGGTAAACGGGTACTTGCTGTCAAGGACTATGAGGCCGACAGCACTATGAAATCACAGGTAGCATTCCTCACTAAAGCCATGAAACACTTATTGAGTGAAGAGGAAGTACGAGGGTTTGCTGTCGAGGAAATTTGTGCCACTTGTGAGGGAAATCATAGTAGGGATGAGTGCCCTATAAATATAGAAGAAGGGAAATATGTTGGAAATTACAAGCCAAACTACAATTCCAACAATTACAACCCTAATTGGAGAAAGGATCCCAAATTTTCCTGGAGTAATCCTAACAATGCCCTGAATCCGCAAGCATATAATCAGAATCAGGGGGGTCCTAGATTGTTGACGCGACAGCAACTGCAGCCGCAGAACCTGCCGCAGAACCTGCCGCCTCAGCAACAACAGCAGCCACCACCTGCCACGAGTAGTGTATTGGAGCAGACTTTGGCCACCTTTATGTCTCAGACTGGCACATATATGGAAAATATTAATCAGTTCGTCAAAAAGACGGAAAATTTTATGGACGAGACTAAGATGAGAATGACAAACCATGAGGCCACCTTGAAATCTCTAGAGACACAAATGGGTCAAGTATCGCAGCATATCAAACCGAGGCAGAATGGAGGTTTCCCTAGCAATATTGAAAACGCTAGACCACCCCCACATGAGCAATGTAAGGCAATTACTACTAGGAGTGGGAAAAAGTTACCAGGGCCGGAAAAAGAAGTTGATACAGAGAAGGACCCTGCTTTGAATAAACCTGCCGAGGAAGCTGCCCCGACAGGTGACAAACAGACTGCTGCCGATGAGCCTGTCACGACAGCAGAAGCGACAGAGGAGAAAAAGGAAGATTATCGTCCTCAGATTCGCATGCAGCGGGAAGGACGCATTGCTGATTATCGTCCTCCACCACCTTTTCCCCAACGGATACAACAAGCTAAGAATGAATCTCAACTCAAAAAAATTTATGATATTTTTAAACAGGTTCATATTAATATTCCGTTGTTAGATGCTGTTAGGGAAATGCCAGGTTATGCTAAATTTCTCAAGGATGTAATGTCTAAAAAATCTAAACTTGGGGAATTTGAAACGGTAAGGATGCAAGAGGGTTGCATGAGTATTCTTCATCGACAACCACCCCAGAAAAAGAAGGATCCAGGGAGCTTCCTCATACCTTGCGTAATCGGCAATAAATTTGTGGGTAAGGCACTTTGTGATCTTGGTGCTAGTGTAAATCTAATGCCCAAATCTGTTTTTCAGAAACTAGGTATTGGCAAGGCGCGGCCCACGACAGTTACCCTACAGCTAGCCGACCGCTCTTACGTTCACCCCGAGGGAAAAATTGAAGATATTTTGGTAAGAGTGGATAAACTTATCTTTCCTGCTGACTTTCTTATTTTAGATTGTGAGGCAGATGAGAACGCACCAGTCATCCTCGGGCGACCTTTCCTAGCCACGGGAAGATCGTTGATTGATGTGGAAAAAGGAGAACTCACCATGCGCGTTAACGATCAAGAAATTAAGTTGAATGTTCTCCAAGCAATGAAACATGCCGATGTGGACGAGGAATGCAAAGCCATCATCGAGGTGACCTTTGATTACCCCTGCATCAGGACAGGCTGCCGAGATATTAAATTTGGTCACTGCTGCGACAGCCATCTACCGACCTGTCACGACAGTGACGACGACAGCAACGACGGCAGCACAGACGACAGTGACCCCTCTAAATCCGATACATCTGATACTGAAGGTCATGAGGAGGTAAACTGGTTAGATCATCGCCCAGGTAAGTTATTCGAACCCTTAAATTACACTTCGGATAACCATTTAATCCAAAAGCCCTCCACTGTAGAACCACCTGTCTTAGAACTTAAGCCCCTGCCAGGGCAGCTTAAATATGCTTATCTTGGTTGTGATAACACACTGCCTGTAATCATCTCTGCTAAGCTGCCGCAGGAACAGGAACGACAGCTGGTCGACATGCTAAGGCAGCATAAAAGGGCGATAGGATGGACGATAGCAGACATCCAGGGCATTAGTCCGGCAATCTGTATGCACAAAATCCTCTTAGAGGAAGACCATAAGCCGACTATTGATGCCCAAAGGCGGCTAAACCTTGCGATGAAGGAGGTAGTGCGTAAAGAAATAATTAAATGGTTAGATGCTGGTATTATTTACGCCATCTCCGACAGCAAGTGGGTAAGCCCGATGCAATGTGTTCCCAAGAAAGGAGGCATGACAGTAATAACCAACGAAAACAATGAATTAATCCCAACCAGGACTGTGACCGGTTGGAGGGTTTGTATGGACTATCGGAAGCTTAACAAAGCTACCCGAAAAGACCACTTTCCTTTACCCTTTATTGATCAAATGCTTGATAGATTAGCGGGTAAATCTTACTATTGTTTTCTTGATGGTTATTCAGGTTATAACCAGATTGCTATTGCACCAGAGGACCAAGAGAAAACGACTTTCACATGCCCCTACGGAACATTCGCATTCAGGAGGATGCCGTTCGGCCTCTGTAACGCACCTGCCACCTTCCAAAGGTGCATGATGGCAATATTCTCCGACATGGTAGAAGACTTCCTTGAGATCTTCATGGATGATTTTTCCGTCTTTGGAGACGATTTTGAGAGCTGCCTCGGCAACCTTCAAAAGGTACTTGAAAGATGTGAAAAAGCTAATCTTGTTCTTAATTGGGAAAAATGTCATTTTATGGTAGATGAAGGGATAGTTTTAGGCCATAAGATTAGCTGCCGTGGGATAGAAGTCGACAGGGCAAAAATAGAGGTCATAGAGAAGTTGCCGCCGCCAACAACAGTCAAGGGCATTAGGAGTTTTTTAGGGCATGCTGGTTTTTATAGGAGATTTATTGCCAATTTCTCAAAAATCACGAAACCCCTATGTCATCTCCTAGAGCAGAACCGACCCTTTGACTTTAATGAAGAATGTACTGAAGCATTCAAGGTTCTGAAGGAAAAGTTAGTGACAGCCCCCGTAGTACAGCCACCAGACTGGACGCAACCGTTTGAAATTATGTGTGATGCTAGTGACTATGCTGTCGGGGCAGCACTTGGGCAGCGCAAGGACAGGCTATTCCATGTCATATATTACGCCAGCAAAACATTGAACGATGCCCAAGTGAATTATACCACCACGGAAAAGGAGCTGTTAGCCGTGGTATTTTCTATCGACAAGTTTCGTTCTTACATACTTGGAACGAAGGTTATAATCCACACCGACCATTCTGCCCTCAAGTATCTATTTGCAAAGAAGGATGCAAAACCTAGGTTGATACGATGGATATTACTATTACAAGAATTCAACCTTGAGATAAAAGATAAAAAGGGGACAGAAAATCAGGTGGCAGATCACTTGTCGAGGTTGGAAACGGGACAGAGTCTACCGCCAGATGAGACACACATATTGGAGACCTTCCCAGATGAGCAGCTCTTTGCTGCCGCACTAGCTGTCGCGACAGCCATGGCGGCAGGTAAGTCTTCTAACCTTCCCTGGTATGCTGATTTCGTTAATTTTATAGTTAGCGGAATATTACCTGCTGATCTTACTTACCAAGCCAGGAAGAGGTTTCAAAATGATGTTAAACATTATTATTGGGACGAACCTCTTCTTTTCAAACTGTGCGCAGATCAGATTATAAGGAGATGCATACCACAAGAAGAACAAGAAGACATTCTCCATCACTGTCATGCTTCACAATATGGAGGACACTTAGGAGGCAATAAAACTGCTGCCAAGGTGCTGCAGTCAGGGTTCTACTGGCCGACACTGTACAGGGATGCACAGGAATTTTATAAAAACTGTGACAGGTGCCAGCGGACAGGTAACATCTCGAGGAGAAACGAGATGCCACTGCAGAATATTTTAGAAGTCGAAATCTTCGACGTTTGGGGGATTGATTTTATGGGACCTTTTCCATCTTCTTGTGGAAATCTTTACATCCTCCTAGCAGTGGATTATGTCTCCAAGTGGGTAGAAGCAATCGCAACTCAAAAGAATGATGCCAAAACAGTCCAAAGATTTTTGCACAAAAATATCTTTTCTAGATTCGGCATCCCTAGAGCGATTATCAGTGATGAAGGGAGACATTTTGACAACAAGGTAATTGTTGCCGCCTTGAGAAAATATGGTGTCAAGCACAAGATCGCGACAGCATACCACCCACAGACCAATGGACAGGCTGAGATATCCAATAGGGAAGTAAAGAACATTCTTGAAAAAATGGTTAAACCAACTAGGAAAAATTGGTCTTTGCTTCTGAATGACGCATTATGGGCATACAGAACAGCTTTCAAGACTCCATTGGGCATGTCTCCATTCCGTTTGATCTATGGGAAAACCTGTCATCTGCCTGTCGAGATAGAACACAAGGCATATTGGGCAATCAAGGCAGTAAACATGGACTTGGACAAGGCAGGCCAGAAAAGGCTGTTAGATTTGAATGAGATTGATGAAATACGGACAATGGCCTACGACAATGCAAGGATTTACAAGGAAAAAACTAAAAAGTGGCATGACAAGAAGTTGCTGCCACGACAGTTCTGCCCAGGGCAGCTTGTGTTGTTGTTCAATTCTAGATTGAAACTCTTTCCAGGGAAGCTCAAATCTAGATGGTCTGGTCCTTTTCAAGTAGTTCAAGTGTTTCCCCATGGTGCCATTACAATTCAATCACTAAAGGACGGGCACCAATTCAAAGTCAATGGACAACGCCTCAAGCACTATCAAGGGACTGAAGCCCCAGGAATACAGGAAGTGGTTACTTTAGGTGATGCCCCACAAGGCATCCCTAATTTAACCTAACTCTTTTATTTTTATTTTTAATTTTTATCATTATTAATATTATTGATTAGGAATTAGATTTATTTTAATACTGTTTTTAATTTCAGTTTTTAGGAAATAAAGAAGGCAAGTGAGAAGGAAGAAGTGGCCCAAGCCCACCGCCCATCCATCAGCCCAAAATAAAGTCCATTTATAACCTGTCGTTTCGGCTGCCGGCGCAGACGGAGTTGACAGGCTGTCAACAGACGCACAACAGACGAAGAATCGTGCGGCAGACGCAGCATTAATGTCCGTCAGACGTGTCAGACGCAACATTCAATCTGCCGCCCCGTTATTCCCGCCTGCCGTTGCGGCATTAAATAGGCAGCCCCCGACAGCTATATAAACCCCTTCTATTTTTCATTTTTCCTCACTTCAGATTTTCTCTCTTGCTATTCTCTTCTACTTTGATCTCTTTTCTTTCATTTTCAGCCCTTGCAACCAAACATGTCTTCCAGACAAACCCGACAGAACACTGCTGCCGCTACCTCTTCCGCAGCAGCATCTCCGTTTGCTAAGAAGGAACTTTGGGAGGAAAGAAGCTTCATCTACAACAGAGATGCCCCTCTGTTGGGACTCCGGCCGTTCATCATGCAGGCCATAACCGCTCAAATGTGGGAAGACTTTGCCGAGCAGCCGGCAGAACTTAACGACACCTTAGTCAGGGAGTTCTACGCGGCGATCGAGAGCAAGACGGCGACATCTGTCACCGTCAGGGGAGTGACAGTACCCTTTACCGCCAGCAGCATCAACCATGTCTTCGGCCTCTTCTTCGGCCCCAACGATGATGCCCATCAACAATTCTGGGACACCCTAGACGCTGCCGGCCATGATGCTGTTATGAGGGAGTTGACAGAAGCGGGCACGACGTGGAGCACAAGTAAGAAGAACCCTCATTCTGTCAACAGGGGGCAACTCCTACCGGAGGCAAAGTTATGGAACGCTTTTATCAAAAAGCGTATCCTGCCCTCGTCCCACCATACGACAGTCAACAGGCAGAGACTGGCCCTCATCCACTCTATAATGCACAACAGGCCCATCAATGTGGGCAGGTACATGCGGGACAGCATTCTAGATTGCGCATTCCGCTCAGACTCACGGCTTTGCCTGCCCTGCACCATAACCGCCCTCTGCCGCTGCGCTGCCGTACCGGAGGAAGCCGCAGACAACATCAAGAAGGGCAGCGGCTGGACAGACAACAACATCTCCAGCCTCATGGAGCTGGTAGTCGTATCGCCTCTCAACGCCTTCGATCCCAACGCCCCTCCTGCTGAGTCTGATGATGAGCCTGTCCCCGAGCCTGCCCCTGAACCTGCCACAGAAGCTGCCACCAACACCGCTCCGGCAGATCAGAACGCCCACATACTTGCTGCCGTCCTGCGGATCGAGGAACGCCAGATGGGTTTAATGACATTCATCCGAGACTTCTCCAATGCTACGGTAAACTTCATTACCAACACTTTGAATTTTTCGGATGTTTCTTTCCCAACCTTCCCCGCCCATTATTTCAACATCCCATCCCCTACTCCCACACCACCTGTCTCTCCCCATGGAGAATCTGCCTCCTCCACACCGTCCCCAACTGCAGCCGGCAGCCCACCGGCAGACACCTCCCCTAGAGGAACAAAGCGCGCTGCCACTGACGACAGCCCCCTTGTCCGGAGGAACTTGGACAGCGCCTTCACACGGGTGAAGCGTATCAAGCATGTGGCAGACAAGAGAAAGCTGTCCAAGGCCATCATGTCCACCAGCTGGGACAGCAGCAGCAGCAGTTCTGATGTCAGACTAGTGGAGACAACTGCCCTTCCACATGCTGACGACCCTGTCCCCCAACCGGAGGAAGATCCTGCCCCTCAACAGGCTGCCGAAGCTGTCGATCAACCTGCCCCAGAACCTGCCCAGCCACCTCCTCAACGCAGACGCTACCATCAGATCCGCGTCAGCAGCAGCAGCGAGGACAACGCATAAATTTAAGTTTTTATTTCTTTTATCTC
Organism: Hibiscus tridactylites; assembly: GCA_958450335.1. Taxonomy (NCBI): domain Eukaryota; kingdom Viridiplantae; phylum Streptophyta; class Magnoliopsida; order Malvales; family Malvaceae; genus Hibiscus; species Hibiscus tridactylites. Next base: position 9,173,180 of record OY288269.1, read on the forward strand.
TTCTTATTGCTGCCTGCCCTTTATAATTGTGATGTACTTTTCGTTTTTTTCCTTTAATTGTTTTTATGTTGTCTTGCATTGAGGGCAATGCAACCCTTGAGTTTGGGGGTGGCAACCCTCCATATCTAATGGCATCCTTAGCACATCTTTTGTTTAACTGTTGTGTCTTTTTAATTGCCTTTATTAAAATAAAAAAAAAATCAGAAACTGTTGGCTTAAAACTGTGAAGTTAGCTTACCTGTCATGACGGCTCTGTCGTGACAGCATCTTTAGGACAGGTTAAGGAAAAGTTTAGAGCCTTTCTATAGTTCTAAAAACTTAAACACTTTTGTGACTGTTATATCGCTTAGATTTCTCTTAGCCAAACTAGAATAGGATGCTTAGAACTTGAATAGCCCCTAGAGGTGCCTAACACTGGCTCTAGGAAAGAAGTTTAGTAAAAGAAAATCAAAAACCTAGAGGTGCCCGAAACCGGCTCTAGGAAGCTAACTAGAGGTGCCCAAAACTGGCTCTAGAAAAATTTTAGCTTGAAAATAGAAGAAAAAGAAGCATGAAAAGGTGCCTTCTAAAAAAATAAACTTTGGCATAAAAATTCGAGTTAAGAAGTTGAATATTCTAGTGAAACTAAGAGAATCTTAGCATATAACTGTTCACAAGCATGCACACACTGCACGAGAGCTATAGGGAGATTCCGGACAGATCCTAGTCTCTCCGACAGGTTGCTGCCGCCATAGAGAATGAGCGACGGGTAAGGGACAGTTCACTGTTTGAAGGCCAACACAAAAATCTTTTATTTTTCTTTAGGTTTAATTGCTTGAGGGCAAGCAAAGACTTGAGTTTGGGGGTGTGTTGAGTGTGTAAAAGTTCTATTATTTACACCCTTTTAACCCATATTTCTGCTGCATTCAAGCATCATTTCATTGCATTTAGGATAGTTTTCAATTAAATATCACAATTATATAAAAGGCACGGATTCTACTAAAATATGGTGTATTTTGCAGGTAGCTGCCAAGGTTGACGATGAAGGCAGGCGAAGGACAGATAAGCAGGAAGGCGGAACTGAACAAGCAGCTGAAGGAGACGAACCTGTCATGGACCCGTCACGACAGCATGGTGACAGCAGATTATTGAAGAGGAAAAATGAAGTGGATATCGATAGATAGAGAAAAATCTGCTCGTCTGTCGTGTGGCAGCCAAATAATTTTCCAAGCCCCGGATCAAAAGATATGTCAAGCCAAAGCTCAAAAGAGAAGAAATTCCTAAAAGCAAGAAGGCGGCTAGAAAGTAGGATACCTTAGAGATTTAATCTTTATTAGAATCTTACTTTTAATTAAAGTTGTAATCCTTGTTACCTTAGATAACTTGAGCCCAAAGCTTATATAAAGGGCATAGATTAAACCTAGGGCATAGCCGACTACCCCATAACCGAAACCAAACCCTGCCGTTAACCTGTCTCCGACATGTTCTAATTTCCCCCTAGGGTTACGGGTTGTTTTGTAAAGTAGTTGCAAGGGTTGCTTTGTTTTAGGATTTTTCAAGTTTCAATAAAATAAACTTCAAGTTCTTTTATCTTGGTTTTAATATCTTGCAAGAGCATCGGGAGAGCATTGTGAGGTTATCTATTTACTTAGCATCGGGAGAGTTAAGTATACGAAAGAGATAAAAGCGTGTTCTCTAGTTTATAGTTGAACCATCTCGTGCTTAGGGATAAGGCGAGGTTAAGTGGCTAAGGAAGAATTCATACACATCGGTGTTCATCCTTCGATTCACGCCGGGAGGTATCATCAAAGACGTGTTCATCGACAGACTTGTGCCTAGGGATAGGGCAAGGCAGATTTGGGATTCTTGCCAAGCTTGAAGTACTAAGTTAGTGTCTGCTGCCGCGACAACTAACGGACAGACGTCGCGACAGGTGCTGTCGGCGACGGGAGCGACGACAGAACTGGAGATCCTAAGCAATTCAATACCTACACTACCGAACAATTCAATACCGGCCCATTCTCTCTCTCTTGATATTTCTATCTTTTTATTTACGTTTTACTTTATTATTCGTGACAATTCTCTAAAATATTTCTTTTACTTCGTGCAGTAAATCAAGGTGAAGTCATTAGCCCAAACCCTGTGGAGACGATATCCGATACTTCGTATCACTTTATTACTTGCGACGTGTACACTTGCACTGCAATTGCGATATACTATTTACACGCAACAGCCCAAAACATGGGCATTACAACTCTCCCCCTCTTAGGAAATTTTGTCCTCAAAATTTTACCTGGAGGAAAAAGGTGCGGAAACTGTTTCAACATGTCCGATTTGCTTTCCCACGTGGCCTCCTCAACTCCTCGATGTCGCCACAACACCTTCACAAGTTCAATCGTCTTACTACGAAGAACTTTACTACTAGAATCAAGAATCTCAACAGGTTCCTCATCATAAGACAAATCCGATCGCAACTCAATCTCCTCAACTAACATAACATGCGATGGATCCGACCTATACCTCCACAACATCGACACATGAAACACATCATGAATTTTCTCCAACTCGGAAGGTAACCTCAACCGATACGCAACAGGATCAACACGCTCCACAACTTCATATGGCCCAATAAACCTTGGACTAAGCTTACCCTTACGTCCAAACCTCGTCACCTTCTTCCAAGGTGATACTTTCAAAAATACGCGATCACCAACCGCAAATTCAATCTCCATACGCTTCAAATCCGCGTAGGATTTTTAACGATCCGAGGCGGCTTTCAAACAATCACAAATGAGCTTCACTTTCTCATTTGTGCTTTTCAACATGTCAGGAAAGGAAACATGCTTCTCACCCACCTCAGCCCAACACAAAGGCGTACGACACCTTCTACCATACAAAGCCTCATACGGTGCCATTTGTATATTTGCTTGATAACTGTTGTTATATGCAAACTCTACCAAAGGCAACTGTTTTTCCCAAGTTCCTTGGAACTCAATAACACAACATCTCAACATATCTTCTAAAATCTGAATCACACGTTCAGATTGGTCATCCAACTGTGGATGATACGAAGTGCTAAAATGCAATCGAGTACCCAAAGCTCGATGCAAGAACTCCCAAAACCTCGCCGTGAATCGCGGATCTCTATATGAAACTATAGACTTGGGCACTCCGTGTAAATGCACTATCTCAGTAATGTAGAAATCCGCCAACTTCTCCAAAGTATGCGTCGTATGCACAGGGACAAAATGTGCACACTTCGTAAACCGATCAACAATCACCCAAATGGAATCCTTTTTAGATGGTGTCAATGGCAGCTCTGACACAAAATCCATGGTGATTTTCTCTCACTTCCATTCTGGTATCCTCAAAGGTTGCAACAACCCGGAAGGAAACTAATGTTCAGCCTTGACACGCTGACACACCATGCACTTGGCAACAAAATGAGCCACATCTTTCTTTAAACCAACCCAATAGTACTCTTCTTTCAAGCCTAGATACATCTTGGTACTACCGGGATGCATAGCAAAAGGACTACTATGCGCTTCAGTCAAGATAGTTCGCCTCAACTCATCATTGTTAGGCACAACTATCCAATCCTTGAAACACAACACTCCATCATCATCAAACCGGAAATCTGTCAGATTCTCATCCATAATATCCTTAACATGAGGTACTAACTCATCATCATAAAGTTGCTTTTCCTTTATCAACTGCGACAAAGATAGCTTAACTTGCAACTCGGCCAACAACCCTCCATCTCGTGTCACACTCAACCATGCAAACATGGCTCTCAACTCAACCGCAACCTTTCTACTCAAGGAATTTTTCTCACAATTTTATCACATCCCGAAACATGTTTTTCCTGAACCACTCCCGAACTTACCCGGATCTCTAGTCTAGGTTCACCGGACCCCAAAACCAACCTAGAAATTCCTAGGCCCAAAACCGAGGCGTTATAGATTATTTTTTGTTTTAAATACAATTCGAAAATCTCTTCTTCTCCCAAAAATTGCATTATTTTTTGTGATAGTCAAAGGCCCAAGTACTGTTCGTGATTTCTTCAGTAGTGCATCTGTCGAAAATCATCCGCTGTTGTATCCTGGGAGACTGACGACTAAAGAACTCAAACATTGAGGAGTGGTCGAATCTGTCTTAAAAAAATTGTGTTCATCCAGGCTTTAGCAACTATTTTTGGTTATTTCGGATCTGTTAATTTCAATATTTTGTTTGTTTAAATTTATATATTTTATTTATTTTGAATTTAACTCTATGTATCCAACAAGACACTCGATCCACGCCTTTATTTGCAAGTGCATCGGTTATATTATTCGCCTCCTAATATATATATGAGCAAACCATTAACTTTGTTACCTGTTAAAATACTTTAACGCATAAAAATTGTTTTAACGTGATTAGTTTTTTTTTTTTTTACCAATTAACATAATAAATTAAAATGAGCATTTTTATGCTAAAAAAATCACGTTAGCATTTAACCGAAATAATTAATTACCATCAAGACTAACAAATCATAACTATAAGGATGGAGACCAAATTACATTTCCAAGAAAGGACGTAGTGGTAGTTATTAGGGGTGAGCAAAATTTGACTCAACTCGAAAAAAATTAAAATTTTTGACTCCACTCGAGGCGACAAAATTCGACTCGTTCTGACTCGACTCGATTTTTTTTAAATAATGTTTGATTTGTAAAGTAGAAATCCGAATAACTCGAAATTTTTAGTGATTAGTGGCTTGATTTTTTAAGTTCGAGTTAAGTTCCTTAATTTTTCCTAATATATATATATCAATATAAAAAGGGTAATCTTCACTTGTGGTCCCTTTCGTTTGAGGTTTGTTCTATTTTGATCACCCTAATTCAAAAAAGATCATTCTTGTCACTTACGTTTTGAATCAGGTCTATTTTGGTCCCTTGGCCATTAACCTCCGTTAATAAAAAAATTAATTTCTAATTTAACCTCCAAACTTTCACAACTTTATTTTACACCATCTTTCTCAAAAATTATATATTTCAAACTATATGATCAAGCTGAAGCCACCAGAATCGTTCCCTTATCCGGGAATGTTATCTTCGTTTCTTTCTTCCACCCCGGCTTCCCATTAATATTTTTGATTCATGAATTTGCCGCCTGTATGATCTCAAAAGGATTAAAATTCAAGTATTAGATAAGATTCAATTATTAGTAAAATACAAAAGGCAACCAGTTAATCATGTCCGAGAATACCCTAATTCAATTACTTGTTTTTCAGCAAGATTTGAGAATACTAATTTAGAGCAACATAAGGTGCTGAAGAAAACCCAATAAATTCTTCAAATAATTTCGTTCCATGTTTATATAGTTTTTTTTCAGGAAAAAAAAACTCTTAATTAACAATTTAAAGACAACAGCAAAACTTGCCTCATAGGCTTCAGAGATCTGCTTGAATTTGGCTTCAGCTTCATTTTAACTTTAGGGTTCTTGTCGGGATGTCATTTCATTGCCAATTTCCTGTATGATATTTTGAGATCGCCATCTCTTTCATTCTTCTCCACGTTTAAATGTTATAATAATCCACTCAAACAAAAGTTTTGAAAGTTTATGGTTATATTAGATAATATGAAATATATAATTTTTGGGAAGATGGTGAAAAATAAAGTTTTAAAAAGTTTAAGATTAAATTAGAAATTAATTAATTTTAATTAACGAATGTTAATGGTCAAGGGACCAAAATAGACACGATTTAAAACGTAAGTGACAAGAATGATCTTTTTTGAATTCGAGTGAACAAAATAGAACAAACCCCAAACAAAAGGGACCACGGGTGAAGATTACCCATATAAAAAATATGAAGATATATATGCCACATATGAAAAAATATAATGATATATATATATATATATATATATATTATATGATTAGAGAAAGTCATTTAAACTAGAATCAAACTATACTATAACATTATAAATAATTATAGTTAAATTTGTATAGGAACTCAAAAACTTGACTCGAACCGAAAAAATTTCAAATAAAGTTTGAGTTGTAAAATATGACGCGTTAACTCGAATAATTCGAAAAAAAAATTACTCTACTCGACTCGATCAAACGCTCACTCCTAGTTGTTCCCACTTTTGTTTTAGTCATTAAAAGATAATGGTCATGATGCAATTTTGGTCCTCAGATATGCTTAGATTCAAAAGTTAGCCATTCTACCTTTTTTAAAAAAAAAATTGACATTATCAAGTCCTCTATTTTTAAAATTTCATTAGTTATCTGAAATGATTAATATTATTAACTATTTATGCTGAATTACTGATATTATTATTTTTTCTTAAAAATACTCTTCTAACACCCTAATCATTGAACACAAAGAGGTAGTATTTGTTCATACATATTTGTAAATCTTTTATAATACACATTACAAGCTGAACATCATCCTATTTTTCACTGGAACCATTTGTTGGGGTAAAAACACTCTTCTAACACCCCCAACTATTGAACACAAAGAGATAGAATTTGTTCATACATATTTATAAATCTTTTATAATGCACACACATTACAAGCTGAACATCATCCTATTTTTCACTGGAACCACTTGTTGGGGGTAAAAAGATATTTTAGGATACCTCATTTATAGAACATATATTTACCAATGGGTTTAGTTTCCTTTAGGGTTACCAGGTCTCGAACCTTGCCATGGTTACAGTGCCAACCACCTAACCATTGAGGACAAGATTAGAGATGGTAAGGTGTTTAGCATAATTGAGCTTTTAAGCTTGTTTGCAACACGTTTAGATTCCACCATACAAAAATCCACTATAATTCTATACTTGTAGATTAAAACAATCTCCTTTGAGAAACCTAAAGTATAATGGTTGAATTGTTGAAATATCAATCATATGAAATATTAATGAAGACAAAAAATACTCTAATTTTATACTGTGTAAATTTTAAAATTAATTTGATATCTTTATCACATTGATATATAATATTGTCATTATTAATAGGGTAATTATTTCATACAATGGAGGTGGAAACTAAAAGGTACCATCACCATAATTTTAGGGTTAGGAGATTTAATTTAAGGTGTAGGGTTAAGGGGTTTAGAATTTAGGGGTGTGATTAGAATTTAAGGTTTATTAGTTAAAACTTAAATTCATCACCATATTACCCTAAACTCTTAATTCTAATCATTATCCTTAAACTCTAAGCCCCTAAACTCTAAACCTTAAACTAAATCTATAAACACTAAAATTGAGGCACTTGTAGAAACTAACCAGTGTATTAAATATAAATCCTTATTAATATAAATTTAACTATTGAAATTTCTTTATATAATCAATTAGTTAGACGTACGTTATAGATTTACTTTAAACATAACATGCATAATCTTTATGATGAAACATGAAATATGCGGGTTATATTGTTAAAATATTAACCTACTAAAAGTTATTATAGTGTGTCAATCACAAATATTGTTGATATAACTTACCCTCTCACGATTCAATCATAACTATGTCCTTGATTGCTACTATACCAGCTATCGAACCTTGCCAAAGCTAAGGTAACAAGCACCCAAACCATTGAGCACAAGCAGAGAGCTAGCAGCACATTTTTGCATGCCAAATCTATTTAAATCTTGCACATTAGTTGTCCACTGTTAAAAAGGATCCAAAGAACCTAAAAACCCAGAATCGAAATGGTTTTTTTTCCTAAAAATGAATTAAATGGGAAGGCATTTTGGAATACCTCATTTTTAATGAAATCATACATTTGGTTTTAGTTTGTTTTAGGGATACCAAGTCTCGAACCTTGTCAGGGTTACAATGACAACCACCTTAACCATTTAGGACAAGAGAAGAGATGGTAATGGGTTTTGCATATTTGACGTTTTTATCTTGATTCAAACACGTTTATATAACATTTATAAATACGTTGTCATAAAATTAATAATTTTGTTTTATTATAGATTACCATATGATATGAATATATTGATGAATGCATGTTTAATTATAAATTCAGGTTATCTCAAATTCTGAATCAAATCTAATTTGAGTTGGACCAGATCGACCTCTGATTCGGATCGTTATAAGCTTAAATTTTCTGAGTTCAAAACAATATCAGTGTTGTTTTTAAGATTTCAGTTGCTGCTAATCCAGGGTCCTATTCCTATTTAGGTGTGCCTAGCTTGTCATTCTATGAAATGATAAAAATATCTTTTGAGAAAAAAACTAAAAAAAATAAACCACCTATCAAATCCAGACATTATCACCAAAATAACACCATTTAAAACTCAAAATAGCACCAAAAGAAAATTATGTCCCAGCATTTCACTCTTAGAGTGAACTCGTCAAGTATTCATATCGAGCTTATTTTTGGTAATTTTTTAATGCAAATAATGGAGTCTTTAAGGGATAAGGATAATAAATTTTAATGCAGATTGCTATAAATGCTTGACGAGTTTTATTTAAAAAAATAATTAAAAATAGAATTCGCACTTGCTAAAATAAACAACCCATCAAATCCGGACATTATCACCAAAATAACACCATTTAAAACTCAAAATAGCACAAGAAGAAAGTTATGTCCCAGCATAGCACTCTTACAGTAAACTCATCAAGTACCCATGTCGAGATTATTTTTGGTAATTTTTTAATGCAAGTAATGGAGCCTTTAAAGGATAAGAGAAATAAATTTTAATGCAACTCGCTATAAATGTTTGACGAGTTTTATTAAAAATTTTATCAAAAATGGAATTCGCACCATGCGAATTCCATTAAAAAATTAAAAAAAATAATAAAACTACATTGCATACCTAACAAGTTTACTGTAAGAATGTATTGAGCAATAATTTTTCTTTCGAGTACTACTTTAGAAAATAAAGTTTAAAATAGTGTTTTCTTTTTGTGATGATGCCTCAAATTCGATCGCATCCATATATAGCACAAAATTCTATGATACGAGACAAATATTATTATGTTCATAAATTTAATGAAAATGTAAAAAATAAAGGTATTTTAGAATACCTCATTGTTCAATTAAGTGTAAACTACACAAATGATCAATTGCCAAGCGCCAACAACACTCGAACCTTCAACTTGCGGATTAAAGCGCGACTTGCGCTACCACAGAGGACAAGAGATGTCGGCGGTCCTTGTCTTGCATAATATAAAAATTTAAAATTTTTATAAGGGTAAACTACACCAAATACCTATATACTTTTAGTTATTGAGATCCACTGATTGGTCTAGTGACTAAGGATGCTCATATTGTTTCATCTTCTATGGATTTGAATCCGACATGAGAATGTAATATCTCTATTTAATCTAAAAAAACAAACTTTTAGTTATTAAGCCTTGAAAAAACTTTCATTTCAAATATTCCAATTTTCAAAACATGAAAAATTAAAATATTTATTAAAATTGTATAATTTAATGTTATTAGTTAGGATGAGTCTACAACGTGCGACGAACATTGCTGAACACCACTAACGATGAACATCGCTGAACACTATTAATTTATTAAAAAAATTTAAAAATTTAAAGGACTAAAATTATAATTAAAATTATCTCTTAAAAAATAAAAATCAAATTTAATAGGTACTTTATAATATTTTTCATAGATTAGAATCAAATATACCCAACATTCCTAAACCCTAACAAAATCAATCTCTTAAAAAAATAGAATTCAGTTTATAATATTTTTAATATATTAGAATCAAATATACCCAACTCTATTAAACTTAAACCCAAACAAATTCAACCCCAACATTCCTAAACCATAACAAATTCAACCCATGTTCTGTAATGCTTGACCTTGCTGCAGAAAGAAACAAGCAGTAATTGCCATTAGAACAATAGCTTTTGTACAAAACAGAGGATCCTATAATGCCAGAAACCCCAAAACCTGGGCCCAACTCTCTAGATAGGAGATATGATGAGTTCAAACCCAAACCACCCTGGGAACATGTTTTCATACTGTAAATCAATATATACTTGTCATAAACATCAACCTTTTCTCTAAGAATTTGTTAGGGTTTAGGTTTAGGAAAGTTGGGTATATTTGATTCTAATCTATTAAAAATTATAAATTGATTTCTATTCTTTTAAGAGATTGATTTTGTTAGGGTTTAGGAATGTTGGGTATATTTGATTCTAATCTATTAAAAATATTATAAAGTATCTATTAAATTTGATTTTTATTTTTAAGAGATAATTTTAATTATAATTTTAGTCTTTTAGATTTTTAAATTTTTTTTAAAAAATTAATGGTGTTCAGCAGTGTTCATCGTTAGTGGTGTTTAACAATGTTCGTCGCACGTTGTAAAATTTTCCTATTAGTTATTCATAAGATTCATATAAAATTTAGTTAAAAATTATATTCTATTACATAACTAAATTGGTACAATATTAAATAAGTAAAATTGTCTTAAAAATTATCATTGCCAAGCGCCAACAGCACTTGAACCTTCAACCTACGGGGTTTAGAGCGACTTGCGAAACCACATAGGACAAGATATGTTGGCGAGTTGCACTTAACTAGAACTTTACCCCATGTATCAGCTCTCTAGTAGGCTTTAATTCGAGTTGAAGTATTTATTGTTTAACTAAATATTATTTTAAAATTTTTATAAGGGTAAACTACACCAAATACCTATGAATTTTTAGTTATTAAACCTAAAAAAACATTCTTTTTAAATATTCCAATTTTCAAAATATGAAAAATTAAAATATTTACTAAAATTGTAGTTAATGTTATATGAACATATGCGGGGATAGCTCAGTTGGGAGAGCGTCAGACTGAAGATCTGAAGGTCACGTGTTCGATCCACGTTCACCGCAATTTAATTATAATATGGGTAGTTTAATGTTATTGATTATTCATTGAATTTGATTCGTATAAAATTTTAGTTAAATATTATACTCTATTATATAACTAAATTGGTACAATATTAAATAAGTAAAATTGTTTTAGCAAATTATTATTGAAATATTATATATACTAAAAGAATTAATATCCTATACACTGGCGGTGGAAACTGAAAATTTCCACAAGCGCCTTAGTTTTAGGGTATAGGGAGTTAGTTTAGGGTATAAGGTTTAGGTGTAGGGGTTTAGAATTTAGGGATAATTGTTTCAATTTAAGGTTTATGGTTATAATTTAGGGTTTATAGGTTAGGGTTTAGTTTTTAGGGTACTATGGTGAGGATTTAGGTTTTAACCTATAAACCCTAAATTATAACCCTAAACTTTAAATTGAAACAACTACCCCTAAATTCTAACCCCCTACACCTAAACCCATAAACCATATACCCTAAATTAACTCTCTATACCCTAAAACTAAGGCGCTTGTGGAAACTTTCAGTTTCCACCGCCTGTGTATAGAATATTCATCCATACTAAAATTGTGATATGAACATAAGCGGGGATAGCTTAGTTGGAGAGCGTCGGACTGAAGATCTGAAGGTTATGTGTTTGATCCACGGTCACCATAATTTAATTATATTATGTGTAATTTAATGTTATTAATTATTCATTGGATATGATCCGTATAAAATTTTAGTTTTTTTAATGGTCTAAAGGTGATTACACGGTAGCATCTGTTCATGCATATTCTTAACCATTTGACAATGTGCATACACCTTGTAAACATCGATTTGAACATGTGTCTTCTAGGATGAAGATCATCTACTTTTTTCACTGGGACACTTGTTGGGTTCGTATAATAAAATTTTAGTTAAATATTATATTATATTATATAACTAAATTGGTACATTATTTAACAAGTAAAATTGTTTTAACAAATTAATATGGAAATAATATATATAATAAAATTGTTATATGAACATAAGTGGGGAACGCTTAGTTAAGAGAGCGTTAGACCGAAGATAGGAAGGTCATGTGTTCAATTCACATTCACCGCATTTTAATTATAGTACGTGCAATTTAATGTTATTAATTATTCATAGGATATGATCTGTATAAATAAGAAATTGTTTTAACGGGTTATTATGAAAATTATATATATATATATATATATATATATATATATATATATATACTAAATTTGTTATATGAACATAAGCGGGGATAGCTTTTGGGAGAGCGTCAGACTGAAGATCTGAAGGTCACGTGTTTGATTCACGTTTACTACAATTTAATTATAATGTGTGTAATTTAATATTATTAATTATTTATATGTCTAATATAAAATTTTAGTGTTGTTAATGATGCTCATCCACGATGAATAGTTAAATTTTATATTCTATTATATAAATGAATTCGGAATATTAAATAAGTAGAATTGTTTTAAAAAATTATTATGGAAATAATGTATTTATACTAAAATTTTTATCTAAATATATGTTGGGAACCTAAAGTTCGCGTGTTCGATTGATGACCATCGCAATTTAATTATAATATTTAAATTTAATTATAATATTTAAATTAAATATTATTAATTATCTATATGATTCGTAAAAATGTGTGTTGTGAACGATGTTTTCTACTATGAATAGGTTTTTTAAATATACTAGATAATATTCAAAGTGAAAGGGTTACAATGGAATCACACCGTAAATATTAAAAATTTAATGCGTAAAAAATAAACATAATAAAATTCTAAGGGTGTGAATGACATTAAAACACAAAACCTATCTCTAAGAAGAAAGTAATTTTTTTTGCTATTTGTTCTTGGCATATCGGCAAAACCACAAAAATGAATCAAAGCCATCACATACCACCGATCTTCGCTACTATGAACGTTCGATTGATATTCGTCATACGAACGCTAAACTACTAAAAAGCAACAACACTACTAAACTGAAGGAGGTTAGTTTTTTCCTATAAAATGCTGAATTGGAGGTTGTTGGTGGATTGGTTGTTGCCCTCTTCTTGTTGGCAACTTTTGCCTAGAAGGTTGTCTTGGACCTTGTAGGTGCTGCCTTGAAGGTTGCCTTGGACCTTGGTGATGTCTTGAAGGCTACCTTGAATCTTGATGTTGCCTTGATAAACCCTATGTGGACAGAAATAGAACCAAACAATTAGTGTGAACTAAACATCAAGTACAAGTATAAACTTAAATACAATGTAACAAAAATTTACAGGTTTTTCGAGATATTTGTTTCCACCAATTCCTCCTTTGCAAGTTCTTATATTGTGACCAGTTTTGCACCTTTTTTACTTACTCTTTCAGTTGTAGGAACTTTATCTCTTTCTAATTTCCTCTCTTTTTGTGTGGTCTTCCAGCTAGTCTTCTCAAAACTGGTGAAAGTATAGGTTACATGCCTTCCACTTTGGTCCACTGATTAACACCTCTAATAGGGCCAATGTAGTGCCCATAAATTGAGATTTGAGTGTCCTTCTTGTAGTATGGATCGACAAATGAAATTATATTTATATTGTCATTGTGCATAACTGAAACGACATGATTGCATAGGATTCTAGTGAGATCCCATCTTTTATACGTGCATGTATGATTTTGGATGTTCGTCACGTGTTGTTCCCCTTGGCCACATTCAATTTGGTATTGGATGTTACCAGCATATATTGGCTGGCATCTATGAACACAATGAACAAATAATTTTAGTGTTAGTAGCTTTGAACATAATGAACATAAATAAAAAAGTTAGAATTGAAATATTAAACTTATATCAATGCTAACCTAACAGAGTTTTGAATTTGAATATCAAGCTTCCTTTGAAATTTAGGACACAAAATTTCACTATATTTTTTCTGCTTCTTGTCTCCTTTAAACTATTCTTCTCATCATCTTGGTCCTAATAATTTTCAGCATTGTAAGTATTGGCTTGTCTCTTGCCTCCAATATAATCTACAAAATAAATAAAAAGTTTAGTTGTCATTCTGTAACTTTCAGATAGTACAGTAACTATTTTGTAATTTTCAGATAATTCAGTAATCATTTTATAACTTTCAGATAGTACAATTATCATTTTGTAACTTTCAACAAGATCATTTTAGCTATGCAGAATATGATGCAAGGTAAAAAGATGAATTATTTTGTTAAAACACTCTGACAGGTTGTTTAGCAGCATATCACACTTACTCCTGGTGGAGAAGTGTGATTTAAACCACATGGGAGGGGGTTATCATCAAACCAGTCATGAGCATCTTTCAATATTGCTTTCATTTCACTCATGGCTGCATTGAATTGGATGACATATGTCGATCTTGCTACTTTTCAAAATGCATCTTTCAATGCCTTTCCTTTATTGATTTCTTTTGTCTTGAAGTTTGTGTACATGTGTCTGACACATTTTCGTTGTTCAAAATTTGGAAACAATTCTTCCAATGCTTCTTTGAGTCCCTACAAGACAAATACTAATAATGGTTTAGCATGAATTTCAATATATTAATATTCAGTAAAAAAAGTCATAGACTATACCTTTTGTTTGTCTAACATGAAAATAATTTGGTTGGAATTCGAAATCCTCAAATCAACTTTCAACAAACTAAGAAATCAATATCATGCTAAAAACAATTTCACTTTTCACAACAACATATGCTATTGGATAAATACCATCACTAGCATCTATCCCAACAGCAGCAAGTAACCAACCAATATAAGGACCTTTCAGAAAACATTGATCATAAGCATGCATCTAGCTTTATAACAATTTTTACATGCTTCAGGAAAAATATAGACCCTCTCAAATAATCTATCATCTAACTGAAAAATGGTAGTTGTTCCAAGATTAGTCTCTCTAAGCTCTTCTAGGTACTCGTACAACTTTTTGAAGTGGTCATTGAAATTTTCATTTATTTTTTTTATGGCAACTTTCCTAGCCCTGATACATTTGGTGCCATTCAAAAAGGGCCACATAATCTTTTTCAACATCGGCCCTAAATGAGATAGAAGCATAATTTCTTTCAACTTGAAATTTGTGCAGGTAAGTCTTTACAATAAACTTAAAAGTGATATTTGGATTCTTCATCACTTTAGCACATGTATGCACATCATTGATTGTCTTAATATGAAAGATATCATTGTCAGCATCTATTTTTGAAGCCCATATATTCTAAGGACAAGTAGCATCTTTACAAATTGCTCGAAGTCTTCTTTTTTTATTTATGTCAAAAATAACAAAATACCTATTTTTTCTCGCATATTATTTTATCGCCTCTTTCAATATGATTTTGTTAGGAAACAATAAACCCACCTTAAACTTAGAGTCCTCCATATCACAGTCTATGTTAAATTCTGGCCATGTAGGACCATCATTGTTAGACCTGTGTACACTATGAAAAGAGTTCGAACCTTCACCGTCAGTCTCATTCTCGTTCTCATTTACATGTCTTCCTCAATCACCATACAAACCCTCTAAATTCTTTACCACTATGTTAGACACATCCTCTTGAATAACTTCATCTTCACCAGCATCAGCTTCACTATCAAAAAAATCTCGAGTCAACATCTTCTTCCTCTTCACTCATTTCACTTTCTCATCCAGCTTCATTGGAATCTGCATCTTCTTTCACAACATCTTCAACTCAATCTGATTCCCATCTTGGTTTAGAAAATCCCTCTCCTTACTTCATTTTTAGCATCATTTGGTACTGCATCAATATTTGTTGTTGCATCATTTGTTGGTGCTGTCCCATTTGCATAATCAAAGTTTTCTATTACAACATCATCATTTGCATCTTTTTCTATTGATGCATCGGTTGCCTCAGTTTCTACAGTAGCATCATTTCAAATTGTTTCTGCTGCAGCATACCAATCTGTTTTTGCTGCATCATTTGCTTCTTTAGTTGCACCATTTTCAGGTTCTACCACCTCTTCTGCCTCATCATTTGATTCATTAAGATTATCTCCATCATCAGGGTCTTCTACTTCAAAAAGTCCTTCACCAACAGTTTCATCTGCTTCTTTACCAGCCTTTTCTGCTAGATAAATGTGTACATGATTATTAGTTGAGACAAACTCTAACATGCTAACTATATCTTAATCAGTCTTCAATAGGTGGACAATATTCACAGTCAATGCCCCAACTTCAGATTTTCGGTAAACTTCTAAACAACATTTTAATCCAATGTCATTAGCTATAGCACATATGGCAAACATTGACCATTTATCTTTACTGACTATATCATAAAAAAATTTGTTTTCTTGTAAACTTTAAACCCCTATTCATGACAAACTTAACACCATAATGAACTACAACATTGAATGAATCTAAATTAGGACCTGTAAAAATAATAAATGTTCATCAATAAGATATTTATGCTCATTTTTATTAAAAACAATATCTTAAATTATAATATAAGAAAATAAACAATTATTAATCCAAATCGAAGTACCTATAAAGCTATATGGGAAACAAAAAAATTATATGCTCATTTATATTAAAAACAGTACCTAAACTAAGTAGACAAACAGTTAGCAGTCCAAAGCACCTATAAAATTATATGGGCATTAGAAAATTACATTCTCATTTATATTAGAAAAATAGTACCTAGACTAAAAAGACAAACACTTTCCTCTCAAATAGCACCCTAACATGTAAACAAATAGGACATCCAACCTGGAAAAAAAAGAAATAAAAGATGCAACATTTTCATTTTATACTTTTTTTTTCATATTTAAAGGCTGAAACTACATTAGACAAGAACTTAACGTTCTCGTCCACTATTACTACCTTGCGATCCTCTAAAAGTCTCAAGGACACCCGCTTTGTCTCAAAATCTACCCTAGCCCTATGCTCTACAAGCCAGTCCATGCCTAATAATACAACAAAACCATAAAACAGAAATTTCATCATATCCACGTGAAAAACATGACCCTAAATCATCAAAGGACATCTTATGTACATCTTTCTGACCACAACTGTCTCACCAAAGGAACTAGTGACATTCATACCCACATCTAATATCTCAACCAGAATATCTAGCAATCTTGCATGCTCACTCAATATGTACGAATACGTAGAACCGGAATCAATCAAGGAAAGCAAAGTCAAAGACTTTAAAGAGAAATTACCTGCAATCACATATGTGTCATTCATTTCCTCACGGTGTGCATACACCCTAGCTGGCCCACCTCCATCGAGCTGAACTGCTACAACATGAGCTACATTCCTATGACTATCATTCCAAGGCTGAAAGTTACCTCGATCGCGTCCACGACCTCTTTGATGCTCGACAGCTCGTGTAGGAGCTTGTCCATCCCTAGACAGATGTGAACAATCGCGCTTCAAGTGCGCCCTTGACCCGCAGTTCCAACAAGAGCCATAAGTGCACCAACACTCACCAAAATGATGTCTACCACACTTGTTGCACTCGGGAGTACGATTCTCAGTCCCTTGGCCGTGATGGCCTCACCCCGGATTACCACCTCCGCGTCTATGATCATGATGAGGTTTCCTATCCTTGTACCTTTTGGCACGATATCTGTCTCATTCAGCAGTCATCTTTCCTGAAGTAGATCCACCCTTGTTATCCGTAAGTTCCAAAGATTGTTCGATGTCCTTGGCCCTAGCGACCAACACATCAAAATATGTATAGTCGGAAGCCAACATGTAGGTATTCACCTCCTGAACCAACCCATAACGGAAACGCTAATATCGTTCCCCCTTAGTGGGAACTAACTCAGAAGCATACTGACTCAGACATACTGACACGCGTCGTATAGTGTCAAAAATAAAACCTTAAACTCAAAATAAATAAGATTTAAATTAATATAGCGAGAGTAAGGGTCGATCCGCAGGGAATAGGAACTCTAACACCTTTCTTCTGATTTAGACCAATAACCTGTAGAAAATAAAAAGAGGGATTTTATAATAGTGATTTGAATGAGAAAAATAGTAAAAACGTAAAAATAAATGTTAAGAATGAATTATGGATAGAAATAGCCTCAAGCCACGCTTTGCCACGACATCTTCGATCACTGAAGTTGATTTTTCTTTGACTTTCCTGCAGGTTACAGTCTACAAGGCCCAACCCTTGTAACTTACTTCTCGTTGGTAGATTCGACTCCCAGGGCAATCCTTGAAGTCAAACTTCAGTGAATTAGCCACGGCAATCGATGCTAACTCAATTCTAAGTTAGTGCTGGAGAAGCCCGTGCTCGGATATTTGTCTCGATGAGAATTGTTTCCGATTTTGATTCTCCTTAGTGGACCGCCACTAAGTTTGTTCTTAGGGAGTTGAATTGGCTACAAGCTTTTCCTCGTCCCCAACGAAGGATCTAAACCACTTCAAGCCGATGCGCGCTCTCGGAATGAAATAATTGCGATGCCTAAAGATTAGGCCGATTGCCTAATCAATTTTACAGAGAATCTAAAAAGGAGTTGTTGAAGGATTGAAGTATTTTCCTAATCTCACGAGGTTTGTCGGGTTTGGCGTTGCTTTTGGCTAAAGGGAATTTAGTTAAGCATGGTTTGTGAAAAAACCATACTTAATAAAATAAATAAAGAAAATGGAGAAAAGAAAATGGAGAAAAATGGAGAGCTTTATTACTCAAGGAAGAAGAGAACAATGGAAAATGTATGATGAATAATTCACCCCCAAAGTGGGGTATTTATAGTAGTTGAAAAACCCTAAAAACCTAAGATGATAAATCCTAAAAAATTTAAATAAAATTACATAAGATAAATATCAAAGTTTTGAATTTAAAGATAAAATTCGGATGATAGGCTATCTTGATAAGTGGACTGATAAGTTATCAAGCTTGCTGATGTCATCTTCTAGAAGGTGCTGGCGTGGCGCCCAGTCAGCATTCATGCCCTGGTTCATGCCCATGAATCTGCCCACGACTTCAGTATTTTCTGCAGCACTCCAACTCATTTTCAGCATTACGTAACCTGCATGAGAACAACATAAAAACAGCCCAATTAAGTCCTTCAAACATATATATTCGATCAAAATAAGGACTAAAAACATAACCAAAATAAATACTTATCACATACAAACTGCACCTTATAGTCGGACACAGTCAAGCTACCTTGAACTAGACCTATGAACTCTTTGTTCTTCTCATCTAGGTATCAAGGACCTAGGTACTTCTTACAGAAAGCAGTCCTAAAGAACTCCCAAGTAACCTCGGCCTCTAGCATACCCGTAGTGATAGTAGTCCACCAAGTGTAGGCATCCCCCTGAAGCAAAGAGACAATGCAACCTAGCTTATGCGCTTCAGAACACTCCATCTGACTCAAAATACAAACAGTGCTCTCAAACCATGCCTGAACCCTCGGGTGACAACCCACGAAACTCAACCCCGCCCAAGCTGCGGAGTCGCTCTAACGGTAAACCAAAACTTGCACCCTGAGGCGGTGCTGCAACCCGAACACCCTTTAAAGATGTCTAAATAGCCCCGGCTATAGCCTGAATCAACAGATTCACATCAATACCTACTTGCCCCTGACCAGCCTGAGGTCCAACACCTTCCACATTCACTCCACCCCCCGGATGAGGAGGAGGCAAGTTCTCTCCTCGCACATCCTTAACATTCTTAATCCACTCAACCCTCGGATTATCCATTCTTGGCCTTCCCCTCGGTCTCACCATGCTAACAGATGCAAAGCTAAACAACAAACACAACAAGTGAAATGATTTGGGGTCAGCAAGGAACAAGGTCCAAGGTGCTCAAGTCCTTAAACTTAAAATCACTTATAATAATAATATACTAGCAATGGGTGCCTTTAAGTATTTCTCAACCAACACAAAGATAGCCACAAGCATGCTTACAATCACTATGCAATCACAATCAACAAGCTTACACCATAAAACTTACCTCACTTACATTTCGGCTTGCGGAAACTCAACGAACCTAGACGAAACCTAGACTCTTATACCAACAAATGTAACCCCCTCGACCTGGCCTAGCCGCCTTACCGCATCGAATGGGTTACACGGAGAAAACCAAAGCAAAACCCGTTAAGGCTCCACTCCGATTAGCAACCCTAGAAAAATTCTTTTAAAGTTATCTTATCTAGATGCATTAATTATATCCTATGTGAGAAGACACGTAACGGAAAACACACATGGATACAAAACAAGCAAAATAGACAATTAAGATAACCCTTTTTAAATTTTTCAACATGTCGTATCGTTTCGCTAAAGGACCGTATCGATATGCATGTACTTCGTCAACACCCCAAGTCAAACCTAAGGAAACCGTATCGATACCTTCAAGGCGGGTATCGGTACGCCCTCAACGGTTAGTTTCCCTTGGTAAACTTCGAAGACCGTACCGATACTCTCAGGACCCGTACCGATACGCCAAAATCTCGTCAATTTCTCAGATTTCCAGAGAGCATTGTGGGTATCAATACGCCCTCGCGTACCAGTACGCCTTGTCCAAACAAGGGACCGTATCGATACCGCCCTTGAGCGTATCAATACGCCATGCCCTGCAAAACTGGTTTTAGCTGCTAAAAGCACAAGGAACTCAACACAAGAGACATCAACTAGCATTTAAGCAACATACCAACACACATACAACACAAGGCATCCATGGATATATATATATATATAAAGCAATTTAAACATTTGACGATGCAACAACCAACAAGACAAGATTCTTAGAGAAAACGAGCAGACATAGTATTCTATTCACCAACATAGCCAAAAGCTAAACAAAAGCATAAATCATCATGGTAAAAGGCATTACAAGCTAAACACAACCTAGCAAACTTGTCTAAAGCAAGATACATGCCAACAACACCTCAAAACATAAAGTTCCTATCTCATTGCTTAATACTAATTATTGAAGTCTAAACTCATAGTTGAGCAAACCAAACTCCCTTGGATTCTCCCTTGTTCCTTGAGCTGCTCCGAAGGTCTAAGGGCCTACATTGATGGAAAAGAGAGCGTAAGCATTTAAGCTTAGTGAGCAGTGCTCCAAAACGGTAGCTACAACAATGCAGTTTTAAAACATTAGTTTGCTTGAAAACCAAAACCATTTCCTAATCATTTCCACATGATTGAACACATAACAACATGCATTTACCATCAGGTGCATTTACCAAATGCAACACGAGTCATAGGCTTACCACATGCTCATTCTCATAACGCAAGCAAAGTAACCAACAACGCATAAGCATAATAGAAGAAATCAACAACATGCTTAACATGAGAATTAAGGCATTATGGGTATATTGACATTCATCGTTTTTACTCGAATATGCGGATAGTTTCTCAAACCCACTAGACACTTTAGGTGGAATCTCACATCACCGTACTCACTCGTCTAGTAAAAACATAACTTCCGGTGGAATCTCACATCATCGTACTCCTTCTTAGTGGAATCTTGCATCACTAAGGCCACGCACGACTTTTACCTCGAGTGCACTCTAATCCTATTGATCGATCAATTATATCCGGTAACCACTCAACACGTATCAATATACTCATTCACAACCAGAACCACAAGCATTACTGATGCTTGAACCACTTACCATGTTAAAACTTCCATGCAAAGCATGTACTCACAATGCAAATATAAACACAAGTCATAAGTCTCAACATGTATAACAATGCAAACTAACACATTACCAACATGACATGTTCACATTGCATCAAGAAACATACAACACGGATTAATTGCATAAAACCTTTAAAACTTACTCTTGAGCTTGGATTGGCCTTTCAAGCTCAATCCAAACTCATAAAACATTTCCTTAACCACGTTAAGGCTTTTAAAATTGATCCACTCACCAGCCAACACACAATCGATGTTCAAGATGCCAAATCAAGCCTCCGAACTACCCGGATTTCCGTCCACAAAGCCCAAATCCAATTCCTATGTTTTAAGCAACCCAAAACTGAACATTAGAACACTAATACACTCACAAACAAGTAAAAACCCAGAACTCAACAATCTTGCAACAGCACAGATCGATTCAAGCCTGAAACTTCACCCAAATTCGTTCTAATGAAACTTCAAGCTGAACCCACCATTTCCAAACATCAGACACACCAAATATCATCTAAAAACATCCCCCAACAACAAGAGAACCATCAGTCACGATTTCAACCCAAAACCAAGCCAAAAACTCTACCTTTTCAACCCCAAAATTACCCACAATACCCATTTCGGGTTTCCTATAACAACCCATCATTTTTATGTTATTTTAGCAATAAAAAAAGTTAAAAACACACTCAAAATCAAGCATAGCCAACCCAAACGAAAAACCCATAAACTCCCTTTCATTTTAAATCAAGCTTTAAAAATCAAAACAAGTTTAAACCATGAATTTGGCAAAAAGTCTTAACATTTAGGACTCAAGGAAGGTAAAACCAAGTTAAGGAATCATTTATCTTGAAGAAATCACTTGGATTGAAGAGTTCAAACCAATGGAATAGTGAAATGGGTTTTTGAGAGGTTTTGAACGTGAAAAGAGATTTGGAGAAGATGATGCTTTAAAAAATCATCTTTTCCTTATTTCTTTTATTAAAAATTCTCGTTTTGCCCTTTGCTCTGTTAAAACACTTTAGGTGTGTTAAAAATAGTTTTTCTCCAATTTAAATTTAACACGAATCGGCTTAACTAATCTGATTATCTCCCGGCCCTAAACTCGGGGCGTTACAGGATTCGTATAAAATTTTAGTGTTTTTAATGATGCTTACTATGAACAATTAAAATTTATATTTATGGAAACAAAATAGAAAAATTCTACAACGGGCGACGAACATTGATGAACACCACTAACGATGAATACCGATGAACACCATTAATTTTTTTAAAAAATTTAAAAATCTAAAGGATTAAAATTATAATTAAAATTATCTCTTAAAAAATAAAAATCAAATTTAATAATGATTTTATAATATTTTTTTAATAGGTTAGAATCAAATATACTTAATTCTCATAAACCCTAACAAAATCAATCTCTTAAAAAAAATAGAAATCAGTTATAAATTGGTTCAGCTTGAGCTCCTTCACCTCTCCCTAAATTCCACTTTGCTTATTTTTTTGTCGACTAGGAACCAGCGATTTCTGGGATGTAATCAGATCCTTTTTCCACCTCCAAAATGAATCACATTGATCTCTCAATGCCATCGTTACCTGTAATTATGATCCATATAAACGAAATCCGTCAAATGGCTCACTTACTCTGCCGCATCCGCTTTAATTTTCATCCGCTTTAGTTATAAACTGAGTTCTATTTTTTTAAGAGATTAATTTTGTTAGGGTTTAAGAGAATTGGGTATATTTGATTCTAATCTATTAAAAAATATTATAAAATAACTATTAAATTTAATTTTTAATTTTTTAAGAGATAATTTTAATTATAATTTTAATCCTTTAGATTTTTAAAATTTAAAAAAAAATAATAGTGTTCAACGGTGTTCATCGTTAGTGGTGTTCATCAATGTTCGTCGCACGTGGTAGACTTATCCAACAAAATATATGTTGAAACTGTTATATAAACATACGTGGGAATAGCTCAATTGGGAGTGTGTCATATTGAAGATCTATGGTCACGTGTTTGATTTTCGCAAGTTAATTATAATAGTTAAATTATACTCTACTATATAACTTATTTGGTGCAATATTAAATAAGTAAGTATATATATATATAATATTAAAATATTTTTGAGATATGTCAGTTGGACGACGCTAAATTAAATATTTGAACCTAACGTGTTCAATCCATATTTATTGTAATTTAATTAATATTTTTTAATAATTTTAAGGTGATTATAATGTGATATTTTTTATTGTAATTTAATTATAATAAGTATAATTTAGTAATATTAATATTTATATGATCCGCTTGCATATTACCATAGCGCATTTTTGAAGATTTGAAGTCAACCTCACGAGTTTGACTTGTGAACTTTTTAATTGTGATGTGTATTATTTACAGCTCATTTTTCAATAAATATCATAAAATTTAAAAAATAGAGAATTCTTTCGTTCAAAAAATATAGAATTCTCAATTTTTCAAAAATAACACTTTCTTAATATTTTTGGATTTTTAAAATTATTTTTTGATATTTTTATTTTTAAATAAATTAGTATACTTTTTAAAATACTCAAAAAGATTTTTCCTAAAAAAAGTGAGATGTTTTTTAAAGATTTTCTGAGATTTTTTTTTGGTAAAATTGAAACTGTAACAGCCTATAGGCCTCTATGCATATCTGATAAAACCAAACTAGCAGCTTCAGGAGGCGGTTCCTCAAAGAACCGGCCACCAAGCGGAGTTCCACGAGCCAACCTTGCTATCGCATCAGCAACGGTGTTTGCACCTCGTCGGATATACCGAATCTTCACATCCCATCGAGCGGCCAATAGTCCACGTATCAGCAGCACAAGACCTGAACCATGCAGAGTCAACGAAGTTCCCTGAAGAATACGCAACACCTCCACATTATCTGTTTCTAACTCAATTCGTCGATAGCCATGGAACCACGCTAGTTGTAGCCCGTCATGAGCCGCCCACAGCTCAGCCATTAGAATAGAACAAATGTTGATGCTACGCGAAAAGCCAGCTAACCATGAACCATTATCGCTTCTCATCACCACTCATGTTGCAGCCGCACGATCCATGGTATTAACAGCAGCGTCCACATTCACTTTAACCCTCCCTTCTTCTGGAAACCGCCATACATCCCTCGTCAAGTTCCCGGGCAACGGAGGCGTTGACCTCAATGAATTAGTTGTAGAAATTTTTGCAGCAAACTGGAGACAAAGGCCCACGAAGTCACCTTTCTCCACAAAAGCCTCATCTAAAAGGATACTACATCTCCGCTTCCATAAACGCCAACATATTACCGCGAAAAGCACCTGCCAAGCAGGGCATTGCTGGTCATTACCATCCTGTGCAATATTTCCCAGTAGCCACGACTGGAAACCCAAATTCAAAAATCTTTGATAATCATTAGCCGATACCACCCTCGCCCAAATAGTACGTGCCTTTTTGCAGTCCCGTAATACATGGGCAACATCCTCTATCGGACCTCCACATAGACGACAGGCACTGGAGGTAGCTAAGTGACGTCTACATCTTTCCGCATTTGTCAGCAAATTACAATTAATCGCTAACCAAAGAAATACCCGGATTCGCTGAGGAACATGTAGCTTCCACATAGCCCGCCACTTGTTCGACGAGTCACCAATAGCATTTAGACTTAGCGTTCTATACGCTGTTTTTGTTGAGAAAAGCCGTGAATCCTCCCACCGCCAACCTGCCGAGTCATCACCCGCAGCAGCAGACGGTGGATAGACAGCAGCAATATGCGACATAATGTTAACCAGGATGACCTGCGCGAGAAGATTCCAGTTCCATTAACCATCAGTGGTGACAAAAGAGCACACCTTCATAGGAGCCGGAGGCGTAAGCATAGTACAATAGGTAGCTAAAGGTTCGGGTGAATTCAGCCAGTTGTCATACCAAAAGTCCACCTTGGCACCATTGTTGATAGACCAGCAAATGTTGCTACAAATATCGCCCCACACATGTGACAAGCCTTGCCAAAGCCGTGAGCAATTGCGCCTTCTCAGTGTACTTGGCACATCCTTCCCCCAACCATATTTCTGTTTAATCGCCTGCACCCACAATTTATCCTCATTCGATATAAGTTGAAAATCGACCTTCATGAGCAAGGCCTTGTTTTGAGCATGTAGATCTCGAAAGCCAAGCCCCCCATCCTCAGTCGGTTGCTTCAAGTCACTCCAACTCACAAGAGAAATTCCATGATTAGTCGTACCATTTCCCCACACAAAGCACCTTATAAGCTTTTCTAAATCCATGCAGAAACCTTTTGGGAGCCAAGATGTTTGCATTGCATAAGTTGGTATCGCTTGGAGAACCGACTTTGCAAGCGTAATTCGCCCTACAAGAGAAAGAGAACGGCCTGCCCATCCAGTAAGATAGCCCCGCACCCTTTCTAACAATTATCCGTAAGTAGCCTTGGCCACTCTCGAATGAAGAAGGGGCACCCCAAGATATTTACCAAGGTCTTTGACCTCCTCAAAGCCCAGGCTAGTGCCAATACTTGCCCGTAGAGAGTTCAAAGTATTACTAGAGAAATAAATTTGAGTTTTAGAGGCACTAACACGATGGCCAGACTCACGGCAAAAGTCATCCAAAACTTGGTGGAGAATCTGCATTTGATCTAAGGATGCTTCCAGAAACAGAACAAGGTCATCGGCAAAAAAAAAAGATGGGATATGACCGGTCCGTGGCGAGAAAGTTCCCCTCCTCAACACGCTGCGAAATTGATTGCGATAACTTATCCATGCACAGAACAAATAAATAAGGGGATAGCGGATCCCCTTGTCGTATCCCACGCGTAGGTTTAAAACTCTCTGATGCCTCCCCATTCCATAGAATTTGCATAGATACTGAGCGGACACAAAGCATAATACGATCAATGAGTAAACTTGGCATACCAGTAAGCACGAGAGTTTCCTGAATATAGTCCCACTCTAACCTATCATATGCCTTCTCGAGGTCCACCTTCAAGGCCATCCATCCTTTCCGACCTTTTTTATGGCACATTGAGTGAATAACTTCTTGTGCCAAGATAATGTTATCCGTTATCTGTCTCCCCGGCACAAAACTCACCTGATTCGGAGCAATCCAATTAGGCAAGAAGGGCTTTATCCGATCAACTATAATTTTTGAGATCACCTTGTAAGTGACGTTACAAAGACTAATGGGGCGGAATTGGGTAATCTTCGTAGGGCATTCCACCTTTGGTATAAGGACAAGAAGTGTTTTATTGACCCATTCCTCCAAAATTCCTTCCTCAAAAAATTGAGCAACCGTCCGATGCAAGGTATGCCCAACAACAGCCCAATTCCTTTGAAAAAACAGTATCGAAAGGCCATCACACCCCGGCGCCTTCAATGGTGCCATGTTGAAGACAGTGCTGCGAACCTCTTCTACCGAAATTGCAGCCAGGACCGTCCGCAAAGCAGCAGGCTCAAACTGATGGAATGCATTGCGCGTTTGAGTATTGGGCTGCTGCCTAGTCTCGGCAGTGAATAACCTTTGAAAGAATTGCAAAGCATGATGGCTAAGAGCCATGGGATTATCGCACCACTTCCCATCCGATACCTCCAAAGTACGCACAACATTTTTCTTCCCCCGGATCATCGCACAAGCATGAAAATATGAGGTGTTCCGATCACCATCACTAATCCATTGTGCACGGGATTTTTGTTGCCATAGTTTCTCCTCCTATACAAGGATCGTTTCAAGCTCGGTTTTAAGAGACTCCTTAAGATTTAAAAGGAACGGAGACTCGCGATGCTCTAACGCTTTCTCAATGCCTCGTAAGCGAGCTAACAGTAAACTCTTGCGTTTGCCAATATGTCCAAAGATGGAGTTGTTCTAGTCAACACTACTTTCCTGAAACCGCTTAATGTTGGCTTCCATAGCATCCGATTGCACCCATGATGACTCCAATAGCCGGGGAAAATCAGGGTGGTCAATCCAAGGGGCCAAAAACCGATACGGCCGTGTACTAGGGGTCGCAGGTACCTCCCTTGTGTCAAGAAAAATTGGCCGATGATCAGAGCCCAATCACTGCAAGTGTGAGACTTCAGAATTCGCAAAAACCTCAAACCATTCTCTATTACAAACACAACGGTCCAAGCGCTGCGACAAATCCCCCCTCTTCCAAGTAAACTTCGACCCAGTATATCCCATATCCATTAATCCGCTATCAAAAAGAAAGGAGGTGAACCTCAAACACACCCTGGATCGTCGTTGCGAGCCACCACATCGTTCAGTGCTGTTTGCAATAACATTTAGGTCCCCACCAACTGCCCAAGGCTTACCGATACCTGGGTTTATCGCCCTCAGCTGAAGCCACAAATCACGACGTTTAAGGGCACAGGGGCTTGCATATACAAAGGTAAAAAAGAAATTCCTTTTCATTGACGGTACCGAGCAAAAAGCATGAATAAATTGTGAAGAAACTGCCACCACATCAACCACAACCGACGAGTTCCACAACAACCAAATACCACCAGAAAAGCCATCTACTTCAACCCAATAGGAGGACTCAAACCCTGATCGACGGACAAAAGTATCGGCCTTATCACCTCCAATACGAGGCTCAAAAATAACAAAGATATTCGGGTGTTTCGCCCGCACATGTAACCTGAAATAACGATTAAAAGCAAGGTCTAGTGCACCCTGAGAATTCCATAAAATGAACTTAACCATAACAATAAATGGATGAGATTAGAGCACAAGATTACACCTGCATGTCCGCCTGTTCAACAATAATGCTATCATGCCCCTGGGCCGACACACCCACACTCGATTTCGACTTATCCAACACTCCTTGAGCATGGTCAAGTTCCGACGATAAAGAAGTCACCAACTCTTGTAAAATCGGCTGGCTAGGAGATTTTGAGGCTTTCTTCTTTAATTTCGCACGAGCAACTCCCGGGATAACAACCTTGTTCTTATCACCACCCTTAGCCGTGGAACTCAAAATAGAGGCTGGGAGAACATGCCCATTTCTCTCGCGTAACACCGGCCTCAGAGACAAATCGAGCACCTGGACAACCCCATGGTGACTCTCATCTAAAGTCGTGGTCTTGGGCACTACATTCTCCTTAAAAGCAACGGCTAGAACCTTACGTCGCACACCTGTAGCCTCCCCGTCTCAGATTTCAATAGCAGGAGAAGCTAAGGCCGGTGCTGCTGCCAAATCAGTAACCTTTGTCTTCCTAATGCTAGCCCGAGCCCCATGTTTACTGGTGCCTATATGTCCACTGCCAACCTGCCCAGCACGATCCAAAGGGGCTTCCATGTTCCCTGCAGGTATATTCTTCTCTTTACCATTCCCTTGAGGCTCACTACTATTTTCCTCAACCACTCCTTCTAACGTGGCAAAGCGAGACCCTTGCGCACGTCCAGCCAGCCCATTCGAAGCATTCAACGATGCCGGTTCCTTCCTTACTACTGACGGTTTCCTTCTTCTACTAGTTACATGCATCCAAGGACCATATGTTTCCTTCTCAGGTGCCGCCATCTCCTGCGGGGGCTGGTCCGTAGCAGCGGCAGTATGCAAACCACAAGCCTCCTTTGTATGGCCATACTTACCGCAGGAGAAGCAAATAGCCGGTAGGCCTTCATACTCCACCACTTGGCGTTTCCCATCAACAATAATACCACTCTTAAGTGGCTTCTCAAGATCAACCATCAATGCAAGCCGAGCAAATTTCCCCCGACTCCCCTCTGACGTGTTATAATCTATCCGCACCACAGTACCCAAAGAACTAGCAATATAGCTAAATAGACTCTTTGTGTAATACATGTAGGGCAGTCTCGGGATACGAATCCAAACCATGATCTTCGCAGGATAATCCTTCGCCGTGGAGAAATTTCGACTCCATGGCTGCACAGTGAGGTAAGAGCCATATATTACCCAGGGCCCTCCGGTCAGCACCTTCTCGCAATCCTCCGCCATCGCGAATCGAACAAGATAATATTCGTTATCCAAGTCAACTAGACGCATCTCCCCTTTCGGTCTCCATAGGGATTCAATTCTGTTAAGTAAAGCTTTGTAGCCTATCGACTTACCTAAGAGACGTACAATGATAGAATTTTCCAGCCTCTTATCAATCTCGGCGTGAACCCGCTCGGAAAAAGTGATCTCCGGCAACGCACCATCAGATTGGATTCGGACATCTTCATCAAGCACCACCACATCCAAATCTTCAATGACTGACGCAGCCTTAGTCTCCGTTGACTTACCCATAATTATATCCCGAAAAGATGGTTTCCTACCAGCAGTATCAGCGGTCTCCAAGTTGACCATTGCGTGCATGGGAGGATCACGCGGTTCCTGGATTTGGTTCCCCTCCAAAGCCGTTGGGGGCGGTGTTGGGATGCCAACATCCAACATACTTTCATCCAGATCCCTTTGTGCAGAACCTACAGCCGTCCCAGGTTCCTGACCAACCACAACCTGCTTCAGTCCTTCCTCTTGGCCCACCATGCTATCGACCCGGACCAAGTTCTCTTGACTACCTTGATCCGATGGTCTGCCGTCATCACCATCCAGGCCGGTAACGCTAGGGTTATCGATCACGTTAGGGTTTCCGTGAATCTCGCTCATTGTTTTCAAGGGTCAAAAAATTTTTTTCTGAGATTTTGATGTAAAAACATATTTAACATATTATATGCCAGGTGGTACTCCAGCGCGAATCTTTTTGTAATAAAAAATAAGATTGAGATAAGTGCATCACAATTGAATTGTTTATGAGTCAAACTAAAAAAAAAAACTGACACTAAAATGATTATGAGATACAACTTTAAGTGTCAAAATATTATCTAACCATTTTTGTCTAATTTAAAAAATAGTCACCAAATTTTTACAGCGTTTTTATTTTAGTCACTAGACTTTTAAAACTTGTGATAGATTTATTTAATTCGTTTTTATTAAAGTCACTCGCATTAACTGACGTCTGAGGATGCTGAGGTAGCACGTTAACTTTACTTCTTCCTCTGCCTTTTTCCCTCCATAACTTTCTCAGATTTAATTCTAAAAAAAACAAACACAAAACAAAAATTGCAAATCCATAGCGAATATATATCATCTATTTCTTACATTTTTTGTTCTTTTTCTGATCTTTCTTCTTCTGGTTGTTGGACGGAGCAGCAACAAAGAAGCCAAGAAAGTCAGCAACATAAGCTCGAATTTCTAGCTCTTTGGAAAGCACATGAATCTCATACTTGAGCAAATTTATTTGCCTTTCACATTCAAACACTCAATCTCAGCCCCAGCTCCTGATATTTCTTCACTAATCTTGAACAACACGTTAGAACGTTTTTACAAAGACAGTGAAATTGCATCATTGTCAGCTCCAGACTTGAGTAACTCTTGGTCTAAATTAGCTATCTTAGCGTCAAGCTTAATCTTTATTACCGAATTGGATCTCAGCTGTTCATTATGATCCATGAGATTGATTCTTTTGATGTTGCTGCTTCGTCCAACAAGGAGAAAAAGAAAGATCAGAAGAAGAACCAAAAAGGTAAGAAATAGATGAGATATATTGGCTATAGGTTTGCAATGTTTGTTTTGTGTTTGTCTTTTGCAAAATTAAATCTGAGAAATTTATAGAGGGAAAAAGAGCAGATCAGGAAGAAGAAGAAAGGGAGGGTGAATAAAAGTTAACGTGCTACGTCAGCATCGATGGTGATTTTAATGAAGACGAACTAAAAATTCAGTGACTTTATCGCAAGTTTTAAAAGCTCGATGACCAAAATAAAAACGTCCTAAAAATTTAGTGATTATTTATGTAGTTTACCCTTAAAAAATCTAAACAGTTAATCCAATTAAATGACATTGTTAAACTTTGCAATTATATCACATACCTAAAAATTACTCACTCAGTCCCATTAAAATTGTCTTTTATTAACTTTTAAAAGTTATTTTTAAAATTTTAACCATAATTATTTTAAAATTTTGAACTTATTAAATTTTATAAAATATAAAATTTACAAACAACTTTAAGTCAAGGTTTGTAAATATATTATTTTATATTTTTAACAATAATAAATTTTAATAAATAAAGGGTCAAAGTTAAAAAAAAATTGACAAAAAGAATTTATAAGTGACCAATTTAGTGGGTTAGATGGACCCAATCACAAGGAACGGTTAGACCCAGCATTGGTGAGACCAGGTCAGATGGATATGCATGTTCAAGCAGCTCCATGAACGGAACCATTCAAGGGGTGGGAGGGGCTGTTGCCCTCCAATTTTTTTAGTATAATAGCTTTTTAAGTTTATTTTAGTTTAAATATTAATTAAATAGGTCCTTTATCTCTTTCAATTTTTAAATTTAAAGGCTTAATAGACTTTTCTCCCTCCTAATATTTAATTCTAGCTTTGTCCTTATCGAGAGGGTATTGGATGGACTAGGGGTGATAATGAGCCTAACCGGCTCGCGAGCTACTCGGTCAAAGCTCGGCCCGAGTGAGCTCGGCTCGAGACCTTAACAAGCCGAGTTGAGCCGACCCAAGCTCGGCTTGAAAATCTCGTGAACGTGCTCTAAATAATTATATATATGTGCTACATATGCACTAAAAATAATTTGTTTAGTAAAAGAAAAGCAATAAATTTAAATTAGGGAAATCCACTAAAAGAAAATTAACTAAAATAAATTGGGTATTTACCTTAGTTGGTTGTTGTTTGATTTTGTAAGAATATTTTTTGGTTATTTGGATTATTCTAATTTTTGGGCTCTCATTTCTCCTTTCTCGACATTGAATTCCGTTCAGTGTTGGTTATAAAATGGGATTTTAACAAGGCCTTATCTTTTAATAAAAAATTATAGCGAAATTCTCCATTTCGAGCCAAGTTCGAGCCGAGCCTGATGAGCTTTGAACACAGTGGCGGAGCCACATACATGCTTGGGTGGGCCCGTGCCCGTCCTAAACTTTTTAAAGTTCATATATTTAGCTTTAATTTTTACAATTTCTATGAATTAGTCTTTAAATTTTATAACTTGTGTCCACCTGAAATTTTGAAATTTTTATAATTTGTGGCTACCTCAAAAACATTTTGACTTGTGCCCACCCTAAAAAACATTCTAGATCTGCCACTGTTCGAACTTGAGCCGAGCCCAATAGTATTATTTACGAGCCGAGCTTGAGCCTAAAATTTCAAACTCGACGAGCCTCAAGCTCGAGCTTAGCCCAATAATATTGTTTCTGAGCCGAGCAAAACATAGTCAAACTCAGGCTCATCTTGTCTCGTTATCATCCCTAGGACGGACATTCACCTCCTCTAACAGACCAACACCCTCTCGATCTGCTAGAAAACACCATCATCGCTGATCCCGATATAGTTGAAGGCGGGCTGCTTGAATATGGATGCGTTGCTGGGGAGTTGATGAGGAGCAACTCCAATCAAGGGGATGCCTCTCTAGTTTCAAGGCTTGCTCAAATTCCTACGTGAAAAAAAAATAAAACGATTGATTCATTACAAGAATGAAGAACAGCAAGATTTGTTTAGTCCGATTGCATCAGCATAGGACACATAGAGGTCCATGTGATAGACCATGCACGCCATACAACTTTATTAGTTTTAGGCTTAGTTTGCGGTTGTTTTTAAAAAATTGATAAAAAAGTAATTTTCAAATTAATTGTTGAAAAATAGTTTTAAAAAGTTGGTTAGTGTTTGTCATTGATGTCAAAAAGTGATTTTAAGGAGATAAAATGTCTATTTTAGACATGATATTGAAAAATAAAAATAAACTTAGGTGATGTTCAAATAGTTAATGTATAGGCCTCGAGACCTACTTAATAATATCGAACTGGTTATCACTTGACCAGCCCGTTGATAGAAAACCGTAAAATTCTAATCTTTTATAAGATTTAAAAAAGATATTTTTTACATATTAAAAAAAGGTATTTTATAATACCTCACATTTTTCAAATTATCATCACCATCATCTTCCATATCATCTCCACGGCTGCCAACAACACTCGAACCACCGACCATTTAGTCATGGCGCAAAGTGCCCAACCACGAAGGACAAGGAAGTTGGCGATTCCTCGCTTGCATAATTTGGTAATTAACTTCAAAAGTATTTCGCGGGGAAATCTAATGGATTAATATACTGTTTGGTACTTCAGTTTTTTCATTTTCTACAAATATGGTATGTCTTTTTTCTAAAATAATTTGGTACATATATTTTCCGGATGTTACACATTTGGCACATGAATTTATCACTTTTATAAATGTAGTACATGTGATTTCTTTTTAGCCAATTTGGTATATATAATTGTCAAATATTACATATTATATACTTGTATTTATTAAATCAAGACATAATGTCAAAAAATGGCCCAACGTTTAACTAAATAGTCATTTGGCTCTTATTTTTTAAAAGCATTTTAAACAGCCATGTTTCATTTAGGGTCAAAATGATCCACACGTGGATGTAAATTGTTCGTCAACTAACATTTAATGGCTTGAAATGACGTGACAAACCTAAATGGTAGGCACACTGACACGGTAGTGTCATATAGACAAATGTGTTAAATTTACAAAATGACATTTCAGTCAAAAAATAATTTTATAAAATTATATAAAATATATAATTATTTTATGATGATGTATCCTTCTGTCAAGTCCTTTCAAGTTGTTTATCATCAGTTGATTCACAGTTTTCATCCATGGATGGGTCATTTTGACCCAAAATAAAACGTTGGAAGTTAAAATGCTTCAAAAAAAAAGCAAAATGATTATTCAATCAAACATTAGAGTTTTTTTTGGCATTAAAGTCAAGTGTTTAACCATTATATATTCAGAATAACTGAATCGATTTAACTATTAGAATCAATTAAATTAATTGAATAAACCAAATTTTGGTTAACTTAATTCGAATTAATCGGTTTAACCCACTGTTTGTTTTGGCCTAATTAAACATTTCTATGAAACTTTAAAGCTTAACGACTAATGTATCTAATATTTTTTTAATAGTCTTATAATGCTTGCAAGATAATATCAGGGGGAAATTATTTATTTTGGGGTATGCGATATGTATCGAAACTTTGTGGTTGACTATATAATATTAATGAATGTTTGGGCACTATTTTCCTCTATTCGCAAGCTAATATTTTAAAAAAATTCAGTATTAGTTTAATAAAAAAATAGATTTTTAATGAGGTTCACATATTTTATTTTTAAAAGAAAAACATTCTTGACTGTATGAAACATAATTCGATTTATTCTTGTGTTCTCCAACGCCAAAGTCCATTAATTTTGTTTTGATATTTGGTGGTGGCGATTTAGGTCAACAAATTCAGAACTTGATATCCTATTAAGATTCTTAAAGTCCTCATCTCTCTAGTTAGTAGTTGTACTAACTTTTATCTTTATGTTTATTTTTCTGAATTTTTATTGCAAATCCATTTGTTTACGCTCACTTTTATCTTAATTAATTTTTAAATACTTGATAAATTTTGGTCTAATAATAATTTAGCTCCTATAAAAAATATGTATTTAAGTTAAAAATATAAGGACTTACTTAATATTTAATAAAGTATGGCTAAAGGCCCGTGCTCTCAAATTTTTTGGTACAATAATAATATAGGTCCCTATAAGTTTAAATAATAGATAAATTAAACATTGCTCCCTGAATTTTGAGTTTAAATACTTAATAATTTATTGTATTTTTAAAATTTAATATTTCAGCCCTTCCCAACATTCAATCTTACTCTTTTTTTTTTCTTCTGGTTGATCGTTTTTCAAATATTAGCAACGCAAATAATGTTTTTTGAATGTTGAGAAGATTTGGCAAATCATAAATCCAGGCTTTCGGTTTTTTTAGTGGAAAATAGGACCCCCTATGTCCTTATTATGCAATATTGCCAGCTTTTGTTTTCTTGTTGGTTTCACATTTTAGTTGAACATGGGGGAAGTCGAGTCAACAATTCTGGGCTCACTCGGCTTAACTCACTTATTCGATTTGTTCAATGATGATTAATTGTCTTCTGCTACGTTCTTCTGATTTTCTTACACTACAAAGCCAAGCAGACATGTTTTTTTTTTTTCTGATTATTCATGATATCGATTTTCTTCTTTCTAAGCACGACTATTTAAAAGGTTAATAGCTTAAACAAGAAATATACGCAATAATTCATGATTAAGAATTTGAATTAACAAACAATAGAACAAAAAGGAAAGGAAAAAATACCATAGAAATGATTATGAATCTGACCAGTTTACTCTATAATTAGGGGGCATGCTAATGTAATGCAGGGGAAAATCATTCTACCGTGGGTAGGGATAGCGATGGTCGGGTTGGGTCGGGTCGGGTTTTTGGTCGACCCGAAAATTTAATACATTTATCTAAACTCAACCCGTCATTTTTTCATGTTTTACCGACTCGAACTCAAATTTTAGAGTAAAAATTCAAACTCGGCCCGGAATAAATAAAAAATTATCATTTTTAATTATTATTTGATAAAACATATAGCTAATTGGAAAATACAAATAGAGAGTGAGCATTATAATAATTATTCTATTTTTGTTAGACAAAATAGGAAGGTAATTGAAATATATATATATAAAGAGAGACATTGTAGCAATTATACATAAATATTTAAAAAAAAACTAAACTATTATTTCGGGTCGGGTCGGGTATTTCTCATCTTAAACTAAAACTCGATCCGACCTTATCCTCAAAAAATCAGACGCAGACCTAAAATTTTCTTTAAAAAACTCGACCGTATAGAATCGAGTCGGGTCAAAAAATGGCCATAAGAGGTAACAAATAATAAGGGGTTTTTTTAAAAAAACAAGTAACGCTGAATTTATTCAGTAAACAAGAAAAACAACCTAACAAATCTAGAAATACGTGGATAGCGGTTAGAATTTAGGGGGCATGAGTCGGACATTATTGATTAAACCAATTTTTTAATGGATTTATAATCAATACACTAGCAAGTGTTTTAGATTTAGGGTTTAATTTAGGGTGTATGGTTTAGGGGTTTAGGTATAGAGGTTTATAATTTAGGGATGGTGGTTAGAATTTAGAGGTTTAGTTTTTAGGGGAATATGGTGACAATTTAGGTTTAAACCTATAAATCCTAAATTCTAACCATAAACCATAAATTCTAATTGCCAGCTCTAAATTCTAAACTCCTACACCTAAACTCATAAACCATACTCCTTAAACTATATCCCTAAATCCTAAAATTAATGCGTTTGTGGAAACCTTTAATTTATACCACTAGTGTATTGAATAATTATTTATTATTATTAATTTTTGAAAAGTGAATAGATTAAATCTTGTAAAATTAAATGAATAAACTTTTCAAACTTCAGAAAGTAAATGAATGAAATTCAGAAGCAAACAATAGTAGTATATATAGGAATTGTACAAACTGTCGGCTAAAATCATTGACATGCATAGGAATAATTAAGAACATTAGGCATACTGATAAATATAGGCTTTGATGCTTATACATCTTGTTAATCTTAATTATTTATAAAGTAAAATTTGATTATTAATGTTTTTAATAAAATTGATTTGATTCAATGAAAATATTGATTTTTTAAGGCTTAATACACTTTTCCTCCTTAAATTTTACCTATTTTTCCAACAAGATGTTTGGGTATTTTAATATATTTATTTTATTTTAATTATTTTTATTTAATTTTAAAATTTTAAAAATAAATAAAAATTGATGTGGCGCATTCTGATTGGTCAAGACAAATTTTTTAACAGTAAGGGGCAAAAGTGGTCAAAATAAACTTTAGGGATAAGTTGGAAAAACAAGTAAAGTTTAGGGGAAGTGTATTAAGCTTTTTAATAAAAGTTATTTCATTTAGTTTTTATTAAATATGTTTAGATTATGTAATTTAAACTTTTTAATTATATTTAAATTGTTCTAAATATGGTCTGTGAAAAAAAAATTCACAAATTTGTTTCGGCTATAATGTGACTCGACTTGTAGGTACCCGGTCTTTATGGATCGGGGCATGGGGAAAATTTTACTACTTGGAGACCCGAGTACTTGAAAATGCGGGTAGTCGATTATGAACATCTTTATAACCAAGGTAGAGTGAAAAAAAATAGAACGTAAAATTAAAGGAATAAAAAAGTAGAAAAGTGAATATTTATATTTTTTATTGATGTGATTGGTATAAATGATAAAAAAAAAAATACATATTTTGAACTTACATTTCTCTTATTTTTTTTTCATATTTTCTTTAATGTTAGAGTGGTTTATTTTCGCACGTAATAATGAAAAATGATCCCCTCACATTTTATTTTCCTTCGCTTTTCTTTCTCACTATTAACACTTTGAAAAGAAAAAAAAACTTTTCCTTTTGTCCTTCAACATAATTTTGCATTCAAATCATATACTATTATTGATACTTAAATAGACAACCAAAGAATTTGAGTGTAGGCATGATAAAGCATGAGTATCTTGTTGAAGTTGTTTTTTTATATATAAAAACTTACCGGAAAGCATCTTTTCGTCATGGGGGCAGCGTAGGACATGTGAAAGTGAAAGAGAATATACATTACAATGGGGACGGATGCGCGATTTTAAATTAGAAAAATGAACTTATAAATCTTTAGAGAGAAAAATTAAATTTTTAATAATAAATACATAAAAAAATTAAAAATAATTAAATCATATTAAAATTTTAAATTTTTAAAAGAACGATAGCCACCTCCGGTTCTTTCGGTCTATTCCTATTACAACCAATTATGAAATCCATTATCTGTCGGGTCACCACCGACTTCAAGTACATTTTCAGCATGTTCCTCATGCCTCTCTTCATTTAATGCAATGTATCTACAATTCTAATATATAATATATTTTCTTTAAAACAAAAAGGAATTCTAAGCTATTTATTCTCTTCTCCGATCCAAAAGAAAGGCTATTTATTCTCTTCTCTTTTCTTTTTCAATTAAGGTTCTTTAGGTTAAATCGAATTGCATCACATTTTATTTCTCAATAGTCAATGTTCAAATTAGAGAATGTTCAATTTGGGATATTAAGAGTGGTCTTATAATATATATATATATATATATATATATATATATATTCATACTTTTTTATCACGCGAGAGGAGCGAGGAGCAGCCAGAGAATTCTGGCGAGGTCAGCAAGTATCAGGCGTAGACTTGGAGCTTCAGTTTTCGTGGACAACGTCAGCAAAAGGATACATTTCTCAACCCTTGGAGAGGCCTTCAGACCATATGGAACAGTCACTGATGTTTTCGTTGCAACAAAAAATCAGAGGAGAAAAGCAAGCCCTACTACTTTTGCGTTTGTTAGATTTTCTAGCTGGGCCGAAGCAGACAAAGCTGTTGAGTTGAGACATGGCAGAATGATGGACGGGTTCAGGATCAGAGTCTTCATCGCAAAGGAGAACAACAACAAACGTGTGAAGAAACGTTCGGTGTGCTCCAACAGTGGGGAGGATAGTTGTAGACCGGAGGTGAATCGTCGCAAGAAGCAGCTGTGGAATTTTACAGATAGCAGATCGTTAAAAGAAGTCCTAACAGGAAAAGGTATCGCGGATCACCACAGTGATCCCCATGTGGTGCAGCCGGCTCAGGTGGATAACCAAAGAGGCAACCTAAACCTTAGAGTTTCCATTACAGAGAACGTCGAGGAAGCTCGTGCATTTCAACAACATGGCTTAATCACAATTCATAAAGGGGAGCTGCTGTGGAGGAAATCGTGCCTGGTTGCGCAGATTAAAAGCATGTACAACGCAGAGTTCATTGAAGAACTATTTGTTTCCGATGGTATTCATGTTAAAGTCAGCCCATGGTGTGGGTTACTTGTGGTGTTACAGTTTCAATCAGAGGTAGACATGCAGACCACGTGGAGCAAAAGAGATGAATTGCTCATGCATTGGTTCGACGAAGTAGAGCTGTTAGTCGGTTTTGAAGGAAAAAGACAGGTGAAAACTTGGGTGGTCTTAAGGGATGTCCCATTGAAGATATGGAGCCTATATTTCTTCTCCGACTTGGGAAAACTGTGGGGGAAGGTTGTACGATTCGATGAGGATACCGTCAATCGCAACCGGTTCGATGAAGCCCGTATGTTATTGTCAGTTCAAACTGTGTCCCTCATTCCGGACAGAGTCTCGATCGCCATTGATGACAGTGTCCAGGTTATTACCATCAAAACCGAAGAGTATGAGGAAGACCAGAGGTTCATCGACGGTCAATCTCCGTTCGAGGGACTTGGTGTGATTCCGAACGTCTCTTCAGTATCCGCACCACGCATTTATGAAGGCTTTAATGAGAGACAAGATTCAGAGGAATGTCAGCCCATGCCAGAGGATGTTGGTGTTTCTGCTAGTGGGGTCCAGTGTCGGCAAAACAACGTTAGCACCTCTAGCTCTTTTGAATCACCACCAAACAATAGTGCTGATGGGTTCGTAGACGTCCCAATCTTATCTGATAATGGGGCCCTATTAAATAATCTGGATATTAATGTGGATCAAGTCACAGCGGGCCAACTCTCCAAAGCCCATAGTGCCGGATCACATAGCACCGAGAGTCTAACCCTTCAAGAGGTTCACATATCCATAGTGAATGGGCCTGGCCAACCGGCCTTCAAAAGTTTAATTCCTTCCTCGCCGCTTAATTCTGTTCATTCAATCGGCGTTGGATTGTTTCCAGTCAAAGGCAAGAACTTCTCCACGGTGAGAGCCGGTATTGATAAAATCAATTGGTGGGTCA
This sequence comes from Hibiscus tridactylites, assembly GCA_958450335.1. Lineage (NCBI taxonomy): Eukaryota > Viridiplantae > Streptophyta > Magnoliopsida > Malvales > Malvaceae > Hibiscus > Hibiscus tridactylites. The sequence continues at coordinate 9,213,319 of OY288269.1, forward strand.
ATTCTGGCAAGAGTCGAAAGTACGCTAGTTCCAGACGAGCCAGCAAATCTTTGAAGAAATCACAATCCAAGCTTTCGGTTGTAGATGCTGAGGGGTCATTCGACACTTCCCAGCCAACTTCAGTCACAAATAACCCCTTGCATGTTGAGGCTCGGGCTGAAGCTGCCGCGACGATGGAACTTGGGGCACAATTGGGTATTATTTTCAATGAAAAGGAGGAGCTAGTAGAAGAGAGAATCGCCGATAAGGAGCTGGAGGACCGAAATGCTTAAACAGGTTCGGAATCAGACGTGTGTTTTGTCTTTATCTCATGAATTTGTCTATACTAAGATGGAATGTAAGGGGATTGTGTAAGAGTGAAAAAATATGCGCCGTTAAAAATATACTTAAGAAGTCGAAAGTCCACATGGTGTTTCTTCAGGAAACTAAAATAGACGCTGGAAGAATGTGGCTTTACAACCGGTTAAAAGGAAACAAGCTTGAAAATATAGAAGTTGTGGGTGCCGAGGGTGCGGCGGGAGGTTTGGTCAGTCTCTGGGATCCAAATTTCTTCACTTTAGAGAGCAAAGTTTGTTTTCGCAGAATCGTTGTCTTGGTCGGTTCACTCGTTCACAATAAAAGAGGATTGGCTTCCTAAATGTGTACGCTCCGAACGAACAGAAAGAAAGGAAATTGTTTTGGGAATTCCTTGAAGACATAATAGTCACGATAGGGGTTCCGGTAGTAGTGGGTGGCGACTTTAACGCCGTAAGAACTGCAAAGGAAAAATGGGGCGCTTCGGATGCATCATCTTCTATGGGAGATTTTAATAATTTTATCAACAAATGCAGCCTTGTCGATCTAGAAATTGAGGATGGGATATTCACCTGGTTTAGAGGGGGCTCTTCAACGGCAGCAAGCATATTAGATAGGTTCCTCCTCTCGCCAGAGATCATGGCAAAATGTTCGAACCTCCGCCAAAAATGTCTTCCCCGCAATGTATCCGACCATAATCCAGTATTAGTCGAGGAGGTAACTTTTTCCAGAGGGCCACAGCCATTCAAGTGGTTCTCCCACTGGGCAGATGACTCAACATATGTTGACTTAGTGAAATCTATCATGGAAAAGAAAAGAGGGACTAACCTACCGAGTCTGCTTCGAATTATCAAGAAGGAATCAAGGTCGTGGGAGAAAAATTGCAGGAGCAAGGAGTCCATTTCCATTTCTGATTTGGAAAACTTAATCGATATTCTAGAAAAGAAAACCTTGGTAGATGGTCACTGTAATGAAACCTGTGCAGAAATCAGAAGACTAAAAGTCGAATTATAGAGAAGACTTAGAAATGAAGAAAGAGCGTGGATTCAGAAATCCAGAGTGAATTGGTGCAGGGCTGGTGACAGGAACACCAAATTTTTTCACTTAATGGCTTCAGTTCGAAGGAACACCAATTCAATTTCCAGACTCAAAGTTGGGAACGCAGAACTTAGTGACCCCAAGGATATCGCAGGAACTTTTGAAAACCATTTCAAGAACAGCTACAATGCAAGCAATACCTTCCCATTAAAAAGCTTTGATATCGACCTCAAGAAAATTGATACTGAGTCGGCAGCCTTATTGGATAAGAAATTCACGGAGGAGGAAGTCTGGGGTGCCATTGAGTCCGCGGACGGTTCAAAAGCGCTGGGTCCCGACGGGTTCAACATGGAATTTTTTAAGAGATTTTGGGGATTGCTGAAAAAAAATGTGATGAAGGTCTTCAACAACTTCTATAAAGGAAAGGCTTTCGATTCCTCGATCAACCATACTTTCATTACGCTCATCCCAAAGAAAGCATCTCCTTTGGAGCTTAATGATTTCAGACCCATCTCCCTTATGGGTAGCCTATACAAAATATTAGCTCGTGTCCTTTCTAGAAGATTATCTCGGTGCATCTCGGAGGTGGTTGGAGAGAGTCAATTCGCCTTCACCCCAGGCAAACAGATTACCGACTGTGCACTCATCGTAAACGAGATCATTGACGACGCAAAGCAAAGAAAGAATGATGTGGTAATCTTTAAGGTCGGTTTCAAAAAGGCTTATGATACGATTGATTGGAGGTTCTTAAATTTGGTGATGGAAAAAATGGGCTTCAGCGATAAATGGAGGCAGTGGATTAATGTCTGTATTTCGACGGCTTCTCTATCAGTGCTAGTCAACGGTTCGCCCACAAATTGGTTCACAATAAAAAGGGGGCTGCGCCAAGGCTGCCCTTTATCACCACTCTTATTCAATCTGGTGGGGGAGGCACTTAGTGCAATTCTGAGGAAAGCAGTGAGTCTTGAGTTAATAAAAAATGTTATGGTTGGCAGCAATGGTACCTCTATTAGTCACATCTAATTCGCCGACGATCTGATTGTCTTTACTAAAGCAGAGGAGACATCGCTTCGCAATGTGAAACGACTACTCCGTGTCTTCGAATTCGCTGCTGGATTGTCTCTCAACGCCCAGAAAACTAAATTGTATGATATAAACGTGGGATCTGATCAGATTATTGGCTTGAGTAGAACAATACACGTAAGCTGGGGCAGCCTTCCAACCGAGTATCTTGGATTACCATTGGGTGTTCATCGAAACACCACGGAGATTTGGCCGTCGATCATCTCTAAAATGCAGAAAAAACTCGAGACTTGGAAAGGGAAACTCCTATCTCTAGCAGGCCGAATCACACTAGTCAAAGCCGTGCTGAATAATCTCCCGGTGCATTTTCTTTCGTTGTTCCTAATGCCTGAGGGAGTTGCAAAAAAAGTTAATAGCCTGATAGCCAATTTCATCTGGGGGGCAAGCGATGGTAGGAAAATCAACTGGATCAAGTGGGATCAGCTATGCACATCGATGAGAAAGGGTGGAATTGGTTTGGTCGATGTAAGAACCAGAAACGTGTCGTTGCTCAACAAATGGAACTGGAGATACGGATGCGATAAGGGGAAACTTTGGAGGAGAATAGTCGATGCGAAGTATGGCTATAACCAGAACGCACTTATTCCGAGCAGCGACATTAAGCAAAAAAAATCCTGGGTGTGGAAAAACATAACAAAACCTCTCTCAAACGATGATGACTCTTTCACAAAAAACATGAAGTTGATTTGTGGTGATGGTAAATCAATTGAATTTTGGACGGATCCTTGGACTGAAGTTCGCTCGTTCAAATAGGAGTTCCCACGACTATTTTCGATCGCTGTGAAAAAAGCTGGAAAAATCTGCGAGTTCGGATGCAAGGTTCAGAATTCTTGGTCCTGGAAAATCGAATTAAGAAGGAAACTGTTTGCGTGGGAAGAACAATCTTGGAGCAGATTTTTTGAATATTTTAAATAAAGCATCGCGATCGGCATTTGAGTCGGATACATTAAGATGGCAAGGCAGCTCGAATGGCTACTACACACCTAAGGCGTTCTGTGCAGCGAATGAAAACCAGGTTATTCCCTTACCTTTCAACTGGAATTTAGTTTGGGCAAAGCTTGCCCCCCCAAATGTTGAAACGTTTCTGTGGAGGGTAATGCACATGAGGATCCCCACTTTCGATGAACTCAGTAAAAGAGGTGTTCACAAATCCCCAACAAACCTGTGTGTCTTGTGCGGGAAAGAATCCGAATCGATAAACCACCTATTCTGTCAGTGTGAGTTCTCCTGGAAAATTTGGCAGCGTTGCTGCAACATGTGGAACCTGATGTTCATCATGCCCGCTGATGTACGAACGCTTGTTCAAATCTGGTTCGAGTTGTCATCCGTGTTCCAGTCTCCTTAGGTATAGGCTCTGATCTTATTTGGCTGCGCATGGACCATATGGCTTTGCCGAAATGAAACCATATTCAAGAACAAAAGGTTTACGGCAGAGGCTGTGTTCGAGCTAGTGATGCTTCGTGTGGGATTCTGGTGCGTGAGCAAATGGCCCGAAACCTTCTCCTCTGTGGCTGAATTTGTGGGAAATCCACTGGTATTTAAGTTCAAAAGGGTGCAGCCCGTCAAGCTTAGAGAATGCACCTGGGAAGCGCCACCTAAAGGATGGCTCAAATTCAACGTAGACGCAGCTATCTCCGGAAGTGTAGGTGAGGCGAGGATAGGTGGAATATTGAGGAACGATACAAGTAAAATACTGATCCAATTCTCCAAACACATTGGAGTTGCGGATCCTACCTCGGCTGAGTTGAATAGCATCCTAGAAGCAATGAATATTTTTTTCGAAATCATATTGGGGAAACAACAGCAGGCTCATCATAGAAACAGATAGTAGACTTGCTTCAATGTGGATTAAAAGACCGTCCAATGCTGCGGGTTGTTTCCAGGACCTTGTCTTGAAAATTATCGAAGCAGGCAGAAGATTAACATGGGAAGCTTCGTTTGCGTACAGAGAAACCAATATGGCTACACACCGTCTGGCTAAAAGAGGTGTAAACAGAAAAGATGAGTTCGTTTGGGAAGCGGCTAAGCTTGATTCTGGATGAAAACGCCAAGTGATGTTCACTGGTTTGCGGGACATATATTGAAACAGGCTCTATCTTGTTATGTTCTGCTGTGGAAGGGCTTCCAAAAGCCTCTACACGCGCTCAATGCTGGGTTTCTCTCGATAAAGTGAGTTGTATTTAGAGGGATTTCGTTGTAATGTGTAACTCTTGCGGTTTCTTCATCAATAAAATCAGAACGGGCACTCTTTTCCCCCACCTAGGTTTAGCGGGGGGTTTTAACGAGGCCCGAATTTCCTTTCAAAAAAAATATTTTTTTCATATTGTTGATAATAAAAGCAAAATGGTGGTGGTCATTAGCGTTTCGAGTGATTCACTTCTTCTAATTACATAATGGATACGCCATAATAATTTTGACTACCAATTAATAGAGTTAACTTGCGGGCCAGAAAGATTTGACAGTCTCATCATGTCTTATAAGCACTCTGGATGTTTTCAGAACCTTACGTTTGGATGGATGCGAGCAGAGTCATGCATTATTAAAGAGATGTTCTCAGAACCTGAAGGCAGAGATATGATTTTTGCAAAGATGATAGTGATGGAGAATATAATAGACATGGCAATATTATTAGATGAAATTATAACTGATATAAGAGAAAAAGCTCACTTAATAATTTTTCAAATATTACATATGTACAATCGATAGGTTCATATTTATATGGAATTTAATTCGAATAATTAAGTTGTTATAAAGTGAATTTTATTTTTTTGGTTTAAAAGGGTTTGTAAGGGAAGACTACTCACTTTAAGATAATATGGATCGTACATGCACGAAAATTAGAATCAATTACTCTAATAGGTTCCTTCATTTGAAATTTTTGGAAAAGAGGATCAAGTTAGCTTTTGCCTTTTATGAACAACTTAGATGCACTATCTTTCTACAATTTTTTAAGCCACGTGCAATAAAAGAAAAAAAATCGCAATCCAACCATAAAATCCTCATCTCGTTGGAATTAAGGGGGGCATCCCAACGACATCTTTGATATTTAGGGATTGTGGATCGACTATAGAATCATGTTCAATAAGTGAAATGCATTACTTATTTGCTTTCAGTTTGGCAATAAGATCGATATTCCACCAGCCTCTTCATCGAGGATTAAAAGTTGTCCTTACAAATTATTTAAAAAAATAGAATTTTTAGTGAGACTCGAACTTTGGTATCCATTAAAATGTTAATGAATAATTGAATCAAACTATGTTAATTCACGATAAGGCCGAGCAAAAAAAAATTTAACCAAATAAAACCATAATGTTTGGAGAGTTTATGATTTGCACGTTTAAAAACGTGGTTACCTAAAATGAATTTAATTATTTACTTCCTCCATCTTATAATTTCTGTCCCTCGTTGACTTCTCACGTAATTTTAAAAAAAATTGTGTAATAGATGTGATGTAAAATAATTAAAATGATAATTTTATCTTTTAAAAAAGTTAATTTTTGTTTTATTGGAAAATTAAAGAAAGAATATAGAGAGAAATGTGTCTTGAAAAAGTTGTTGATTTTTCTAACAGGGCATTTAAGTGGGATAATTTTTAAACATAAAAAAATTTAGTGGGACGAAAAAAATATTTATTATATTATAAATAAAATTAAACGAATCAAAACTGACGTTTTAAAAATCTAAAAAAATCTAATCGAACGAATCAAACGGAACTTACCCAAACGAATGGGATGATTGAAGGAACATCTACATCAAAACAATGTCCTTTTCTCCTTCTCATTTCTGGAGTCTTCTCTCTTTCCATCACTTTCCATGAAAGCTTGAAAAACATTGTTCTTATTTAACAAAAGCTTACCGTTTTCAGATAAATTAAGAAAGAAGGGGGAAACGTTTCTCCCACACACGCACATGAAATAAGATTCATTTACATCATGTAAAATTTAATTAATTTTAGTTTAATTATGCTCATTGGAAGGATGAAATGGATGAATAAGATTAAACACTTAAATTTTTTTTTTTACTTTGAAAAGCTTTTATTTTTAATAGTTAATCTTATACATCAATTTCACTCTTGTTATAAATTAGTACAAAACTAATTGAGTTTTACATGTATTTTGGATTGTTGGATGAGTGAAATGGATGATTGAGATTAACTCCTTACCTTTTTTTCCGAACCTTTTTTCCGAGTAATAATCTTCACATATTCTACTGATAATCTCATACATCTATTTCACTCATCTAACGATCCAAAAACCGTATAAAATTTAAAAAAAAATTACACTTTGTAATTGTGTCCTATCTGATTATATATATATAAGAGGCTATTTTTTTTATCTCACAATTTTCCAATTTAAATTATTTTTGGTAGGGTAGAAACTTTTCTCTCAACCTTAGATCGTCGCCATTTTTTTTCTTTTTTCCATTTGTTTCTTTGGCCGGTGGTCGACAATTAAATCCCAGTATTAGTTGTCGATCACCGGGTACATTATTTTCTTATTTTTTTATATTTTTAATAAAAATATCTGCTTTTGTGACACATATTTGATCTGTCTTTGTAGCATGCTTTTCTCTCCCTTTGTGGCACGTTTTTTTCTTTGTTTTTGTGGTTCGTTTCGTCTATCGTTTGACATGATTTCAGCATATTTTAACGATCGTTTGGTGCTCGTACAGAGATCTTCACGACGCTAATTTTTTATTTTAATTTTGTCGGTGGTCATAGAAAGATAGATCCTCACTCGGTTAATGGTTGTTTGTCAATGTAGCTTGGGTAGCATAGCAATCCGCGTGATAGTTTGGTTCACTCATCACTCCTTTTTCACCCGTAAAGCGCCTCGCCTAGATAGTAACAAGAAAATTAAGGAAATATTTATTTTTCTTTGCACCTTTAGGTTGTATGATATTTTGACGGACTAGTTCTCATTATTCTCCCTTATAGATGTGTTGTATTAAAAATATCTTCTATATATTTTTAATAACATTGAGTTGTCATGTCAAAAAAAATTCAATTTGAATTGAAATAAATGATTGGGAAGCCCCTAAAAATATCCCAACATTATGCAAATCATTTCCGAGTCATAATAAACCAAAGAACTCGGGTAGACGTAGATAGAGGTGGCAATCGGGTCGTTTGGTTTGGGTCATTTCGGTTCAGTCATTTTGGGTTTATCTAAAATCGGTTTAGATTCAGATTGGTCGGTTCGGTTTGGGTCTAATTCAGGTCTGTGATGAGTCAGATCCGGTTCGGGTATTGGATCGGGTCAAAATTGGATCGGTTGTTTTCGGGTCGGATCAATATCGGGTTGGTCGCTTTCGGTTCGAGTCGTTCGGGTCGATTTCGGTTTGGGTCAAAATCGGGTCGTTCGGGTCGATTTCGGTTCGGGTCATCATTTGAATTTTCAGGTCAATTCGGTTTGAGTTGGGTTTAGGGTTTGAGGTTTAGTATTTATGGTTTAGTTTAGAGTTATTGGTGTATGAGATTAATTCTGATTTAACTTGTTAATCTATGCATTTGAATTTGATTAAATATTTAAATCAAAGCTTCATGTATCCATGTCAAAATTTTGTGTATAATTATATTAAATCAAAATTTATTATGTAATAATAATAATAATAATAATGTCTGAAATAAATTAATTTATTAAACTTAAGATCTAATTGAGCTAACTAAAATCTAGAAGCATAAATCACGGACATAATTAAAATAATTCTAAAACTAAGTGTGAAATTTCAATTAAATTAATCTAAATTGAAACTCAATTAAATTAAGAAAAAGAAAAAGAAAAAGATAATTGATAAAAATAGAGAGAGAAAAGATAAAATTTTAGAGGCAAATAAGCCACTAATTTTTAAGCTAGATTGAAAAAAAAAGAAAAGGACAATTGATAAAAATAGAGAGGGAACAGACAAATTTTTGGAGGGAAATAAACCACCAATTTTTTAAGCTAGATTGAAAAAAAAGAGAAAAGACAATTGGTAAAAATAGAGAGAGAAAAGACAAAATTTTAGAGGGAAATAAGCCACCAATTATTTAAGCTAGAGATTAATTACTTTTTAGGTCATGTTGCATTTAAAATGTTCCATTTTAGTACTAATATTCAACTTTAAGTTTTAGTTTAGTTTAATTTAGTCCCAAGTGTCCCCACGGTTTAGACTTTGGATATAGAAATCCCCTCCCCGTGGTGCTATTTAGTCTCTAAAAATTTACTTTTAGTCAAAAATAACTAATCTTTGTAATTTAGTCTATTAATTTAATATAATGATATTTTTGTTCATTTCAATTTCTAAGATTTAATTTTTAGCCAAAACTGACCCCTATTTATTTATATGGTATAATTATAAAATTGGTCATTGGACTCTTAAATTTCTCCACTTCCAAATTGTCAATCTAGTCCACAATTTCAGTTTTATGCTATATTTTATGGTGAAATTATAAAATTGGTCACCAGGGTCTCAAATTTCTCTACTTTCATATTGTCAAGATGGTCTATAATTTCAGTTTTAGCTATATTTTATGGTAAGATTGTAAAAATTGTCTCTAATTTCAGTTTATGGTTTACGCCTTAGTGTTAATGGTTTAGGGTTATTGATTTTAGATTAATTTCTATGGCTTAAATGTTTTTTTGAAAGGAAATTAGGCCTCATTAAAAACCCCACTGATCCTAGATTGGGGAAAATAGAGTCTATCTATTGTTATTATAAATCAATTCTCCGTCCGACAAACCTTACAAAGATTGGTTTTACAAAACTTAACATGAACCAGAACTCCAAATGTACCAACAAAGCACTACCTGACACCTACTAATGCAAAAGCACAAGCTATTGTATAGCAGCCCCTGGGGTTAAAAAGAAACAAAACTCGAAGTCCAGTTCTTCGAAGATCATCGTAATTCTCAACACCAATTCGCAAAAAAGTCGGGGCAGATCAGCAATTCCTACCCTACTAAGAGTTGGACACAACAACTTGATATTCTACGCCTTGACCATCGGAAATATGCCTAGACCTTCTTCAATCTGAATCAACTCTGTTACTCTCCCAATACCTCCCTTCGCCAAAGAATCAGCTTCTTCATTGTTGTCTTTGTTAATCTTATCGAATTTTCATAGATCCGATTTACTCCACTCCCACACTTCAAGAGCTACTGGTTTAAAGTGCACTGGAGCACTTTGTGGGCATTAGATCCATGACAAAGCAAGAATACTATCCGAACAAAATATAATTTGCATATCTGCAAGATTAGGAATGCACTTACAGATTGCGCATGCCTCTTTGATCGCCAGCAATTCTGCAGAAGTTGCATCAAAAATTCCCACAGAATTTGAGAATTTTACTACAAGGTTTCCATTGGAATCGTGAAGCACTCCCCCTATGCCCGCATCTCCAAAAGAATCTTTTACCGCTCCATCGACCTTGAAAGTGAGGAATCCGGCTTTAACACATTTTAACAATCGATTTTTTGATAACTGATTCAGTGACATTTACTCTCGACGGATCTGCTAAGAAGTAACTCTCAGAGATGAAAATCTCAGGCCAATTATTTTGGCACCAATGAAAAGTTCTGATTTGAGCCGTCTCGAACAGTAGATCATCATGCCTGCGTTTATTAAAGATGATATCATTTCGAAACATCCAAATAGTCCAGCAAAAACTATAGAAAGAGATACACCATGTCAACTTGGCTCTTTTATTAATGTAGCTCTCGCACCAAGCCATTAATACGCTTGCAATTGAACCTGGGAAAATAAAAGTAGTGTTCCACTTCGCGCACCATTTCATCCAACACTTCCAGCTTGTATGACAAGAAAAGAATATGTGGTATTCAGTTTCGGCTTCTTTATTGCACACTAGACATAGCTGATCGGTTACAGCCTTTGAGCCTCTTCTTGAAAGATTCACTTTGGTTGCTAATCTACCACGCACCATCCTCCAAATGGAGAATTGTATTTTGGGAGGAATGCATTTGTCCCAAACTAACTTTCATACTGTAGATTTATTTTTGTCCAATGAAGAGATTATATCACAAAAGTTCTTTGTATTATAACTCCCACTTGAGTCCCCTAGCCACCGAAGAGTGTCATGAGAAAATGGAGCGGATGAGTACTTAATTAAGGTATTCAAAAACTGATCCCAAACTGTCCATTCCCATTCGAACAAGATTCTCCGAAGAGGTATCATCCACTTCCATCCATTTTTCTGTTTTTCTCCAAATTCTTTAACTTTGCCACTTTTTTTAGTTGCTAGCGCAAATATTCTTGGGAATTGATAAGCAAGAGGTGTGTCACCAGCCCAGCACTCAAACCAAAAATCTATCGAGTTACCATCACCAAGAACGGGGCAGAGTGTATCAATTAGAATATATGTCAAAATGTACAGCGACTTAGTAATGTCCCTCCAAATCCATGACAGTTTTCTTTGGTTGATTAAGGGTGGCAGCAGCGAATTAGTTTTACCATAGTATTTTTCATCCAAAATTGTTCTCCACAGTTCGTTCTGCTCATTGTTATAGCGCCACACCCACTTATTAAGTAGTGCGCGATTCCTCACTTTAAGGTCGACAATCCCCAAACCTCCAACCTCCTTCGATCTGCAAATGTCCTCCCACCGCACCCAATGTATGGTTTTGTCATCAACCTTACCCCATATGAATCTTGCTATAAGTTTGTTCAAGGCATCACTAATCGAAGATGGCATTTTATACATTGATAGGAAATCAAGAAGTAGACTGCAAATCACAGATTTAACCAACGTTATTCGCCCTGCGGGAGATAGATTCGTCCCCTTCCAACCCGTCAGTTGCTTCCTAAATTTTTCGATCACTAGATTCCACAATAATACGCAATTTTTGACAGCACCCAAGGGCAAGCCTAGATATTCCATTGGCAAAGATCCATAGGAACAATTGATAGCTGCTGCAAATTTATTCAATAGCCCAGAGTCAATATTAAAACCGAATAGCTCAGATTTCTTTAAATTCAATTTCAGCCCGGAAGTCGCCTCAAAGACTCTAAGGATTCTCTTGATGTTTATGATCTGCTTCTTCTTCGCCTCAGTGAAGACAATTAAATCAACCGCAAATTGCAGATGAGATATTCTGATATCTCCCTTACCAACTGTCACTCCCTTGAACATGTTTCCCTCGGAAGCCTTAGATAAACAGTAGCTCAATGCTTCTGCTACTAAATTGAATAGAAAAGAGGATAGCGGACATCCTTGCCTCAATCCTTTCTTGATACGGAAGAATTTAGAGGGAGTGTCATTGATCAACACGGCCATGGATACTGACGTAACACAAGAGCGGATCCAATTGCACCATTTTTGGCCAAATCCCATCTTTTTCAGAACCAGAAATAAAAATGGCCATTGAATCGAATCATAAGCTTTTTTGAAGTCTGCTTTAAATACCACTATTTCATATCCTCTTTTACTTGCCAAATCTACAATTTCATTCGCCACTAGTGAACAATCGATTATTTACCGCCCTTTGATGAATGCGAACTGATTTTCATTTACAAGCTCATTCATAAATGTAGCCAATCTTTTAGCTAATACTTTCGCTAGGATCTTGTAAATACTCCCAACCAGACTGATAGATCTGTAATCTTCTACTGATTCTGTTGTTTTAGCCTTAGGAATAAGTGCTATGAACGTCGCATTCAATTCTAGAGAGAACCCCTTACCTTCATAGAAATTAGAAAAAAACTTCATAATGGAGTTTTGCAACAGATCCCAATACTTCTTAAAAAATGAGAGGTTGAAGCCATCTGGTCCAAGGGCCCTGGAACCATCGACATCATCTATCACTTCCCGTACTTCTTCTTTGGAGAATGGCCTTTCTAACCAATCAGTAGAGTCTTTTGGCAGTGATTTCAAAGAGCAATTCCACTTGCGAACATGTAACGAATTACGGATGAAATAACACTGGTTAAAGTGCTGCTCGAACTATAATGAGATTTTGGTTGGATCAGTGATGCTTTCTCCACCAACATTTAAATGAGAAATTTAATTTCTGATTTTACGAGTTGAAGCGATCAGGTGAAAGAACCGGGTGTTTCTATCCCCTTCCCGGAACCATTTAAGCCTAGATTTCTAAAGCCAATCCCTCCCCTCTTTCCTGTAAAGCTGACTTCTTAAGTTAGCAGCTTCACGTATCCCTGCTTTGTTTACTTTCTTATCGATAATTTGCGTTTTCAGATTCTGTAGCCTTTCTTCTAAACCTTTAATGGAGTCAGTCTTCAACATGTCTGACGCTTGAACCCACTTTTTCGATTGCCCCTTACACTCTTTCAACACCCTGCTAATACCATTACTATCCGATGAAGCTACTGCCTTTTTAATTACCTCAGTGTACCCCTCGATATCTGCCCAGGACAAGAACCATTTGAAAGGTTTTGTACCAGCGATTCTATCCTCAATGATTAAGGCAATCGGACAGTGGTCCGACAGACTTCTAGGCAACACAGTTTAATACAAATTTGGCCATAGAAATAGCAATTCTGGAGAAATACAAAAGCGATCTAACCTGCTTGCTTGAGGAGGCTTTTTCTTACCGAACTAGGTGAATTTTTCCCCTTTCAAAGGTAAATTTAGGATATTCAGATTATCCAGAAATGTGGACAGGTTTTTCGTCGTTCTCTTGTTGAATCAGGAACCAACTTTCTCTTCCTCCTCCAATATCGAGTTAAAATCCCCACCCAATAGAATTTGGAGCTTCAGACTGCACAACAAACTTGCTAATTGATCAAAAAATTCTTTACGACCTCCCTCATCATTTGGCGCGTAGATGTTGACCACACATACTCTTTTTTTTCATTTGTTTAACTCCCCCACCAGGATTAGAAACATTTGTTCTATAAAAACCTTCTCTGAATTAAAAAAAATTTGGATCCCAGATCATAATTAGGCCCCCCGACAAACCCACAGCAGGGCCAAAAGCAAACTCACCTTGTTTAGATCCCCATGAAGATCGGAGAATATTGCTTTGACAATTCCCTATCTTTGTTTCTTGAATTAGTTCTATTTTAACTTCAATTTTGGAACACAGTCTACGGATAGCTCGCTGTTTTAAGGGATTACATAATCCTCGGATATTCCATGAGATGAATTGGATTTTTTTTCTTCATGAAATTAACTTTAAGACAGGTTGTAGAGTTTACCTCTGAGACTACACTTAATGGGTGAGGGGATTTTCTTCTTCAAGGCTTCGAAGCTTCGAAATCACCACATCTCTGGGTTCTACAAATGAAAAACCCAATTCCTTAGCAACATTGAACGGACTTTCTGCCTCATCGATCACTGGAGGAAAATCTGTCTCTTGTGCCTTTGAAGTTGCTTTTGACTGGTCGATAACTTCTTCGATTATCGTCCCCTGAGGATTTTGCATGCACGGTCTTGGTGTAGTCTCAATACTGAAGATTTCAATCCTCTCATTCTCACGCAAAAAGGTTGGATTCGAACTTGTCAGATGATCTCCTTCTCCAGTCGTTGCTAAATTTTTGTTGTTGTTTGGGCTAGATCTGGATAAGGCCCTATCGTTGTTGGAAAAAATGGCCCTCCGTCCTTTAACCGAGAAAACGGTTCTTTGTGGTTTTAGTAGCCTGGGCCTGATGTAGAATAAGCATGTTGCTTGATCAAAGACTGGGCCCGACGAGTGACTATGTTCTGAAGACGCCACCGATGGCCCGAAATTATTTTCCACTGAAATGTCTACTAACCCATCTTGATTGAAGTCCTCCTCAGCTTTTGGTCCCACCACGGATATAGGGCGGTTAACACGTGTAGTGTTACTCTTTATTCCTGGTTCATAGTACGAGCAGCCCACCGTATTAAAGGAATCTTCACTTCCCAATACCTTGGAAGAATGGATATCACCCGACTTATTAAACACATTAGCCCCAACGTCGAAGCCACGCCCAAAGTCTCCAGCGCCGTCCTTCTCCGCTAGAGATCCAATCTAATTTCCGTCAATCCAGCACCTATCATCTTCGAATGCCGACGTGGATATTTAATGTGAAATTTTTCTCCATTAACAGTCACCTTAGGATATACCGGAATGTCTGCGATGGAGCTAACACCTACCAATATTCTTGCAATGTCAAGTCTGTTCCTCAGCCTCGTGTCTTCATCGATCCGGATAAAACTTCCCCAGTGGTTGGCTAGTGCTTCAAAGACCTTCGAAAACCAAGCATAAATTGGGAAGCCTTCAATATTTATCCAGATTTTTAATTTCTTAGCATTTGAGAAGTTTGCCATGGTATCTATGTCATCAAACCATGTTTTTATGAGGTTGTGTCTTAGGTCCCAGAATATGGAAACTTGTTTGACCTCTAAGCACTGGATCACTACATAGAATCCCGACCAAACACTGACTTGGATCTTGAAACCTTTAGATATGAGTGCTTGATGCACGAATTCTGCATCGTACATGCTTTTTACCTATTCCACAAAGCATTGATTTAGCCGCCCTCTTTCTTCCACTGATAAAGGAACCAAAATGTTGACGTCTCCTTTCTGTGCATCCTCTTTCCTTCCGCCCTCCACATCACTGTGATTTTCTCCCTAGGTTTATGGATGCCAATTAAAGCATCCTTGAAAGATCTGCCATTTGTTACTAATGAAATGTTTGTGCGGTTCGTAGCTCTGAGAGGCTGAGAAGTCGTTCCAACCCCTGCCTTTGTCTGACTTATTGTATCTCGTCGTTCCTCCTTTTGAACTGAAATGAAAGCACCATCTATTTTCCTCACGTTGCCAAAGATCGCTTTTTCCACTTTAGATGCTTTAGAGAATCTTACGAAAGCAAAGGTTCTGCTCTTGGTTTTGCGTTTCCAATGGTTGTATGCGATGTAGACATGAACAACCTTCTCGTAAACGGAAAACACTTCCCTTAGCGCAAACCAATGAATTCTTTTGCTTACATTATTCACGAACACAATTGTTTCCTTCAACTCCCTCGGTGCGAATGGTATCTTGACAGTCTTCTTAGCTCCCCTTTTGCCCTGGCCGCCATCTCCTTCGAAAGCTCCTGCCGCCATCAAGCTTCACCTATTGGCTTAAAGGTTAATAGTTTAAGTTTTTAGGGCTTAGTGTTAATGATTTAGGGTTTATAGTTTAGTTTAAGGTTATTGGTTCATGAGATTAATTTTTATGGCTTAAGGTTTATTGTTTAGGATTTATGGCTTAAGATTAAATATTGAGAGAGAAAATAGTACATTAAAATTCTAAATTTAGAAATTAGTAGGGACAAAAGTTTTATTTAATTAATGTTTAAACGTAAAATGACATAAAATGTTATTATACCACAACTTTGACAAGAGCAACAGTCTCTTCCATGGTATAGTACAAAAAATAAAAATAAAACACACTTCATTTTATTATTTATTATATTGTTAAAAATAGATAATATTAAAAATAAATTATTCATTTATTTTACCTTAATTTTCGGGTTAAAATCGGGTCAATATTTAGTTCAACTTTCGGTTCGGGTAGCATTCGGTTCGGGTCCATTTCGGTTCAACAAAAAATTTCGGTTCAGTTTTGTTTATTTCGGGTTAAAGGGTCAACTACAGATCATCATGTTCGGGTTAAAATCGAGTCTTAATTCAAGTAATTTAATTCGAGTTTTAGGTATCGGGTCAAATTTGACAGACGTAGAGCATCAACTGAGCCATACGTATTGGGTTCATTTTAGTAGGAAAAAGTAGTGTTTCTAATATGTGATCAGAATTGACTTTACTTTCTGTATATTTATAAATTTATTTATTAAGAATGTGTCGTAATAGAATTTCTTCACAACATAGAAACTTATACGCCAATTTCGTATCAAATTACAATTGGGTCAAATTTGTCACATTTAATCTAGGTACTTTGAGAATTTTGATATTTTAGTTCTGACCCGAATGATACAATACGAACAAATGACATAAACTTAAAATAATCAAACTAGAGAATAAAAACTAACCTATAAACAATAAAGGGTCACATAATGACTTAATAAATTTTACGGTTATTAATTAAATCAGAATCAAAAGTAAAAAAAAAAAGTGCAAGATTAGGTTATCAAATTAAATACATGAGCTAAGTCCACAACTTACATTTTATATAGACAATAATAAAAGAATTTGACCTTATTATTTCAGTGTTTCATTTTCGTATAGTTTATACAAAAACTTGTTTATTTTCATAAATGGCAATTAATCAGAATTTTTTTAAAAAAATACACCTATGATAATAGCCAAAATGTTGGAAAAAATTGTATACCGATTTTAGTTAATCTTGTTTTCTAAATTGTTTTTCAATTTTTTTTCTCTCAATTAAATTAGTATCCGGTCAATGAAGAAATGTTCAAGGACTAATAGAATCATAACCCTTTAAAAATATTAAAAATTTAAGTTGAAATAATAACAATAAATAATGTTAAATTCTCATGCATGCTACTGCCTCAATAAAAAATTTATACATTATATAGATTTATAATAATTAATAATATATACCTTATCTCATTTCATATTAAAAAAAACACGTGGGCAATAATAAATCAAGTCCCATATAATTCAGAAAAATAATGGTTGTATATGAGTTCACTCAGTTCTGTTTGAACCGTGTTGATCATCTTCTTCTTCCCCACCGCCCAATAAATCTTCCCTTCAACTTCCACTTTTTTCCATTTAAATCCTCGCATTTACACTCAAAATTCTCCACTGCTTTTCATTTGGCCCTGCAACAAAAATGAAAGCAGGTTTGGGTGTGAACGGTGAATATATCTTCGAACAAGAGAAACATCTCACCGTTCTCAAAACTTCTCTTTTCTTCGCTAACGACGGCTTCATTGTTTACGACTGTAAAGGCCAGGTACTCTTCCGAGTCGACTCGTACGGCCCCGCTCCTCGTGATAGAGGTCAACTCGTTCTCATGGATGCGCATGGACGGTGCCTGCTCACCGTGAGAAAAAAGGTATTTTAACGGTTTTAACTTTTAAATTCATTTTGGTTTTAAGAAACTTCGATAACTCGTTCATGGAGGGTTTTTTTTTTTAAATCTCAGTGAGTTGATTCGTTCGTTTTATCGATGCAGAGGCCGAGTTTGCATCAGCGGTGGGAAGGTTTTGTAGGGGATAGATCGGAGGGTCAGAAACCGATCTTCAGTGTGAAAAGATCGTCGATAATCGGACGGTGTGGGATGATAGTTGAGGTGTTGAACAATCCGGGGGAGGAGTACCAGATCGAAGGGAACTTCGGGCAACGGAAATGCAGGATCATGAATGCGGGCAAGGAATCAATGGCTGAGATCAGACGGAAAGTTGATGCTTCAACGAACGTTGTACTTGGGAAAGACGTTTTCTCGCTTTCCTTGAAACCTGGCTTTGATGGAGCCTTTGCTATGGGGTTGGTGCTTGTTATTGATCAGATCAACGGTGATGATTATGTCGAAAATTATAAGGCTGAGGTGTTCCCTACCACAGAATACTAATCTGTTTATATATATTTTTTAAATTTTCCTTGTATTTTATTCGCTTTTCTTTTTTATTAAAAAAAAAGAGATTTGGAAAAATCCTTGCATATGAAAAGAATTTTGCATGTTGATTATGTGAATAAAAAGATTGAGAATTTCTTTTCGGGGACAATAAAACTCTGTAATTTTTCTCTTCTATTGTCTGCATTATTGTTTTGATAAAATTTAAGGTAAACTACATTAAACGGTCATTGAAATATGAGCAAGTTCTTTTTTCAGCACTGAAGTTTCAAAAGTAACGAAATAGTCATGAACGTTATTGTTAACGTGGTATGTTATCAAAAACGGTTAACATCTAATTTGACTCCTAAACTATTTCTAAAACACAAACTAGGTCATTCAACTCCTTCAAAGAAATGGATTAAGTTTGCTTTGGAATCTTTCTGGGATAAGAACAACATTGTTGAGGATTTGCAGAAGGTTGCAATGCAACTGATCTCAAGTCAACTATCTGTAAATAGATGGGCAGATGCTGGTTTCATTTGACCAGGTGCTCGAAGCCACATCAATGCTCGAAGCTGTTCCACCTAGTTACAAGGTAGCGATATCGAATTCGACACTTACTTCTCCTTGACCAGGTGAAAGAGTTCTTTTCCATTTATTTCTTTGTATGGACCGTGAGAAAGGAAAATTTTAGAGAAAAAGAAAAAGGTGGGAAAAGTGAAATGGAGAAGGTTTTGAAGATTTAAAAGACCTAATTGGTGTTTTAGAAATATTTTAAGAGTCAAATTAGATATTAACCATTTTTGTTAAAGGACCTAGTTGTTACCGTACCATGTCATCAATTTAATGGAAGCTAATAGTACGGTGACCGATTTGTTATAGAATGATTACACTAGTAACCATTTCGTTGCTTTTGAAATTTCAGTGCTGAAAAGAGAACCTTACCCATACTTCAGTGACCATTTATATAATTTACCCTAAAATTTACATGGATTGGAATGAGTGATACAGATCTCGATGTCATTTGACTTCGAACGAGTTTAAATATAACTGGAAACCCAAAAAATACCCAAATTTACTCTAATAATTATTTAATTAATATGAATAGTTTATTCAAATTAAATTATGAAAATATATATGTTAAAAAATATGAAAATATATAAACATTAATTAAAATATTTCCATTAAATTTAAACAAAAATAAATTTGAATCTAACCACATTAAGTCTTGACAAATATTTTATTATTATTTAAATTATATCCGATTCATGAACTCTCTAAATACAAAGAATCCAAAGTTAATTAACCTTTTTTCAAGTATTTACAACCCTATGTATTGTAATAAAACAACAGCCGAAGCCGTGGAAACCAATAAGTAAGACGATCTTAACCAACCCTGAGCTGCAATATCCTGCAAGAAAAGCAATGTCAAGAAAATTAAAGAGCATTGAAAATTCTCACGTATGTATATCTCCAGAGATGGATCGAGGGGTGCTAGGGCAACCGCCCCCTAAAATTTTGAAAATTATATATGATATAGAAAAATTTTAAAATTTTTCTATGTATTTTCTATTAAAAATTTTTTTTGTCCCCTCTAAACTTTAATAAGTTCCTCCTAGAAATTTATAGATTCGCCCCCCTAACTTAAAGTCTTGGGTCCGTCCCTGTATATATGTAGTTCGAGTTCTTGTGTATACAGAAAATTCTCGTTGAAAAACTCACTTACCAAAATTAAATGTGTGACCAAGTCGGTCCGAATTATATAATGCGATAAGCAATGAAGAAAATCAAAGCATACCTTAAAAGAGAGAAGCGAGGAGGAGGCTGCTGCAGAAGGCACGAGTCCAGTGAATCCAATATCATAGGCAATGCTTCCATCAGGCTTGAACAATCCGAAGTTCCTCTCCGACGTCGGTCCCGGCTTTGAATTCTCGTTGAACAATGCAAAAATATAAGCCCGGACCGCCATATGTGGCCTTAACGGCGTCCCCTTCTTCTTAGCCAAACGTTTCCGCAGGTTTTTATTATAAGTCTTGGCATTCTTCACCGTTGCACCGGCTTCATCCGGATCACCACTAGACGCCCAGCCGGTTTCGGAAACAATCACTTCCATCTTTCCGAAACCGGCTTTATCCAACGCCGTATAAGCTGCGTCGACCTGAGCTTCGAACATGTTATCATAGTGCAGCTTCGTCTTTGCATCATAAATCCCGGGATTATCTTTGAATAATGCGTAGTTGATGTCAATATGCTGAGGATCATTCTTATAGGCTAGAAATGGATATGCGTTTATGTAAAACGGAGAGCCAATCTGTGTGAAAAACTCGAGAAGCGGCTTCATGAACGGAGCAACATCGGGTCGGAAGATGCAGGCCGAGGGTGGGAAAGAATTGGCGAACACGGCCTCCGAATGTGGACTTGAAACTTGGACAGTACGATGTAAACCTAGTCTGTAAAGAGCAACATAAACATTCTTTGCCGCTGGCAATAAGGCCTCCCAAAGTTCCATGGTTGTCCCTCCCAATATCTCGTTGCCGACGGCTATTCCTCGGATTCGGGTTCCGGGAAGGAATGCCTGTACGTTTTCTTTCACCCAATTCATGGCACGGTCCTCGCCCATACTCATTTCTGTCAAAATCCATTGGGAAGTCCGATTATGATTTCGATACCGGACCCTTTGAAGGCTTGGAGAACGTCGTGATCGGCATCGTAGATTCGAATGTGGTTTATCTTTGCAGCTTTTAGAAGCGTCACTACACTCTCGGGTGCCGGTAGATTGTTTGCTATCCGGCCGTAGTTTACTCCATAGGTCCATGTCACTGAATGCGATGCTGAAACTGCAGCACATACAGAAAATGGTCAATTAGTATATAAGATTTTAGTAAAGATATCTCAGAAAAAATACACATATGACATACACGTGCAGCACCACCGTTTTTATATGTTAAGACATCTTATTTTCTTTTCGATGTGAGATTAATGTCTTTCACATCTTTAGGCATGGCAATATGCAATAAGTATCAGAAAAAAGAAAATATTCGAATGGAAAAGTGCATACCAGGAGAGCATATGACGGATAAAATGAGAAAGAGACAGAAAAAGAGAGAAGAACCCATGTGTGATGGGGGAAGATAGTCAAAGAATGTACATTCCATTTGTAGGAAACATGTGAGGAATGAGGATGTTCAAAGTTTTTGGAGACTTAAGAGGTGATACAAAAACAAGGCAAGACTTGTGAAGCAGGCATGTCATAAAACCACCCAAGACATTATTCTTAACCTTATTTTAAAGATGATGTTCCAAAAAGGCCAAAGAAAAATGAACAAGAAGATTCTTAACTCTAACCCAAAGATCAGAAAAACTAAAAGATTCTTACTTCAAAAGCATGCCCTTTTTTGCAACTTTCTATTCTTGGGGGGGTTTGTGTTTTTATAAACAATGGACACTGTTGCTGGTAAAAGTAGATGAGCCCCATGTGTGCAGAACAATAGTTGAATATGTTGATGGATTATGGATTCCTTTCTTCGGACATGAGAAGTGAATCATTGGTTAACGATGGAAATAAGTTTGGGTTTTGCTTGTCGCTTTTGCATTATAGGGGGAGGTGGCATGATTAATAAGCTACTTAATTAAGCTTGGAGATGAAATAGTTTATGGATTTTTGAACGAAAAGCCTACTTTGAATATTTGAGTGATCATAACGATGATTATTGTCATAGACATTTACTTATAAAAAATATTTATGGTCGAACCCAACAAGTATTTTAGTAAAAAAACGGATAATGTTCATCTTAGAATACGAGTTTAAATTGGTTTGCCTACAAGATTATGCGCATTGTCAAAAGATTAAGAATATGTTTGAACAGATACTACTCATCATTTTTAGGCCATTTTAACAAAAACATTCATCGTTGTTTTTTAACAGAAAACATTCATAGTTATTTTAGTACAACTTAATGAGAAGTTGTCATAATTCAATGTACGGAGAGACACACATTTTTTTAAACGATTTTTGTTTATCGTGATGATAGTTTAATGTTTTGTATTGTGTTTATCGTGGTGAATTTTTTTATTAGAGAAAGTCGATTGTCTCCTATGGTTAGATCTACTTTTGTAGTAGTTTGTAAATGTATTTAGAATCGTTTACGGAATAATATGTAAGATTGATTTATTCGATTTTAATTTCTATATTAATATAACGTCTAGTTTAAATGAACACAGAAAGACTATTAATTGCGTTTAAGGGAAAAAAATTTGTTTTGTTTTGTGTTCTTCAAATCCCTTTGAATTTTCGTGCAGGGATGTATTATATTTGCTTGTACTTTGTTTTCTTTTTTCATTTATAAAGATAAATAATTAGTAAGAATTTATAAGGATAAACAATCTATAAGAATTGAAATTCACTAATTGGTCAAGTGGCTATAAATGTTTATATTGTTTCATATTGTATAAGTTAAAGTTTTAGTATAAGAATGTAAATTTTGGGTAAAGTATACAAATGGACATTAAACTTTAGTTTTTGTTACAAAATAGTTATTGAGCCGTTAACTTACGCAAATTTGAATAATAATACATTTAATCTTCCATATTTACATATTCAAGCAATTTAGTCCTATTTTGACCCTTATTATTGATGTTTAAATTCATTTAATGTGTAAATATTGAGGACTAAATGTATTATTATACAAATTTTCGTAATTGTCATGTCACTAGTTAACGGCTATGGTGATTATTTGTAATAAAAATTAAAGTTTAATGTTTATTATGTAAATTTTAAAAATTTAATGATCATTTTGTATTTTTTAAAATAATTTAGTGATTATTTGTCTACTTTAATTTTTTAAAATTTTGGGTCCACCAACGCGACACCGTCCGCCTATGGTGACCAAACCACTGCTCCAAGTCTATGTAGTAAACATGGAACTAAACACCTGGAAGCAACAACAAAACTGTAAAAACCCATTTCCAAAACACATAAAAATGATAAATAATAAGGTAAAGTTCATAAAAAATCATTATTTATTTAAAAATTATAAACTATGTCTTTGAACTTTGAATTTTATTATAAAATAAGTATTAAATCGTTAAATGTCATTTATAATCTAAAGATGAGCTGATTAGACAATTAAACAATACATTGTTGTTACAAAATAGTTATTGAACTTTAAAAATGTTGTATAGTGGTCATTAAATTATTTAATTATTATATAATAATAAATTTATTATTTAATTGTTATAAAATGATTATTAAATTATTTAATAATTATAAAATAATTATTAAACTTTTTAATTATATAATAATAAATTTATTACAAAATGTTTTATTATTGCTTATGCTGCAATTTTGTTGTTGTTGGTTTTAAGAGATTGTTTTCAAAACGTTTAAAATGAAAGAATGATTTTTCTTTGTTTCTAAAAATGTTTTAAACGAAATATATTAAAAGCTTTTTGTTTTTAGAAATATTTTAATTTAAAGGAACTAAAAGTTTTTTTTTCAAGAAAAATTTCAAATGAGAATAATTAAAGAGTTTCTTTCAAGAAACGTTTTTAGAAACAGTCAATTTCATTCCTTCATTTGAAACATTTATGGAAATGAAGCTTTGAAAGCAATTAAAAAATTACAATATAACATGTAATAATCAAACATTCTAAGATAATTAAAGGGTAAACTACAACGAAGGTCACTCAATTATGGGTAAAGTTATATTTGGGTCACTCAATTATAGGTAATGTTATATTTGGGTCACCCAATTATTAAAGATTATATTTGGATCACTCAATTATGGGAAATGTTACATTTGGGCCACCCTTCATATTTAAAAATATATATCAATTTGTGTATTAGATTAATTAATGATTTCAAATGAAGTATTCTAATGTTAACAATGATATACAAGTGATTTGGAAGAAAAATGACTAAATTGATGTACTTTTTTAAATATGAATGGTGACCCAAACGTAATCTTACCCATAATTGAGTGACTCAAAATGTAACTTTTAATAATTGGGTGACCCAAATATAAGCTTACCCATAATTGAGTGATCCAAATGTAACTTTTAATAATTGAGTGAATCAAATGTAAATTTACCCATAATTGAGTGACCTCTATTATAGTTTACCCATAATAAAATAGTTGAATGACATTTTGTAACAATTAAATAGTTCAATTACTATTCTACAACTAAATTTTTCAATGATCATTTTATAACAGTTAAATAATAAATTTAACATTATATAACAATTAAATAATTCACCGACTATTAAATAACATTAAAAAATTTTAAAATTTATTTTGTAACGGCTACTATATTACTACAATTGCTCAATCAGTCTATTATCTAATGATCATATGTCCATTTTACAACAAAATTTAAAATTTAATGTTTATTTTACATAAAAATAATCATTTTATAATAATGTAGTGACCATTCTGAAATTTATCCTAAATAATAATCTGTAGTTCTGTACCACCATTGCCGAGTGACTATATTCCCACAATTTACACAAAGGAGGGATAGACGGAAGAAACATGGCTGGTATCCATTTTCCATAAAAAGACTTTAGCTTTAGTTTCCAGCTTGCTTCAAGCTTATGTTTTTTTCAAGTCAAGAAAGAGAAAGGCAAGCGCCCAACTTTAAACCCAAAAGAAGGGGTTGTTGTTGTTGATTTCTCTTTTTCCTGCTCTGGGTCATCTTCCTTTTGCCTCTTCATCAACCATCAATTTCAATGCTCCTCTTATGGATTTCTAACCCTGCTTGTAAGTTGTAATCTGCACGGTGAAAACCCCATTACATGATAACTTAGTTTTCTCTTTACATTTCCATTTTTCTTTCCAGAATGGTTGTATAGTTTTGTGACTTTGTCTTTGCTCTTAGCTTTCCTTGTATCATTAGTGTGTTTCTTCATCTGTCCTTACTTAGACAATTTAGCTTACTATATCTTCAAATTCTTGTTGTTGTTGTTGTTTCAGGGTTAGCTTGAACTAGTATTTGTTTTAGCTTGAGAAAAGCCTTCAACTTTTTATAATTTTAGGTCAGTATTTTGAAGACTACATAGCAAATTTGGTGCTGAACAACTTGTGTTTACAGGAATTATGGGTTTGTTCAAAGTTATAACCTTGTGTTTCAGTCTACTTTTGGCCTTCGAAATCTGTATTGCTGTCGATCAACTTGTTGGGCAGTTATATCCAGGATTCCAAGCATCTCAGATGCAATGGGAGAAGCATGATGGGAAGTTCCTCTTATCGAAAAATAAAACATTTGGTTTTGGTTTCTATACTGCCCTGGATGCACAAAGTTATGTCTTGGTTATCATTCATCTTCAAACCTGCCAAGTTGTTTGGACTGCTAATAGAGGAGGTTTGCTGGTTGAAGTTGACAAATCCGATAAGTTTGTGTTTGAAAATTATGGAAATGTATACTTGGAAAGAGGAGATGGAGTTGCTTGGGCTACAAACACTACCGGAGAAAGGGCTACATCTCTGGAATTGCTGGATTCGGGTAACTTGGTGCTTCACGGGGGCGATGGAAGAGTGCTTTGGCAGAGTTTTAGCTATCCCACTGATACACTTTTATCTGGCCAGGAGTTTGTGGAAGGAATGAGACTCAAAAGTTTGCCCAAAAGAAATAGCAGTGATTATCTTGAATTTCAGTCCGGGGATTTGGTCTTGTACACAGGGTTCCAGACTCCGCAAACTTATTGGTCTTTGTCGAGCGAAATGCAGAAAACCGAAAAGAATTTCACCGGCAAGGTCTATTCTGCAGTTTTAGTTTCCAACTCATGGAACTTCTACGATCACAATAAAAAGTTGGTATGGCAGTTCAACTTCTCTCAAAATTCTGATATGAATGTCACATGGGCTGCCAAATTAGGAGCTGATGGAGCAATTATGTTCTATAATCTACATCAGCGAGGTAGAGCAATTGCCGAGGCAACAAAGATACCACAAAACCCCTGCAACATTCCCAAGACTTGTCCCCCGTTTATGGTGTGCTATTTCGACACCGTGTGCCAATGCCCTAAACCTCTTGTCACTCAAAATGACTGCAGCTCACCAATATCCTCTACTTGTAATTCAGCAGATCTTCTCTATATTGGTCCGAACCTTGATTATTCTGTGCTTCAGTTTGTCAAACCCAATATGAGCTCCGGAATAGATGCTTGCAAGAAAGCTTGCTTGGGAAACTGCTCTTGCACTGCACTCTTTTTTGAAAACAGTACAGGGGATTGCTTTTTGTTTGACCATGTTGGAGGTCTGAAGCGTGCTGGGCGGAATTCTAGAGGCTTTGTTTCATTTTTGAAGGTCTCAAGGAATGAAAATGGCTGGCAAAGTCATGCTAAAGGAGGAAGCAGAAATGATGGTACTCATGTTATATTTGTTGTGATAATAGCAACGGCAACGGTTCTAGTTATTGCTGGTCTTCTTTGTGCGGGATTGTATTACTACCGCAAAAGGAAGAGATTGCTGGAATCTGCTGAAGAGAAGTTGGAGGATGATAATTTCCTGGAGAGTTTTTCGGGGATGCCTGTTCGTTATACTTACCGTGAACTTTGTAAGGCAACTAAAAACTTCTCTAAAAAGGTTGGCCAAGGCGGATTTGGTTCGGTCTACCAAGGTGAGATGTCTGATGGCACCCAATTGGCTGTTAAAAAATTGGAGAGCATAGGACAAGGAAAAAAGGAGTTCAGGGCTGAAGTTAGAATCATTGGAAGTATCCATCATGTACACCTTGTCAAGCTCAAAGGCTTCTGCTCCGAGGGTGTTCACCGGCTTCTTGTTTACGAGTTCATGGGCAAAAGATCTCTAGATAAATGGATATTCAAGAACAATGAAGAAAGTAGCACATTGGATTGGAATACAAGATTCAATATTGCACTGGGTACAGCAAAGGGATTGGCTTATCTCCACGAGGAATGCGAATTCAAGATCGTGCATTGTGACATAAAACCCGAAAACGTTCTTCTTGACGATAATTTCAATGCCAAAGTTTCAGATTTCGGCTTGGCTAAGCTTATGAGCCGTGAAGAAAGCCTGGTGTATACAACACTGAGAGGTACAAGGGGATACCTTGCACCAGAATGGATTACCAACAACCCTATATCAGAGAAGAGTGATGTATACAGCTACGGTATGGTCTTGTTCGAGATAATCGGGGGTAGAAAGAGTTATGATCCAGATGAAATTCCCGAGAAAGCTCATTTACCTTCTTTCGCCTTCAAGATGTTGGAAGAAGGAAATCTGAAAGAAATCCTTGACCCTAAGCTAGACATCAACGAAAACGATGAAAGATTTGTTTCCGCTATAAAAGTTGCACTATGGTGCATACAAGAAGAAATGCGATTAAGACCACCGATGACTAAAGTGGTTCAAATGCTCGAAGGTCTCTGTGATGTACCCCAACCCCCAATCTCTCCGGTCCCCGGTGTTAGGGCTTACTCGGGTTTTCTTAAATGGAGCAGTGACAAGGGTACAAAATCAAGACCAACAGAGTACAATAGTGATGCATGGTTGTCTGACGCTAGGCTATCGGGTCCAAGGTGATTCAAGCCATTGTTTTAGTTAGATACTCGAATATATAACAACAAAATACAGATCTCCGAAGTGTAAAATCATGCAGTTTTGATTCCAGTTCATCAATTTAGTTGCCTTAAAGGTTGTATGTCAGTCTTTATAATCTTCGAAAGCATGATAAAGGAGATTGCAGGTGGAGGAGTATACAAGATGAAGGTGATGTCCAACCAACTCCTGTAGTAAATTTCCACTCTCAAACCTTATTATTTCAAAAACCTCTTTATTTTCCATGCAAGTTGCAAGACAGCCCTTTCTTTTTTGTCTAGAGCAGCTTACTTTTCTCTCAAGGAAGAGTTTTGATGGGATCCCACTTGCTTGTCCTGTAAGGAAAAAACATCTACTAGATATCATGTGAGATGATAATCATCTCAGAAGAGTCTGGGCCATTTATTTATCCAGCACGTGTTATTTTATGGACTTTTCTCGTTTTTTTTTTCAATTTGGGGACGACGAATTGTACTACAGCCTGTGATTGTTTTATTTATAGCTTGATGGAATTGACAGCTTATTTTATGGACATTTACTCAATCAGCGAAATTATCAAAATTTGATTTGATTAAACTGTTTTTTTTTCTTGAATCGAATTATTTAATTTTTCGAGTTAAATTTTACAATATTAAAAAAATTGAATTATACATTGATGTAAATATTATTTTAAGTCCTACCAATTTCAAAAAATGCAAATTGGTGTTCTCAACAAAAAGTCCTTGATGATTCAAAAAGATATTATAACTTTTTCCCAAAACTTAAAAATATATAAATACTAAAAGAATTCTTTTTTAGGATTATTATCTCATGTGGTGAAATTTTTTTGTTTTCACAAGCGTCTCAGTTTAGGGTTTAGTTTAGGAGTTTTAGTATAGGGGTTTAAAATTTAAAATTTATGGTTAGAATTTAAGATTTAGAGTTAGAATATAAAGTTTAAGATTGGGGTTTAAATTTTAAGGTAATATAGTTAGGGATTTAAGTTTTAACCTATAAACACTAAATTTTAACCCCAAACTCAAAATTCTATCAACAACCCATAAATTCAAAACTACTACACTTAAATTCCTAAACCCTAAACAAAGTCTATAAACCCTAAAACTAAAACACTTGTATAAATAAAATTTCTACAAACGCTTATACATAAAATAATTGCTATTCTTTTTAAAGATTAAAAGAATGTTAAATGATAGAAAAATAGAAATGATAAATTCAGTCCCAATTTCTTAACCAGACAGATGTTTTATGAGAAAGAGAAGATAACACGTAATTTCTGAGAACATTAATCGAATGGACATAAAGCTATCAACAAGTAAGCCCAAATTGTGGGAAAATAAAGAAGGTTTGAGATGTATATTATATGGCTGTGCCGAGTTTGTTTTCTACTTCTGACTGAGTTAGTGAGTTGTAACAATCAAAGTTGAACACGAAAGCTCACCCTTTGCTGTATTTTTATTTTAAAAATATTGTCTTTACTTTTAAATTTTCAATCTTTATCTTTAAAATTAAAATGATAACCTTTTTCCTGTTAGTACACGTTCTACACTATATTTTGCAATATGTTAAGTCTCAACACTGCAAAACAATAATATCTACTTACACAGTGTAAAAATATAAATATATAAAAAGTTTTATTGATTCAGGAGCATTAGATAAGTGTAAATTAATTATTAAAATTATTTATTTCTCTTTTCTTTCCTCCCATAAAAATCACTTATTTTCAACTTTTAATCTCAACCATCAATTTACACCGGTCTATATATATATAATGCTCCTGATATAACTTTGTGTACATCATACAGCCACTTCATGTTTTCACTTCCATAACTCCTAATATCTGTTTCTGAAGAAAAGCCTAAGCATCTCTAGAGACAAAAATGCTAAGCGCATTCGACTCTGCGACCTCTAGGAGATGTTAACCGAGCTAAGACTGAGTCAGAATTTTATTTGATGACACTATTAATCTACAGACCAGATTTTACTATCATATGAATATCACCTCCATTGTCCAAAAAGTTGAATCCATCTTTTACATGGACTAAAATGGAAAAGCCAAATTTCCAAAACTCGGTCACTATAAGGCTAAGCCAAGCTTTACCTTTCTTAGATGAAGCTACTCCAGGGCCATATTGATGCTCAAAATCATCAACTTATTAGGAGCCATACTACAATATTGTGCAAAAAGAGAACAAAACAGTATGTGTTTAAAAAAAAAACAGGCCAGAAATATGCAGCAATCTCTTGCATCTCCTGGGAACTACCCGCCGTGAAAGACTCAAATGTATTCATAACTTTGATTGTCAGTAATTTATCAGGCTAACATAAACAAAGTGCAGGAATTGAAAAAAGAACTAACACAATCATTTGAGGCTTTAAAATGCAAAATCACTGCAAAACCGTAGATTATCGATCATTGTTATCAGAGAGAGAACCAAAACCATTTTCATGAAGCTCCCTTATGTCATAATTCATGACCTTGATAAATAATCCAACAATAGAAGTCAATCCTAATCTACTTGGCTAGCATCTACACCATGCACTGAAGGAAACAAGAAGGGTTAAACATGAAATTCATGCATTCTGTACGTAGCAGGCTGGGAGTAACAAAAGAATATGGCGATGTATTACAAATTTAAGCGTGTGAGTGACAAACTACTACAATTACTCCAACGAATATATCTAATTAGGAATTAGATGTAAAAGGGTAACCGCGAATGTAGGCAACAAAAAAGAACAGCAAGTTAAACTTACTTTCTCCTTTAAGTATCACTTTTAACTTCATTTTAGAAGGTCAAAGAAATGGCATTGAAATCGATTCACTACGATATTACATGAAAATGTTTCCCAAGAATAACAAACAAAACAAAGTACACGTTCTTTATCTATATTTGAATTTTCTTCATGTATATCTAGTACTACTCTATCTCACATATCTATATACAGAATCAAATTTCTTGCTAGATTATCTTCGAAATCGAGATCCTTTATCAGATTTACCGGAATTCCTCCCATCCCATGCAGAGTACCAGAAGAACAAAGACAGCCAGAAAAGAACAGCAAAGAAGATCCGTGCACGATCCTGAAATCTAGATAATTTTCCCACTAACCCTGTTTCATGGAAAAAGGACGATAAGAACACCAGAATTGGCTGCATTCAAAGCAATTTCAATGGAACCTTGACTTCAAATGCAATAAGCAAACAACAAATAGGCAAATTCAACTGGTGAAAAAGATAAAATATGAGTGGAAAATATCCAAAGTCTAAAACTTTCCAGAAATATTCACAAAAACAAATTAATCCCAGTCCAAAGGCATCAATATAATCCCAAAAGTTTTCTAAAAATGAGAAAATGGTGGAAACCTGGGGGGTCTGAGTCAGGCGGAGAAGGTGGACGGGGGCCAGCTGAGATGCAACGTGATGGGCGCGTTGTGGGATTGGAACGGAGGCGGACGGGGAGGGAGCGACGGAGGGGATGAAATTTCGGGGGAAAGATGGAAGCTTGAAGTGAATCCGAATTCAAAGAATTGGAAATGGAGTAAGTGAAGAGATTATGGTGGCGTGAAGCAGGGAAAATGGTGAGCATTTCCATTTCTGGTTTCTAATTCACCCGAGGAAAATATCGACTATATACTAGTGGGCTTCGACTATTTACTTTTTGGGCCTCATTCATTTTACACGAGTTTTTGTACGAGTCGGGAACAACTTGTGTTTGTCATTCATGGAAAATATTTTGATATATAAACTCGTGTATATTTTAGTTTATACAATTTTTTAATTTTAGGGTTTAAAGATTTAAGTTGTGATTTAAAGTTTATGAGTTTAAGTTATATGGTTTAAAATTTATTGTTAGAATTTAAAGTTTAGGGTTTAGGATTTAGGGTGTTAGGGTTAGGGATTTAGGTTTTAAATTTTATAGTTTAAATGTGAAGGGTTGTGTAATTTTTTTACACAGCATGTGTTTTAAAATATACCCTTAGGAGTTTAGGTTGTAGGGTGTAGAATTTAAGTTTTATGGTTAGCATTTAGAGTTTAGAGGTAAATGTTTAGGTTTTAAGGTGTTTGGGTTAGGGATTTAGGTTTTAGATTTTATAGCTAAAGGGTTGTTGAATTTTTTTCACACAACTTGTATATCAAAATATAACCTTTCACAAATTGCTTGGTTAGTAAAATATTAAAATGTAATTAATTCTGTTGACATGCAATATAAACCTAGGTGAGAGGCAGAGATGAATAGAAATCTTAGGTGTTTTTTTGTACTTTATTTGTGTTTTATACTAAAAAAATTATGATTAGGGTTATGAATAAAGTTTAGGGGTTAAAGCTTATGATTAAAGTTTAGAGAATTGGAAATAAAAAAGTATTTTTTAGGGTTTAAGATTAGAGAATAAGATTTGGTATTTTATTTTTTGTGTTGGATATAGAATGGAGCATCGAAAAGAGACAAATAATTTTTGTTCGGTAGAGATCGACTTTTTCTTACCACATATATGCATGAAGTTTTCCCTATCTTGTCGAACTCTAAATTACCATTACTATCATCATCTCCCCTTGCTCTCAAATGTCTACTGCAGACATAGTCATTTTCCCTCTTTTAGTAACGTTTTTAAGGTCATCGATATGTAATATTGATATAACACAATAAGAGAATTACATTATAATTTATTTCAAAAAAATTACATTATGGTCGTTGTGTTCTGAAATTGTACAATGTCAAAACATATCATGTATTATGTCTGTAGCATGTTTCTAAACAAGGACGGAGATAAATAATAAATAAAGACGAACTAAAAATTTATAAAGAGAAATTATTCTATTAGTATTGGAAAAAAAAAGTTAGCAAGAGTCTATGCCCCAAAACCTTCCCCTATGTCTCGCCCATGAATGGGAGGGGCTCCTGCCCCAGGCAAAGAAAATATTAGCACAATGCATTGCGTAATGTTCGCAACATCCGCAACTGCGACACGTCAACCGCAACGAATATCGTAACAGCAAATTTAATAATATATATGACCAGAGATGACAAATAGCAATTACAAGAACATAAGATAATCCTAGTATCTATAAGTACAATAGTAGTATGTATATATATGTTATAGTATATATTTAACTTGAAAGAGCTATGTGTTGTGGGTGGTGAATGGTGATAGGATCAAGGTTGAAAGAGCTTATCCCCACATTTGCATTTCCAGGCCAGGAGATAATAGGTATCATCTTCATTGCCACGGTACATTACTTTTTTGAAGTTGTTCTTCCATTTGGTTGAAGGAATGACAAGAGTAGCCATGCATGGCCTGCAACTCAAGCATTTGTTCACACAACCGGGAGGCTTTGACCCCAACACCATTTCACTTTGCTGCTTCACCGCCCCATCTGCAGAACCTAAGCTACACAAAAAAATAGGATTCAAAATAAAACAAAACAAAAGTAGTTGAAACATAACCCAAATAGGTTTTGGATTTTACTACCTGATGCCATCAGAAATATTGTATAGGAAAAAATGATGAAAACCACAGTGATTGCAACTTTGAGGCCATTGGGGCAGATTCTTGATGAAGCGGCCATCACTGTTTGCTCAATGTGACAAGGGCTGTTTGTGAGGAAAGTTGTATTGTTTTGAAGAAGATGGGGGTCAGGGGTATATATATATATGTGTGTAGATGAAATAATTTCAAAGTTTTCTGCCTGTAGAAAAGGAGACATGTCCCTGGGGCAGAGGGCTTGTTCGCCAATTAAAAGCTTTTCTTCATTGAAAAAAGCAAGAAATTGTTTTTCTTGGTCCTTTTGGGACACTGGTGCACTTGACTTTAAACGCTTCAACGACTTCAGATCATTGGTTTTGGTGACCCTCCTTTGCGGACTTCACCTTCCATTATATATATATATATATAGAATGCATGGAATTGTAAAATCATGCACAGACAACAAAACGTTTCATACATCTAAAAACACTTTGTTTTTCATGTTTTACTTGTGACAGCAACCCAACAGGATTGAGGAAGCTGCTTTAATCTGGGAACTTGCTTTTATTATATTGTTAAGAGTACGTATAGCAATATCGAAGTTTCTCTATGAACAAAAAGAAATCTATCAGAAGTTTCTCAGAGCTTCAGAAATCTCCTGTTTGTACTACAAACCAGCATCATACCCTTACCTTCTCTCATAAAATCACCTTTGTCTCTGTTAGGTGAATGGTATCTTAAATACAGAATTAAAAGCAGTCATAAACATTTATTAAGATTAATTTCAAGGCAGTCCTTAGCACATAGAGTTCGAGTTTCACCAGCAGTCTCATTTGTCCCTCGCAACAAATTGGATAAATGATGAATTTGCCCCTCTACTTTCAAAAATTGACTCTGTACCTGGTATCAAGTGATTGATGCTGCAATTTAACTCTATGCCACAATGATACTGTACTTGTAGGAGTATCTGATCTCTCAGGAATGATCCTTTTTCTATTCTAAGATCAATTTCCTGATTATTGCAGAAAAAGTTTGGTCTACATTTACAATGTGTGTGTATATATATATATTCATATTTTTGGGGAAACGGCAAGTGCGTGTGTTATTAAAACCATGCATGCAGTGTGTTTCTCTGGGGAGGAGCGAAGGAGCAGACAGTGAATTTTGAAGCAATGTCAAGTTTTGCAGGCTTAGTGACAGCAAGATAAATGAATGGCTGACAAAACTGAAAAAGGGCTATTTGTGTTTAGATAACTTATGTCTCCCTGACTCCCTTTTCAGTTTCACACTTCATTTTTGCCTTTTGGATCTTTCTATTAATCCCTTCTTTCCTATATTCTTAGTGTTATATATATATGTGTGTGTGTGTGTTTTGAAACAATTTAAGACATTTTTAATCGTTTTAATGCTGACCGAATCTGAAAAACTCGATTAATTCATCCAAACTTATTTCTTGATTTTAAACATAGATAATTGAAAAAAACGAACACGAATGTGAACATGACTTCATCCGATTTTCATTTACTCAAAGCAATAATCCTGTCATTACATATTCAAATGAAATGAGAGCAAAAATGAATGGAACAAGATTTTGCTGCCTTGAAAACCAGAGGGTGCTAATATTTTTCTATTCCGGATTAATTCCGGCAGAATAAAATAGAATGTCCAGAAGACGAGTTGAGTTGGGAGGGGGGGGGGGGGGGGGGGGAAGAGAAAAACAGAAGCAGGCAAGACCCTGAAATTGTTAGTTTGTTACTAAACAACAAAGCAGATGGATATTGATATCTAACCATCTTTCGAATGCACTCGTACTGTCGTTGCTCAGTCGTACAACCCTTCCTGCTCCCACACATCCACGAGAAAATCTATCATTTCCTGTCATTTTTCATGATAGACACAAAAATCAGATAAGCAAGCAATTCATGATTCCATGAGCTTGCTGATGCTGGGACTTACCGAAAGAGGAATAGGCTGAGGGAATGGCTTGTTGCTTCCAAGTAAACTTTCGTAAGTCGCATTCCAACTGCAAAGAAAAAAATGTTTAACCATGCACAGACAATGAATGCTGACAAGATAACGAAAAAGTTCATAAATGATCAAAGGATCATATACTTATATTCCAGACAAAATGCAGACTTATATGCCTTGTAAAATTTAAACAATACATGGAAGAAAAAGTGAAATGGAGCTAATTAACACGCTCTTATCTTATTTTCTTAAGTACATATAAACAAATCGGTTCGCAGATCATCTTTCAAGTGGATGAGAGTTCATAGGAAGAACTGTATTTGAAACCAAGACAATAATAAAAACACTAAATCAATATTTTCAGACAGTAACTCACTTTAGTTTAGGTTCTTGAACCTCTCGCTTCCGATTTTCAGACTTCCTGTTTCCCACCCAGCGCTGCCGAATTTGATTCCAGCGAAGAAGGCCTGCAACCAAGTGCAGTAATGAGATGGTGCATAGACAGCCTCATCTTATTTTAGTACAAAAATGAGGTCCAGAGACGATTATTTGGGCAGGAAGATAAGGAGGTTCGTAAAGCTGTCACATACAAATGTTAATCCAATCAAAGTAACATACGGGATGAAAACTTGCCATGATTCACAAATTCAGCGGGGGCATTGGCAGCTGCAACGCCGCCATGCGGATCAAGTGTCTGGTTGCTTGTGCTGATCGATGAGATACTTCCCTGTGATTGAACTGCACTGTTATCCATATCACAAGTGCTAGTGGTCCAGAAACCTTCTGGTATGCTGGCTTTCTTGCCTGCCTCACCTTCAACTTTCAGTCCTTTTGATGACTCATTCGCCAAGGGATTGAAAGTCGGCCTCTCATAACATCCTAGACAACCACTGCTCTATTACAAATCACACACAATCATACCAAATGCTAAAACCTCTAGCTGAGGCTACTACCCCGGTAATAAGTTCATCAGAACGAATCAAGGCCACATAAAGCGTGCTATACATGTTATTTATCAAGTATAATCAACAGCAGCAGAACCATATTTGCGACAAAAAACATACATCAAGATACAGTACTGATACAATACACCTAATAGGTTCATCTATTAGCAAGACAAAGGGATTAGGAATCAAAGCTTATCCTCCACAAAAGCATATTACTATGCAGAACCCTTTGCGAAAATGCTACGCTATGACACTCGAATCCAAAGCTTCAACATGTTTGAACAAAGCTAACTGGGTATAATTCTTACAACTTACATGAAAGGCCCCCCCAAAAGAAGTAAAATTCCCTTCGAGGGAATGTGCAGGCAGTTTCATCTGAAAAACTCGAACAATCAAACCCATGACTGAAACCATGCATTGACCTTGCACAATGATGTCCAGCATGGTGGCTGGGTTACTAAGCAAAACATTCCTCAACAATGGGTTCAACCATTTAACGATTCGAAGTCCTTATGTTGCCAGATCAATCTCAACCAAAAATCATTGGTCACCACTTAATAAAAAATGTTATCTGCTACACCGGAACCGCTAGACAACATCCGAAAATCTCCCATTTTCTAACCTAACATTAAGAGCAACGCATAAAAGCATCCTATATGTCTAAACCAGTAACTTATAACCATATGATTGTTTGGAAGGTGAGAAAACTTTTCATTTTATAGATTTTTTCTTTTTTTCTTTATCAAACACAGCCATAGGTGTAAAGACACCAGATGCAAAGGAAAGTAACAATCAACATGATAAATCCTACACAATCATATTCTAAAAGAACCAAGCTGAGCATATCAATTACTGTAGAACAAAAAGGAGGCAGGATGAAAAAAAAAAAGTTCCATTGACTCAACCACAAACAAAGATAAAACCAAATAAAAACATATCCAACCAAAAAATAGAACACTTTCAATCTTGTGAATAAAATCCCATACAATAGCAAAATCATAAGACCCAAAAAGAAAAAAAAGGAACTTACCCCATGTATACAAAACAAGTACTAGCAGAAGCTAAAACAGATCTGCAAATTAATGGGAATCTGATTTCCTGAAATGAAACATCAAGATAAAAAATTTAAATCGAGGGACCAAAAAAGTAATGAAATTTAAAGGAATGAATGAAACAAAAATCCACTTGGACATAGCAACCAAAATATATATTAAGACAAACTTGGTAAAAGAAACTGAATTTGCCTGTAAAACAGTGACAAACTGGGTTTTGGTTGATTCAGGTGTGGTTTCGGCCTTATTTTCTAGTGATTTGGGAAAAGAGAGAGAGAGAGAGAGAAAGGTGAGAAATGGCTGAGCTGTTGCGTTTAACATCAACTTGTTTATCCAGAACCAACGTCTCAATTGTTTTGTACACTACTAACCGTTACAGGATGTACGTCTCTGCTAAAATATATATTAGAGGGATTAAAAATGTATATTTTAATTTTTTTTAGAAGAGTGAATTTTTGAAGTTCAAGTTCAGTTGTTTAAGTTCTTGTTTAAATTTAATTGTAAATATTTATAATATTATAATATGCATTGGTCTAATTTAAAAAGCATTCTATAACAATATACGATATGCATATATATTTATATTTATATTATTTCTCCACAAGTATTAGGGCCCGTTCAGTAGGAATTCTCTAACGCAAATTTCTTGTCAAACGGTCGTTGAAAGAAAAGCTGGAAAAATTGATAGCAGAAAAACGCCCGTTTGAAGTGTAAAAATAAGAAAAACAATGACAATGCGGCATTTAGTGGCCTGTTTAGCAAAGATTTTTCGTTTGCGACTGAAATGTCTGTCGGCCCAGCGCTGTCGAACGAGACCTTAGTAAGATTTGTTATTGTAATTTGGGGCGGAGGTATGTACAGCTTCGGAAGGTTCTTGTCCCTCCCAAAATTTTGATCGCAATTGATGTCCTTTTTAGTTTAAATGGTAGTTAAATTAAGTTTTTGTCCCTTTCAATTTTTAGATTTAAAAGTTTAATAGATCATTACCCTCCCAAAATTCGATCATAGCTCCGTTTCTGATTGTATCTAATAAATTAAATATCATCTAATATTATATGCTACACTTATAATATTATTTTTAAGCGAACTATTAATATTATATTATTTAGGTCGTTTCCTCGATCTAGCGATCAGATTAATTATTTTGAACAATTTTTATTAAAAAATAATTTACTCTTAATAAATATTGAACCCAAAAAAATTTAACTGAAAGTTTTTATTCACCCGCACTAGAAATTATTTAGTCATCAAATTATTTAGAACACATGAAAAAAGTTTTGAACATGTTTGCACCTATTGAATAGACAAATAGTATCTTTACATGTTAAAAAAGTAAATGTCGCCTCTTGAATTTATCCATATTGCATTATCTTTTAGAGTAAATTAAACAAATAGGATCTTTACATGTTAAAAAAATAAATTTATTTTTTATCTATTTTAGTCACTGAACTTTAAAAATATCAATTTATTCATTAAACTTTATATATTGACCTATTTTAGTTACACCGCCGTTAATCTATTAAAACTGTTATGACGTGTCATAAATAAATAATAAAATATTAATATTTCTCACTCTTACTCTAAAACTCTTTTAAACCCTTTATTTATTGGCATAAAGTTAAAAAATACCCCTAACATTTGACTAAATAATCACTTTGGCCTCATTTTTTTAGAGCAATTCAACGCTCAACGTTTCATTTTTGGTCAAAAAGGTCCCTATGCGAATGAAAATTGACAATCGACTGACGGTTAATGGTTTGAAATGACGTGACAAACATATATGGCAATGCACGCTGACATGACAGTATCATATAGACAAATGTATTGACTTGGAAAAACTTTGCATCAGTCAAAAATATTTTTATAAAATTATACAAAATATAAAATAATTTTTTCTATTGAATTATCATTCTGTCAAGTTGTTTCAAATTGTTTTCCGTTAATTTTTTAATAATTTCTATCTACAAAAAAGTCATTTTAACCCAAAATAAACTCTCAAACCACCACCGTTTGGAGCTTCTTTCGACCAAACATCATTGCTAAAAGTTTTCTATTTCTATTACCTCAATGACCAAAAACAAGGTATGTTGAACTAACCTACTTCTGGGTTGAAGGTCTTCCTCCATCACTACCTCTCTCATAAACTTTAACCTGTAAACCCTCTCCTCCAAAAAAAACAACCAAACTCAAATACGAAACCGAATTCAATTGAAAGGTCATTGAAGTTAAAACAATCATATGTGTCTTACACAATCACTTAGTTACTTAGTGGAGTGGACCTTCTTGCTAAAAGTTTCTAGCTTTTTAAGTATTTCAACCATATTCAATGGTAAAATATTCAAGAGTCTTTCACAATCTTCCACCTAGAGATAGGTAGGTCAGTTTAACTAACCCTGTTTTGGGTCACTAAGGTAACATAAATAAAAAGCTTTTAGCAATTATGTTTGGTTGAAAGAACCTCTCAACGACGGAAATGGGAAAGAAGGAGAAATATTAATGTTTTATTATTTATTTATTTATAACACTTTATAACGACGTTAATAGATTAATGTCAGAGTGATCGAAATAGGTCAATATATAAAGTTCAATAAATAAATTAATATTTTTAAAGTTTAGCGACCAAAATAAGTCATAGTGCAAAGTTCAGTGATAGTTTATGTAATTTATCCTATTTTTTAATACGTTGAGCCCAAGTTATGCATAAAGTATCTACAAATAAGGAAGGAACTGTGCGGAGGCGTGGGGTTGTTTAATTTTCTTTTATATTAAAAGGGTTTTTAAGTAGGGATGGCAAATGGGCGGGGCGGGTGCGGATACCCCCTCCCCCATCCCCATACTCACCTAAAATTTTCATATCCACCACCTACCCACTACCCACGGCGGGTATAATTTTCAAATCCACACTCGCCCACGTGGGTATATTCTTAAATCCATCCCCACACCCACCACCCAATTGGATACCCATTACCTATCTCGTACCCGCCTATACCCGCCTACCCGCCCCGGTGTAAATCAGTTCTTTAATTTACTAAACAATCAACACTGTTTTACACCGGTGTAAAACAGTTCTTTAATTTACTAACAATCAACAATGTTTTATACCAGTGTAAATCAATTCTTTAATTTACTAAATTTTGGTTAAATTACAAGTAATATCCTATAAAATCTTAGGATTTATAAAATAGTTTGTGAAATTACATCTAAGTTCATAATGGTCTAAATTTTAATGTGGCGGGTAGTGTGCGGGGCGGACGGGTGCGGGGCGGGCGGGTGCGGGGCGGGCGGGTGCGGGGCGGACGGGTGCGGGGCGGGCGGGTGCGGGGCGGGCGGGTGCGGGGCGGGGCGGATAAGGTCTTAAATCCACCACCTACCCACTACCCGCGGCGGGTATGACTTTTTACATCCACACCCGCCCATTACCCACCAAACTCATACCCATCCCCACCCCAACTGGGGCGGGTGCAGTGTGGAATCCGCAAAACTATACCCGTCTGCCATCCCTATTTTTAAGGGCGTGTAGTAAATATAAAATTTTATTTGAAAAATTAAAATTATTTGATGTATTATAAAACTCTAAAAAATTCTATTAAAAAAATCTCATTTAATGTATTAGGGTTTAAGATTTAGAATTTAGGATTTTATGGTTTTATAAGGTTTAGGGTTATGTGTTTAGGGTTTAAGATTTTATGGATTGTGTTAAATTTAGGGTTTAAGATTAGAGTTATAGTTATAGTTTAGGGTTAGAGTTTATTGTTTAGGGTTTAAGGTTTACTAATACATTGAATGATTGTAATACATGCATAGGTTAGACAAATTCTATTTTAAAATATTTAATGAAACTTTTACCTATTTGGACCCCCAATTTTTAATTTATTTAAACTTTATTTTCCTTTTTAATGGTTAATTATATTTTGTCCCGTTATTCTAATTTCCGGCTCCGTCAATGTCTATAAACATGTTTACGACTTAATTCAGTTATTTTAAATATGTTCTGTGTCATACACGAACTAACATTTAATTAGAAGGGTTTCATTAATACATTATTGATTTTTTGAGACTTGATTAGAAGGGTTTCGTTAATACATTATTGAGTTTTTGAGACTTGATTAAAAGGGTTTGAAGTTTAGGGATCGATTTTTAATTTGGAGGATATTTTGGGACATATGGTGGAATAATGAGAGAAGGCAAGGTTGTTACACGTGGAGGCAAGATAATCAGTGATCTCGACATTCTTGTAATAGACATGTAGGAACCTTCCTCCCCATGCAACTCCACAATCTTCCACATCTGTCTTTGTTTTAGCTGGTGTTTGTTGAAAAAAAAAATCAATTCAGATTTTCCATCATTTTCAAAGAGATTAGTTGAAGTATTTGATAAAATCTTGATTCAAGAATATCTTTTGATTGTTGGCAGTCCGTCTTTGAAATTTTTGGGCATGAACGAATACTAAAAATAGACTCTTATATAATGAAAACATATTTCATTTCGAATAGAAATTTTATGTCGCTATTTATGCCCTCAACAACAAAAGTTAAGTTTAAAATTTAGCGTTATGGTTTAAGATTGTGATTTAAAATTAAGATTTAAGCTATTATTAGGTGTAGAGTTTAAGATTTAATATTTAAAAGTTAGGGTTATAGCTTAAAATTTAATTTTTTTAATGTTAAGCATAAAAATGGGCACCGAAGAGGGACAAAGAATTTTTATACATTTCATTACTTTGAACAATTAATTTAATATTTCAAACACATTATTTTATTTATTTATAAAAGAAAATTACTTTTTACCAATAAATTTATTTATTTATTTCATAAACTAAAATATATATGAATAATTAAATTTTAAGAGTCCTAGACTGATTAGGGTCTAAGCTGATTGAGAGCCCTGGGCGGTCGCTCCGAATGCTCCCCTTGTAGCCAACACTAGTTGTTGGGAAGGTTGTGTTTGGTGTGCGCACGTAGGTTTCTTCAAAGCTTTCTTGCATGTTTCGATTAATTTAGAATTTTTTGACTTGACTCGATCGAATAATCACCTCTCGTAATACCTCATTCTACAATCTTAAACAGATGGCTCATTGAAGCTATTACCAAACATGATATGATCATTGATCAATGTCTTTACTTGACAACAAGTGAGCTATAAG
Organism: Hibiscus tridactylites; assembly: GCA_958450335.1. Lineage (NCBI taxonomy): Eukaryota > Viridiplantae > Streptophyta > Magnoliopsida > Malvales > Malvaceae > Hibiscus > Hibiscus tridactylites. Next base: position 9,255,306 of record OY288269.1, read on the forward strand.
TAAAGCTCCATCCAGCAGAGAAGATCATGAAAAGTCTAAAGCAAGAAGTGCAGAAAACATACGCCGATCGGATAAACACCAGGATACAAGTTTTATTATATCAGTCAGCACTAAAAATCACACCATATGTCGGAAAAAACAAAAGCAACACAACACTGAAACTCGGCAGGCTAAACCACAAGATTACTACAAATGCCAGAACCACTGAACCAGACAAGATAAGCTATTATAACTTGAGAACAAGGCAAAGATCCCCTAAGTAGTGAGGATTGGAGGGAGATAATCAGATTTGGTGCCAAGAACACGTGCTTTTGTGTCGGGGAAACACTCGGTTCCTGGCAATTCGGTGACAATTCCATCACTAGAAACGCCAATGGGGTAGCGGAGCAGGTGTCCAGGCAAGTCTCGCTCGAGTGACTCACTTGCATAGAGATCCCAATATCTATCAGCAATCTGGTTCACCTTATTGACACATTCTTCACTTTCTGGAGTGAGGAATGTGTCATCAAGCATGCCAAGGTGCTCATACCACAGTGACATACGGAAACCATGGATCTGACCTCGTGCCGATTGCCTAACTGATAAATGATATGGTTGATATGCTCCCATAGCTATCTCAGTGTCCCTAGCACCATCCATGGATCGTTGGTTGATGTTGGCTGATCCAATTATTATGTATTCATCATCAACTGCAGAAAGCAAAACAAAGTTAAAAGTGATGAAGGTACTAAGGAGAAACATAATAAAGAACTAAAGAGAATTTCATCGCCTACCGATCATCATTTTTGCATGAACATAGATCATGAAACGACGGGCCTCCTGTGCTCTGGCATAATCTGTATCAGCATCTGGTCTTTCAGAAGGTTCATATTCTCCACTCTTCTTAACCTCTCTGTTCCCAAGGCAGAAAAATGTTAAATAGTTTCTCGGATTCTCCACACGACCGTTGGCTCTGAGAGCCTCGACAATATCTTTATACATCATGTCCATGGTCCTTCTCTGCCAATCTAATATTGCCTGAACTGAGGCACTCTCTGGGATTCCTTCAGGCCACATGGGAACAACAACATAAACTGTAAACCTCTCTCCAGCGTTGATCTTGCTAACAATTTTAAGTGAAAGTTCTTTTGGAATCAGATGCAAAGCATTGATATCCTCGGGCTTGATGTCATCAGGACTCCAGTTGAATGAGCTTCCAAGGAAATACTGATTTTCAATATAGATGTAATTCTTTGCTCGTCGGATAGCATTAATGTAGGCATCCTGAATACTTCGGTCAATGACATTGTCCTTTCCACTCACAAGCCCAACCTTGGTAGCATCTTCAGGTGTCTCGGGGAAACCAAAAGCCGCCCCACCATCAATTGATCTAAACAACTGTACATTCCAAGTTTCATGGTCATCAGGAAATGTAACTGGAGATGGGGGAATGATGACATCTTCAAGATCTCTCAGCTGAACGAGCACGTCTTTACCACCTTGTCGTTTCCATCTTTGCTCAAAATTGAACAAGACATCCCAAGCAATTGGCCCTTCAAGTCGGGAGTGGATATCATGCCAAGGTTCCCTTGGCCCACCTTTGGTGATTGAACCATCAGCAAAGTTTGGCTGATGGAAATCATCATGGTGAGCGGTGTCCAAGGTCCTGAACAGGGAATGGAAAGGTGAGTCATATCTACCGTCACAAAGATCAATTCCTCCAACAAAGCTTACAATTCTCCTTTTCTCTGGATCTCCATTAGGCAACGCAGCATCCACTACAATAATCTTCTGGTGATGAGTGAACATGGTAGATATTTGTAATTCCTGGACAAAACTTCCGCCGTCATCTGGATTACGAGGGCATAAGACACAGTTGACCTCGGTACCCTGGAAGAATTTTTCGGTATCCTCATCATGGGTGGCCATTAGCCCATCCTTCTTCAGCAAACCAACAGATGTTCTATCATCCCAAACGAGCATATTAACCCTGACACCTTCATTTGCTTTCTTTTTCAGCAATTCACCAAGAGTGATGTCTCCCCCGGGCTTTGGCCTTCTTGAGTCTCTCACCAAAGTGATCTCGGTATAAACAGACCAACCAGTTATGTAGATCATGTGTTTAGCATTTGTGATAGCATCAAAAACATCTTCCCAACATCTATGAGGCTCATAATTCTTGCCTCCAGCGAGAGGAATTTCAGGAACAAATCCGTCTGGGATATGAGCATCCTGGTACAGAAAAACTTTACACCCTTGTCTCTGTGGATAAAATGTATAGGGAACTCCAGGATACTTGCGACTTAAGACGCCGCGGTCCCAGTTGCGGTCCTTTGTCACAGGAAAATACTGAAGCTTAACATGGATTTTACCACCACTTTTTATGGGATTCTTGTCGTCATCCAGGATTTCCACCCACCTATCCACTTCTTCCCCGTCTACGAGTTCCTCAACAGGGAGATATGCTCTTCCAATCAGAGTGGCTCCAATAGGATTGTCATCCTTGACGGTGAATACCACATTGGTAGCTGAATGGGCACAGTAAATGTGAAAAGATTCATACCACCTCGGGTTGGAAGTTTCATTTTCTATTGTTCTGGTCCTCCCAACTCTAGCCCTTTCAAGATCAATAGATGCATAAATCTTTGGAATTCCTTCGCCAATATGAATAGCCTCTTGAACATGTTGCACAAGCTGCAAGAAGAATTCCATCCAGCATATACTTAGGAGGTAAACAAGAAAAAAAATTTGGTAAGTTGGCCAAAATAAAAGGAGAAAATATGTTCCAACAGCACAAATGAACACAAGATGGAAATTTCCAATAAAAGAATCGATGAACCTTCCCATAATCCTCAAGAAATATCACCAACTATAATCATATCTTAGGAGAGTAAACGCTAATATATAGGAGCTCATATTTAAATGAAAGAAAAGAGTAAAATATTGCCAACAAAGGCATCGGGAAATGTAATATGAGAGAAATGTTAAAGACATGAGAAATAAGGCAGAAATTCAGCCTGATGGTTTCACTCCAAAGTGAGAGGGAAGTTAAGGTTTAAAGCTTCCACGTTTTTAAGAGCACAAATCATTGTCTAATTGCTACCAGGTCCAAGGCATGATAACTGCAAAGGAAAAAGTACCACAAATAGGTACCAAATGCATTTTCAAAGACAAGTGGTCATTTATGTCATAAGCCCCCATGAACATGTCACCCAAGAAATTTCAGATATATCTCAAAATCAAGAAAACGAGTTTACATAATCTGATTACACGAGCATCCAATTAGTATTGGCATTCAACTGATATATACATGCACACTCAGACAATCATATTTTTGCACAAACATACCGACATCTTCCTCATGTATATCATAGTACAGGAACACAATCAAAAGAAGTAAAATAGCAAACATACCAACATTTTAATTTTTTATCTTTGGTAAATTGAATTTTTTAAAAAATGGATTAATTATACAACCCCCCCCCCCCCCCCCCCCCACACACACACACACACACACTTTTAAAATGTTTAGGTTTCCACCTAACCCCGATCCTGGCTCCGTCCCTGATTGCCACATCATTGTTTTCTGACAACCTAAATTGTCTGGGAAAAGAATGCTTGCTACGAACATCGTAAAATCATTATCTTTCATCAAAATCACCCAAATCTTCTCCCTATATTTTTCAAAAGATCAGTTGTGTGACTGTTCAGCAGTGAATCCATGTCAGTACACACTCACTTTCATCTATGGCGAGTCTTACTACTGGAATTACTGAAAATATACCCTACTGATGGGTTCCACAATGCAAAGGCCTAGATCTTATCCAATACCACCACATCTGGAAAGATCTCCATGTCTATATCAATACAAGTCTATCATGTTTTCAAGATCTTAAATTTTTGTAACACTAACAAGATCAAAACCCAGTACTGATTTTTTATGATAGAAATTTTTGGTTACTCATAAAAAATGAACCGGGTGATTATCAACCACATAAGTCCAGCAAAAAATACACCAAAAAAAAACATAAAAGAAGAAGCAAGCAATGATCCTGATCCTGATCCAGCATAAGAAATTAAACCTTTCCAAAGAAGTTTCCACCTCCAGTATGAAGCTTATCAACTTCATAGACCGTAGCATGTAAAGTCCCGTGAAGCGATATCTCCGCCATTTCTCAACTAAACAAGATAAACCCAAAGAGAAAGAAGGTTAATTCAACCCAGATAAGGATATTAACACAAGATAACTTCAAAACAAAAGAAGCAGGGGAAACAGAGAAGATCAGTATTGGAAAATTGAGAAGCGGAGAGATGAAGAAAAAGGGTAGATTTAAAAAATACCAAGTCAAAAGAGAGATCTTGATCTGAGAATGTTAAAGCAGCACACCGAGTAAAGATTGCTCCTTTCTTTTCTCCTACTGTAAGAGATTTTTTCCACGATCTGAATTGCAAAAGGAAGGGCAGCTGGGTCTAGTATTGTAATAATAATGTATATAAATTAAGGTGACGTGATGGGTGAAATGGACTAAAGGGCAGGAGGAGAGACCCGTGAAAATCTTCCGCGTGGAGGAATATGTGGATCACATAATATGGACACAGGATTTTTTTATACAATCATCTATATCTAATTTATTGAACGATTAATTTAGATCGAATATACTATAGAGTCCTGTTTATAAAAGTAACCCTCAAATTCTAATTTCCTTTGTCCATAATGTAAGAACTAGAATCTTTAACTTTGCATGAAGGATCTAATGTCTCAACTCATGACTAGTTGGGCACCTATTCTAAGAAAGAGATATAGTTTGGATATTATTTTATAATCAAGCATTTAGTTTATAGTCTAAAGTTTAAGGATTTAGGTTTTAGAGCTTAGAATTTAAGGTATAGAGTTTAAAGAATAAGATTTAATTTTTTAGGTTTTAGGGTTAGGACTTTAGGATTTGAGTTTTATAGTGTAAATTGTAGGCTTGTGTAAAATAAATTTTATATTGTATGTGTATCAAAATGTTACTCTTATTTTTATATAATTATTTATATCCGACTCATTGATTCATTAATCTAAATTAAGTACTATAATCCTCCTGATTCAATTTGCTTATTCACAACATCAGAATTCGAATATCTTATTTTACTTAAAAAAATCAACATTTCATCATATTAAATCAACTAGATTTTTAGGAATATTTTTATCAAACAAACTTTGCAAAAACAAATTATTGTGACTCACTCCATATTTATGCTGATTTAAATCTTGTGTTGTGTATATCCATTCAGAATTTTTTTTGATTTAAATTTATCCGGTGTATCAGAATTATTTTAATTTTTTTTTCAATTCATGTTTTGTATTAATTAATTATATTGGTTTATTAATTTTGGTGTTTAATTTGTGTTTTGCATTAATTAATTCTATTTATTTATAATAAAATGGTTAGTTTGTGATTTTGCATTAATTAATTATACTCGTTTTTAATATGTATTGTATTTGTATTATGAATTAATGTTATCTTTTACATCATATTAGTGTATTTATGAATCAGTAAGATTTAACACGTCAAAAGTTTTAAGCTCTGTTTAGCAATTAACGAATAGTTGATAGCTGATAGTTTATAGCGGATTACATTAGTTAATAGTTGATTGCATTAGTTGATTTGACTAACCGATTGTATTAGTTGATTGTAGAAACTGTTTGATAAAATAAATTGATAGCTGATAGTTGTTTGATTATTTAAACAAGCAAAATGATATATAATGACATGATTATATTCGATAATTATTTGAATAGTTTATTAGTTATTAATATTTTGTATCTATTAATATTAATTAGATTATGAAAACTATTTTTTTAATATAACATTAGTACATTACTAATCATATTTGAAAGATATATATATATATATTTATTATTTATACAATTATTTTTGATATAATTTAATTCATTATTAAATTTAAATACAAATATAAGTGAGTGAGAATAAAAAGAAAAAACTTTGTTCGAAAAAAAATAAAAAAAAAATTAGTTTACAAATGTCACAGTGTAAATACATGGGGTGAAGAATTAAAATAGAAAATGTTAAATTTATGTTATTTAAAGATTTTTTATAATTGTTAAGGGTAAAAATGTCTTTATAACTCTTGTATCAAAACCTCTAATTTCAAAAACTCATATTAGCAGATTTTTTAAAATTAAAGGTTTCAACTCAATTTACTGTTATAATTCGTTATTCACCAAACAACCAAATTAACGGATTTGACCGATCAAACCTCTAATATTAGCTCAAATCTCTAATTTTAGTTCAAATCGCTATTTATCAAACAAATCTTTAAAAATAAAAATTAAAATATACTAATTGGCCTAGTGATTAAGGATACTCATATTATCTCATTTTGTATGAGTTTGAATTTTAGTACGAAAGTATCATATTTCTATATTTAATAAAAAAATTAAAAAGCTATAAGAGAGATAATATACAAACAAAGCAACAATATTTTTTTAACATGAGAGGCAGCTTTTTCTTCGGAGACATTCTTTTCCAACTTAGGCGTCATAAGTATGTTTGTTTTTTTGTTCAAAACTTAGGAGTCATAAGTTTGATTATTTTATTTTATCGAGATAAAATTTGGTCAAATACATATATTTGCACAATTTTTAAATAATAAATAGGGTAAACTACATAAACGACCATCATATTATTACAAAAGTTGCGATTTGACCATTTTATTTTTTTTCGAAGCAATTAAACCATCGTACTATTAAATTGGGTGCAATTTGACCACCAACCGTTAAAGGTTAACGGCAGGGTGACGTGTCAGTTAAAAAATAAGGGTATAATTACACATTTGGTCCTTACTACTTATACATTCTTTCAATTTAGTCTTAATTTTAATTTAATAAAATAAATTAATTATTGAATTAGGTGGTGACACGTGTCACCACCTTATTGGAGGGACTTAATTATTTATATTTGATTAAATAAATTTATTTTCATCCTCCAGACTTACCAACACACCAAATGCAGTATTGTGATATGTTTCCAGCAATATATTATATCTAAATAAACATCAAAAACCGAAAAACTCCATCATCGTCGTTATGCATAAACAGACAATGCAATATTTTATTCATAACGTTTTGCCCAAAAGTTTGAAACTAAAATTTTTTCTCCATGAAAAGAATTGCTTTTAAAGAAGCTATTGGATAATGGAAGAGTTTTTCACTGCCCAAACCCAATGGATATATTTCTCCTTACCCTGGGGAGTGTGTAAAAAGACCTGATCAGGAACAGCACTATGGTGTATGCAATAGTAATACCTCAACAATTAGGTTATCTGTTCAGTTTATTGTGGCATGATCTTCCTGTTAGATTAGTTAAAAATGGTTAAATTTGTCTCTTTTTCTTGCTGGAGGAGATATGCATACACATTCTTCTGAAATTTATTTCAGGGCTGATGAATGGAATGTCAATAAATGGGCATGGGAGGGAATTTTAAGAGTCAGTAGCAAGGGAGAAGAGTGCATTATCAGGCTTGAAGACAAGAATACAGGTTAGCTTAGTTTTGTGCTTTGTAGGGTAATATATATTTGTGCTTATCTTTATTTATTAGATGATTGATTATTGCTAGAATTCACGCTTCTAACTTCTTCATAGGTGAATTGTATGCTCGAGCATTTCTGAGAAATGGAGAGCCACATCCAGTGGAATCTGTAATTGATAGCAGTAGGTATGCAAAAATAAGTAATCCTACGATTTAGATGTGTTTGCAGTGCTAGACTGCTTTAATTTTGATGCAACCCATTATTTAAAGTGTGTGTTCTGCAGATATTTTGTTCTTCGAATTGAGGAGAATATTGGTGAGTAATTTTGCCTTCTCTTTCAAATTTACTTTTGAATATAAATTCATTTAAAATTTAAACTTAAAATATTGCTAATGACGATGATGGAATTTTTCAGTTTTTGATGTTTATTTAGATATAATATATTGCTGGAAATATATCATAATACAACATTTGGTGTGTTGGTAAGCTAACACTCTTGGGTGTAAGAAGACCTAGGTTCAACTGACGTGTCACCACCTAATTAAATAATTATTTTATTTTATTAAATTAAAATTAAGACTAAATTGAAAGAATGTATAAGTAGTAAGGACCAAATGTGTAATTATACTCTTATTTTTTTAACTGACACGTCACCCTGCCGTTAACCTTTAACAGTTGGTGGTCAAATTGCACCCAATTTAATAGTACGATGGTTTAATTGCTTCGAAAAAAGTAAGGTGGTCAAATCGCAACTTTTGCAATAATATGATGGTCGTTTATGTAGTTTACCCTAATAAATAAGTAAAACTATTTCGTTTGTTATGCACTACAAAAATGACAAATAGTATCATGTGCGCAATAAAGAGAAATTATATCATAAGTTTGACTTATCACGTCATTTATAATGCTAATAAAAAATAATATATTTTATTAATTTTTTTCATATCATTTTTACTAAGTGAATCTTTAATTATATTTATTTTAATTTAAATTAAAAATAATTTTTATTGAGTAAAAATTTACTCGGTAAAAATATGACATGAAAAAAATTAATAAAATAAATTATTTTTATTGATTGGGACCATAAATGACGTGACAAACCAAGTTTATGATATAATTTCTCGTAATAGTGGCCATGTTTGGTAAAGAGAGGTTTGAGGCATAATTAGAGGTTTGACCAGTCAAATCCGCTAGTTGTTTGGTGAACAACGAATTGAGAGAGCGGATTGGGGTGAAACCGCTAATTTTAAAAAAGCTCATAATAGGAGCCTTTTGAGATTAGATGTTTGATATTAGAGTTGTAAAGACTCTTTTAACCTTACCAGTTACCAAAAATCTCAAAATAACCTAAATTAATTATTTTCTCTTCTTATTTATAAGTCAATCCTATTTATTTTTTCCTTTTTATTATCAAATATTTATATGTGTACTCAAATTTATTAATTAATTAAATTATATTAAAATAATTATATAAATAATAAATTAATATATAAATCATTCGAATATATTTAAAAAAGTTATATTAAAAATAATTTTATAAATCTGATTAATATTAATTAGATACAAAATATTGCTAACTAATAAACTATTCAAACAAGTAATGAATATAATCATGTCCTTATATGTCATTTTACTTGTTTAAATAATCTAATAGCTATCAGTTAATTTTACCAAACACTTTTATACAATCAGCTAATACAATCCGCTAATGAAATCAACTAATGCTATCAGCTAATGTAATCCGTTATTCATTATCAACTATCCATTAATTGCCAAACAAGGCCATTAATATTGTGTGTGAATTAAAGAAAGATCAACATTTTTATATGTAAACGTGTTAAACGACATTTACCGGATAATACAAGTTGCGGGTTATGTGGAGCGGAGAAAGAGGATTTGGAGCCACATCCGGAGGCAGATTCGTAGTGGTGTTCGATGGGTACAACATCAATACGAATATCTCGTAAACGGGTGAAATTACATATAGAGGCAGTGATGTACCTAGGGGGTTGGAAGGGGTAGTCACCCTTTAAAATTTTGTAATTTTTATATAATTTTAAAAAATTAATAATTTTTTATTTATTTTCGTCATTTTTAAAATTTTATAAGTTTACCCCTCTTAAAATTTTATAGATTCGCCCCCCTAACATAAAGTTTTGCGTTCGTTCCTGTGTGAAGGGATGATTCGAGATGATAATGACTATGGATACTAGGATTTTCGAACTGAATTAACATTTGTTCGACACTTGAAGTGTAGCTCTAAGAGATTTATGATGGCCTTTAACATGCTTGGAGATTGGATAAACCACATATCATTCTAGAATCTGATACCATGAAAGTGGTACAATTATTACGATAAAATTCTTTACTTCTTTGATGATTTTACAGTATATTATGGAATTGTTACATCAACATTGAGATATTACCTTGAACCATGTCTTCTAAGAAAAATAACAAAATAGCGGATGGTATAGCTAAATTGATACCAAAAAAATTCCAAATATTGTTTCAATACTTTAAAGAAGGGTGTATTCATCTAATTAATCCAATTTGTGAATTCAAAAGCTCTGGACGAATCAAAAACTTTCCAAATATAGAATATTGGTCCTTCTTTCTTTTGTACTTTATAAAAATGGGTCTGATGTTTCTTGGAATTTAACTATGGCAATGAACAAGAAAAGAGTTTCACTACTATGCATACAATATATATATATATGGGTAAACTATACCATTGACCACCGAATAAATTGGGGATTTCTATTTTGACCACCGAACTAACGAACTCGTCAATCAGACCACCGAACTTATTAAATTAACCTATTTTGACTACTGTCGTTAAAAAAATAACGGACGGCTAACAGAGTGATGACGTGGCAGTTAAAGAACTTTTATAAAATTACACATTTAATCCTTGCTATTTGCACATTTTTTCAATTTAGTCCTAATTTTAAATTAATAAAATAAATTAATTATTTAATTAAGTGATGACACATGTCAACACCTTATTGGATGACTTTAATTATTTATATTTTAATTTTTAATTTTTTTTCTTCGTCCAATCAAGTGGTGACACGTGTCACCACTTGGTTTAAAGAAAATGACGCAAATTTGGGTGAATGGGGATAGGGTGGTTCAAACCTGGAATCTATGGGTTTTTAACCCACAACCTTACCACTGCACCAAGCCTCCTTCTATGACACTAATTGCACCATTTAATATATAAGTTATAATGCAGTAAATGTTAGGAAAGAAAGTATAAATGATTGAAAGGGGATTCGAACCTAGACCACTTGGAATGTGTATAATCACACAAACATTCGATTTAAAATATTCGAATATTTTTCTTTTTCATATTTAAATTAATTCGAATACTTGATTTAAATATTTTAAATCGAATATTTTAAAAATATTTTTTTCTTTTTCATACTTTAAATATTCGATTTAATTTAAATACTTTAAAATATTCGATTTAATACAAATTTTGCTTTTCCAATTTAAAAAATATTTATTAAAATGTTTAATAAATTTTATTACAAATTTTCCATTTTATTACAAATTTTAATACAAATATTTGATTTTAATAAATATTCGATTTAATACACATTTTGTTTTTCCAGTTTAAAAAATATTTGAATATTTTAAATCAAAATTTTAAAGTATTTAAATTAATTCGAATATTTAAAGTATGAAAAAGAAGAAAATATTTTTAAAATATTCGATTTAAAATATTTAAATCAAATATTTAATTTAATTTAAATATGAAAAAGAAAAAATATTTGAATATTTTAATGGAATTTCTTTTCTTTATATCAAATGTTTGTGTGATTATACACATCTCAAGTGGTATAAGTTCGAATCCCCTTTCAACCATTTTTACTTTATTCCCTAACATATATTGCATTATAACTTATATAATAAATGGAGCAATTCATGTCACAGAAGGAGGCTTGGTGCAGTGGTAAGGGTGTGGGTTAAAAACCCATAGGTCCCAGGTTTGAACCACCCTATCCCCCATTCACCCAAATTTGCGTCATTTTCTTTAAACCAAGTGGTGACACGTGTCACCACTTGATTGGACGAAGAAAAAAAATTAAATATTAAAATATAAATAATTAAAGTCGTCCAATAAGGTGTTGACACGTGTCATCACTTAATTAAATAATTAATTTATTTTATTAATTTAAAATTAGGACTAAATTGAAAAAATGTGCAAATAGCAAAGATTAAATGTGTAATTTTATAAAAGTTCTTTAACTGCCACGTCATCACTCTGTTAGCCGTCCGTTATTTTTTTAACGGCAGTGGTCAAAATAGGTTAATTTAATAAGTTCAGTGGTCTGATTGACGAGTTCGTTAGTTCGGTGGTCAAAATAGGAATCCCCAATTTGTTCGGTGGTCAATGGTATAGTTTACCCTATATATATATATATATATATGATTTTGCTTTGTATTTTATAGAAATGGGTATAATATTGATGATGCTTCCTAGAATTTAACTATTGCCATAAATAAGAAGAAAATGTTTTTATTGCGTTCTTTTTTCATATTGATGGTTGGAAATCTGAATAGAAAACTATGGGGGTAAAAAGTAAAAAGTAAACACCAAGTTATGAAAGGACAAAACTCTTTTATATTGTACTTTGACCCTCAAAAGTGCATCTAATTATCTTTTTGGTACATAAAGATTTTTTTATTTAATTTAGCTTTTAAACTTTTAAATAGTGATGCACGTAATTTTAACCTATTTTTTGTTATAAAAATTATATAACATTAGAAAAATGTGCCATGCGACGCATCAAAAAACTTTAGGAAAATTCACATATATATATATATATATTAAAAAAACTCAATTTACTAAATAAAAAATATAATTTTTGGATTTTTTATTATTATTTCTTTTGAATTTTTTTCAAATTTAAATGCATTATGTGTTATGTGGCACATTCCTAATCCTAGAGCACCACATAGATTTTCTGTAACAGAAAAATGAATTAGAGTAAACGTACACCATTCAACCATAAATAAATATTTGATAACATTACATCCTACCCCCTCTAAATGATGAAGTTATAGTATCTTCTGAAAAATTATAAAGCTAAAAGCCAAAACAATGATAAAATTATATTTTAACTATCACAAATATTTATAATTCAAATTTGACCTCTATAGTTTTGAGTTTTTCGGGGGAAATTATAAAGGAATATTCTTGTTTTTTTATATAATTTCCATGAATATTAGTTTTTAAAATATATAAAAGTATTATTAATATTAGATAAATTATTTATTTGTTTAAATTCTCAATTTTAATTTATTTAAACTTTATCTCCATTTTATATCTTTAATTATATTTTACCCCTTACCTTAATTTTGACTTCGTCCCTGGCCAAGGGCGAATCTTGGCAACCCAAGTTGAGGGAGATTATTTAAAATTTTCAAAAATTTTAAATATGTAATTTAAAATTTTCAAATTTTTGACACTTAAAGAGAAACTTTTAAAAATTTTAAGAGGAAATTTAATTAAAAACATTCAAAAACTTTAAAATATAATAACATTTTTAAAATTTTGAAGAGTCTAAATTAAAAAATTTAAAATTTCCAAAAGATTCAAAGTTAATGTCTCAAATTTTAAAGGGGGGCACTGGCACTAATGAGGCCCCGCCTCTGTCCCAATATTTAACTTAATTATGTCCTTAATAAATAAAGGATGAAGTTATGATCAAATACCGAAAACGGTTATACTCTATTAAATATTTAAATTTAAAAATTAAAAGAAATAAAGTCTTTATTCGACTTATATATAAATTAAAAATATAAAATATTTTAGAGCACAAATATCCCATGTACTAAATGGCTTTGTCCCAAGCTTTGGGTAGAAAAAATTAGATGTTAATGGATAACTCGATAACAACGTGAATTATACGTCATAATATTAATGGTTGATTGACTATCCTTTGTTCTTTAGTAACAAAAATAATAAATAAAAAACTATATATGTTAAAATCTTATAAGAGATTGACAAGTGTTGTATTGGTAAAAGAAAAGAAGGGTCGATCAACATGGACTTTGAAAATTCTAATATAAAAAGTTTTGATTCTGACTTTGTTGAAAAATAAAGAGAAATAGAGGTTTGATTAGGAGAATTAAATAAAGTGTAAAATAATAAAAGTGAATAAAATAAATTTAGAGATAATTGTGAAAGTAACTTTTGAGAATAAAATTAATAAAATAGAATAGCTTCAAGCTTTGCTTTGATTCATTTCCAATCGATTTTATTCTGGGTAAATGTCGGTTACAGTCTACAAGGCTCAACTTTTGTAATTTGTTTCTCTCTTCGGTAAACCGATAATCCAAAATCAATTTTTAAATTTCAATTTTCTGGCTAGACTAACCAATAGCCACAACTGTCGTTGTTAGAATAAAACAGTTTAAAATATGAAAAAACCTGACTCGAACTATGTTGTCTCAATGAGAATCAAATCGATCTCAATTTCCCTTAACAGACCGCCGCTAAATGTGTTCACAGAAAGTCGAATGTGCTACAAGTCGATTCTTCATCCCAATTGTAGATCAAAACAACATTCAAATCAACGAGCCCCTTTTGAATTTGAAAGCGTAAAAATTTTAAAAGGAAAGACCGATTGCCAATCCGTGTTTGTAGAAAATTGAGAATTATACTCGAAGAATATAAAGTATTTTTCAATTCTCACGATCGGAATTGAGTCATTAAAAAATAAAGCTAAAAAGAAAATTTTATAAAGCTAAAACTTCCCAAGAACAAATAGAAGCAAAGTGTGTTTTTCAAGCTTCACCTTAAAGCGATATTTATAACTTGAGAAAACTCTAAAAATATTCAAAATAAAATACCTAAGATAATTCTAAAAATATTTAAATAAGTTCCTAAAATGATAATGTGGTAATTCCCAAATATTTAAATTCAAACTCTTTCCTGAAATCCTAATTAAATCTCGGTCGTCATTCTTCTAGATGATGTTGATTGAATTTTCTTCTGGAAGCTTCTGCTTACTAGACAGCCAGATTCTGCCACGTCGGATCTTGTCATGCCCCAAGTCATGCACATGTATCCAGCTTTGATTCAAGAAAATAAAAACTGCAGAACATGCTCTTTTAATGTTATTTTTTGGAAATTGAAGTCCTGCACACAAAAAAAATTATTCTTACCACTTACGTTTTGAATTGTGTTTGTTTTGGTTCTTTTGCTGTTAACCTCCGTTAATAAAAAAATTACTTTCTAATTTAACCTTCAAACTTTTAAATTTTTTTACCATCTTCCTCCAAAATCATATATTTTATATACTTAGAAACATTTTAAAAATTTGTGTTTGAATACTCTCCTTCGGAGGAAGAGGCAAAACAGTTTATTGCTAATACCCTGAAACAATGGAGTGAAAATTCTAAGACCAAACCGACAGTCAAAGCCCCTGCAAAGGGTTCGAAAAAGAGGTGTATGAAAGGCAATGGCAGCCCTCATAACCAAGATTGTATCTACAGAGGCGTTAGGCAAAGCTCGTGTTTTTCAGCTTCGAAGGAGAGTATTTAAACATGAGTTCTTAAAATGTTTCTAAGTATATTAAATATTTCTTTTTTGAGAATATGGTGAAAAATAAAATTTTAAAAATTTAGGGGTTAAATTAGAAATTATTTTTTATTAACGAAAGTTAATGGTCAAATGACCAAAACAGGCACGATTCAAAACGTAAGTGGCAAGAATGATAATTTTTGAATTTGGATGACCAAAATAGAACAAACACCAAACAAAAGAGACCACGGGTAAAAATTACTCTACATATAATTATATAAAAATGTAACTGCATTTTTTTTAAAAGGAAAAAATATTTTTTTCCTGAAATGTTCAACTTTTAAATTTTAAAAATTATTTTTTGTGGATTAACGGTAAAAATAAAAGTTACCGAATTAATTAATTTTTGGTAAAATATTGGATATAACATAATAACATGTACAAAGTTTAAATTAATTATCCAGAGTAAGTTTTAATTCAATTTGCACTGTTATTATCTTAAAATAGGAGAGGATATAGATTTGAACGGGGTTAAATGTGCAGTATTCTAATAAGTATAGAATATCTAGATAATTTAGGTATTGTTTTAAAAAATAACAATAAATTATTATTATAAAAATAATATATTATTAATTGAGCTCAACGATATTTTGAATAAATTGACCGATTTATTTATTTTTAATACAATCAATTTAAATAAGATAATTTTATCTTAAAATATACGAATTTAAATCACTTTATTCATAAGATGTATATATATATTGTTAAAGAATTAAAAATAACATATAATCATCTTTAGACCATTAAATTGATTTTGTCCAATTCCGACAAGTAATTAAGGTCGTTCTTATACTTGATGTAATAATGAGTATATTGATCCACGTAATCCAATAGAGCCATCAATCACTCGTAAACAAAATTGATGTAATAATTTTTTTGAATATAATGTAATAATTAGTACTATATTATTATTCTATGATGAGTTGGCTTTTTGAATAAAGTAACATTGTTTGTCCTATTGTTAAATATTGATGTAATAAGTTCAACAATATTTATTGAAAATGAAAAATCAAAACTTTTTGTGTAAATGGTTGCCGACAAAAATATTTGAATCGAACGGTTGCCAAGAGAATACTAGTCCCATCATGGCCGTTGAGTAGGAAATTATGTAACATATACATAAAAGTCGCAGGTTTTAATCGTTAAATTGCCACGTGCCACTAATATTTTTTTAAAACTAAAGTGATTATAAGTAGTATCTGTTTTTTAATAAAAAAATAGTAATTATTTTAAATATACTTTTAAGTATTTAAACTCATAATCTCTAAGAATAACAACCGTTTTCTTAATTACTGAATCAAGTTAGTTCGTGTGCCCACTAATATTTTCTAAGATGTATAATCACATGGCGTGATTATTATTTTTAAATAAGAACATGGATTCCATTAACAATAAAGGAAGATGTAATAAAAATATACTTTAATCATAAATAGAATTTCGTAGATCATATTTAAAAAGATAAAAAAAAATATGTAGATCATAAAAATTGAATAAAATTAAAATATTTCTTTGAATATGTTCATTTTCTATATAAACTTAATAACCATTATCAAAATTTTATTTTTATTGTTTTTATCTAAATGTAAAAATAATCTGAGACGAAACTATTAATAGATTGAAAGAGGTTGTTTTCCTCCTCAAATTTTAGATTTACAAGCTTAATTGACTTTTGCCTCTTTTGATGTTTGATCTTAACTTTGTCCTTGAAATATTATTGATGTATGAGAGGTAATTAAGAAGATTAATCTAACAGATTGTCCCACTTACGATTTTGATTGCATCAATAAACTATACATACAAACTCGTGCCATAGAGACAACCGAACAAACATAATAAGATGTGTAAAAAAAGAGAAACTCAAGTCAAATGGGATTCTTATTCGAAGCTAAAAATAAAAAATGAAAAAAACATTGTTTTTTAATATTCTAATTCAATTATAAAGTAATTTTTTATTCAATTTTCTTAATTTAAATAAAATTTACACATACCTATAGATTATATTGCTCGAACTTGTATCACCTAAAAGAAACAAACATTGTTTTTTTATCCCGTTGACCATTTAATTGCTTCTTAGAAAAGAAAGTTAAAGAAACATTTTAAAGAAAAAAAATCTAGCTAGATTTTTTAATGTAGTTTTTTTTTTACAAATGATAACCATTAAAAAATCTAGATAATGTGACATGTGATTAAATTCAGATTACTTTTCAATATAATATGATAATGATAATTCTTAAACCAACAAGCTTGTAATGATTTGTGTGCATCTGTTGGAATAATGTATAGGGTACATGTCTACTAATTCATCACATCTTTCAATGTAAACAATTTAGAAAAACATGCTCATGTTTTATTGAAATTTTATTTTATAATTTTTATATAAAATCTTTAATCAAGTAGTTTTAAGTGGGTTTTAGAGTGTTTGAAGCTCTTAAAATTAAAAAAAAAATTAATTAAGTCTTTAAATTTATTTAGACCAAATTAAGCCCCTGAATTATAAACCAATTAAGCGTTTTTGCCAATTTTAACTATTAATTTTTGATGATTTTTCTTAAGATATTACTATCACGTGACACACCACAGTTTTGTCATGACATTTAATGATTTTTTAGAATATTATTTTTTTACAAATTTTATATATTTTTAGAATTTTTAAAACTTTTAAATTTTTTTCAAATAAAATAAAAGAAATGCCAAGTGACGACACTATAACACGACACATTACACTAGTTGATTAAAAAATTGTTATATTTAACCGTCAATATTGGTCAAAAGAGTGATTTGAGGATATTTTGAAGTACAAGGACTTAATTGAGTGCAAAAAAATAAATTTTAAGAATAATGTTATGGATTAAATAAAGCTTTGTTTTCGTTGGTTTAACTACCGGTTTCTAATTCATTTCATTAGTTGACTAATCTAGATCAGATATTATAGAGATCTATTTGAAGGGACAACCCTCTCAACTTAATTGCTCTATTCATAACGCTGAGATTCAAATATTTGAACTTGTTTAAGACATCCAACGCTTAAATTGAAGCTTTACTTTTATGGGAATCATTGAATTGATTTTTTATAAAAATAAAAAAATAAATTCACAGTATTCGAAATAAATCTTTCTTAAAATTCCCCTCCTTTAGCAGGGTTTGAGTTCGGAACATTAGGCCTTCTAGCATTTAAATTGGGCTAAACTCCGCCCTTTATCTTTCTTATTGGGCTAACAACAATATTTCTATTTTAATGTTTTCTTGACATAAATCAAATTATTTATTTTGAGATTTGTAATTTTTCTTCTCAATAATATTGTCATGAAAATTTAAATTCAAGTTCTCTTTTTAAAAATAAGAGTGTTCATTTTTGGGTACTCAGACTTTCGGGTATTACTTTTTCGGTTCATTTTCGACCCACTTTAATCGGGTACCCGTTATCTTGGTACCCGCAAAATTTGGGTACCCGGGTAATCAGATAACGAGTATCTGCAAAACTTGGGTACCCGGGTAATCAGGTAACGGGTACCCGAATATTTTTTTTATAATTTTTTTAAATAACTTAATTTTATAAAATAAAATCACACATAATAAAACTTTGAATCATATAATCCAAGCATAGAATTTAAGATTCAAATTATCAAACCTAAACAACTTTAGAATACAAATTAAAGATAATAATAATAATAATAATAATAATAATAATAATAATAATAATAATAATAATAATAATAATGTGTCAATTCAAATCTTAAACAATGTTTCTAAGACAAATGAAATATATAAACTTATAAATAATAATGATGCATCAATTCAAATCTTAAACAATGTCTCTAAGACATATCTTAAATTTTTAATAATATATATATTTAATAAAAATATAAAATATATTTTAAAACTCTAACCGGATGATCGGGTACCTGATAAAGGATATTCTTGCGGCCCGAGTAAAACTTTTTTTAGAGTAACTTCCATTCTAGAATGTCTTATTACTGTATCCCATACTTATTTGGAAAATTGTTTTTCTTTAAGGCTACATTTATTTACATAAATAGTAATACGAAAAAATGTTCAGTTATCACACGAGTTCTTTCTAGCAATGCTATCTTATTACATAAACTTTATATTAAATAATTTATAGTTAATATGTTAAATCTTTAGAAATTTTAATCTTTATTAATTAATTTAATAGTGTTAAACGATGTTCAATGTTAGTGGTGTTCAGCGGTGTCCGTCGAGCGTAATAGACTTATCCCAAAAATATATATGGAGAGTAAAAAATAAAATCATTTCCAGATATAAGTAGTGTACAAATAACGTTAAGTGTACCACAATTTATTTTTAGATTATTAAATTTATTGAAAATAACACTCGACTTCATCCAATAACGGAGCATAATGAGGTTCTAAGGGGCATTGACCTCTTCAATAATTTAAAAAATTCATAATAAGTACTTTAAATTTTTTGAAAATTTTAATTTAGTCTCCACAAAATTTTATATTAAATATTGATTTTTAAATATTTTTTATTAAATTTTCTAAAAAAATTAATTTGACCCATTTAATTTTTCAGTCTAATGATAATTTAAGCCGTTATAAATTTAAATATTAGATAAAATAGATAATCATTTATATTTTACAAATTAACAGTTTGTTACAACACATGTATTCTAACCACTATCATATAAATCGTTATAAAATTAGGTAAGATAATGTAATGAAATCACAAATTTAAGAAAGAAACAAAAAAAACACAGATTTTACGTGAAAATCATAGACGAAAATAATTCGAACAAAAGAATAAATATATACACAATTGTCAAAATTATACATGAAGATTGCAAACAATAATTATCGATTCCCGTCGTATACTAAAACTAAACTCTGTTATCTAATCATAGAGCTATTATTTGATTACAAATAAAATTTGAACAATAGAAATCTTTTTCACTTTGAATTTTTTACTTTCATTTAATATCTATTACATTAAATATACTTAACAGTAAAACAATCTTTCGACTAATGAAATCAACTAAAATCTCAATTAAATATTAAGGATGAGTCTGATACGGTTGATGAACATCGATGAGCACCACCAGAGACAGAACTACATGGGTTCGGGAGGGGCAATCACCTCCCCACCCCCGAAGAAATTTTTTTCACCTTTGTCCTCATATTTAATTTTTTTTTAAAAAGTTGATTTATTTATGAATTTGCCCCCCAGCTTTCAAACATTTATAGTTTGCCCCCTAACGCCAAATCTTGGCTCCGTCCTTGAGCATCACTAACGACGAACACCAATGAACACTATTAATTTAATTTATAAAGATTTAAAATTTAAAGACTCAACATATAATTATAAATTATTTAAAAATTAAAAGGTAAATTAATTAAAATATATTATTTTTATTTAAAATGCCTATAAATTAAAAAACTCTAATTTTTAGTCATTTGAAATTCAAGCCGTTACTGCTCTGTCACCGCCGCTGCCCTAAGAAAGCGAAGTAGTCGGTATTAGCCATGTTTTCTTGAACGTTTAGCCTGGCAGAGTAGGCTTTGCATGCTACTAATTAATTCTTTTCTCCCTAAACTGTAGGAGAGACTAAAAGTTATCGAGAAAGATCAACACAAGTACACGTTCGGTGACTCTCAACGGCGATAAGGTTGCAACAACGGCAGAGTAGCGGCGGTTTGAATTTCAAATAAACAAAAATAAGAGTTTTATAATTTATGGGTATTTTAATTAAATATAAAAATAAAATAATTTATTTTAATTTATTTATTTTTTAATTTTAAAATAATTTATAATTATACGTTGAGTCTTTTAGATTTTAAATATTTTCAAATTAAATTAATAGTGCTAATCGGTACTCGTCGAACGCTATAGAATTTTCCAAATATTTTTAATTAGAATTTAAGTAAATTTCTAACCTAAATGGTGAGATATTCTTTTTAGAAGATGAACTATTTATTTGTAGAGAAATATAAGTAATAAATTGTGCCAATAAAAGTAATAAATTGGGCCAACATTTCGGGTAAGTTTGTCGAAAAAATAATACACCCATTTTTTTTATTAAAAAGGATTATTATGTTTCATTAAAAACTTTTTTAAACCTAAATGGAGGAAAAAAGTACATATAGTAACAATAAAATGTTCATAGACAAAGATAAACCTTGACAAGACAAAGAAAACCAACTAACCATAAACAAATCACATAAAAAACTCAAGGGAAAAAGAACTCATAATGTTTAAGGGAGGATCCAAGTAACGCCGACAAATCAAATCCGTAAACGCCGCACGCCGCGCCATGTTATCCACCAAGATATTTTGTTCTTGGAAAACATGTTTTAACTTCACGTCCCACTTCCCGGATAACAATTCCACAATATGAGGCATTATACCCACCGTACACCCATCTTGCTTAAAATTTCCAATGGCTCGAATAGTTTCTAAGCAATCAAACTCAACAATCAAACGAGGAATCCCAAGAGACCATGCCGACGATAACCCTTCATAGATACCCCAAAGTTCAGAATCAAACATCGAACAAATTCTTATACATCGCGAATAACCAATGATCCATTTACCACTATCATTCTGCACAACCCCACCGCATGCAGCATTACCGGATTGCCGAGAACAGACCCCATCGGAATTTAACTTCTACCAACCGGCAGGAGGTTTGGACCACCCTTTCCCATGTTGTCGCGGGTGTCTTTGTTGCACGGTAGCTGCAGACACACGCTTCAAACACTCCCACTGTAATCGCAAACTTGCCTCTATTACCGATTCATTACTACGCCACACACCCTAAAAAATTCAACTATTCTGCCGACGCCAAATAGACCACATCAAACATCCAAAGAGAACATCCCAATGCACACCATCGATACCGAAGTCACCTGTGAGAGATTCAGTGTAAGCATTCCTTAAAGGGATTCGAATGAAAACATCGACTTTTTATCTTTTAACCACACTCTTCCAAATTAACACCGTACTTGGACAAGATCGAAGAACATGGTCAGTATCCTCATCACAAAGATGCACACGGACAACGACCATCCATAGTCATTTGATGGCGCAAACGTTCCGCATTAGTAAGCAATTTGTCATGGCAAGCAAGCTAAAGAAACGTCCTAATACACGGTAGCCCCGAAAAATTTGCAATCAACTTCCAAATCAGGTCAAAAGAACCATGAAAGTCGCCCTCCTGAACCGCAAAAGCACTGCGTACACTAAATGCCATGTTTGAACTCGGCACCCAACCCAACATCTCTGAACCATAATGCGATAAATGAGGCTTAATAGCAACAATCCGAAGAGCAACCTCAGCCATGATCAAGGGCACAAAACGAGACCAGTTCCATTGCCCATGCACGTAAGCAAAATTGGCCACCATCGCGTATGCATCAAACACCTGCATCCCTGACTTTAAGTGTTAATTAAGACAACCAAAACTACCCAACCATGAATCATGCCAAAAACTCACACTTTGACCATTACCAATTCGCCACGAACAATGGTTACGGACGTCGGGCCAAACCATACAAACCCCACGCCATAGCTGTGAACAATTAGGACACAAACTTGGAAACACATCATTATCATCCCACTTAATCTTCTCCCTCAAAAAACGAATCCATAATTGGTTTCCATTCACCAACAATTGAAATGTAACCTTCATAAAAAAACTTCATTTTGACTCTATAAACGCTTCAACCCAATACTTTTGGCATCTAAAGGTTGACATAAAACATCCCAATACAACAAATGCATACCACGACGATCAATACTATGACCCCAAATAAATCTCTTAATAATCCGCCCAACCTCTAAACATACAACGACCGGTAAGTACGCTGCCTGCATGGTATAAGAGGGAATAACAAACAATACCGCTTTAGCAAACACAATACGACCAGCTAGTGATAAAGTTTTCGCTGACCAACATGCGAACTTTGCCTTCACCTTCTCAAACAAATATACAAGTGGCCAATGTTACCCGTTTATGCAAAATTAGAACTCCAAGATATTTACCCAAATAATCTACCTCGGCAAAGTCAAACAAATTACTTATATTAGTACGTACTTCCAACTCCACATTTTGAGAAAAGTGTAGTGGTTTTAGCAATGCCGGCCTTTAAACTGGAAGCCGCACAGAACGAACTCAAAATCTCACGAATCACCTGCACTTGCTTAACATTTGCCTCGACAAATAGGATCATATCGTTGGCAAAAAATAAGTAGGAAACACCCACCCCATTACGACGAACACAAAAAGAGACCACACTCCTTCTTCAACTGTTATCTGGATTGCCTGACTCAACCTCTCCATACACAAAATGAACAAATATGGAGATAAAGGATCTCATTGCCTAATCCCACGTGAAGGAGCAAAGGAAGTAGTCATGGATCCATTCTATAAAATCCGAGAAGACATAGAAGACAAACATGTCATTATAAGTGACCGTATCAGATTTGGAATACCAACATCACGTAATGTATCATCAATAAAAGCTCATTCCAGACGGTCATAAGCCTTCTCAAGATCGATCTTAATTGCCATCCACCTAGAAGCACATTTTTTCACCTCATAGAATGAATGATCTCTTGAACCACAATAATATTATCTGAAATAGATCGGCCTGGGATAAAACTTGTTTAATTCCTTGAAACCCACTCAGATAAATACGGTTTGATTCGATTCACGATTATCTTCGTCACCAACTTGTAAATCATAGAACAAAGACTTATTGGTTGGAATCGAGATAAAGTAGTTGGATTGGGTACCTTCGACAACAATACATCAAAGTTTGTTTCAACTCGTCCGACAAAATCCCAAAACTAAAGACATCCAATATCATCTGCACCACCCCATTTCTAACAACATCCCAATTCTTCTGATAAAATAAAGCATGAATTTCATCCACCCGGAGCCTTTAAATGGCTCATGGAAAACACCACATCTTTGACCTCATCCTTAGTCACCGACCTACTTATATGATCTTTAATCACCGGTGGCAAAATAGGAAACCTGCCACGAACCTCGAAAACCTCAAGAGGCGCACCCAACAATGTAAAGAGCTGTGTAAAATACTCGACAACCATGGTTTGAAGAACCCTCTAATCCGTACACCATAAACCATCCCCATTGGCTAAACCCAAAATCATGTTCACACATCGTCTTGCCATAGTCGAAGAGTGGAAAAAGCGAGTTTTGCGATCACCCTCTATAATCCACTGGGACCTCAATTTTTAAAACCACAAAAGTTCCTCTTGTTCAAGGACCTCCTCATATTCTCGAGACAAGTGTTTCTCGAGTTTGATAAGAGAATTGGTATGGCGAACCTGCAACGAAGACGCAACCCCATTTAACCGCACAATTAACAAACTTCTTTACCTGACCAATATGTCCAAAAACCTCACGATTCCAAACCTGCACCATATCCTAAAACTACGTCAGATTCGTATGCAGGTCTACCCCATCAACCCAAACTTGCGACATGAAATCTGGGAAAGCCTCATGATCCTGCCACGCCACCAAGAAGCGAAAAAGCCTATTCTTATCAAACTGAGTCTCAAGATTAAGCTGTAATAAAATTTGACAATGATCCGAACCACTTTTATTAAGATGAAGAACCCACGACAAAGGAAACTTCAACGCCCAAGCCTCATTCATCAAGCATCGATCCAAACGTTGGTAAAGATCCCCTATGCTCCACATGAATTCGTCTCCATCAAAACCCACATCCAATACACCCACACCAAACAAGAAATCCGAAAAAAGTTTGTTTACTTCCGTAACATTCCTCTCTCGGCTATGAGCAATCACATTAAAATCACCACCCAGTAACCGTGGCGTATCATTCGAAGGAGCAAAACGAGACAAATGACCCCAAAGAAGCTTGCGCATAGCCGTAGTAGGACTAGCATAAATTGTCGTAATTTGAACCCAATCTTAAACAAAATTCGAACGACATTTACAATTAATAAATTGAGACAAAACTTGCAACACATCAATCTCTATCTTATTTGACCAAAACAACCAAATACCACCGCTAAAACCCGCAGACTCAACCCGAAACGCATATGGAAATCTGAGCCTCTAGACCACACATTCAGCAAAGTGCCCGCTAACACGTGTTTCCATCACCACTGCGACTTGCACATGATGAGACCGAACAAAACTACGAAAATGACGACGAAAAGAGGCACTTGCATCATCCCTACAATTCCAGAAAAGAGCATTCATCATAAGGAATATATATACAAACAAAACACTTACTGATGGGAACGAGTCCCTTCATTGTCGTCGCTAGCCATCGCGTGTCCATCCCCAGAAACCAAACCATCAGGGCGATGATCCAACCCATCCGGGCCATCTTCCTCCATGAGCTCATCCGAAGCCTTACCATTACTCAACACTCGACACGCTTCCTCATCAACCAAATTAAAAGAAGATTGAACCCATTCATTAAGAGCCACTCGGGGATGAATTCAAATTTCTGAGCTTTTTTGAATCCATAACCCCCTATTTTCCTTGCCCTGCCGACCCTCACTCACCTTATTTAAACCACTCTTAGCTTTAAACCCCCTTGAGAAGCATTGCCCGACTCAACAACCGACAACTCACGGTGCGAACCAGACTTGGCCGAGACCTTATGCACTGAAGTAACCGGAGATGCACCATCAACCAACGAAATAACCTCAACCCCATTGCCTTTTTTGTCCCTAGACGATTTGGATTTTGATTGTTTTCCCGAGTTAGACTCCAAATATGCTGCATTCTTAACCACCGATCTAGTCCCCTTCGTAGCTTTAGATTCTGATCCTTCCACCACCTCTACCAGGGAGCTAACCAATTGATCTACATCCACAATTTCAGCGATCTCCCCTTGTTCAAGGTCCTCGGCCAAAGCCTCAAAGCGTAAACCTAAACGAACCTCATTGACATTCTTAGCTGGAGCGCGATTAATGGGCAATACCCTCGATTATTGACGACGCTTAGTAGCAATCATCCAAGGTCCAAAAGGCTTCTCTACACTCGATTTATCCAAAACATTGTGTTCATTAGTTTCCATAGGTCCCGAAGCAGCATTATTACTCCTACTGTCCCACACTTCTCCTTAGAATGTCCATATACACCACAACCAAAACAGATTTGGTGAAGGCCTTTATACTCCAGCTTCTAAACAAAGTTTTCAATCCCAATATAAGACTTCAAAGGTTTAGTCAAATCCACCATTATGGCCAGACGAGCAAATTTATCTCTTTCGCCTGCATGAGTACTATAGTCCACTTTTACCACCCTTCTCACAACCTGAGTGATGCGACGAAATAATGCCTTACAGTAGTAAGAGTACGACAATCCATGCAGTCGAGCTCATATTATCACATGCGACAAATGTTTTTCTGCTGTAGAAAAATCTCGGCTCCATGGCTGAATCATGAGGTAGCTCCCATAAATAGTCAACGGACCGTCTGTCAATATCATCGTGTTATCCTTGGCCATCCTGAACCATACAAGATAGTAATTGTTCTCCAAATGTATCACCTGAACCTCACCAAGTGGTTTCCACATTTCTACCAAGCGCGAATAGAGCACACCATAACCAATCTAACATCCCAACAAACGAACGATAAGAACATTGTGCATTCCTCGGTTAATCTGATCATGCCCTCGATCCAAAAACCGAATCGTCGGGCACGCTCCAGACTTATTGACAATGCAGTCCTCATCCAAAACCACTACATCATCAGTGTTGAAACCAAATTCCACATCATCCCCGCGATTATCAACAGTGGATTTGCCAGCAACACTCACGTACGACTGATTACCATTCACATTCTTTCCAGTTGCATCATCACAGACTCCTGTCGAAACCAACGAAACTTTCGGAGAACCCATTCCACCATATCTATTGGCCTCCATATCCACACTCTCACTCAGTGCCTTATTCTCCTTAACACGCTTCGCCAGGCTGAGATCAACATCCACTAACGGTGAGCCTAGTCTCTGACGCCCATCAATTGGTCCAATGTGTTTGACAACATCCGACTCGGCCCATTGCGTCGCCATACACTGTTGGCGGCGAATCTAACATGAGAGGGGCAATCGACCTGATTCAGTAATAATAGACCGACTTTAATTTAACGAAAGAAATATTTGTTGATGTTGCTGGATTTTTTAAAATATTTTTATATTTGTTCCCCTCCCTTATATTCTTCATCGTTCTTCTTTTAATTTTTTTATATATATAATTGAACCCAATAAGTGTCTCAGTGGAAAGGCGGATGATATTCATCTTAAGAGACACAAGCTCAATCCGCTTTGTCTACAAAGTATAGGTGCATTGTCAAATGGTTGAAGAATATTTATAAACATATACTACCTTATAATCACCTTTAGACCATTCAAAAAAATGTATATATATTTTTGTCAGTGATGAGCTACGATAGTACCAATCTTAAGTAGGTCGTTAAAGGTTAATTTTCCCTATTTTTTCTCTCATAATTCCCTAACTCTTAATATATTTAAGGTTATTCTATTTAAAGTT
Organism: Hibiscus tridactylites; assembly: GCA_958450335.1. Lineage (NCBI taxonomy): Eukaryota > Viridiplantae > Streptophyta > Magnoliopsida > Malvales > Malvaceae > Hibiscus > Hibiscus tridactylites. Next base: position 9,282,958 of record OY288269.1, read on the forward strand.
ATGTCCTTCTGTTTTATTTAGCTAGTCTCTTTTCGTATGAAAATTGTAAATTTTTGTTTGTTTTTTAGCATATTTTTTCTTTTATTTCTTTTCTCAAGGTTGGTTTTAATATCATCTCTCTAGATGACATTTATTATTTATCTTGCTTATCTATTTTTACTTTAGACATTCAAACCGGATATTGATAGATGTTCGCAATCACTGAAGATGTACATCAATTGAATTGCGGTAATGCTAGTTTATCAATGGGTTATCATTTTTTATGCAAATTTTATGTTAATGTTGATAATGTTTATCCCTCATCGTCAATGATTGTGTTTGCTTGTATCTATTGTTCGTCCGAGTTGGTTGAATTTTTAACTTTTTAGTGTTTGGTCCTTTTTAGTTTTAAGCGGCTAATTTGTGCATTATAATGAATTTAAGAAAAATATCTCAATGAATCTATTATTATTATGTGGAATTTTTTGTAATCTTAGGATAATTCTTCTTTATTAAATAATATTAGCAGATAATTTTGTCAATAAAATATTTATATAACTATAAATATAAGATTTAAATTTGAAATATTAAGGGTTCGTTTGATTTTCAAAAATATTTTTTATTTTTATTTTCAAAAAATAATTTTTATTTTTCTAAAAATTAAAAAACTTGCTTGGTTAATAGGAATGTAAACTTGTTATAAAAATGAAATTAATGAAAATGTGTTTGGTATGTAGTTTTTCAAAATAGAAATGAAAAATAATTATAGTTAAAAAACATTAGTATAATAATAATAATAATAATAATAAATGAAATATGAGTAAATAAATCAAAATAAAAAAAAAATAGGATTGGAAGGATCGAACCTGTGTTAAAGTATAGTTAAAATTAAAAATACTCTTGTTTTCATATTTTTCACTTTTCTAGAACATTTTCAATGTAACAATGAAGAAATCTTTTTTATATTTTTAAATTTTCACTTATTTTTTATTTTTATTTTCTAAAAATTATTTTTTAATTTTACAACTAAACATTTTTTTTCACCATTTTCTATTTTCTAAGAAAATAAAAAAAATGAACTCCATTTTCTAAAACCAAACGCACCCTAAATATTTTCTTTCTAAAACAACAAACTTATCCTTTTAAAGCTATTATAATAGAGTAATTATTCCCATTAGGGTTTAGAGACTCCATTTAGGGTTTAGGGTTTAGGGTTTAAGTGTAGTAATTTTAAATTTAGGGGTCGTTTATAGAATTTTAGGTTTAGAGTTAAAATTTAAAGTTTATAGGCTAAAACTTAAATACCTAACCCTAAATCTTAAATCCATACACTAAAACCCTAAACTCTAAACTAAAACTTTAAAGCCTAAAATTAAAGCACATGTGAAAACAAAAAAATTCAACCGTGTGTATGGATAATAATCTATTATTTTATAGATAATGGAATTTTCTGTTGCGGTGGATTTTTATTATTATTGTTAAGAGTACAAGTAAATAAATGCATTTGAATTAGGCAGTTCAAACATAAATGGTAAAAATTAATTGGTTTCGCACTTTCCAATTTATAAATCTATAGACAGCAATCAAATCGTGCTATATGAAAATATTAAATTGTATATTTGTTTATTCAAACTAAAATTTGTCGTAAACTTACTTTTATTTTTTAATATGAAATCAATTTTATTGATATAAAAAACGTACAACAAAATACACTTAAAAACATGAAGATAAACTTGGCGAAGTTCACCAAGTAAATCTTAGAAAGAAAGAATGAGACAATAATTTTTTAAATAGTCTTAAAAGGATTATAACATAATATTTGTTTATATTCTTTTAATAATTTGATACACATTTTACAAACAAAATTGCTCAAGTCTGAATTTTCTATGAATAATATTATCATTTCTTATGCTAGGACCATCGTTACCTCGTTAGGTTCAAATTGAGACAATAATTTTTATGCACAAAAAAGTATACATCTATATTAACAATTAACATCATGCTTGAAGTGTCACGAGTTAACAAATACTATTTCAGTTGAAAATTATTAAATGATCCCCCTACTTTATATTATTATAATAATATTTTAATTAGATCTTTTTATACTATAATCTTTAAATAAACAACTAAAAAGTACGTACGGATTTAACCCTACGATAAAAAATTTCAATATATATATATCTACATAATTCTTTCTTTCACTTACATTGTAACTGTGACAAAATCTAGTATATATATATGACTACATTTGGTGTCGATGAGCTAAGCTGGGTTAGGCCACGGTCTAGTTCAAAAAATTCCAACCTCAGTCCTCAGTAGGGATGTAAAAACAGGTCAACAGTTGGGTTTCAGGTCGGGCTCTGTCAGGTCAGGTCAAATCGGTTACAGGTCATTTCGGGTCATTTTTTGTTTTGACTCGATTCGGTTCGGGTTCGGGTTCATTTCGGGTCGGGTTCATTTCAGGTCGGGTTCAATTCAGGTCGGGTTCATTTCGGGTCGGGTTCATTTCAGGTCGGGTTCATTTCAGGTCGGTTCATTTCAGGTCGGGTCAAAACGGTTAATTGACAGGCTGATTTTAGGTCGGTTTCGTTTCAGGTCGGGTTCATTTCAGGTCGGTTTCGTTTCAGGTCGGGTTCATTTCAGGTCGGTTTCGTTTCAGGTCGGGTTCGTTTCAGGTCGGTTTCGTTTCAGGTCGGGTTCTTTTCAGGTCGGTTTTGTTTCAGGTCGGGTTCATTTCAGGTCGGTTTCGTTTCAGGTCGGGTTCATTTCAGGTCGGGTTCCTTCGGGTTTATGGTTTATTGTGTTATGTGTATTATATATATTGACGGATTATGATTTTTATTTTTATGGTTTAGAGTTTAGGGTTTAGGGTTAGGGGATTACTTATATGTGATATATATATATATAGTTGGTACTATTGGATTAATTTTTAGGGTTTAGGGTTTGGGGTTTGGGGTTTGTGGTTTAGGGTTTAGGGATCTTAAATTAATACAAACATACCTACATTAATTATATATATTGATGGATTATAGTTTTCAGGGTTTAGGGTTTAGGGTTTACTGATCTTAAATTAATACAAACATGCCTACATTAATTATATATATATTGATGGATTATGGTTTTTAGGGTTTAGGGTTTAGGGTTTAGGGTTTAATGATCTTAAATTAATACAAACATGCCTACATTAATTATATATATATATATATTGATGGATTATGGTTTTTAGGGTTTAGGGTTTAGGGTTTAGTGTTTAGGGTTTAGTAATCTTAAATTAATACAAACATGCCCACATTAATTATATATATTGATGGATTATGGTTTTTAGGGTTTATGGTTTAGGGTTTAATGATCTTAAATTAATACAAACATGCCTACATTAATTATATATATATATTGATGGATTATGGTTTTTAGGGTTTAGGGTTTAAGGGTTTAGTGATCTTAAATTAATACAAACATGCCTACATTAATTATATATATATATTGATGGATTATGGTTTTTAGGGTTTAGGGTTAGAGTTTAGGGTTTAGGGTTTAATGATCTTAAATTAATACAAACATGCCTACATTAATTATATATATATATTGATGGATTATGGTTTTTAGGGTTTAGGGTTTAGTGTTTAGTGTTTAGGGTTTAGGGTTTAGTAATCTTAAATTAATACAAACATGCCCACATTAATTATATATATTGATGGATTATGGTTTTTAGGGTTTAGGGTTTAGGGTTTACTAATCTTAAATTAATACAAAAATGATACGTATATACGTACATGTAATATATATATATTGATGGATTAATGATTTTTGTTTTTAGCGTTTAGGTTTTAGGTTTTAGGGTTTAGTGGTTAGGGTTTAGGGTTTATTATTATTATTATTATTATTATTATTATATACTTAAATACAATTATTATTATTATTATATATTTACTATGCTTATTATTATTATTAGTTTTTTATTATTATTATTATTATTATTATTATTAGTTATTATTATTATTATTACTATGATTAGTAATATTATTATTATTATTATTATTATTATTATTATTATATACTTAAATACAATTATTATTATTATTATTATATATTTACTATGCTTATTATTATTATTAGTTTTATGATTATTATTATTATTACTATTATTATTATTATTATTATTATTATTTGTAATTAAATGTATAGGGTTTAGGGTTTAGGATTAGGGACCATGGTTCATTGATTAAATATTATGGTTTAGGGTTTAAACCCCTAATGTCTAATTCTAAACCATAAGCATTAAACCATAAAGCATAAGTAATTAACCCTAACCACTAAACCCTCGATCTAGGATTACGGACTATGAGCTATAGATTAAATATTAAAGTTTTATGGTTTAGAGGGTAGTAGTTATTGTTTAGGGTTTAGGGTTAGGGACTATGGTTCATTGATTAAATATTAGAGTTTTATGGTTTAGAGGGTAGTGGTTATTGTTTAGGGTTTAGGGTTAGGGACTATGGTTCATTGATGAAATATTAGGGTTTAATGTTTAAACCCCTAATGTCTAATTCTAAACCCTAAGCATTAAACCCTAAAGCATGAGTAATTAACCCTAACCACTAAACCCTCGATCTAGGATTACGGACTATGAGCTATAGATTAAATATTAGGGTTTTATGGTTTAGAGGGTAGTGGTTATTGTTTATGGTTTAGGGTTAGGGGCTATGGTTCATTGATTAAATATTAGGGTTTAAGGTTTAAACCCCTAATGTCTAATTCTAAACCCAAAGCATTAAACCCTAAAGCATGAGTAATTAACCCTAACCACTAAACCCTCGATCTAGGATTACAGACTATGAGCTATAGATTAAATATTAGGGTTTTATGGTTTAGAGGGTAGTGGTTATTGTTTAGGGTTTAGGGTTAGGGACTATGGTTCATTGATTGAATATTAGGGTTTAATGTTTAAACCCCTAATGTCTAATTCTAAACCCTAAGCATTAAACCCTAAAACATGAGTAATTAAAGGTGAAACAAAATAAAATAATAATAAAAAAATAAAAAGGAAATAAGTCTTATCAGTTCAGATCTCTAGACCATCTATGCACATTGGAATACGGTCTATAATGGCTATGAGAATAAAGTAATAAAATAATTAAAAAGGGGAGTTTTTCATTTATGGAAACTAAAAATCAATTTTGAAATGGAAGGAAAGAAGAAAACAGTCCCTTATTCGATATGAACTTAGAGACAAAATTTTTGTTTCCCACTTTCTTCTTCCCTCGTCTCCCTCGAGATCTCGAAGGCTCACCCCGGTTGGGGCTTATTGCCGAAGAACGACAGGAGAAAAGGGAGAACGAACGGCCGCTACAAAAGATAACGGTAAATAAAAACTCCTCTCCCTTTCTTTTTATTTTTCTCTTCTATTTCGTGCATGCAATGAAAAATTTAGAAGACAAAATACCTCTGGAAAAATGTTTTTCGTATTGATTTTTCTGATAATTGCCGGGGAAAACCAAAAATCCCCCTTTTACAATGTTTTTGGTTCGGTTTTTATAACCGGATGTTACAACAATTGCAGAAAGAAAAAGAGTTGACTTGCTCGGTTTTTGGTTGCCTTTGCATGTGACTTCTGAATTTGCTGTTGTGTTTTCTGAATTTGTTGTTTTTTTCTTTTCCGTTTTGGGTATCTGAAAGTTTCTGACTGAGGTTTTTTGTTGCCGGTATTGCCTGATCGGGAGGGACACAAACGGCGCGGAGAGGAAGTGGTCAGAGGCGTGAAGGGCTGGTGAAGCGTCAGGCGCGTGGCGCGAGGGGTCACGGGTTTCCGGAATGGAGGGATCTGGGCCGTCCGATACAACTCGATCGAAGGGTTCGCGTTGATGCGGCGCGCGAGGTTGATAGGGCTTGCTTGGGTTTGTCCTCTGGTGCAATCTGGGACGTTGATGCGTTCCCCAAATCTGACGGCCGAGATTGGTGCGGCTGCAAAAGAAAAGGGTTAATGTTAGGGTTTTCTTTTTGTTAGGTTTATGGGCTTTGCATTTGGGCTGCATTTGGGTTTTGTATTTATTTATTTTGGGTCCTATATGAGTAAATACATTTAAATAATATATATTTGGGCTTTTTATTTATCTGTTTATTTATTTATAATAATAAAAGGTAGTTATATATGGGTGATAATAATAGATAGTAATAGTAAGTAATATAATGATAATGACTTAATAACAATATATATTTTTTCTTTTTTTTTTTAATTTTCTTAATTTCTCTCTTATTTTATTTTATTTTTAATTATTATTATTTTAGCCCAATACAAGCCCGAAAATCATAAAAGAAATAAAATTAAAGACAGGGACAAAATTAGTGATTACAAAACCAAAAGCCCTAAATTAATTAAATAATATATTAAACCTAAAAATTAATTAAAATTAACCTAAAGCCCTAAACATAAACCCCAAATCTTAATTCAAACTAATTTTAATTAAGTATAAAAAAATTATTTCATAATGGTTATTCATTCAACTTATGTAATTAAGTAGTTTATCAGAATGCAAGTTAAGTTAATTTAATAACTAACTTAACTTAAAATGAATGCAAGTTAATTAAATTTATTTTTAATCTTAAGTTAAGTTAATTTAATAACTAACTTAACTTAAATTAAAATGAATGCAAGTTAATTATTTAGCATTAATTTATTCTTATAATAAAAAATTTAAGTCATCTTATTTTAATTAAGAATATAGATTTAATTTAATAATTTTTACTCATTTAACTTAATTTGATTAAGCATAAAATTTTAATTTAATAATGGTTATTCATTCCACTTAAGTTAATTAAGTATAATAGTTTATCTTTGAAGTTATTTTAAAATAATAGTCAAGTTAATTAGAAATACAATTTATTAATACTTAGAATTATTATTAATTCAATTTATCTTTTAATTGAAGTTAAGTTAGTAATTTATTAATACTTGAAATTATTATTAATTTTATAATTTTTCAATACTTGACATTATTTTATATTCATTAAATATAACTTCTTTAAATGTCAGATAATTATCATTATTAGCAAATCAAATAATAGTATTAGTTCAGGTTAATATCAGTTCAGGTCAATATCAGTTCAGGTCAATATCAGTTCAGGTCAATATCAGTTCAGGTCAATAACAGTTCAGGTCAAGAACAGTTCAGGTCAATAACAGTTCAGGTTCAAAACAGGTCGGGTTCAAAACAGGTCGGGTTCATTTCAGGTCGGGTCCAAACAGGTCGGGTTAAATCGGTTATCTGGCAGGTTAGTCTCGGGTTCGGGTTCGTTTCGGTCGGGTGCAGGTCGGGTTCGGTTACTACAGTAACAGGTCAATTTCGGGTTCGGGTTCACTTCGGTCGGGTGCAGTTCGGGTTCGGTTTCTACAGTTATAGGTCAAATTCGGGTTCGGGTTCTCTTCGGTCGGGTGCAGGTCGGGTTCGGTCTTTAAATTCTCGGGTTAAACCAGGTTCTGACTCGATCGGGTTTCAGGCAGGTTACCAGGTCGGGTCAGTTTTTCACACCCCTAGTCCTCAGTCACAATCCCGACTCTCCCAATTTAACTATTTTTATTTTGAAAATATAATTTTATATTAATACATATAAATTGTTATAATTAAATTTAAATAATATATTTTAATTATTTCAATTATACGCAGTCTGAATTCTGATTCATCCTATAAACTAAAAATCTTTGTTTATATTCGACCTGAACCAAATTAGACCGGTCACTCAATCTATAGACATGACTAATAAGTAACTAATTCACAAATTATTAGTATTTATATTATGATAGAACTTTGTTTTTCGAACTTCGTATTTTTATATAAAATCATTGTCTTTGACAACAATATGGAAATAAAGAAGGATTTAACCCAGTATTTGGAGTATGACAATTTAGAATAGACCGAGGAGTGATTTTTTTTTTTTTTTTTATATTAGTGATCTTGTTGATATTGATTTTGAACGACATCAAATAAGGAGGTGGAGACGGTAGCCTAAAGAAGATTTGGGGGTTAGGCTTGGTGGTTCACCCGTCGTCAAACAGGCGGAGAGTCACGGTGGACGGTGGTGGAATGTAGAATCGGGCGGTTCACTCTTGATTGACTTGGGGCCGAGAGCCGCAAATATTGTAGGATGGGTGATCAGATTCATGTGGGAGAGGAGAGAGAGAGTGGTCGATGTTCAAGAGTCATTCCCGTTGTTTTCGGTCTTGAGGGTATTTATATCCCCTTAGTACCAGTGGCAGATCTAGAAATATTTTTGAGGGTGGGCACACATGAAATTTCAAAATTTTAGGGTGGGCACAACTTATAAATATTTAAAAAAATTTAAGGACTAACTCATAAAATTTGAAAAAATTAGAGTCGAATATTGTGTGAAGTTTAGAAAATTCAGGGTGGGCCTATGATGTACTTGCATCCGCCATTGTTTAGTGTTGTAGATGGAATGATGCTTGATGAGACTGTGTCAGGCCTAGTAATGATTATTGATGAGTCGCCATGTGTTAGTTCGGCTGCAGGATTAGTCGAACTCAATGATTGTCTCGTCATAAAACAGTAGTCTCTGAAGCTGATGAATCCGGAAGTATAGGAGTCTTCGGAGACTAATGAATCCGAAGGCGTAGGAGCGTCTGAGGAAAAAACTCCAAACTCCGTGAAACTTGGAGCATAATATAGTAATGAGATTGGTTCTCCGGAAACATTTGGTGAAAGTACAACAAATCTAATCTCGTATACTCTAAGATTTTATGATTTTAAATCAATTTTTAATATAATTTTTTAAAACTTACCCCTAATATAAGATCTCACGTTAGTTTTTGCTACAACACATATAATTATTGAATGAAATTTGATTAGGAAAAAAAGTTTCATTGAAAAAAAGGAAAATGTTCCAATCACAAAACTGCAAATTGAAGCAATTGATGTCAAAATCTATACCATTTGAGTGAAGTCCAAGCCACTTTCGAAGTTGAGTTCATGTCTTTGCCTTGATAGAACTAATATTGTACATTATTATTATTATTATTATTATTATTATTAGGCTAAAGGGGTATTTTTTTTCTGGGTTCAACCCAAAAAATTAATTTTGTCCCTCGCCGAAAAATGCATTTAATGTGGCCCACCAGTTCGCTAAATCGATAAAATTGACCTTTGATCGATGTTGACCGTTACGGTACTAACGTGACAGTCAACGTTGATGACGTGGTGGTCCACGATGCTGACGGGGTGGTCCACTGTAATGACGTAGCAGTACACGTAGGATGATGACGTGATAGAAGGAGCTGAATTGATTATTTTAACTGAATTCAAGGGTATAATTGATTTTTTTACTGAATTCAGGGGCATGGTTGATTTTAATTGAAAGTTAAATAACGTACTTAATCGTTAAGCTAAAAAAATATTAATATTTAAATGTTCATAAAAAATTAAAAAACCATAATGAATTAAAAAAATAAGAAAAAAATATTAAAATTGTAAATATAAAAAGTTATCAATATTAAAAAAAACAAAATTTTAATTTTTTTTATAAACCATTGAAAAAATATTCGACTGTTTCTCTTTATGCTAAGCGTATTAATGTTCCTTGAACATATTTTTAATTGAAACATCATTTTATTAGAGTAGTAATAATTAATAAAACTAATTTTTTTCATTTTTGTAAATCAAATATTAATGAGCATAAATTTGATGTAGAAAAGCGAAAGAAAATTAATTTTTTTGTTACTCTAATACAATGTCGATTTCACTGAATTTTTTAACGAATGCTAATACTCAGACTGAGGAAGTCGAATTTCTTTCCGAAGAAAGTGTTCATTTTTTTAATATTTTATAAATATTTTTTTATTTATTAAGTTTTTAAATTAAATTTTATCATTTTATAATTTCTAATACATTTTAAATTTTTTATTTTTAGTAATTTTTAGAATATTTTACTTATTTATATTAACTATATATTTTATAAAAAATTAAAGAATATTTTAATTTTTTTGAGAGTTTTACTTTGGTTATTTTAAAATTATTTCCACTTAATAAAATTATTTATCCACTTTTAATATTTCAAAATTTAATAATTTCATAAATTCTTATTTTTTTAAATTTAGATATTAAATAAGTTATCAAATTTTTAATTAAAATCGATTATACCCTGAACTCGGCAAAAAATCAATTATGCCTTCGAATTTAGTTAAAATAATCAATTCAGCCCCTTCTGTCATGTCATAATCCCACGTGAACTGCCACGTCAGCACCGTGAACCACCACGTTAGCATCGTGGACTGCCACGTCAGCATCGTAACGGTCAACGCCGGTCAAATAGTCAATTTGATCGATTTCGCGAACTGAGAGGCCACATTGTGTGCGTTTCTCAACGAGTGGTGAAATTAATTTTTTGGGTCGAACTCAGAGATAAAAATAACCCTTTAACTTTATTATTATTATTTTTAAAAAAAGACAGTTCAATTTTGACGTGATGATTTATATTAGACACATGCTCTAGTTCCGCAGAAGCACGTACATGAACATATAACAGTAGTAAACAACTTGTATTACTTAAGTCTTACAACAAAATATAAGGTCATATGTTTAAATCCGAACAAACTTTCTCCTACCCTTGATAAAAAAAAATCTCTGTCAACCATCTTGCAAATCTTCCATTGTTGGATCATGGATGAATATATATCTAGTTTCATATTAACGATAGGTTTTTAAAGAGACACACGGTTATATTTTCATTGCATGATTTTTATTTAATAAAATATTGATTGATAAAAAATAGTTTCATATTAATCTTTGTATTAGAGGTGAGCAAAACTCAACTCAACTCGAAAAAAATCAAATAAAGTTTGAGATATAAAATAAAAGTTCGCTCGGAATTTTAGTAATTAGTGGATCGATTTTCAAGTTCCAGTCGAGTCCCTCAATTTTGTCTTATAAATATCTATCAATCACATATGAAGATATATATATATATATATATATATTGTATATGTTTATAGAAAATTGTTTAAATTGGAACTAATTAGTATCTTAACATTGAATAGAATTCTTCTACCTTTTTCGGTGTCCCTTTCTATACCCCACATTAAAAAGTAAAGTTTAGGGTTTAGGGAATTAGGGTGAGGTGCATTTTAGGGTTTAGGGTTTATACTTTAGGATTTGAAATTTAGGGTTAGAGCTTATAGTTTATTTTTTTAGTGTTGGGGAATAGAAAGGGGCAGAAAATATTTGTCCCATAACATTATAAATGTTTACAATTAAATTTGAACAGAAACTTAAACAACTCAACTTGATAAAATTTTAAATAATAAATATGACTCATAACTCAATTAACTCAATTTTTTTTACTCGACTCAAATGCACACCATACTCCCTATTACAATGCAAAGTTACTTACAAGAACCATATAGATGATGGGCGCAATTGGAATAAGGTCAATAATGGGATACATGTAAACCTAGCTAGCTCTACGTATGCCAAAAACAGGTTGGTGGCACCTAGGGTTACATATGCCATTTTCAAAATGGACAGCAGCTCAGTGGACCTTTTGCCAAATCCATCTATCTATGAATATGGATCAAGCAAACATCACTTGTTCGCCATTATGTTATTGTTTTCCCTCACTTGTTAAAACACTTGGTATTTTTTTCGGGCATTTATAATCACCACGTGGTTCATTACTTCTGCGTGAAAAAATAGATAGACCATTAATAATTTAATAACAATACAGCTTTATGAATTAGGGTGCAGTTTGTTTTGTCACCCCGAATTGTATCTTCAGACAATTAAAAGTAAACCGAACTGATTGTACCCTTGGTGTAATCCCAGATTCCTAGTTTAGATTTTATGTACAAATATCCCACGACTTCCACATATTAAAGACATACTTCCTCGGCTTCTGTCTCTCATTCTCTCTCTCGTACAATCGAAAGAAGTTTATCGTAATCAAACAACGATATGGTACAGTCCAAGAAGTTCAGAGGCGTCCGGCAGCGACAGTGGGGCTCTTGGGTCTCGGAGATTCGCCACCCTTTGCTGTATTCTCAATAAATTACACAAATCTGCATATATTTTCTTCATATATATATATATATATATCTCCTTTGCTCGTTTCAATAGTACGTACGTACGTATATATGTATGTATGTATACTGATCTTGCATGTAATTTGTGATATAGGAAACGAAGGGTATGGCTTGGAACATTTGAAACGGCCGAAGAGGCGGCTCGAGCATACGATGAAGCAGCGGTTTTGATGAGCGGACGTAACGCCAAGACCAACTTCCCGGTGCCGGCCAGAAACCCTACAGGAAACGAGAACACCACGACTTGCAACGCCCTGTCTTCGATCCTCAGCGAAAAGCTTCGGAAATGTTGCAAAGCCCCATCTCCTTCCTTGACTTGTTTGAGGCTCGACACCGAGAATTCTCACATCGGAGTGTGGCAAAAGAGAGCAGGGAGTCGATCGGATTCGTGCTGGGTGATGACAATTGAGCTAGGGAACGAAAATGGGGAAGTGACTCGGGCTAATAAAATGCCGGTTTCCGATGAACCCTTCGTCGACAAAGTCGGCAACAGTGGGTTGGACGAGGAACAGAAGGCGGCATTGCAGATGATAGAAGAGCTTCTCAATAGGAATTGATCCACATGAATCGTATCTTCCAAATTCCATATCATATTTAAGTCCTTGTCAGGTGGTACGAGTATGAGTATGAGTATGCAAAGAATATATATTTTCGTGGTTCATATTATTAGTGAGTCATAAAGTTTGATATAATTATTTTAAAATTGTTTGTTTATTGATTAATGGTGTATTGTAATGTGATTCTGTATGAATTTATGATTGATTAATAAACCCTATACTTATGCAGGGAGAAATTCTTGGATAAACTATTTCCAATGGTCAACTATAGACTTTTCGTTCCGTAGACAATTTCTTTTAATATCCTGTTATTTTTTTTGAACAAATTTTTAATATCCTGTTATAATAACATGCTAGTATCCATTTTTTAATTTTTGCTATTTGTAACGCACATATATCGTGCAAATAAACTACTGATAAAATTTTCCTGTCACTTTTTAGTGTTTTTTTATGTCTTAACATTAAAAAATACTAAAAAAAATTAAATTCTAAGCCTTAACCCTAATTTTTAAGCCTTAAATCCTACACCATTTATCCTAAAAAATACATCATACCCCAATTTCTTTAAACTTTACACCCTAAACCCTAAACTTAATTTTTAGTGTGATGGTATAAATATGGTCACCGAAAAGGATAAAAAATTTCTATTCATAAACTATTCAAATTCAAGTCTCTTAAGCATATTGTCACGGTTCGTTCGCGTGATAGGCGAGACCGTGACGAGATGCTTGCTGGTTGTGCTTAATGCAGGATGCGGGATAGCAATAAGGGTGTAGTACGGGCCGTACAGCCGTCTAGTCCTCGGAAGGGCGTGCTAGTTAGGCACCACACTGGTCGGGAGCTGTCCCCGCTTCCCTGATGACCCCATGGGAGGGCGAAACCAGTAAGCATCGGAGTGGAATAGGCTGAGCCTCGGGCGTGTGGGAGCCCTGAGGTGCCGCACGGGGGAGATGTCCCTGCGCCAAGACTCTAACCTCGTGACAAATGGTATCAGAGTCAGTTTGTGTGTGCTAGCTGTGAGTTTACCGAGCGCTCCTTGTGCTGCGTAGCGAGTCAAGTGGACGAGCATGTGTCTCGCACCCTAATGAGAGGGGGGTGTTCGCGAGTGGGTCCCTATAAAGAGATTGAGGCGAGGTCGGGTAGGCAGGAAGCCGCAGCAAAAGTTCGCTAAGCACTCGTAGCCGCATGTGTCGGAGCCTCAGTGAAGAGGGCGAGCAGGAAGGGAATTGCACACGAGATCTGGGCTAATTCCTCAAAGAAGAGGGAAATAGTTTTTCTCCCCATGCACGAGGGCGTGCATGAATTGAGTGGGGGAGATTGTCACGATCCGTTCGCGTGATAGGCGAGACCGTGACGAGATGCTTGCTGGTTGTGCTTAATGCAGGATGCGGGATAACAATAAGGGTGTAGTACGTGCCGTACAGTCATCCAGTCCTCGGATGGGCGTGTTGGTTAGGCACCACACTGGTCGGGAGCTGTTCCCGCTTCCCTGATGAGCCCATGGGAGGGCGAAACCAATAAGCATCGGAATGAAATAGGCTGAGCCTCGAGCGTGTGGGAGCCCTGTGGTGCCGCACGGGGGAGATGTCCCTGCGCCAAAACTCTAACCCCGTGACAATATCAACATTTCCTTTTATATGGAAGGCTACTTAAAAAATTCTTCGATTCATAAAAATAAATATTCTCATTCAAATTATTTATCTAACCTCTATCTCACTCGGCGTACATCACAAAAGTAATACTAGTTAAAAAAACTATGTTGATAAAATAATCCAAAATCGCTTAACCTCATAATCTATTAATAATAACTTATGAAGAAAAAGGGACCTTGCAATTTTGTGCTCATTTTATGTGGTTCACCGAAAAAAAATGATTTTTATCTTATGTGTCTCGAGTTCAAATCATTTTGTATATAAATTGTTTGTGCATTGTTAAGATATAGTTAAAGACAAATCGCTTTTGGAAGATCTAAATGGGATGCGTAAATTAAATTATGGAAAACATTGTCTTTACACGAAGTTGTTTAAATGTAGGCATGCCTTATTTTAGCTGAACATTACTTAAGTGGAGTCTAGGATTGGTCCTCACTCTTGGGCATTTGATTCCTATAATTTTATTATTATTCTTAGTTTTTCAAGAAAATTCATTAGACGGGTTCAATAATTAATTTTTTATGTTCGGTTGGTTCATATGAATGATATAAATTACTAACAAGTTAAACTAATTGTTACTAACGTTTATCATTTCCTTGTGTCCTGTTCATCATTTCCTTGTGTCCTGGTGGCAATGATAGATGTTCATCATCCATTTGGACTTGAGTTTAAGCACTAATAATACATATTGTGTGTTGTTGGAATTATAGGAAAAGTAAAAAACATAGGAGGTCAAAGTTAAATTATAAATTTTTGAAATGTTAGAAATGTAATCCTATCATTGCTTTAGTTTAAAATTATATAATTTTTAATAAGATTAAATTAAAATCTGTCAATTTGGAAGTAAAAAAAAGGCAATCTAACCAATTTTAGGTTTAAAACGCGAGGGATTAAAAGGAAATGGGAGGCTACGGTCCTTGCCAACTCCCGTTCTCCGTCCTGGTTAGAGTGATATCATTCAATGTTGGTTCGATTCGATCGAGTTTCTTAATTTTTTGAATTGTTTATTTTAATTTAGTTCGATTCTTAATTTCTTTTATATTAATTTTGAGTTTTTTTTTATTTTAACAAAAATGACTTTTTATGATTTTTTGACATTATATGTTTTAAAGTTTTTTTCATAAATATTTTTTTTTTCAAGTAACTACAAACTGTTTATAAATATTATATAATATAATACGTTAATTATTTTTACTATTTGAGATATAAAATATTTTTTATATTGTTAAATTAAAAATAATTATAAATAGAATAGAATAGAATAGAATTTGGTAAGATAGAAAGGAAAGTGGAAGATGGAGATTTGAAGGATGAAAAAATATGTTAAAATAAGAGGAAGAAATGAAAATAAAATATAAAATGAATTTATTATTATATCCTTATACATGTATCTTTTCCTATTAGTATTTCATTTTCAAGGACAACTTCTTTTTTCATGCAAAAGTTTCTTTTAATATCAAAAAGTTATTATAATATAATAAATATATAAAAATAAATTATGTTTCGAACAATTTTTATTCATATTATTACAATAAAATGATTTTTTAAATGAAAATTATAATGTTATAGTAAAAGGACCTCTTAGGTCTCTTGATTTGAAATCGGATAGATGAGTCTTTCTATAAAAGATAAACAATTTAGTCTTTGTCAACTTTGAAAGGGTGCAATTAAAGATAATTAACTATGATTTCAACATTTTTACATGATTTTGAGTTATATAATAATAAATTTAACCTTTAACATTTACACATCATGATAATTCGGTCACGATTCTGAAAAAAGTTCAACATATAATTTATACATTATGAAAAATAAACATATAAAAATGGTGATAATTTTTTTTTCTAAATTGTTTTAATTTTTGGTATTGACAAGAACTCTTTTAGGGTTTGGTATAAAGATGAAGCTTGTGATGGAGATTAAATTATATGCTAAGGGGTTTGGTATCCTTATCTTTCACATTGCATATTAGATAAGAGACAAAACAAATAGCAATAACCTTATGTCACAATAATATTTGAAGCTTTTTCTCATATTGAAAGTATTGATTAATGCTGGGGGGTCATGGGGGGCCTATATGTATAATCATTTATGAGATGGAATATGCTAATTCCCAACAAAGATTGAAGAGAGAATTATTGGATGGGAATTTTTAAATTTGGTAAAAAAGAATGGAAGTGGTCAAGTGCATGATAAGGTATTGCCCCAATATGTGTTTTGATTTCAAAGTTTACCTTCAATGCTTAAACCCATATTTAATGTGAACTACCCATCATAGTTCCATACTTGAAACAAGGGCTTGTTTTGCTTTATACATCAAAATTCCTCATAGGTAAGTTAACTCATGCAATGTAATGGTTAATGTGCCATTACTTTTCACATGCTCGTTGTACTTGGTTGCTGATTTCGGTAGTTTTATGAGTCTCGATTATATTCAGATTCAAATCGGGTCAAATTTCTAAACAAGAATAAAGCTCTCCACAATACTTTTTTTCATCCACAAGAGTTTAATTCAAAACTTTACTTGAAAAAATATACGACCAAAATCAACACATGAAAAAACATAAATAAAAGAATAAAATTTAATCTTAGAATTCATGTATAATATGACTTAAACCTAAGACATCAAGGTTCTTGAGGAATCCTTGTATAGTATGACCTTACTTGAGAGTTAAAACGCAAAAATAATAACACAAAAAGGTCTGTATGTCACTGTATTATCAAGTGTTAAATTTTGTTGGATAAATTTATACTTTCGTCACTAAGTTATGAGTAAATTTGCATTTTTATCGCTCTACTTTCAGTTGTGTGTAAACTATTTTAAGTTTTTTTTTTGTCACAAGTAATTTGTAAGAAGAAGAAAAACTAAATTGATAGAATTTTTAAATATAAATAGTTAAATTTATCGATTTAAATTAAGACTTAATTGATGAAATTTATACATTTTTAAAATTAAAACTATTTATACATCAAACCGCATCAATATCCCGTTTGACATTTAACGCCCAATGGCATATTTGTAACAATATATTTTAACTGGGTAACTCGATTGTGATTTTTAACAAATATGACCTATTTGTGAACTGACTAATAATGGAGTGGCTTGAGTGTATTTTACCCAAAACAAAAGAGGTCGATTGACGACACAAAACAGCAACTCAGCTGATCTCCGTCACGCTGCCCCCAGAAAGAGAAAAAAAGAGAAACGGAAGTAGTTGAGAGAGGCAGATAATCTGATCGCGATGATTCTGGCGGTGTTGTTTGCTAACTCCGAAGGGAATATCCTAGTTGAACGGTACGGCTGCCCAATTCATATCCTTATCGTTTCTGCGTTAATTTTTCTACCATGCTCTTTGTGTGATCTAGTTTGTTGAATAGTTTATAGTATTTGAATCTGCTTTATATAGATGTAGATCTTAATGGGCCTTTTGGTTTTGTTATGGAAATCGAATGATTATATTCTTCTTTCTGGATATGATTTGATTTGGTAGAGATTGGAAATGAGTGAGGTTTGGAAAACTCGTGATCTGCTGTGGCTGTTCATAAGGTATAAAGCCTGTTTTAGAGGTAGAATTAGAAACAAACGAGAATGATAAGGAATTGAGATGGTTTCAGACAATTTGTGTTGCTTTTGAGTTGATCAAATTATCATTCCATCAATTGCCAATGAAATCCTACTTTTTGTTCTCAGCTCTTTTAATCTTTCCTGGGAAAGAGATTTGGTAATTGGATCCTAGAATAAACCTCTGATATATACTTAATAAACAAGTTAAGAGAATACCGTCTATTCCAAGTTCAACTGAGGTACTAAATCAAACCAACATCATATAAGGACACTATCATTTCAAAGGTCTTGGAGACCGATCACAACTTTTCTTGTCACTCATACGGTGTGTGCTTAAGAAGAGTAGCCCGAAGGTTCTTTTCCAAATATGTTTCTCCAAAGTTGGTCTGAATAACGGTTAACGGGAAAAGAAGCATTTGATTACATTTCCACTTTGAGTGGTTGCTCTTAGGACTTTATCCATGACTTTCTGTTTCGTAGTCCCAAGAATCCTGCTACTAACAATGGTCCCACTCGTGTGAGTGTGAAGTAGTTTTTACTCGTGTAAATTCTTGTTCTTTATTGTTGCTTTTTGATATTGATCTGTCCTTTCGAGGAATATACAATATAACTTTCAAATGAGAGTTGAGTTTGATATTTTATCTCTTCTTGATAATATATTTGAGCATTACCTTGGGATTCTCTTTTATTGCAGCTTTAATGGAGTTCCCACTGAGGAACGGCTGCATTGGAGATCTTTCCTAGTTAAACTTGGTGCAGAAAATCTTAAAGGTGTTAAAAATGAAGAGCTGCTAGTTGCTTCTCACAAGTATGAATATTCTTCTTCCATTTTCTATTTCTGTATCTATCTTGTAGCTATAATGCAAGTTTTCCATCTCTAAGATGCCTTTTAGAATTATTCTATGGGGAATGGATTCTGGGATGGTTCGAAGGACTAAATCTGGCTTAAATCGGGTCACCTAGATTTTGCACCATCACAGCCAGCGTTCAAATGATGTTTGCTACACCCAGAAAACTTGGTTGAACATCTGTCATTAGCACAGAATTGATAGTTAATCATCCAGGTTATGCGTGGGCTATGATTTTAGAAGTTCTATAGGTTTGCATCCAAACTTATCAACAAGGATGTAGCCCACAATGAGTACACCATTTTATTTTAATTCTGATGCAAATGTGTTAAACATGTAGCTTAAGTTTATTAAGTTGTAGATAGTATAGCCAGCTGATCATCAGGCCTGATTTACTGGATTTCTTCCCCAAACTTCCATCTTTATTCATGAGGTCTTGTAACTTTAATAAGAGGAAAACCCATTTTCAGAGTAAAAGAAAAACGTTCAGTCTCTTAGGATATGTTGTTGACAGGCAATGAGTCCTAATTCAAAAATACTTTTTTTCAAGCAGTATCATTTTTTCTTTTGCTTCTGCCCTTAAACTAAGTTAATACCTGGATTTAACTGATCCGGTGCACTGGGTTCTTGTCTTGGTTGGTTGTGGATGGATCAGTGTCCAAAACTTAAACTGGATTAAGCAAGATAATTCACCTTATAAACAAAGACTCGAATGGGCAGAAAAACAGTGTACTAATAGTAGTCACTGTGTGAAATATATTCCGTGATACGTGATTCACAGTAATTGCATTGAAAAAGCAAGATCATTTTTTATCTTCAAGACCTAAAATATTGTGAGAAATTCATATATACACATTGAAAACTAGTAAATGAGTTTTTTTTTAATTTCTTGTGGCTTAGGATAAAACTTTTAGGAGTTCCAGCATCCATTTGATAAAAATATTATCTTTTGCTAAGAGATATCAGTTTAAAGAACTTAACAATCATGTTCTTTTATCAGGTCTGTTTACATTGTTTACACAGTGCTCGGAGATGTCAGCGTCTATGTTGTTGGCAAAGATGAGTATGATGAACTTGCATGTAAGTATATCTTAAGCTCTTAACACATACAACCCAAATTTGTGAGAGGTGACGCTACAAACTTGAAACTCCTTGATTCAAAATATGTAGTTCTCATGCTGTTTGACGTGAGAGAACTTGATCGGGCCATAGGTTCTTTCCTATGCTCTCAGTTGGATAAGCTTCTCTGTGCTCTCAAAAAGCAATGGATTTTCGCTATATTGACTTGCATAGATCTCCATGCTCTCAGTTGGATAAGCTTCTCTATCATGTTCAACATAGCTTGCTTTTTGCCCATAGTGTGATCCATTCTTATGGACTGTAAATTAAAATGAATATGGCTTTTTATGTTGAAATGTAATTTGGCACTTTGCAAACTTAAAAAAGAAAGGAAGTTAACAGTTAACACTTTGATAATTGTAGTGCATTGAAAAGAGTCATTTATCATCTAGCATGGTGCATTAGGTTGCACACTTTAAATCATTACTGATTTACCTCCATTGTTTTGCTCTAGTGGCAGAGGTGATCTTTGTTATAACCTCAGCTGTAAAGGATGTATGTGGGAAGATACCAACTGAGCGCCTTTTTCTGGATAAGTATGGAAGGATATGCTTGACTTTGGATGAAATTATTTGGCAGGTGAGGTCACAAATTGGTATTCTATCAATAATTAATTTTGGCATTCTTCCTTTTGATCAGAAGCTGTTGCTACTATTTGTTTATAATTAGAACATGCACCACTTGAGAGACTTAAAATATTAATTATGATATTTCATCTGCCCATGATTATGAGAAAGCTAGAGTTAATGTAGAATTTGGCAACTCAATTCCTTGTCGTGCCAAAAACCTGTTATATCTGTATCAGAAAACTGCTCCTTTTCATCTGATTTTTAATTAGCATCCAATTGCATGTTCCTTGTTGGATACTGCTACTGACGATTTTGCGGCCTTTTTAAAATATTCCCTAGGGATATCTGGAGAACACAGATAAAGACAGGATCAGGAGATTAGTACGTTTAAAACCTCCGACTGAGTTCTAGGCCGAGAATGCTCTACTGTCACCGCCTATGTGGAGACAGTAAATTCGTGTCCTGTACTCTACAGAAAGGCATGGTATATCCTATCCTGTAGTAGGTATTTACCATGCGAGTGTTGTGTAATATCATGCTTCCTATTCCGAATTACATATATTTTCAGTTCTGGGTTGGAGCTTATGGAACTTTTCGATGGATGTTCTGATATTCTCGCATTGATAGGGAACCAGTGAAATGCTATTGATCTGAAGTTATGACTTTCTGAAAACATTATTGCTCTTTAATAATTATTAAATTCTTTAGCTAAGTAACTTGAGATTATGAATTTGGTGTATTGCGCGTTCCCCGTGCATGTTCATAAGTTCATACACTGTCAACTGGAATTATTGGTTGCTATGCTCATAGTATCTATGGATCATTGGTTGCTATGCTCATAGTATGTACTTGCCTTTGTAGTCTCACAGTCCCGGGCATTCGAGGACAGGATCGCGGTTATATGACTGGCCTAGATGGATTTTATACACCATCTGAGCTATTTTTTCATGTTTGAAATTCCGCTTGGTGTTTTTACAGGGTTAAGACAAGATATTAAGATTAGGGGAAGTTCTGCCACGAGGAGAATCAAATGAGGAAAATATAAGGCATTAAAAGTACCTAAATTATTAAAAAATGTATTAGAAATATTACAAAAAAGACCATTAGAACAT
Organism: Hibiscus tridactylites; assembly: GCA_958450335.1. Classification (NCBI taxonomy): domain Eukaryota; kingdom Viridiplantae; phylum Streptophyta; class Magnoliopsida; order Malvales; family Malvaceae; genus Hibiscus; species Hibiscus tridactylites. Next base: position 9,304,444 of record OY288269.1, read on the forward strand.
AAAAAATTGTAATTTTGAAAAATATTAGTAATGTATGAAAAATTATTAGTAAAGTTCTAATGTTTATCGTGATTACAAAAATTCTCAAACCACAAAAAAATTCAAATCTTGCTAAAAATGTTAGAGAAGTACCGAATAAAACTATGTTGTTTGATAATAGAAATTTTAACTTTAAAAATTAATTATTTTATAATTCTAATCTTATTAATATGAGTAATATTTTACAATATTGTTGTTATTTTCGAATCAAACTAAATACAATAAATGGGATTCTTTTATTTAACGTCCAAATTGATTAAAAAATCTGATTGAGAAGATACCAAGACTTAATTAAAATTTTAATCATATTCAAAACATTTAATGAGGTTCATCTATTTCAGAACATTTAAAATTTTCCAAGATATCTATCAATCGGGCAAAAATGAACGATATCAACTATTTCAAAATGCCATACAAACATCGGTTGATCCCGCAACTGTTGAAACAACCTTATTTGCTCACAGAACATGGATCTCACTCCGAACAACCATCGGCATATGGCATTGCGATTTCACTCTTTTCTGACATGTTGCCACGTGTTAGTTATGAACATAGAATTTTATGTAAAGGGTACGAAATGTTAGGGAGTTATATTAGAAATTTAGGGTTGTAAACTTACAAAGATTTAGGTGGCACGGATTTAGATTATCGATAAAAAAATAAAAAAAAAACACATAAACTATATAAGAATTTAAAATTTTTAAGGGTGCGACTGCCACTTTCAGCATCCCTAAAGGAGAATAGTCAGCATATTTGGAGCAGGTGAGTCACCATTCATCTCCTAAAGAAGAATAGCCAGCATGTCTTTTCTTGTATCTATCGGCATACAATCCCTTGGAATGGTGCCCAACACAAACACATAACAACAGTTTCATTTGTCGGATTAAGACAGCATCTACCATCAAACAAAGATCTCATGGCTTTCCGATACCGACACATTTTATTGAATAATATACGACCCCTAAGACAACATTGAAGAATATTCAAATCCTGCAAACAGCACATAACAGAATATACATGTTGGTTTCGATGGCATCAACGAATATCCCACAATCTGCCTCGTAATCATCTTTATGCTTCCAAGCCCCAACTATATGATATATATATATATATATATATATATATATATATATATATGCAATTGCAGATTAAACCTCGGGACAGAGAGGAGAGATGAAACATGGAAAAAGACACAGAGCCGAGGTTGCAAGAAGCTTGCCCGAATGGGAACGCAAGTTCTTGTCATACAAGAAACTGAAGAGGAAACTGAAACTGATGAACTCTAATCCAAATGGAAGACGCAGGGCAAGATCAGGCCCCGGGAATCCACCAACACTAGACACGGGGTTCAACCGGTCTTTAAACCAGGAACTCGACAAGGTCAATACGTTTTATCTCGACAAAGAGGAAGACTATATCATCATGTTCCGGGTACATAACATTATAATTTAATGGTGTCATTTATATTAATTAACTTTGTATTTGTTTCTGGTTCAATGAAATTGCCATCCCTTTTTGGTGCTTTCAGGAGCTTGAAAGCAGGGCCGAGAACCTAGACAGCAATGAAGAAATGTCGGAATTGCAGAGGGAAATCTTGGATTTTCACTCGGAGATGGTGATGCTACTCCATTACAGTGTCATCAACTTTGCAGGTACATATAACATATACATACACATACCCTTAATCATGTTTTTATATAAGTTCGAATCTCGACATCTGTGACGGATACGGAAAATGTGTGGAACAAAACAGGGTTGATGAAGATTGTGAAGAAGCACAACAAACGAGCAGGTGGGGCTGTTTACTCGTCGTGCATGCTTAGGGTATTGCAGCAGCCCTTCTTCTCCACCGAGTTGCTTTACAATCTTATTAGAGGGAGTGAAGCCATACTTGAGCGATTCTCCCCTCCGAATGATCCTTAATGAAGATCAATACTCTGATTCACCTCCTCTTCTGTATGCATTTTACCATCTATGGGATTGGGAGGAGAGGAATTCATGCTTTCTTATTGTTCATTACATCCCTATTTCATATATCACTCCATTTGTATGGCATGTTTAAGTTGTTCTAAATTGTACTCCAACTTTCTATTTTCTTTGGCACTCTTTGGTAAATAGCGGCTTTAGTTAAAATTAGAGGTTTGAGTTAAAGTTAGAGATTAGACCGGTCAAATATGCTAATTTAGATGTTTGGTGAATAACATATTGAAATAGCGGGTGGAGTGAAACCTCTAATTTTAAAAAAACTGCTAACATGAGCCTTTTTGAAATTAGAGATTTTGATATAAAAGTTACAAAGACCCTTTTACCCTTGACAATTATAAAAAAATCTTCAAATAACTCAAATTTAACCTTTTTTTATTTTAATTCTTCACCCTACATATTTACATTGTGACATTTGTAAATTAATATTTTTTTATTTTTTTCTTCTAATTCTCACATATTTACATTTGTATTTAAATTTAATAATCAATTAAATTTATTGAAAATAATTATATAAATAATAAATTAATATATAGATGCTTCAAATATTTTTAGTAATGTTAAATTAGAAAAATATGTTTTATAATCTAATTAATATTAATAAATATAAAATATTGATAACTAATAAACTATTCAAACAAGTATCGAATATAATTATATCCTTATATATCATTTTACTTGTTTAAATAATCAAAGAACTATCAGTTAATTTTACCAAACTCTTTTATACAACCAGCTAATACAATCCGCTAGTCAAATAAGCTAATGTAAATTATCTATCAGCACAACTATCAAGAGTGTGTGTGTTTTTTTTGTATAGGTTTATTCTAGAGTAAATGAAACAACAGAAAGTTTAATATCCGTTGAATTCGAACTATATAATTTGTTATCTCCTTCTTTTTCTTCTCCTTCTCCTTCTCCGTCGTCAAGTCCACTGCACCACCATCTTTGCATGTGTTTAAAATTAAAGGTAAACTACTTCATTTACCATCATACTTTTGATAAAGTTGTGATTTGACTACATTATTTTTTTTTCGAAAAAATTAAATCACCAAACTATTTAATTGGATGCAGTGTGACCACCATCCGTTAAAACCTAACGGGAGGGAGTGATGTGGCAGTTAGTAAAAATTTATATAATTACACATTTCGTCCTCATTACTTATACATTCTATCAATTTGATCTTAATTTTAATTTAATAAAATAAATTAATTATGTAATAAAACTAGGTATACCGGCCAGTGAAATGGAACCTAGGTAACCAGAACGAGATGTTGTAGTATGACTTATGCATGATAATTTGCTTCAGTTATCAAAATATATTACATTAATGGATATGGACTGTAATTACAGTTTCTAGCGTACAAGATTGATCCTATATGTTTGCATTTAGTTATGAAGTAGGTCGGAGAGGTTGGTAGCTATATGTTTCTAATTGGTGCCACCAGTTATTGTTTCACTTAAATTGCAAAATTTGTTATCATTTGCATTGCCTTGGTGTTTATATTTTCTCTTTTGTGCAGTGCAGTCATGATAGAAGTTGTTGATGCAAGAGTGTATTCAGATTCAGATTCAGATTCGGATTCGAAGTTTGTAGCATGGAAGGGCATGCCAGAATGATAGAGGTATGAAAGAGGGAAGGAAGGAAAACATATCGAGTGGCTTCATCCTCCCACTCTACCATTTTTGGAATGAATTTTCACAAAAAAAATTCATGGTATAAAATCATTTTTGGAATGAATTTATCTCATTCTGGAGTTTCTCCAGTAGCCAAATTTGTAAAACAAGTATCGATACGGCTAAAAGCGTATCGATATGCTTGGACGTTTTTCAATAGTTTGGCCTTGGAACACTTAGAAAATATTTTGGAGTTTGAGTTTTTCAAACTAGATTAAAGCCTTGTTGATTTGAGATCTTTTGAGGGACTTAAAAATCTTTTTCAAGTTTTCAATTTTATCCTTAAAACACTTTGTTATATCAAAATCAAACATAGGTTTTACATATGTTAAATTAAAAAAATAAATGTAGAAACAATAAGACATATTAAAATGGGTGATTTATAACACATACACGTGCTTGGTGCAGTGGCTAAGCCATTGCTTCTACATCTGCCATATGTGGGTTTGAATTCCACCCATGGCATGTTGGATTAATTTTGTTTTTCTCCTCTAAATAGGTGGTGCCACGTGTCACCACCTGATTGGAGGAGGAAAATATATTTATTAAATTAAATATAAATAATTAAAATTTCTCCAATAAAGTGTTGACACGTGTCACCACCTAATTAAATAATTAATTTATTTTATTAAATTAAAATTAGGACTAAATTAAAAGAACATGTAAATAGAAATGACCAAATATGTAATTATACCTTTTTTTAACTGGCCACGTCACCCTGTCGTTAACCTCTAACGACTGGTAGTTACATTGATATCATTTAAATAGTTTGATGGTTTAATTGCTTCGAAAAAAAAGTAATGTAGTCAAATTATAATTTTGTCAAAATTATGGTAGTCAATGAAATAGTTTACCTTAAAATTAAAGTGGAACCAATACCATCCAAGACTTCAAATTTACCTTTTTTGTTGTGCATCAATTTTGTTATTTAAAATGGATTCATAATTGATTTTAATATGAGAAAATGTCCATTTTGCATTAATTTCGTTACTTAAAATGGATTTATAATTGATTTTATTATGAGAAAATGTCCAAATTTTATCACCCCATGTGAATGTTATGTATGAACAAAAATTATTTACCCTTTTCGGTATCCTTTCTATGGAGAGATTATTATATGTACCCGACTCACAACGTCATTTATAGTTTTAACCACTAAAAAGTAGCTAACTAATTTATTTTTTCTCCATGTCATTAATCCACTCATAATTAATTTCTAAGTTACTATTCACTTCCTATTTATATGACAAAAAAGTGAAGATTCATCTCTGAAAAAAATGATATGGAGAAAAAAAATGAGGTGGTTGATTTTTAGTGGACGAGACCATAGATCACATGATGAGCTGGATCCATATAATAGTTTTTCTCTTCTATGATTCAATACTAAAAAACAAATTCTAAGCATCAATCCTAAATTCTAAATCTTAAACCCTAAACCTTAAATATCTTAAAATCCTAACCATAAACCTTAAACTTAATTTTTTAGTGTTAGGACATAGAGAGAGGTTGTAGTATGACTTATGCATGATAATTTGCTTCAGTTATCAAAATGTACTACATTAATGGATATGGACTATAATTACAGTTTCTAGCGTACAAGATTGATCCTATATATCTGCATTTAGTTATGAAGTAGGCCGGAGAGGTTGGTAGCTATATGTTTCTAATCGGTGCCACCAGTTATTGTTTCACTTAAATTGCAAAATTTATTATCATTTGCATTGCCTTGGTGTTTATATTTTCTCTTTTGTGCAGTGCAGTCATGATAGAAGTTGTTGATGCAAGAGTGTATTCGGATTCAGATTCAGATTCGGAATCGAAGTTTGTAGCATGGAAGGGCATGCCAGATTGATAGAGGTATGAAAGAGGGAAGGAAGGAAAACATATCGAGTGGCTTCATCCTCCCACTCTACCATTTTTGGAATGAATTTTCACAAAAAAAATTCATGGTATAAAATCATTTTTGGAATGAATTTATCTCATTCTGGAGTTTCTCTTTGTAAACCCAACTTTTTAAAGTTGTATGGGTGAGTAGCAGAAATTCAAAAAACAATCTACTATCGTAATAGCATTTGTTATGACCGTAACCGCAATTTAAATCCTAGTGCCAAGTACTCCAATTTACGAAGGGCACTTGGCTTCCGGTGGCAACACACTCAGCCATGTAAAGGGAAGGAATAGAGTATCCCTGATCATGCCATGAGTGTGAAATACTACAAGGCATTAAAATTTACAATGCAGATTGCAGTGAGCTCCTGATTTCTTAAGGTAAACTCTTTTACTAAGTAGATTTTCGACCATCGATTTGTGAATGTTCATCTCGAGTGGGGATGGAAGAGGGGCTCCCTATTCAACACTGAATCAGAGCAAACAACAAATATATCGAAACCATTACAACTTGTGTGTGTTTTCAAAATAAAATTCCCAACTTTCAGAAACTAGTAAAAACCTCAAGCTCCGCCGTTTGTGGGAATCAAATCCACGACCATGTGGTTAAAAGCCACGTGCTCTACCGGCTGAGCTTAGACGGCTTGAAATCATTATAACTTGTGGTTTTCGCAAGAAAATTCCCAACTTTCAGAAACTACTCAAGAGATCACTTACAAAATCTCCCAGGATGAAAAAACTCAAGCTCCGCCGTCTGTGGGATTCGAACCCACGACCACGTGGTTAAAAGCCACGCGCTCTACCGGCTGAGCTAAGACGGCTTGTATTCTAATAAGAGAATTAGCTTAACACGTGTGTTTAAAAGACTTGAATCAGTTATTTATAACATGGCTCAGCATCTGAAAGGAAAATGGAGTTCTGTGTCTTCTCCAACTTTATCTCTTCCATATAGACTCTCCAGATGCTTCATATTTGCTAAATGTAAAATGTTCAACACCTTTGACTCCCGGAAATGGTGGAGCTCTAGTTATTCGATGAATCCTTCCGAGCCCTGGAGCCTCAAACTTTGTAGATCAAAATCACAAAGTATTGACATACTCAACACATTCATGTTTTTCAAGCATTTCAATTCCTCTAGTATTAGGACATGCACCATCACCATCCCATGTGAGAACATTGTCTTCCTCTCCATAATCCCACCAATCATTCTGAATATTTGCAACTTGGAAAAACCAGATATTAGATGTCTCAATTCAGACATGTGATTCAACCCCAAAATTTTGAGGTTTTCCAAGGACTTGATATTTATTGACAACTCTCTTATGCTTGTCCTGGATACTGGATAGGTAAAGACATTCTAGAGAAACCAATTCTGAAATTCCTTCTGGCAGCTCACTTAAATTCATATTTTCGGACAGGTTGAGAACTCGGAAGAAACTATCACCGATCACCTTCAGTCGATTTTCATTGAGAAACAAAGTCTGAACTGAAGATTAGGACATGCTGGTGTCTCTGTAAGATGTTCAACCCAATTTTCCATCAGTGACATCCTTCTTAGTTCTTACACCTTGCCATCTTCCGACCACTGGTGCTTTAGTTAATCCTACCCCTGCTTTTGCATAAAATTTCTTATCTTCTGCTTCAAGCTCGCATGCGATCTTAGGACACCACAACCCAAATCACAGTATCAACATCAATAGGTGTAGTGCTAAACTTGTTGTTGATCTGGGTTAAGAGAGTCGTTTTGCCAACACCCCCAGGCCATATAGGCCAATAATTCCAGTGTTTCTGTCTATGATGGTGCTCCATGCCTCATCAAAAATTGATTCTTGACCAGTTGGAAGCTCAATAGGTCTTACTTCCACTAGAACTGTTGGTTCAGTCTTAGCTACCGTCTCAAAATCTCCTTCACTGATGTGATCTTTTATTTCAGCAAGCATTTTGGACACTTTCTTACCATACTTGCAGCTAGACATGCAATTTTCAGAAAAGTAACCTCCAAGACACAACTTGTTTTTCTCTTGAGGACCATTTGCTAGCAATTTATCAGCTTCAGCTATCAGAGTTCTTGTCCTTGAAAGCCAACCTTGAACTCGGTTGAGTGGCTTCAATAGTTGTTTTACAGCAAGCTCAACCTTCCACAGCACGTCGTCCTGTAGTGCTTTGAGATCTTCAAGAGCAAGATCCAAACCGTCTAGATTTTGTTGAAGATGGCTAATGTAGTTTGTTGGTCCAAAAATGAAATCCCAGAAGCAATAGAGAATAGCATCCACTGCACATGAAAATGGTAAGCAGTTTCCCATGTTGGGGGTAAAGCCCCAACCATGTTGAAGCTTGAAATTGTATACAGGTAGGTATGTGTTGAGAATGCTGTTAATGAATTAGTTTTATTTTCAGTTAGTTAGTTGTTGTATTTGTTAGATGAGTTGTACAGTTAGTTAGCAGTAGAAAGTTTGTATATAAACTCTATTTTGTAACATTATTCATCATTAATGAAAAGCCCAATATTCTCTATCTTTTTCTCTAGTCAACATGGTATCTAGAGCCTGCTTTTTCCGATTTGAGTTTTCATTTCTTTGGGCCTGTGTTTGTTTGGCTCATCCGAAATAATCAGATTACTCTGATTCATCGTTTTTCCCGTCGTTCGTTTTTTCCCCAATTTCCAAAAGCTAGGGTTTCATTTTTTTTCTCCCAAAATTGCGATGCCGCCGGCGATTGAAGATGCTACCGTCGATTTCAACCATCCTCTCTACCTACATTCATCTGATACTCCTCGATCTTTTCTCGTTTCACATCAACTCACGGGTTTAGAGAATTACAACATCTGGAGCCGTTCGATGCGAATCGCACTCTTGGCGAAGAACAAGCTGGGCTTCGTCGACGGTGACATCAAGAAGGAGAATTACGCCACCGCGTTGCAGCCGCAGTGGGAACGCTGCAATGCTATTGTCTTGTCTTGGATTCTTAACACGGTGAGCAAAGATTTATCTGCCGGTATTGTTTTCACTTCAAACGCATCTCTTGTTTGGGAAGATTTACGAGAACGTTTTGATAAGATAGACGGTTCTCGTATCTATTTCCTGCACAGAGAGATTGCCACTCTCAGTCAAGGAGATTCTTTAGTCTCTATTTACTACACTCGTCTCAAGCTCCTTTGGGACGAGTACAGTTCTCTTGTTCCTTTTTCTACTTGTGACTGTGAAGTTTCACAAAAAAATTTTGAGAGTATGGTACAGCAGAGGCTATTTCAATTTTTGATGGGATTGAATGAGGGTTATTCTGCTGTTAGAAGCCAAATTTTGCTTATGCAACCGTTGCCTTCAGTAAATCGTGCCTATTCCATGATCACTCAAGAAGAGTCTCAACGAATGCACGTTTCTGGTTACTCACCTCTCTCTGAGTCTACTGCGTTGTTTACTAATACTAATGGCTCTTCTTCCCGTCGGCGTTTCAACGGTATCTGTGATTTATGCAAAATTAAGGGGCAAAAGCGTGAGAATTGTTTTCGGTTGATTGGTTTTCCAGCTGACTTTAAGTTCACCAAGAAGAGGGAATCTCCTGGATCCATGGCGAACAATTTGAGGGTGGTCTCTGATCAAGATTTGGCTCAAGATTCTGGTGATACTGTTAATTCTCCAGTTCACGTTGCTTCAGTTCGCATTTCTGTCCCTGTTGCAGCACCAGTCTTCACTCCTGATCAGTATAACCAAATTTTGGAGTTGCTGCATCAGTCTCCTGCTAGTGGTACTATGGTAAATCAGGTAGGTATAATTTCGAGTTCTTCTTGTGATTCTGATGCTCCTGTTTCTTGGATAATAGACACGGGTGCAACAGATCATATTTTATGTGATTTCAAGAATCTGTAATCTCCAATTTCATGTGCTTCTTCCTCTCGTATTGTTCATCTACCCAATGGTAAAACTGTTCCCATTACACATATTGGCTCATATCGTTTAAACTCTTCCTATTTCCTTAATAATGTAATGTTTGTTCCTCATTTCCATCATAACCTTTTGTCTGTTTCACGCCTAACCAAAGATCTCAATTGTTCTGTTATTTTTTATCCTCGTTTTTGTGTTTTACAGGACCTCTCTAGTGGAAGGATGAAGGGGATTGGTAAAAAGTCTAAGGGGTTGTACATCTTTGAGTCTTCTGCTTGTTTTTCTGGTTTGTTTTCTACCCAATGTAATTCTGTTTTACCTTCTGTTGATTCTTCATTGCTTCCTGATTGTATGGTTTCCACTGTTAGCAATAAAACACCTAATTGGCATGCTCGTTTGGGGCATGCCTCTCACTCTACTTTACATAAAATTTCTCCTTTGACTACTGTTATACTTGATAAGACTTTCTGTGAAACTGATTGTACAATTTGTCCATTAGCTAAGCAAACCAGATTGCCTTTTCCTCTTAGCAACTCTAGAGCTTCTTCACCCTTTGATCTTATCCATATGGATTTGTGGGGTCTTTATCGTGTTTCTACACACAATGGTTGTCGTTTTTTTCTTACCATTGTAGATGATTTCTCTCGAATGAGTTGGATTTTTTTGTTACACCTTAAAAGTGATGTTACCTCTTGTATCAAAAAATTCTTTGCCTATGTCTCTACCCAATTTTCTGTTCAAATTAAAACTGTTAGAACAGATAATGGAACTGAGTTTTTCAACAGTGGATGTTCAGATTTTTTCTCCTCTTTAGGGGTTGTGCATCAAAGCACTTGTGTTCATACTTCTCAGCAGAATGGTATTGCTGAACGCAAACATACACATCCTAGAAGTGGCTAGAGCTCTTAGATTTCAGTCTCAAGTTCCTTTGAAATTTTGGGGGGAATGTGTTAGTACTGCCTGCTATATTATTAATAGATTGCCAACTTCTGTCCTAAAGTGGAAAACACCTTATGAAATGTTATATCATAAGGTTCCTAATCTCTCCCATATGAGGGTGTTTGGTTGTCTTGCCTTTGCCACAAATACCAATTATTCTGATAAGTTTTCCCCAAAGGCCTTTCCCTCTATTTTTCTAGGATATTCTAGCACTCAAAATGGTTACATTTTGTTTAATCTCTCCACTAAAACCTTCTTTGTTAATCGTGATGTATTTTTTCATGAACATGTGTTTCCCTTTGCTTCTTCCAAATCTGAATCTTCTTTTTTCCCTTTACATTCACATATTCCTGATTCAGAATTTTTGGTTCTTCACCCTTCTTCTGAAACTGTTGAAACTGTTGAAACTCCTCTTGAAAATATTGTTGAGTTATCTGTTAATCTTAATTCTGAACATCCTGTTGATAATTCAGTTGTTCATCCTATTGAACATTCTGCTGAACCTCATATTGCATCTCCTGTTGACAATTCAGTTGATAATACTGTTGATAATTCAGTTGCTAATCCTGTTGAGAATACTGTTTCTCCTTTTATTGAGTCATCTCTTGAAAATTCTACTGCTCCTCTTGTTGTTCCTTCTCTTCGAAGATCCTCTCGTGTTCCTAAGGCCCCTAATTGGTTGTCAGACTACATTTACCAATCTGCTTCTCCTTCTGCTTCCCTTACTACCACTAGTCAGTATCCCATTTCTTCTCATATTTCATATACACATTTACCTGTTCCTACTCAAACTTTTCTTTCTGCTACTTCTTTACCTTAACCCTCCACTTATCTTGAAGCCATTAAACATCCCTCCTGGATTCAAGCCATGAATGAGGAAATTCTTGCTCTTGAATCTAATAAAACTTGGTCTGTTGTTCCTTTGCCTGTTGGAAAAGTGCCCATTGGCTGCAAATGGGTGTTTTGCATCAAGTATAAAGCCTCGGGTGATGTTGAGAGGTTTAAGGCTCGTCTCATAGCCAAGGGCTACAATCAAAGAGAAGGAGTGGACTTTGTTGATACTTTTTCTCCTGTAGTTAAGATGACTACTGTTCGTTTTGTGCTTGCTTTGGCTGCTTTGTATAATTGGGACATTTGTCAGATGGATGTCTATAATGCTTTTTTACAAGGAGACTTGTTAGAAGAGGTCTACATGGAATTGCCTGAAGGATTTTGCAGCCAGGGGGAGCGTATGGTTTGCAGGCTGCAAAAGTCTTTGTATGGGTTGAAGCAAGCATCTCGGCAATGGAATGCCAAGCTAACTGAGGCACTCTTATTGGCAGGGTATAGTCAAAGTAAATATGACTATTCCTTGTTTACAAAGAAACATGGTTCTGATATTGTTATTTTACTGGTGTATGTGGATGATTTGCTAATTATTGGGAGTAACTCGGCTATGATTCAAGATTTGAAGTGCATTCTCAATAGTAATTTTAAGATGAAAGATTTGGGCCAATTGAAGTTCTTTCTTGCTCTAGAAGTGTTAAGATCTAATGAGGGTATTTTACTAAACCAGCGCAAATATGCATTGGAGCTGATAGAGAGTACTGGTTTAGGGGGAGCAAAGCTCTCTTTAACACCTTTGGAATTTAACAACAAGCTCACTTCCTTGGAATATGATAAAGTGACAGAGCAAGAGAATGAAGAAGATGTTTTGGCAGATAAGACTAAGTATCAAAGACTCATCGGAAGACTAATTTACTTAACCCATACTCGGCCAGACATCACATTTGCTGTGCAACATCTTAGTCAGTTTATGCATCAGCCTAAGCAAACACACTTTGAAGCAGCAACCAGAATTGTGAAGTACATTAAAAAGGCTCCAGGTCAAGGAATTTTATTGAGTTTTAAAGGAAACTGTCAGTTTGAAGCATACTATGACTCAGACTGGGCAGCTTGCCCTATGTCAAGAAGATCCGTGACATGCTTTTGCATTAAACTGGGAAATTCGTTGATTTTGTGGAAATCAAAAAAGCAAACAACAGTTGCTCGTTCATCAGCTGAAGCAGAATATAGAAGCATGGCTAGTGCAGTGGCGGAGATTGTGTGGTTGAAAGGATTGATGATTGAATTGAAAGTAGATTCTAAGCAACCAGTTAAACTACATTGTGACAGCAAGGCAACCTTGCAAATAGCAGCGAATCCTGTTTTCCATGAGAAAACAAAGCACATAGAGATTGACTGCCACTTTATTCAAGAAAAAATACAAGAAGGACTGGTTGAAACACACTTCATTAGAACGAAAGAGCAATTGGCCGATATCATGACAAAAGGGTTAAACATTCAACAACATACATATCTTCTATCCAAGTTGGGGGTTAAAGATGTCTTCCACCCACCAACTTGAGGGGGAGTGTTGAGAATGCTGTTAATGAATTAGTTTTATTTTCAGTTAGTTAGTTGTTGTATTTGTTAGATGAGCTGTACAGTTAGTTAGCAGTAGAAAGTTTGTATATAAACTCTACTTTGTAACATTATTCATCATTAATGAAAAGCCCAATATTCTCTATCTTTTTCTCTAGTCAATAGTATGAGACAGCTACCAAATGATTTGAAGGCTTTAGAAAAGATGAAATGTTTGAAATTACAGTACTTACTTGATGGCAAGACAATCCAAAGAGGGTTGATATCCGGTATCTTGAGGCTCCAAATGTTGAAGATGATTGGTTCTTTTATCTTCGACAAATCGTCTATTGAAGATAACAATGAATGCATAGTAAAAGAAATGCAGAGCTTGAGCCACTTGAATGAGTTGAGTGTGTCAGTAACAAGTGCTTCTGCTCTTGAGAGAATTATGAATGCTAAAATGTTGCATACCTGCATCGAACAGATTGGTCTTCATTCATTCAAGGATTCAAAGCAATTGAATATTTTATCTCTAGTGAAGTTCAAGTGTCTAAATTAGCTCATATTAGCAGCTTTTTCAAAATTAGAGGTTTCATCCCAATCCGCTATTCCAATCCACCCTTTACCAAACATCTAAATTAGCGGATTTGACCGGTCATACCTCTAATTTTAACTCAAACATCTCTTTACCAAATATGGCCATAATAAAACTTAACTTAATTACCGATTATAATTTAAGTTAAAATATAACAATATATAATATATGCACAATAAAAATTAAATATATATATATATATATATGTGACTTTAAGAAAATTAACCAAATCAATTATTATAATATGAGATCTGTGGAAAACTATGATGATCAATTAGACATGCAAAGAAATTATGAAAAGATCATAGAAAAAAAAGCTAAAGAGGCTATTTTGCCTCCGAATTTGACTCAAATTAGTAATGTTGTCGCGTTCAATTAGGTCTTTTAGTTCTTACATTGCAGTAAATTAGCACTTTAACTAACGTTGACTAACGAAACTGTTAATCTGGCCGTTAAATTTTAACGCGTCAACCGTATGCGCCACATGACATGCCATGTCAGCATTAAAAAGTCAAAATGCTGACGTGGCATACATGCTGATAAAATAAAATCTAGTTTTTTATATTATTTTTTCTCTCTTCTTCCACTGGCTCGTCTTCTTCTTCTTCTTCTTCTTCTTTTCCCTTTTAGCTTTCTCCGATTCTTCTGTGTCTGTACCAAGCCCATGCCTTTATTTATTCCAAGCGGGTAACTTTATTGCTTTTTTCTTCTTCTCTGTTTTGTCTTTGTCATGTGAAACCCAAAAAAGATATCGCCTTGTTTGTGATATTATTTTGTGGGTTGAATGTTTCTTGTTTATTTATGCTGATTCGTTTGATTATGTTTTTATATTGGTTGATGGGTCAATGAATATCTGAGTGGATTTGATTATGGAAGATCCGATTGATGAGTTAATGAATTTGTGCTTTTTAATGACAAGTTATGGTGTTGTTTGGGATTATGTGGGTTTTCTCAAGATAATGTGTTGAAACGAGAACGACAATGGTGAATCTGATGAAGGAAGCACAAGACGGGGAATGAGATGAACCAGGAAAAGGGGAATCAGTCTACTTTTGTTATTGATTTCTCAAAGAGACGAGGAATACAAATTGGGTTGCCTTTTTGGGCTAAGACCCATGGGAATTTATAGCCTAAACAGACCCGATAACTAATCTTAACAATTTCCTAACAACTTAACAAATTACCGGTATGGGCCAGCTGTAATTGAAACCTTCTGGTGAAATCTGGACGGAAATGGAATTGGGTCAGCGGTCTACTTAGTAGCAGCTCTAACATTCACCCCACTCTTCAAATCTTCAAGAGAAATAACATTGAGCTTCTCCCGGAAGAATTCAAACTGAGGTACTGTCAGTGGCTTTGTCATCACATCGGCAATTTGGTTGATAGCAGGCACATAACCAACCTGTAACATACACTCCAATACTTTCTCACGAACAAAATGGATATCCAAATCAACATGCTTCGTCTTGGCATGCATCACCGGATTCGCCGCCATAGCAATCGTGCTTGTATTACCGCACCAAACTTTCGGTAAATCGGCTAATGAGATGTGCATATCTCCCAGCAAGTTTTGTACCCACATCACTTCGGATGTAGCGTCCGCTAAACTTCGATATTCCACTTTGGCCGTTGATCTTGAAACCGAGCGTTGTTTCCTTGAGCTCCAAGAGAGCAAATGATTACCATAATACACACAATGACCCAATATTGATCTTGTTGAGTGGATCGAATGATCAAAATAAACCAAGAGGGGGGGTGAATTGAGTTTTAAAATTTTTTAGAGTGGAATTGACAAATAAAAATTGGTAGACAAGGGAATTTAGAAAGGTTCAATTTCAAATCGAACTCTACATCCACTACCTTAGCTTCACTAAGGATTTTCAACAATTCCACTAATTGCTCTTCCCCTTTTCTAGGCTAAGAAGGTAACCATTACAATTTCGGTCAAATTTTCTACCCAAAATTTGACCCAATCCTCACACAATAGAAACAAAAAAATTGTTGGCTAAAACATGTATCTCTCAATACACAATATAGCCCAATTACAAGCACTCAACCCAATTGAAATGATAAGAATGAAAAATACAATTGGGGTTACAAGACAATAATGGGATTTAGGCACAAATGCTTGGATTTGATGTTTGGATGTTTTCTTTTGGATCAATAGTTGTTGCTGAAGCTTTTAGAGGTCCCTTTTATACCTTCTCATTGAATTCTAGCCGTTGTGGTTGTTGCATTCATCAATAGAGCCGTTGGGGATGTTATCTTCCCTCCATAAATGCAATCTGCAACCAACCGTTTCGAAACGCCCGACCCTGTTTCGAAACATACCAAAATAGAAAGAGTCGTTGGGGTGCATTAAAGAGCCCTTATCGAAACGGTTAAGCTTGTTTTGATACGCTAAGAGCCGTTTTGAAACCCGTTTCGAAACATTTTTGCCACTGTCAAGGCCTGTATCGAAACAGCTTGAAATCGTTTCGATACGCCTTAACGACTTGTGAAAAATCGGTTAAAAACTTCAACGGTCATATTTTTTAAATCTGACTTGAAAGTCGTTTCGAAACGTTTGAGGTCGTTTCGATATGTTCTTAAGTCGTTTCGAAACCCGTTTCGAAACAAGGGTTCACAGTGTCGAAACCGTTTCAATACCCGTTTCGAAACACAGGTTCACAGTTTCAAATGTGTTTCGAAATGCCTAAGGCCGTTCCGAAACGGTGACTCGAAAATAATTGTTTTGGCTTCAAGAACACTTAGAAAAGTTTTGATAAAATCAGTTTTTAACTTAGGCATTTTCTTTTAAACATATAGAGAGGTTTGAGGACTTAAAAATTCATTTTCTCATTTTCAATTTAGTCCTTAAATTCTTTAGTTATATCAAAATCAATTTATCGGTTTCACAGATCTTCTATCGTCCTCATCGCTACCCCAATCTGCGTCGGAAAAAGCCACAAGATTGGGTAAGCTGCTGTGTTGTGAAGAGAACCACAACCCAAACTCAAATGTTCCCTTTAAATAGCGTAATATCCGCTTCACAACACACCAATGTGCAACAGTGGGCGTTTGCATATATTGCGCCACCTTATTCACAGCGTAAGAAATATTCAGGCGTGTGTGAGTGACATACAACAATGCACCAACAATACTTCGATACTTCGCAACATCATCAAATGCATCGTTCATTTGTGTTTGCTGTAACAATTCCGAGACATCTTTCCTCTGGCTAAGAAATATTCCATCACTCATTGTGTAAGCTTGAATCCCAAGAAAGTAATCCAAATCACCAAGATCTTTTAAAGAAAATTCTTTGTGTAGTTGTTGTTTCACATGAAGAATGTGCTACTCTGAGCTCCCTAAAAGCAGTATATCGTCAACATACACAATCACATATGTAACCACATCACCAAGCTTGTAAATGAATAGAGACGTATCCGCTACTAAGCAGTCAAATTTCAAGGATTCAATGAAGAGACACATCCGGTTCTTCCAAAAAGGATAGTAGTAACCGTTGAAGAAAAGCGGTTTTGTGGTCGATTGAGACTCGTACATGCTTGACCCAGAGGTAGATGTCATGGCTTGCTTTGTAGTTGATCACACTCTTCCTAGGAATTCCTCTTGTGGTTGTTAATCCTTTAAAAAGATAGGCAAGAAAGATTTTAAAATTTGTTGTGAATGTGGAATGGCTAAAAATGAAGAACATGACAATTTAGAGTGGTTCAAGTTCCAAATGAACTCTACATCCACTACCTTAGCTACCACTAAGGATTTTTCAACAATCCACTAATTGCTCTTCCCCCTTTCAAGGCTTAGGAGGTAACCTTTACAATACCAGTCAAATTTTCTACACAAAATTTGACCAAACCCTCACAAGAGTACAAAGAAGAAATTAAGGCAAGAAAGATATCTCTCAATACAAGATTGCCCCTTTAAATACAACCACTCAACTCAAATTTGAATACAAGATCATAATTGAGCACAACACAATTTGGGATTTTACAAGAGATAAGAAATTAGGTACTTTTGAGCTTGGATTTTTGTAAGGATGTTTCTTTTTGATGCAATAGTTGCTGCTAGTCTTCAATTGGCTTCATTTTATACCTTCTCCATTAATTCTGGCTGTTTGTGTGGTTAGGGTATCGAATATAGCCATTGGGACCCTCTCTTTCTACCATAACTGCACTTCTACAACTTATCGTATCGGTACACGAGGATCCGTATTGATACATATCTCAAAACAAAAAGAGTCGTTGCATAATAACAAGAGGGGCGTATCGATACGCGTGTAAGTGTATCGGTACGGGACATAGACCGTTTCGATATGGGTAAGACCGTATCGATACCATTTTTCTCACAAAGCTCACTGGAAGTTTCTGTATCGATACGGCAAAGAGCGTATCGGTACGAGACAACCAACACTTTAAATTTCCGTTACCTAACAACTGACACCAACGGTCAAAATCATTAAAAGCTTTCGAATTTAAAATTCCATTAAAACCGTATCCATACGGGTGACACCGTATCGGTACGCCATTCAAACTCCCACTACAAAAAATTGTACATATACCGACGCCCGGCTATACCGACGGACACAAGTCGTTGCTATAGATACTATATACCGACGGAAAACAACACTGTCAGTAAAAGTTTTGATGTATACCGACAGATACAAAATTTGTCGGTATAGATGTAATATATACCGACGGAAAACAAAAATGCGTCGGTATAGTTGTAATATTTATCGACGATGTACTGAGACCGTCGGTATAGGTAAACCATATACTGACGGTTTTTTGTGTGTGTCGGTATATAAGTAATCCATATACTGACGGTGTTTTGTATGTGTCGGTATAGGTTTAGTTTAAACCAACGGTTATTTGTGGCCGTCGATATACGGGATTAAAATTTTTACACGTGATTTAATTGTTTCTGCGATTTAGGATTCCTACAAAAGTTAAAATCCCCAAATCAATAAAGTTAAAAAATTCCTAAATCCCCTGCTCGTGCTCCTCCTCCTCGTGCTTCTCCTCGCTGTTCTCCTTGTCGTCGTCGGTCGTCCCTCAGGCCGCTCGGTCCCACCAACAAGCAAGCAACGAAGGTCAGTCTCTTTTCTCTCTTTAATCTGTAAGTTAGTTTAATCTGGGGTTTATCAGTGCTGTTGTTTGGAGATTCTTTGTTTATTGATTTTGTTGAGCTTGAAAATCGGTGGGTTTGGAGATTCTTTGTTTTGATTTCGCTTTTCAAAACCCTAGTTCCTTCCATTTTGAAAATTTTGCGGGAGAGAATCGGAGCGTTGCGTTACTTTTTTTGTATATATGTTTGTTTCTGTAATATACGCAAAAAATGGAGGTTAACTTGGCTTAATTGCAATAAATAATAGTTCATGGCTAACTATAATTTTCTTTCCAACAAAATTTGATGAACTTGACTTTGATCCTTTCTAGAAGCAACGTTTCTATTTGTTTCTATTCGTTTTATTATTATTAAATTAAAAAAAACAGGGAATCGCATATAGCTTTAGCTTAGTTTATGTTTAACAAGTCGTTGTTTACCCGTCAAAATAAATAAATAAATTAACCTCTTTCAACTAACAATAAAATAAAGAAATTAAGTAGATATAGGGAAAGAGGGTCGATCCACAGGGAGATTTTTCAGTTTAGTGACTTAATCTTGTTAGCCTTTTTGTCCAGGAATATCTGCAAGTAGGCGTTAAAAGGAAAAGGGGGGGAATGTTTGAAATGTTGAGCAAGAAAATAAATAATGTGCGGATAATAATAAAGAAAATTCAAGAATGCAAAATAGCCTCGAACCAGCTCCTTCAATTCTTTCGATCACTGAAATAGATTTTTATTTTGGGGATCATGTCGGTTACAGTCTACGAGGCCCAACCCGTCGTAACTTGTTTCTCTCTCGAGTAACCAATCCTCCCAAGTCTATCTTCGAAAGATGGTTCTTAAATAAATCAACCACGTCTATCGCCGTTAAAATATTTAGAATGAAAGCAGGAAAAACCCGACTCAGAAATTGTCTAAAAAGAATCGTTTCTGATTTTATCTTTCCTTAGCGGACCGCCGCTAAGAGTGTTCATAGGAAGTCGAAATTGCCACAGGCCGATCCTTCCTCCCAACTGTGTTTTTAAGCGATTTCAGACCAACGGGCCCTTTTTGATTTGAAAAATGGTTAAAAACTTTTAGTAAGGCCGATTGCCAAACTATCTAAGCAGAAAGATAAAAATGATTTCCCAAAAGAATTTAAGCAAAGTTCAATTCTCACGAATCGAATTGACTTGGCTGGTTCTTGGCTTAAAAGATTTAGCTAAGCATGATATTGATTATCATGCTTAACTTGGTTTTGGAAAAAGTAATTAAATAACATAAAATAAATGGAACAAGGAAAATAAAGGAAAATAACTTTTATTAAAGCTAAAAACTATTCACAAAGGTAAAGCTAAAAATACTCAAAGCTAAGAAGATGAAAACTAATTTATTGATTGATGCCTAAGCCTTTACCAAGTAGTGGAATTTATAGGCTTGGATTTATAAAGATAAAAAATAAGAAATTTAAAATAATAAAGTAAAGATAAAACAATTCAAATGTTTTGAAATTTAAATGCAGGAAATCTAAACGAATAAGCTGATAAGATCTCTCAGAACGTTCCAGAAGCTTCTAGAAGTCGCCACGCAACTGCCACGTCAGACGCGTCGTGCCCAGTGTCGTGCCCATGATGCCAGTCATGACAGAATTATAATAAAAACTGCAGAAATGCCCTCTTTTGCTGTTGTTTTCCAGAATTAGATCCCTTACATAAAATATAGCAGAATGAAATGGATTAGGTAGCAAGAAATCCTAAAAACTTGGAAAATAGCAATTAAAAAGTATCATAATTGAGAGCTTATCAATGTTGTTTTTGATTTTTTTCCACTTTAAAAATTGATAAATTATGTTTTCCAGTAATCATAGCATGTGAGTTCAATCATTGTGGTTTGATTTTGTTTTTTGTTATTATTATATAATATCAGAATCTTCTTGTATTACTTTAGGTGATTATGTTATATATTTTTGCTGCCAAAGTTCTTGGTGATATCCAGGAAGCTAAAGAGAAATTTCAGCAATTGCAAAATGTGATATCCATTCTTGGTGACGATGAGAAGCGTGCAGTCTACGACCAGACTGGCTGTGTTGATGATGCTGTGAGTAAATGTAGGTCAGGGCTATGTTATACTGAATCTTATTTTGCTTGAAGTATTCATGTTTGACACTAGTGTCCAACAAGTATGATACTGATCCTTCAATAACCTTTCACATTCATGGAAAAACATTTTTAGAAGTTGAAAAATACCCGTCTTGCACAAAACTTGTTTTCGGTATTCACATCCAGGTCCAAGTAAATACAAGTTCAGGGTTACTTCTATGTTGCATTTTGATTGAAAACTGCATCTCGTGAGGGTTACTTTTGATATACAAGCAATTCAAGTCCATTTTGTTTCTTTACTAATTGAGAAGTTTCTAACTTGTTTCTATAATTTTTTTGATCAGGACCTTGCTGGAGATGTTGTTGAGAATTTGAAAACCTTTTTCAGGGCAATGTACAAAAAGGTAGCATCCTCTGTTGACTCCTCTTCCCTTTCTGTTATTAGAATTTTGGCTTTTAGTTCCATTCCATTCACTATGGTTTAATCAACCCCAGGTTACTGAGGCTGATATTGAAGAGTTTCAAGCAAACTATAGGGGATCTGGATCGGAGAAGAAAGATTTAATTGATCTTTATAAGAAGTGCAAGGGCAATATGAATAAGTAAGAGAAGCAGTGTGTGCATGTGTGTGTTTCTTTTATGCTTTCCTGATTATTTCTAATCTTTTGTCCCTTTGACAGGGTCTTATGTTCAATGCTTTGTTCGGACCCCAAGCTTGATTCACACCGTTTCAAGGATTTGCTTGATGATGCAATAGCTTCCGGTGAGGCTTTCTTCCAAATTTTATTTACACGAGCTGCCTTGTTGGTTTTCTGTTTCGGAAGTACAATGAAACTGTATCATTAGTTCCTACCTGGTTTTTAATTTGAAAATGGACGATTAAAAGCCGTTATGACGAGACCTTTCTGCTTATTCCCTTCTGTGTTTTGTGCAGTAGGTAAGCAAGTTTCTGTATTTTGATAATCAAATCATTGCTCCAGTTACCATTGCGACCTGAAATTGCCAAATTTAGGATGTGCATGATTCTGAGGCCTATTAAATTCTTAAAGCTTTTAGTTGATTTTCCTTTTATTTTTGACCATTTAGGAGAAGTGAAAGAAAGCAAAGCCTATCAGAAATGGGCAAAGAAAGTATCTGAAATAAAGCCACCAACCATCCTATGTGGCCTGGCGAGTTAATTTCTTTTGTAATTTATATATGTTTGAAATTCTTTGAAGTACCTTTATTCTTTACCTTCTGACTGTGCTAGAGTCCCAGTCGCCCTTGTATAATTTATCATAGTAATTTATTCTATGAATTAGAGCTTAGGAGCCTTGAGTTGAACTAGTGAATACCTCTTACACATTGCACCATATCCTTTATTGACAATGTTTGAAATTTTTGCTGCAGGAGAAGCACATTCTCTGAAAGTTGAAAGCATTTTATTCAAAGAGAAATCGGACTACCAAGAGGTCCTTGTTTTTTAGGTTAAAAATATTTCGAACATCATCATAATGGGAGATGGGAAGCTCGCATTGGAAGAGTGTTCGACAACAAGTACCTCTATCTCGGTATAGGTTAAAAAATATATATATTTCGAAATATGTACGTACATGTTTTGCTTATTATGTATTACATACTTTTTTATTTGAACATTAAATTGAATATTTTCTCTTTAAAAAATGAAATGATTTTTGTTTTAATAGTTTTATTAATTTTAATATTTAAAATAAAAATATTAAATAAAAATAATAGAATGTATTAATAATTATTAATATTTAAAAAAACAAATAAATACCAATTACACCTATACTGACGAAATAACTGTCGGTATAAATATTTTATAGAGATCTTACATGATACCTATACCGACGGACACAAGCGTCAGTAAAGATACGGATAGAACCTATACCGACGGTCGTACCGTCAGTACAAATAGAACCTATACCGACGAACAAACCGTTAGTAAAAGCTATAATATATACTGACAAATAAAATCCGTCGTAATATATACCCTAATTTGTTGGGGTAGCCAATACCTATGCCTACGGTTCTGTCCGTCGGTATAGGGTTAGAATATCTATACCAACGGTTTCGTCTGTTGGTATAACTTTATACCGACAAGCGTACTACCGACGACACTTTGTCTGTCGGAATTTCTTTTTTGTCCGTTGGTAAAAAGATTTAGACCCTATACCGACGAATTTTTGGTGTTTTACTGACGGATTTGTGTCTGTCGGTATATGGCATTTTTTTTTGTAGTGTCCTTTAGTTTTTACAGAGAGGGTGTATCGATACAGATTCAATATGTTTCAATACGTTGTTTCGATACGGTAAGGGGCGTATTGAAACGTGTTTCCCCAGTAGCCAAATTTGTAAAACAAGTATCGATACGGCTAAAAGCGTATCGATATGCCTGAACGTTTTTCAATAGTTTGGCCTTGGAACACTTAGAAAATATTTTGGAGTTTGAGTTTTTCAAACTAGATTAAAGCCTTGTTGATTTGAGATCTTTTGAGGGACTTAAAAATCTTTTTCAAGTTTTCAATTTTATCCTTAAAACACTTTGTTATATCAAAATCAAACATAGGTTTTACATATGTTAAATTAAAAAAATAAATGTAGAAACAATAAGACATATTAAAATGGGTGATTTATAACACAAACACGTGCTTGGTGCAGTGGCTAAGCCATTGCTTCTACATCTGCCATATGTGGGTTTGAATTCCACCCATGGCATGTTGGATTAATTTTGTTTTTCTCCTCTAAATAGGTGGTGCCACGTGTCACCACCTGATTGGAGGAGGAAAATATATTTATTAAATTAAATATAAATAATTAAAATTTCTCCAATAAGGTGTTGACACGTGTCACCACCTAATTAAATAATTAATTTATTTTATTAAATTAAAATTAGGACTAAATTAAAAGAACATGTAAATAGAAATGACCAAATATGTAATTATACCTTTTTTAACTGGCCACGTCACCCTGTCGTTAACCTCTAACGACTGGTAGTTACATTGATATCATTTAAATAGTTTGATGGTTTAATTGCTTCGAAAAAAAAGTAATGTAGTCAAATTACAATTTTATCAAAATTATGGTAGTCAATGAAACAGTTTACCTTAAAATTAAAGTGGAACCAATACCATCCAAGACTTCAACTTTACCTTTTTTGTTGTGCATCAATTTTGTTATTTAAAATGGATTCATAATTGATTTTAATATGAGAAAATGTCCATTTTGCATTAATTTCGTTACTTAAAATGGATTTATAATTGATTTTATTATGAGAAAATGTCCAAATTTTATCACCCCATGTGAATGTTATGTATGAACAAAAATTATTTACCCTTTTCGGTATCTTTCTATGGAGAGATTATTATATGGACCCAACTCACAACGTCATTTATAGTTTTAACCACTAAAAATTAGCCAACTAATTTATTTTTTCTCCATGTCATTAATCCACTCATAATTAATTTCTAAGTTACTATTCACTTCCTATTTATATGACAAAAAAAGTGAAGATTCATCTCTGAAAAAAATGATATGGAGAAAAAAATGAGGTGGTTGATTTTTAGTGGACGAGACCATAGATCACATGATGAGCTGGATCCATATAATAGTTTTTCTCTTCTATGATTCAATACCAAAAAACAAATTCTAAGCATCAATCCTAAATTCTAAATCTTAAACCCTAAACCTTAAATATCTTAAAATCCTAACCATAAACCTTAAACTTAATTTTTTAGTGTTAGGACATAGAGAGAGGTTGTAGTATGACTTATGCATGATAATTTGCTTCAGTTATCAAAATGTACTACATTAATGGATATGGACTATAATTACAGTTTCTAGCGTACAAGATTGATCCTATATATCTGCATTTAGTTATGAAGTAGGCCGGAGAGGTTGGTAGCTATATGTTTCTAATCGGTGCCACCAGTTATTGTTTCACTTAAATTGCAAAATTTATTATCATTTGCATTGCCTTGGTGTTTATATTTTCTCTTTTGTGCAGTGCAGTCATGATAGAAGTTGTTGATGCAAGAGTGTATTCGAATTCAGATTCAGATTCAGATTCGGAATCGAAGTTTGTAGCATGGAAGGGCATGCCAGATTGATAGAGGTATGAAAGAGGGAAGGAAGGAAAACATATCGAGTGGCTTCATCCTCCCACTCTACCATTTTTGGAATGAATTTTCACAAAAAAAAATTCATGGTATAAAATCATTTTTGGAATGAATTTATCTCATTCTGGAGTTTCTCTTTGTAAACCCAACTTTTTAAAGTTGTATGGGTGAGCAGCAGAAATTCAAAAAACAATCTACTATCGTAATAGCATTTGTTATGACCGTAACCGCAATTTAAATCCTAGTGCCAAGTACTCCAATTTACGAAGGGCACTTGGCTTCCGGTGGCAACACACTCAGCCATGTAAAGGGAAGGAATAGAGTATCCCTGATCATGCCATGAGTGTGAAATACTACAAGGCATTAAAATTTACAATGCAGATTGCAGTGAGCTCCTGATTTCTTAAGGTAAACTCTTTTACTAAGTAGATTTTCGACCATCGATTTGTGAATGTTCATCTCGAGTGGGGAGGGAAGAGGGGCTCCCTATTCAACACTGAATCAGAGCAAACAACAAATATATCGAAACCATTACAACTTGTGTGTGTTTTCAAAATAAAATTCCCAACTTTCAGAAACTAGTAAAAAACTCAAGTTTGTGGGAATCAAACCCACGACCATGTGGTTAAAAGCCACGTGCTCTACCGGCTGAGCTTAGACGGCTTGAAATCATTATAACTTGTGGTTTTCGCAAGAAAATTCCCAACTTTCAGAAACTACTCAAGAGATCACTTACAAAATCTCCCAGGATGAAAAAACTCAAGCTCCGCCGTCTGTGGGATTCGAACCCACGACCACGTGGTTAAAAGCCACGCGCTCTACCGGCTGAGCTAAGACGGCTTGTATTCTAATAAGAGAATTAGCTTAACACGTGTGTTTAAAAGACTTGAATCAGTTATTTATAACATGGCTCAGCATCTGAAAGGAAAATGGAGTTCTGTGTCTTCTCCAACTTTATCTCTTCCATATAGACTCTCCAGATGCTTCATATTTGCTAAATGTAAAATGTTCAACACCTTTGACTCCCGGAAACGGTGGAGCTCTAGTTATTCGATGAATCCTTCCGAGCCCTGGAGCCTCAAACTTTGTAGATCAAAATCACAAAGTATTGACATACTCAACACATTCATGTTTTTCAAGCATTTCAATTCCTCTAGTATTAGGACATGCACCATCACCATCCCATGTGAGAACATTGTCTTCCTCTCCATAATCCCACCAATCATTCTGAATATTTGCAACTTGGAAAAACCAGATATCAGATGTCTCAATTCAGACATGTGATTCAACCCCAAAATTTTGAGGTTTTCCAAGGACTTGATATTTATTGACAACTCTCTTATGCTTGTCATGGATACTGGATAGGTAAAGACATTCTAGAGAAACCAATTCTGAAATCTGTTTATACACACTAATCAAAACTTTTCTATGCAGGAATTCCATGTATTCATGCCATTTCGGTTATACTGTTGCTTGAAGACAGACCTGAGAATTATGTGGATTCATGCTACTCAGTGTCTACCCAAAAGGCTATATATTCTCATTGCATCAATCCAGTAAGGGGTGAGAACTAGTGGAGTCGTCATCAAACTCATTTACAAATCTTACCTTCTGTCTTGAGAAGGCCACCAGGAAGACCACATAAGAGACACAGAAGAAGGGAGACAGATGAAGCACCTAAAGGTGCTAAGGTGCCCAGAAAAGGTGTAAAAATGTCTTGTACAAAGTGTGGAGGGTCTGGTCATAATACAAGGACATGCAAGGGTCCTGTTCGTGCCAAAGCTAGACCATGTCAACGATCATTCACTTCTGCTACAAGGAGAGTTCATATAAGATCTAAACTACCAGTAAGTTTTTTTTGTACATGACATTAATTCTTTTTTATTCATTTACATTTGTTGTTTAATAGTAACACATTGTTTTATGTGTATAGGTTAGAAGAAGATCTGGGACAAGTGTGCACCAAAATTCTGTTGCAGCACCAAACCAACCTGGTAGGCAGCATCAAGGCAATCCAAGGCCAAGCCAACCTTCACCACAAGTTTATACTGTTAGATGGATGCCCACTCCTACAACTCAGGAGAGTTCGGTTACTCAACCTACTATGCAACATCAAGGCAACAGTCCAAGGCCAAGTCAACCCACCCCACCACCATTCTAAACACTCCAAGCCTTGTTGTTTTAACTTTTTGTGTAATGCATGCAGTTGACCAATCATTTTGTTGTGATTTTGTTGTGATTATAGGTATCACATGATAGTTTTTGTGGTCAAAAACACTTGTTCAACAAAAAAACATTTTCTGACCTTTTATGACTATAGGTATCACATGTTCAAGAAATGGTCAAAAACATTATGTATTTTATGGTATTGAAATGATCAATTATGGTTAGATCTTATATATTTTGTTTACACTTTTTGTTTTTAAGGCATTCATTAATAATAAAAAAATTCAACATAAACATAACAACTCTATTACAATAAGCATAAATCAGACACAACATAATCATTCATTCCATTTCAATAAGTAACACATACACTTAATACTAATATAACAATTTCAACAACCCAAATACATAGTTGGAAAACAACCTTGAAAGATCAAGAATCAACCCAGACACATAGTTGCAAAATAACCATCCAAAACAACATTCATTACATAGTTGCAAAACAACCACAAATTACAATATCTATTTTCCTAATCTTAAACCCAGCAGAATCCCTAAACAGAGAAACAAAACCCTAAAAACCCTCTAATTTCTTATTTCACGTTCCATAGTTGAAATCTTTCTTAGAAGACCAAGAATCACAACCCTTGATTGATTATATACTGGTGGATCGTACCAAACAAAAAAGTTACAAGTACCAGTGTTTTTTTCCATAATTTCCACAGCCCCAAAACCTTCTGCCAGGATTATTCGTTTTCCATCCTATCTTCAACGGCGAACGTGCTCCACAGTAGCATTCTCGATCTAAAGTCTCACCCTCCATTGAAATTTTTAACATTTGTTCCTTCCTTGCTTCTTTCTTCTGCAGACTTGTCTTCACCAAGTAGAAAAAATGGTTAAAATAGACAAGACAAATAAATAACCTTTATAATTAGGGTTCCACTACATAGAACAATAAATTTACTAAAATGTCCCAAGCTCCCAAGCTTATGTGGCAATATAACTCCAACATGGCATTAAAAAATAGTAATTAACAGCCAACTCAGCCATGTCGTTAATTTTTTAACGCATGGTGGTCAAAATAGGTTAATTTAATAAGTTCGGTGGTCTGATTGACGAGTTCGTTAGTTCGGTGGTCAAAATAGGAATCCCCAATTAGTTCGGTGGTCAATGGTATAGTTTACCCTTAAAATTATAGGTAAACTACTTCATTTACCATCATACTTTTGATAAAGTTGTGATTTGACTACATTATTTTTTTTCGAAAAAATTAAATCACCAAACTATTTAATTGGATGCAGTGTGACCACCATCCGTTAAAACCTAACGGGAGGGAGTGATGTGGCAGTTAGTAAAATTTATATAATTACACATTTGGTCCTCGTTACTTATACATTCTATCAATTTGATCTTAATTTTAATTTAATAAAATAAATTAATTATTTAATAAAAATTCCCAACTTATCAAAAGATCACTTACAAAATCTCCCAGGATGAAAAAACTCAAGCTCCGCCATCTGTGGGAATCAAACCCACAACCACATGGTTAAAAGCCACGCGCTTTACCGGCTGAGCTAAGACGGCTTGTACTCTAATAAGAGAATTAGCTTAACACGTGTGTTTAAGAGACTTGAATCAGTTATTTATAACATGGCTCAGCATCTAAAAGGAAAATGGAGTTCTGTGTCTTCTCCAACTTTATCTCTTCCATATAGACTCTCCAGATGCTTCATATTTGCTAAATGTAAAATGTTCAACACCTTTGACTCCCGGAAACAGTGGAGCTCTAGTTATTCGATGAATCCTTCCGAGCCCTGGAGCCTCAAACTTTGTAGATCAAAATCACAAAGTATTGACATACTCAACACATTCATGTTTTTCAAGCATTTCAATTCCTCTAGTATTAGGACATGCACCATCACCATCCCATGTGAGAACATTGTCTTCCTCTCCATAATCCCACCAATCATTCTGAATATTTGCAACTTGGAAAAACCAGATATCAGATGTCGTGGGATTCTTATCTCCTGCTTCAAGCTCGCATGCGATCTTTGGACACCACCACCCAAATCACAGTATCAACATCAATAGGTGTAGTGCTAAACTTGTTGTTGATCTGGGTTAATAGAGTCATTTTTCCAACACCCCCAAGCCATATAGGCCAATAATTCCAGTGTCTCTGTCACTGTTGCTGATCCATGCCTCATTAAATAATGATTCTTGACCAATTGGAAGCTCAATAGGTCTTACTTCCACTAGAACTGTTGGCTCAGTCTCAGCTACCGTCCCAAAATCTCCTTCACTGATGTGATCCTTTATTTCAGCAAGCATTTTGGCCACTTTCTTACCATACTCGCAGCTAGACATGATATTTTCGGAAAAGTAACCTCCAAGACATAACTTGTTTTTCTCTTGAGGACCATCTTCTACCAATTTATCAGCTTCAGCTATCAGAGTTCTTCTCCTTGAAAGCCAACCTTGAACTCGGTCACGTCGTCCTGTAGTGCTTTGAGATCTTCAAGAGCAAGATCCAAAGCGTCTAGATTTTGTTGAAGATGGCTAATGTAGTTTGTTGGTCCAGAAATGAAATCCCAGCAGCAAATGAGAATAGCATCCACTGCACATGAAAGTGGTAAGCAGTTTCCCATGTTGGGGGTAAAGCTTTTGGCTGATAAAACAGAGAGAAAAGGAAATGATATAGCTATTGGGGTTAAGCCCCAACCATGTTGAAGCTTGAAATTGTATACATGTGCTTGAACCACTTGAATGAGTTGAGCGTGTCAGTAACAAGTGCTTCTGCTCTTGATCTTGAGAGATTTATGACTGCTGAAATGTTGCATACCTGCATCGAACAGATTGGTCTTCATTCATTCAAGGATTCAAAGCAATTGAATATTTTATCTCTAGTGAAGTTCAAGTGTCTAAATTACATACAACTTAGTAAATGTGAGAGTTTGGAAGAAGTGAAGACGGAGTGGGACATAAGAGGGGCAAGAACACCTACCCAGATTCAAATCCCTGTGACTGAACCTCAACCGTACTTTCAAAGCCTTGTCAAGGTATACATATCTGGATGTTCAAGATTGAGGGAGATAACATGGCTGATTTTGGCTCCAAATCTGAGGCATTTTATTGTAATAGATTGCCATAAAATGGAAGAAATAATCGATGAGGTAAAACTGAAGCAGGTTGCAGACATGGTAGGGAGTTTAAGCCTGTTTGCAAAACTCAAGTCTCTTTGTTTACAGTATCTACCAGAATTGAAAAGCATTTACAGGAATGCACTGCCATTCCCATGTATGAAGGACATTCATGTCTATGCATGCCCAAAGCTGAGGAGACTTCCACTCAACTCCAACCATGCAAAGAGAAAGGAAATCAGAATTCATGGAAAGGAAAAGTGGTGGAAAGAGCTGCAATGGGAGGATGAATACACTCGAAATGCTTTTCTTCCCTGTTTCGTTGCAGAAGTAATCTTACTTTCACCTTTATCGTTTTTCTTCAATTCACTGCATGTTTGGTTTCAGAAAGTAACTTTTTTATCATTTTCTTTTGTTCATGAAAAATGTGTAGATTTGAAGCAAGGCAATCTTAGTGTTGCTGTCCTTTGACATGGCTGATATGACTATCTGCAGGAAGAACAATCTCTTTTGGCACTTGGTTGCAATAATAATTGTCTTTGTTGTTTCTTATCTTATATACTTTCTCAATTGGGGACAAAAGCTCCCTAGTTCTACGCTGGTGTTGATATCTATGTTCGCAAGGAATTGAGTACTAAAGAATGAGTTTCCTCATATCGTTGTCGAAACACAAGGAAGGATTTTGGCTCTTACAGTTACAGTTACAGGGTTCAATATCTTAGTTTCAAGAATGTTACTTTGATGGTTTCAGGTTCAGGAAAGGTTTGAGGTGGATGTAAAGGAGCTTCCTCAGCAAATCAACACTTCGACAAATCAATTGACATAGAGTAAGAAAACGTGATGTTATAGCATGACTGATGCATGCACATGTGCAACTGATAAGGAACAAGACCACAAAAATAAGGACTCTTAACATCAAAGATTTGAACCAACTGGCATTCGCCCAGTCCACAGAAACTGCAGATTGACTTGAACCCTGAACCAATTCTTAGGCAAGCAGAGTATTATCTATGATGCTTTTCCCCTTCACGAATGCAGATTGACTTGAAGAAATTATCCTTCTAACCAATATTTGTGTTATGGTTTTGTAGACAACTGTGCAACAGACGATAGGACGAAAATCCTTAGCCATACATGAGTTTGGCTTTTTAGGAACCAGCACGATAGAGGTAGAGTTGAATGCAGGCAGCATCATGGAAGTAGACAAGAAATATCTAACCGCAGCCAAAAAATCTACTTTAACAATGTCCCATGAGAACTTGAAGAACCAGGATGTGTAAACCAGCTGGCCCCGGGCTCTTGTCATTGCCTTGCCTAAAGAGGGCAGCTCTAATTTCAGAATCTGTGACTTCCCTACTTAAGCCCTTCTGCAGCCTCATCTGAGATTGAATAGTTCAAAAGCTCCCGAAGCGTTTCCACAACACGTCGTCCTTTGGTGCTTTGAGATGTTGAAGAGTTTGATCCATTGTTGAAGATGGTTAATGTAGTTTGTTGGTCCAGAAATGAAATCCCAGCAGCAAATGAGAATAGCATCCACTGCACATTAAAGTGGTCAGCAGTTTCCCATCCCATGTTTGTCGTTCGTGTAGCAATCATCAGTCATCAGCACGTACTTCCCTGATAAGGAAGGTCGACGGTCTCGTGTGTTTTCAAAACTATAATTAGCATAATAATCTGTAAGATATTTTTTTGCATAGTCTTAGGATGATTACATCATTACTTAAACGGCTAATTGTATAGAGATAAAGAGTTTTATTTGTTGTATTAAATTTTATCACTTTTTGACTTGTTTGTCATTTATCTTTAAAAGGTTATATGAGTTGTCCCATTGTACGCAGGAAGGTTGTATGTTCTTAAGAAGACAAGAAAGGCAATGATTTAAGATGAAATCTCAATTGTTTTTTAAGGAAGTAAATGCTGAATTGGACATATCGTTAATACTGAATCAAATTCGGCATTTCCTTCCTTAAAAACAAATGAAATTTCACCTTAAAATCATTGCCACTGTTGTCAAACTAAGAACATACAAGCCTTCCTGCATTTTCTCGCCCACAAAAATTGTTGTCGTCTATATGATTCAGCGTACAATGGTAAGAAATATGCTGTTCAAGTTCTAAACTGAGGCTGCTTTAATCTGAACAACTTACTGATTTGAAATCTCAAATTCTTGTTTTTTCAGGATTCATTACCAATCCCATATGCAATTTGCCTGCTCTCACTGCTAACGATTTGTGTTTGTGCAAATGGAAACTCGAATTTGTTTAATGTTCTAAGCTATGGAGCTTCTGGCGACGGCACTACTGATGATTCGTCGGTAAAATGTTTCACTTTTTTTTCCCATAAAAGTTTATCCGTTTTTCAGCTTATGATCACATCTTGAACTTGGAGATTTGTTCAATTTTGCTCAATTGGTACTAGTTTGTAGGGTTTCCTCCTATTTCGAGAGAATGGAAAGAATTTCTAGTGAAATTTGTTCGAAATTTTTTGTTGTATCAATCTCAAATTTAAATCACTTTTAAGTTCAAATCAATTAAATTTAGATTAAAATTGACAAGTCTAACAAAATCATATCTTTATATCCAAAATAAAGTCAGCTTTAACATAAGGTTTAAATTGTGTGGAATGCAGGCGTTCATGAAAGCATGGAGCGACACATGCAAAGCAACGAGTAATCCAACCTTAGTTATTCCCCAGGGAAAACAATTTTTGGTGCATCCAATGATATTCACAGGCCCCTGCAAGTCCACCACAATACAAGTCCAGGTAACCGAATGCTACAATAATCAACATTAATCACGGCAGATTTGTTTGAAATTCAATCATCAGAATTCACATTTGTTATATAAAATCCGTACAAGATTCACTAATCGACCGAGTGGTCCAGAATGTTCATTTGTCCTTTTTCTATTGATTCGGATCCTGATATTTTCTTTGAGAATGTGATATTTCTACTTAATCAAAAAAATCCGTGCAGCTCTCGGGAACTATTTTAGCACCCGATGGTCCTGGACAGTGGAAGGCAAACGATCTATCAACATGGTTAGCCTTTCAGGGCGTAGACGGTCTAAGAGTTTACGGCAAAGGCAGTATGGATGGACGTGGCAAAGGCTGGTGGGACAAATCATGCAAATATCATCCCGGTCAGGGATGTGTCACGCTAGCACCGACGGTAAGCATGTCAAGAGGATCATAACATCGGAAGCTACCAGTCCAATACCAGATACCTTTCAAAAAGCAGTACACATGACTATTCTATGCTTTTCATGCAGACACTCAAGTTTCAGAAATGCAACGACATTAAAATGAGAGACATTAGCTTCCACAACAGCCCCCAAACACATGTATTGCTGCTCGGATGCCAGAATGTCGACTTCGGGTTCTTGAACATACAATCTCCGGGGACAAGCCCCAACACAGACGGCATACATCTTCAGTTCGCCAGTAATGTCTCCATTCACGATTCACAAATTGGCGACGGTATGTATGATCACAGTCTTTTAAAAACGTATTTGCAAATCAAAAGTGATGATTCCTCATTTTTCGTTGTTTGATGGCGAAACAGGGGATGATTGTATATCTATTGGTGATAAAACTTTCAATATCAACATCACGGACATCGATTGTGGTCCGGGTCATGGTATAAGGTGAGATATTAAAAAAAAACACATCTTATCTTCTACTTTCTTATGAAATTTAAGTAATATAATGCCTTATCTTAATGACTTTTGGTACACAATAGCATCGGAAGCCTTGGCTCGGGTGGAACGCCGGCTCAAGTAGAGAATATTAATGTAATGCGAGTTAACTTCCGAGGGACAACTAATGGAGCTCGAATCAAGACATGGCAGGTAACAAATTTGTAACAAAATTTTAACGAAAATACGAGCGAGGTACCGTAAATTCTAAAGTTAACTTCATATTTGATATGCAGACGGGTCAAGGTATAGTTCAAAGTGTGACATTTTTCAACTTGAACTTCACTGCGGTGGAAAACCCGATTATCATTGATCAGTACTATTGTTATCGTCCAAATGCATGCCAGCAAACCGTAAGATACAAGGAATCATTTACACTGTGTAAAATTCATATATTTTCATATTTTAATATTTATGGTTGGAATTTGGACAGAAAACCGGAGTTCGTATCAAGGACGTAAGCTACTCGGGATTAATGGGGACATCAAAGACAGAAGTGGCAATCAATCTGAATTGCAGCAATGTGGTTCCATGCACGGGCATAACATTAGACAACATTCGATTGGCACCGGCAAGTAACGAAATCGGGCAATTGACTTCTAGCTGCAACAATGCGTATGGAGTGAACAGAGGAACCATACAGCCCAAATCATGTGTCCGGTAAATGGTAATAAAAATCTGAGTTGAAACAGTGTATATGTAATATGTTGTAGTACTGTTTTCTACAGACGTAACTTTTGAGATAATCGAACACATCTTCTATATCATAAGAAAAGCCTTTCACCCTCCCTATCTAACCACCCTTTTTCATTCCTCTTTGTAATTTGTCTTTATTCTGCATCTTCGATACCATATTGATTGAGTTTAAAATTTCTTTCGATACACTCTAATTTGATTTCTGAATTTTTTGAATGGTTCAATTAAAATGTAAAAAAATAAAAATAATATTACACTAATTATAAAATTAAATATAAATAGAGGTCAATGTTGAATTAAATAAAAAATTTAGAACTAAATTGAACAAAAAAATCTAATAAACTTAACAAGCCATTTAACCCTTTTTCATTAAAGTGAACCGTTTTCTCTTATGTTAGAATTGTCAGGTGAGATAGTAACATTTCAAAGGAGTAGAACGTCTAAAAATACTTAGGAAGAACTCCATAAAAAATTTATATTTTAATGTTTAGGAGAGAAATAAACATTAAAACTGTCATGGGTGATAATTATATTTTTCTCTTTCTTAATAAATTCATCCCAAGATTAATATATAATCTAATTATACAAGTTTAAAGTACCTAGTTTTACTTTACATGAAGTCAAATACAATTTAATTAAACTTTAATTTCACGGTATTTTAATATAGTTTTAAAGTAAACACATTTTCATTTTTTTTAATTTAAAATGGAAGAAAATGTATAAAATAAATAATAAAAAGGTAAAATTATTTTTTTATGTTTTATGTTTTTAATCTAGACTTGTAAATAGGTAATCCTGGTTTACCTGTGCATACCATGTGTTTTCTCTTCAATTTAGGTCGTGATCATGCACCAGATCCAATAATTTTGTTCTTCTTGGTTCATTCTTAAGCTTGATTACACCCTTTATTGGTCAACAATCCCATGCATTAAGCAACAAGTAACTTGCACAAGAAGTTAAGTTCATTTTTTTCCTCTTAATTCCTCACGGCTTTTCCCCGACTAATATGGACCGACCTGCATCACATACCGGGTAAGTCTACCAACACGAATTTTTAGTATACACAAGGCCTCAAACTCGAGACCTGGTTAAGCGATACCAAGTTGTTTACCCATGGACCAACTCGTCGGTAAGTAAAAGCTCATATTTTAATTAAGGAATCCAGATTAATTTACATCATTATACAACCAAATCGCTATATATGTTGTTATATATTATTATCTTCCCCATACTTTATTACACAAAATGGTGAGCTACGAGAATCCCTCCAAAACATAAATCTTTGCCAGTTTTCATCTGCTAGCTCTGATGAACAATGCTTGATGCAGGAACGTCTGGCCTTCACCATTTTTGTTACAGTTCTGCACATCCTCACACCAGGAGTAAGCAGCACATCGAATTCGTTTAATGTGATGAATTATGGAGCGGTCGGAGACGGGAGAGCCGATGATTCTGCTGTGAGTTCATCCGCCGATCTCGTCATTCTCTTCGTTGTCATTTATGTAACGTTAGCTTGCTAGTAACATTTTTCTGGTAGGCATTTTTGAAAGCATGGGAAGCTGCCTGCAAAGCTCCATCAAGAAATCCAAGCCTTATTATACCAGATAAGAAGATATTCTTATTGAAGCCTGTGACTTTCAGCGGTCCCTGCAAGTCCACTTCTATCTATGTATTGGTAAATATAATCAATACATATTATGTTAAATATTCGTGTTCGACATATATTCTTTTAAATATTTAATGTCGAGTATGCTCGTATCGGATATATACCGTAGGTGTCAGGGGACATCGTTGCACCCAATTCCAAAATGGCATGGAAAGGTTTTCACATTAATAAATGGCTTGCCTTCACAAATGTAAACGGACTGAACATCATTGGATCCGGCACAATTAACGGCCGAGGGCATGCTTGGTGGCCGAACCCTTGTTTGCATAAGGTTCCAACGGTAGGTCAATATTGCAATAATCCATTTTTTCTTCCTTCTTGTTATCTTTGGAAAATTCTTATACATGTGTACTTTCTCCAGGGGGTGACATGCAAAGGACCGACGGTAAACATTCATTATCCGTAGTAACATTTATTACATTCGTAATTATAACTAACGTGACACGTTATAGTCATTTAAGGGCCTATTCGTGTTTTGTCACAGGCACTTACATTTTATGGGTGTAATAGGCTTGTGCTCAAGGGAATAAGACATATCAATAGCCAAAGAAACCATATTACTATATCCAATTGCAACGATGTCACCGTCTCGAACCTGCATATAAGTGCCCCGAGAACAAGCCCTAACACCGACGGTATTGATATATCTAGTTCAACCAACATTCGGATCCGGGATTCTTTCATCGGCACTGGTACTTCGACTATATACGAACTTGACCATGAAAAACTTCACTTTCTTCGTATTATTGGATAAGCAGTGTCGATTTTTTTTATCATGACCTTTGTTTATGACTATGTGCAATGGTGGCAGGGGACGATTGTGTAGCTATTAGCGCAGGTTCATCCCGGATCAACGTTACCGGCATCGCATGCGGGCCTGGGCATGGCATCAGGTTAGAAGACAACAACTACAAAAATTTTCATCATACAACAAAATGTATATAATTTGTTTGAAAAAGAAAGCACAATTTGCAGCATTGGATCATTGGGTGCTGGTGAGAATGACAAAGTGGAGGAAGTACAGGTGCGGAATTGTACTTTCAAAGGAACCATGACAGGAGTTAGAATCAAGACATGGCAGGTAATGTCATTAATTACATTTTCTAATGCAAGCAAGCAACTTTAGTTTTGATTCTCTTTATGTTGTGTAGGGAAACGTTGGATATGCAAGGAAGATCTCATTCGAGAAAATTAGGTTCATTCGAGCCGATAGCCCTATTATTATCGACCAATATTATTGTCCTGAAAGAGTGAATTGTAGAAACGAGGTGGGTAAACTTGAATCCAAATGAAATCTCACCACAAACAAATTGTCTTATACGACTCTAAACTGTATTTATAAATGAAAAAATCAAATTAAATATTAAATTATCGCCAATTTTTTTATATAGAAAATCTCTTTCTAAGACTTCAATGTATACCGACGGTTGAAAGGAAAATTGTTGGTAATATAAGATCTATAGTGATGAAAGAACTGATCTGTATAGGTAAAATCTATACAAACATATGATCTAATATGTGCCGCTAAAAGTTCTACATGTAATGAAAGATGAGTAATCCGTCACTATAAACATTGTTATAGTGACAGATTTCGATAGTCGGTTAAAGTATTCATCTGCATACAACAATTTTTTGTACTTGTAATGTAATTCAGTTAAAATGACTTTTGGTATATATTTATTTTGAAATGTCCATGTTTATGGTTTTGGAACCTAAATTTTTGTAGACATCAGGCATTAAGATCAGCGACGTAACATACAGCTCCATCATCGGAACATCGATCACAGACAAGGTGATCAATTTGAGCTGCGACCAGAATGTTGGGTGTAGTAACATTCAGTTTCGTCATGTGTACATACAGTCCACAGTTCCGGGGAAGAAGGCCTACTCCTCCACCTTCAACGCTCGCGGAAACTACATCCATACCAGGCCTGTTGTCACGGGACTGCTACCTTGACATAAGATGGCAAGTTGAACAAAAGATGAATATGTTTGGTTTTACAGAACTTTTGGATTGAAGTGTGAAGGTTATAATATATGTTTTCTTATGTAATTTTAATATTTTTAATTAAATTAAATTTTGTGATATATATATATATATATATTGTCACTTAATTCATGGGGCGTTTTCATTCTAGTTGAAAAATATATCAATTTACTCACTTTCATTGAAGGAATTGTTCATTTAGTAAGGTAAGCGTTAAACTTCTAACAACGTTAATGGTAAACTATCCAGTTGGTCGTCCAATTTTTACTATA
Source organism: Hibiscus tridactylites (assembly GCA_958450335.1). Lineage (NCBI taxonomy): Eukaryota > Viridiplantae > Streptophyta > Magnoliopsida > Malvales > Malvaceae > Hibiscus > Hibiscus tridactylites. The sequence goes on from OY288269.1 coordinate 9,342,757, forward strand.
CTTTCATTTTAGATACTGATCTTTTTTAATATTTTTATCATTCAATCGTAAAAATTTCAATATATGTTCATACATATTCTTAACCCTTTGACAATACATGCGCTTTGCAGACAAAAAGATTTGAACTCGAGTCTCCTAAAATAAATATCATCCTCTTTTACACTGACATCACTTGTTAGGTTTCCTGTAACTTTAAAATAATTACAATAATAACGACGTAAGTGTAAAGTTACCAATAACAATCTTAATTCCATAGCTAAGTTGATCAAACTATACCTTGCCATTTTTTCTTTCTTTCTAAGACTCTTATTAAAGATAAAAGAATAGTAATTGTCAAAGCCTTTTAGAGCTATATGAAATACAATACGGTAGAATGTCTTGATATAACAAAAAACAATGATTAAATTACTCAAAGACTAGCATGTAAACTCTCTAAGCAAAGAAAATAGATATACATATATGTATGTTAAGAATTTAGTACGCGACAAAATAACCAAAGCGATAACAACATAGTTCGAGACATGCACAAAAGACAACATACTTCCACGGATGAGAGAAACGAAAAATTCACTATCAACGTAGAGAACACGAAGAGGACAAAAATATGATAACCCATGTAATCCCAAAAGCCGGTGTACATATCCCAAAACCCGGTAGACCCAAAACACTCTTCTTAAACTTAAAAGTGGTTAAATTTTTCTAGAGTAATTCTCTCTATCTCTCGTAATTGAAAAGGTTAAACCTAGTCTATATTTATAGACCCAAATATTTGGTCACCAACAGAGGTGGATTTAAATGTTGCTTAGGGGGTCAATTGACCCCACTTGAGTTTAAAAAATCTTTGTAAATAGTTTGTAATTTGGGAGAGAAAAAAAAATTAAATGTACTTAAACCCACTTAATACACCACATAGAACTTCAATGGTCAAACTTAAGCAAAAAATTTAAAATGATATCTACAAAAGTGGAGTAAAAGATTATGGTGGGCCTCTTAATTAAATTCTTTATTATTTTAAATTATTTTGGTTCAAAAAAATAATATTTTAAAATTCAAATTATTTTAAAGCCTATTTTTTAATAGAAAAATAACTTCATTGTTAAAAAGTAAATGAAGAGTCAAAGATAAACCCAAATTGTAAGTTCTTATCAAATAACTTTTGGTATTTTTTTACCTTTTGTTTTGTCAACCACATCATAAACAAACTTCTGCTTTAGCAATTGGCGATTTGTAAGGCGAACCTCGCAAGAAATAAATTATACTTTATTTTTTATATTTATGTAATTTTTTTGCATTAGATGTTAACTTAAAATCTTAGATACTTTAATCTATTATTGTATATGATGGAGATTTAAAATAATAATATATTATGTTGAATTGATACTAGTTATGACAGAAGATATTTTTGAATCTATTGTGTTGAATTGATATTTGTTTTGAACAATTTTTACTTAGGAGAGGGGAAGGGAAATTTTGCTCCTACTAGGTCTTGAACCCATGACTTAAAAAGAAGAAGAGGGTGTCAACTGAAAGCTTTAACGCTCTACTCTAGAGATTATTGACATGTTGAATTGATACTTGAATCTATTATTTATTGTTTGGAGACATTCATAGAAGATGAGATGTTCGAGAGTCTTATGACAGAAGATATTCTGTAATATTTTCAGAAAATGAAATCTTGTTGAGGACAATTATCAAAAAAGAAAGAAAGATGATTTTTTAGACTCTTGTTAGTTATTATTATTATTATTATTATTATTATTATTATTATTATTATTATTATTATAGGTTTGATGTATAATTAAAGGTTTGACCAGTCAAATCCGCTAATATTGTTGTTTGGTGAATAATGGATTGAAAGAGCAGATTAGGGTGAAACCGCTAATTTTAAGAAAGCTCATAATAGGAGCTTTTGAGATTAGAGGTTTGATATTAGAATTGTAAAGACTCTTTTACCATTACCAGTTACCAAAAATCTCAAAATAACCTAAATTAAATATTTTTCTCACCCTATTTATAAGCTAATCATTTACTTTTTTTTTCTTTTTATCATGATATCGGATATTCGGGCATTGCATCATGCATCGGACATCATAACATTTATAATTTTGATTTATCGGATACACTCTGTTTTCGAAAATGAATTTATCGGAAAAGTAAAAATAAAATATTGTTTTGACTCTGTGTTTTGTTTATACAAAAGGATACACTAAGCTCTTTAGCATACACCCCTTAGTTTTTATTTTCAGGTACTCGGATATTTATTATTAAGTATGAACTCTCTTTGACTATTTCATGTTATTGTTTAGCAAAATTTAGAATAATTGGTAATTTTGGACATTGGAATTTTTATTTTGGAATTATGTTTTTGCATGTATTTGAATTTATTTCGGATGTTTTTATGAAATATTTAGTACATGTTTTAATGTTCGAGTTTCATAAATATTTAAGAAATATTACGTTAATTATTATTAATTAATTCAATTTGTATTTTTTTTAAATGTTTCTAAACCTAAGACTTATAACTTGAGGGGAAAGTTTTCAAACCTAACTTCCTAGATTATGCCAATTTCTTCTGGGTTGGGTTTAGGGGTTACATAAATTCAATTGATCTCTATAGAAATTCATCTATTTCGTGACATTAGATTGCTAAATATCGATTTTTGTTGATTGTCAAATGGCGGATCAACAAGAAGAGAATGACCTGAAAATGGCTCTACGAATGAGCATGTAAAATTTACCGCTAGAGCCTAAACGAAGCAAGCCCAAAAAAGCTACTGTTGCGTGTAAAAGTGTCTATCGCAATGTAGTGCAAGTGTACACGACGCAAGTAGTAAAGTGATACGAAAGTATCGGATATCGTCCCCACAGGGACTGGGCTAATAGCTTCACCTTGGATTACTGCACAAGAGAGAAAAGAAATAGTTTAAATTGTTGTCACGAGATAATAAAGAATACTGATAATAAAAGAGTGAAAGATTCAGGATAGAGAGAATGGGCCGGTATTGAATTGCTCAGTAGTGTAGGTGTTGCAAAGTCTAGGAATATATGTTCTGTCGTCGCGCCTGTTGCGGCAGCGGTCTGTTGTTAGTCGCGGCAGCGATCACACAACTTTGTACTTCAAGCTTGGCAAGAATCCTTGTTGTGCCTTGGCCTATCCCTAGGTTCAAGTCTGTCGATGAACACGTCTTTGATGATACCTCCCGGCGTGAATCGAAGGATGAACACCGATGTTGTTAAATTCTTCCTTAGCCACTTAACCTCGTCCTATCCCTAGGTCCGAGATAGTTCAACCATAAACTGGAGAACCCGTACTTATTCCTTTCGTATACTTAACTCTCATGATATTAAGTAAATAGATAATCTCACAATGCTCTCTCGATACTCTTGCAAGATGTTGAAAACCATGATAAGCAAACTTGAAGTCTATTTTATTGAACAGAAAAATTCCTAAAACAAATGCAATCCTTGCAACTACTTTACAAATCAACTCGTTGCCCTAGGGGAAGTTTAGAACATGATGAGAAGGGGAAAACGGCTAGGGTTTTGGGAAGAAGGCTAGAGATGAAGATATCTTTCCCTAGGTCGAATTACATGTCTTTATATAGGCCTTGGGTTCAAGTTTTCTAGTATGGAAAGAATACAAGTTTAAACTAAAGTACAACTCTATTAAAGATTAAATCTTCAGAGCATATGTCTTTAATTCGTCCTTCCTTCTTGCTTGGAGTTTCTTCCTTGAACTTTGGGCTTGGCCTTCATTCTGATCTAGGGCTTGGAAAAATATAAGGGTGCTCCACGACAGACCGGCTTAATTTTCTCTTTCTGTCAAGGCCCACTTTGCTTCTTCTCTTCACCATTGCTGTCGTCCTTGGCTGCCACGGCAGCAACCGTGGCAGCATCGTCCTCCTCGTCTGCACATCCAGTTCCAGCTCTGTTTCTTCACTGCCCAGCGTCTGCTTCTCCATCTGCTACAGCAGCTACCTGCAAAAGCATCCAATTTCAGTAGAAACTGTGCCACTTAATATATTTGTGATGTATAAATGAAATCTAACCTAAATGCAATGAATTATGCTTGAATGCAGTAGAAATATGGGTTAAATAAGGGGTAAATTATAGAACTTTTACACACTCAACACACCCCCAAACTCAAGTTTTTGCTTGCCCTCAAGCAATTCAGACCCAAAAAAGAAACACGGAATTTTTGTTTGGCTTAAAACAGTGAACTTTTCCTTACCTACCATTCATTCCCTATTGTGAGCAACACCTTGTTGGATAATTCAGGATTCATCGAGAACCTTGCTATAATTCTCGTGTAATGTGTGCATGCTTGTGAACAATTATATGCCAAGACTCCCATAGTTTACTAGAATAGTTAAGCCTCTAACTTGATTTTTTATGCCAATTTTCATCTTTTTGGAGGCAATTCTTAAGCTCCTTTAGTTTTTATGCAGACTCGATTCTATTTTCTCAAGCTTAAGTTTGACTAGAGCCGGTTTCGGGCACCTCTAGCTAACTTCCTAGAGTCGGTTTCGGGCACCTCTAGGTGTATTGAGTCTATTTTTCTTAACTTCTTTTCCTAGAGCCAGTGTTAGGCACCTCTAGGGGCAACTAAAGTGTTAAGCTTTCTATTCTAGTTTACTAGTAGAGTTCTAGGCAGTATAAAAGTCACAAATGGTGTTTAAGCTTTAGAACTATAGTAAGGCTCTAAACTGCTCCTAAAACTATCCTAAAGGCACTGTCGCGACAGAGGCTGTCATGGCAGGTAAGTTCAGTTCAAAGACTTAAGCCAAATTTTCTTCATTTTTTAAAGCAAAAATAAACTAAGTAAAAGGCACAATTTTTAAACTTAAAAATACTCCATTAATGGAGGGATGTCACACCCAAACTCGAGGGTTGCATTGCCCTCAATGCAAATGACATAGATGAAAAAGAAAAATAAAAACAACATCACAAAATATAATAAAAGGCAGACAACAATATAAGATAAGAAACTTAAAATTTTAGGTGTTATCGTCGCCGCTGATGCTGCTGCTGCTGAGCTGGATCTGCCGATGGGTAGTGACTTTCTTGGCTGGTGCTGGCAGGCAGATGGGAGAGGCAGAAGTATTCTTGGTTTTGGCCTCCCTTGGAGGTTGAATACGGGTAGGGGAGATATGAGGTGGTTTCTCCACTACCTGAACCTCAGAGCTGTTGTTGCTCTCGCTGCTGCTGCTGCTACTGCCGCTGTCAGATTTTTCTTTGTCTGCTACTGTTTTCTGTCGCTTCTCTGGTGTGAACTCTTTGGACAAGTTCCTCTTGACAGAGGGCTCGTTGTCGGATGTCGCCCAGATTTCAGAAGAAGAGAAACCAGCAATATACCTATCAAGGTCGTCTTCAGGCTCCTTTCTCTTGGTCCCCCGGGCAGATGTGTCGGCTGTGCGGCTACCGCCTGCAGCTGTTGTGGCAGGGGTCAGTGTGGACGCAACAGATGGCGTTTTGGGCGTGGCAGCAGGTGTAGGGGTATGGGCAAGGGTGGGTGAAGCAAAATATTGATTGGGGAAAGTAGGGAACAAAGCATCGGGGAAATTAAGAGAGGTTTGAATGAAATGTACCGTAGCGGTGGTGAAGTCTCGGATGAAGCTCATGAGGCCGAGCTGTCGTTCCTCCAGTTTTTGTATGGCAGCAAGGATCTGTGATGAGGTGTCAGCTGGAGAAGCTGTTGCAGTAGGTTGCCTGGGTTCTGTGGCAGCAGGCTCGGTGTCGGTGGGCTCTGTCGGCTCTGCTATTGTGGAAGTAGGGTCGAAAGACGACAGGGGCGTGGCAGCAGTGAGTTCAATCAGGCTGAGTATGTTCCTGTCTGTCCAGCCTTTCCCTCAAACTCGTAAATCTTTGGCAGCTTCCGGTACATGGTGGCCGCGGCAGAGGGCGGTGATGAGATATGGGTAGAAGAGTGGTCTAGACGGCCGGTAAGCACAGTCCAGTATACCCTCTCGGACGTATCTGCCAACGTTAATTGGCCTCTCATGTAAAATAGAATGGATGAGGGCTAACCTTGGTTGGTCGACGGTTGTGTTGTGCGAGGAGGGCATGATTCGTTTCTTGATGAAAGCATTCCAAAGCTTTGCCTCCGAGGTGAGTTGGACTCTCTTTACCGTTCTCGGATGCTTCGGATCGGTGTTCCACTCGGTACCCTCATCCGTGAGTTCTGCCATCACAGCATCGTAGTCGGCAGGCTCTAGACTCTCGAGAAATTGTTGGTGGCCATCTTCTTTTCTACCCACATAGAACCCGTAGAGTGTGTTTATGTACTCGGGCTCGAAAGGTACCTCTTTCCCTCGGACTGTGACTGTTGTCGCGTTCCTTCTACTGATGGCAGCATAAAATTCCCGGACAAGAGTTACGTTCATCTCCTCTGGCTGCTCCGCGAATATCTGCCACTTTAGGGCTCTAATTTTGCTGGCTATGAACGGCTGCAGCCCCAGGTTCCCCGTTTTGGAAGTGTAAATGAAACCTCTCTCCTCCCACATATCACAGATCTGGAAGGAGCTTGTAGTGGATGCTGCCGGGGTAGATCTTGAGGCAGAGCTTCTGCGGGTATTCCTAGTACTCATGTTGCAAGGACCGTGGAAAGAAAGTGAAAGCAAGTAAAAATTCGAGAGGAAATAAGTAGAAAGAGTAGAAGTGAGTGAAAAATGAATAGTAAAATGGGGTTTATATAGAGGGAGAGTTTGCTGCCCGTTGGAGCTGTAACGGCAGGCGCGAATAATGGGGCCAGCTGTTACGCGGTTTTTGACGCGTCTGTCACGTGTTTTCGTGTCTGCTGCGCGTCTGTTACGCGTTTCCGTGTCTGCTGCGAGTTTGTTTCGCGTTTCCGTGTCTGATGTGCATCTGTTACGCGTTTCTGTGTCTGTCGCGACAGCATGTTGACAGGCTGGATTTTCTGCGTCTGTCGCGGCAGCTGTAACGGCAGGCTCCAAAGTTGGGCTTTTTGGGCTGATAGAAAGATGATGGACTGAATTCACTTCTCCTCTTCTCCTTGTCTCTTTTATTTCCTAAAAAATAAAAATAAAAACTTTATTTCCTAAAAATAAAATAATTCTAATTACCTAATATATAAATAATAATAAAAATAAAACTTAGGTTAAATTATGGATGCCGGGAGGGGCATCTTCTAAAGTAACCACTTCCTGCATTCTTGGGGCTTCAGTCCCCTGATAATGCTTCAATCTTTGTCCATTGACTTTAAATTGGTGCCCGTCTTTTAGAGATCTAATTGTTATGGCACCATGGGGAAAAACTTGCACCACTTGGAATAGGCCAGACCACCTAGATTTCAGCTTCCCTGGGAAGAGTTTTAACCTAGAGTTGAACAACAACACAAGCTGCCCTGGGCAGAACTGCCATGGCAGCAACTTCTTGTCGTGCCACTTCTTAGTCTTATCTTTGTAGATTCTTGCGTTGTCATAGGCCATTGTTCGAATTTCTTCAATCTCATTTAGATCAAGTAGCCTTTTTTGTCCTGCTTTTTCCAAGTCCATATTCACTGCCTTGATGGCCCAGTATGCTCTGTGCTCAATCTCAACAGGTAAATGGCATGTTTTCCCATAAATCAGCCGATAAGGTGACATTCCCAATGGAGTTTTGAACGATGTTCTGTAGGCCCATAATGCATCATTGAGGTGTAGAGACCAGTCCTTCCTAGTTGGCTTAACCATCTTTTCAAGAATGTTCTTAACCTCTCTGTTAGATATTTCAGCCTGTCCATTGGTTTGAAGGTGGTATGTTGTTGCTATCCGATGTTTGACACCATACTTTTTCAAGGCAGCAGCTATAACCCTATTATCAAAATGCCTCCCTTCATCACTGACGATCACCTTGGGGATGCCAAATCTGGAAAATATGTTTTATGCAAAAACCTCTAAACCGTCTTGGCATCGTTTTTCTGAGTAGCGATCGCTTCAACCCATTTGGACACATAGTCCACTGCCAAGAGGATATATAAGTTCCCACATGAAGTTGGGAATAGTCCCATAAAATCTATCCCCCAAACATCGAAGATCTCGACTTCAAGAATGTTTTGCAGTGGCATCTCATGTCTCCTTGAGATGTTTCCAGTCTGTTGACACTTGTCACAATTTTTGTAGAATGTCTGGGCATCCTTGAATAGTAACGGCCAATAGAATCCCGACTGCAAAACCTTGGCAGCAGTTTTATTACCTCTTAAGTGTTCTCCATACTGTGAAGCATGACAGTGATGTAGTATAGCTTCATGTTCATCTTGTGGTACACATCTCCTAATAACCTAATCTGCACAATATTTGAAAAGAATAGGTTCGTCCCAATAATAATGCTTAATATCATTTTGGAACCTCTTCCTAGCTTGATAATTAAGGTCAGGAGAAGTTATTTCGCTAACTAAATAATTAACGAAATCAGCGTACCAGGGGAGTTCAGAAAACTTACCTGCCGCCATGGCTGTCGCGGCAGTACTTGTGGCAGTGAACAACTGCTCGTCAAGGAAGGTCTTCAGTATGTGTGCCTCGTCTACCGGTAGACTTTTTCCCTTCTCTAACCTTGACAAGTGATCTGCAACTTGATTCTCTGTCCTCTTCTTGTCCTTGATTTCAAGGTCGAACTCTTGCAGTAGCAGAATCCAATGTATCAATCTAGGCTTTGCATCCTTTTTGGTGAACAAATACTTCAATGCAGAGTGGTCTGTGTGGACTATGACATTCGTTCCAAGTATATATGAACGAAACTTGTCAATAGAGAATACCACAGCTAATAGTTCCTTCTATGTGGTGGTGTAGTTTACTTGGGCGTCATTCAATGTTTTGCTGGCATAGTATATGACATGAAAGAGCTTGTCTTTCCTCTGCCCAAGTGCTGCCCCTACAACATAGTCACTAGCATCACACATAATCTCAAATGGTATTTTCCAATCCGGTGGATGTACTATTGGGGCTGTTACCAGCTTTTCTTTCAGAACCTTGAATGCCTTAGTACATTCAGGGTTGAAGTCGAAGGGACGGTTCTGCTCCAGAAGATAGCATAAGGGTTTGGTGATCTTCAAAAAGTTCGCGATAAACCTCCGATAAAAACCAGCATGCCCTAAGAAACTCCTGATTCCCTTGACTGTGGTGGGTGGTGGCAGCTTTTCGATTACCTCAATCTTAGCTCTGTCGACTTCTATGTCGCGGCATCTTATTTTATGGCCTAGGACTATCCCTTCATCCACCATGAAGTGACACTTCTCCTAGTTCAATACCAAGTTTGCTTTCTCACATCTTCCGAGCACTTTCTGTAGGTTGCCTAAGCAGCTTTCAAAATTGTCTCCAAAGACAGAAAAATCATCCATGAATATCTCCAGGAAGTCTCCCACCATATCAGAGAATATTGCCATCATGCACTTTTGAAAGGTCGTTGGTGCATTACAAAGTCCAAATGGCATCCTTCAAAAAGCATAAGTATCGTATGGGCATGTGAACGTCGTCTTCTCTTGATCTTCTGGTGCGATGGCTATTTGATTATAACCTGAGTAACCATCAAAAAAACAATAGTAAGGCTTACCCGCTAATCTATCAAGCATTTGATCAATAAAGGGCAAGGGGAAGTGGTCCTTCCGGGTGGCTTTGTTAAGCTTCTGGTAATCCATACAAACCCTCCAACCGGTCACAGTCCATGTTGGGATTAGCTCGTTTTCTTCGTTGGTTACCACTGTCATTCCTTCTTTCTTGGGAACGCACTGCACCGGGCTCACCCACTTGCTATCCGAGATGGCATAGATTATTCCAGCATCTAGCCATTTTATGATCTCCTTATGCACCACCTCTCGCATAGCATCGTTCAGACGTCTCTGTGCATCAATGGTCGGCTTATGATCATCCTCTAAGAGGATTTTATGCATGCATAGTGCCAAACTGATGCCTTGGATATCAGCTATCGTCTATCCAATAGCCTTTTTGTGTTGTTGCAGCATCCCTATCAGCTGTTGTTCATGTTCCTACATTAACTTGGAAGAGATGATTACGGGCAACGTATCATTTAAACCAAGGAAAACATATTTTAGCTGCCCTGGCAGGGGCTTAAGATCTAGAACATGTGGCTCTACAGTTGATGGCTTTTGAACTATATGTTCATCCGAGGTATAGTTTAAGGGCTCGAATAACTTATCTGGACGATTGCCTATCCAATTTACCTCCTCCTGATCTTTAGTATCAAATGTATCAGATTCTGAGGAGCTTCTGTCGTCGGTGCTGTCGTGACAGTCTTCTAAATGGATGTTGGGGCAGTGGCCAATTTTGATGTCGTGGCAGCCCGACCTGATGCAGGGTTGGTCAAGGGTAACTTCAGTGATAGCCTTGCATTCTTCTTCTACATCAGCATGTTTGATTTCCTGGAGAACGTTCAGCTTGATCTCTTGATCATTCACTCTCATAGTGAGTTCTCCTTTTTCCACATCAATCAGTGATCTTCATGTGGCTAAGAAGGGTCGCCCAAGGATGATTGGTGCGTTTTCATCTGCTTCACAATCTAAAACAAGAAAGTCGGCAGGAAAAATAAATTTATCCACTCTTACCAGAATATCTTCAATTTTTCCTTCTGGATGAACGTAAGAGCGGTCTGCCAGCTGCAGTAGTACTGTTGTGGGCCGAGCTTTTCCAATACCTAATTTCTGAAAAACAGATTTGGGCATTAAATTTATACTAGCACCAAGATCACAAAGTGCCTTACCCAAAAATTTGTCTCTGATTATGCATGGTATGATGAAGCTCCCAGGATCCTTCTTCTTCTGGGGTTGATGCTTGTGCAGAATACTCATGCATCCCTCTGTCATTTTAACCGTTTCAAATTCCCCAAGTCTGGATTTCTTCGACATGGCATCCTTGAGAAATTTGGCATAACCAGACATCTCCTTTATAACATCTAACATCGAAATGTTGATATGGACCTGCTTAAAAATATCATAAATTTTCTTAAGCTGGGATTCTTGTTTCAATTTCTGTAACCGCTGAGGAAAAGGAGGTGGAAGACGATAATCAGCAATACGTCCTTCCCACTGCATTCGGATTTGAGAAGGTTTATGTTCTTCATCTTTCTCCTTTGTCCCTTCTGTTGTCGTGACAGGCTCATCGGCAGCAGGCTACTTGTCGTCTGCCGGGGCAGCGTTCTCGGCAGTTGACTCCAAGGCTGGTTCCTTAACTGATTCAGTTTCCTTCTCTGGCCTTGGTAATTTCTTCCCACTCCTAGTAGTGATGGCTTTACACTGCTCATGCGTGGGTTGTCTAGCGTTTTCAGTATCGCTAGGAAATCCTTCATTCTTCCTCGGTTTAATATGCTGGGAAACCTGACCCATCTGTGTCTCCAATGATTTCAGAGTGGCTTCATGGTTGGTCATCCGCATCTCTGTTTTATCCATGAATGTTTCTGTCTTTTTGACGAAGTGATTCATGTTCTCAATATAAGTTCCTGTTTGAGACATAAACGTAGCCAAGGTCTGTTCCAGTATACTAGTCGTGGCAGCTGGTGGTTGTTGTTGCTGCTACTGCGGTTGCTGCCGAGTTAGTAATCTAGGTTCCCCCTGATTCTGTGCGTTTTGTGCTTGAGGATTTAGGGCATTATTAGGGTTACTCCAAGAGAACTTGGGATCCTTTCTCCAGTTGGGATTGTATTTGTTGGAATTATAGTTATGTTTATTGTAGTTCCCAACATACATCCCTTTTTCTAACTGTAGCGGGCAATCTTTCGAACTGTGATTTCCATCGCAAGTCTTGCATACCTCTTCAGCAGAGTAGACGGGATGTGAATCTTCTTTCAAGAGCTTTTTCATTGCCTTAGTGAGATATGCCACCTGTTATTTTAAAGAACTGTCGGCCTCATAATCTTTTACAGCTAGAACTCGTTTACCCCCTCTTCTTGCTGTAGGAAACGGTTCCTCATTCTTCGCTGGATTTTTCAATACTGTCATTGAATCTTCTGGGTCTTTGTCCAACAGCAATCCATTCACTGCTGAATCAATTCTCATACGAGTCTGTAAGTTGGCAGCATTATAAAATTTAGTTACCTGGTTCCAAACGGGAAATCTATGCATCGGGCAGTTCCTCAGAAGAGTGGTAAATCTGTCCCAGGCCTCGTGCATTGGCTCGTCATCTTCCTGTTCAAAAGTAGCAATTTCGTTACGTAATCGTTCAGATAAATGTGAAGGATTAAAACGAGACAAAAATTCACGAGTTAAATCTGCCCAAGTTCGTATTGAACCCAGCGTTAGATTATTCCACAAAGTTTTCGCCCTGTCCCTTAATGAATGAGGGAATAACCGAAGCCTCAGTAACTCCGGATTAACTCATGGTAGTCTAAACGAACCACGGATTTCCTGGAACATTTTCAGATGCTCCCTAGCATCCTCTGTAGTAGCACCACTAAATTGGCCAGCGTTGTTAATCATGCTGAACATAACAGGTTTCAGCTTAAAATTGTCAACATTTACGTCTGGCAGGGTTGTTTCTAGTTCTACATGATCATTGAGCATGTAGTCTCGGCATGACCGGCGTGCGGCAGCGACAGGAGGATCGGCGGGTGGATCGTTCCCTCCATCTCCGGCAGGATTTTCAGCACCCTGGGGATTCTCTTGGTTGTTCCTTCTTTCTTCACGTCTTTCGTTCACCATTGCTTCTAGTTGTTCCTCCAGGTATTTGTTTCTTTCAATGAGGAAGCGAACTCTTTTCCTGAGATTGTACGTTTGTTCAATTTTAGGATCTAACTGGTGCTCAGGTTCTTTTCCTCGTTGGGATCTGCGCATACGCAAACAAAAGACCTTGTGAAAGGTATAGGTTGAAAAATCCAAGTAATAGCAGAAAAATAAAAGAAGTGCAGTAAAAGGTAGGGTAAAGATATGTTGTCAGTCCCCGGCAACGGCGCCAAAAACTTGTTGCATGTAAAAGTGTTTATCGCAATGTAGTGCAAGTGTACACGACGCAAGTAGTAAAGTGATACGGAAGTATCGGATATCGTCTCCACAGGGACTGGGCTAATAGCTTCACCTTGGATTACTGCACAAGAGAGAAAAGAAATAGTTTAAATTGTTGTCACGAGATAATAAAGAATACTGATAATAAAAGAGTAAAAGATTCAGGATAAAGAGAATGCGCCGGTATTGAATTGCTCAGTAGTGTAGGTGTTGCAAAGTCTAGGAATATCTGTTTTGTCGTCGCGGCAGCACCTGTCGCGACAACGATCACACAACTCTGTACTTCAAGCTTGGCAAGAATCCCTGCTATGCCTTGGCCTATCCCTAGGTCCAAGTCTGTCGATGAACACGTCTTTGATGATACCTCCCGGCGTGAATCGAAGGATGAACACCGATGTTGTTGAATTCTTCCTTAGCCACTTAACCTCGTCCTATCCCTAGGTCCGAGATAGTTCAACCATAAACTAGAGAACCCATACTTATTCCTTTCGTATACTTAACTCTCCCGATATTAAGTAAATAGATAATCTCACAATGCTCTCCCGATACTCTTGCAAGATGTTGAAAACCAGAATAAGCAAACTTGAAGTCTATTTTATTGAACAGAAAAATTCCTAAAACAAATACAATCCTTGCAACTACTTTACAAATCAACTCGTGGCCCTAGGGAAAGTTTAGAACATGATGAGAAGGGGAAAACGGCTAGGGTTTCGGGAAGAAGGCTAGATATGAAGATATCCTTCCCTAGGTCGAATTACATGCCTTTATATAGGCATTGGGTTCAAGTTTTCTAATATGGCAAGAATACAAGTTTAAACTAAAGTACAACTCTATTAAAGATTAAATCTTCAGAGCATATGTCTTTAATTCGTCCTTCTTTCTTGCTTGGAGTTTCTTCCTTGAACTTTGGGTTTGGCCTTCATTCTCATCTAGGGCTTGGAAAAATATAATGGTGCTCCACGACAGACCGACTTAATTTTATCTTTCTGTCGAGGCCCGCTTTGCTTCTTCTCTTCACCACTGCTGTCGTTTTTGGCTGCCACGGTAGCGGCCGTGGCAGCATCGTCCTCCTCATTTGCACATCCAGTTCCAGCTCTGTTTCTTCACTGCCCAGCGTCTGCTTCTCCATCTGCTACATCAGCTACCTGCAAAAGCAACCAATTTCAGTAGAAATTGTGCCACTTAATATATTTGTGATGTATAAATGAAATCTAACCTAAATGCAATGAATTATGCTTGAATGCAGCAGAAATATGGGTTAAATAGGGGGTAAATTATAGAACTTTTACACACTCAACACACCATCTCATCGGCGACGACAACGCGCGAGGATAGCCCAGCGTGAGCTCATAGCTGCAGCAGCTAAGAAACGGATGGTGGTTGATGCTAAAAGCGCCTCGTCTTCTGGTTCTTCGACATTCCGGTTCTTCGTCGAAAAATGCAAGAAGCGGGAACCTAGGAATCAAAGAGGCCGAAATGAAATCAAAGAAGAAGGCGAGTCGGTGGAAGGAGAGAGAGAAAAAAGATTAAAAATAGATTTTATTTTATTTGCCACGTCAGCGTTTTGACTTTTCAACGCTGATATGGCATGCCATGTGGCGTAGACGGTTGACGTGTTAAAATTTAACAGTCAGATTAACGGTTTTGTTAGTCAAGTGGTTAATTTGTTGCAATGTACAAACTAAAAGACCTAATTGAACGTGTTTTCGCGCAAGGTCAACATTGCTAATTTGGGTCGAACCTAGGGGCAAAGTAACCCCTTTAGGCAAAAAAAAAAAACTAACGTAAATTTCAAACTCAAACAATAATGATTTTCTAATACCATCAATGATGTTATTTCATTGGTTGGTAGTGTGGGTCACAAACATGGATGTAGTGCTGGTTTTGATATTTTGGAGGCTCGGGTCGAATTGAAAAATTAGGCCCTTAACAATAATTTTTAAAAAAAAAATTGAATTTTAAGAGTATGTCTCTAATAACAAATATTTTAAAAAATAAATTTTAAGAGTGGACCCTAAACAAATATTGAAAAATTTTACTTTTAAGATATGGCCCTAATAGCAAATGTTGGGGAAATGAGCCTATAATAACAAGCATTGAAAAAATTAGACCTTGAATAACAAGTATTTAAAAAATTGGAGCCCAAATAACAAGTATTGAAAAAATAATTTTAAGAGTAGGTCTCTAAAGTCAAATATCAGAAAAAATTGAGCATCAAATAACATGTATTGAAAAAAAATTGGACCCTTAATAATAAATATTAAAATAAATAAATTTTAAGAGTATTGAAAATTTGAGCCTCTAATAACAGGTATTGAAAAAATTGGACATCAAATAACAAGTATTGAAATAAAATCAATTTGAAGAGTATGCCTCTAATAACAAATATCAAGAAAAATTGGGCCTCAAATAACAAATATTGAAAAAAAAAATGGACCCCTAATAACAAATATTGCAAAAAAGAATTTTAAGAGTGGGCTCATAACAACAAATATTAAAAAAAATTGAGCATCTAATAAAAATTATTGAAAAAATTGGACCCTAATAACAAGTGTTGAAAAAATTGACCCCAATAATAACTATTAGAAAAAAAATTAAACTATGACTATTTAAGTAGTAAAAATTAAAAACAAAAGTCTCTATTTACTATTCATAGCCCAAAGTGGAGGTCTTTATCTAATATTAATTTATTATAACCAAAATTTAGATTTTTTATTATAATTATCTAAGTAGTAATTATTAAAGAAAATGGGGCATGGGCGGTTGACCGGTTTGAACTACCCCAGGGTCGGTTCTGCATGAATGGATATGACTGATGTTTGAATAAGGTAGAGACTTGACGGAAGTTACACAAGTGGTTCAAAGATTTAGGGAGTCTTGTGTAATTTATTAAATGAGGTTCTCGAGTTAAAAAAATAAAATTTTATTGACTTGTTATGTGTTTGATAGATTGATTTTTGAATGAAAAATAAATATAGTATGATTTAAAATCTATGGAGTATAACAACATTCTATTTCTCTCATGTGTTTTTCCATTAGTTCATAACTAATCTTTTGATTTTTCTTATGTAAACATTTAACGTAAGATTTTTTGGACCCTCATTTTACGAAATCCTATGCAGTCACACCTATTACACATGTTCAGAATCATTCATGTAGAGTTATAGTAGCAAGTGATGAGGTTAACTAAGGAAGAAGATTAATAGGTTGAAGATGGGTCAAAATGGGTCTTACCATGATTGGTTAAATGTCATGTGAACATCTGTTATGAGATTTAATGGTTGAGTCATTAAAAAATATAAAAAAATAATAACCGAAAATGTAAGTGCCATAAAAGTTGCGTGATCAATCAAGTAGTTTACAATTAACGCCATTGTGATTGTAATAATAAAAAATTTCACATTCTCTTAAACTCCATAACCAACGTTAGTTTTGTCTGACTAATTCAGATTGATCTGGGTCGTATATATAATTTTGGTAAGTGAATTTTTTAATATAATTTTTTTACATACAAAAGATTTTAAACTTAAGATATTCTTAAGTGATTCCAAACTGTATACCACCTAGTTTAGCTTGTTGATTTGATTATGTGTGAATCACTTTCGTGCTCTAAAACTTAGATATTTAACAACAACAAAATTAAAGATACAAGTACAGATTTAGAATTTATGATAGAAAAAACGGCATGTTAGTTTATAAATACTCAATTTATTACGTTTAGGAAAAAAATTAAATTAATTAAAACCGATGAATTCTAATATCAAATATTAAACAAACAAAAAAAACTTTTATAACATTCTTTGTATATTTTTGCCGTTATAAATAAAAAATAAAACCAAAAAGAACAATAAAGGAAAGAAATGTCGGTCTTAATTTTTTACCCTTTTCTATTAGATTCCAGAAAAGGAAATATAAATATATAAAAATTATATAATAGGAATTTAAGTTAAAGTAAAATAAACATCATATTATTTAATTATAAGTTTAGTAATAAACATATCGTTTTTTTTAAGTAACAATTTATTCACTCAATTAAAATTTTGTGATAAACGTGTCACTCTGTCGTTAAAATTGAAACGTGATATAATATAATAATAGTTCTAGTCCATAAAACTTACACATTCTAACGAGGCACACAGACATAGTCAAGGTGATTACATTTTAATAATAAAAATCATTTTTGCTGAGAAAAAAAATAAAAAAAAATTCAATAAATTTAACCTTTCATATTCAATAATTCTAATAGTACACCCTTTTGAGAAATCTTCCAACCAATTGTCGCACTCCACGCTATTGTACCTCATCTCGATAATTGTAGGATGTGATAGCTCAATAAACACAATCACTTCATTATTAGACAACTGGCAAACTAATAGAACATACACATTATGACCTTAATGTCATTGCTAGTAGACACAATCATTTCACTAATGAAATTTTAAATATGAAGAATTATATTTATTAAAACATTTCAAATTAAGACTAAATTAATAGAATGTATAAGTTTTAAGGGCTAAAATTGTTATTATACCATGTTGTCTGTTTTAATTTTATTGCAGAGTGAAATGTTTATGGGCAAGCAAAAGTCGAATCGAATCTAATCATAATTTTATAAATCCGAATAAAAAACTCAAATAAAGTTTGGGTTATAAAATAGAACTTCGAAGAACTCAAAATTTTTAGTAATTTGTGGATTAGTTTTCAAGTTTGAGTTCAGTCTCTCAATTCCGCATGATACATGTATATGCTATATGATTATGAAAAATCGTTTAAATTGAAATCAGTTAGTATCATAACATTATAAATGTTTATGATTAAATTTGAACCAACTAGTACCATAACAACTCGAGTTTCATAAGCTCGACTTAAAAAATTTTAGATAAAATTTAAGTTATAAAATATGACTCGTCAACTCGACTAACTTGAATTTTTTCGACTCGACTTGATCGATCGATCACCTTTAAACATGTTTGTCACATAGTTTTAATTGAGTGACTAAACGGTTACTATTAAAAGAAAAGTGACATATTTATTACCAAACCTATATTTAAGTGACCTGCGATGTATTTTGTATAAATATATAAGGTGGGATAGTCGTAGGCTCATAGCAGCGGCTCTGAGTCTTGTAATTGGTGTAAATACCGAAACCGAAAAGGACGAAGAAAAACAAAGAAACCGAAGCAGATCGAACAGAGAAAAATGGGTTGGATCGGAGACACCGTAGATTCCGTCAAATCAATTCAGCTCCGCCAGCTCCTCACCCAGGCCATCAGCCTTGGTAATGTCCTCTCCGCCGTATATACCAACGATTGTTATATTTTCCCATTGCCTTTTCAGTCTAACTCATCCATTGTCAACCCTTTTTTCACTCCAAACGCGACGGTTTTTAAATCTTTTGAGAAACCCAAGTCAATTTGGGTTTCACTTTTAAGAATTGAGAACGTGGTTTTACCTTTTGGTTTCAGATAGATCCAGATTGTGTGGGTTTGTTTAGTGGGTCATTGGGGTTAATTTTTTTTTACCCAAACGCAGCTGTTTGTCTAATTCGTTTGTTTGTTTTTAATCAAATCTGAAATAAACTCTCTGCAGTCGTTTTCGATTACTCCCGTGAAAAGTTGATCGTATAGAAAGATGTACTGTTTCAGGTATGATTGTTACATCGGCCCTCATAATATGGAAGGGCTTGATGTGTATGACGGGCAGTGAATCTCCTGTTGTCGTTGTTCTTTCGGGAAGTATGGAACCCGGCTTCAAGAGGGTAAGTCAAGTTAACAAGAGAATGCTTGAATTATTTTGGTGGCTATCATTAGTTTTTGTGAATGGTGTAATGAGTCAGGATAATGTTGTTCCAGTCCCTGCTTTATCTGACATGAAATTAGGGCAAACTAAGTACATGGTTGGTGGCTGCACTGTGCTAGTTATTGTCGGCAAACTGCCAATAATCTTGTCATTCGATTTTGTGAGTGATGTATTTTGGATATGTAGTAAAATCAAAACGAAAGTAATTTTTTCATACAATCATTTCATGGAACTACCTGATATGTATGGACAGTATTGTTCATTTGGATCCCCATGTGTGTAGCTTTTGCGGAATTTGATTATGAATATGTCATGTGCAGGGGGATATTTTGTTCTTGCACATGAGTAAAGACCCTATCCGAGCAGGGGAGATTGTTGTTTTTAATATTGATGTAAGTACCTTTGTATTTTTCTTTTTCTTCCTATTTCTTTCTGTATTTCATTTCATGGTTGTTACTGCTGTTTTGGCCTTCATTGGTCTTTTGCTAATTCATTTCTCTAACTCAATTTCTCAGGGCCGTGAAATCCCAATTGTCCATCGTGTAATTAAGGTAACATTTTAATATGTACTAATTGTTTTTATTGGTCTTGAATTCATACATATGAGCAAAAAACATTTTAACTTGCCATAGAATGAGAGCAATGAATCAGTTGACTTCATTTGCTAATGTGGTAGCAACACATGTTTCTATTTAAGAGTCACTGTTTGGGGAACATGTATTTTCTCCGAGCAATTGTACATGACTGATCAATTTATTAGTCATAGATGCTTAATTACTGATTTTGTTGCTACCAATATGGCCTAAGGATGATTATGTAAGAAGCTAATTTTCATAGATAAACTTAAAGGGACAGTGACAGCTAAGAAGCTTTAGCAATGAAGCTTCTATAACCTTTCTAGTTGCAGCTGTTAATTAGCATCCAAATTGTCAGGAGGGCAGGTTTAGAAACAATAATTGTTTGAGCTAACATATTCTTTATGCAAGTGAAAGATTGCAGCAGATGCGATACTTACTGCTTTAAATCCGAACTCATTGTGTTTGTTGAACTGTAATTTGTGTGTTTTGTATATTAGAGTTTCATTGTTTATTTCTTTGGAATTCTTTATGCAAGTTTATTGGTTATTTTCTTTTTTCATCGAATGCTTTCCTTTTGGAGGTTTGCACTGGAGCTGGCTAGCCAGTGCAGTGGCTATTCTTGACTTTCATGGTCTAGTTATTTCTTGGGACTCTAGTTTCTTGAAACTATTTTATGCCCGGAAAAACTTCTACAGTATCTGAAAGTTGAAACTATATAAGGAGGAAAGAGAAATCCATTTTTGGTATCTTAACAGGTAACATGTTGTTCATATCTTCTGATTTCATATTTGATATTGTTGTAGGTCCATGAAAGGCAAGATACCGGTGAAGTTGATGTCCTCACCAAAGGTGACAGCTAATTCTGATAAATGTTAACTTGGTTAGAAATTGCAAGAATTGTGTTGTTTGATACTTAAATGTTCTTTCTTTATCTGTGAATTTTCAGGAGACAACAATTATGGGGATGACAGGCTTTTATATGCCCAAGGTCAGCTCTATCTTAATCGGCACCATATCATGGGCAGAGCTGTTGGGTAAAGCCTTTAGCCTTTGACCTTTCTTTTTGTGCATAACAGATTATTGGTCATTCCTTGCATTCAAAATCATAGCGAAACTTAAGAATCCAACACTCATACTAACGCATACCTTTATTCATGCATTTTATGGAGAGAGGGCATACTGGGACATATATTTGTTATATAATTCTGTTTGAAAATTGAATCTTAGTGTTTTGGTGTTAGACTACCCTCAAAGTTGATGGAAATGGGCTTCAGAATTCAACATATCTCGTGTGTTTTTATTGGAAACCATGGTAGCAAATAGAGAATGATAATAATGTTTTATACTCTGGGAAAGACTTGCATTCCTGTTTCTCCTGTTTATCTTTTAAAGGTTTTGGTGTTGCTGTGTCTTTATATAGATTTTTGGGATATGTTGAAAATATCTTGCATTCCTGAGTTCATGTTTCAAGCAAAAGGGTGGTGATGTACTTTCCGGTGTGAGAAAATAAGTTCTAATCGCATGCTTCAATTGCAGGTTCTTGCCTTATGTTGGTTGGGTGACTATAATCATGACCGAAAAGCCAATTATCAAGGTTAGTTTTTTATACTACATGTCTCTACTTCAATTATCATGACCGAAAATAACCATTGTTTGTGATTTTCGTACTGTTATGAAGATTCCAAAGTTTCAGGGGGGATAATAAAACCTGTAGGGACATTAATGACCATCTTACGTAATATAATAGTCGTAATGATTTTTATTCTCATCGCAGTATATTCTCATTGGGGCATTGGGGTTGCTTGTTATAACTTCCAAAGACTGACAGTCGAAGAAAATCGAAGGTGCAGCCAAATCCGAAGGAGATCCGACTGAACAATTGCCAACTTCTTGTACCCTCTCCTTTGTATTGGTCATTCCTAACTTTTGTACACTGAGAATGGAATAGTTGGTTAATGTTTTGATAATTTAAGACGGTTTTGCTTTCTTCATTACTGGTTTTCTATATATTTTATAATATTTGTATTTCTAACTACTGCTCCCTTGTTTCAGACTGAAACCAGTATTGCTTGATAACAGTGCTCCTCATACATCCATGCACAATCTTTGGTTATATTATAATAATTTCAATAATCAATTCCACACTTCAAAATTAAATTTAAGGGAGTTTTTTTAAGTTTACAATTTCATTTAAAAGGGAAAAGTTAAAAAAATGCCATACTATAATTAACATCTCTAATATCTTCCTTGCATGCATTCATTTTTCTTCTTACACAGGCTGAAACTGGATCTTCGATTTGATTGTATTAATGATGACTTGTTTTCTCAAACCCTGCAACATGCCATCAACCATTATGGTTAAATACAATTGTTTTCAAACAGGGAAATGAAAAAGGAAGAAAAGAATTTACTGTATATATTCTATATTGATCTTCCTTCCATGTTTATGTGCAATAGCTGCAAAGGCATCCCTGGACAGCATGATCGTGGAGGGACACGGCGTGAAAGGGCAGAAATCCACCACTTTGACATCAATGGTTCTTCGCTTACACGGTCTCTTGGGTCCGCTCAGGCATCTTAATCTGTAACGCCGCCCGCAAGCCGCACCGTTGTCCCACAATACCTCGCTAACCGCGACAAACATATTCCCGGGTGGAAACTGTTCCTCTCCGTTACCGTCACATTTAGTTGCTGCATTGCAAAGAGAGAAGAGAGGTGAATCATTTATATGCAAGCTTGTAATTGTTTTAATGAAAAGAAAAGAAGACACAGACGTATATATGGAGGGTTATAAAATGATGCAGTGCCAATATCAGCATGGACCAAGTATGCTGCAGTAACCAGAATTGCCAAGAACAGGAGAGCCATTACCTCAGAATTCAAATGCAGAATAACATAAACTATATATATATGGATGGATGTTGTTAAGGAACAAATTCAGGCGAGCAAGAACACGTTTAAGATGACCAAACTTGGAAGTATCAAGTTACTTGTTTTGGTGGGCATCTTTGGTTATATCGCGACATCCATTCATCAAGACTTTATCGTTCACATGGATGTAACTAAAGTCAATATTTCAAAGTTGGTTTCCAATCTTATCTGTTGTTAGTAATAATCTTTTGGAAAATTCTAAAATGTTGGCACATTAAGTAATAAAAGAGTTGAGTAAAAGGTATTGTTTTCTTCTTCTTCTTCTTTCTTCTACAAGAATAACTCTACGTTTGTGTCTTATTTTTAGCATGTTATCTTTGTCTTTTGACACGCTTTTTATTTTATTTCTCAATTATTTTGCCGTTATTTTTATTTTGGGTAAACTACATAAAAGACCACCATACTATTAAAAAATCACGATTTGACCACTTTACTTTTTTTCTAAGCAAATAAACCACCATACTATTAAATTGGATGCAATTTGACCACCAACTGTTAGAGGTTAACGACAGGGTGACGTGTCAGTTAAAAAAATAAGGGTATAATTACACATTTGATCCTTGTTACTTATACACTCTATCAATTTAATTATCATTTTAATTTAATAAAATAAATTAAATATTTAATTAAGTGTTGACACGTGTTAATACTTTGTTGGAGGGATTTAATTATTTATAATTTATTAAATAAATTTATCGTTTCAACAAAGGAAAAATGAAATCACACACCTTTACACTAGGTGAGACTCAAACTTGGGCACAACAAGAAGAAATATAGTGGCTTAACAACTGCACCAAGAACAAGTTGGTGCTATAAATCACTAACTTTAATATATTTTTTTTGTTTTACAGTTGTGTCATAATTGTCAAGAGATTAGGCTTTATTAACAATAATGATTTAATTTTATTTGCCTTTCCTTCTCTCTGTTTCTCCATTTTGCCAGCATTTTTTCGGCGAAAACTTACAAGGAAAAGAATCATGAATCTTGTACAACTCTTTTAAGAACCAACAAAAGGTTCTTGAATATCTTACTTGAAAACCAATAAAAATGAATCCGATGGAAACAGTTTCACAATTTCAGCCTTGAACAACAACTTCACAATTTTATTTCTTTCTTAAAATTCACCAAACATTCAACCTCACACTAAAATTTTACAATTTCATCTCTTTAAACCCAACTAAAAAGAAAGAAACGTACTTTGTTCACATTAAAAATAAAACAAGAGTAAAAAACAAAAGGCTGACAATGCAGCAAAGACAAGAAAGAAACTAAGTAGAAGAGTAAATGAAGCACACCCAGATCTTATTTTAAGCAAAGATTTCTGAGTTTTGATTTTTTTTCTCCATGTTTCTCTATTTTGGGCTTTGAACAAAAAAAAATGTTTCTCTATTTTGGGCTATATAGGGTATAGACAGTGCTAAACAGTGTCAGTATATTCACAAACATAACTTTTAAGGATGACCCTACCATATTTGCTGGAAATTGATGAACGAACCTCGATGCACCTGAGACCCTTTTGAAAAATGCTGGCAAAATGAAAAAAAACATGGAGAAGGAAAGACAAATGGAATTAAACCACTTTTGTTAATAAAGCCTAATCACTTTGGCAATTATGATACAGCTAGAAAACAAAAATAAATATTGAAGTTAGTAATTTATAGCATCAACTTGTGCTTGATGTAGTGGTTAAACCACTTTATTTTCTTTTGTCTTACTTGGGTTTGAGTCCCACTTAGTACAAAGGTGTGTGATTTTTTTTTTCTTTATACAGTCACCACCTGATTGGAGGACGAAAATAAATTTATTTAATAAATTATGAATAATTATATCATCCAATAAGCTATTGACACGTCTATTTATTTTATTAAATTAAAATTATGACCAAATAAATAGAGTGTATAAGTAACGAGTACCAAAAAAATGTGTAATTATACCTTATTTTTTAACTGTCATGTCACCTTGTCGTTTACCTCTAACGGCTAGTGGTCAAATTGCATCCAATTTAATAGTAGGGTGATTTAATTGCTTAGAAAAAAAAGTAAGGTGGTCAAATCACGACTTTTTCAATAGTATGGTGGTCATTTATGTAGTTTACCCTTTTATTTTATATTTTATCAATGTTGAATTTGACGACAGCACAACTGATAAGATGACGCTTATTTGTAATACTGCTAATTTTTCATGCTTTGGATCTTCAGATCGAAGGATGTGCGATTCGCCTTTGTGGATAATTTCTCACAGCGCTCGGCTATAATTTGCGGTTTTCGGTGATCTTTCGATAGCGTAATCTCTTTTGTGGTTTGTTTGCCGATGCAATCAGATTTGTTCGTATCTATTTTTTGTTCGAGTCTTTTTATTCAAATTATAAATTTAGTTTACGATAATAGATGTATACTTTATTGTAATTTTAGATATTTTCTCTTTTTAAAAAGACTAACACTTCTATTGAAAAACAATTTAACAAATCTATTAAACATGTATAAATTTAACTAAAAAGAAGTAGATAAAGTAAACATATTTGGTCGGTTGGTCTCTTCATTTATGTTTTCTTACATTTCCTTCTCTTTTAGTAGGATTAGGATTTGTCAAAAAAATTAAAAAGACAAAACAACATTCAATTAAAATATACTTCCTCTGTCTCACTAAAATGTCACGTTTGAGTCAAACTTTTTTAAGTTTGACTTCTTATAATTTAAAATTTATTATTGATAAAAATATAAAAAATACATTTTAAAAACCTTGAATCAAGTAGTTTTTAAATATATATTTTATAAATTTTAATTAATTAAAAAATTTAAATAAATTATAATCAAAATTAAACAATTTTAACCAACATGTGACAGTTTAGTGGGACGAAGTGAGTATAAATATTCATAATCAAACTTATATTATAGCATTTGAATTTTATAAAATTGTAACGGGCAAGATGTGTCAAAACAGCAATTGTACCTAAAACCAAACCTTAGAGTTAGACCGTGTCTGAGTCATGAATGTACTGGAAACGTCGACTGAAAGTGACTCATCATGCTAGCTTTCAAAAGATTTCATAAATTTAGCATTTTGTATGGAAGAAAAAGACAATCAAGATGAGAACAAAAGGATCCACCTTAATTAATTTTGGCAATGTTAAAAATAATTAATTAGAAAAATAATTCCAAACTTAATTATTTTAAAAAAAATACTTTTTTCAGTCTAGGCGAACTCACTTTTTATAGGACGTATATTTGAAACTCGCTTTTAACAAAACGCGAGTTTCGTGTTGAGTACGTTGGTAAAAAA
The DNA here is from genome assembly GCA_958450335.1 of Hibiscus tridactylites. Classification (NCBI taxonomy): domain Eukaryota; kingdom Viridiplantae; phylum Streptophyta; class Magnoliopsida; order Malvales; family Malvaceae; genus Hibiscus; species Hibiscus tridactylites. The sequence continues at coordinate 9,368,288 of OY288269.1, forward strand.
GAAAGAAAATTAATTTACCTCGTTTTTACGCAGAAATCGTTTTTAATAGGATGAGAGTTTGAAACTCACTTTCAGTATGATACGAGATTGGACCACGTGAACTGAAAAGGGTCATTTTTCTAAATAATTAATTTTGGGTGTTACCTTTCTAATTAATTCTTAAAAAATGTATATTCATTTAAAGTTGCCATTATTTTTCCTATAGCAAATACAAATGATATTGAATATAACGTTTGTTATTAATAATAGGCTTAATGCATAAAATAACCCCTAAAGTTTACCACTTTTTCCAACTTGGTACTTAACGTTTCATTTGGGACGTTAAACCCCCTAATGTTTTCACTGTTAGCCATTTTGTCCCAAACCGTTACTTTTACTGTTACAAAAAAAATTTCAACCAATGAGATTGCGCCACATCAGCTCCTCTTTGATAGAGTAACCCACCTGATTTTATTAAAAGGGTAAATGTCATGTTAAGTCTCCTATGTTTATTTTTTTATTCAATTTAGTCACTGAAAAATCTATTTTTACCTAAAATTGACCCCTATGTGTTTCTATTTTTTTAATTTAGCCCAATATTTGTTATTAATAATAATATTGTTTTATTTAAATGTTACCATTTAATAAAAAATAAATTAAATATTTTAATATTAAATTAGTATTTTTTGATAAATTAATCCTTACTAATTTAATATTATATTATTTTTTGCAATTCCAAAATAAATTAGATTTATAATTTAGACCCATCAAAATAAATTTAATGTTAATCTTAAATAGTTTCTAATTACGTCCCAAAATAAATTAATTTTATAATTTAGTCCCATTACGTCCTAAATTAATAATTTGATATTAATTTAATATTAAATTAGTCTCTTAATTTATCTAATTTAACATTAAACGATTTTTTATATAAATTACATTTTAATAATTTAAAATTAAAATATTTTTAATAAAGATAAATTAAATTAATTTTTTAAGATTAGTATTATTTTCTTTTAAAATTACTAAAAAGCAACTACAACATCAAATAAATTGCAGGAGACACCATATATATACCATGAACTACGACGCATGCAATTCACATAAATTGATTCTTTTGTTGGGGATTTGCAGAGAGATTCGTTGAAATTAAAAGTGAACAAACTAATAGAAAATTATAGTTCAAATTTTGCTCAAAAAATAATACAATTTGAATAAGTAATTATTTAGGGTCAATTTCAAGTAATTTAATTTATCTAGAAAATTACAAATTTAATAATAAAATATTTATTTTATTTTATTAAATATTTTATTAAATATTAACATTTAAATAAAATAATATTATAAATAATAATAAATATTGGACTAAAAAGAATATAATTCGAATAAGTAATACTAAAAACAAATAAGGTTCAATTTTTTATTATTTTGGGACGTAATTGGAAACTATTTAAGATTAACATTTAATTTATTTTGATGGGTTTAAATTAGAAATCTAATTTATTTTGGAATTAAAAAAGAATATAATATTAAATTAGTAAGGATTAATTTATCAAAAGTTACTAATATAATATTAAAATATTTAATTTATTTTTTATTAAATAATAACATTTAAATAAAATAATATTATTATTATTAACAAATATTGGACTAGATTAAAAAATTAGAAACAAATAGGGGTCAATTTTAGGTAAAAATAGACTTTTCAATGACTAAATTGAATAAAAAATAAACATAGGAGACTTGACATGACATTTACCCTTTTAATAAAATCAGTCAGGTTACTCTATCAAAGAGGAGCTGATGTGGCGCAATCTCATTTGTTGAAAATTTTTTTAACTGTTGAAAACTCTTTTGTAACGACAAAAGTAATGGTTTGGGGCAAAATGGGTAATGGTAAAAACGTTAGGGGGCTTAATGTCTCAAATGAAACGTTAAGTACCAAGTTGGGAAAAATGGTAAACTTTAGAGGCTATTTTATGCATTAAGCCTTAATAATAAAAAAAAAAAATCGTGAGTATGAAAAAATTCAAATCTCATTATAGCAGCAAATATGTCTCAGGTACGAGATCATATTTTTTAGTATTTAGATTCGATTTTTACTTTGTGTAAATCATGTGTGAGCTGTATTTATATTTTATTTTGGTTTACATTTTATTATATAAAGATTCAAATCTTGACAATGTGTGGAACAAATTAAGTCGAATGGAATGTTTATTATCAGACTAGTTGCTCAGAAAGATGGATTTAGAGAAATATAAATAGTATTTAGATTCAATTTTTATTTTGTGTAAATCATGTGTGAGTTATATTTAAATTTTATTATATAAAAATTCGAATTTTGATAATGTGCGTGGAACAAATTGACCGGAGCCTATTATTATAAAGACTCTGCATGTATTTTTAATTATTGTGTGGCTATCAAGTAATAGTCGGTGTATTATTTTTGACTTTTTGCTTAATTTTTATTTTTATTTTTTGAGAATAAGTATTTTTTTTTGCTCGGCAATTTAGATTTTTATTAACTTTTTTCGCCAAACCAACATATGTGCCTCATTAAAAACCTCCCTAAATCTTAGTTGGAAGAAAAGAGTACACATATGTTGGGGGAAGGTTGTTACACTATAAAGACAATAGGCTACAAAAAAATTCTAGCGAAAGCTGACAGTAACGATACAAATCTGAGTCCTACCTATGTTGGTTTTTACTGCAGCAGACGAACCAAACTAATCGTGTGAGTAAGAAAAGAGTTCCTTCCCAAGTTGTTGAGGGTCCCAGGTCGCAATTCAATGTGGGAGAGATGTTGAATGTCTGTCAGCCATGCGAAAAGCAAAACACAAGATTGAGATCTTTTAGCTTACCACCATTCAGTAAACAATGTTGTCCTTTGTAGTCCCAATTTGGCTAGGTGATCGGCCATCGAATTAAAGTTTCTAGGTGAATAAACAAATGAGAGTTGGCCAATAACACTCCAAAGGTTGTCGATCTCTTCGAACATATTCCACCATTTCCAGGGTCTTGAGTGAATAGAGAGAATCCAATTGAGTGTCACTTGTGAGTCTGTCTCGATTACCAGCGGAGCTGAAGCATTCAAACCTGAATCGGAAATAATTTGTAGGGCAGTCTTGATTGCAAACAGCTCTGCAAACTCCTATCCCTGGGGGGATGTTGGTCCTGTGAACAATGCTCTAATCAAACCATTTTTGTTGCTTAGTATACCACCACACCCTCCTTTATTATTGGAAGCGGCTCCACCTACATTGAAGAATAGGGAGTTTTCCTCCATGTTGAGACGATGGGCTAAGGAAGATCTAGGAATTGAAGTTTTTATGCTTTCGCAGGGATTAGTCCACCAGTATTTTTCATCCCCCATGTTGTCCGAATTTGTTGCTTTATACCATATCAGGGCTCTCATCTTGGCAACAAAGAGCAGTTCTGGGCATGTTATCGATTTATTTTGAAAAAGCTTCTCATTTCTTGCTAGCCAAATGCTTCAAAAGGCCGCAGCAACGCATGTCAACCAATGCGACTTCAGTTTGTCTCCCCATTGCAAGTCTAAGCAGAAATTGAAAAACATCTCCACGTTGGATGGATTTGGCCAAGTTATTTTCCACCAGTTGCAAAATATTTTCCAGAAGCCATCAGCAAATTTACAAAGAATGAAAAGATGGTCAATGTCTTCTATTTCGGATCCACACCAAGGACAAAGGAGAAGATCATTTGTCATAATAATACCTCTCTTCTTGAGAAATTCTTTTGACGGTAGTCTTTTGATTATAAGCATCCAGAGGAAGTTCATCACTTTTGGCGGTACTTTAAGTTTCCAGACTTTGTCGAATTTGAATGTAGGATCTTCGACCTTAGCACTTACCAATAGGTCTGAGAGTTTTTTTTACAAAAAACATACCTGCAGAATCATGAATCCAGATTAGTCGATCGACTACCCCTTTCCTTACTTTGCATGCTTTGGTTGATTCTTTGATTTTGCTAATTATGCCCAGTTCTCGATCCAGTAGAGGTCTAGAGAAGAGATCATCCCAATTTTCCATTTGCCAACCTCCTGAATTTATGACTTCTTCAACTGTAGCACGTTTCTTAATCACCAAACGGTAGAGCCTTGCAAAAAGAATACTCAAAGGTTTATTTTCGCACCAAGAATCTTCTCAAAAGAGGATGGTTTTACCGTCTCCTAGCTGCCATTTATATTGTAACCCCCTCGTCCCGGTCTGATCGGATGACCGGTCCGAGTGGGCCACACGGGGAAAACTGAAGCGAAACCCGTTAAGGTTTCCCCTCGGTTAACGACCCTAAAAATTTCTTTTTATTTTATCTTGTCTATAGGCATAATTAAAACCTAGGTGAAGCACATCAGCGGAAAAAACAAACAATGCAACATACACCGACCAACCAAAACATTTAACAGCTCATTTTAGACCTTTACAGCAGGCCGTTTCGAAACGCTAAGGGCGTTCCGAAACGCCTTGACTTAGTCAACAGGCCAGGGTCAACCACAAGGTGACTGTTCCGAAACAGGGGTGACCCCTATCGAAACGACCTTGACGGTCAATTTCTCGTGGTCAACGAGATTTGACCGTTTCGAAACATCAAAGGCCCGTTTCGGAACGCCTTTATCTCGTCAATTTCTCAAAATTCCAGTAGCAAAAATGTTCCGAAACGACCCCCATCCGTTTCGAAACGGCAGGCCATTTGCAAAGGAACCGTATCGGAACAGGGTGACCCATTCCGAAACGCCCCCTGTCTGCAGGTTCGTTTTGGCTGTTTTAAGGCACAAGGGTGCCCCAAAACACCACCAAAACACCCTCCAACCTTATAACACATAAACCTAAGGCAACCCAACAATTAAAGCATGCTTCAACAAGATTAAGACAAGTCTAACACTAAGGCAAGACCTCACAAGACATGCATTCATTCAACATCATACAAACATAAAGACAACATCTAAGGCACATGGCTAACATTCAAAAAGATCAATTTAGGCATGAGTTACAATTCAACATGGCAACACAAACCATACAAAAGCAAGGTATCAAGGAGTCTAAATAAGCTCCTAAACAACTAGCAACCATCCAACAAAACAACACATGTCCCATTGCTCAAACTATTACATGTTCAACTTTAAAACTCATACTTGAAGTACTCAAGGCTAACAACCACACTTGGAGGCCCTCCACTTGCTCGAGCAACCCGCGAACTAAGGATCTGCAATGTTGAACAAAGAGAGCGTAAGCAATGATGCTTAGTGAGGGTAAGCTCTAAAAACAAACCTCAACATTGCAGGGTCCGAGCACGATCTAGCCAAGGCATTTCACAAACATACCAAGGATCCACAAAAGTCATGAGAATAAGGTGCATGAGCAATATACATTATAAATGCCATGATCGTAAGCTTAACTCCATAATACATGTAAGCACATTCAAGCATCCCATCAAAGATCATAAACCTCAACACATTGGTATACTTATCAAACAACATTGACACCTAGTTATGACCCGAATACGCGGATAGACATGTTGGAACTCACATCCAACAACCACATTACCTCACGGTAGGATTTCACTCATCACCAGTCTCGCGGAGGGGATTCCACTCATCCTCACGCCCCGTCGATGGGATTCCACTCATCACCAACTATATTTAAATACAATTTCCGGGCGAACCCATACTCCTCCTTGGTGACTCAACGCCACCAAGGCCACGCACGACTTTTGACTCATGTGTACACACTAACATCCTAATGATCGATCATTTGTATTCAAGTATACTAGTGCCAACATTTACCCATTTCACATTACTCATTCCAATCATTTCCGTGCTTAGCACGTACTCACCAACAACCATCATTATGCATGTCTCAAGCATCACCATTCATATCTCATTCCACATGTATAATACTATATACATAAGCATACATATCACATTTCATACGAGACATACACAACCACACAAATGAGTTCATCCAAAGGCTCTAGATCAAGCTTAGGATTAGGCTACCACCCTAATCCTAACTCTAGGTGGGTCTACCAAGCCCAACCTAGTCTGTATACTCGAACCAACCATTTTAAATCCATTTAAAACATTTAACCACTCACCTAAGCTTCCAAGCTCAAAGACCAAGCAAGCGACCACCTTCAATTCCCCGGATTCACTTCCGATGCTTCGCCGATGCCCAAACTTGATTCTAATCAATCTCAAACACAAACAAAACATTCGCAATCAATAACTCATCATCAGAACTAACCCGGATTAACATTATCAAGCATCCAACACTCAAATTCAATCCCCAAAACAGAATTTCCGAGCAGCCCCTAACATCCACTGAAAACTTCCATTTCAAACATCCAAACAACCATCAAACACCCCCAAAGTGACCCTCATATATCATACTAACACCAGCCCTCAAAAACCAACATTAAACAACCCCAAAAACCACTTTAAAACCCTCCAAAAACCCCCTTGAAACCCAAATCCGAAAATTGCTCAAAACCATTTGAAATTCACATATGTTATACCATTTGACCTCTATATATCATAACTAAGCATAACAAATCAAAAAATTTCATTTATCAACATAAAGATCTCATTTTTAATCAAAATATTCAAAACTTCCATTTTCTAAAAACTTCATGAAAACGAAAATAAAAGGTACTTTCATGGAGAGGGAGATGAGGGGAAGTCAAAAATACTATTACCTTTCGATTTGGAGTTGAAATGGGGAGGCAATGTGATGGAATAGTGCACTACAATGGAGGGGAGGGGTTTATCGTGGGTTTCTTGTTGGGAAAGGGAGAAGATGAGTGAAATTTGGTATTTAGTTGTTTTGTTTTATTCCTTTAAAAATCAAAAGACTCATTTACCCTTAATGAATTTGGCTATTCACAAGGAGGGAAGATCCATGGCTAATTGGAGTTTTAATCTTAAAACATGACCCACCCAAAATCAATTAATTTTGAAAACAAACTCGAAATATTATTTAGAGTATAAAACCGAGCCCAATAATATTAAAATATTATTTTCACCTAACCCCTAAACCCGGGTGTTACAACTCTCTCCCACTTAAGGAATTTCGTCCCCGAAATTACCTGGTGGAAACAAATACGGAAACTGCTCAACCATATCTGCTTTCCTCTCCCACGTGGCCTCTTCCACACCTCTATGCCTCCACAACACCTTGACCAACTCTATGGTCTTGCAACGCAACACCTTGCTATCAGAAGCAAGTATCTCAACAGGTTCTTCATCATAGGACAAATCTGGATTTAACTCTATCTCCTCAACGGGCATCACATGAGAAGGATCCTATCTATATCTCCTAAGCATAGACACATGAAAGACATCATGGATCTTCTCTAACTCAGAAGGTAACCTCAAACGATAAGCTACAGGCCCAATCCACTCAACTATCTCATACGGACCAATGAACCTCGAACTCAACTTGCCCTTCCGGCCAAATCTCATTACCTTCTTCCACGGAGATACTTTCAGAAACACTTTCTCACCCACTGAGTACTCAATCTCTTTCCTCTTCAAATCTGCATAAGACTTCTGACGATCGGAAGCTGCTTTCAGACGGTCACAAATCAACTTCACTTTTTCGGTAGTTCCTTTAAGCAAGTCTGGCATAGGTAACAATCTCTGACCTGTCTTAGCCCAACAAATCGGAGTCCTACATCGCCTACCATACAAAGCCTCATAAGGTGCCATCTGAATGCTAGACTGATAACTGTTGTTGTAAGCAAAATCAACCAACGGTAAGTGCTTCTCCCAAGAACCCTAAAAATCAATCACACAACGAAGCATATCCTCAAGAATCTGTATCACTAGCTCTGACTGCCCATCGGACTGCGGATGATAAGATGTGCTAAAATGCAAACGGCTACCCAAAACACTATGTAAGCAACCCCAGAACCTCGAAGTAAACCTAGGATCCCTATCTGAAACAATAGACTTCGGAACTCCATGAAGTCTCACAATCTCACGGATGTACAAGTTTGCCAACTTGTCTAAAGAATCCGTAGTGTTCACCGCTAAGAAGTGAGCACACTTAGTGAACCTATCAACAATCACCCAAATAGAGTTCTTCTTCGAAGGTGACAAAGGCAACCCCGACAAAAAATCCATGGTGATCCTCTCCCATTTCCATTCTGGAATCTTCAAAGGCTGTAGCAAACCTGAAGGAACCTGATGTTCTGCTTTCACTCTCTGACAAACCATACAACGGCTCACATACTCGGCTACATCTCTCTTCAAACCAACCCAGAAGTAATCATTCTTCAAATCTCGGTACATTTTGGTACTACCCGGATGCATAGAAAAGGGACTTGAATGTGCTTCACTCAAAATCTGACGTCTCAACTCAACATCTTCTGGCACAACAATTCTATCTCTAAAGCACAACAAGCTCTCACCACTGAAACTATACTCGGTCGGTCTTCCTTCGGCTATGTCCTGAACATAAGGAACTAAACTCGAATCTTGCAACTGCTTCTCTCTAATCAACTGAATCAAAGAAGGCTTCACTTGCAGCTCGGTGATCAAACCACCATCATCGGACACACTCAATCTAGCAAACATAGCTCTCAACTCAACAGCCACTTTTCTACTCAAAGCATCGGCTACTACATTTGCTTTACCCGGATGATACTCAATGGTCAAATCATAGTCTTTTAGCAACTCTAACCACCTTCTCTGTCTCAAGTTCAACTCTTTCTGTGTCATCAAGTACTTCAAGCTCTTGTGATCGGTGTAAACTATACACTTCTCACCATACAAGTAGTGACGCTAAATCTTCAATGCAAACACAACTGCGGCTAGCTCTATGTCATGAGTAGGATAGTTCTTCTCATGAATCTTCAACTGTCTAGAAGCATAAGCAACCACTCTCCTATCTTGCATCAAAACACACCCTAAGCCTACGTAGGAAGCATCACTGTAAATCACAAACTCCTTACCTGAAACAGGTTGCACTAACACTGGAGCATTTGTCAAAGCTTCTTTCAATTTCTCAAAGGCCTTCTGTCTTGCATCTGACCATTCAAATTTGACTCCTTTTTGCAACAACTTAGTCAAAGGAGCAGCTACTCTAGAGAATCCATCAACAAACCTCCTATAGTAACCGGCTAATCCTAGGAAACTCCTAATCTCGGTCACGGACTTAGGTTGTTTCCACTCAACAATAGCCTCAATCTTTGACGGATCAACTCGGATGCCTTCGGCCGAAACAACATGGCCAAGAAATACAACCTCTCGAATCCAGAACTCACATTTACTAAGCTTCGCATACAACTGATTGCTCAACAACCTCTGTAAAACAAATCTCAAGTGCTCATCATGCTCTTCTTCTGTCTTCGAGTACACAAGTATATCATCAATGAAAACAACTACAAAACGGTCTAGATAATCTCTGAAAATTCTGTTCATCATGTCTATGAATGCTGCTGGTGCATTCGTGAGCCCAAATGGCATCACAAGAAACTCATAGTGACCATATCTAGTCCTAAAAGCTGTTTTCGGAACATCACACTCTTTCACCTTCAACTGATAGTACCCGGATCTCAAACCTATCTTCGAGAACACTGAAGCACCTCTCAACTGATCAAACAAATCATCTATACGAGGCAACGGATACTTGTTCTTCACAGTCAACTGATTCAACTGTCTATAGTCAATGCACATGCGCATGCTACCATCTTTCTTTTTCACAAACAACATTGGAGTACCCCACGGGGAACTACTAGGCCTAATGAAACCACGGTCTAATAATTCTTGCAACTGACTCTTCAATTCTTTCAACTCTTTCGGAGCCATGCGATACGGAGCTATCGAAACTGGGTTAGATCCTGAAACTGTCTCAATCACAAACTCAACATCTCTGTCAGGAGGCAAACCCGACAACTCTTCAGGAAACACATCTGGAAAGTCACACACTGTTCTGATATCTTTCGGTCTAGCTTCACTCATATCCGGATTCATAACATAAGCTAAATAAGCCCCATATCCAAAGTCCATCAACTTATGAGCCTCTAAAGCTGACACCACATTAGACAAGAACTTAATGTTCTCGCCTACTACCACTACCTCGTAGTCATCAGAAAGCTTCAAAGAAATTCTCTTTGTCTCAAAATCCACACTAGCCCGATGCTCAACCAACCAGTCCATACCCAGAATAATATCAAAACCATAGAAAGGAAGTTCCATCATATCAACCGAGAACACATGACCCTGAATTTTCAGTGGACACCTCCTATACATTCGTCTAACCACAACTGTCTCACCAAAAGAACTAGTAACATGCATACCTACATCTAAGATCTCAACAGGGATATCTAACTTCTGTGCATGCTCACTCAAAATGTAGGAATGCGTAGAACCCGAATCAACCAAAGAAACCAAAGACATGGACTGTAACTCGAAATTACCTGCTATCACGTCGGTGTCGTTCCCGGCCTCCCTCTCAGCATAAACCCTCGCTGGTCCTCCCGCCTCTGGCTGCACGGCCACAACATGAGCAAGGTTCCTTTGAGCATCTACCCTAGGTGCATCAGCCCTAGGCTGGAAGTAGCCACGACCGCGCCCACGGCCTCTCTGAAAATCATTCGCTCTCGTAGGAGCCTGAGCAATGTTTGGTGCCTGAGCCACCTGATGTGGACAATCCCTCCTAAAGTGGTCCCTCGAACCACAGTTCCAACAAGCATGGAAGTTACCCCAACACTCACCAGCGTGCTGTCTCCCATAACGGGTACACTCGGGCAAACGTCCTCCTCCTATATGGCCCTGATGGCCTCTACCATGGTGGCCACCGCCACGTCTATGATCAAACTGGTGTCCGCCACCTCTGTGCCTCTTGGCATCTCTACCATCAAAGTGGTTATGCCTCTTGCCAGAACTAGAACCACCAGCTCGTTTGGCTGAACCCAAACTATGCTCCTAATCCTTGGCCCTCGCGACCAATACATCAAAGTCTGAGTAGTCAGAAGCTAGTGTATACCTCTTAACCTCTTCATTCAATCCGTAGCGGAATCGGTTGCAGCATTCCACTTCAGTAGGAACCAACTCTGGGGCATACTGACTCAAGCGAACAAAGCGGATCTCATAATCAGTCACGGAAGCATCTCCCTGAGTAAGAGCCATAAACTCTCGCTTCTTCTCATCTAAGTACCTCGGTCCCAAGTACCTCTTCCGGAAAGCGGTCTCAAAGAATTCCCAGTCAATCTCTGTCTCCGGAACCCCGGTAGTAATGGTGACCCACCAGGTGTAGGCATCACCCTGAAGCAACGAGATCACACATCCAAACCTACGTGCGCCCGCACAACCCATCTGAGCCAAGATGCGAACTGTCTTCTCCAACCATAACTCCGATCTCTCCGGGGTAGATCCTCTAAACTCCTCGGCCCCCAAGCTACGGAGCCTCTCCAAAGGTAGACTGGCATCGTCACACCTAGGCTGAGCTGCAGCCTGAGCTCCCGCAACTGCGGCCTGGAATGCTCCCGCTATTGCTTGCACAAGCGGAGTCATGTCAATTCCAGCTGGACCTTGGCCACCTTGGCCACCTTGAGGTCCATCTCCTCCGGCTCCATCCTCGCCCCCAACTCCAGGTGGAGGTGGTGGTGGTGGTGGAGGTGGTGGAGGAGCGCCAACTCCCGCGGCCTCCGGCCCTTCTATGTGAGCCCCCGCACCAACTGCCGGCTCAACAGGAGCCGCAACCCGTGGTTCCTAACGAACCACTCTCGGTCTACCTCTCGGTCTAGACATCGCTCTCACAGATATCAACTACAACCACAACAACAAAACATACAAACTGGGTTAGCAAGGCAAGGCTTCCAAGTGTTCAAGTACGTTCCCTCACTTAAAAATCATTTTTCCAATGTAATAGTAGCAATGGGACTCACACACACATACTTTCGAATAAACAGTAAATCACACTTGTCAAACAAGCAACCATTCTTTCAAGGCAAGCAAACATCGTGCAATTCAATTTAAAACTTAAACTTACCTCACTTACCTGCCCAAGGTCTCGGTAACCTTAGGCTTTGATACCAACAAGTGTAACCCCCTTGTCCCGGTCTGGTCGGATGACCCGTCCGAGTGGGCCACACGGGGAAAACCGAAGCGAAACCCGTTAAGGTTTCCCCTCGGTTAACGACCCTAAAAATTTCTTTTTATTTTATCTTGTCTATAGGCATAATTAAAACCTAAGTGAAGCACAGCAGCGGAAAATACAAACAATGCAACATACACCGACCAACCAAAACATTTAACAGCTCATTTTAGACCTTTACAGCAGGCCGTTTCGAAACGCCCTTAGGGTGTTCCGAAACGCCTTGACTTAGTCAACAAGCCAGGGTCAACCACAAGTTTAACGTTCCGAAACAAGAGTGACCCGTATCGAAACGACCTTGACGGTCAATTTCTCGTGGTCAATGAGATTTGACCGTTTCGAAACATCAAAGGCCCGTTTCGGAACGCCTTTATCTCGTCAATTTCTCAAAATTCCAGTAGCAAGAATGTTCCGAAACGACCCCCATCCGTTTCGAAACGGCAGGCCATTTGCAAAGGAACCGTATCAGAACAGGGTGACCCGTTCCGAAACGCCCCCTGTCTGCAGGTTCGTTTTGGCTATTTTAAGGCACAAGGGTGCCCCAAAACACCACCAAAACACCCTCCAACCTTATAACACATAAACCTAAGGCAACCCAACAATTAAAGCATGCTTCAACAAGATTAAGACAAGTCTAACACTAAGGCAAGACCTCACAAGACATGCATTCATTCAACATCATACAAACATAAAGACAACATCTAAGGCACATGGCTAACATTCAAAAAGAGCAATTTAGGCATGAGTTACAATTCAACATGGTAACACAAACCATACAAAAGCAAGGTATCAATGAGTCTAAATAAGCTCCTAAACAACTAGCAACCATCCAACAAAACAACACATGTCCCATTGCTCAAACTATTACATGTTCAACTTTAAAACTCATACTTGAAGTACTCAAGGCTAACAACCACACTTGGAGGCCCTCCACTTGCTCGAGCAACCCGCGAACTAAGGATCTGTCGATCCTCTTGTACCCCATCGCTGCTTGTACCCCATAGAAATTCCCTTCTTAATCTGTCGATCCTCTTCAGTACTGCTCTGGGGATGTTGAAGATTGACATGAAGTAGAGCGGAAGAGCTGATAGCACAGAGTTAATTAGAACGACTCTTCCCGCAAAAGAAAGCGATCTGCCTTTCCAACCTGTGAGCCCAAGGGAATCCCGAGATATGTGAACGGAATTTTCATGATTGAGCAGCCACAAGAACTAGCTAAAGCATTAACAGTTTCTGGATGAACACCTATACCCACGATTCCGAATTTTTTAAATTTTATACTCAAACCTGAGCATACTTCGAAGCATCGTAGGATCCTCTTCACATTTTTAATGTAACATCTCTCTGGCTGTAGGAAGAGTATGGTGTCATCGGCGAATTGGAGATGAGAAACTGATTGAAGCGGGGCTGCAACAGTGATACCCTTGATCATTTCTTTGGTTTCGGTTTTTTCAAGAATTTTGTGTAAGGCTTCCGTGACTATGATAAAAAGGAAGGGAGACAACGGATCTCCCTGCCTTAATCCGCGCTGCATTTTGAATTCCTTTGTTGGGGAGCCTAAGTAATACTGAGACTTTTGCCGATGAAACACACTCCAAGATCCAGTTTCGCCACTTTGATTCAAATCCCATTTTTCCTAGTATCATATCCAAGAAATCCCAACGGACGCAGTCGAAGACTTTAGAGAAGTCCAGTTTTAAGATCACTCTTTCTTTTCTGTTTGATGTTGATTTCAAAGAGTGAATGATCTCATTTGCAATCAGTATCCCGTCGAATATTTGTCTTCCTCTTATGAATGCGCATTGAGTATCACTAATTACCTTGTCCATCACCGAGCTGATCCTGCGCGAAAGAAGTTTTGATACGATCTTGTATAAGGAATTAATCAAGCTGATTGGCCTATAGTCTGAGATGTTTGCAGGACTTGAAATCTTCGGAATGAGTGTTAGGAAGGAGGAATTTATGTTTTCTTCCAGTTTTCCAGATTTGTGGAAATTTTCTATCATCCTTTCGATGTCTTTGTAAATGAAGCTCCAACTTTTCTTAAAGAACAGAGAGTTAAATCCGTCCGGCCCCGGTGCTTTTGTATCATCACAGTTCCAAACAGCTTCTTTGATCTCTGCCAAAGAGAAGGGTGATTCTAGAGCTTTTGCTTCTTCTTCCGATAGCCTAGAAAAATCAAGATCAAAAATGGTAGACCAATTTCTTTTGCTACAACTGAAATGTTTTTGAAAGTGGTCGAAGGCCTTCTGCTTGAGTATGTCGGGATTGTCTTCACCAGGAGAACCAAAATTAATTCCTAGGATTGATTTCTTTTTGCAGCGAAATTTCACTACTCTGTGAAAAAATGCAGTATACCATCACCGTTTTTTAGCCATGTCAATCTGGATTTTTGCTGCCATAAGTCTTCCTTTGCTTTGAGGGAATCCCAAAGAACCAGGTTGCAATGAAAAAGTTCTTGGATAAGTTCTTCATTGAGAGAGTCTGAATCACCCAAGCTTTCGATTTTATTGATTCTTTTGATCATTGATTTCACTTTTTGATCGAAATCGTTGCAGGCTTCTAAGTTCCATTACTTCAGCGCCTTTTTGATTGTTTTCAGCTTGAAACTCAGTTTTGCAGAATTAAGGGTTGGAGAGCCAAGAGCTTCTTGAACGATAGAAGAGATGCCTTCTTGATTTGTCCATGCATTAATAAACTTGAATGGTCTAGGACCCAGTCGATTTTCTCAAGTGACAACAGAAGTGGGATGTGGTCAGAAACAGTTCTTGGTAAGGCTTTTAGCTGAACGTCAGAATTTTTGAATAACCAGTCTTCTTCTACCATGATTCTGTCGATTTTGCTTTTCTTATTGTTTGGACCGTACCATGTGTATTTTCTACCATGAGAATAAGTATGAACAAAACCATTTGGATTTTACCTAATAAACCAATTATATTAATCTTTAATGGATTTTGTATTTGTCTATATTAATTTGTTTATTCGTGTCTTATTTGAATCTGATCCAATATTTAATATCATATTTTGTCGGCTTAACTATAAAATAAAGTGATTTTGACATCGCTTAAAAAAAGCTTTCGCTTAAAAATTAATTTTTTACCTAACCTTAAAAGTTAAAATTTCTAACTTTTAGGGTAGAAAATCACTTTTCAAATAAAGTTATTTTTTTACCCTTAATTATTTAACATTAATATTAATACTACAAATATAATAATTATTAAATACATTAAATATAATAATTATTAATATATCAAATTAAAAATTAATATTAAATATAATTTAGGATTTAATGTTTAGGGTCTTGCTCTTCTCTTCATTATCCAGTAGAAAAATGAAATTCGGAGAAGAAGAAAGAGAAGGGTTCACGTGTGGGGTGGCTTAATCAGTTGAAAGTGGGACTCGAATATATTATTTTAGCGGAGAAAAAAAATTAACAGGTCACGTCAATATATTCTAACGGGAGGGACCAAAATGAAAGTAAAATAAAAATTAGGTGACCTAATGAAAATTTTAAAAATTCGATGACCATCTGTGTATTTTATCCTATAATTTATTGATTATTGATATTTTAAAAATTATAAAATAATTATTATTTTTTTCATTAGGTTACGAAATAGTAACCTCACTGTTTGTTGTTATTAAGAAAATAAACATGACACATTTGATTAGTAATATATTATTTAACCCCTCAATTATAATTGAAATTTTATTTTGATATTTCAAAATAATAATGTAAAAAATTAAATTCTAATTTTTATTTGAAAATTTCACAATTTATTTTTAAAATCATAAAAACATTTAAAAAAATATAATTGTATGATTTTTTAAATAGTTTAAAGGTGATTACAAGATAGTATCTGTCCATACATATTTTTAACCTTTTGACAATTCACAGACATACAGACAAAGCGATTTGAACCGAGTTTTTTAGGATGAACATCATCCTCTTTTCTACAGAGACCACTTATTAGATTCTAATTGTATGATTTTTTAAATCTTTAAATTTTGGGAAATTAAGCCGCAACTCATATCTTCTAAATTATACTTTTAAAAATAGGATAAATACACAGGATATACTGAGATTTCAATTTGCAATTATAACACTGAACTTTCATTTTAATTCAATTATAAAATGGTTATTAATTTAATATGCAACGCCATCCCATATCGAAAGGTGTGGTGACCATTTTGTAATAAAATTAAAATTTTAATGATTATTTTATAATTTTTAAAATATTAATGGCCAAAAAAGCATTTCAGATTAATTTAATGACCATTAGTGTACTTTACCCAACAACTTACGTGACATAGAATCTTTTCCTGTGATTGTTTAATGATGGTGATCCTAGTCAGCAAGTGACCTCTACGTGTCAAAGTAATCTCAATCAAAAGACACGTGTCTTCCTTATAAAATCCCTCCCGTTTGCGGATTTCCTGTATATTTAACTCCCTGTTGGGGTTGCTTCTCTTTGCGTCCTCTCCGTTTTCTTCAATTTGTTTGTATTTTTAGCTAATCAACGACTGGTTTTTCTAAATCATTATATATATAATTCTCTGCGAAATCTTTATCTGTTGTTTGTCGAGGCGGTTTGAAGATTTTTTTTCTCGGAAAAGGAAAAGAAAATGAAGGAAACTCAGGGAAACCCTCTTCACCTCAAATCTGTGAACCATATTTCCCTTGTGTGTAGATCGGTTGAGGAATCCATGAATTTCTATCAGAATGTTCTTGGGTTTGTTCCGATCAGGAGGCCTGGATCATTCGACTTTAATGGGGCTTGGTAATTATTAAGAAAAGAAATTTGTTTCCTGTTTTCAAGCTTAATTTGTTCGATGAAATTCCCGAGAGATCCTGGGTTGAATTATTTTTGGGTGTGTTGCAGGTTGTTTGGTTATGGAATTGGAATACATCTTCTGCAATCAGAGGATCCAGAGAATTTGCCCAAGAAAAAGGAAATCAATCCCAAGGATAACCACATATCTTTTCAGGTTAGTTTCTTTTCTTTTCTTTTTTTGTTTCTCTTGAATTATTCTCAATGATTATATAAAAATTAGGGTTTACTGCTCTTTTCATCATGAAAATTGTGTTTCAATTTGAATGCTCTGAATTGGACTTATAATCCATACGGAGTTACCTATTTTGTAATTTAGTGATATAAATCAGGGATTTAAATTGCGGTTACGGTTATATTTTCGTTGCATTGTGTTTATCCTGGATGGGACATAATTGATGTTATTGTAAATTTGCGGTTGTAGTATCGCGATCTCGAACAGTGTCGATCGTTATTATGATTGCAGACGACTATTTAAATCCCTGATATTGAATGCAACCACTAAGGATTCGAACAAGTCAAATAAACTAATGATGACCATGTGAGGAAAGATACAAATCTCGAATATCAACAGAAATAAATCAACGATGAGTTTGTTTATTTTTGTAACCTTTTTTTTCCTTTTTGATGTGCATGTTGGAATGGCTCATTGTTTTCATATGGTGATATGAACCATAAAAAAGATGATTAAATATTAAGTTGATAAAGAATTAATGATAGCAGATATAGATTTGCAGCTTAGTTAAGTAATGAAGCTATGAATTATGTTCAGTGTGAGAGCATGGGGGCAGTGGAGAAGAAGCTGAAGGACATGGAAATAGAATACGTGCGGGCAGTGGTGGAAGAAGGTGGGATATACGTGGAACAACTGTTCTTCCACGACCCGGACGGGTTCATGATCGAGATATGCAACTGCGACAACCTACCGGTGATCCCACTGGGCGGTGAGATGGTTCGATCATGCTCCCGAGTCAACCTGCAAGTGGTGCAGCCACAGCAGATGCAGCAAGTGGTTCAGCAGTAACGGCTTAGTCATCCAATTTAGCTGCTGCTTGTCAATGTCTATATGCATGCTTTCTTGGTTGGTGTAATGATCCTATGTATGTATGTTTTGTTGTTTTTAGATGTTTTGTAATGAAGACATTGCAGTGTGATCCCAAGGGAAGGGATCGTTTTGATTAATTAAAAAAAGTGGGTGTTTTTCTTTTAATAAAGATATATATATTGGGAATGTAGGAGTATTATTTAATGCACAAGTTGAAGCTAGTTTTAATTCATGACAATCAATCACAGGAATCAGTTTGTTGGGGAGCTGATGTTATTTGGAATGAGACGGGAATTCTTATATTTTTAATAAAATTTAAATGTATAACAGAGACTGACACCATGTACACGATGCCACGATGGTAGAAGTATTCGGGGGATGTAAATTATATTAATAATCATCGAATATTTTTAATCATTAAAATTTTGTTTTTTTCATTATGGTCAATTTTTTTAATTTTTTTTTTCATTATGGTCAATCTTAATTTCATTAAGAAATGTTTTTGTAACACATCAAAATTTTCTTCCTCAAACAGAACTTTAATTTTTCAAAATTATAATTGCCGAGGCTAAAATTTAGATTAATGGAACGGTCTTCAATCATTTCAACGATGGGGAAATTCGTTATACCAAAAGTTTAATATAATTTAATTTTGAGTTAAGTTCACAGTTAACATTGGTGAATCGAAATTAAAAATTTTAAAATATTTTAATATGATATTGATAACTGCCAGATCAGCTTGAAACTAAATTATATTAACAATTTGAGCAAGCAAAACTTTTTCATCATTGAGATTTAATCACCGATGTCTTCGTTCATCAAAATTAATTTTTAGAAGAAGACTTTAACGTGCTACATTAATATTTTTTAACAGTAGTGACCTTAATAAAATGAAATTAAAAGTTTACTGGTTATAATAAAAGTGTTGATTTAAGTGACCAAATTGAAAGTCTTAAAAATTTAATGGTAAAATTATTAAGTAGTTTTTGTTTAAATAAAAATTCAACCCTTAAATTATTTTATTTTTTTACTTTGAGCTTTTGAACTATTTTTGGTAAAAAAAATAAATATCCAAATTATCATTCTATCAAATTATTAGTTATTTTAAAAAATCTTAGTTAAATACATTGACACTCTCACACTCATGTCAAATAATTTAAGTAAAAATTTGATTTAAAATTTAAAAAATGATTACAATTTAAACTGATATATTTTTTTAATTCTCAACAAACATGTTTACCTACAAACACAATTTTTTAATTGGTAACTCTTTTTATGTGGAAAAATTCTTCTGATTCAAATCATTTTAAAATTTAAATTTCTCTTCGATTTTTTTGTTTACGATAAGTTGTAATCGATTTGAGTATTTGAAAATAAAAATGATTTTGATTTCGTAATTTTTCTTTGAAAAAATTTAGAATTCTAATTCGATTTTGAAATATAAAATTCATGCTTGCTTGCACAACAATTGTCACTAACTCACTATCAATACAAAATTGCACAAGTGTAAAATAGTTCTAATCTCTCAAACATATTTACATTATATATTGATTCTTCAATGTTAATGTCTGACTATAAACTATATTTGTTTGCCCAACAATTATCTCTTATCAATATATTATTATTTCCCTCTAAATTTATTTTACATTATTATATTAGACGATGAACTATCAAATTTTAATATTTAGATCTGCTCGTGTATATATCAGATCAGATTTTGTGAAGGTCAAAGTCAGGCTTAGAGTAAAATCTTCAATCCAACTCGGTATAGTCCAACTCCCAGCTCTCAATAATCGTCTCCTCCAATCTACTAAACTTTTGAAATAATTTTATGGTTTCAAAATTAGTTAAATAATAACGATAATTATAGATCATTTAGCGAAATCTGGTATAAAGTGTGGTGGTGAGTGTCGAGGTTGGAGGCTCTGGTTTAGATTTTTTTTTTTTATTTCCCTGTAGGTATTATTCTGTATTGTGGAATGGATAAATCTGTTAACCTTTCTTATTCCTTTTGATTAATAAATGTTTGTTTTGAAAAAAATTGTAATATTGATTTAAGAAAATTCTACTACGTGCGACGGACACTGCTGAACACCGATGAACATCATTAAATTAATTAATAAAGATTAAAAATTTTAAGGATTCAACATACAATTAATAATTATTTAAAAAATAATTAAATTATTATTATTATTATTATATATATATATATTAAAATTTTAAACTTTTTAGGGTTATATTTTGATACACAAGCTGTGTAAAAAAATTACTCAACTCTTCTATAAAATTTAAAACCTAAATCTCAAACCCTAAAACCTTAATCTCAAACATAAACCTTAAATTCTACACCCTATACACTAAATCACTGAATCCTAAACTAAAACCTTAAACTCTAAAATTAAATGACTTGTGTAAACTTACACAAACTTGTGTATCAAAATATTTTATTTTTTTATATATCGATTTCATTGGAATACTATAACTCATAGAATCATATGCAATTGCGATGGAGGAGGGAGATCAGAGTTGGGAAACTAACAATCCCAAAACATGGAAATATTCATCACTCAAATCCCCATAAAACCACAGCTTACAAATGATAACTCCATAACTGGATGGAGTTTTAACTTTAAAAATTTAAAACCACCTCTCCTTTTTAGATCATAAATATGCATACAAAATCAAGAAAACTTGAGCAAAAGATCCAAGTTTGCAGTAAAAAAATCGACATAATTTTTTTTTTAAAATTTAATATATATGAAAAATAATTTAATTATTATTTTTAAATAATTATTAATTATATGTTGAATCTTTGATATTTTTAATCTTTATTAATTAATTTAATGGTGTTCAGCAGTGTTCAACGCACGTGATAGACTCATCCATTGATTTAAGTATTATATGTGCTATTTTTAGATTAAATTTCTCCTTCTACATCTTTTAGATTATTTTTTAAAAAATTTAGATTTTTAATGTTTATTTGTTTCTCCCATGTATTTTGTCTTTTTATTTGATTTAATAATATATTTTTTCATTGTTTAGTTTAACCTTACGTTTAATCTTGTGAGAGTTCTTTTAAATAAGAAACGATAAATTGAATTTTATTAAAATAAAATAGGGTACAATATGGATAATACAACTCATCAAAAAAGAGATTTGGTGGCTAAGTTCACCAAAAACTCTTACGGATAAACCTCAAACGCGCAAAAAAAAAATGATATATTCTTTTGAAAAATTCAATAATTGTCATTAATACTTCTTGTCTCAATTCAACTAGATGCTTAAAATGTGATGTAAGAATGATGGCGAAACAAACAATTTTGCAGGCTGTTTCATTGAACAGATATGAATGCAATGATAACTAACTGTAAAAGGGGATCAAACTATTGAAGAAAGCCGACAAACGCAGATCAGAATCAAACGTCGTGAGAACTCTACACGAACACAAATCTACCGCAAAGGTAGGCGAAAACGTGCCATAAGGCAGAGATGTACCTAAAAAACAATTAAACTAAGTACAACAAGATGTGCGAAAATATGAATCTAAAACATAAAAATACTTACTAAAAATATAAGAAAAGTAAACGTAAAAAGAATAAAAAAAACAACGAGAAAACAAGCCCCTAATACCAACAGAAAAAGCCAAATGACAACAGCTAAGACACAAAAACCTCCGCAACAGACCAACACAAAGGTGTTGGAGGGACAAACAGCAAGTGAGCTAAGACATCAACAAAAGATATCTTAGGTAGGCGTCACAACCAGCAAGTCCGTAGTTCTTGAAATGCTATTTTTTGCCAGGCGATCTGCTAGAATATAGAAAACAGAGAATAAAGAGAATGGGGAAGAAAGACGGTACTCTCAATTTTATTAAAAAGTCCATAATATCTCAAAGAGACTGGACTAGAATTTATACAAGGTTGAGAGAATCAGTTGAGCTAGTAACTAACAAACTTTCCTAACTAACTCTTGCTGACTCAGTACAACTAATACAACAAACTTTAACTAATACTATAACACGATCCGCAACCAAATTGCATTCTCTAGGAGTAAACTGAACCTGCCACACAAATTCAGGTGAAATGTTTGTAACTCATATGAACCTATCTTAACCTTAGAACATTATCATTTTATGAACCGTTTATGTGTCTATCTTGGCCTTAGAACATTATCATGTTTTGTAGATATTCTTGCTAGATGACAGGCGAATCCAAAGGGTCAGGTCGGAAGCTTTTGATCAATGATTCATGCCACTTAGAAAAATAAACCAATGCTACCCCAAATTAACATTGCTCCATCAAGAACAAAATGAAAAAAAAAAGGCTTGTATTTATTATTATATAAAGTCCATGCCCAAGTACTTATTACTTCTTGGGTTGTAATTGCTATCTTATTAGGTTCCGCCAAAATAATTTCAATGAACCGAACAGTATGCATCCCTAATTACACGCAAAGCCCTTTGACTTAATGGGTTATGTTGATAATATAATATATTTGTAACTTTCAAAGTGATCTTGGGTGTTTAAAATTTAATGACAAAGTGACCTGTTTGTAATAAATTTTTAAGTGAGCAATATGTTTGTAACCTTCAAAAGAAAATTTACATATTTATTACAAAGTCTATAGTTAAGTGATCTTGGGTGTAGTTTACCCTTAATTTTATCTGTTATTTTTGGTATAATAAAAGATCCGCAACTCACGCACACAACCTAAGGCAGTCCATTATTACTTTTTATCTGTTATTTTTGGTATAATATAAGTAAAGACCCACAACTCACTATACACGATTTTTTTTTATCTGCTAGGTATGTGCGGCTAATAGAAGTTTTAGACATGTGTAATAACTGCGATTGTATAAGGTCTTCGAAAGATGAGGGTCCAAAATGAATCAAGTAAAATGTTTGTAAGAAAAAATTAAAATGTTATTGTACTTCATCAATTTTGAGTCATATTATGCTCAATTTTTATTCAAAAATCAGTCTCTTACGCACACAACAAGTCGACAAATATTTATATATATTTTTAAAAAATTAAGTCTTACTTGATAAATTGTGCTGAACCCCTAAATCTTTAAACAGTCAGATCTATTGCATGGGGAGTCTTCAACTGCTCCTATAGTGACTAGTGGTGTACCTCTGTTTCTTATCAAATTTTCAGATTGTATGATTCTTAGCTTGGGCTGCTTTTGGATTAAAATACAATAAGGATTAAGCCCATAATTGAAGGGGCCTATTTTAATCCGATGATTAGTACGTGGTTATGTAATCATTAATTTTGTGCAGGTTAATAACTTATTTTTTATTTTATTTCTATTTTACCTTTTATTATTATTATTACTATTATTAAATCAAAACAAAAAATACTACCCTAATACCAATTAAATAAATAAAAACCTAATTAAAATATAAATCCAGTCCGTTTAAAACTATCATATTGTCTTTTGCGCAGCCAATTCCTGGCCTTTGGATCAGGCATGGATCAACAGTCGAGATCAGTCCGTTCGAGACCCTTCCGATCCCACACGTTCTACACGCCCGACTCTTCTATTTCCTCACGCGCCTCGTCCAGATCCTCAAACGGTCAGTTGCACGCCACGTCACATGGATATGAGATCTTAGTCGTTCATCTCTAGTTCGTTCTCACTCTTTGATCTCAGCTCCATCAACAACCACCGTTCCTCCTCCTCTGCCCCCGTGGCCTCATCGCTAAAAATTACACTGCCATCGTGTTTAGGGGTGTGTAAAAAAATCTGATCCGATTGATCCGATTTGTTTATCCGTTGATTCGATCTAAAATTTTAAATATCCAATCTATTTTTTATTTTTTGGATAATTCAGATCGGATATATGAAAATACTTTTACTTGTTATATATGAAAAATTAATTTTTTTATGAATACAAATCTTGTTATACTCAATAATTTGTTGATTTTTATATTCAAAAACCTAGAATGTCCATGGATAAGACCGTCAAACTTAAAAAAAAAAATTAACTCATAATTTTGAATATAAGAATATCAGATTATCCAATCTAAAAGTTCGGATATCTGAAAATCGAGTATCCAATTTTTTAAATCTGATACGAATCGCTAAAATACCTATCTAAAAATTTTGGATATCCCAAATTTCAGATCGGATCAATATTCGAAATGGACACCGTAATTGTCCTCTCACCGGCTCCAACAATCGTGCGTGTGGAAATGATAAAAAAAACAGGAGATATCAGATTATCAACCCACAAGTCCACAACAGTAGTTTAGTTCAACAAATGTAATAAAAAAAAAGGAAAACAAATCGGGTATATAAGAAAAAAGATTTATTGTAATTTTTCAGATTGGAGACAATACCAAAAAAAAACCCACATTTATCTTTTCCTCTCTCTTTTTTTTTTAACTTTTGAATCAAAATAAAGAAAAAGGAAATGGACTAGGGTTTCATTACCTTCGCCGGTCTTCGAACGGCTGTTCTACAGTCGAGGCTCCCATCTCTGATGATAAATGGTGTCCGATGGACCAATGATGTGAGGTCCTTGCATTTCTTTTTTGTTGTTTTTTTAGACGTTTTGTTTCAAATATGAAAAGGGTTTTTTTGCCTCGGTTTTTAGGACTTTTGGGCAAAAAAGTTGTTTTTCTGAAAAGGGTAAACTACATAAGTAATAAGGTAAACTAAACTAATGACCACCATACTATGGTAAATATATTAAAATAACTATGCTAAAAAAATCGACTCAATTAAATCACCAAACTATTTAAATGGTATCAATGTGACCACCAGTAGTTAAAGGTTAACGGAAGGGTGACGTGGCAGTTAAAAAAATAAGGGTATAATTACACATTTGGTCCTTATTACTTATACACTCCATCAATTTAGTCTTAATTTTAATTTACTAAAATAAATTAATTATTTGGTGACACGTGTCACCACCTTATTATAGGACTTTAATTATTTTTATTTAATTTAATTAATTAATTTCCCCTCCAATCAGGTGATGACACGTGTCACCTGATTGGGGGAAAGAAAAATCAAAGGCAAAGAAATGCAATTGTGGGGACTAGAACTTGGGTTATTAAGAAAGAATGAGACATGCTTATCGCTAGGCCATACATATTTTTGAGACATATGATAGAACATTCAGTATATGTATTAATTTTTGCGGGGTAAAACTAAATATTTATTTCATGATATACTTATTGGGCACATGAACCCGTTAATAGCTGAAGCGACGATGGTGCATATGAACCCGATCCCGTACTTCCCTCTCGACACACTCTTAGGGGTTGAAGGGTCTTCATGGGAGACAAGTAGGATAGAAGAGATGGTGAGAAGGATTAGAGAATTGATTATCAAAGGAGTGAATTTCTGTGAATTGAGAAAATAAGAGAAGAAAGCATTGAAAGCTAATTGTGATGTACAAATGAGTGAATCCGTGACACTGGAAGGTATCGCAACCCATTTGCGTAAAGAAGGCAGAATGCTGCTACAAGTAGGCCGAGGGAGACATACACCAATGCAATAACTGCAGCGGACAGTCGGGGACTTGTGCCGGAACTGGTTGTAGTCGAGTTCTTGAGAGGCGAGAAGCAGTAGTAAAGAATGAGAATCGGGAATCCTACCAGTTGCATAAGTGTTGCTAACCATTGGCTGTTTCCACCTTCTCAAAGTACAGTCTTCCCAACAATGTAGCCCCTGATTGGCCACAAAGTGCACAGAGCGTAAACAAACCAATTCGTAGCCATCGTTTATAGTTACCGGATTTAGGCACCATTGACTGATTCGTTGTTGTTTCCTCCGACAACTATTTATTTCATGATAGACATGCTTACCGCTAGGCCAAATATTTAATTAATTAATTTCCCCTCCAATCAGGTGATGACACGTGTCACCTGATTTGGGGAAAGAAAAATCAAAGGCAAAGAAATGCGAAAATGAGACATGCTTACCGCTAGGCCAAATATTATAGTTTTACCCTGCAAAGATTAATACATATACTAAATGTTCTATCATATATCCAAAAACATGTTTGGCCTAGCGGTAAGCATGTCTCATTTTCGCATTTCTTTGCCTTTGATTTTTCTTTCCCCAAATCAGGTGACACGTGTCATCACCTGATTGAAGGGATTAATTAATTAATCACCTGATTGGAGGGGAAATTAATTAATTAAATTAAATAAAAATAATTAAAGCTCTCCAATAAGGTGGTGACATGTGTCACCAAATAATTAATTTATTTTATTAAATTAAAATTAGAATTAAATTACTAGAGTATATAAGTAATAAGGACCAAATGTGTAATTATACCCTTATTTTTTAAACTCCCACGTCACCCTTCTGTTAACCTTTAACGGTTGGTGGTCACATTGATACCATTTAAATAGTTTGGTAGTTTAATTGAGTCGATTTTTTTTAATGTGGTCATTTTAATACATTTACCATAGTATGGTGGTCATTGGATTAGTTTACCCTAAATAATAACTCAACATTGCTTGCAAACTTATTTTGTTCACTCAACTTTTAAAATGTGCTATTTATTCACTCAATTTTACATATTGAACATATTTAATTACTCCTCCGTTAATTTAATAACGTCATTATGATATGAATTATTTTATTATTAGTTTTATTATGAATTGACAATTTATTAATATTTAATTATAAATATAATTTAAAATAAAATCCCTTAAAATACCTAAATCCCAATCCCCTCTCAACCCATCGACATTATTTGTGGCCGTCAAACATTCCCTAACATTTTATACTCCACCGTCGGTTTCAGAGAAAGAAACCAACCATTCCCTAACAAATTCATGCAACACTTGAACAGTAATAGAAAAAATACGATTGTGGTAATTTATATAAAATTAATTGGTTTTGATGAAGCTCTGATGTCTATTGTTAGAATCAAACTATAATAAATAGGTTAAAGGGTCAAATTTACCTATGTAGTAATCCGAAATCAGCAATGTTGCCCCTACTTTTTTTTCTCCTTAATTTTGCCCTCAAAGTCAGTCAATTGTAACAATGTTGCCCTTTGACCGATTTTGACCGTTAAATGCTGACGTGGCAGTTAACGGTGCTGACGGGGCAATTTTACCCTCGAAGTCATTCATGCAATTTTGCCCTCGAAGTCATTAATTGCAGCACTTTTACCCTTGGTTTATTTAGTTTTTGAATAAAATTGGATAAATAATTTGGTTATTTCGAGTTAAACTTTAACAAACAGAATATATAAAAAATCGATTAACAAATTGATGTAAATATCCTTTGAGTCCCTAGTAATTTTAAAAATAAGCAAAATGAGAACTCTCACAAAAAATCAAAATATTATTCATTTTTTTTAAAAAAAATCTATAAACTTAATAAAAATAAATACGATATTCAAAAAAATATTGAAAATAAACCAACGGGAAGCGTGTTAATTGAACGGTGAACGCGAACTATTTTATTCGAACGACGTTCGATTGACACACTTACCGACGATGGGTTGTTAGGAAAAAATGTACGGTGAACTCGAATCGTGTGGCTCAGGTTGAATTCTGCTTTATCTTCTGAATATCCTTGTATTTATCTCCCATGCCATTATCTCCCATGTCGTTTTTGCCGAACACCACTAATTTCGTTTTCTACGATCATCGTACATTTTTTCCTAACAACCCATCGTCGGTATGTGTGTCAATCGAACGTCGTTCGAATAGAATAGTTCACGTTCACCGTTCAATTAACACGCTTCTCGTTGGTTTATTTTCAATATTTTTTTTAATATCATATTTATTTTTATTAAGTTCATAGATTTTTAAAAAAAAATTGAATAATATTTTGATATTTTATGAGAGTTCTCATTTTGCTTATTTTTAAAATTACTAGGGACTCAAAGGATATTTACATCAGTTTGTTAATCGATTTTTTATATATTATGTTTGTTAAAGTTCAACTCGAAAAAACCAAATTATTTATCCAATTTTATTCAAAAACTAAATAAACCAAGGGTAAAAGTGCTGCAATTAATGACTTCGAGGGCAAAATTGCATGAATGACTTCGAGGGTAAAATTGCACCATCAGCACCGTTAACTGCCACGTCAGCATTTAACGGTCAAAATCGGTCAAAAGGCAACATTGCTACAATTGACTGACTTTGAGGGCAAAATTACGGAGAAAAAAAAATAGGGGCAACATTGCTGATTTCGGATTACTACATTGGCAAATTTGACCCTTTAGCCTAATAAATATTAAATTTAAACTTAGGATCTATCATATTAAACCATCAAGAACAATAAACTGAATGCGGAAGCATACCTGAATTCATTGATAGAGATCGCCCAAAAAGTGGTTATAAACTTCTAAAAGGATAGGTTATCTCTTGACCTAAAACTCTCTGACGGGGAAGGAGAGAAAAACAAGTTAACATATTTCTTGAGACCACCGACTTTTATATAGTTGATTTATTAAATTAACTATTAAATATTTATAACTTTGCCCCTTATTGAATTATAAATACATCTTATGGTATCTACACTTTTATTTCCATGACACTTTAATACCCATAACACAACTAACATAATTGGTCACTTAATTTTTTGTCATATTATATAATAACATCATACATTTTATATATGTGCCCACAATTGCGGATTTTAATTCAACACAAAAAATAAAGTCTAAGTAAGATCCGGCGTTGTGAATGGAACAATTAAATTGAGAAGGTGACCTCCATAATGGGCAATTACATGTTTAAAATATTTAATCTGAGTTAGTCGATTAATGAGTTGGAAATCAGTTTTTATACCGATAAAAAATTGTAGTACGTTGGGTGTGTATATATATGGTTCTGAAATGTAGTATAATTTTTTTTTTGGTTTGAGCCAAGGTATCCACTGCCGATAGCATTGATTAATTTCCTCGCTACGAGTGCTCTCACTAAAAGGTAAACGGTTGGTTATGAAATGTGTTACATTCCTATTAGTAGGAATCGAACTTCCGACCTAATAATTAAAGGATGAGGTGAGCAAGAATGTAAGTATAATTTTATGCACAAGTAAAAGCTAGTTTTAATTGATGACAATCATTCACATGAATCAGTTTGTTGGGGAGCTGATGTTATTTGGAACGAGACAAGAATTCTTATATTTTTAATAAAATTTAAATATATAACATTAACAGAGAGTGGCAGGGTTTTTTTCT
Organism: Hibiscus tridactylites; assembly: GCA_958450335.1. Lineage (NCBI taxonomy): Eukaryota > Viridiplantae > Streptophyta > Magnoliopsida > Malvales > Malvaceae > Hibiscus > Hibiscus tridactylites. Next base: position 9,397,431 of record OY288269.1, read on the forward strand.
TTTATTCCAAGTTTGATTTTGATCTTGCGGTGTCACAGTGAAAGAAAATTATACACAGTAAACGTAAAATCATTTGTAGGGTAAATAAAAGGGGTAAAAATCTTCTGCCCCGAGCAGATGATTTCCATCCAAATAAAAGGACATAAAAAAACAGAAATTTTGTTTTAAAATCTTTTAACCCCTAATTATAAAAATGTCATTTGAGTCGCGTACTAAACCCACAAAAACATCGTAATTGAAACAAACAAAAAAATCAAACACCAAATCCTCCAACAAGTTGCTTTACGAAAACAAGACATCAAGATAATATCAAAAACACCAAAATGCTTACGTCTCTATTAGATCAACGATTCAACACCCACAGTGGATCAACCCAATCATATTCATGGCACTTTGAAAATTAAACCAATAATGCTATCCATCAAGGACAAAATAAAAACAAAATGCTTGTATTAATAATTATATAAAATTATATGATGAATCAATTAATCATATATATATATATATATATATATTCTTTTACATAATCCATATATATATATGTTCATTCATTATTAAAAACAAAGCAAATGAGCAAATGAAACAATTGGAAGAGTGGTATAGCTTAGCAATAGCAGAGAATACCAGTAGGCACTAGGCAGTAGCAAGCTCCTAGAGACCTCTAGCCAACATTTGCTCATAGTTTTCAATAGATTCAAGCCTCTGCAGCAGAAGTTGATGCCTGAACTTCTGGATAAAAGCCTCCGCACTCTCGTTTATATCCACAGACGGCTCTCTCTCCAGCTTATTCCGGGGAGCAGCAGCCGCCTTTTTCTCGGTCGCACCGGAGATATCAACATTTTTCTCTGCAAATCTGGAGGTCTGGTTGTATGGATGAGGCACGGAGCTTTTCTTCATAGTAATCCTGGATCAAGTGGCCTTTAAATTTTGGGTGATGGTCTGCCATGCTAAGAGCGTTCCCCATATTTATAGCCAACAAAGTCAAATAAAATATAGAGTTACTTCATAATAGGCTGCGATTCCATTTTACACATTTGTTGCATCAGCACGCCGTGTTAGAATTTTCAATAGATTGAAACAAACTTTTTAAGTGGATATATATGCTAAGCTGTAAGTAAATGATTGGACTAATCACCAACGGGGCAGTGGTAAACAGTTTGGTATCGTTTAAGTAGTCTTGGGTTCAAGACGTTGTGTGTGTAAATAATTTCCGCTGAGAAATTTATCCACCAAAATCAAGTGTATGACACAAATTTGTCCAAATTAATTAGAGCGAAACTCTAAAAACCGAAGTACAACAAAAAAAAATATTGGACCAATCACAATTTTATATATCAATTAGTAAACATGCATACACGTTGCATGTAATAAATTATATTATTGTTTTCTTAAAATGATTACAAGTTTCAAGATATTTATATAATATAATACATGATAAATTACGTAAATCGTCATTAAACTTTACTCTTAAAATTATTTTGGTCACTGAAATTTTAAAACGTTCAATTTTTTCACTGAAGTTTAGACATTAAACATTTTTTGTCACTCTTAAACCTCAAACGATCATAGATGGTAGTTGTTCTATCCCAAATTTTATCTGTCACTTCATCTTATCCCCTGAGTCTGAATTCGACTTTCATTTTGCCAAAAAATGTTCCGAAATTCACGAATCAGCCACAAATATTATGATTTCTTCCCCGTCGATCTCCCTCATCCGCTGTCAGATAGATTCTATTTCTCGATGTGTTGTTTCTCTTGTACCGGTAAATGGACATCGTCAAAAGGTTAATGAATGAGTTACTAAAAATGTTCAATGTCTAAACTTCAATGAGTAAATTGAACATTTTAAAACTTTAATGACCAAAATAAATTTGAGAGTAAAGTTCAATGATGATTAATATAATATAATATAATATAATATAATATAATATAATATAATATAAAGGGAACATTCATAGCATCTATGCCTAACTGCCTAATTTTTTTTTTGGCCAAATCCTTTGCCTTGTGGATTCATTGTACATTGTATGTGTTAAAAGTGGTATGGCCATATTAATACATAAAATATTGTACGTGTGTAAATCCAAGTTATGGGGTAGGACATGCTTCAACCCATATGGGTGCCCAAAACTCTAGTACATGCCTAAATAATTGGGTCTCCCCATGTTAGGATATTAATTTTAGATTGTTTTATATTATTCTATCATCGATATAGACATTTATCTACCATCTGTCATTTCATTTTTTATTATAATTTTTTATTTTATAAAAATTAATAACAGTTTATATTGAAATAGTACATTCTAAAGATTTATTAACTGGTTTAATGACTAAAAATGCTCATCATTTCTCATCTTATATGAGTTCGAATTTCGGCATAGAAATATAATACCTCTCTATTTAATTAAAAATAAAAAAACATTCAGAAATAATACGTTCTAGATTTTATTTTAGACAACTTTTCCATAAAAGATTAAAAATGTTCTTTAAGGGTGATACATTTTTATTGCTCGAGTGCTTTAGAACAAGACATTTATAATTATTTAATTAATTAAACTTAAGGAATAAATCGTTTTTAATTTAGAACTTTTTTTATTGTTAGGTTCTTGGCTTTGAATTTGCTTGTGCTTCTAGTATGAGGAGATTGATTCCTACACAAAGGAGAATAATCATTTTTTTGCTAATTTGTTTTAGCTTACGCACAAGGGAATCGATTCCTTTAATCAATACTATTACTTTAGCTTACAAAGGGTCACACCTGTGGATGGAACGATCAGAATTAAAAGAAATTGAGATTATGTTTAACTTGTCATGTATATTAAATTAAGGGTTTTGTTGAACGCAGCATGAGGGTTACGTTTAAAAAATATTAAAATTTTATAATTAATAATTATTTTTTTACAATGGAATCTACTAATATGCTTAATTGAGGATTTAATTAAAACAAACTTCAGACTCTAAACACTAACACTAAAACCAAAACTATAAACCTTGACCCTAAACCTTAAACAGGGTCGGTTCTAATTATTTTTTGACTCAGGGCGAAATTTAAATTTAAGAAATATGTAATATAAAATTTCTATTAAATTTTTTTATTAAATTAAACAAATAGTAATTCGTTACAATCTAAAAAATATTAAAAATATATTTAAGTATACAAATACTTATAAGAAAACATTGCTTTCGAGCCTTTCTTGATGTGAAAATATTGATGTTGTATTATTGTTATTGATGATAGTATCAACATCAATATTTTCCAACATATTTTTTCAATACATAAAATATCTAGAAAAGAAGTTTCCGCAAAAATTGTCAAGAGCTCCCTTTTGTGATTCTATTAACTCATATCATTGTTTTTTTTTTTTTTTTTTTATTTTCAGATAAATATTTTTTAGATAACATTACATGACAATACAACTAGTATTGAAAAGAACAACAACACCAATAAAATAAAAGATCATCCATCGATGTATTTATAAACCAAATTCGCAAGACCGCAATTACTAAACTCTGAAATTAAATAAATAATTTACCTTATAATCTATAAAATTTCTGTTAAAATGAACAATAAGGACACACTAACAATACCCCAAATAAAAAGAAAAAAATATTTTTATCTCATATTCTTGATTGTCGACTGAGCGCATATAAAATAAAAGAAAGAATTTTGAAATATGATCTTACCTAAAATTTTAAAAACAATCTTTAATATGATTCAAGCACCGCAGTTCATGATAAGCAATTGTTATTTTGTGTTTGGGTAAAATATAAAAAATTTAAAAAGTGGGTAATAATTTTCAGATAAATTGTGAGATATGAAATAAATAAAAAAGCATGCTAATTATACTTAAATTTCTCATCCTATTAAGTTTTGATGAGAAAATAATAATGTTAATAAAATTTTCCATCATGAAATAAATAAATATGGGAAGTTAAAGAGATTTAATTAAAGAGAACAAATAACATTACTAAAATTTTCTCATCCCATGAAATTTTTTTATCCCAAAGTTAAAGAGATTTAATTGGATTTTAGGAAATAAAATATTCAAATAAAGTTTGATGGAAAGTCAATTCGGTAAGCAATTAACTTAAACTTATGGGAAATATTTAAAGAGATTTAATTAGATTTCTTATTGGATTTTGTGAGAAATATTCGGTAAGCAATTAATATTAAACTTATGGGCCCTTATTTTTCACTTCTTTTATTATGATCAGAAAATAAGGGTTTATACCATGGATCATAACCAAAGATTAATTAAAAAAATTTAAATTTATGGGCTTGGGCGGGCGCCCCTTCTATCCCGGCTCAAGGACGGCCCTGACCTTAAACACTAAAACATAAATCATAAACCCTAATTCATAAACCGTAAACCTTAACCCTAAATCCTAAACTTTGAACCATAACACAAACACTAGAACTAAAATCTTAAACCATAAATCATAAATCATAACACATAACAGGTTGGGATGAACAATTAATGCTACATAGCCAAGAGATGGTGAATTGGCAAATAAAATATTTGGTGGAAGCAATTTGGAAAGGTAAGAAAAATTGGGACACAAAATTTATAGTGGTTCAACATTCTTAACAAAGTTTACATCCATCACCTTAACTATTCATACTAAGGATTTCTCAAGTCCTCTAGATTTGATTTCCTTTTGAGGCTAAAGAGGATAACCTTACAATTCTCTTAAAAGTTATACCCCAAAGTTTTAAGAACCCTCACAAAGGGAATTACAAATGAAGCAAACTGAAAACCTCACAAAGGTTTGTACAATTCTAGGCTCACTCAAACCCCAACACTTGAATAAAATGGATACAAATAACATCACTCAAGTGTGTTTACAAGATATTACAATAAAGGCTTAAAGATTGTTGGATGTGTGCTTGAATGCTTTAGACTTGATCGATAGTTGTTGTAGAAGCTTTGGAAACTTGATTTCATACCTCTTCATTAATTTCTAACCGTTTGGGTAGTTGGGATTTTAAATATAGTCATTGGGCTGCATTTTCCCCGCAATAAATGATGTTTACAAACTCTGAGTATCGGTACTCGAGCACTCATATCGGTACTTGTCATAAGAAGAAATAGTCATTGCAGATAAAATGGTATAAGTACGTGAAAGGGCGTATAACCATTTTTACTCACTGGAATCCTTTCAAGTTTTGCACACAAATTCGTATCGATACGTCTAAGAGGGTATCGATACGCATAACCATTTTTTAATACTTGTGATTCCAATAAAACTGACAAGGTAACAGTAAAAAATTAATTACAAAGATTTGGAAAATCTTTAATGCCCATACTGGTACGCACCAAGTTGTATTGATGCTTGTAAGTTGTTGAGTGGATCAATAGATTAATCAAAGCCAAGAGGGGTGAATTGAGTTTTTAAAATTTGTTGGAGAAAGTGGAATATCAAAAATTGAAGAACAAGACAATTTAGAGTGGTTCAAGTTCCAAATGAACTCTACATCCACTACCTTAGCTACCACTAAGGATTTCCAACAATCCACTAATTTCTCTTCCCATTTTCAAGGCTTAGGAGGTAACCTTTACAATACCAGTCAAATTTTCTACCCAAAATTTGACCAAATCCTCACAAGAATATAAAAAAGAATTAAAGGCAAGAAAGATATCTCTCAATACAAGTTTTCTCTTTTAAATACAAGCACTCAACCCAAATTTGAATATAAGATAGAAATTAAACACAACACAATTTGGGATTTTACAAGAGATAAGAAATTAGGCACTTTGAGCTTGAATTTTTGTAAGGATATTTCTTTTGGATGCAATAGTTGTTGCTAGTCTTCATTTGGCTTCATTTTATACCTTCTCCATTAATTCTAGTCGTTTGGGTGGTTAGGTATTAAATATAGCCGTTGGGACCCTCTCTTTCCATCATAAATGCACTTCTGCAGCTTACCGTATCGGTACACGAGGATCCATATCGATACCTGACTCAAAACATAAAAAGCCGTTGCACAATAACAAGAGGGGAATATCGATACGCCTGTAAGCGTATCGGTACGGGATAGGGATCCGTTTCGATACGGGATAGGGATCTGTATCGATACCATTATTCTCACAAAGCTCACTAGAAGTTTTCGTATCGATACGGCAAAGATCATATCGGTACGGGACAACCAACCCTTTTAAAAATTTGTTACCTAACAACTGACACCAACGATAAAAAACATTTAAGGCTTTTCGAATTTAAAATTCCATTTAATTTGTATCGATACGGGTGACACCGTATCGGTATGCCATTCAAACTTCTTCAGTTTTTACAGATTCAATCTGTTTCGATACGGTAAGGGGCGTATCGAAACGCGTTTCTCTAGTGGTCAAGTTTGTAAAAAAAAAGTATCGATACGGCAAGGGGCGTACCGATACGCCTAGACGATTTTAGAGTTTGAGTTTTTCAAACTAGATTAAAGCCTTGTTGATTTAAAACCTTTTAAGGGACTTAAAAATCTATTTCAAAATTTTCAATTTAATCCTTAAACTACTTTGTTATATCAAAATCAAACATAGGTTTTACATAAGTAAAATTGGTTCCCAGGTTTAAAGTGTGTACCGATACAGCTACAGTGTATCGGTACCCTATAGCCAATAAGATTTTAGTAGCTAAAACCCATATCGATACGGCCTAAGGCGTATTGGTACTCCTGGACCAATTTGGCTCTTTTGAGTACCAAAGCGCTTAAAAAAATTTGGGTTTAAGGTTTTGACTTAAAAATTATTTTAAGTTCCAATCCTTGTCAATTTATGAGTCTTTTGAGTAATTAAAAATTTATTCATTTTTAAAAAACAATCCTTGTTATATCAAAAACAAATATAGGTGTTATATAACACTAACTTTAAACCTTAATCCTTAAATCATAAACCCTAAATCATAGCCCTCAAGAATATGTATAGCAAAGCTCTTAATTATATCTATATTTAGCATCTTAGTAGATTCTATTGGAAAAAGGGAAATAACCATTATTTACATGAATCTAGTAGTTTTTAAACATAACCCTCTCGGCTATGTATAACAAAACCCTAAAATTAATGGCATAATGTCAAAAAAAAATCGTAACGTTTGATTGGATAATCATTTTGGTCATATTTTTTAAAAAACACTTTAACTCTCAATGTTTCATTTTGGATTGAAATGGCTCATCCGTGGACGAAAACTATTTGAAATGTCTTGAAAAAATGACACGACAGTCGAAAAAATTTATAAAATTATTTTTTTATTGGTGTGTCATTCTATCAAATCAGCGCCTTTGTCTATATGACACTGTTATGTCAGCGTGTACTACCATGTAGATTTCTCAAGACATTTCGAGTCATTTACTGTCAGTTAACTAATATCCACAAATGGACTATTTTAACATCAAATAAAACTTAAGAATTAAAATTTTTCAGAAAAATAAGGACCAACGTAATTATTCAGTTAAACGTCATTTTTTATATTATGCCTAAATTGATTGTATAAATTGTGCATTAGTATAATTGATTGTAAAATTTTTCGTATTTTATGCTCTACTCTGACCTATATGAAAATTCTAAAACCGCTACCGGATCCAACAATTCTTTTTCTGACTGTAACATGACATTTTCTGTAACAGACTGTTAACTTTTGGATTTTAGGGTTTGTACAATCGAATTGGGAATTGAAAGATTGGGAATCGTAGACTTCGGTTGATAGAAGAGAAGAAAAGTAAAACGCACTGTTTCACTTAAAAGTACCAAACGACAGTACAAAAATCGTTTTATCAAAAATTGAATTAAACTAATGCTAAACATCCTGTTTTATACTAATCAAGACTTTAAGTTTTGATTCCAGCTATACAAGAAGAAAAAGATAATATTCTGTTAGCCCCCCTCAAGTTGGAGCATAGATGTTATGCATGCCCAACTTGGAGACTAAGGAAATAAAAGAAAAACTTGGTAATGCTTTAGTCAAACAGTCAGCAATCTGATTATGTGTTGAAACTGGCAGCAACTTTATAAAGCCTTGGTGAATCTTCTCCCGTATAAGATGGCAATCTATCTCGATGTGTTTAGTCCTCTCGTGGTGTACTGGATTTTCTACAATCTGTATAGCAGAAGAATTGTCACAGTAAACATTAGCTGGTTTAAAAGAAACATGTAAATCCTTCAGCAAATAGAAAAGCCATTGTATCTCGCAAGTAACAGAAGCTAAGGCTCTGTACTCAGCTTTACTGGAAGAACGAGAAACAGTGGTTTGTTTCTTAGACTTCCATGAGACTAATGAAGACCCTAAGAAAACACAATAACCAGTAATGGACTTTCTTGAATCAGGGCATGAAGCCCAATCAGAATCAGAAAAGGCATTTAGATGCAAGTCATTATTAGCAGCAAAATATAAGCCTTGACCATGTGAACCTTTTAAGTACCTTAAAATTCTATGAGCTGCATTTAAATGAGAAGTAGTAGGACAAGCTAAATACTGGGATAATTGTTGTACTGAAAAGGATATATCAGGTAGTATTGGTTAAATACAACAATTTACCAATTAATCTTCTATAATTAGAAATATCCTCTAAAGGCTTTCCATCAGTTTTTGAAAGACGTTGAACACCTCGAGTAACAACAATAGGTGTGAACACAGGCTTAGAATCTAAAAAACCAGTGTCTTTAAGTAATTCAAGGGCATATTTTCTTTGACAAACATGAATACCTGAAGCAGACCTAGCAATTTCAAGTCCAAGAAAATATTTTAAATCCCTTATGTCTTTAATTTTAAATTTATCATGTAAAATTTTTTTAATATCAACAATTTGCTCAGAACTGGGACTAGTGAGAACTATGTCATCAACATAAACTGCTAATGCTATGAAATCGTCTCCTAATCCCTTAGTTAATAAAGTATTATCAGCAGAGGACTGCCTAAAGCCTTTTTCTAACAAAGCCAAGGTTAATTTTTCATTCCACTGCCTGCTTGCTTGTTTTAAACCATAGAGACTTTTCTGCAACTTGCAAACAAGACAAGAATTATTTTCAGCATGAAATCCTAAAGGTAATTTCATATACACTTCTTCATGTAATGAACCATGAAGGAATGCATTGTTTACATCTAATTGCTGTAATTTCCAGTTTCTAAAAGCAGCAACAGCAATCAAAGTTCTGATAATAGTCATTTTAGCAACAGGACTAAAAGTGCTTAAGAAATCCACTCCTAGTTGTTGAGTGTAACCTTTAGCCACTAACCTTGCCTTATACCTATCCAAAGTTCCATCAGATTTAAATTTTGTTCTAAAAACTCACTTACAACCTATTGTCTTCTTATTAGGGGGTAAGGGAACCAATTCCCAAGTGTTGTTAGACTCTAAGGCAGAAATTTCCTCTTGCATAGCATTCCTCCAACACTCATGCTTAACAGCTTGTTTATAAGTTTTAGGTTCTGTTAAAATATCTATCTTATTTATAAAGGATGTATGTTTATCAGAAACATTGTTATAAGACAGAACATTATTAACAGAATGCTTTGAAGTTCTAGATTTCGGCAAAGTTACCTGGAAATCATGAAGTTTCTGAGGTAGCTTGACAGATCTAGAAGGTCTAGAAGAAGAAGGAACAATAGGAGGAACAACAGAAGGAATAGCAGAAGGAATAGCAGAAGAATGTTTAACAGAATTAGTGTTATCAGAAGAAACAGGGGAATTTCTTGAATTAGAAGAAACAAGCAAATCTGTAATGGTAGAACTAGGATCTTGAGAAGATGACATGTTTTTATGATTAGATGGCAAAAAATCATCTAAAAAGGCTAAACCTTCACAACTGGGCAAAACCAAATCAAAAGAAGAAGATTTATAAAAAGGAAACACTTTTTCATTAAAAACTACATCCCTTGAAACAAAAACAGATTTGGTTTCTAAATTATATAACCTATATCCTTTAACATGTTTTGGAAAACCAATAAAAACACACCTTATGGCTTTAGCATGCATTTTTGTAAGAGACTTAGGCAACTCAGAAGCATATGCTAAACAACCAAAAATTTTCAAATTATCAAGCTGAGGTGTTTTATCATATAGAACTTCATAAGGAGTCTTGTTATTTAAGATTGGAGTAGGTGTGACATTAATTAAAAAACAAGAGTGCAGGACACAATCAATCCAAAAGTTTAGAGGCAGATTAGCATGTAATCTAAGAGCCCTAGCAACAGCAAGTAAATGATGATGCTTCTTTTCAACAAGACTGTTCTGTTGAGGGGTATAAACACAGAAAGTTTGATGGATTATTCCTTTTTCTTTAAAAAATGTATCCATCTGAAACTCCTGTGCATTATCAGAACGCACACATTTAATTTTAACAGAGAATTAAGTATTAACAAAGGCATAAAAATCAACCAGAACTTTCCTAGCTTCAGACTTTGCAGACAAAGAAAAAATTCAAGTAAATCGACTCTTATCATCTACTATAATTAAAAAATAACTATGACCATAGATGCTTTTAAGAGGAAAAGGACCCCATATATCTATGTGAATTATGTCAAAAATAGAATTAGAAATAGTCATGCTAGTAGGAAAAGACAGCCTCTTATGCTTAGCTAAGTGGCAAACATCACAGCTAGAAATAGAACCAGCAGGTATACTAGCACAGATTTTAGAAAAATAAAACATCCTAGGACTAGAAGGATGTCCTAACCTAGCATGCCAAGTAAGCAAATCAGTAGAAACATAAACATTAACAGAAACACTATTTAAAGAAGAATGAGTTTCAAAAGAACTGACAGGTTTGCAAAAATAATACAATCCTCTTATTGCTTTAGTTGTACCAATCATCTTCAATGATTGGAGATCCTGTAAAAAAACAACCTTCATTAGTAAAGGACACAGAAATATTTGAATGCACCATCAATTGACTAATGGATATAAGATTGAATCCAAAATAAGGAATGTGCAAAACACCTTTTAAAATTAGCTTTTCAGTAAGATGAACAGTGCCTATATGCAAAACAGCTACAAGATTACCATTGGGCAGCTTAACATGCTTATTATGAATAACAGTATAAGAAGAAAACAAGGATAGATCATTGGAAATATGATTAGTTGCTCCTGAATCAATGATCCAGGAGGAATTATTAATAGACTTATCACAAGAACTGTTTATGAAAGAATCATAACAAGAATCAGAACAAGAATTATATACAACAGAATTAACAGAATTGAGAAATATACCTGAATCTTCACTAGCTCCAGGAGCAAAGTCAGATGTTAATGCATTAACATGAGGCTGAGAGAACTCTTGGACAGAAACATCTTTTTGTTGTAGTAAAGAAAAAAGACCTTGATATTGTTCTTTAGTAAAAGAACAACTACCCACAGAATTACCCAAACTGGATTGACTTTCAAGACCTTCAGACCCAAAATTTTCAACAAGATTAACCTTGCTAGAATTGACAGGAGATTTGTATTTGTAACCAGGGGGGTACCCGTGTTTTTTATAACACTTCTCAACAAGATGACCATATAAACCACAAAAAGAACACGGTGGTCTTCGACCATTTAAATTGGGCATATTTGATTTTCTCTGAAATTTCCCAGAATTACTCGACATATTTGAAGAACTACGATCGACAAGCAAAACATTATTCTCAGAGGAATTATTAGACACAGAACGATCATGCTGAACAAGAATGGAAAAGACCTCATGTATTTCAAGAAAGGGTTTTACCATGAGAATCTGTTATTTAGGGATAGTAAAAGTATCATTGAGACCACGAAGAAATCTTAGGGCAAAATTTTGATTCATATACTTAATAGCATAACAAGAACAATATGAGAGAGGACGCAAGACAGACAACTCGTCCCACAGAATTTTCAACTGAGTATAAAAGGTAGAGACAGAGTTTATACCTTGAACAAAAGAATAAAACTCTTGCTGGAGATCAGACACTCGAATCAAATCACCTTGGCTGAACCGATTGCGTAAATCCGTCCACAGTTCATGAGTTGTATCGAACCATAAGACGCTTTGTGCAATCTCAGGGCTGATTGCACGTTGAAGCCAAGACAAGACGAGGTTATTGCACTTAACTCAGGGGACATAACTCGCATCATTCTCATCCGGTTCCTTCAACGAGCCATTCACAAACTAAAATTTATTTTTTGAGATAAGGGCCATCCTCATTGACCGCGCCCAAGAATGATAATTTGAGCCAGAAAGTAAAACGAAGGTAAGAACAAGAGAAGGGTTTTCGCTAGGATGAATAAAGAATTCATCAGAAGAATCAAGGTTGCGAAAACGAGAAGCATCAGAAGGCGTAGAGGATCGGGAAGCAGAAGAATCAACTGATACCATGTTAACTTTTAGATTTTAGGGTTTGTACAATCGAATTGGGAATTGAAAGATTGGGAATCGTAGACTTCGGTTGATAGAAGAGAAGAAAAGTAAAACGCACTGTTTCACTTAAAAGTACCAAACGACAGTACAAAAATCGTTTTATCAAAAATTGAATTAAACTAATGCTAAACATCCTATTTTATACTAATCAAGACTTTAAGTCTTGATTCCAGCTATACAAGAAGAAAAAGATAATATTCTGTTACGGACGAGTAATATACTTCGTGGAATGAAATTTCATAAGCAAAACTAATCCAAAAAGATTCAGATACTGAAATAATAATGAGTTACAACTTCGAGTGTTAAACTATTATTTAACCCATAATTTATAATATAAGTTAGGAAAAATACTTTGATACATAAGCTTGAGTTTAGGGGTTTATGTTTTGATTTAAGGTTTAGGGGTTTCGGTTGTAGTGCTTAGAATTTAGGGTGTTAAAATTTAGAGTTTATAGTTTAGGGTTAGAGTTTAGGATTTATGTGTTAAGATTAAGAGTTTAAATTTTAAATTTTAAATTCTATAGTTTAAATATAAATGATTGAGTATTTTTTATTGCACAATTTGTATATCAAAATATAACCCTATAAATTATATATAAAAATTATTTGGGTGAGTGTTTAGAACAATCGAAACCTATGTGAAGCCCAAGGAAAACTCAAGTGACGCTCAAATTTAGGCCCAATCGTAGAACTCAATAGTAATGAGCAAAGTCCACAAATTTGGGCATTACCCAAACTCCTCTTAAACTGTAAAATTATTACGGCCACGGAGAATCCAACAAGTGACTCTAAAAAATATGATATTTATTGTGTATTTATGTGTGCAAAATGTGCGTTTGTTGTATCGTTTAAAAAATATGACTCTAGTAAAAAAAATGATAGATCTCGAAATAGTATGAAATTATTTATCGACGGTTGCATCTTTTAAACGAACTTGACAGTGAGCTACCAATGGTTTTAAAATTTCAGTAGAACCCGACAGCTTTAAATCACCTTAGATTGGATTCTCATATTTTAGGGTAAATTACTCCGACCACTCAACTATGGGTCGCGACTTGTTTTAATTACCCAACTAATTTTAAAATTTGACCGTCTAACTATTTAAATAGACATATTTTGACCACCGATCGTTAAAATCTAACGAAAAGGTAACATGGCCGTTAAGTAAAATTTATATAGTTACACATTTGGTCCTTGTTAGTTCTTTATTATATCAATTTAGTCTTAATTTTAATTTTAATGAATAATAAAATTAATTAACCAATCAGGTAACGATACATGTCGTCACTTGGGGGAAAACCCCATGCCTTTACCACTAAACCAACCGTCTCTTTGCGAAATGGATTGCACAATTCATTATATATCTTATAATGCAGTAAATGCCAGGGAATAAAAAAATAAAAAATAGTTGTAAGGGGACTCGAATCTAAATCACTTGAGATGTGTAAAACCATACAAACCACTTAATCGGTTCAAATAATTAATTTAAATACGAATATATTTTAAATTCTTTTAGTTGAGTGGTCAAAACAGGTCGAGACCCATAGTTAGATAGTCACTGGAGTAGTTTACCCATGTTTTATTACCTTTCTGTCATTTTACGCTTTGCAGTGTTGATGGAATTCAAATAGTTAGATAGATCTCGACTATATTTAATGTCATGTCCGGTCAAACTTCTAAATAAGCTAAAACTTTCGTATTACTTTCAGATTTGATCTTAAAATCATACTTAATACTTAACAGACATCAAGTTCCTTACCAATCAACATTGGAAAAAGACTCGAGTTTTGACCATGTGAACAATGCATTCCTATAGCCAAGAAATATCATATCGCCTCCAAAGTCCAAACAACAAAAGAGAAATGAAAGTTCCTAGAAAAACTTCAAAATCACACTATTCGAGAAAAGGAAAATTATTCCTAGAAATAAATTGAATAACAATACCCAATTTGACTTCACTAATAAAATAAAAAGCGAGCATTCAATTCAAACATAACAAAATATATATTTTTTTAGCTAAAATATCCACCGTGGATAACAAAATATACTTTAATGTAAATAAGCATTAATAGCCCCAAAAAAATAAATGTGGTGATAAGCTTTGAAGTTTCCCATACATTCCTCATGAATATATTTGTAAAGGTGTTCACATTTTGAATTGACCTTGAGGCCAACATCAACAACCCTATCATACTTTAAAAAGAAAAGGATTGTTGATAAAACAAAGGTGGCTATTATTTATTTATTTTTATATATTCGATATTATCTCTTAAAGATAATTACATCAATAAATAGAATCGTTTCAAATATTTTTAGAGCCTTGAGCGAAAAATAAAAAATAATATTATAAAAAGAAAGTATATTTCATAACTTTAAACAATTAATTTAATATTTTATTAACAAAATATTATTTTTATTATTTTATTTAAAAAACAACTTAAAAACAATTAAAACAATAAAAAAATAAAAACATTCTTTAAATAATTATTAAAACGGTAAAGATATATATTGAGACTTTGAACGTGTGAACTAATATTACTCCTTCGAAGACGGACAAAGCAACCCGACAATGAGAGAGAAAAGATTGAAACCTACTTCATTAATCATCGGCGGCTTAAGTCTATACAATTGTGCATCTAAATATGTTAAACATGTTTAGTTGTATACCCTTTTTGATATATTGAAATTGAATCTTTAATTGTACATATTCCTTATTTTTTTTAATAATCATTTATGCCAAATAACAACTTCAACTATGAAGTTGGATGGAAATATCTGTCCCTTATTATGTTTTTTTTATGCCTTCACTTTAAAATAATGGGTTTAGAATTTAAAGTTAGGGTTTAGAGAATTAGGGATGTGGTGTATTTTTAGGGTGTAGGGATTAGGGTTTAGAATGTAAAAAATTAAGGTTAGAATTTAAAATTTAACTTTTTAAGTAATTTTTAATGTAGAGCATTGAAAGAGGCATGATTAGAAGTATAGGATTTTTACCCGTATAAAGTTACCCTTAAAATCCATTGTTTTTCATATAAAAGAATTTCTTTTCCGTTCCTTTCGCTTGTTAAACTGAAATTTTTAGAGGTTTAAATGGAAACTTTTAAAAAAATTTAAAGTGTTTAATTTATATTTTTGTTTAAAAATATAGGATCTAACTATTTTTTTGAACTTTTAAGAGATTTAACGAGAATTTTTACAAATTTCGAGAGAAATTTAATTAAAAATATTAAAAAATTTAAAATTCAATATAAATTTCTAAAAACTTTTGAAGTCCAAATTAATTTTAAAACTTTTTAAAGAATTAAATTCTAAAATGTCAAATTTTGAGGCATGCAATCGTATATCTAAAAATTATTATATAGATCTAACTCACCACGTCATATGTGGTCGTAACTAATAAAGTTCGCCCACTTCAAAATAACTACCTAATAACCACCCACTCTTTATTAACATGTAAGGAAGAAGTAATGATTCACTTTAAAAAAAAATAAGATTGATGGACTTTATTGGTTGCAGTGGTGAGCTAGATCCATCTAATAATTTTTTCTCACATATCCCATTATGTTCGCCTTGCACGATATCGAAGAATAAAAATATTTCATATAACAATTATGTTTAGAAAATTTAAACCAATAAATGATAATAAGTGATATGATAAAAAAATTGTATACATATATACGACATAGTTGATTGACTCGAGTTGAACTAGAAAGTCAATGTATTAGTTATATTTTTTTTTAATTATTCGAATCTTATTTTATAAGATAAACTTTATTTTAAAAAAATGTGTATAAGGGAGTATTCTTTTTTTGAGTCAATACAATGTATTTTTACCCCAACCTATCTCTAACCCTTTGCTAACCAGTGGAGATACTAACAATCTGGTTGAATTGAAATGAAACTAATCAACAACCACACTTTCCCACTGTTTGATGATCCCTGCAAATTCCTGAAAATTTTCTGTCAAACCCAAACAGAACATAACAGGAAAGATTCCCTTGCAAAGTCCCCCTTTTTGCCACAAATTCAGACAGAGAATCAGACATCCCAGAAACTTCAAACCTGTTTTTAGTACAACCATATTTTCCCATCGGAGAAAAACAAAGAATCTCCCGGGAATAACAAAAGAAAACTTTTGTTCTTATTCTGGGAATACACAAGAAACAATTGGTATATAGATCAAATCAATACCTCAAGATGCCTTACTATGTGAAAAAAAAGCAAGAAAAACAGAGTTGGAACTATGAATCCATGTTTGTACATGTAAAATTTGTCTCAATAAACACCCAAATAAAACATTTTTTTACAGAAACATTAACACAATGGAAAAAAATCAAAACTTTAAACACCCAACAATAATCTCTGTTCATATAGACGGAAGCTTAAATCTCTCTAAAAAAAACCTAAGAAATACATAAATCAATATACCCAGAACCACCCATCAAGTTCGCCGGAATTTCCATCTCCGGTCACCGGGAAATACATGAAAAATATAAATTAAAAAACCTATCTTGATCTACCGTCTACGCTTACCGGACTTTTTGCTACGATCATTCTTCACTTGTTTCCCAAAAGCACCGCAGAAACCACAAGCTGAAATCTTTGGAGAAGGCGGGTCAATAGCAGGGGACACCTTACCGGTACGGTAACCTCGTCTTTCACCGCCGTTAGATCGGCTTCTTTCGACGGTGGTGTTGATGGGGGAAATTGTCGGCTTAACATCCTTAACAACATCGACTTTTTCTGGGTTGTTGTTGTTGTTGTTATTGTCTTGCGCCTGCAATTGTTCTTCTTGCTTGGTCTCTCCTTCTTCTTCTCGCTGTTGTTGTTCTGGTTTCATTTGGCTTAACTCCGCCAAAAACTTGTCGTCCCAAACAATCCCTGAAGACCCTTGTCTTCGGAAAGAAACTGCAGATCTTTGAAGACCGGCCATGGTAGATGTCTGCTCTTACTGGATCTTTTTTTTCTCTCCTTAATGAAACAAAAAACAATGTTTTTTTTTTTTTTTTTTTGCTTCAATTTGTTGTAAACAGCTCTCTGTATATATGTGTGGATGGAGATAGAGAGAGATAAAGCTTGAAGATTTGGTTAAGGAAAAGAAGTCATAATAAGGCAACTCAGTCAATATTTCCATTTTTTCCTAATTATTTCTCTTTTGTCTAATCTTACCGTTAATGACAAAAGGGGATGTTAATTATGGATTAAAATATAAAAATATAAGAATTATATTTTCGAATTTTAAGATTATATTCGATGTATTGAGAGTGTATAAGTTTGTTTTTTTATAGAAGCCCTCAGTTTTATTAAAAATAAATAAAATTTAAATTATAATGAGAGTTTATGAATTATAATTATAAACGTAAACTAAACATATAATTTGAATATGTTCAATAAGTAATGACATAAAAAACTAGTCACTTTATTGTTAGTGAATGTCAGTGAGACTGTGCATTTTGTCATATATTAACAAAACGGTGTGTTTTTGTAATAGGATAGTAATACGGTGCGTTTTGTATAGGTTGTTTATGTTTTCAGATTGTGTTTGCGTTTTGTAAGTTTTAGTTTGCGTTTTGGTTTATCCCTGTTCTTGAGACTGAGAAGAGTCGGTTGAGGTTCAGTTAGGGATCTGTTAGTTTTCTGTTTCTCTCAACCAACTCTCAGATCAGTCTTCATCTGTTTGTATAAATCAACCGGCTTTTCAATTGAAGGTATTACAGTTTTCTATCAATAAAATCCCAGAGAGTACCGTCTCTCTTTTACCCAATTTCTCTGTTTTTCCTTTTCTTCTTTTCACCATTGTTATACTTCTGTGCTTCTCTTCAAGCTTTCTTCCTTTCTTAACATGGTATCAGAGCTAGTCTCTCTGAGATTAGTGATGTGTTTCTTCCGCGATTGAGGTTTTTCAGTTCGATATCTCAGGTTTTCAGGATATCAGAATGCAACAGTTGCAAAATCAGATAAATCCAGAGATCGAGACATATTTCTATGGTCAGCGGTGAGTCTGTTCTCTTATGCGATCAGGTATGACAAGCTCTCTTAAGATCATTTCTGATGTTTGCGTCAATTTACAGATCTCAAAACAGTGAAGATTATCGTTTATTTGGCTATCAGCAAGTTTACTTCGTAATGAAATAAAGAGAAGTAAATTAGTAGTCGTTTCTTGATGTCTTCAGATCTGTAGTTGAGTTGTTCACTGAATTTCTGTGTTATTTGATGACACTGTTGTGTTCTGATTATCGTGTTACCTGTTGAAAATTGTTGCGCTGTTTGTGCTCTATCATGTGTTTGATGAAATGCCTGAGAGAGGTTGATATGTGTCTTCTGATTGAGTTTTGCTTCTAGGTTGCTATCTGTTTCTGTTCAGTTGCTCTGTTTGTGGTTTGCTTCTGGTTATAGTCTGAGGAAAGGTGTTCGAGAAGGCCAGTTTTCTTTTTTTGATCAATCTGTTGTTGTCTAGTAAGAAGTCATGACTCAAGGTCCTACTGAAGGTGTTGTTAACAACACTACAACTGACAATGCGAATTTAATTCCACTGCTAGTCAGAATGTTAATACTACTCAAGGTCCTTTACCTACTAATGCATCTAGTCAAGAGGTTTTGTTTGGCCAGTCTTCTATGTCTCCTGTTCAACAATTTCCTAAACATGATACAGTGAAGTTGTGTGAAAGCACTTACATTCATTGGAAACATCAAGTTTCACTCATTATAGATGGCTATGGTCTTATGAGGTATATTGATGATACTGTGAGTATTCCTCCTCAGTTTGTTCAGAATGAGTCAGGTCAAGTCTTTGAAAATCCAGTGTTTTTGGCTTATCGTCAGCAAGATAAGTTGTTAGCATCCTGGTTACTATCCACACTAACTACAGGAGTTCTTCCACATTTGATTGGGCTGACTACTACGAAGGCTATTTGGAGTGCTGTAGCACGTATGTATGGTGCTAGGTCTAGTGCTAAAGTTTCTGCTTTAAGGCATAGTCTGCATTCTCAAAAGAAAGGTGGATTGACTGTAAATGAGTATTTAGCAAAGATAAAGTTGTTATGTGATACTTTGAATCTGTCAGGCAGTGTTGTTACAGAGGCAGAACATGTTAGCATTATCATTGCTGGTCTCACAGCAGAGTTTGAGTCTGTCCTAGCTATAGCCTCAAAAGAGTCTTTGTCCCTTGAAGTTCTTACTGATATGCTTCTTGATTGTGAAGCTAGACAAAAAATGTTCTTAGTTGATACACTTCCTATGGTTGCTAATGTGGTGACTCAGCAAGGAATGCCCATGTCTGAAAATGTGGTTTTCTAGTGAGGGTGATGGTCAGGAAAAACAGTTCTCAACTCAAGGTTACAACAGGTCAGGTCGTGGTGGAAGTTTTACTCATACTGGGAGTGCAAATGGAAGTGGAAATGGAAATTTTAATGGGAATTATAATTCTGGTGGAAATTATAATTCTGGTGGAAATTTTAATCGTGGTCGAGGTCGCGGACGATCTAATTTTAACAATAGACCACAATGTCAGCTTTGTGGTCGTGTAGGACATGTGGTTCAGAAATGTTGGTATCGTTTTGATCATGGTTATCAAGGCCAACATGATGATACAGAGGTGAGTTCAAATTCAGGGAATCAGAGGTTCAACTCAAGTTTCAACTCAAATAACTCTCCACAACCTCTGGTCCATACAACTGGTGTGCAATCAACAGGGACTGCTGCTGTTAGTCCTCTTCCTCAAGTGTATTCTCACACACTTGGTGTGTCCACTGTTGGTGGAACTTCCTCTCCTACTTTTACTTCTCAGAATTTTTCTGTTCAGCCTTCTTATGGAGGTACATCCTCTCCAGTTCATGTTCTTCCCTCTGCTGCTGGTGTTCAGTATTTTTCTGTTGCTCCAGGAAGGCCTTATACAGTGTCCTCTACTGTTGGTTCTGGTTTTTCTTCCTCTTATGTGCATGTGTATTCTGGTCCTGTAAGTTCTACCCATGGTAATATGGTTTATCATGTGCTACCTCCAGCCTCTCCTGTGCCTGTGCCTTCAGCTCCTGTTTCTTTCTTTGCTGCTCCATCAGCTAGTGCTTCAGGGGATACATCTTGGTATCCTGACTCAGGAGCCAGTCACCATGTTACTAATGACATCAACAATCTTCATTCTTCTGAAGTTTACAAAGGTAATAGTTCTCTCTTAATGGGTAATGGTGCTGGTGTTCAAATTACAAAGGTTGGATCAGGTGTTTTATCTACTCATTCTAAGCCTTTAGTTTTACAGAATGTGTTGCATGCTCCTGTTGTTTCGAAAAATTTGCTTTCTGTGTCACAATTGGCTAGGGATAATGATATATTTTTTGAGTTTCATGCTAATGGGTGTGTTGTGAAGGATGCTCAGACTCATGTTGTTCTTCTGGAGGGGGAGCTCACGCATGAGGGTTTGTACAAGCTTGGTTTGCCTGGTCAGACAACTTCAAATGGATTTCCAGCTGTAGTGAATAATGTTTCTGGTTCAGTTTCTTCTTCCACTTCTGATTCTGTTTTGAAATTGTGGCATAGACGTTTAGGGCACCCTTCTCATACTGTTCTTAAGCGTGTTCTTTCTGCTTGTCATGTTCATATTGATGATAATAAAATGCAAAGTCTTTGTGTTGCTTGTCAACAAGGGAAAGCTCATAAGCTCCATTTTCAAAAGTCTTTGACTCAATATACAACTCCTTTTGAACTTGTTGTGTCTGATGTTTGGGGTCCAGCCTCTGTTCTTTCTGATGGATATGCCTATTATGTCTCATTTGTTGATGTTTTCACTCGACACACTTGGATATATTTACTTAAAAAGAAATCTGAAGTCATGCAATGTTTTCTGAACTTTTCTAAAATGGTTGAGGTTCAATTTGGGTCTAAAATTAAGGCTTTTCAGACTGATGGAGGTGGTGAGTATCAGTCTCTTGTAAATTGGTTAGTCACAAATGGGATTCAACATAGGATTTCATGTCCTGGAACATCTGAGCAGAATGGAACAGCAGAGAGAAAACACAGACATGTAGTTGAAACTGGTTTGACCCTTCTTGCTCAAGCATCCCTTTCTTTAAAATACTGGAGTTATGCTTTTATCACTGATGTCTTTCTAATAAATAGACTTCTAACTGAAGTGTTAGGAGGAAAATCACCTTATGAAGTTCTTTTTAAGCGGCCCCCTGATTATTGTTTTATGAAAGTATTTGGTTGTGCTTGTTACCCATGTCTTCGATATTTTAATAGACATAAGTTGGACTATAGGTCTAAGCAATGTGTGTTTCTTGGCTATAGTTCTTTACATAAAGGGTACAAGTGTCTTGCTGATGATGGCAGAATTTTTATATCTAGGCATGTCATGTTTGATGAAGAAGTGTTTCCTAAATCTCCTAAGCTTCATTCTGATGGTCAGGAAGATTTTTCTCATGTCTCTAGTTACATACCTCTTCTAGATGTTTATGGTTTTAAGTCATGTTTTCCAGAATTCACAAATGAGTATGTTGTGGATACTTCCTCTGGTCAAGAAACTAACAGTGCAGTTGCTCCCACTGGTAAAAAAGGAGGAATGATTTCTTCACAAGTAGATTCTGCTGCTGTTACTAGTAGTGGTCAACGAGAAAGGGTAGTGTCTCACTTGAATGATTCAGGTTCTGCAGGTAATCCTTCTACTGGTGTTAATAATAGACTTATGTCTGAAAATAGTTCTGATAATGTTGGTGATGGAACTGTTTCTGTTACTCCTCATAGAAGTTCTTCTAAAAATGCTACTGCTGGTAGATGTTTGTTTGATAATGCTACTCCTGCTAGGAATGTTCATGAAAGTAGTAATCCTAGGCATGTGAGTGACATTGTTAGGAGTGAGGTTGCTGAATTTGAAAGTACTGAAAGATGTGAGGAGTTTGAAGTCAGATCTGCTGAACCTTTATTACATGAAAATGGTGGTTTTGATAGTATAGGTGATGTTTCTGATAGAGCACCTTCTGCTCTTAATAATTCTGGTAATATGGGAGATGGTTCTGTTCTTGTTAGAGAAGTTGTTTCTGCTAGGGACATTGCTTCAGATTTATTGGTTACTTCTGAACATGAACATGATTGTTCTTCTCATGGTCAAGTTGATTATACTTCTCATGATCAAGTTGTTTTAAATTTTGAAGATAGAATTGCTGAAGGTTTTGTTGAGGATATTGCTGGTGAATTACCTAATGTTGATTCTTCAATTGGTAATGGTTTAGACACTGATTTAGGTTGTACTACTACTAGCTCTCATCCTATGATAACTAGGAGTAAAAATGGTATACGCAAGCCTAAGATCTATCAAGTTCAATCCGATGTTTTAACTTGTGCTGTTAAGGAACCTCAGACTATAACAGAAGCTATGAAAGATCCATATTGGAGAGATGCTGCTGAAGCTGAATATAATGCATTGATGCAGAACAACACTTGGGATCTTATTCCTCTACCACCAAATCGAAGACCTGTGAGTTGTAAGTGGATTTTTAAAGTAAAGCGTAATGCAGATGGGACGATTGCTAGGTACAAGGCTCGCCTTGTTGCTAAAGGTTATTCTCAGGAAGCAAGAATTGATTTTCATGAGGTGTTTAGTCCAGTGGTGAAACCTGTTACGGTTCGAATTATACTTTCTCTTGCTGTAATGAAAGGTTGGAAATTGAGGCAAGTAGATGTTAATAATGCGTTTTTGCATGGTGACTTGACAAAAGAGGTATATATGCTTCAACCTCCAGGTTATGAAAAGGTTAGTAGTACACAACAACAGTTGGTGTGTAAGCTGAACAAAGCCTTGTATGGGCTAAAACAGGCTCCTCGAGCATGGTTTGAAAAGCTTAGGAATTATCTGATTATTGAAGGGTTTAATTCTTCTAAATCTGATGCATCCCTGTTTATTAGGAAGTCTGAAAGTAGTATGGTGTATTTACTCGTGTATGTTGATGATATAATACTTACGGGTAATGATGAAAATGAAGTGCAACAAGTTATTAGTAAACTGCATAAGGCTTTTGCTCTTAAAGATCTTGGACATTTGAATTTCTTCTTGGGAATTCAAGTCTGTTATGTGCCTAATGGTCTGGTTCTAAATCAACAAAAATACATTATGGATTTGTTGATACGCAGTGGTTTGGACAAATCGAAAGAGCTTCCAACTCCCATGGTGTCTAGCTGCAAACTGTCTGCCAATAATTGTACACCAATTTCAAATGTTCAAGAGTATAAAAGTTTAGTTGGAGCTCTTCAGTACATAGTTATCACACGTCCTGACATTGCTTATGCTGTGAATCGAGTGTGTCAGTTCATGCATGCCCCACTAGATAGTCATTTGCAAGCTGTTAAAAGGATTCTTCGCTATCTTCAGGGGACAATTGATTATGGTCTCTGTTTTCTTAAACATTCAAGGCTGTCAGTTGGGTTTTGCTGATGCAGATTGGGGGTCTGATGCGGATGATCGAAGATCCACAACAGGATACTGTGTTTACTTTGCTGGTAATCCAGTTTCTTGGTGCTCACGCAAACAGCAAGTTGTTTCACGTTCCACTACAGAAGCTGAGTACAGGAGTGTAGTTTGTGCAACTGCTGAAGTAACATGGATTGAAGCTCTTCTTGGTGAACTAGGTGTTAAGTCTGAAGGAAAAGCTGTGATCTGGTGTGATAACTCTAGTACTGTAGCAGTCTCAGCTAATCCAGTGATGCATTCGAAGTTTAAACATGTGGAGCTAGATTTGTATTTTGTTAGGGAAAAAGTTGTTGCAGGGCTTCTTCAAGTGAATGGAGTACCTTCATATGAGCATGTTGCTGATGTAATGACCAAACCTTTGTCTGCTCCAATGTTCCAAAAACATAGAGACAAGTTGTCTGTTGTTTCTGTTTGTACAGAGTAAGGAGAAGTTCTCTTCAGCAAGGTGAATGTCAGAGATAAGAAGCTTTGAAGAAGGTTCAGAGATAAGAAGGTTTGAAGAAGGTTTTTGAGATGGGTAATCGCAGGGAGAATGTTAGTGAATGTCAGTGAAACTGTGCGTTTTGTCATATATTAACAAAACGGTGTGTTTTTGTAATAGGATAGTAATACGGTGCGTTTTGTATAGGTTGTTTATGTTTTCAGATTGTGTTTGCGTTTTTTAAGTTTTAGTCTGCGTTTTGGTTTATCCCTGTTCTTGAGACTGAGAAGAGTCAGTTGAGGTTCAGTTAGGGATCTGTTAGTTTTCTGTTTCTCTCAACCAACTCTCAGATCAGTCTTCATCTGTTTGTATAAATCGACCGACCTTTCAATTGAAGGTATTACGGTTTTCTATCAATAAAATCCCAGAGAGTACCGTCTCTCTTTTACCCAATTTCTCTGTTTTTCCTTTTCTTCTTTTCACCATTGTTATACTTCTGTGCTTCTCTTCAAGCTTTCTTCCTTTCTTAACATTTATATCATATAAGGACCATACAATAGAAATGTTAAAAACTCAGTCAAAAGGCTCAGATAGATCTGATTGCATCGGCAATCGAACCACAAAAGATAATCAAACTATTAAAAGGCCAACGAGAACCACAAATCAGATCCAATCATCGTGAGAAAACCATCCACAAATGCAAACTACATATCCAAATCCAATCCGAATGTCCAAAGCAAAAAAATCAGCATGATAACCAAATAAGCACATCTTGATGAGTCGAGGCAATATCAACCTAACCCTAAAAAAATAAAAAGAAAAAGAAATAGTCAAATAACCATGAATAAAGACCATTCATGGAATCATTAAATTGTATTTTGATCCATGAAATGTTATCTCATTGTCACATTGATACTTATTTTTATGAGTTATATTTTGATACAAAGCTGTGTAAAAAAATTTATACAATTCTTTATGTTTAATTTATAAAATCTAAAACTTAAATTATTAGCTCTAATACTCTAGCACCTAAACATTAAATCTTAAACTCTAAATTCTAACCATAAACATTAAATTATATACGCTACACGCTAAACCCCTAAACCCTAACCTAAAATTATAAACCTAAAATCGAAAGACTTATATAAACTAAAGTTTACACAAACTTATGTATCAAAATATTTTTCCTATTTTTATTCATTTTTGGAATTTGGCCTTAAAGTTTCCTATCATTATGCACGTTATCCTATATTATTTTGTGATATGTATTTATAGGCTTAATACCAAAATAAATGCTCAAACTATCATGTTTTCAATTTTTAAGTGTCTAAACTATTTTTTGTTCCTTTTAGGTGCCCCAACTATCTTATTTTCTCCTTTTAGATCTCTAAACTATTTTTTGCCCCTTTTAAGTGCCCAATCTATTTTTTAGTGTCTAAACTATCATGTTTTCACTTTTTAAAGTGTCTAAACCATTGACAATACACATACACCTTATAAACAAAACAATTTGAATCTAAATATTTTTAAAATAAACATCATCTTCTTTTTTACTGATACCACTCGTTGATTCATCACTTCAACAAAAACGGAATATTTGAAACTCATGGTTCATGTTATCATTTCAAATTCTAATTTCTATAATTTATAATTTCTTTTGTTGTCCTCATGCTTAGTATCCTTTACACAAAAGATACGTAAGCTCTTCAAAATCTTGTTCAACTTGTAAGACTATAAAGTTAATCGTGCAAAACTAGGGCCCTTGTTTAATATTTTGTTTAATATTTCGTTGAGTTTTCATCTATGTACAATAATTAAAGTAAAATTTAATGATTGCAACGATGCGGGTTTTTGGCCACCTTGAACTCGACTCGAAAATTTAATATTTTAACTTGATTCAAGTTTAATATATTTTTATTCTTGACCTGACCCTATATAATAAAAGTATAGCTTGATTCCGATCTGATCCTGAAATTTTAAGAAAAAAACCAGATTAAACTCGCCCCACCCCGAAGAAAATTAATAAAAATACTAAATATAATATATAAAATATAATAAATATAAATATATATTTATAAATAAACCGAACCGAGGCGGGTAGAGAAATTTTCACCATAAACCCGAACCCGACGCAGTTCAAATTTCTTAAAAATCCGACTTGACCTGAAAACGAAAAATTCAAAAAAAAAAATTCGACCCTACCGAATTGGATCGGATCTAAACCCAACATATTCGTTTTTTTTTTGCCTAAATTGAATAGGTGGATCTAAACTGTAATTAGATCACGTAACATTGATGACCTGTCCTTAATCATCAAACCTTCTAAAAAGGACAAAAGCAATGACCCGCTTTATTATCACTTACTGCTAATAATTAATTTTATAAAGCTATTTTAGGTAATTACTAAAACTCTAAAAAGTTCATTACTACTGTGAAAAATTAAATTGTTAAATTGATATACTCATTAATGTAGAAAATTTTAGAGTAAATGAAATATATTATTAATCATATCAATATGCACTGATATGCACTATTAACTATTTTAATAACTTTTTAAATTATAGGGATCTAAAACGTGATTATTCATTTTTAGAATAAAATTATGAACAAGTTAAACTTTTAATTTATTTAATAAGGTTTTTAATAGAATTTAATTAAAAGTTGAATTAGGATTTTTTTTAATAAAACATTATTATTTTTGAATTAATAAATAAATAAAATATGAAATTTGACGAAAAAGTATTTCAGCATATTTTATTTTGAAAAAAAGAATAATTACACTTTAGTCTCATGTTTTCATTACCACGAATTCTTTAATGTTGTAAATCAATAATTATGAAGTTGATTAGATTATCGATTTTCAATTCAATTGGTTCAGTAAATGTTAAATAAATTATAAAAAATATAGAAATAAAAATAACATTACACTTAGTTCAACTAATTTTTAGCTATTTTTATTATAATTTTCGGGTTTTAGGTTCGCGGTGATTTATTTTATATTTGATTCTATAACACTAGTTGAACCAATAAAACTATCAATTTTAAGGCAATTCTAAATATTATTAAACATCATAACATGGAGTATGACATTGAGATATGAATTAGAAGCATAGAACATGATTTAATAGGGTTTGTAGGGTTGTTAAAAAAACAGGGTTAGGAGAGAGGATCGATCCTTAACCATGTAATGGCCGATCTTAAGATTGATCACGGCCTTTGGTAGCTAGCTAATTTTGGCCATCAATCTATGACTTGATCCTTTATTCCGAAATTGATCCATAGATTTATCCATGGCTCATGGATGTATGAAATCAAACATTTTTTTTTTGAAACTCTGTTGCTTCTAAAATCAAGCCTTAACCATTTTTCATACTTCAATCAACTTATTCAGGAACACATACTTCAAGCACCAATTTTCATATATTCTAACAGTAGTTAAGAACTAAATAGTCATAATTCAATATTCAAGTAAAGATGAACTAAAGCTAAGATAATAGGATAAGATTTTTATTGAGGTCAAGGTCCCATGCCACATTTATAACCTTACATTAAAAGTCATGCCACATCCATAACTTAGGTTAAATGTCCAAGAAAAAGATATGCACAATTTGAAATTAAATACTTTTTTGGCCATTTTTTTTAATATTTTTTGACCAATTTAATTTTTTTTAAGACAAAAACATAAATACATAAAGAAGTTGATCGAGTCTATTATAAGAGAGAAAAAATATTATCCTTCAACTTCTGGATGAAGAGAAATCTGATTTGTTTATATATATATATATACACACACACAAGCACGCACCTCAAGTAGGAAGGGGCCTTGGCCTCGTAAAGTAGAATATTTTTTTATCAGCAAAGTATGATGTTATTAATGGAAGGACATACATGTTGAAACATGGGCACATGCCTCATTAAAAATTTTCTTAAACTTAAATGGAGGAAAAGATTAGTACCATATAACCATGTGAGAAAGAAAGATAGAATAACACGAGACCGAGCTCAACACCCGAGACTCCCTAACACCAGGCATACCTCTATCGCCCAACACTATCACCCACCCATGATCAAACAAAAACAATTCATTCGGTTGAAGTTTTTTGAAATTTCTAAGCTTAAAGGTGTAAGAAACCTTTAAACTTAAAAAAAAAATCAATGAAGAGTCTGAACTTTTTTTTGCACCCAATTAAGTTATTGAACCAAGAAATTTAATCAATTAATCCCTTGAACCAAGAAATTTAATAAATTAAGTTATTTGACCAATTTTGACCATTAAATCTTGATAATTTTTTTCTTTAAATATTACTGGCACATAATACACTACAGTTCTATCATGTTGCATTTACATATTTTTTTCAAAAAAATATTTTTTTATGAATTTTATAAATCTTTTAATTTTTTTTAAACTTTATCTTAATAAATAGTGAAATTTCAACCACTGCATCACCAACCTCCCTATTGAAAATTTTGAAGTGGATAGAAGTAGAAACAAAGGTTGGGTAATGGGTGGGAAGATTTTAGCTTAAAAACCAAAAGTTGCATGTAACAATGTGGCTTTAGTCTTTAGAGATTGAATATTAGGTCACCAAATTTAATATATTGACAAACAGGTCCAAAGAATAGAGGTGGGAATGGATTGACCTTTTAAGGGTGATGATGAATATGCCACATAAATATTGAGGGGGCCATGATGTGCATGCTGGCTCCAGCCAGTTCATATGCACACTTGCTCACCTTTTCTCCAACACTTACACTTGCATTTTCCATGGCCTTATCATGGTCAAGCTTTGGTACGAAAAAAGTTTAAACTTCGTATGATTATAAATATCGAAATTCGAATATTATTAAACATATTTTGATAATAATTTTATGAATTGATAAATAAATTATAGATTTGATTAAAGTTATTTCATATGTTATACTCATAAAATTATAAATTTATATGTTAATATATGTGTGTCTATCTAAATTTTTTTTTAGATTCGTCACTATTTGTATATTGCGAATGATCATATGTTTAGAAGGTTTTAATATGTATTCATATCATGTATTATGAAATTGATCATCCTTCCCTACCCGCCTATGAAATCTATGTATATACTATAAATATAATACATTACAATATTACATTGTTAAATGTATCACTCTTTGTATTTATCACTGAAAATCCTATATAAAGAACATTCAGCAAATATTAACATAAAAATTAAAATATTGACGATCCACTTCTTTTAATCAAATAACTATTGGGATGTTGAAACTGGGGTCAAACCTCAATAATAATCCCACATTTTTAAATGTATCACTTCTTTTAAGAAAGATGTTAAAAAGTTTCTATCTTAATAGTAGTTGAAAGTTCGATCCTTACATTAAATATAATTTTTTTTTTAAAATTTTTTGACCAATGTCTACTCCTTATATAGGCCAACAGAACATAAAATGATTAGCCAGAATCAAAAGTCCAAAAGCTTCATTAATATCTATATATTATTCTTGTCATCATTGATCATCACGTTATAACAACATTATAATTTTGAACATTTATTTTATTTTATTAAAAGAAAATGCATGTTTTGCAATATAATTAATGATAAGTCGTGTCATGATTAATGAAATAATTAAAAGGAAAAAATAAAGAAAAATACAATAAAATAGCTTGACATTGTCGTGTTTTTTTCGTCTTTATGATTAGACAGTGACACGATGCATAAGCATGAAACTAAGAACTTGCTTGAGTGATTCATTGAAAGTTGATTTCCGTTTAGAAACGATGGGTTTAAAAAGGAAATTATCAGTGTTTTTAGCTCATCGTTTTCATGTTTAATACATCTTTACTAGCTAAATGGTGTTTGAAATCTGGCAAAATTTGGTATATAATCCAAATGAAAATAAATATTTAGAATATAGAGGATGTTGAAAATTTTTTAGTACCTGTGGCATTTTTTAAAATTTTTGGAGAGTGACGCCACCTCCAAACGGCACTACTTATTTTAATTTTTTTTGAATTAGGTGGCAGGATGCCAGGTTCAATTGGCGTTAAAGCTTGGTCTAGCCGTTGGTGCAGCTATCGGCTTAAGTAGCTCAACTTTCTCGTGAAGACGCCAGGTGTAGCTGGCGGATTAGGTGGCAGGATGCCAATTTGAGGTGGTGTCTTCCTCGTTAGTGTGGCAGGCCACGACGACATATATTGTATCAGTGTAGAGCGTTTGGGTGCACTCTATTTGTGAGAGCAAGTGAACACTCTTGTCAAGTTATAGTATATAAGATATCGTCTCCTATACGAATTTGACAGATTGGTTCGAATTGTCGTTCCTGCACAAGAAAAGTAAATTGCACAAATAAGATAATTGTTGAGAAGAAAAGTAAAAGAAAACACAAATAAAAGAGGAAGTGATCAGATTGATAGAGAGGGCAGGGTTATGCTGCTGCTTAGTGTGAAATTGCGTTTAATAAGTCAAGTTGTTTTGCGCTGCCACGATATACTGCCTCGGCGGGTAATGACGGATTGAGGCTGCGGCCCTTTCGCTGCCGCAGCGAATCTCTGCTCTTGCAACTTTCGCTGTCTTAGCAGGTGGAATGGAGAGAAGTCCTGGCGGCAAGTCTAGCAGATACTCCAAGTTCGACAGAGCAATTCTAAAGTGATCATTCCTATGTCTAGGCAAGATTCTGTCACCACGTGATGTAAGCAATACCTAGCAATCTTAGCGTAAACCTAACACGGGCAGTCGACGTTTGGTTGCTCCTTTTAGCCGCTGAAATTCTAACTCATGTCTAAGCCGAATTAGTCAACACCTCGACATGATGAGACCATACTTAATTCTTTCGTGAGTTTGACACTCTCGTGCCCGACAAATGAATTTCTTCAACTGGACTTTTGGAACTAATTGAAGAAGTGAAGAATATGAATTAAGCAAACTTGAAATATTTTATTGAAAACAAACTTGAACCTAAACAACCGTTCTCACAACTAATTTACAACATAACCCCAAACCCAAGGGAGATTTAGAACATGATGGCGGCAGAAAACCTAAGCTATGCCTAAAGAAAACCTAAGATCTTTGTATTGAAATACAAAAATATGTGAGGTATATATAGACCATAGCCTATGTTAAGTCCTCCTTGGAGTAGAAGTCTTCAAATAGCTTTTGCGTTTAATGCAACTTTAAATTCTGACTTCTTTGAGTTGAATTTGGACTTCTTTTCCTGTAACACCTGTGTTTTGGGCCTAGGAGTTAACCAGGTTTATAGTTCGAGTTAATAAAATTTAAATTAAAACAATTCAACCTAAATTGTGATGTAATTGAGCTTTAATAAGAGGGGAGGGACCTACGTTGCGATTTTACCCAAAAGTTTTAAAAAAAGGAAGACAACTTTTAAAGTTGTCATCTTCTTCCCCTTTTCCCCTCTATTCCCACGTTAAGAACACAAACCCCCTCTCCAAACTATCTCAAACTTCAAGTTACTATTCCATTCGATTTCAACTTCATTTCAAGGTGTTTTTGAAAGGTAAAATCATTTTCTTATTCTCCTCTTTATCCTCTATCTACCTATGGTCTTGGATTTCAAAAACATGAACTTTTAAAATGTTAGGGTTTTACTAAAAGCTTGGATTTTTTATGAGATTTTCATCTTGTTTTGATAAATTCAGTTGAGGCTTTGTTTACTCATGATGAAATACACATTATATGTTAAAATGGTTGAATTTTGAAGAAAATCCGTAGTAGGGTCTTAGGGCAAATTTTAAGGTGTTAAAACTTGGGTTTTTGGGAGGTTTAAAGTTGAAATTGAAGGGCTGTTGGTTTAGGGATATTAGGAAGGTGTTTTGGAATCATTTGAGAGTCATTTGGGTGTTTGAAAGTAGAGTTTTCAGCCAAGGTTTGAGGGAGTACGAATTTGTTATATTTGGGGATTAAATGTGGTTGGAAATTGTGGATGAAGTTGGTTTGAGTTCAAGGATTATGTGTTGTTTGAATATTAGCATTGATTGTGGCTATTGGTTGTATTTTTGGTTGACTAGAAGCAAAAGGGATCATCGAAGAAGCTTTGGGACCGAATCTGGGTTCGTAGGAGTTTCGCTTGGTAGCTAAGGAAGAGTGGTGAGTGGTTTCAAACTTGATTTAAAGTTTGGTTCGAGTATGTGTAGTGTGTGTAAGTGTGCTTGGTAGGACACTTCCTCTTAACTCAAGTAGTTAAATTAGCCTTTGTTCTCCTTAAATGCTAATGTGCATGTTGACTATGCTCTTGTGCTTGTGATTAATTGGTGCTAGTATATCCATGAAATGTATATGTATGTGATGAGCATGGAGTGTGGTTGATGATATATAATGTGGTTATGATATTTGGCACTAAATAAATTACCGGTTGTAAATGATCGATCATTAGGATTAGTGTGCACACAAATTGAGTCAAAACGTACGTGGCCTTGATGGCGTTAAGTCATCAAGGAGGAGTACGATGATGTAATATTCCACCGGAAGCTTTTATTTATTTCTACGGGATGATGAGTGGAATCCCATCCGTAGGGCATGTGGCGATGAATGGAATCCCACACATGCGAGGTCTGGTGATGAGTGTAATCCTACCGAGGTAACGTGTTGTTGAGGTTTAAATCCGCACAATCGGGGTAGTTTTAAGTGGCCAATTAACTTGTTCATATATTGTGATATGTGATGTTGATTTATGATTGTTGATTATTGATGCTTGATGCTTAGTATGAAGTAAGATGCCATACTATGCCACTTGAAAGACTAGCTAGGTCTACTTGATTATATGTCAATGCTTGATATATGTGAGATTAAGATTTACATGCTTGAACCCTGCATTGTTGATATTTTTCGTTTTAGAGCACCCTCACTAAGCTTATAGCTTACGCTCTCAATGTTCAACAATGCAGATCATTAGCGTGGTGTTAGCTCGAGGCAAGGCAAGAAGGGCTTCCAAGTTTGTGACTCAAGTACGGTGGTTGATTTTGTATTAGTTAGCAATGTGGCAAGGGTTGTGTATGAGCTTGTATGACTCATTTACATGTGTTTATGTTGGTTTGGCTATGGTTTGTAAGCATGATATGCTATGTTGTATGTTGTGTGTGTTAGCATGTCTTTAGTTGTTTAGGTTGCCTTGATGTGGGTGTAAACCTCTTATATGTTTGTCTTGTGCCTTAAAGGTTTGAGTTCCATGTATGACCTTAAATGTTGAAATGCCTCTAGTTGGAATGCCATGCTTGGAAGCTTATGTTGCTTGTATGGTTTGCGTATCACCTTGTGTTGTATTGTGCCTTTAGTTTCATGTTAAAGCATGCTTGTATGTTTGGTTTGCCTTAGAATTGATGTTAGTGTGTTGGTTGGGGTTTTAGAGGGATTTAATGGCCTCCTTGTGCCTTAAATCAGCTCAAACTTGCAAGTTCGTAGCAGGGGTATCGATACGGTTGGTCCCGTATCGATACGGCCTTCTTGTTCCAGGCTATACGTTTCGATACGCGGGGAGACGTATCAATACCTTTTTGGACACTGGAGTTACTGTCCAACTTGGTATCGATATCGGTCTCAGGCGTATCGATACCTTTTTGGTCACTGGAGTTACTGTCCATCTTGGTATCGATACCGGTCTGTGGCGTATCGGTACGGTCATCTTAGCGTTGACCGGGAGAAGTCAACCTTTGGGGAGGGTATCGATACACTCCTTGGGTGTATCGATACGGTCTCTACGGGTTGACTCTGACCAGTTGACCTAGTCAAGGGGTATCGATACACCGCTTAAGTGTATCGATACCACCTGCAGTTTAAGTTAAAATTTGGCTGTAAAATGTTGGGTTTGTTTTCATTTGATTGTTTCGTAAATGTTGTTCCGTTGTATGACAACTGAGGATTTAATACTCATCTAGACAAGATAATTAAAATGAAAAAAATAGGGTTGCTAACCGAGGGGGAAACCCTTAAGGGGTTTTCACTCGATTTTCCCCGTGTGGCTCACTCAGACCGGTCATCCGGCCAGACCGGGACGAGGGGGTTACATTTGTTGGTATTAGAGCCTGAGGTTACCGAGACCTCGTGCAGGTAAGTGAGGTAAGCTTAAAGTGTTAAATGATTGTGTTGTTCGATGCATGTTTTGCCATGAAGCCTTGATACTTGACTGATCGTATGAGGTTTTGAAGCATGAATTGTTGTGTCTGGTGTAGAGTGTGTGCCCATTGCTACTATTACTAAATTAAAAAAAAAAATTTTGGAAAGAGGAGTACTTGAGCACTATTGGACCCTTGCTTTGGCTAACGTAATCCTTATCTGTTTCTTGTTGTAGTTTATACCTTGCTAGCTGTATCATGAGACCGCGTGGGAGGCCTAGGATGGTTCGACCGGAACCACGGGCAGAGACTCCGAGAGTTGAGCCAGTAGTTAGGGTTGAGGCTCAAGTGGGAGAGCCTGTGGTTGGAGTTGGAGCTCCACCACCACCTCCACCACTACCACCTCCTCCACCGGGAGTGGGAGGTGAGGTCGGGGCCGAGGGAGAGGGACCAAAAGGAGGTCAAGGTGGCCAAGGACTAGCCAGGATAGACTTAGCTCCGTTGGTTCAGGCGATAGCTGGGGCGTTTCAGGCTGCGGTAGCTGGAGGTCAGGCAGCTCATCATCAGGGTGAGGGCGCCGGATTACCTTTAGAGAGACTTTGGGGCCTTGGGGCCGAAGAGTTTAGAGAGGCCACTCCGGAGAGGTCAGAGTTGTGGTTTGAGAAGACTGTCTGTATTGTTGCTCAGATGGGATGTACTGGTGAGCGCAAGTTGAGATGTGTCGAGTCCTTGCTTCAGGGTGATGCCTACACTTGGTGGGTCACCATTACTATGGGTATGGATGAGGCCGAGATCACTTGGGAGTTCTTTGAGACAGCTTTCCGTAAGAAGTATCTGGGTCCGCGATACCTCGATGAGAGGAAGAGAGAGTTTATGGCATTGCTTCAAGGGAGTATGTCCGTGACCGACTATGAGATCCGATTTGTCAGATTGAGTCAGTATGCACCTGAGCTTGTACCTACTGAGGTGGAGCGTTGTAACCGCTTCCGTTATGGGCAGAGTGAAGAGATCAAGACGTATACTCTAGCTTCAGATTACACTGATTTTGATGTCTTGGTCGCGAGGGCCAAGGACTTAGAGCACAGCTTGAGTTTGACCAGATGGTCAGGTGGATCTAGTTCGGGTAAGAGGTCCAGCAACTTTGATAGAGGTGATGCCAAGAGGCATCGAGACAATAGACATCATTATGATCATAGGCGTGGTGGCGGTAACCACGGTAGAGGCCATCAGGGTCAGAGAGCTGGTGGGAAGTTGCCCACATGTGCTACTTGCGGGAGGAACCACACCGAGGAGTGTTGGGGAAACTATCATTCTTGTTGGAGTTGTGGTGCTAGGGACCATATTAGGCGTGACTGTCCACATCAGGTGGGACATGCACCAGCTCAGGCTCCTGCTAGAGCCAATGACTTTCAGAGAGGCCGCAGGTGCGGTAGAGTTAACTTCCAGCCGAGGAACGATGGTCAGAGGAACATAGTACATTGTAGTTGCAGTTCAGCCAGAGGGCGGAGGTCAGGCCAGAGTTTATGCTCAACGCGGAGATCAGCATGACACCAATGTGATCGCAGGTAACTTCTCGATACAGTCTTTGGGTTTGCTTTCTTTGATTGACTCTGGGTCTACACATTCCTACATATTGGGTGAGCATGCACGGTCTTTGAATTTGCCTTGTGTGATGTTAGAGGTAGGAGTTAGTGTTACTAGTTCCTTTGGGGACACGGTAGTAGTTAGGAAGATGTACCGAAGGTGTTCGTTGATGGTTCAAGGGCATATGTTTCCAGTGGATATGATGGAACTTCCTTTCTATGTTTTTGATGTGATTCTGGGTATGGACTGGCTCACGGAGCATAGAGCTAGGATAGATTTTGAGACTAAACGGATTTCTTTGAGGCTCACAGATGACTATGAGATAGTAGTGGTGGGTGAGAACGTGAAGTTCTTGTCCAATGTGGTTTCAGTGTTAGAGGCTAAGAGATTAGTTGAGTTGGGGTGTGAAGCATACCTAGCGTATGTGATGAACCCTAACATGAGTGAGGTTAGACCTCAAGACATCCGGACAGTATGTAACTTTTCTAGTGTGTTTCCGGAAGAATTGCCAGGGTTACCACCGGACAGAGAGGTAGAGTTCAGCATTGAGACTTATTCTGATTCAGCTCCTGTTTCGATTGCTCCATATCACATGGCACCGAAAGAATTGAAAGAGTTGAAGACTCAGCTGCAAGAATTGACAGATAGAGGTTTTATTAGGCCTAGTTCTTCACCTTGGGGTGCACCAGTTTTGTTTGTGAAGAAGAAGGATGGAAGCTCAGTTTTTAGTTGTGTTTATTGATGACATTTTGGTGTACTCGCGAACTGAAGAAGACCATGACCGACACTTGAGACTTGTTTTGAAGACTTTGCTTGATCATCAGTTGTATGCAAAGCTCAGCAAATGTGAGTTCTGGATCCGAGAAGTGGTCTTCTTAGGACATGTAGTGTCAGCCGGTGGGATTATAGTTGATCCGAAGAAGATTGAAGCCATTGTTGAGTGGAAGCAACCGAAGTCTGTGACAGAGGTACGTAGCTTCCTAGGCTTAGCCGGATACTATAGGAGATTTGTAGAGGGTTTCTCTAAGTTAGCCACTCCATTGACACAGTTACTTCAGAAGAGTGTTCAGTTTGAGTGGACAGATGCAAGACAGAGAGCCTTTGAGAAATTGAAAGAAGCTTTGACCCAAGCACCGATCTTGATACAGCCTGAGTCCGGGAAGGACTATGTAGTCTACAGTGATGCTTCATATGTAGGGCTAGGATGTGTTCTTATGCAAGACAAGAGAGTAGTGGCTTATGCCTCAAGACAGTTGAAGACCCATGAGCGCAACTATCCGACCCATGACATAGAGTTAGCTGCAGTTGTGTTTGCTCTGAAGATTTGGAGGCACTATTTGTACGGTGAGAGATGTACAGTGTACACCGACCACAAGAGTTTGAAATACATTATGACTCAGCGAGATTTGAATCTCAGACAGCGTAGGTGGTTAGAGCTGCTAAAAGACTATGATCTTACTATTGAGTACCATCCGGGTAAGGCCAATGTAGTGGCCGATGCTTTGAGTAGGAAGATGGCCGTGGACTTGAGAGCTATGTTTGCTAGATTGAGTTTGTCCGGAGATGGTGGCTTGGTAGCCGAGCTTCAGGTTAGACCTACTCTAGGTCAGTTGATTCGAGAGAAACAATTCTTAGATAGATCATTAACACCTCATGTGCAAGATATAGCCGAGGGTAGATCTTCAGACTACAGTTTCAGTACTGATGGGGTTTTGTGTTTCAAAGATAGAATAGTTGTACCAGAGGACAGTGACTTGAGACGTACGATCTTGACTGAAGCCCACAGTAGTCCGTTTGCTATGCATCCTGGAAGTATGAAGATGTACCGTGATTTGAAGAATGAGTACTTTTGGGTTGGCTTGAAGAGAGATGTGGCCGACTTTGTGAGAAAGTGCTTAGTGTGTCAGAGAGTGAAAGCGGAACATCAGGTTCCCTCAGGTTTGTTACAGCCGTTGAGAATTCCGGAATGGAAGTGGGAGAACATCACCATGGATTTTGTTTCGGGTTTACCTTTGACTCCTACGAAGAAGAACTCAGTTTGGGTGATAGTAGATCGTTTTACGAAGTGTGCTCACTTCTTGGCAGTCAACACTACTTACACCTTAGATAGATTGGCCGATTTGTACATTGGTGAGATTGTGAGGCTATATGGTGTGCCGAAGTCCATTGTGTCAGATAAAGATCCACGGTTTACTTCTAGATTTTGGGAGTGTCTGCATACAGCTTTGGGTACCCGTTTGAACTTCTGCACTTCTTATCATCCTCAGTCAGATGGTCAGTTAGAGAGGGTTATTCAGATCTCAGAGGATATGTTGCGTTGTTGTGTCATTGACTTTCAGGGTACTTGGGAGAAGCATTTACCTCTGGTAGAGTTTGCGTACAATAACAGCTTTCAGTCGAGCATTCAGATGGCTCCGTATGAGGCCTTGTATGGCCGGAAGTGTAGAACTCCAGTGTGTTGGGTCGAGGTAGGACAAAAATTGTTACCCATGCCGGATTTGCTCAAGGGACAACCGACAAGGTAAAATTTATTTGTGATCGCTTGAAGGCTGCTTCGGATAGACAAAAGTCCTATGCCGATTTGAAGAGGAAGGAAGTCGAGTTCTCAGTGGGTGAGAGAGTATTCTTGAAGGTATCTCCGTGGAAGAAAGTGATGAGATTTGGCCGAAAGGGGAAGTTGAGTCCGAGATACATAGGACCGTATGAGATTGTGAAGAGGGTCGGTCCGGTTGCTTATCAGTTGCGTTTTCTATCCGAGTTAGAGAAGATACACTATGTGTTCCATGTTTCGATGCTTCGTAAGTATAGGTCTGATCCATCACATGTTATGCCCGTAGAAGAGATTGAATTGAATCCGGATTTGACTTACGAAGAAGAGGCCATTGAGATCTTAGCTTCTGACAGTAAGGTGTTGAGGGGTAGATCGATTGAGTTAGTGAAGGTGCAGTGGCAACATTGAGGTGTGAACGAGGCCACTTGAGAGAGGAAGGAGGATATGGAAAGGAAGTTTACATATCTCTTTCAGTCAGGTAATTTCGGGGACGAAATTCCTTAAGTGGGAGAGAGTTGTAACACCCGTGTTTTGGGCCTAGGAGTTAACCGGGTTTATAGTTCGAGTTAATAAAATTTAAATTAAAACAATTCAACCTAAATTGTGATTTAATTGAGCTTTAATAAGAGGGGAGGGACCTACGTTGCGATTTTACCCAAAAGTTTTAAAAAAAGGAAGACAACTTTTAAAGTTGTCATCTTCTTCCCCTTTTCCCCTCTATTCACACGTTAAGAACACAAACCCCCTCTCCAAACTATCTCAAACTTCAAGTTACTATTCCATTCGATTTCAACTTCATTTCAAGGTGTTTTTGAAAGGTAAAATCATCTTCTTATTCTCCTCTTTATCCTCTATCTACCTATGGTCTTGGATTTCAAAAACATGAACTTTTAAAATGTTAGGGTTTTACTAAAAGCTTGGATTTTTTATGAGATTTTCATCTTGTTTTGATAAATTGAGTTGGGGCTTTGTTTACTCATGATGAAATACACATTATATGTTAAAATGGTTGAATTTTGATGAAAATCTGTAGTAGGGTCTTAGGGCAAATTTTAAGGTGTTAAAACTTGGGTTTTTGGGAGGTTTAAAGTTGAAATTGAAGGGCTGTTGGTTTAGGGATATTAGGAAGGTGTTTTAGAATCATTTGAGAGTCATTTGGGTGTTTGAAAGTAGAGTTTTCAGCCAAGGTTTGAGGGAGTACGAATTTGTTATATTTGGGGATTAAATGTGGTTGGAAATTGTGGATGAAGTTGGTTTGAGTTCAAAGATTATGTGTTGTTTGAATATTAGCATTGATTGTGGCTATTAGTTGTGTTTTTGGTTGACTAGAAGCAAGAGGGATCGTCGAAGAAGCTTTGGGACCGAATCTGGGTTCGTAGGAGTTTCGCTTGGTAGCTAAGGAAGAGCGGTGAGTGGTTTCAAACTTGATTTAAAGTTTGGTTCGAGTATGTGTAGTGTGTGTGTGTGTAAGTGTGCTTGGTAGGCCACTTCCTCTTAACTCAAGTAGTTAAATTAGCCTTTGTTCTCCTTAAATGCTAATGTGCATGTTGACTATGCTCTTGTGCTTGTGGTTAATTGGTGCTAGTATATCCATGAAATGTATATGTATGTGATGAGCATGGAGTGTGGTTGATGATATATAATGTGGTTATGATATTTGGCACTAAATAAATTACCGGTTGTAAATGATCGATCATTAGGATTAGTGTGCACACAAATTGAGTCAAAACGTACGTGGTCTTGATGGCGTTAAGTCATCAAAGAGGAGTACGATGATGTAATATTCCACCGGAAGCTTTTATTTATTTCTACGTGATGATGAGTGGAATCACATCCGTAGGGCATGTGGCGATGAGTGGAATCCCGCACATGCGAGGTCCGGTGATGAGTGTAATCCCACCGAGGTAAAGTGTTGTTGAGGTTTAAATCCGCACAATCAGGGTAATTTTAAGTGGCCAATTAACTTGTTCATATATTGTGATATGTGATGTTGATTTATGATTGTTGATTATTGATGCTTGATGCTTAGTATGAAGTAAGATGTCATACTATGCCACTTGAAAGACTAGCTAGGTCTACTTGATTATATGTCAATGCTTGCTATATGTGAGATTAGGATTTACATGCTTGAACCCTGCATTGTTGATATTTTTCGTTTTAGAGCACCCTCACTAAGCTTATAGCTTACGCTCTCAATGTTCAACAATGCAGATCATTAGCGTGGTGTTAGCTCGAGGCAAGGCAAGAAGGGCTTCCAAGTTTGTGACTCAAGTACAGTGGTTGATTTTGTATTAGTTAGCAATGTGGCAAGGGTTGTGTATGAGCTTGTATGACTCATTTACATGTGTTGATGTTGGTTTGGCTATGGTTTGTAAGCATGATATGCTATGTTGTATGTTGTGTGTGTTAGCATGTCTTTAGTTGTTTAGGTTGCCTTGATGTGGGTGCAAAACCTCTTATATGTTTGTCTTGTGCCTTAAAGGTTTGAGTTCCATGTATGACCTTAAATGTTGAAATGCCTCTAGTTGGAATGCCATGCTTGGAAGCTTATGTTGCTTGTATGGTTTGTGTATCACCTTGTGTTAGATTGTGCCTTTAGTTTCATGTTAAAGCATGCTTGTATGTTTAGTTTGCCTTAGGATTGATGTTAGTGTGTTGGTTTGGGTTTTAGAGGGATTTAATGGCCTCTTTGTGCCTTAAATCAGCTCAAACCTGTAAGTTCGTAGTAGAGGTATCGATACGGTTGGTCCCGTATCGATACGGCCTTCTTGTTCCAGGCCATACATTTCGATACGCGGGGAGACGTATTGATACCTTTTTGGACACTGGAGTTACTGTCCAACTTGGTATCGATACCGGTCTCAGACGTATCGATACCTTTTTGGTCACTAGAGTTACTGTCCATCTTGGTATCGATACCGGTCTGTGGCGTATCGGTACGGTCATCTTAGCGTTGACCGGGTGAAGTCAATCGTTGGGGAGGGTATCGATACACTCCTTGGGTGTATCAATACGGTCTCTATGGGTTGACTCTGACCAGTTGACCTAGTCAAGGGGTATCGATACACCCCTTAAGTGTATCGATACCACATGCAGTTTAAGTTAAAATTTGGCTGTAAAATGTTGGGTTTGTTTTCATTTGATTGTTTCGTAAATGTTGTTCCGCTGTATGACCACTGAGGATTTAATACTCATCTAGACAAGATAATTAAAATGAAAAAAATAGGGTTGCTAATCGAGGGGGAAACCCTTAAGGGGTTTTCACTCGGTTTTCCCCGTGTGGCTCACTCGGACCGGTCATCCGGCCAAACCGGGACGAGGGGGTTACATCTCCCGTTGTCTTGCTCCACAAGTTATCTCATTCTTTCTCTTTCGGCGATTCTGCATTTTGCTACAGGCATCAGAAAATTGCGTGATCGGCACCGTTAGAATCAAGATTTTCTGCTAAGTTAATCACACTCTAATTCTCCAATTCCTTAGTTTCGGCACTAGGCTCACTTTGTTGCCCTTTTCTGCTGCCTCAGCATCCTCTCCTCTGGTCTGTCCTCCTCCTGTCAGCTTCTAGCCCTGAAAAACTAAATCTACACTAAAACAACATCTTTACTTCACCAAATAACAAATATTAAATAAAAGCATAGGAAAACAATTTTTTTCTCAAATACTAATAAACAAAAACCATATATATATATGTATATATATAACTTACCTATTGCCATGTGTTGTCACGTGTCGAGCTCAAGAGCGGGACGTTACTTCCAGATCGCATCCTGCCCCATGAAGGATTCTTTGCGTGTGCAACACGCATGCATGCAAAATTCCTAACCGGCTCAGGTGGCTTATCAAGGCCTAACACCATTTGCATATGACGTCTTGCCAGGAGATAAAGCCGAGTCCGGCTCAGCCAATTGGCTTATCAAAGCAGGACGCGTTTGTGCATGGCGTCCTGCTAGGATACCCAAAAAATATTAAAATTAAGGGTAACACCATGTGGAGGTGGCGTTCTCCCCTAGACACTCAGGTATCCTCAGCTGTAGTTCATAATTTTTTTCGATCTCCTCAAATTTTATTAAAATAAAAAAATTATAATAAAATATACTCTAAATAAGAAAGAGAAATTTATATATTTTATTAGTAAATATTAAATTAATCAAAAAAATTCAAAAGCATTTTAATAATACACAATGGATAGATATACTAGATAAGATAAGACGTTTTATCAAAATATAGATATTAGATAAGATATTTTTTCATATTTACAAGTATCACATTAAAATTTTTGTTAAAGTATAGTACTACATACCTTAGTCATTTTGTCCAAATATAGATATTATAGGCATAAAGTCAAAAAATTGTCCTCAATGTTTGAATGAATAGTCACTTTTATCCTATTCTTTTTTGAAGCAATTGAACTCTCAACATTTTATTTTGAATCAAAATAGTTCTTTTGTGGATGAAAATTGCTAATCAACTAACAATAAAGGCTTGAAATGATGTGGAAAACCTACATGCCAATGCATGGTGACATGTCGTGTCATATAGACAAATGTGTTGGCTTGAAAGAATGTCACATCAATCAGAAAATTTTATTAAATTATATAAAATATATAATTATTTTTTTGTTGACCTGTCATTCTGTCAAGTCATTTCAAGCCTTTTACCGCCAGTTTTCTAATAATTTTTATCACCATAGGGTCATTTTGCCCAAAATAAAATGTTGAAGTTTAAATTGCTTCAAAAAAAGAATAAGGACCAAAATGATTATTCAATCAAACGTTAGAGATATTTTTTGACATTATCTCGATACTATATTAGACATTTTACAAGTACATGTACTATCAATGACGAAACTTAACTTTATTTATTAGAGGGACAATTTTAAAATATTTAAATTTATGGGGCCAACAATATAATTATATTTTTTTTTGGATAAAAAATAATTTTACAATTGTCTCAACATAATCTTTTTTAAAAAGATTAATATTTTTGTGAGGCCATGCTTCGTCAATGTGTACTACATTAGACATTTCCTCAACGTACATGTATTAAATATGATATCTTTATATATTAAATTGTAATATTTTATGTAATTGATAATACAAAAGTATTTAAACATTTAATTTGTACCGAGAGGCGAATTCGATAGCTTTGTCGTACAACTAGAATACTCCCTTGAGAGGAATGTACCAAAAAATAGCAATGCTATAAAAACATAAATAACAAACTGTCAGCTGAGTTTGTCTTTCGTTATCGGCTAATATAGAACATTTACTATAACTTATAATATTGTTAGACTTTCTTGTCAGGTTGTCTTGATTAATTAATTAATGTCTGGTTGACAGAAAATATGTTGGGTGGAGAAAATCGAAAAAAAGAACTTGTTAGACCAAAATTCAAATCGACCCTAACTATCAAACTGAAAGAGATGGTAAAAAAAGACAAGAAATTTGATATAAGTAATAATTCCCATCCTCCATTTCCTTCAATTCAATCTCCTAGCTTGAAGGTAGGGGATTCAA
Organism: Hibiscus tridactylites; assembly: GCA_958450335.1. NCBI lineage: Eukaryota > Viridiplantae > Streptophyta > Magnoliopsida > Malvales > Malvaceae > Hibiscus > Hibiscus tridactylites. Next base: position 9,441,377 of record OY288269.1, read on the forward strand.
TTCAATCTCCTATCTTGAAGGTAGGAGATTGAATTCAATTCAATTCAATCTCCATTCCCATCTTCACTCCATTGCTTCCAAGGTAGCCCCGAGACACGATGGGACATAATATTATGGGAAATAGCTCGAAAACAGTTGAAGAATTAACTTGTCTTAGATTTCCTCCCGAAGTCATCTCACCAGGCTTGATTGTAGTCAAAGCTGAGAACCTCATGGACTATTCTTGGACAAGGCTTCAACTCCAGATCATTGTCATATTTCTTCTCACTCAAGCCATTCATTGTGTGCTCAAGCACTTCCGGGTGCCCATATTCACATCCCAGATTCTGGTATGTGCTACATATTTTCTGCTACTCTTTTTTTTTTCATTTTAATGCTTCATTCGTAACATTATTTTGTGTGAATGCAGGCAGGCATAATACTGGGTCCTACGATTTTCAAGAGTCCACATTCGCTTATTACGATGTCGGAGGATAGTGTTGCAATTTTGGGAACGATGGCGTCATTTGGATATATGATGTTTTTATTTCTAACAGGGGTGAAGATGGATGTTAGCATGACATATAGATCGGGAAAGAAGCCGATATGTATTGGTATCCTAACAGTGGTTGTGCCTTTCATTGTTTGCATGTTAACGTTCAAATACATATTGGACATGGACCAAGAACAATTCATGACAACCATCGCTTTCAACACTGCAATATTAAATTCCAGGACCTCATTTCCGGTCATATATTGCTTCCTCAATGAGCTGAAGTTGTTAAATTCGGAACTCGGTAGGGTAGGCCTTTCGGCCGCCCTTGTAGGTGATATGTTGTCTCTATTTATAATAACTATTTGCCAAGGAGTGATTGCAGCACAAAGACTAGGTTTTAAAATCGGTATGAAGCATTTACGAGGTGCAGTAGGCTTTATTGTTTTAGTGTTGTTTTGTTTGGGACCTCTACTGAAACGAATGGTGAGAAAGACGGGTGAGGGTGGGAAGATAAAGCGTGCATATCTTTATACGGCAATTCTGGCATTCATGATTTCACATAAATTGTCTCAACTTTTAGGAGTATTCATTCTCGTTGGTCCATTTCTTGTGGGATTGGTTGTCCCAGATGGACCACCCTTGGGATCTGCTCTTGTGGAGAAATTTGACCCTGTTGTTTCGGGCTTTCTTATGCCTTTGTTTGCTGCAACATGCGGAATGAGGGTTGATTTTTCTTACCTCAAAAATCCCACCCCAATTGTCAAACACCATGCACTTGCCGCTGTTGTCACAACAATTGCCAAGTTTGGAATCTCCTTCCTTCTTTCCTTCATATGTAACATGCGCACAAGGGATTCTTTGGCCTTTGGTTTTATAATGATAAACAAAGGAATCGTTGATATGGCCACCTATAGCAACATAAATGATTATGTGGTATGTTCTTTAACTCCTCCCACATTGTATATAGATCCGTCCCTGGTTGTATGGTTACTTATTGTCGAATACATGCAGGTTAATTATATGCCTATGGAAATCTTCGCATGCATGACGATCATCATCGTTGTGACAGCAAGCATTGTGCCGATGCTTGTGAAAGCCCTGTACGATCCATCAAGAAAGTATGCATGCTACCAAAAAAGGAGTATCATGCATTGCAAGCTCAACGAGGAGCTTCGAATGCTCAGTTGCATTCATGTCCCGGCTAATGTGAATTCCCTCGTTCAAATCTTGAATGTCGCGTGTCTCACCAGACAAAGCCCCATTTCTCTTCATGTGCTTCACCTTATAAAGCTCAGTGGGCGAGCCACTCCACTTTTCATCTCTCATGACAAGAATTGGAAAAACCTCTCTGACAACTCCTACTCAGAGAATGTTGTGCTCGCTTTTAATCAGTTCGAGCGAGACAATTGGGGAGCCGTATCGGTGAAAGTTTTCACCGCAATGTCGCCAACTAATTTGATGTACGAGGATATATGCAACCTCGCCTTCGACCGGCAAACATCCTTTATAATACTCCCATTTCACCGCCGATGGCACGTTGACGGCAACATTGAATCAGAAGACCAGATCATAAGGAGCATGAACAACACTGTTCTTGAAAAGGCGCCTTGCTCAGTTGGGATCCTGGTCGAAGGTCGAGGCCATGTAGTACAGTCATCGTTAGATAACTGTTCATCATTCTCCATTGCTGTGATTTTCTTGGGGGGAAAAGATGATCAGGAGGCTCTTGCTTTAGGTCGACGCATGTCCCAAAACAAAAACGTTAAACTAACTATAATTCATCTCAAAGCTGGTGATGATACTGACACAATGCAGGATGAGGCAATGCTGAGAAATGTTAAACAAAGTGGTTTATACATAACATACATTGAGAAGCAGGTTAATGATGGGACTGAAACTTCAAAATATCTTCGATCTATTGTGGATAACTACCAGCTTTTCATTGTTGGAAGACGATACAAACGTGAAGATCCCCAGACCATTGGTCTGCATGAATGGATGGAATTTCCAGAGATTGGCATTATCGGGGACCTACTTTCATCTGCTGATTTCAGTCGCAACAATTCTGTGTTGATTGTACAACAACAACAATAACGAAGGATTGCCTCATATCCTCAGATGTTATGATGAATATTCATTGGTATAATTTTGTACTATTTTTTGATTTAGGTTTTATTGAATTCAAGAACTTTCGGATTTAATTTTTTTAAAAGCTTAATACATTTTTCCCCCAACCTTTAATTTTTTTTGACCATTTTGCTCCCTCATGTTTTCAACGTTATTCATATTCCCCTATCGTTAAAAAAATTATTTTTACTAATCAGAATGTGTTACGTCATTTTTTATTTATTTTAAAATTTTAAAATAAATAAAATTAAGTAAATATAATTAAAATACCCAAAACACTCTCATATTCATGCAAATCTTCTTCCCCAAATTTTCCTTACTCTCCTCTCACCACCATACCTGGGTTTCTTCACAAGTCCGATACTGTTCTCAACGCTTTCCAATTCAACATGAGCCACACTAATTGCTCGTTGTTAACTTTAGATACTAATTTGTAAATAAGCCTAAATCTTAAGAAAATGTTAAAGGGCCAAAACAACAAAAGACAGAAAAGGTAAATCGGACAATTCGTATAGAGGATCGTCTCTTGACCGACTGTTACTGCAATTTGCAAGACGCACATCAATGATCAAACCAAAAAAATCAAAAACAAAAGCTTAAACGCATTTTATCCAAAATTATAAAATTAATTTAAGGATTCACGCACTCTCCAGATTTTTTATATTCCAACACTTTTTCCCTAAAATTTTTCCCCAATCCTTCATTTCTCGCTAACCAAACAATCCACGCACGGGATAGATATAGAAAGGATAGGAAGATTAGACTATTTGTTTTGATTTCTGTAAAAGGCGATGGCTTGGAGACGCATAATCTCTCAGGTTATTTTCCCTCTCTTTTGAGTTTCGTTTTGCCTAGCTCTTTGTATCTTCTTTTTATGCCGTGATTTTTATTTATGTATTGGATTTTTATGATGTGAAGTTTTAAAAATTAAGGAATGAAGAAATCCTAATTTTAAAAATTGGGGATCGAAGAAACGCTAATTTTAAAATTTTGTGATTATTTTTAAGTTGTAAACAATTATGTTTTATTGTAACAAATAGGGTATGTATAAAAATTCTTACAAGACCATGAGTCATTTTAGTCTTTGACAATTTTTAATATGAAATTCGGTACAAATTTTATTTTATTATAAAGTGGTAACAAACTGTGTACATTTTTGTATAAGTTCGGTACATACAAAAATCTTTATATAACTTGTAAGAAATTATGTTTTACTGTAACAAATACGGTATGTACAAAAATTCTTACAAGACCATCCGTTCTTTTGGTCTTTAAAAACCTTTGATGAAAAATTCGGTACAAACCTTATTTTATTATAAAGTGGTACCAAACTGTATAGATTTTGGTAATAAGTTGGGTACATACAAAAATCCTTATAGAAGTTGAAAAAATTATGTTTTATTGTAACTAATAAGGTATGTACAAAAATTCTTACAAGATCATAAGCCCTTTTGGCCTTTGACAACCTTTGATAAGAAATTCGGTGCAAACTTTATTTTATTAAAAGTGGTAACAAACTATATACACTTTGTAGTAAGTTCGGTACATACAAAAATCCTTACATAATTTATAAGAATATGTAAGGAATTATGTACTTTTGTACCAAATAAGGTACGTACAAAATTTCTTACAAGATTGAGTCACGTTGGTCTTTGGTAATTTTTAGTAAGAAATTTAGTATAATTTTTTTCTTCTTTCAAAGTGGTAACAAACTATGTACATAATTTATAATAAACTTTGTACAAAATGTTTATTCGTCATCATGTTCGCCGATATTTAGTTTTAAAATACCCACCATTTCCTATAACTACCCCTAAATAGTGATCCATTGACGATAGGCCCAAAACATTTTAAAGCCGCCACTGGTCACTGGCGCTAAATCACCCGCCAAAACCTCCACCATATTTACCTTCACTTTCTCATCTCCCAAACACTTAATTTTCCCCCAAACTTTTCAATAACTCTTTTCTTCTTCTCTGTTCTCGCACTTCTTGGAGCTTAATCATTTGTGTTTATATACAGCTTAAAGGAAGAAAAAATGTGCAACGTATTCGGTGAAATGTCTCAAAGATAAATTGGGTTTGGAAGGTAAAGTATATAATTGAAAGAGTGGAGGACTTTTATATCTTCAGAAGATGCACGGAAGAAAGGCGTACGAGCTGGTGAAAGAGTTTGCTAGTGGTGAAAAAGGGCATCTCAAGATTTTCAATGTAAGGCTACTGACTTGCGCATTTTTATGTGGAAAACACTTTTTATTTTACATTTAAATGCTTCAGAGATGAACAAATCTAGTTGTTATGCTATAATTGGAAATTTGCTTGGTGGGTTCAGTGTTTTTCTTTGAATTTAGGTGTCTACTAATGTACTATTTGCTTAAGTTCTATTGTATCTGAAGATTGGCTGTTTAATTCTGTAAGATCCTCGAGGATCAGATTTTCTGTATATTGAAAATGTTTGAAAACATTTTCTGTTTGCGACGTGGATGCTCGGAAAATACTTGTATTCGTCAATTTTCACGAGGATTTCCTTGAAAAGGTTCCATTTTTAGAATACATCCATATTTTTTGCTTATTGATTTGCCTGTCCGTCTTTCCCCAGCTCTTCCTCTTATTGGTAAAGCTTTTCAATCCCTACCTCATTATACTTGCTGATATGCTGTCAAATCTGTGTTTGAGTTGATATTTCCTGTTGTTCTTTTTTTTAAAAAAAATTGTTAGTTGTTGTATTTGATGTGATCTTGCAGAACGAGCTGTTTGAGAGAGTAATTGAAGAATGCAATGAACATCATAATGCACTCCAGTCATTAATAAGGTAATTACTTGTTGCTATTTTGCTTCTTGTAACTATCTCCTGAAACTAAGTGGTGTTGTCCAGCGGGGTTCTGGACAGGCACGATATGAGCAACCACACAGGCCCCCAAGAGAGAGGATAGATAAACTAAATTAAATTAAATATTTGTAAAAAAATTATAAATTTATATATATAATTATGTGCATATATATAAGAATAATCTAAAACTTAAAACATGCACAAAGAATGACACTTTTTAAGTGAAAATATTTGATTTTTAGATGTTTATAAGTCAATTTTTTGTTGTTCAAGAGTATAATCTAATAATATTTTTTGTATTAAGTTATTTTTTTGAAAAAAAAACTTATATCTCTTGCTGATTATAAATTAAGGGTCTCATTTTAATAAATTGCACAGGTCCCAAAATCTTTGAACTGCCCTGGTGCTGCCTTGTCAATTCTTTAGTCAATGGACCAACACCTGATTTAACCTCTATGCTCTAAGTGTCTCCTAGCACCTCCCAGAGATTTAATTCTATATATTTTGAAACTTTCTCAAAAAAAATTGATATCAAATGGTAACAATTGATGGTAGCTAGAACTTTAATGTAGCATTTGTGTTAGCCAGTAGACTTTTAAGTTCAACTATATTCTCAATTCTATGCATACTGATTGCAGTAGGTTGTGGATATGAATTTGTACTAGAGCTTGAGGTAGAAAACAATGTAATATTCTCTGCAAAGTTTTTGGTTACAAGCAGACTGTACGCTGTACTCCTTGAGATTCCTCTTTTTTCATTTTGTTTTGGGGAATTTGGTTGGGTTTAGAGTTTAGTACCAAATTTTAGTTGCACAGATATTTCAGTCCCTTAATGTGACTTGTGTTATAATAGGAAAATGCAAGAGGAGGGACTGGAAGTCCAAACAGCTAAAAATGCAGACCACTATGGAGCACTCATCCACCACGTTTCTCTAATTCGCAACAAGCGTTGTCTAATGGCATATGTGTAAGTTTCTCACACTCTTTGTTGCCATTATTTCCTAAAGAAACTGATTTCCTGCTAGTTTACATTTTAAGATGCAGTTTCTTACTATCACCTGCTAATTTTTTTTCAGGTACAATCGTGCAGAAATTGTAAGAGATTTGGCATGGAAGGTAGGGTTGCTTCATGAACTTCCACGTGAAATTCAGGAGAAGTTCAGTGACTCAGAGGAGCAATATTTCAAAGACCATTCCAAGTCTTTGAAATTATACATGTCACAACTGAGCCTTGATGTGAATGTGGTAAGGTCTCTTCTCTTATGAATTAAACACATGTAAGTACTTATGGCTCTACGGTTATCTCAATGCAAACCTTTGATTAAAATTTAAAAGCGGAGCTGTTGTTGGTGACTCAGTGTTACATAGAACTTATAAGTCTTAAACTGTATTTAAGCAAATAACTGCAAGTAGTTAAACAATAATTGATTGGAAGCTTTATAAAGCATCTGTCACTGTGAACTGGATTGCAATGGCTAATGTTCTTGGTTCGTCAGGATATGGTGCCTCCAAAAGATCCCTACATCAAAGTAAGGGTGCTTGAAGATTTAGGTAGCGGAATAATTCTCAGCGATAAGTCTGCCAATTTTTCTCGTCACTCAATGCACTTTCTCAAACGAACTGATGCTGAGCAATACATTGCACGGGTAGGTATCATTTTCCAGTTAGTTACCTTTACTCGTATCATGAGAAACAACTGCTACATATTTACTGACTTCTCATTACTTTCCTTGTATAAATAGGGCTTAATGGAGGAGTTGACAGGCTGAACCTGAAAGAAGTATATCTATGATGTCTTCTCCCTCTTCTCCAGGATAAAGATGTTTCATACTAATATATCGATTCAGCAGCCACTAAAGCAGCTTCATTCTTTGTATGTGCATTTTAGCTCTCGGCAAGACTGATGTAACTTGAACAAGAATAAAAAAGGAAACAAGTTTTTTCTAGGTTCTTTCATGGTATTTCATTTTAATAATCACTATGGAGTATCAACAAGTTTTATCCTGCTGCTTTGCAAATTGCAATATGGCACTGCAACTGCATCATCTTTACCAGACCAGGAATTTCATATTATTGAAACTGTTCTAATACAGGGGTTTCCACCAGATTAAGCCAGGGAAGATTCAGATCTCATTCATACAATCAACTTTCTTGAAACTTGGTTCTCATGAGATCCTGCATAACCTCCAATACCAGTTGGTTGTCATTTTCTAGCATCTTTTCATCGAGCTTAAGGTTGAGAAATGGTAGTTATCGAGTGAATTGGCTTCAAGCATTTTAATGTTCGACTTGAATAGCTCGCAAGCATAACCAAGCCTTATCCAAAATGCAACCAGAATTACTAAAGGAGCAGCTTAATATTGTTGGAACTTCTTTAGCCAAAACTCGACAGCTTGTATTCATAAATGATGGTTTTGAGGGCCAACACTAATATGTATAGCCAGCCACTGGTTAAAATTTATGATGCAGCTGACATCCATTATTGAAATTGTGAGATTAGGTGTTATAGATTAGATATATCTAAATTTACACAGTTTTTATTAATGAAATTGAAATGAAGACAAAAGTACAGCAAAATCGATATGTAAAAACGTGTGAACAAAATGACCCCATGATTTTCACCCCCTCAAAACTATACTATAAGTTTTACCACAATAACTTTCTTTTGCTTCCTTCCATTTCAACATCTCCCCTATTTCCTCTCTGCAATTTCTCTTCTTTTCTTTTCTTTTCATTTTCGTTCACATTTCCTGGGGCATCCTTCTAAATGTTTCCTTCTCCAATGGCTTCTTCAAAGAAATTGGCAACCACCATTTCCTCCATTGCTTCTGCCATGTATTTCCTCCTCATAATCTTCCAAATCCCTCTTTTCAGGTAAATTTTTCACATTTCACCCCCACTATTTTGTTTTCACCTTTACAATGATGCATTGGTAGTTTGTATAATCACCCAGAATGTAAAAAAAGGCTCTTTTTTTTTTTTATTTAAAAAAAAGGTATTTCATAGAATCTGAGCATTCCATGCCATCTGTAAAGTTTAGTGCAACAATGGGGTTCTTTTGCTTAAACATTATTGCTAGGAGCTCTGACATTTAGAATCTGAAAACCCTTTTAAAACTCTTATTGCAGCTGATAGAACATGTATGGGAATCTGTCAAAATATGCCAAAATCAAAGTATTTGTTGACATTTATGGTCTAACTCTACAGGGTACCATGTAGATTTGGAATCTGCAGAACACCTATTGAGATAACATCCTCTCAGTTGATTGCCAGTGAACTCTTCCCTACATATTTAGTCAAGATCCTTCTATATCCAGGGGCTTTTCCCTATACCATCATCAAAAACCACACCCTCCCAAGTTATGGCAAATTGCTCAACTTATACAACACCACCGGTTCGAGGAAATCTACCGCAATATCCGATCTCCAGCGCCTCGAGGTCGGTTTAAGGACTTGTATGCGGTATACATTGCTTGATTAATCTGTAATTAGATAAGCAGTGCACTAATATCCCAACTTTTGGATTACACCAGATTGTTGCAGGAAGCTACTTGTCTGTGGTGGGAGCTTTTGTAGGCCTGTGGAGGCGGGGAAGAATGAGCCTGTTTGGGACAATGCTTATAATATGGGGCCTTCTCAGAGAAAACATCCTGGGACAATTTCATGGCATGTTCCACACAAAATCTATCCAGATGTGCCCAATGTTGGTAGTTACTGTTGTTTGTGCTTTTTTGTCAATTAAAAAGGATGTAAGAAAACTGATCCATGGCTCCAAAGCTAGGAGAGTCAAATTGTTTTAAAGGAAAATACAAGCTCTGCAGATGAGTTGGTACTGCAAATTTTGGTGATTTTAGCAGTTTTGAGACCACTGGTGTAAAGAAAAAAAAGCTAACAATTAGGCCCACCATTAGAAAAGGAATGAAAAACATAGCTTTTTTTATATGGAATTGGAGGCTGTTGACAGTTTCTTTTCTTTTTTGGTAACTTGGGAGGATGTATTTTTAGAGCAGCTTTGAGATTATTTAGGGTTTAATTCAGTTTAGTAGAAATCAATATCTTGTGACTTTTGATTAGCCTCAATTTTTTATTGTTGTGCAATTGATTAATTTTTTTTATTACCAATGAAGTCCTAAATTAAAAAAGAGAGAGACATAAGTACAATTACAAATATATTAAAAATATAGAATCATCAGTATAATCAGAATTAAATATTACATGTAGAGTCAGATTAAAAACTGAGATAGACATACATGATGGGGTTTTGTAGAACTAATGTTTTGATATAATAATTGAAAAATAGTTTGGACTAATTTGAAAAGAATTTAAAACTTGTTTTTAAGTCCAAACAACTTGAAATTATGTTTGAGGTATTTTAAGAGGTTTTTGGCAAAGAATTTTCATGTTTTTAATAGCTAAACTTGTGATTTCAGAGTACCCGTATCGATACGGTAAACCCCCGTACCGATACCTTTTTTCCCTAGTTTGGCCACTGTCAAAACCCGTATCGATACAGGCCCTTGCCGTTTCGATACGGATCGGGATCGTATCGATACGCCAGGTAAGCGTATCGATCCCATTTCAACTACCCCAACGGCTATTTCCCAACGACCATTTAAATGTGAACCCGTACCGATACGCCCTCAAGCGTATCGATACGCCCATGCTGGCAAGAGCCCAACGGCTAGTTCCTATGAAGGTCGTACCGATACTGTTCCACGCGTATCGATACGGATAGCTGCAGAACAACATTTATGAAGGGAAATAAAGTCCTCAACGGCTCAAATTCATCCCCAACGGCTAGTAACGGCTACAAACTCAATTGGGAGTATAAAAGGGACCTCCAAGCATCAAGAGAAGGCTAATGCTTATATTGTCAAACATCAAATGATCAAAAAGTGTCTTAGTGCTTAAATTGTCAATTCTTGTATAGACAAACACTAGTGAGCCAAAATTGTCAAATTTTCTCAAGTGTTTTAGGTTTTGGGTGAGTGCTTAATTGTGCAAACAAACACCTATTAGAGGGTTTTAAGTTTGCTTCTTGTTTCTCTTTGTAAAGAGGGTTTTGATCAAGGCTTTGGGTAGAAGCTTGATCGGTTGTAAGGGTTTCCTCCTAATCCTAGAAAAGAGGACGAATCAATAGTGGATTGATTGTGAAATCCTTAGTGGGGAGCTAAGGTAGTGGATGTAGACTTGGTTAGAAAGTTGAATCACTATAAATTATTGTGTCAAAATTGCATTTTAGCTTCCACAACCCTTCCACCCAAAAATCCATCTCTCCACCACTTGGTGAGCAACATCGGTTGAACGAATCGAGCCTCTAAAATCTCAACAATTGGTATCAGAGCTTGGCTCAATCGAAGAGGATTAACATCCTATTGAGAAGATCCGGCAAGCTCGATCACTATTTCATCAACCGGCTCAAATGGCACAATCAATTGACAAACCGCCTTTCTTTGACGGAATTCACTATGCCCATTGGAAGACAAAGATGAAGTTCTTCATCAAGTCAAAAGATTACAAGATATGGGATGTAGTTGAAGATGGTCCGTTCGTGCCTCAAAGAAGTAAAGCGGAGTGGAATGCCGACGATCGCAATAAGATGGAGCTAAATTGCAAAGCTTTGCACATTCTATTTTGTGCATTTGGTCCATCCATATATCAGAAGATGTCTTCTTGTGAGAGTGCCAAGGAGGTATGAGACAAACTTGAAGTCACATACGAGGGAACCAATGAAGTCAAGGAGACCAAGATTGGGCTCCTAACCTTAGAGTATGAGAACTTCAAAATGGATCCGGAAGAGAACATCGAGAAGATGTTTGATAGGTTCTCCACAATCACCAATGGTCTTAAAGGATATGGAGAAGCCATCCCGGAGGAGAAGCTTGTTCGAAAGCTCATCCACTCACTTCCCGAGTCTTGGGACTCAAAGAGGACCGCCATCATCGAAGCCAAAAATTTGAAAACTTTAAAGCTTGATGAACTCATGTGGTCACTCCTTACTCATCAAATCATGAAGAAGAACAAGGAGGATGAGAAGAAGATGGAAGAAATTAGAGCCATGGGAGAGAAGAAAATCAAAGGGCTTGGCATCAATGCAAGTGTCATGGCTCTCAAATCCTCCACTTGCCATCATGTCTACTCAAGTGAAGAGGAGGATGAAGATGAAGAGATAGTTCATCTCTTCAAGAAGTGTGCCCCGTTCATGAAGAAAGCCTTGAGAGAGCTTGAACGAGAACCTAAAAGAAAGGAGAGGGCAAGCACTTCAAACCATAAGAAGAAGGCACATGTGGCTACTTGGAGTGATGAGGACTCCACCGATGATGAACAAGCCAACCTTTGCCTTATGGCCATTGAAGAAGATTCAAGGGTAACTTCTAATTCATCTACTTCATGTTCTTATTCCTTTGATGAATTACAAGATGACTATGATGATTTGGTTTTAGATTTTAAAAGCCACATTTTGAAAAACAATAAATTGATTTCAAAGTTAAAAATTCAAAATATTTGCTTTCTAAAACCAAACTTGAACTTGAAGCAAAACTTGAAGAGTTTGAATTAAAATGTTTTGATTTACAAAAATTGCTTCAAAATGTTCAAGAAGAAAAAGATTTGATTTCCAAAGAACTTGAAAAGAAAAACAATTTTGGAAAATCAAATTTTTATGTTAGACAATCTAGTGCCCCTAGATTTATTAAAGGAAAATGTTTTAGAAATATTTGGGTCCCAAAAGGACTTAGTACTTCAATTAAAAAGGATGACATTGAAAAATGGATTCCAAAGGGGACTAAAATTTGTGCTACTAACGTTCATGGATCCAAAGCAATTTGGATACCAAAAATTACTCGATTGTCTATTGCTAGGTGTGATGGAGATGTTCAACAAGTCAAACATTGAGGGGGAGCTCCATGCACACAAGGAAGAACACTTGAAGAAGGAAGGCTTCACATCCTCCCTTGGGTTCAAGTGTTGGTAAAAATCTAGTTGTTTTAGCATTTATTTGTTTTATTTTTAGTTTATTCAACTAGATGATCATTAATGTTGGACTAACATTTTTTATGATGCTTTGAGTAAGAGGGAACCATTTTTAAACCAAATTCTTATTTTTGTCAAAGTTGTTACCTCTATTGTTATTTTGAACTTAATGTTTTAAATTCTTTTTGATATAACAAAAAGGGGGAAAAATATGGTTTGAAAAATTGAATTTTCAATTGAATAAGGGGGAGCTTTATTTGATTTCATATCTTTAATCTCTTATTCACATTTTTAAAGTTAAAGGGGGAGAATCCCAAACAAATTTTCAAGTTAGTTTTATTATATCAAAAAAGGGGAGATTGTAGAACTAATGTTTTGATATAATAATTGAAAAATAGTTTGGACTAATTTGAAAAGAATTTAAAACTTGTTTTTAAGTCCAAACAACTTGAAATTATGTTTTAGGTATTTTAAGAGGTTTTTGGCAAAGAATTTTCATGTTTTTAATAGCCAAACTTGTGATTTCAGAGTACCCGTATCGATACGGTAAACCACCGTACCGATACCTTTTTGCCCCAGTTTGACCACTGTCAAAACCCGTATCGATACAGGCCCTTGTCGTTTCGATACGGATCGGGATCGTATCGATACGCCAGGTAAGCGTATCGATCCCATTTCAACTACCCCAACGGCTATTTCCCAACGACCATTTAAATGTGAACCCATACCGATACGCCCTCAAGCGTATCGATACGCCCATGCTGGCAAGAGCCCAACGGCTAGTTCCTATGAAGGCCGTACCGATACTGTTCCACGCGTATCGATACGGATAGCTGCAGAACAGCATTTATGAAGGGAAATAAAGTCCTCAACGGCTCAAATTCATCCCCAACGACTAGTAACGGCTACAAACTCAATTGGGAGTATAAAAGGGACCTCCAAGCACCAAGAGAAGGCTAATGCTTATATTGTCAAACATCAAATGATCAAAAAGTGTCTTAGTGCTTAAATTGTCAATTCTTGTATAGACAAACACTAGTGAGCCAAAATTGTCAAATTTGCTCAAGTGTTTTAGGTTTTGGGTGAGTGCTTAATTGTGTAAACAAACACCTATTAGATGGTTTTAAGTTTGCTTCTTGTTTCTCTTTGTAAAGAGGGTTTTGATCAAGGCTTTGGGTAGAAGCTTGATCGGTTGTAAGGGTTTCCTCCTAATCCTAGAAAAGGGGACGAATCAATAGTGGATTGATTGTGAAATCCTTAGTGGGGAGCTAAGGTAGTGGATGTAGACCTTGGTTAGAAGGTTGAACCACTATAAATCATTGTGTCAAAATTGCATTTTAGCTTCCACAACCCTTCCACCCAAAAATCTATCTCTCCACCACTTGGTGAGCAACATCGGTTGAACGAATCGAGCCCCTAAAGTCTCAACAAGTTTGAATATCAAACTTCGGTGTTTTAAATTATATAATATATGAATTATCATATCAATATCTCAAACATGATCACAAAAATGCATTATTATTGTATTTAAATTCTCATCTAAATTATTTTATTTAATTTTGGTATTCGATAATCCTATTAAATCATGATTTATATATAAAAAATTGAACCAATTTGATTAAAACTCATTATCATATTGTAAATAATCTTCAAAGCGAGTGGTTAAAGCTTTCGGTTGACATCTTCCTCTCTTCTTAGGTTGTGGGTTTGAAACTCATTAGGAATAAATTCTCATTCCCCTAGGTAGAACTTGTTCAAAAAAAAAGCTCATTATCAAATATTAAAGATATAATCTAGGGATGACAATGGATCAGACTTTATAAATTCCAAGTCCAATCCAATTAGCAATCGGACCTAAGAAAAATTAAAGTTTGATCCAATAAAATATCTAAAGTTCGAATCTAATTAATTTTTTCCTTTTTTAAAGTAACAACTAAAACAAATATATTTAAACTAATAGCACAAACAAATCACAACAAATATTACAATCTAATATAAAACAATTTAAAGTAACAACTCAAACTTCAACTAAAAAAGAGTCAACAACAAATAAATCATCCTTACATAAACTACTATTGTCTTACTAGTCTACTAACATAACTATTTTCCAAATCACAATTATAAAATGTCTAATAAGTATTACAATCAAAGATGAAACAAATTAAAATATAATCAAAATGTTCAACCATCAACATTTGACATAGAGAAAAAAATTTCTAACCATCAAGCTTCCATTGTTGGCTGGTACACCCCGTGGCACAATGGAAAAATTATCCGACGATCACAACTAGAGATCTATGAACGAAGAACGAATCAAGGTGATTAAGAGTGAAGAATTACATGTTTAAAAATTAGAATTCTGAATTTGGAGAAGATGGATATCCAATCACCATTCCATGATGTCGATTCCTAAGCCGCAAAGAAAACGCTCTGACACACACATTAAATCTAAGAGTTTTAAATATTTTTATTCGAATTCATATATGGATCAGATTCAGATCGGATATAGATTTGGATTGAATTCTAATCGGATCACGACAATGTTCATATCCAACCCACCTCCTATTAGGACTCAGACCTTTTTTCGATCAGATTTGAATCAAATATTTTTCTTCAGATCGAATCAGATTTAGATTATATTACCATCCCTAATATAATCAAAATCCAATTTTTAACTCAATATTTTTAGGGTAAATTAACTACTTAATTGGATATTGAACTTTGATTTTAATTGGAATGCAGTAAAATTGGATGACTAAATATTTACTTTATACTATTTTTTAAGAGTCACTTTCAAATACAGAATCCAACTTTTAGACTTGTTTTCTTTAGAAATTTTTACACTACATTTAAGATTAACAAGTATTAATAATACGATGAATGTTAAATAGCAAGCCGTCTTAGCTCAGCCGGTAGAGCGCGTGGCTTTTAACCACGTGGTCGTGGGTTCGATTCCCACAGACGGCGAAGTTACTGTTTTTATATTTTTATGGTTTTTTCTTTTTATGTCCGTTCTGGAGTATAGGGAAAAAAAAAATCCTAATCACAGGGTTTGTTTCTATAAATGTATGAATAATTTGCTCAAAACCCTTTGTTGTTTGCTCTGATCCAGTGTTGAAATAGGGAGCTTTTGTCCCCAATTGAGAAAGTATATAAGAACAGAAACAACAAACACAATTATTATTGCAACCAAGTGCCAAAAGTTTTATCACCAATAGATATACAATCATCCCCTGTTTCTAGTTCCTAAGATAAGACATTAATATTCTTTTAGCCTTTGCAAGGTGTTCTTTCACTTGCCATGGAGTTCTTCAATATTGATGATTGGTCACAAATTCTAGTTCCTACAAAGAAGTTCATTGAAATGTTTCCTCTTCTTTTTCTGTCTTAAATTCTTTAAATTTCCTTAAGATTTTCAATGCATGCATATAGGGATTTGAGGTTGTGCTCCAGGCAAAGCAATCATAGGACACACTGTAATCCCTGCAATTGATGCTTTAAATTGAAAATGATGAAAAGTTACATTCTGGGACAATTTCATGGCATGTTCCACACAAAATCTATCCAAATGTGCCCAATGTTGGTAGTTGCTGTTGTTTCTGCTTTTTTTTTTTCAATTAAAAAGGATGTAAGAAAGCTGATCCATGGCTCCAAACTAGGAGAGTCAAATTGTTTTGAAGGAAAATATAAGTTCTGCAGATGAGTTGGTACTGCAAAATTTGGTGATTTTAACAGTTTTGAGACCACTGGTGTAAAGAAAAAAGCTAACAATTAGGCCCACCATTAGAAAAGGAATGAAAAACATAGTTTTTTTATTTATTTATGGAATTTGAGGCTGTTGACAGTTTCTTTTCTTTTTTGGTAATTTGGGAGGATGTATTTTTAATTAAAGACAAAAAGATTTATTTTTGTTCATTGTTCTATTTGATGAACTCCTCAAGTTTTGTACTCTAAAACTGCAGCAATTGTCTGTTAAAACAGATGCAGTGCAAAAATTAACTAACTAATGCAGCAAAAATGCATGAATGTTTTCTCTTTTTTAAGAGGCATAATCAGGGACGGAGCTTAGAGGTGGCAAACTGACCCGAGACCCGAACTGATTTTATCGGATTCGAGACTCGATATCGATCCGAACAAGATGATCTGAACTTGATCTGAAATCCAAAACAAACCAAATCGAATTGAAACCGACCCGATTTTTAATTGAATCGATATGGACCCGATCCGATTTTTCAAACGAACAGAACGGACTTGAACCAATTTTCAACCGAACCAAATGGACCCGAACCGAAGGCAACCCGAAATAAAGAAAAGATATTAAAAGAAATAATGAAAGATTTGATGTGAATCGTCGCACAACTCACAAAAAAAGTCAAATATAATAGATTTATAAAGCTATATATGGGTTTAAAAAACTAATCTGGCCTAAAAACCCGACTGAAACATATTGATCTCTCATTGAACCGATTTTGACCCGATCCGAAAATCAACTAAATTGATGTGACCCGATCCGGATTGATATTCTACCCGAATTGAACCGAAACCGAATCTGACCCGAACCGAAATGACTCGATCTGAATAATTCGTTTGGCACCTCTAACGGAGCTAAGATCAAAAACTGAGAGGTAAAGAGTCTATTAAATTTATAAACTCTAAAAATTAAGAGGGGTAAAAATTTTATTTTATTAATATTTAAATTAAAAAGACCTAAAATATAATTATACCAAAAAAATATGCAGCCACTCCTAACTTATTCAATTATTCATGCCTCTGTCCTTTGGCACAATTACATATGAATAGTTAGTCAAACCTTAATTTAACCTCTCTTTTTTCAAACTTTTGAACAATACTTTACTTGATTGTCAAAGGTCCGAACCGATCAACACTGACAAATAATTTTAGTTGATTGTTATGCAATTGATTAATTTTTTTTTAATTATGAATGGAGTCTTGAATTTCAAAAATAAAGAGACATAAGTACAATTACAAATATCTAATCATCATTATAATCAGAATTAAATATTACAACACAGGGCAGATTAAAAACCGAAATAAATATGCATGATGATACTTGAACACGAAATTTTGATGTTTTAAATTATATAATATATACTAAAATAAAAATATCTCAAACAATTATTAAAAAAAACAATATCTCTTAAATAAGACCACAAAAATTCACTATTGTTGTCTTAAGTATTTTATCTAAATTCATTTATTTATTTAAAATTTTGATATTCGATAATTATACTAAAGGAAAATTCTACAACGGGCGAGGAACATTGATGAACACCACTAACGATGAATACCGTTATTTTTTTTAAAAATTTTAAAAATCTAAAGGACTAAAATTATAATTAAAATTATCTCTTAAAAAATAAAAATCAAATTTAATAGTTATTTTATAATATTTTTTAATAGGTTAGAATCAAATATACCAAATTTTCTTAAACCTTAACAAAATTAATCTCTTAAAAAATAGAAATCAATTTATAATTTTTTAATAGATTAGAATCAATAAAATGAGAATTGGATATATTTGATTCTAATCTATTAAAAAATTATAAATTTGATTTCTATTTTTTAAGAGATTGATTTTGTTAAGGTTTAGGAGAATTGAGTATATTTGATTCTAACCTATTAAAAAATATTATAAAGTAATTATTAAATTTGATTTTTATTTTTTATTAAGAGATAATTTTAATTATAATTTTAGTCCTTTAGATTTTTAAAATTTAAAAAAAAAATTAATAGTGTTCATCGTTAGTGGTGTTTATCAATGTTCGTCGCACGTGGTAGACTCATCCTTATACTAAATCATGGTTTATATCAGAACTTGAACAAACTTATTCGATCTAGGGGAATTTTGCTTGGATAATGGAATTGAGAAAAAAATTTAAAGATATCAAACCGTATTTTCTTTTTTTTTTTCTCGATTCAACAAGTAGATAATTACATTCTTATAATAAATATTAAAATTCGAACACATACAAAATAAGACAAATAAATATATATGACTACTCAACCAATTAATCGACCTCTCAAACCACGTTTCCTTCATCCAACAGGTGTTTGCATCAAAAATCTAATTTTTAACACAATATTTTTAGGGTAGAGTAACTATTTTTTATCAAAAGGGTAGACTAACTACTTTGTTGGATATTAAACTCTTATTTCAATCACTAATATTGTTTTTTAATTTGAAATACAGTAAATTTGGACGACTACATAACTAATTTTATTTTTTTAATAGGGTGAACTACACCAAATATTATTGAACATCAGTTGATGCATCATTTATACCATTAAATTTTTAATTTGTTCAATTATAACTCTAATTTTAGATTTAACTTCAATTATACTATTAAGCAATAAACTCGAAATGACATGGAAAAAAGGACATTATTTTAGTGTGGCTATTGATGCCTAAAACAATGTCATTTTAGGTATTGAACTTTAGGGGTGTATTGATTTTGTCACTAAACTTTATAGTGATTTTATTTTTGCCATTGAACATTCCGATCCACTTCTAACCAATCGTCATCAGTCACCGATCAACAATAGCCACAAGATCAGCATCAAACCGTTTGAATTGCACTCCAATTTCTTATTCTCATATTAGTTTTTCACGAAATTCACTCAAAATTGGTGAGATTAAACAAACAAATCACCATTTTAAGGGTTTGAGGGCTTTCTCGAATTTGAGGGGTTTGGGATGTTTGTTCGAAAATTTGAATGGTGAGAAGAATTCTTTTGAGAAGACGAACAACTTAACTCGAAACTAGCTTCATCGGACGACTGTCAAAGGAGACCAAAGTATTAGCACATAGGACCTTTTAATGAATTTTGTCGATTTTGAGTGGATTTCATGAAAAAACAATCCAAGGAGAAGAAAAAGGAGTAAAATACGAACATTTTAATATCGATCTTATCACGAATGGTGATCAACAACGAGAGTCGGTTGAATGTGTAGTGACAAAACTATTATAAAGTTTAGTCGCAAAAGCAATACATTATAAAGTTCAGTGTCTAAAACAACATTGTTTCGGACATTAATAGCCACATTGAGACGATGTCGTTTTCTCCACATCATCATAATATTATCGAGTTAACAGTCTAGTAATATAATTGAAACTAAAACGAAAGTTTAATGATATAAACAATACAACATAAGTTCAATGTTATATGATGTACATTACCCTTTTAATAGTCACTTTCAAATATGGAATCCAACTTCTAAATTTGTTTTAGCTCTCGAAGGAAAGTTCATCTTTAGTTTATTTCCTTCGTGAGAAAATTTTTACATTAAATTTACGAATAATAAGAGTTCGGTGAATGCTTGGAAGCAAGCTGTCTTAGCTCAGCCGGTAGAGCGCGTGGCTTTTAACCACGTGGTCGTGGGTTCGATTCCCACAGAGGGCGAAGCTGTAATTTTTTTTTCATTTATGGGGGTTTCCTTCTGTGTCTGGAGCATAGGGAAAAAAAGGTTAGTGTAGATTTTGTGATATGGAGTTGGGATCAAGTGGGAGTTTTGTCGAGTTCTATCACTGGGTTTGGGTTGTAGGTGATCTTTTGAATAGTTTTCTGAAAGTTGGGAATTTCTGCTCAAAACCCTTTGTTGTTTGCTCTGATCCGGTGTTGAATAGGGAGCTTTTATACCCAAAGATGAACATTCACAATTCCACCATACACTAAATCTACTTACTAAAAGATTGCCTTGCTTCAAATCTACATGTTTTTCATGAACAAAAGAAAATGATAAAAAAGTTACTTTCTGAAAGCAGACATTAGTGAATCGAAGAAAAACGATAAAGGTGAAAGTAATATTACTTCTGCAACGAAACAGGGAAGAAAAGCATTTCGAGTGGATTCATCCTCCCAATGCAGCTCTTTCCACCACTTTTCCTTTCCATGAATTCTGATTTCCTTTCTCTTTCCATGAATGGCAG
Source organism: Hibiscus tridactylites (assembly GCA_958450335.1). Classification (NCBI taxonomy): domain Eukaryota; kingdom Viridiplantae; phylum Streptophyta; class Magnoliopsida; order Malvales; family Malvaceae; genus Hibiscus; species Hibiscus tridactylites. The sequence continues at coordinate 9,461,728 of OY288269.1, forward strand.
TGCATTCCTGTAAATGCTTTTCAATTCTGGTAGATACTGTAAATAAAGAGACTTGAGTTTTGCAAACAGGCTTAAACTCCCTACCATGTCTGCAACCTGCTTCAGTTTTACCTCATCGATTATTTCTTCCATTTTATGGCAATCTATTACAATAAAATGCCTCAGATTTGGAGCCAAAATCAGCCATGTTATCTCCCTCAATCTTGAACATCCAGATATGTATACCTTGACAAGGCTTTGAAAGTACGGTTGAGGTTCAGTCACAGGGATTTGAATCTGGGTAGGTGTTCTTGCCCCTCTTATGTCCCACTCCGTCTTCACTTCTTCCAAACTCTCACATTTACTAAGTTGTATGTAATTTAGACACTTGAACTTCACTAGAGATAAAATATTCAATTGCTTTGAATCCTTGAATGAATGAAGACCAATCTGTTCGATGCAGGTATGCAACATTTCAGCAGTCATAAATCTCTCAAGATCAAGAGCAGAAGCACTTGTTACTGACACGCTCAACTCATTCAAGTGGTTCAAGCACATGTATACAATTTCAAGCTTCAACATGGTTGGGGCTTAACCCCAATAGCTATATCATTTCCTTTTCTCTCTGTTTTATCAGCCAAAAGCTTTACCCCCAACATGGGAAACTGCTTACCACTTTCATGTGCAGTGGATGCTATTCTCATTTGCTGCTGGGATTTCATTTCTGGACCAACAAACTACATTAGCCATCTTCAACAAAATCTAGACGCTTTGGATCTTGCTCTTGAAGATCTCAAAGCACTACAGGACGACGTGACCGAGTTCAAGGTTGGCTTTCAAGGAGAAGAACTCTGATAGCTGAAGCTGATAAATTGGTAGAAGATGGTCCTCAAGAGAAAAACAAGTTATGTCTTGGAGGTTACTTTTCCGAAAATATCATGTCTAGCTGCGAGTATGGTAAGAAAGTGGCCAAAATGCTTGCTGAAATAAAGGATCACATCAGTGAAGGAGATTTTGGGACGGTAGCTGAGACTGAGCCAACAGTTCTAGTGGAAGTAAGACCTATTGAGCTTCCAATTGGTCAAGAATCATTATTTAATGAGGCATGGATCAGCAACAGTGACAGAGACACTGGAATTATTGGCCTATATGGCTTGGGGGTGTTGGAAAAATGACTCTATTAACCCAGATCAACAACAAGTTTAGCACTACACCTATTGATGTTGATACTGTGATTTGGGTGGTGGTGTCCAAAGATCGCATGCGAGCTTGAAGCAGGAGATAAGAATCCCACGACATCTGATATCTGGTTTTTCCAAGTTGCAAATATTCAGAATGATTGGTGGGATTATGGAGAGGAAGACAATGTTCTCACATGGGATGGTGATGGTGATGTCCTAATACTAGAGGAATTGAAATGCTTGAAAAACTTGAATGTGTTGAGTATGTTAATACTTTGTGATTTTGACCTACAAAGTTTGAGGCTTCAGGGCTCGGAAGGATTCATCAAAGAACTAGAGCTCCACCGTTTCCGGGAGTCAAAGGAGTTGAACATATTATATTTAGCAAATATGAAGCATCTGGAGAGTCTATATATTACTGAATGTAGAAATATGGAAGAAATAAAGTTGGAGAAGATACAGACCTCAGTCTTCCCAGCTACTCCATTTTCCTTTCAGATGTTGAGCCATATTTTTATCTCGGAATGTAATAAACTGGAACACATCACGTGGCTTATTCTTGCTCCAAATCTAAAAATTCTTCATGTATATGGTTGTTCAGAAATGGAAGAAATAATGAGCGAGGAAAAGCTGAGTGACTGTGGAGATGTGGTTGGAATTCCATACCCCAACATATTTGATAAGCTTGAATTCTTATTTTTGCAAAGCCTATCGAAATAAAGAGCATATACTGGGATGCCCTACCCTTTCCATGTCTGAAACATTTACTATCGACGGATTGCTCGAAACTGAAGAAGCTTCCACTCAACTCTGAAAGTGCACAGGGAAACCAAATTATCATCGTGGGACGCCAAGAGTGGTGGGAAATGGTAGAGTGGGAGGATGAAGCCACTCGAAATGTTTTCCTTCCCACCTTTATACCTACAGAACTGCAGAACAATGTAATGGTACAAGTGTGAGAATAGTTATACTAAACTATTTCTCTTTTATGGTCTTACATGTGTGTGCTCTCTGTTTCCTTATGTAATCAATTGTTGCTTTCTTGTTCTTGTTCTGGCATGCCCTTTCATGCTACAAACTCCGAATCCAAATCAGCCAATTTTTAGCATTAACAACTTCTATCATGATGACACTACACACAAAAAAAAGGAAATGTGGTTAGGTTGGACCCATAAATGATTAAAGAAACATCAAGGCAATGCAAATGAAAACAAACTTAGCATTTCTTTTTACATCTTATCATACATTCAACAAGTAAAAGAACAGAGGGTTGCAGTCCATATCCATTGATGTAATACATTTTGATATAATACATTTTGATATATAAGACCAACATATAACTAAATGCAAATATATAGGACCAATCTTGTGCGCTAGAAACTGTAATTGCAGTCCATATCCATTGATGTAATACATTTTGATATATGAAGCAAGTTATCATGAACATATGCATGCATCAGTCATACTATAACATCACCTAGTATAAGGTATTTTCTTACTCTATCTCTATGTCGATTGTCGAAGTATCAATTTGCTCAGGAAGCTCTTTTATATCCACCTCAAACCTTTTCTGAACCTGAAATCATCAAAGTAACATTCTTCAAACTAAGACATTGGTCCTTGGTAAGAGCCAAAATCCTTTCGGGTGTTTCAACAACGATATGAGGAAACTCATTCTTTAGTACTCAAATCCTTGCGAACATAGATATCGACATCACCATAGAACTAGAAGATGACAACTTTAATATCTGGCAGATAGCAGAAACTGAACCACTGAATTACACATGGAAAATCTGTCGAAGCATAGAGGAAGTAATAGTTGGTAAGAAGGAACCCAAATATAAAGATAAAATGGCACTACACCACCCATAGGCCATAACTAGGGATGTGAAGTCAGGTAATCGTTCAAGTTTCAGGTCAGGTCATGCCAGGTGAGTTCAAGTCGGATATAGGTTATGTCAGGTCAATTTAATGGTCCGACTCGGATTAGGTCGGGTTTAGGTCGACTCAGATTCGAGTCATTGTCAGGTTGATTTCAAATCAGATTGAGTTCCGATTCGGGTTAATTTCAGGTCAGATAAGTTTCAGTTCAGGCCAAAATGGTTCGGGTCTGAATCAGTTAATTAACGAGTTAATTCAAGTTCGAATGGACTTCAGGTTGGGTCACGTCGTTGACGGATAAAATTCAGGTCGGGTAATATTGATTTCGGTTGAAGTTCAAGTCAGGTCTTACGTAGGGGTGAGCGTTCGAGCGAGTCGAGTCAAAAAATTTCGAGTTATTCGAGTTCACGCGTCATATTTTACGACTTGAACTTAATTTGAAATTTTTTCGATTCGAGTCGAGTCGAGTTTTCGAGTTTCTATACAAATTTAATTGTAATTATTTACCATGTTATAGTACGATTTGATTCCAATTTAAACGACTTTCTCTATTCATATAAGATATGCATATATATATATATATATATATATATATATATATATATATATATTTCTTCATATTATTTTTCACATGCATAAGTAAGATTTGTAATGTTATTTAATGAAAAAATATCATCTAAACTTCTAAAGTATATTTATAATATTATTTTTAAATAAGGAACTTTTAAGGATAAAGTACTGATGGGGGTATAAATGAGTCAATGAATTGATGTAAAGAAAAAAATTACAAAAAATTTGGTTGAATGATCAAATTGAATAAAATATAAAGTTAAAGGGCTAAATTAAAAAAAAGAATAAATTTGTTAAAAATATGAATTGAAGTTATATAGATATTACAAAAGTAGAAAATTTAATTTAAAAATATGAATTGAAGCTAAATAGGTATTCTAGTTTATACATTGGTTTAGGAGCATGTGGTTCAATTTTGGTCAAAATTGACTTAAAACGAAGGAGATATTGAAGAAATGAGGAAATCATACAAAGTTAAGGGGATTAATTGAAAAAATATGAAATTTATTTTCAAAAATATAAATTGAAGATAAATACGTATTCTACGCTGGTTGAGGAATACGTGGTTCAAATTTGGTCAAAATGGATTTAAAATGAAAAAGGAATTGAAGAAAAATGAAATCAGTGACTAAATTGAAAAACTGTAAAATTGGGTTTTTCGATTTTTCAATATTTCGAGTTGGGCAAATTCCAAACCGACTCGAAATCGAAATTTTTTCGAGTTAATCGAGTTGACTCGAATAACTCGACTCGAATAACTCGAAATTGAAAAAAATATCGATTTTTTCGAGTCGAGTCGAGTTTTGCTCACCCCTAGTCTTATGTGTACAAATAGACTTCAGTCTGGTAATTATGGGTAAATTTTGGATAAAAATAAATTTTTAGGGATTAATATGAACGAAAATATTCCTTAAGATATCAGAATATGTTACAATTTAATATATATATATATATATATATAATTGTGACTAAATTGAATTAAACTAAAATTTAAAAGTGAATGTTACTATGCTAGGACTAAACTGAAAAATTGTAACGAGTGAGAACCTAAAGGGTAATTAATCACTAAGAAAAAAATTGGGCGGCAAACGCCAAATGTGCAATTAGACAACACAATCAAATTTTAAAGTAATTGTGACTAAATTGAATTAAATTAATTTTAGGGACTAAAATGAATCAAATTAAAACTAAAGAAAAAAATTGGGACTTAAATGAATCAAACCATAAACCTTAAACGTTAAACTATAAACCCTAATTTATAAACCTTAAACTGTAAAATGAATAAAACATTCACTAATATTGGGACTAAACCATAAACCTGAAACCCTAAACCTTAAACTATAAACCCTAAAGAAACTAAACTAAACGAAAATTGGGACTAAAATGAATCAAACTAAAACTAAAGAATAAAAACAGACATAAGTGTAAATCTCATAAAGTAGTAAGGACCTAAAGTGCAAATAACCCCTAAAAATTAAAAATGGACATTTAATTTTTATTTGGGTTATGAAATTTAATAATTGATAAGGCAATTTTGGGTGAAAAACCCTTTTTTAATTATTATCTTTAAAAATGGCTCCCAAAAACTTTTATTTGGCAAAATGACCCCATTTCTTGCCAGGTCGACATACCTCGCGTTTTGTAGGATGCGAGGTACGACATCACGTTCTGCAGAACGCGATTTTTGTCGACGTGGCGTTGCAGTCCGTGTTAACGGTATGCGCGAGCCCACATCTTGCGCATTATTGGCGGGATATTAATGCCCGACAAAACTCGCAACAAAGTGCACGTTATGTGGCTTCATCATCTCACAAATTTAGACGAGTCTGGACGAAAATCTTGGGGGTCAGCTGTCTTGGCGTTTCTTATCAAAGACCTCTGCAGAAACGTTGACGCCTCCAAAGCATCGATGGGAGGATGCTGTTTATTCCTGCAGGCTTGGGTTTGGCTTCAGATCCCTACTTTGGCACCACAGCTTAGGATTCCCAGTCCTCTGTCATTTCCGCTTCTACGGAGGCACTACATAATCTACTATATTTTTTTTATTAAATTATTTTATTTAACGATCTTTTTCATTATTTAAAGGTGGACCACCGCACTATCCCACGCCGGCCTACCGGACTCCCAGAAAGCATACAAACATAGATTCGATTCCTTGACGGAGGACAAGGTAATTCAACAATTATTTTGGTTTTTTCCATACTATTTTTTCCAATAATATTTCATATAGAAATTTTACTAACTTTTTCATTCTTTTTAGTTCGTGTGGAGGCCCTACGATTCAGAGGAGATTCGCCTCATTACTCCAGCAGATATTGTGCAAGAGCGAGACCTCTGGATTTCCGTCGTGCCGCTGCTGAACTACGAAATTTGCGTGTGGCATTCTGCGGATAGGGTACTCCGACAGTTCGGGTACGTCCAAAATGTTCCACGCCCTCCGCAAAATATGGACGAGTTCCACAATCTTACGCGTCAGGGGAAGACGGAGACTGACTGGGCCGAGCACCACGCTATCTGGATAGCGCTTTGGGGTCAACGATTTCTCAGACGCCCAGAGTTTCTCCAACCAATTATAGTAGGGGGTCCTTTGGTCACTTTCAATTATGAGCAGTGGTATAGGGACAATGGGATGCCACATATCCTTACTCCGGCCGAGCTCCAAGCAGGGCTTCCCCAGCAACCCCAAAACCGCTCACGCGGGAGCCGGCGAGCGAGCCAGACCCAGAGCTAGAGGCAGACCCAGAGGCAGTCGACGCAGCGCGGTCCGAGACCACGATATGACACTCTAGGGGCATCATCTTCTGCCCCACCATTGCATAGCGGTCCATCGACTTTCGAGCAGACGATGCCTCCACCCCAGTACGGCTCCACTGATGCCTATCGCCCCCATACGCCCACGACTGACCTTTTGCTTATCGATTATCCACCTCAGTATGAGTTTCCGATGGTGGAGAATACGCCGATAGGTAGTTTGTTTTACTCCCCGCCTAGGCCCAGCACAGATCCGCAGATCGCGCACGATGGTCAGGATGATAGGGACCAGGGACCACCACACGATGGACCGAGGAGGAATCCGGATCGCCAGCGTCATCCACCCGACTGCGGAACGGGTGGACATAGGCATTTTTAGTTTTTTTTGTTATTTTCTACTTATGTTTTTAATATTTATGTAAAACACTTTAAAATTTTATAATGTCGTATTCTAATTTTGTTTATGAATTATAATTTTGTTTGCATATTATAATTAAACTTTATAATGTTTATTTAATTTTTGTTTTTAATAAATTTAATAGGATTAAAAAACCGAAAATCGACATTAGTTGAAATACAACTTCAATCAAAAAAAGTATGCTAGCATAGGGTTTTCGAAGCCATTTTAAACCATTGTAGAATGGACGGAAATTAACCATGTTGGTATCATACGATAGACAATTTTCAGTACTACAACCCCAAACTCGATGATCGCTAAAAATATACCATTTACACGCTCGAAATTGAGTTCGAACAGGCCTACTTACGCATGCTTTTGGTTGTGGTTCAGGCTGGAAATGCACAGACATCGCGTCCTACAGAACGCGAGGTTCATGCGATATATTCCAGCCGCCTTTTCAATTTCTCGGGACCTCGCGTTCTGCAGAACGCGAGGTACTGTTAAACTGTTAACACGGACTGCAACGCCACGTCGACAAAAATCGCGTTCTGCAGAACGCGATGTCGTACCTCGCGTCCTACACAACGCGAGGTATGTCGACCTGGCAAGAAAGGGGGTCATTTTGCCAAATAAAAGTTTTTGGGAGCCATTTTTAAAGATAATAATTAAAAAGGGGTTTTTCACCCAAAATTGCCAATTGATAAGATGGCCTATGGCCTATGGTGGCCGGTGGGATTGGTCAATTGGAATGTTTGGGTAATAGAGTCCTTTATGAATTGGGCAATTGGGCGGGCAACCCTAAAAATTAATAGGTTTTTTTTTTTTTAAATTTTGGACTAAATTACCAAAAAAATGAATATAGATCAATTTGGATTAAAAATTTAATTTTTGGGATTAAAATAAATTGGACTAAATTGCAAAAAAAATTATGACGCAATTTTGACTAAAAATTAAATTGTAGAGAGTAGAAAAAATAAAAAATAAAAATTGACTAAATTACTAAAAATAGAAATATATACGATAAATTTGGACTAAAAATAAAGTTTTAGGGACTATAAAGAACAAAAATATAATCATATTTAGAACATTGAACTAGATTAAAAAATTTTGAAATAAATTGAAGTCAATTTGGTTAAAATTTAGAGAGTAATATGAACAAAAATAAACCCCACACCCCAAACTAACCCATAACCGCAAACACAAGCTTGACACATTTGCCCCTAAACCCCAAAATAGAACCCCAAAATCTTACCATCACTGATAATTAAAGTACAAGACTTATCCACAAATCTCTTAATCCATAAACTAATCTCATAACCCCAATTCTAAACACTAAATTTATTGTTTATACCCCTAAACCCCAAATACCAATCCATAAATCTTACAATCACTAATAATTGAAGTGTAAGCCTAATCTCATAAACCTGGAATCCCTAAACTAAATCTATAACCCTAAACATTCTACTTGAAAAATGTTACATATACCCTTAAACCCTATATCTCAACCCCTAAACATTACAGTCAGTCAATCACTGATAATTTAGAGTGCAAGCATAATCCCCTAAACTATGAATCCCTAAACTATACCCATAACCCTAAACATTTAACTTAAAAGGAAAGAAGTTTATTAATTTAGTTAATTTCAATAACAAATAAATTAATAATCATAAACTCATTTATCAAATTTAATGATCATGCACCTTAAATTGCGAAGATATATTTTCTCACATTTTAATATAGTAAATTCATATTCTTACAACTTCATCAATTGAAAAATTGTAACTTACAACTAAACCGTAAAATGAATTAAACATTCACTAATATTGGGACTAAATCATTAGCCCGAAACTCTAAACTATTAACCCTAAAAAATTAAACTAAATTAAAATTGGGACTAAAATGAATCAAACTAAAACTAAAGAAAAAACAAAACTAAGTGTAAATCTCGTATAGTAGTAAGGACCTAAAGTGCAAATAACCCCTAAAAATAAAAAATGGCCGTTTAATTTTTATTTGAGTTATGAAATTGAATAGTTGAAATGATGGTCTATGGCCTATGGTGGCCGGATTGGTCGATTGGATTGTTTGGGTAATAGGGTTTTTTGGAATTTGGGCAATTGGGCGGGCACCCTAAAAATTAGGCGGTATTTTTGAAATTTTAATCTAAATTACCAAAAAAATGAATATAGATCAATTCAGATTAAAAATTTAATTTCAGGGACTGAAATAAATTGGACTAAATTACAAAAAAATATAAATAAATATGAGGCAATTTTGACTAAAAATTAAATTGTAAAGACTAGAATAAATGAAAATAATATTTGACTAAATTACTAAAAATAGAAATATATACGATAAATTTGGACTAAAAATAAAGTTTTAGGGACTATAATGAACAAAAATATCATCATATTTAGAACATTAGACTAGATTAATTTTTTTTGAAATAAATTGAGGTCAATTCGGTTAAAAATTAAGGACTGATATAAACAAAAATAAACCCCACTCCCCAAACTAACCCATAACCCCAAACATTTAACTTGACACATTTGCCCCTAAACCCCAAATCTAAACCCCTAAATCTTACCATCACTGATAATTAACATACAAGACTAATCCACAAATCTCTTAATCCCTAAACTAATCTTAGAACCCCAATTCTAAACACTCAATTTATTGTTTATACCCCTAAACCCTAAATATCAATCCCTAAATCTTACAATCACTAACAATTACAGTGCAAGCCTAATCACATAAACCCAAAATCCCTAAACAAAATCCATAATCGTAAACATTCTACTTGAAACATGTTACATATACCCCTAAACCCTAGATCTCATCTCTTAAACATTACAGTCAGTCAATCATTGATAATTTAGAGTGCAAGCATAATCCCCTAAACCATGAATCCCTAAACTATACACATAATCCTAAACATTTAACTTGAAAGGATACAAGTTTATTAATTTAGTTAATTTTAATAACAAATAAATTAATGATCTTAAACACATTTATTAATTTAATGATCATGTACCTTAAATTGTGAAGATATATTTTCTCACATTTTAATATACTATATTCATATTCTTACAACTTCATCAATTGTAAATTTCTAACTTACAACTTACAAGTCATGTAAATACCAAGTAAGGTAAATATTAGATCAGTTTAGTAACAAGTCGGGTCATTAACAGGTTGAGTCAATTATAGATCAGGTCCATAATAAGCCAGGTTGATAACAGGTCGGGTAATATCAGTTATTTACCAAATTAATCTCAGGTCAAGTTCATATCAAGTCAGATGCAGGTCGGGTTCGGTTATCACATTATTAGATTGAATTCGGGTTCAGGTCGTTCTCAGGTCGGGTTCGGTTATCACATTATTAGATTGAATTCGGGTTCAGGTCGTTCTCAGGTCGGGTTCATATCCTAAATTTCCAGGTCCAACTCGGATTCAAGTCAACACACCAATTCAGACTCGAATCGGTTTCGAATCACCAGTCCTTCGGATCACAAGAAATTCTGACTCAAGTTTATTTCAGTCAGCTTTGCAGGTCGGGTCAACTTTTTACATCCCTAGCCATAACTACCAAACTTATTACTTATAAGTTATAAATAACTGCTCAAGTCTCTAAAACACACCTGGTAAGCTAATTCTCTTGTATGCCATACAACTAATGTTGCAACTTGACCAGAAACAGCTAGATATAAAAATGAGATCGTATAAGAACTTCAAATTTAAAATATAGCTCGGGATATATTAAAAATTGTTTACACTAAATTTAACCAATATTAATAAAATGGTGAATGAGAGACATCAAGCCGTCTTAGCTCAGCTGGTAGAGCGCATGGCTTTTAACCATGTGGTCGTGGCTTTTAACCAATATTAATAAATTGTTCACGGTATTATATTTTGTACGTGATTTTTTGAATAATTTCTGAAAGTTCGGATTTTGGTATTGAAAACCACAAGTTGTAATGGTTTCTATGTACGTATGAATATTTTGCCCAAACGCCTTGGTTCTTTGCTCTGATCTAGTGTTGAAAAATAAGGAACTTTTATCCCTAAAGATGAATTCTTCTTCTCTCCCCACTCGAGAACTCAAGAGCTCACTATATTGTAATTAATGTCTTGTAATATTTCACACTAATGGCATGTCAAGTGTTCAAGGGATGTTCTATTCCTTCCTTTCACAAGCACATGAATAGAACATAAACCTTATTAAATTAAATTAATAATTGTGACTAAATTGAATTAAATTAATTTTAGGGACTAAAATGAATCAAATTAAAATTAAATTAACCATATTAAATTAAAATTGGGACTAAAATGAATCAAATTAAAACTAAAGAAAAAATTGGGACTAAAATGAATCAAATCGTAAACCATAAACCTTAAACCCTAAACTATAAACCCTTAAACTATAAACCCTAATTTATAAACCCTAAACTGTAAAATGAATTAAATATTTGCTAATATTGGGACTATTTCATAAACCCGAAACCCTAAAGAAACTAAACTAAACTAAAATTGGGACTAAAATGAATCAAACTAAAACTAAAGAATAAAAAAAGACCTAAGTGTAAACCTCGTAAAGTAGGAAGGACCTAAAGTGAAAATAACCCTTAAAAATTAAAAATGGTCGTTTAAATTTTATTTGAGTTATGAAATTGAATAATTTAAATGATAGACTATCCCCTATGGTGGCTGGTGTGAATGGTCGACTGGATTGTTTAGGTAATAGGGTCATTTTGGTATTTGCTCAATTCGGCGGGCAGTCCTAAAAATTAGGCAGGATTTTTTTTTTAATTTTGGACTAAATTACCAAAAAATGAATATAGATCAATTCGAATAAAGAATTTAATTTTAGGGACTAAAATAAATTGGACTAAATTACAAATTATATATAAATAAATATGATGCAATTTTACTAAAAATTAAATTGTAGAGATTAGAGTAAATAAAAATAATGTTAGACTAAATTACTAAAAATATAAATATATACGATAAATTTGGACTAAAAATAAAATTTTAGGAACTATAATGAACAAAAATATCATCATATTTAGAACATTGGACTAGATTAAAAAAATTAAAATAAATTGAGTTCAATTTGGTTAAAAATTAGGGACTAATATGAACGAAAACAAACCCCACTCCCCAAACTAACCCATAACCCCAAACACTCAACTTGACACATTTTCTCCTAAACCCCAAACTCGAACCCCTAAATCTTACCATCACTAATAATTAAAGTACAAGACTAATCCACAAATCTCTTAATCCCTAGACTAATCTCATAACCCTAATTCTAAACACTAAATTTATTGTTTATACCCCTAAACCCCAAAAACCAATCCCTAAATCTTACAATCACTTATAAATGAAGTGCAAGCATAATCTAACAAGTCAGGTCATTAACAAGTTTAGTCAATTACAGATCAGATCCATAATAGGTCAGGTTGATAACAGGTCGGGTAATATCAGTTATTTACCAAATTATTCTCAGGTCAAGTTCATATCAGGTCAGATGCAGGTCGGGTTCGGTTATCACATTATCATGTTGAATTCGGGTTCAGGTCGTTCTCAGGTCAGGTTCACATCCAAAATTTCCAGGTCCAACTCGGGTTTAGGTCAACACCAGTTCAAACTCGAATCGGTTTCGAATCACCAGTCCTTAGGATCACAAGCAGTTCTAACTCAAGTCGATATCAGTGAGCTTCGCAGGTCGGGTCAGCTTTTTACATCCCTAGCCATAACTACCAAACTTATTACTTATAAGTAATAAATAACTAATTCAAGTCTCTGAAACACACATGGTAAGCTAATTCTCTTGTATGCCATACAACTACTACTGCAACTTCACCAAAAACAACTAGATATCAAAAAATGAGATATGATAAGAACTTCACATTAAAAATATAGCTCGGGATATATTAAAAATTGTTTACACTAAATTTAACCAATATTAATAAAATGGTGAATGAGAGATAGCAAGTCGTCTTAGCTTAGTTGGTAGAGCGTGTGGCTTTTAACCACGTGGTTGTGGGTTTGATTCCCAAAGATGGCGAAGCATGAATTTTTTTCTCATCTGTAACCCCCTTGTCCCAGTCCGGATGCTTGACCGATCCGAGCTGGCTACACGGGGATAACTGAGGCGAAACTCGTTAAGGCTCCACTTCGGTTACCGACCCAAGAAAACTTTTCATTTTTATTATCTTGTCTAAATGTAATATTAAATCATATGTGAGAAAAAGCAACAGCGGAAGAAAACAAACGAGGTAAACACCCAAACAGCCCAACAAAACAACCCATTTTAAACTTAAACAACAGGTCGTATCGGAACGCCCATAGGGTGTTTCGATACGCCTTGACTAGGTCAACTGGCCAAAGTCAAACCGAGGAGACCGTTTCGAAACGGGGGTGGACCGTATCGAAACGCCCTCAACGGTCAACTTCTCGTGGTCAACAATACAAAGACCGTTCCGAAACGCCAAGACCCGTTTTGATACTTCAATTTATCGTCAAAATCTCATATTTCCAGTGGCAAAATCGTACCGAAACGACCCTTAGCGTACCGAAATGCCTGGCCAAAAACAAAGGGACCGTATTAGAACGGGACCAACCGTTTCGATACGCCCTCTGTCTGCAGATTAGTTTTAGCTGGTTTATGGCACAAGGATGTCCCAAAACACAACTAAAACCTTCCAACAACCAACATGCAACACCCTAAGGCTAAACTCAACACTAAAAGCATGCTTAACCCACTTCAAACATATAAAGACCATACATTCAAAGGACCATCAAATCAACATAAGAATCATACATGGCATTTAAGATTCATGCTTCAACAATAACATACACTTAGGCATCCATAAAGGCAAAAGGGCAATATACATGGTAAGCAACTTAGACATGGCTTACAGACAAGACAAGACATCCAAAAGCCAAACCAACATTAACATATAAAGAAGTCTAACATGCTCCTAAAACTAAACATTCACATATATCAAAAATTTCAAGACAACGATACATATCCCATTGCTTGATTATTACATCTTATAACTTAAAAGTCCATACTTGATAGCTAAAATAGCACCACAAACACACTTGGAGGCCCTCTCCTTGCACAAGCAACCCACGAACTACGGATCTGTATTGTCGAACAAAAGAGAGCGTAAGCATAAAGCTTAGTGAGGGTAAGCTCATAAAACAAACCTCGACAATGTAGGGTCCAATCACGAGCATACAACCAAGGTACAATGCATGATATTACCTTCGATCCACATGAGCCAAAATATAAATGATGTATGAACATAAACTCAATATTATGCCATGCTCAACAAGTCATAAGCTCAACACATGCAAATACATATATCAATGTATAAGCAACACATATATCAATCCATATTGGCACCTAGCTATGACTCGAATACGCGAATAACCGTTGGAACTCACATCCAACACAACCACAACCTTACGGTGGGATTACACTCATCACCGTTTCACGCGGAGGGGATTCCACTCATCCTCACACCCCGTCGATGGGATTACACTCATCACCGACTATCATATATAAGAAGAATTTCTAGGCGAACCCGTACTCCATCTTGATGACTACCATCACCAAGACCACGCGCGCATTTGACTCACATGTGCAGACTAAACATCCTAATGATCGATCATTGTACCCAAGCATACTAGTGCCAATACTAAACACTTTCACAACATCATTTCATATCAACTTCCGTGCTTAGCACGTACTCACCATGACTCACCGTCATGCACAATCCACATACATATAACAATGCATCAAACCATGCCTCAACAACATGTATAACACAATATACATAAACACCATAATCACAAATAAACATGAGGCATAACCAACAATTAGAGTTCAACCAAAGTCTCTAACTAAAGCTTGGGATTAGACTACCAATCTAATCCCAACTCTATGGGGTCTACCAAGCCCAACCTAGTCCACATGCTTGAACCAACACTTGAAAACCATTTGAAAGCATTTAACCACTCACCAACTATTCCAAGCTCAACACACTAACCGATCAAGCTTCCAACGATTCCAGATTTGTTCCCGAGGCTTCACCAACACAAACTCTTGCTTCTAATAATCTCAACAAAATCAAAACAACCTCAAATCAGTTCACAAATCAATGTAGCCAACCCGGAATACAAACCAAGCACAAAACACAAGATTTCAAGCTAAGAACAACTCCCAAAACCTCAATCCCGAGCAGCCCTTTAGCACAGTCCAAAACTCTTGATTTCAACCTTTTTAACACACTTAAAAGCTCTCAAAACAACCCCTAACTATCACATTAACATCAGCCCTCAATTTCCAACACATAGCAACCCCAAAACCAACCTTTAAACCCTCCTAAAACCCCACTTAAACCCAAATCCGAGAATCATCATAAAACTCTTTAAAATTCATATATGTTGGACCTTTTAGGTTGTAAACATCTTATATAACATTAAATAATCAGAAGCTTTTGTTAAAGATGTAACATCCCCTTCCCGGCCTGGTAGAGAACCGAGTTAGAGAGCGCTACCGAAAAACATAACGGAGATCGGAGACATAAACCTTATACTTTTAATCAATATTTTAGTGTTAATTATGTCAATTTTATTACTAACTCAAAAGTCATTATAGCTTTAAAACTTTATACAAAAGGTAGGTAACATATACACAATAGTAGGGCTACAAGACTAGTATAATTACTTTAACTACTTTGCCACCATACTAGGAGTTCCTAAAGACAAAACACATACTCTTAGCTTGTGGTGACTTGCCGATCCTTTGACTGCTCCGATCTCGGACCGAACACTTTGTTAGCCTGAAATGTTATGCAAATGAATGCATTAGACTTACATAGTCTAAGTGAGGTAGCCAATAACAATGAATGAGCATGTTATGCAATGATGCATACTTCAATGAAATATTTAATAGCACATTTCACATAAGCAATCTATATACATATTATAAATGAAAGGCATGTTATCCAATCATAACAAAAGTAATATCAATAATTAATATTTTCCCTTGGACCGATTCAACAGTATTTGGATACGCGAATTCCACCACATCACCAACAATAATGGTCGTGTCATAATCCCTCCTCCGCACCAATTGACCAACACACAACACATCCCTCCTCCGCACCAATGGCCGAAGCCCAATACCCGTACCAATGAGCTCATGAATTCTATGGCATGCCACTTGTATCCAATACTTCGATCCCAAGGTTTAATTATAGTGTTTCATAGTTCATAGTTCATAGTTCATAACAATAACAATATCAATTATGCATGTTATGCTTATCACATGTCAACACTTGAATGATAACAATCAACATGCTTAAAATCATAGAATCAAGGAATTGCTTACCGTACACTTACCAATCATGTAGTCATCATTGAAACTCACTAACTCAAAGATTAGTATTAATAATTATAATGACACATACGAGTAGGCCTATGCCTAACTCGAGACGCTGTTACACTCACATATCAGAACATAGAAACAAAGATCGGAATGACATCGTGTCACCCGAGACAAATGCATCCAGACTCACCTCGACAACCCTACGTTTCTCGGATAACAATTTCCTTGTTCTTAGCTTTTGATGGAGATGTCAGTTTGTTCCTTTCCAATTCTTGAGCTAGGCTAATTAATAAGAATCGGTTAGAATCGATAAAACAATATCAAATTAATACGAAAATATTAATTAATTTTGATACCAAAAACTTAGACTAACCAAAGATTTGAGCTTACCCCGACGTAGGCAGAGATTCGATATTACTATATCGAAAACATCAGACCACCTATCTAACACTGAACCGTTTCTTGTTTTCTCTCCTAATTTTCTCCTTATGTTTCTACGCAAAATCACCACATATTCTTGATCCCATGAATCGAAGAACAATGCCCCTATTTATACTACTCGACCTCCCCACCTTATAACCCATTTCTTGATCCGTGGCATCCTAGGAAACTAATCCCTTGCCACGTGTTGTGGCCAATTGCCACATTCACTAAGAATTGGCCGAATGGCCTGCTGCAATTGAAACCGTGGAATTGCCTCATGCAATTCCTTCAAAATGAAGGAAAGTCTTTATTATTTTTAATAATAATAATAATAATAAACCGAAAAAATATGTTTTGAATCTAATTTTTACTAGACCCGAATAATCTAATAATAATAAACCTGAATAATTAATAAGATCGAATAATTTATAAAACCGATAAAATATTCGGTCATCGGAACCTAATTCCGACTAGACCGGTTTATGGGATGTGACAAAAGACAATAAACTTCTCATTTTTAATCTAAACTTTCAAAATACCAAAATCCAAAAACTAGGAGCTTTGAGAAAAATAAAGGTACTAGCTTGTAGAGGGAAAGGAGGACAAGTCAAAAACGAGTCTACCTTCCAAAAAGCACCAAAGATGAAGGTGTATGGTGATGGAATAGTGATTTGGAGAAGAAGATCTCTCTTTGTCGTGGAAAATGAAGTGGAGGGGAGGGGAAGAAGATGACAAAGGCTCTTTTAAACAAAAAGGAGTTTTAATTTGGAAGACCATTTAATTACACTTTTACCATTAATGAGAATAACTAAAATCCTCATCTCCTAAAATCCATGGAATTGGGCTTTAAAATCAAAACATGTCCAACATAAATTATTTGTTTTGAAAACCCGAGGCCCAAAATAATATTTTATTATTTTAATTGTGAAACCGAAACTCGAAACATTATTTTAATATTATTTTCACCCGACCCCCAAACTCGGGTGTTACATCATCACGATATTAGATTTTTTATGTGATCTTTTGAATAATTTCTGAAAGTTCAGAATTTGGTTTTGAAAACCACAAGTTGTAATGGTTTCTATATACATATGAACATTTTGCCCAAGCACCTTGGTTCTTTGCTCTGATCCAGTGTTGAAGAATATGGAACTTTTCTCCCTAAAGATGAATTCTTCTTCTCCCCCCACTCGAGAACTCGGGAGTTCATTGTATTGTAATGTCTTGTAATATTTTACACTCATGGCATGATCAAGTGTTCAAGGGATGTTCAATTCCTTCCTTTCAAAAGCGCATGAATAGAACATAAACCTTATTAAATTAAATTAATAATTTTGACTAAATTGAATAGAACGCAAAGTTGGGTTAGTCTGTGAGTTTGGGAAGGTTCTAAACGGAAAATGGTCTTGGAAAATTCATCTGCGTAGACAAGTTTTTGATTGGGAGAAGGAACAATGGTCTTATTTTTTAAACATTCTCTTGTCTTTAAACTCAGAGGGGTACGATCACGATTGTGTCATCTGGCAAGGAAATGAGAATGGTATTTATTCAGTTAAATCAGGATATGGCTGTGCTTTTCTAAATGCTAGTATGGAATTCAATTGGAAGGAGTGGATTTGGTCGGGCTTGGCACCCCAGGGGTGGATTTCTTCGTGTGGTTAGTGGCAAATAAAAGGGTGGCAGTGAGATCGGCTCTTCATCAAAGAGGCTTAGCATTGAATTCATCGAATATATGCCCTATATGTGAGGAATCTGAAGAAACTGTACCGCATCTGTTCCTCCATTGTTCAGGAGTGTGGAGTCTGTGGGTGTATTTAGCTTCACTGTGGAATTTCTCGTTGGTTATCCCATGGGACATTTGCTCTTTGATTCAGCTTTGGTGGGCATGGGGAAATTCGATTACAATTTGGAATTTCATTCCTCATTGTGTTATTTGGTCCACTTGGCTGTTGAGGAATGAGATAGTTTTCCAGGGTAACAAATTTGATAGACTTCAACTACTGTTCTTAGTTAAGTATCGGCTTGCTCTTTGGTTTAAAGCCAGATTCCCAGATTCACCTTGTGCGGTAGAGGAGATTACGTCCAACCCTGCGATCATAGAGTGGAGAGCTAATAAGAAAGGTAAAAATAGTATGCAGGATCGCTGGAAACCTCCACCAGCAGGTTTCATGAAGTTGAACGTTGACTGGGCCATGTTGGGTGACGGAAGCGCTGGTGGGGTAGGTGGCCTAATTCGAGATTCAAGAGGCAAGATCATTTTGTCTTTCTCAAATCCAATTGGCCCTGGTCCACCTATTATGGCTGAATTATTAGCCATTAAATATGGCCTCAATATTATTTCTGGTAATAAGGAGTTTGAAGTGGCTCGTTTTATCTTGGAAAGTGACAACAGTGTAGCGCTTGACTGGATCTCTAATCTAGAAAAGTGCCCGGATATGTATGTACAGTTGGTTCAAGAGATTGTAGGGCTTGGCGCGGTTAAACATTGCCTCTTCCGGAAAATCTCACGAGTAAGCAACTTGGAGGTTGATTCGTTGGCTAAAAGGGGGATAAATTCGAATGAAGTGCGTTAGTAGGATCGTTGGGTTTTTGTTTTGTATCGTTCCTGCATTTTTTTCTTGTAGAAAGGTTGTGCGAATTGTGAGCTGGTATTGTAACCTTTTTCGACATTATTAATAAACCTTGTGACACTCTATTCCTCCTTCTGCTATTGGATTGCTCTATCTTGAGTGGTCCGATATGAAGGGGGTTTTTAATGAGGTCACCAATTTTTATCAAAAAAAAATAAACCCTAAACTATAAAATGAATTAAATATTCGCTAATATTGGGACAAAATCATAAACCTGAAACCCCAAAGAAACTAAACTAAAATTGCGACTAAAATGAATCAAACTAAAACTAAAGAATAAAAAAAGACCTAAGTGTAAATCTTGTAAAGTAGTAAGGACCTAAAGTGAAAATAACCCCTAAAAATTAAAAATGGCCGTTTAATTTTTATTCGAGTTATGAAATTGAATGATTGAAATGATGGCCTATGGCCTATGGTGGCCGGTGGGATTGGTCGAATGGATTGTTTGGGTAATAGGGTCCTTTTGGGATTTGGGCAATTAGGCGGGCAATTTAGTAACAAGTTGGGTCATTAACAGGTTGAGTCAATTACAGATCAAGTCCATAATTGGTCAGGTTGATAATTGGTCGGGTAATATCAGTTATTTACCAAATTAATCTCAGGTCAAGTTCATATCAGGTCAGATGCAGGTCGGGTTCGGTTATCACATTATCAGGTTGAATTCGGGTTCAGGTCATTCTCAGGTTGGGTTCAGATCCAAAATTTCCATGTCCAACTCAGGTTCAGGTCAACACCAGTTCGGACTCGAATCGGTTTCGAATCATCAGTCCTTCGGATAACAAGCAATTCTGACTCAAGTCAATTTCAATCAGCTTTGCAAGTCGGGTCAACTTTTTACATCCCTAGCCATAACTACCAAACACTACAAAAAAATATACATATACTGACGGTGGTTTATACCGACGGACGAAAACAGTCGGTATAGAGTATATATACCGACGGACAACAATACCGTCGCTAAAAATCACAGGTTGTACCGACGGATACCCCATCCGTTGGTATAGACAATATATATTCCAACGGTTTAAAATAGTCGTCGGTATAGACAATATATATTCCAACGGTTTGTCGTGTCCGTCGGTATAAATGTAGGTTTTACCGATAGATATTTAAATCTGTCGGTATAGTGTGGGGTTTGGCCGACGGTTTTTATGTCCGTCGGTATAGAGTGTATTTTAAATTAAAAAAAAACCATCTTATCGGGAAAAATTAAAATCCCTAATTTACCACAGCTGCATCTGTCGTGCTTCTCCCTTGAGCTCGTGACGGTCGTCGGTACCACAGCCACAGGTTTGTTCTTCGATTTCTCTCTTGTTCTTCGTGCTTCTCATCCCTAATCCCTAATTCTTCCTCGCATCACAACTGTTCTTGCGTGCTTAAATTTCATGCTTAAATTTCGTGCTTAAATTTTTGCGTAGAAACTGAAGAAGTGTGCCAAAATACTAATGGATTTCACATGTTCAATTTCGTGCCTAATTCTTCAGTATTTCGTGCTTAAACTAATGGATTTGTCGTGTTTTTGCGTAGTGTTCCTAGTAACAGCTCTGATTTCACTTGTCGGTCAGCCGTGTTCTGTTCAAGCCGGTGATATAGTACACGACGATAATTTAGCTCTGAAGAAGCCCGGTTGTGAGAACGACTTCGTTCTGGTAAATCATTCGAAATTAATACTTTTTTTCTTCTACATGTTCTTGTTTCTTTGTTTTCTCAACTGAGTTTTGCTTAAATTTTAGCTTAATTTTTTCCCCTCCTTTGCTACTTGTAATGGAATCACCAGGTACTGAATTAGGCGTTTTGGATGTATTGTTGAGCTTTAGAGTTATCTCTCTCTTCGTTCTGGTAAATCATTCGAAATTAATACTCTTTTTTTTTCTACCTGTTCTTGTTTCTTTGTTTTCTGAACTTGGTTTTGCTTAAATTTTAGCTTAATGTTACTGACTTATTGTTTGTCTAAGTGGATTCTTGCTTAAGGTAGACATGATCTAAGGCTTTGAAAGCTCTGAATCAGTAGATTAAGCGAACTGTAGAGCGATATCTTTGATGAAGAAACCCAAGAAACAGTAAAAAATTACACCTAATATATATGGCCAACAATATGAAAAGAAAGGAAATTCTGGGGTAGAAAGGGGGAGAAGATTTCAAAGCTGATTTCATTGATTTGTAATAATATATGGGATTTGAATTGTCTTGGGATTTAGAAGAAAAAAATGTAAATGTGAAGTTTAGCATTATTAGAGAATGGAGGTAGAGTCAACGTCCACACGCTGTTGGGCAGCATGCTCTTAGTTTTCCTTTTTGCTAGGTGTAGTTCAGCACCTTTGCTGCAGGTGCTTTAGATGGCAAAAAAGTATTGATATGAAAAACTGCTGCTAAAAAATGTTAAATACACTGACTTCGGTTTTGTTAAACATTGTCGTTGCGGGTGGCGGCTAGCTTCTTAGTTTGGTTTCTTTCTTTCCGCCACACTTTAGACAGTTGTTTAATGGCGTTTTTGCTGTGAAAAAGTGTTGGGTCCACCGGAACCGGTATTTGTATTTGGTTCAGAAAAAGGAATGGACCCTTGAAATTGGCAGGAAAGGAAGTGAAGGGGTAAAGTGATGAAGAGAAGAAATTTTTTGAATTTTTATGCTGATAACACTGGGGAATTCTTTTGTTTTTCTCCATCACTTTTACACTATCTGATTAGCAAAGTTGAGATTTTAGGAGTTGAGATCAGAATATCAGACTAAACCGGTACCAATTCAGCTTAATGTTCAAGGGATGTGTGCTGTTTTTGTAGGTAAGGGGATATAGAGCAAGATAAACTAGGGGAATGTCTTTTTAACCTTTTTTTGTCAATCACAAAAAAAAATGATTTTAGAAACTTATACGAAGCTGCCCATAACTTATACCCATGGTTTCCTATGTTTCCTTGTGAACGCTGTAGCTTTCGGCTCCCCATTCATGTTCTGTGTCAATAAACACTGTGCTAGTATCAAAAAAAAAAACTATCTGATTAGCAAAGTTATAAAGTGGGTTGTCCAACGTTAAACAAGTGGTGTTGATACAAGATCAAAGTTTGATTTTTATAAAAGGGAGTATGTTTTCCTTTTCTTCCTCTATTTTGCAATTATAGATGAAATTGATATTTCATGATTTCATTAAATTTAATGAAAAGGCAAAAATAAAGTGATTTTTTGATACAGTCAAATTTAAGATCTAAAGATTTAGTTTAAGATTTAGGATTAGGATTTATAATTTACGTTTTAGGGTTTAGATATTAATATTAGATGTTAGGATTAGAAATTTAAATTTTAGATTGTATAGTTTAAATAAAAAGGTTTGTGTAAATTTTTGTACATATTGAATTATAATCCAAAATCAAATAAACTATAATTTAAAACATGTTATTTCTTTAGGCTTTAATATAAAATAAATATTATAGCTCAGTAGACTTGATTTGAACATTACCTCTTGGACATTAGAACTACACGTGATGGACATTAGATAGTTTGAAATCACTGCAAAAATAAATAAAATTTAATATGTCATTAGTTCATTGGTAATACAGGTATCGTTGATGGATAAGACGTGGATCAATCTTAGATCAAGGGCAAGTGAAGAATACATTAGAGGGGTTACTAGTTTTTTGAACTTTGCCTTTGAGAGAACTGAAGATGGAAAAATTTGGTGTCCATGTGTGAATTGTGTAAACACTTACAGAGTATCTAGAAGAGATGCATTTGATCACTTAATATGTGATGGCTTTCTCAAGGGTTACGTTCGTTGGATTTTTCATGGGGAGCAATGTGACGGATCTACACCACCAATTCCAACTAATGTTGAAGAAAGAGAGTTTGAACACTACGTTCATAACCTCTTGCATGATATGATGGCAGATCGAGTTGTGAATAATGCTGAACATAACTATCATTCGGGAGATGTAAGTACAAGGCTTGGGGATCATAATCATAGGCTTCAAGGAGACAAATTTTTTGATTTACTTAAAGATGCAGAGGTGCCACTTTATCCAAATTGCAAAAAAATTTCAAAGTTGTCCTTTATCATTTATTTGTTCCACATTAAATGTTTTAATGGGTGGACAAATAAGTCTTTCAATTCCTTACTGGAGGTGTTGAAACTTGCATTGCCGGATGATAATACTTTGCCAGGGTCTTATCATGAAATGAAAAAGATAATTCGTGAATTGGGTTTAGAATATGAAAAGATTCATGCTTGCCCAAATGATTGTATGTTGTTTTGGAAGGAAAACGAAAATAGAGAGATTTGTTTGAAATGTGGAGCCTCCCGATGGAAAGAAACTCCAAATGGTGTCGAAGATGAGGATGTTGACACTTCTTCAGGAAAAAAGAAACAAGCTGCAAAGATTTTGCGTTGGTTTCCTCTCATTCCAAGGTTGCAAAGATTATTTATGTCTTCAAATATTGCTCCTTTGATGACTTGGCATGAAGATAGTCGTAAGAACGATGGACGTATGAGGCATCCGGCGGATTCATTGGCATGGAAATCATTTAATTCTCGGTATCCTGAATTTTCTTCTGATCCTCGTAACATCCGTTTAGGATTGGCTTCTGATGGTTTTAATCCATTTAGAACTCTGAGTGTGACGCACAGTACTTGGCCTGTTATCGTGGTACCTTATAATCTGCCACCGTGGATATGTATGAAGCAGTCTAATTTTATACTCTCTTTGCTCATTTCTGGTCCAAAAGGTCCAGAAAATAATATAGATGTATACATGCAACCTTTAGTTGCAGAATTACATGAGCTATGGGAAGTTGGTGTTGAAACTTTTGATGCTGCAACGAATCAAACATTTCAACTTCGTGCAGCATTGATGTGGACTATAAATGACTTCCCAGCATATGCCAACTTATCTGGATGGAGTACTAGAGGAGAGTATGCTTGTCCTTGTTGTGGGTATAATACTGCTTCGAAGTGGTTGAAGCATAGTCGAAAGTATTGCTATATGTGTCATCGTAGGTGGTTAGATCCTGATCACAGGTTTCGAACCGACAAACATTCCTTTGATGGTACTGAAGAACATAGAAGTGCTCCTTCACCACCCACTGGTAGCGATGTATTGAGGCAATTAGAAGCTTTAAATGAAACCGGAGATGGGCCTTGGAAGAAAAAATCCATTTTCTTTTCTTTATCATACTCTCATCACGTATGATATACTCACCTTAAATCAAAAGTTCAAATACAATTATTTGTTTGAATAACATTTATAAATATACATTTTTTTATAGAGAACACTAATCGTAAGAAAGTTCGAGGAGCCACACTTATGCCAGATATTTGGGAGCTACCAGAGGGACAACGCGTTAATGTCAAATTTAACAATTTATATCAACCTGTGGGTGAAGAATCAACTTGTTTAAGTCGATTCATTGGAACAATGGTGCGAAAGGCTGAATTTGCGCCAATTAGTCATTTGAATTGGCATGAGATGCCGAACAATAAGAAGGAAGAAATGTGGTCCACGATCGAGGTATGTACACTAATTGTATACGTGTTTTATAGGGCTGCTCCTTATACATATTTAGTGATACATGACTTTTGGTGGAACTGAAATAGTGTCGAGTATGATATGTTTTTCCAAATATAATTGGTTTATTATGGGTTATGAATGCTTAATGTAGGTTTTTGGTGTAGGTTTTGGTTTTTGGTGAAAAAAGGTTATTCTTGGATATACAATGTTTAAGTTTACGAAATGGAGAGTTTTTAATCTCTTATAAAGTATGATTGATTCGTCTGACATACTGCGACATTTTAATGTCATTACTGCAGACTTCTTTCTAATAGTTTATAATTGATAACTACTTTACTGTTGATAATCCTTATTGCTTTATAGGTTAGATGAAACAGTGACACTCATTTCTTATTTTGTTAATGTAGTTAAAATTTCAATTCCAACTATTTGATTCGGAAGAAGTCATTGATGAAGCCACATTGAAACGTGTTAAGAAATGGGTTCTCTCAGATATGAATACCAAATGGAGGCAGTGGAAAAATGAGTTGAAATCTCAAATATTTTATGAGAACCAAACTGTGGAACAAATGGTCAGAAATTGCAAGGATTCACGAGTGAATAAGGAACAATTGAAGACACTTGTTGAATATTGGTTGTCCTCAAAGTCGATGGTAAAATGCTACAGTTGTATAATTTCTATGACTTTAATATTTTTATTTTTATTAACAATTTATTACTTATAATTCGAATAGGAACAAAGTGCCACGAATAGATTAAATAGGTCAAAGCTAGATGAACCACATTGCACAGGGACAAGATCTTTCCCTAGGATTGTTGAAGACATGGTACGGATAATTTTCTTTATTATTACTTTGTATTCTAATAATATCAATTGTTTCTAATATCTCATGTTGTTTTCTTAACGTCAGACTGCAGAATCTAGTGGAATCCCACCATCACGCGCTGATGTCTATGTTCAAACCCGTACACGCAAAGATGGAAGTATCATGAATTCTGCAGCCGCAGTTGTTGTGGTAATTTATTGTTATTAAGTTTTGTATACGTGTTTTGAAAAAATATAATATAGTTATGATATTATATGTTTAACTTATTTATATTTTTAGGAACGTATACAAGAGAAGATAAATGAAGGCACTTCTTCTGGGAATTTATCACAAGCTACATCGTGGTCAAATGATGTGTTTGCTCAAGTTAAGGGACCAGAAAGAAAAGGGCGTGTTCGTTGTGTAGGTGCAGTTCAGACTCGTCTTTCTCAAGAATCTGGACCTTCACAACCAGTCCAAAATACTGAAGAAGTGGAAGGGTTGAAAGCTAAGCTTGCGGCATTTGAAAAACTTCTTGAAATTTGCCTTCTACACATCTATCGACAACAACGTCCAGATTTACATGTGCCTGATATGAATACTTTACTTCAGATAGTTGATACACATGTATACAAAATACTTAACTTTCTTATTACTCCTTTCATTTTTTCTTACTTAAAGTCATTATTTTTATTTCTTTTAATAGGCAGCTCCTGATGCTGGTAGTGCTACAGCGGCAGTTAACAGTCGATCCATGCCTTCAGAAAATCAGTATAGATGATCCGAGCACACAGTAGAGGAGACTCTTTGAAGTATTTTTAGCTTTTATTATAAACGGTATTGAGACAAACAAATATTTTGTTCCACTTTTCTTCTACTTTTAATACACTCGTAGATGTTTTATTCGATATTAAAATACAAACTTTTTAATATTTAAAATACTAGTATTGGTAATTTTAATAATTATTTAAACATTCAATTAGATACTTTTCATTGAAAAATCCATACAATTATTGTTATAATGTTACTAGTATATTTAATATTTAAAATAAAAAAACAATAGAAATAATTAATATTTAAATTCAATAAAAAATACAACAAATCCTATACCGACGGATAGAACCGTCGGTACAAGTAGAACCTATAGCGACAGACAAACCGTCGGTACAAGTAACATCTATAGCGACGGACGTCCGTCGGTATATACCCGTCGTTATATATTGATTAGATATAGCGACGGATTTTTTCCGTCGGAATATATGTACTAAAATGTCGGGGTAGTTCATATGTATACCTACGGTTTGGACCGTCGGTATAGGGTTCAAGATCTATACCGACGGTTATAATCGTCGCTATAGATCTATACCGACAACATATTAGCGACGGTTACTTTTCCGTCAGAATATGTCTTTTGTCCGTCGGTAAAGGTTTTTGGGGCATATACCGACGGTTTTTTGTTTTGTACCGACGGTTTGGCGTCCGTCGGTATATGTTCCTTTTTTTGTAGTGAAACTTATTACTTATAAGTTATAAATAACTAATTCAAGTCTCTGAAACACACCTAGTAAACTAATTCTCTTGTATGCCATACAACTACTGCTGCAACTTGCAGAGAAACAACTAGATATCAAAAAATGAGATCGAATAAGAACTACACATTAAAACTATAGCTCGAGATATATTAAAAATTGTTTACACTAAATTTAACCAATATTAATAAAATAGTGAATGAGAGTCAGCAAGCCGTCTTAGCTCAGCTGGTAGAGTGCGTGGCTTTTAACCACGTGGTCGTGGGTTCAATTCCCATAGACGGTGTAGCATGAATTTTTTTCTCATCATGGTATTAGATTTTGTATGTGATCTTTTGAATAATTTCTGAAAGTTCGGAATTTGGTTTTGAAAACCACAAGTTGTAATGGTTTCTATATACGTATGAACATTTTACCCAAACGCCTTGGTTCTTTGCTCTGATCTAGTGTTGAAGAATAGGGAACTTTTCTCCCTAAAGATGAATTCTTCTTCTCTCCCCACTCGAGAACTCAATAGTTCACAGTATTGTAATGTCTTGTAATATTTCACACTCAAAGCATGATCAAGTGTTCAAGGGATGTTCTATTCCTTCCTTTCACAAGCGCATGAATAGAACATAAACCTTATTAAATTAAATTAATAATTTTGAGTAAATTGAATTAAATTAATTTTAGAGACTAAAATGAATCAAATTAAAATTAAATTAACCATATTAAATTAAATTTTGGACTAAAATGAATCAAATTAAAACTAGAAATATATTGTAGAGAATAGAATATATAAAAATAATATTTTACTAAATTACTAAAAATAGAAATATATACGATAAATTTAGACTAAAAATAAAGTTTTAGGGACTAATATGAACAAAAATAAACCACACTCCCCAAACTAACCCGTAACCGCAAACACTCAACTTGACACATTTGCCCCTAAATCCCAAGCCTGAACCCATAAATCTTACCATCACTAATAATTAAAGTACAAGACTAATCCACAAATCTCTTAATCCCTAAATTAATCTCATAACCAAAATTCTAAACACTTAATTTATTGTCTATACCCCTAAACCCCAAATACCAATCCCTAAATCTTACAATCACTAATAATTAAAGTGCAAGCCTAATCACACAAACCCTAAATCCCTAAACAAAATCCATAACCCTAAACATTCTACTTGAAACATGTTTCATATACCCCTAAACCCTAGATCTCAACCCCTAACCATTACAGTCAGCCAATCTTTGATAATTTAGACTGCAAGCATAATCCCCTAAACCATGAATCCCTAAACTATACCCATAACCCTAAACATTTAACTTGAAAGGAAACAATTTTATTAATTTAGTTAATTTCAATAACAAATAAATTAATGATCCTAAACACATTTATTAATTTAATGATCACGCACCTTAAATTGTGAAGATATATTTTCTCACATTTTAATATAGTAAATTCATATTCTTAAAACTTCATCAATTGTAAAGTTCTAACTTACAACTTACAAGTCGAGTAAATATTAGATCAGTTTAGTAACAAGTCGGGTCATTAACAGGTTGAGTCAATTACAGATCAGGTCCATAATAGGTCAGGTTGATAACAGGTCTGGTAATATTAGTTATTTACCAAATTAATCTCAGGTCAGATGCAGGTTGGGTTCGGTTATCACATTATCAGGTTCAATTTGGGTTCAGGTCGTTCTCAGGCCGGGTTCAGATCCAAAATTTCTGAGTCCAACTCAGGTTCAGGTCAACACCAGTTCGGACTCGAATTGGTTTCGAATCACCAGTCCTTCGGATAACAAGCAATTCTGACTCAAGTCGATTTCAGTCAGCTTTGTAAGTCGGGTCAGCTTTTTACATCCCTAGCCATAACTACCAAACTTATTACTTATAAGTTATAAATAACGAATTCAAGTTTCTGAAACACACCTAGTAAACTAATTCTCTTGTATTCCATACAACTACTGCTGCAACTTACAGAGAAACAGCTAGATATCAGAAAATGAGATCGAATAAGAACTACACATTAAAAATATAGCTCGAGATATATTAAAAATTGTTTAAAATAAATTGAATCAATATTAATAAAATAGTGAATGAGAGATAGCAAGCCGTCTTAGCTCAGCTGGTAGAACGCGTGGCTTTTAACCACGTGGTCGTGGGTTCGATTCCCACAGACAGCGTAAAATGAATTTTTTTCTCATCATGGTATTAGATTTTGTATGTGATCTTTTGAATAATTTCTGAAAGTTCGGAATTTGATTTTGAAAACCCCAAGTTGTAATGGTTTCTATATACGTATGAACATTTTGCCCAAACGCCTTGGTTCTTTGCTCTGATCTAGTGTTGAAGAATAGGGAACTTTTCTCCCTAAAGATGAATTCTTCTTCTCTCCCCACTCGAGAACTCGGTAGTTCAATGTATTGTAATGTCTTGTAATATTTCACATTCATGGCATGATCAAGTGTTCAAGGGATGTTCTATTCCTTCCTTTCACAAGCGCATGAATAGAACATAAACCTTATTAAATTAAATTAAAAATTTTATTAAATTGAATTAAATTAATTTTAGGGACTAAAATGAATCAAATTAAAATTAAATTAACCATATTAAATTAAATTTGGGACTAAAATGAATCAAATTAAAACTAGAAATAAATTGTACAGATTAGAATAAATAAAAATAATATTTTACTAAAATTAGAAATATATACGATAAATTTAGACTAAAAACAAAGTTTTAGAGGCTAATATGAACAAAAATAAACCACACTCCCCAAACTAACCCGTAACCGCAAACACTCAACTTGACACATTTGCCCCTAAATCCCAAGCCTGAACCCATAAATCTTACCATCACTAATAATTAAAGTACAAGACTAATCCACAAATCTCTTAATCCCTAAATTAATCTCATAACCAAAATTCTAAACACTTAATTTATTGTTTATACCCCTAAACCCCAAATACCAATCCCTAAATCTTACAATCACTAATAATTAAAGTGCAAGTCTAATCACACAAACCCTAAATCCCTAAACAAAATCCATAACCCTAAACATTCTACTTGAAATGTGTTACATATACCCCTAAACCCTATATCTCAACCCCTAACCATTATAGTCAGTCAATCTTTGATAATTTAGAGTGCAAGCATAATCCCCTAAACCATGAATCCCTAAACTATACCCATAACCCAAAACATTTAACATGAAAGGAAACAATTTTATTAATTTAGTTAATTTCAATAACAAATAAATTAATTCTCCTAAACACATTTATTAATTTAATGATCACGTACCTTAAATTGTGAAGATATATTTTCTTACATTTTAATATAGTAAATTCATATTCTTACAACTTCACCAATTGTAAAGTTCTAACTTACAACTTATAAGTCGGGTAAATATTAGATCAGTTTAGTAACAAGTCGGGTCATTAACAGGTTGAGTCAATTACAGATCAGGTCCATAATAGGTCAGGTTGATAACAGGTCCGGTAAAATCAGTTATTTACCAAATTAATCTCATGTCAAGTTCATATCAGGTTAGATGCAGGTCGGGTTCGGTTATCACATTATCAGGTAGAATTCGGGTTCAGGTCGGGTTCAGATCCAAAATTTCCAGGTCCAACTCGGGTTCAGGTCAACACCAGTTCGAACTCGAATCGGTTTCGAATCACCAGTCCTTCGGATAACAAGCAATTCTGACTCAAGTCGATTTCAGTCAGCTTTGCAAGTCGAGTCAGCTTTTTACATCCATAGCCATAACTACCAAAATTATTACTTATAAGTTATAAATAACTAATTCAAGTCTCTGAAACACACCTAGTAAACTTATTCTCTTGTATGCCATACAACTACTGCTGCAACTTCCTGAGAAACAGCTAGATATCAAAAAATGAGATCGAATAAGAACTACACATTAAAAATATAGCTCGGGATATATTAAAAATTATTGACACTAAATTTAACCAATATTAATAAAATAGTGAATAAGAAAGAACAAGCCATCTTAGCTCAGCTGGTAGAGCGCGTGGCTTTTAACCATGTGGTCGTGGGTTTGATTCCCACAGACGGCGTAGCATTAATTTTTTTTCTCATCGTGGTCGTGGGTTCGATTCCCATGTTTTGAACATGAGGAACTAAAGACACATCTTGCAACTGCTTCTCCTGATCAACTGAATCAAAGAAGGCTCCACTTGCAACTCTGTGATCAAACGACCATCCCCGGATACACTCAACTTAGCAAACATAGCTCGCAACTCAACTGCAACTTTTCTGCTCAAAGCATCGGCTACTACATTTGCCTTACCCGGATGGTACTCTATGGTCAAATCATAATCTTTCAACAGTTCAAGTCATCTTCTCTGTCTCAAGTTCAGCTCTCTCTGAGTCATCAAATACTTCAAGCTCTTATGATTAGTGTAAACTATACATTTCTCACCGTACAAGTAGTGATGCCAAATCTTCAACGCAAACTCAACTGCGACTAACTCAATATCGTGCGTACAGTAGTTCTTCTCATGCACCTTCAACTGTCTCGAAGCATAAGCAACAACTCTTCTCTCTTGCATCAAAATACAACCTAAACCTATGTAGGAAGCATCACTATAGATCACAAATTCTTTCCCTGATACTAGTTGTACTAACACTGGGGCATTCGTCAAAGCTTCTTTCAATTTCTCAAAAGCATTATGTCTCGTATTTGACCACTCAAACTTAACTCCTTTTTGCAACAGTTTAGTCAATGGAGCAGCTACTCTAGAGAAACCATCAACAAATCTCCTATAGTAACCGGCTAATACTAGGAAACTCCTAATCTCAGTCACTGACTTAGGTTGTTTCCACTCAACAATAGCCTCAATCTTCGTCGGATCAACACGGATACCTTCAACTGATACTACATGGCCAAGAAACACAACCTCTCGAATCCAGAACTCACATTTACTAAGCTTCGCATACAACTGATTATTCTTCAATCTTTGCAAAACAAGTCTCAAGTGCTCATCATGTTTTTCTTCTGACCTCGAGTACACAAGAATGTCATCTATGAAAACAACTACAAACCGGTCTAGATAGTCTCTAAAAACTCTATTCATTATATACATGAAAGTTGTTGGTGCATTCGTGAGCCCAAACGTTATCACTAGGAACTCATAGTGACCATATCTAGTCCTAAAGGCTGTCTTCGGAACATCACATTCTTTTACTTTCAACTGATAGTACCCTGATCTCAAATCTATCTTCGAAAACACTGAGGCACCCCTCAACTGATCAAACAAGTCATCTATACGAGGCTACAAATACTTGTTCTTTGCTGTTAATTGATTCAACTGCCTGTAGTCAATACACATCCTCACACTACCATATTTCTTCTTTACAAACAACACGGGAGCACCCCAAGGCGAACTACTAGGCCTAATAAAACCACGGTCTAACAACTCTTGAAACTTACTCTTCAACTCGTTCAACTCTTTCGGAGTCATACGATACGGAGCAAAATAAACTGGAGTAGACCCTGAAACAGTCTCAATCACAAACTCTACATCTCTGTCAGGAGGCAAACCCGGTAACTTTTTTGGAAACACATCCGGAAAGTCACAAATTGTTCTGACATCTTTCGGTCTCACCTCACACCTATTCGGATTCATCACATACGCTAAGTAAGCTCCACAACCGGAATCCATCAACCTATGAGCCTCTAAAGCTGACACAACATTCGACAAGAACTTAATGTTCTCGCCTACTACTACTACCTCGTAGTCATCGGAAAGCTTCAAAGAAATTCTCTTCGTCTCAAAATCTACACTAGCTCTGTGCTCAACCAACCAATCCATACCCAAGATAATATCAAAACCATAGAACGGAAGCTCCATCATATCAACAGGAAACACATGACCCTGAATCTTCAGCGAACACCTCTTATACATCTGTCTAACTACAACTGTCTCACCAAAGGAACTAGTCACATGCATTCCTACATCTAAGATCTCAACATGTATGTCTAACTTCTTTTTTCATGCTCACTCAAAATGTAAGAATGCGTAGAACCCAAATCAACTAAGGAAAGCAAAGACATGGACTGTAACTCAAAATTACCTGCTATCACATCAGTGTCATTCCCTGTCTCTCTCTGAGCGTAGACTCTAGCTGGTCCACCGACCTCTGGCTGTACTGCAACAACATGAGCAAGTTTCCTCTGTGCCTATATCCTAGGTGCATCAGCCTTCGGGTGGAAGTTACCACGACTGCGCCCATGGCCTCTCTGATAATCTATCGCTCTCGCAGGAGCCTGAGCTAGATTCGGTGCTTGTGCCGCCTAATGCGGACACTCTCTCCTGAAGTGGTCCCTTGAACCACAGTTCCAACAAGCATGGAAGTTACCCCAACACTCTCCAGAATCCTACCTCTCACAACGAGTACACTCGGGCAACCGCCCTCCAGCTCTATGGCCCTGGTGGCCCCTACCATGGTGGCCACCGCCACGCCTATGGTCAAACTGATGTCCACTGCCTCGATGCCTCCTGGCATCACCACGATCAAAGTTATTGTGTCTCTTTCCCGAACTGGATCCTCCGGAACACTTGGTCAGCCCCAAGCTATGCTCAATGTCCTTGGCCCTAGCGACCAAGGCATCAATATCAAAATAATTTGAAGCTAAGGTGTATTTCTTAACTTCCTCGTGAAGCCCATATCTGAATCGGTTACAACGGTCCCTCTCAGTAGGAACCAACTCTGGAGCATACTGACTCGTACGGACAAAACGAATCTCATAATCAGTCACTGAAGCATCTCCCTAAACAAGAGCCACGGACTCTCGCTTCGTCTCATCTAGATATCTCGACCCCAAATATCTCTTCCTGAAAACAGACTCAAAGAAGTCCCAACCAATCTCAGCCTCAAGCACCCCAGTAGTAATGGTGACCCACCAGATGTAGGCATCACCCTGAAGTAAAGAAATCACACAGCCCAACTTACGGGCACCAACACAACCCATCTGAGCTAAGATACGGACGGTCTTCTCCAACCACAACTCAGATCTCTCCGGTGTAGATCATCTGAACTATTCTGCCTCTAGGCTATGAAGCCTCTCTAACGGTAAGCTAGCATCATCACCTCTTGGCTGAGCTGCAGCCTGAGCTCCGGCAACTGCGGCCTGGAACGCTCCCGCTATGGCTTGAACTAGCGGAGCCATATCTATTCCTGCAGGACCTTGGCCACCTTGACCAACCTGAGGTCCCTCACCCTCAGCTCCAGCCTCGCCTCCTACTTCAGGCTGAGGAGGTGGTGGTGGTAGAGGAGCTCCAACTCCAACAACAGGCTCTACCACATGAGCCTCTACTCCAGCCACCGGCTCATTAACATGAGCCGCAACACGTGGTTCCTGACGAACCAACCTCGGTCTACCTCTAGGCCTCGACATACGCGATCACATACATAACTACAACAACAAAAACAAAAACATACAAGATAGGGTTAGCAAGGGCAAGGGTCCAAGTGGCTCAAGTATGTTCCCTCACTTAAAAATTCTTTTTCCGATGTAATAGTAGCAATGGGACTCTACTCAACATGCTTCAAACAACATACATCAAACATACTTGATAAACAAGCAACATGCTTTCATAGCAAGCGAACACCGTGCAATTTCAATACAAGAATTAACTTACCTCACTTACCTGCCCAAGGTCTCGGAAACCTTAGGCTCTGATACCAACAAGTGTAACCCCCTCATCCTGGTCTGGACGCTTGACCGATCCGAGTGGGCTACACGGGGATAACCGACCCAAGAAAACTCGTTAAGGCTCCACTTCGGTTACCGACCCAAGAAAACTTTTCATTTTAATTATCTTGTCTAGATGTAATATTAAATCCTATGTGAGAAAAAACAACAGCGGAAGAAAACAAACGAGGTACACACCCAAACAACCCAACAAAACAACCCATTTTAAACTTAAACAGCAGGCCGTATCGGAACGCCCATAGGGTGTTTCGATACGCCTTGACTAGGTCAACTAGCCAAAGTCAAACCGAGGAGACCGTTTCGAAACGGGGGTGGACCGTATCGAAACGCCCTCAACGGTCAAGTTCTCGTGATCAACGATACAAAGACCGTTCCGAAACGCCAAGACCCGTTTCGATACTTCAATTTATCGTCAAAATCTCAGATTTCCGTGGCAAAATTGTGACGAAACGACCCTTAGCATACCAAAACGCCTGGCCAAAAACAAAGGGACCGTATAGGAACGAGACCAACCGTTTCGATACGCCCTTTGTCTGCGGATTAGTTTTAGCTGGTTTATGGCACAAGGATGCCCCAAAAGACAACTAAAACCTTCCAACAACCAACATGCAACACCCTAAGGCTAAACCCAACACTACAAGCATGCTTAACCCACTTCAAACATATAAATACCATACATTCAAAGGACCATCAAATCAACATAAGAATCATACATGGCATTTAAGATTCATGCTTCAACAATAACATACACTTAGGCATCCATAAAGGAAAAAGGGCAACATACATGGTAAGCAACTTTGACATGGCTTACAAACAAGACAAGGCATCCAAAAGCCAAACCAACATTAACATATAAAGGAGTCTAACATGCTCCTAAAACCAAACATTCACATATATCCAAAAGTTCAAGACAACGATACATATCCCATTGCTTGACTATTACATCTTATAACTTAAAAGCCCATTCTTGATAGCTAAGATAGCACCACAAACACACTTGGAGGCCCTCTCCATGCACAAGCAACCCACGAACTACGGATCATCATTGTCGAACAATAGAGAGCGTAAGCATAAAGCTTAGTGAGGGTAAGCTCATAAAACAAACCTCAACAATGCAGGGTCCAAGCACGAGCATACAACCAAGGTACAATGCATGATCTTACCTTTGATCCACATGAGCCAAAATATAAATGATGCATGAAAATAAACTCAATATTATGCCATGCTCAACAAGTCATAAGCTCAACACATGCAAATACATATATCAATGTATAAGCAACACATATATCAATCCATATTGGCACCTAGCTATGACTCGAATACCGGATAATCGTTGGAACTCACATCCAACACAATCATTACCTTACGGTGGGATTACACTCATCACCGTATCACGCGGAGGGGATTCCACTCATCCTCACGCCCCGTCGATGGGATTAAACTCGTCACTGACTATTATATATAAGATGAATTTCCAGGCCAACCCGTACTCCATCTTGATGACTACCATCACCAAGACCACGCGCGCATTTGACTCAAGTGTGCACACTAAACATCCTAATGATCGATCATTGTACCCAAGCATACTAGTGCCAATACTAAACACTTTCACAACATCATTTCATATCAACTTTCATGCTTAGCACGTACTCACCATGACTCACCGTCATGCACAATCCACATGCATATAACAATGCATCAAACCATGCCTCAACAACATGTATAACACAATATACATAAACACCATAATCACAAATAAACATGAGGCATAACCAACAATTAAAGTTCAACCAAAGTCTCTAACTAAAGCTTGGGATTAGACTACCAATCTAATACCAACTCTAGGTGGGTCTACCAAGCCCAACCTAGTCCACATGCTTGAATCAACACTTGAAAACCATTTAAAAGCATTTAACCACTCACCAACTATTCCAAGCTCAACACACTAGTCGATCAAGCTTCCAACGATTCCGAATTTGTTCCCGAGGCTTCACCAACACAAACTCTTGCTTCTAATCAACTCAACACAATCAAAACAACCTCAAATCAGTTCACAAATCAATGTAGCAACCCGGAATACAAACCAAGCACAAAACACAAGATTTCAAGCTAAGAACAACTCCCAAAACCTCAATCTCGAGCAGCCCTTTAGAACAGTCCAAAACTCTTTAAAACTCTTTAAAACCCAGAATACACACTTAAAAGCTCTCAAAACAACCCCTAACTATCACACTAACATCAGCCCTCAATTCCCAACACATAGCAACCCCAAAACCAACCTTTAAACCCTCCTAAAACCCCACTTAAACCCAAATCCGAGAATCATCATAAAACTCTTTAAAATTCATATATGTTGGACCTTTTAGGTTGTAAACATCTTATCTAACATTAAATAATCAGAAGCTTTTGTTAAAGACAATAAACTTCTCATTTTTAATCTAAACTTTCAAAATACCAAAATCCAAAAACTAGGAGCTTTGAGAAAAATAAAGGTACTAGCTTGTAGAGGGAAAGGAGGACAAGTCAAAAACAAGTTTACCTTTCAAAAAGCACCAAAGATAAAGGTGTATGGTGATGGAATAGTGATTTGGATAAGAAGAGCTCTCTTTGTCGTGGAAAATGAAGTGGAGGGAGGGGAAGAAGATGACAAAGGCTTTTTTAAAAAAAGGGTTTTAATTTGGAAGACCATTTAATTACACTTTTGCCATTAATGAGAATAGATAAAATCCTCATCTCCTAAAATCCATGAAATTGGGCTTTAAAATCAAAACATGTCCAACATAAATTATTTGTTTTGAAAACCCGAGCCCCAAAATAATATTTTATTATTTTAATTGTGAAACCGAAACCTGAAACATTATTTTAATATTATTTTCACCCAACCCCCAAACTCGGGTGTTACATCATCATGGTATTAGATTTTGTATGTGATCTTTTGAATAATTTCTGAAAGTTCGGAATTTGGTTTTAAAAACCACAAGTTGTAATGGTTTCTATATACATATGAACATTTTGCCCAAGCGCCTTTGTTCTTTGCTCTGATCCAGTGTTGAAGAATAGGGAACTTTTCTCCCTAAAGATGAATTCTTCTTCTCCCCCCACTCGAGAAGTCGGGAGTTCATTGTATTGTAATGTCTTGTAATATTTCACACTCATGGCATGATCAAGTGTTCAAGGGATGTTCTATTCCTTCCTTTCACAAGTGCATGAATAGAACATAAACCTTATTAAATTAAATTAATAATTTTGACTAAATTGAATTAAACTCTAAACTATAAAATGAATTAAATATTCTCTAGTATTGGGACAAAATCATAAACCCGAAACCCTAAAGAAACTAAACTAAACTAAAATTGCGACTAAAATGAATCAAACTAAAACTAAAGAATAAAAAAAGTCCTAAGTGTAAATCTCGTAAAGTAGTAAGGACCTAAAGTGAAAATAACCCCTAAAAATTTAAAATGGTCGTTTAATTTTTATTCAAGTTATGAAATTGAATAATTGAAATGATGGCCTATGGCCTATGGTGGCCGGTGGGATTGGTCGAATGGATTGTTCGGGTAATAGGGTCCTTTTGGGATTTGGGCAATTGGGCGGGCAGTCCTAAATATTAGAAAGGTTTTTCTTTTTAATTTTGGACTAAATTACCAAAAAATGAATACAGATCAATTCGGATTAAAAATTTAATTTTAGAGACTAAAATAAATTGGTCTAAATTGAAAAAATATATAAATAAATATGAGGCAATTTTACTAAAAAATAAATTATAGATATTAGAATAAATAAAAATAATATTTTACTAAATTACAAAAAATAGAAATATATACGATAAATTTAGACTAAAAATAAAGTTTTAGGGACTATAATGAACAAAAATATCATCATATTTAGAACATTGGACTAGATTAAAAAAATGAAATAAATTGAGGTCAATTTGGTTAAAAATAGGGACAAATATGAACAAAAATAAACCACACTCCCCAAACTAACCCGTAACCGCAAACACTCAACTTGACACATTTGCCCCTAAATCCCAAGCCTGAACCCATAAATCTTACCATCACTAATAATTAAAGTACAAGCCTAATCCACAAATCTCTTAATCCCTAAACTAATCTCATAACCCCAATTCTAAACACCAAATTTATTGTTTATACCCCTAAACCCCAAATATCAATCGCTAAATCTTACAATCACTAATAATTGAAGCACAAGCCTAATCACATAAACCCTAAATCCTTAAACTAAATCTGTAGCCATAAACATTCTACTTGAAAAATGTTACATATACCCTTAAACCCTAGATCTCAACCCCTAAACATTACAATCAGTCAATCACTGATAATTTATAGTGCAAGCATAATCCCCTAAACCATGAATCCCTAAACTATACCCATAACCCTAAACATTTAACTTGAAAGGAAATAGATTTATTAATTTAGTTAATTTCAATAACAAATAAATTAATGATCCTAAACTCATTTATTAATTTAATGATCATGTACCTTAAATTGCGAAGATATATTTTCTCACATTTTAATATAGTAATTTCATATTCTTACAACTTCATCAATTGTAAAAATTTAACTTACAACTTACAAGTCAGGTAAATATTAGATCAGTTTAGTAACAAGTCGAGTCATTAACAGGTTGAGTCAATTACAGACAGGTTGATAACAGGTCGGGTAATATCAGTTATTTACCAGATTAATCTCAGGTCTAGTTCATATCAGGTCAGATGCATGTCGGGTTCGGTTACCAAATTATTAGGTTGATTTCGGGTTCAGATCCAAAATTTCCAGGTCCAACTCGGGTTCAGGTCAATACCAGTTCGGACTCGAATCGATTTCGAATCACCAGTCCTTCGGATCACAATCAGTTCTAACTCAAATCGATTTCAGTCAATTTTGCAGGTCGGGTCAGCTTTCTACATCCCTAACCATAACTACCAAACTTATTACTTATAAGTTATAAATAACTAATTCAAGCCTCTGAAAAACACACCTGGTAAGCTAATTCTCTTGTATGCCATACAACTACTGCTGCAACTTGACCAGAAACAACTTGATATCAAAAAATGAGATCGGATTAAAACTACACATTTAAAATATAGCTCGGGATATATTAAAAATTGTTTACACTAAATTTAACCAATATTAATAAAATGGTGAAAGAGATATAGCAAGTTGTTTTAGCTCAGCTGGTAAAGTGTGCATTTTTTAAACACATGGTCGTGGGTTCGATTCCCACAGGTGACGGAGCTTGAATTTTTTTCATCATGGTATTAGATTTTGTATGTGATCTTTTGAATAATTTCTGAAAGTTCAAAATTTGGTTTTGAAAACCACAAGTTGTAATGGTTACTATATACGTATGAATATTTTTATCCAAACGCCTTGGTTCTTTGCTCTGGTCTAGTGTTGAATAAATGGGAACTTTTATCCCTAAAGATGAATTCTTCTTCTCTCCCCACTCGAGAACTCAAGAGCTCATTCTATTGTAATGTCTTGTAATATTTTGACACTCATGGCATGATCAAGTGTTCAAGGGATGTTCTATTCCTTCCTTTCACAAGTGCAGGTTTTAAGGTTTGTGAATATATTTTATGGTTTAGAGTCTTTAAAAGGTATACATGACAACTTTAGAAGGTCAAAATTTTCACGGACTGTAACCCCCTCGTCTCGGCTAGCCAACAGACTGAACCAAACGGGTTACACGGGAAAAACCGAAGCGAAACCCGTTAAGGCCTCACTCCGATCAGCAACCTTATTTTTTATTTTTACTAGTCTTGTCTAATTATCATCTTTAATCTTATGCGTGGAGGAAACAATGGAAGAACAAAAGCGGAAAAACGAACCAATCAGAAGGCATACGATAATTTAAACTTACCAAATAGCTTATTTGTCAAATTCATACTCACGAGACAAAACTATCACAAAGGACATATCTAAACACAACTAGGAAGCATACAAGCATTAGGGACTAAAATGTAACATTCAGAAACCTTCAAAGATGCCTTTAAACCGTTTTAACTACATGCGTTCTGAAACAGGCCTGCCCGTTCTGAAATGCGACCTTCATTTAAAAAGCAACATCAAGCTGTTCTGGAACGGTCCCACCTTGTTCTGCAACGTGAGCCTCCAGTGACCAAACGTACCGGAATGACCCTACATGGTTCCAAAACAGAAACCTCCAGTGGCAAATCGTACCGAAACAGCACCACCCTCGTTCCGATACGAGTACCCCTGGAGCTCGACCGTTCTGAAACCATATCAGGCGTTCTGAAACGCCTGGGCACAGTTTGGCCCAAAAACATATTTTGACATCTCCAAACGTCCCCAAACTTGCCCTGAAACATCATGAACCACATGGCATCTCAATATACAATAAATCTAGAGGCAGGACACCCTAAACACGACCTCAAACATGCATACACGCAATAAAATGCATTTCAAGCTCAAGGCTCACAAGAACACCTAGCTTCAAAAACACCAACATGCCAAAAATACAAAGTAATCCACCAAAAGTCATAGCAAACTCCAACAATATATGGTATCAACAATTAAAACATGCTAGCAACATAAATAAGGCCAAACATAGGAGTTTGAACACCAACTCCCTAACACAAAAATCTAGTATTCACATTGTCTAAGCATTATTACAACTAGTAAAATCATACTTTGAGCTTAGCAAGAACTCCTCCCTTGCCCACTTGCCTCCCAAATCCTCTAACGATCTACATTGTTGGAAAAAGAGAGAGCGTAAGCTTAAAAGCTTAGTGAGCGGAGCTCTAAAACACAACAACAATGCAGTTTAAAACATATATCTTAGTTTTAAAAGCAAGACCATTTAAGGAAAAGATACAACGAAATGGAAACATAAAAGAAACGTGGTTTGCACATGCACAACCATCCCAGTGGGACTACACATCACAATTCACAATAACTAGCATTTTTCCGATGGGACTACACATCACCGTACTCATCTACTAGTCACAACTGGTGGGACTACACATCACCGTATTCAACAACTAACCATCACATGAGGCTTGACATCCACTATAACAACACAACAACATTAAAATGGGAATAAAAGCATTCCGAAATCAATATCACAACACGCATAAACACGTACACCAAAAATCAACCAAGCAAGGCAAGTATAGGCAAACCTACACTTGGGTTTAGGTTAGCCCTTAAGGCTCCACCCAAACCCCCAAGAAACCACTTTGAATCATTTTAAACTTAAAAACATTACCACTCACCGATAGAGCCCAACGAAAGCCGAAACACTGATCTCAAGCCTCCGTAACACCCGGTATCGCGCCCGAAGTACCCGAACCCGATTCCTCTGTTTTAAGCAACCCAAAACTGAACATTAGAATGCTAATACACTCACAAACACAGCAGAAACCCAGAACTCAAAAATCTCGCAACAAACACGTCGACATTCAACCCAAACTTCACCCAAATTCGTTCTAATGCAACCTCAAACTAAACCCACCATTTCTAAACATCAAAACACACCAAATATCCTCTAAAAACATCCCCCAACGACAAGGGAACCATCAGCCATGATTTCTACCCAAAACCAAGCCAAAAACTCACCCTTTTCAACCCAAAAATCCCATTTTTAAACCCATTTCGGGTTTCCCCAAAATCAACCATCATCCCAACATGTTTAACTACTCAAAACTTAAATTAAAGTACATATTTAACCATGGAAAATCAAACCCACAAAAATCCTATGAAAAATACTCATTTTTCTAACCCAAACCAAAAATGCATTTTATGGGTTTAAAGGAAAGGTTTCGATGAGAATAACTCAAATAAGTAAAAATCATAGTGAGGAAGAAATTAAGAAATCTTGCTTGGATGAAGTAGAAATATCAATGGGATAGTAAAATGGGTTTAGGAGGGATTTTGACGTGAAAAGAAAATTTTTTGGAGAAGATGGTGGCTTTCAAAATCTCTTTCTTTATTTCTTTTATTAAAAATTCTTGTTTTGCCCTTTACTCTTTTAAAATACTTTTGGGTGTGTTGAAATTAGTTTTCCTCTAATTT
This sequence comes from Hibiscus tridactylites, assembly GCA_958450335.1. Lineage (NCBI taxonomy): Eukaryota > Viridiplantae > Streptophyta > Magnoliopsida > Malvales > Malvaceae > Hibiscus > Hibiscus tridactylites. The sequence goes on from OY288269.1 coordinate 9,504,585, forward strand.
AATTTGACCCGAATCGGCTTAACTAATTCGATTATCTCCCAGCCCTAAACTCGAGGCGTTACACGGACGGTGCATCAAATAATTATCGTTAAATAAATATGGGTAGACTTTAACAAATTTCTAAAACATATTTTGAATTTAGGCAAATAACTAATACGATGTTTGGTATGAATGTTAATTTGGCTCAGATTTAAAATCATGTAAGTTTTTCTTTATGAAAAATACTTTGATACACAAACTTGTATAAACTTTAGTTTAGAGATTTAGGTTGTGGTTTTAGGTTTAGGGGTTTAGGTTGTAGGATTTCTTTATTCTATACAAACTATAAGTACCTCAATCACATGCCAGTAATAAATGAACCTAAGTTGCACCAATACGAATATGTGGACGAAAAACGTTAATTCTCAAAACTACATGGTACGGGTACGGCAAGAGTACAACATATATAAAATAAAATTATATATATATAATAATTAAAATCCGGTAAAAAGTACTAATAAAATTAAAGTAAAAAACAATCTTATATTTTTAAATAAATTACTCATAATTAAATAAAGCAACAAATACTCATAAATAATATGATTTTTCTTCATTGGAAATAAAGTAATAGAAAACATATTTATGTTCTTTTTTCATAAAAAAAATATATTTATGAATTATGTTGCAAAGACCTATTTATTTTTTTTATTTTTTTTAAAGCTAAAGTGATTACAAATAGTATCTGTTCTAAATATACTCTCAACCATTTGACAATGAACGCTCAATCACCCTACTGCAACTGCTGGTGCTCGAACCCGTGACCTGTAGGAACAACAACCGTTCCCTTAACCACTGAGTCAAGTTGGTTCGTGCTACAAAGACCTATTTATAAGTAAATAAAGCAGAAAAATACTTTATCGGGCCCTACAAAACTAACAAAAGTATAAAATATCACTAAAAATGAGAAATAAATTAAAAAAATTCACGTGTTTGCTCACGCCTCCTTCGTCTTGAACCTTTCTTTCTCCTTCAACTTTTTTTTGAGCATTTTCATCTGAGCTTTTTTTCCTGTCGGTCGCTCTGTCTCCACCGATGAGGCTGCCGAAATCCACGTCGAAGCGCGGCTGCAAAATAGCCTTGGGGACGCGCGTGAAGTTCACATGTCGTTCCCAAAACGTCCCCGAAAACCTCTCAACCGTCTTCGGTCACTTTCAGTCGTACCCCGTCAACGTAGAACGTACCCGATACGTACCCCAGTCGTACCCGTCCTAAGGACGTTTCGGGTACTTGAAACGGCATGGGTTGTTGTACTCGTGCTTCCTAGAAATGAACCAAAGAGCCTACCAGGAACGGACACACGGGTGCTAGGGGGCAACCGCACCCCATAAAAATTTTAAGTTTCAATCTATTTTATATATTTTCATTACATTTTCTATTGATAATCTAATTATGCACCCCTACATTTCTAATATAATTTCCTGATAATTCACACCTCCTTACATGAAATCTTGTGCCCGTCCCTGGAGCCTACTGCTGCAAAAAGTGCCCAATAAAAATTGTTGTTGTCCCAAGTATTTTAAAAAAATAATACGAAATTCTATTACCAAACAAAAAAACTTACAACAAAGACGAAAGTTCAGGTGGTAAAGAATCAAACCAGTTTTCAATATCAACTTCTTCCAAAAGATCACTCTCAATTGTCATCAAAGCAAGTCTATTTAACCTTTCTTGTGACATAATTGTCTGTAAGTATGACTTCAACAAAATAAGTATGACTTCAACAACTTTAATTTTGAAAAACTTCATTATGTGGAAGCAACATTAATATGAATAGTCAATAAGATTCTATAAACAATTGCCGCATTTGGGGAGCAATTAAAACGTTTTAAGTTTTTTAATAAATCCATTGCTCTCATCTTCTCCTTAGGTAAAAGTTCTCTGGGTAATTTCAACTCAATAAACAAAGCATTTCCATCAACATCAGATAACTTACCTTTCTTAAGAGCATTTTCAAAATTATTACAATGAGGTTTGAGATTAACGTCGTCCAATAAAAGTAATTTATCATGATGAAACAAGAAATAAAAAACTTTCTCCTATAATTGATGTTGTTCAAATCTCTTATCCAAATAAACAATAGCTTGATCGACAATATATAAGAAATATTCAATTCTAAATGACTCCTCGGGAGATATTAATGTTCATATTTTGTAATTAATTTGAAGGACGGAGCAAATTGTTCGTAAGTTGTTAATTATCGAATATAAAAATTTATAAATATTTAATTTATATTTAGTCCTTATTTTTAGACACTTTTTTGAGGTCCTATGCTATTTTGAGGTTCTATGTTGTTGCTCCACTTATGCATGTCCAAAATCCAGTGCTTAAATATAATCTATAGGGAGCTGAAACAATAAAACAAGTGAGAAGGGGTTGCCCTTGTAGTAGTGTGAAAGAGCACAAGCTATTACCTTTAAATTTCGGCCAATCTTCATCAACATATTTTATTATTAGTACATGTTTATCTATTAATATATAAATTAAAAAGGGAATGAAAGTCCACACTAGATGCTATGTGCCATCAAAATCAATAAATAATAAATAAAGTTGTGACCATACATTTAGTCCACTTGATTTAAGAGGTTTCAGTTCCTTGTTTCCTCAATTTAGAATACATTCTTACTTCGAAAAATTCAATTAAGGTTTTGAATATAATAATGTATATAGAAAATTTACGTGTGAATGATTCCTTTAACTAAATAAATTTTAAGATTAAAATTGAATCAATGTTATAAACTGTGTAGGAAAAATGAACCTAGACATGAAATAAAGCACAAAAATAATAATAAGACACGTGACGCTAGAAAAATAACATGTTTACTACATAAATATTAGAATGTATTAGAACTTACAAAGAAGGGATTATTAATGTTTAAAATTTTATATAAAATTTAACTTATTGAATGGTTCTAGTAAAATAAGATGTTTTTTATTCTTAAGTGATCTGAATTCGAATAGCCTAATATGTATGTGTGCGGAAATTTATCTAAATTTAAAATAATACTAAAACCATAGCCAATCCTCTTTGGGTGTCAATTCTACAGTTGTAAGCAATAAGAGGTTTTGTGAAATAAATGTTTGAAGAAAAACATTCTCATTCGAATTTAATCTGGGTATGGCCATTTTCAACTAAAATAATTAACCCTTATTGCATTTTTTTCCTTATAATTCAATGATCTTCAATCCATCCGAGTTAATTACATCACACATTTTTAAATTATGATTCTTATTTTAAAATAATCCTTAAATTTTTTTAACGATTCAATTTCATCGCCAAACTGTGACTCTAATTTTAAATTAGTCCTCAAACTTTTAAATATTTCAGTTTCATCCACATACTATGACTCTCATTCTAAATTGCCCCCAAACTTTTGAACGTTCTAATCTCATTATCAAATCATCGTTTATACCACATCATATTACAACATAATACACATCAGTGTTCACATGATAATCAACAATTTTTACAATGGTTTTATTAACGATGGATATGACTTAAATTGAAATTTGGGGATGAAACTAGAACATTCAAAAGTTTGATGACCAATTTAGAATGAAAGTCATAGTTTGGGGATGAAATTGAAATGTTCAAAAGTTTGGAGGTCAATTTATAATGATGATCATAGTTTGAGGATAAAATTAGAACGTTCAAAAGGTTGAAGATCAATTTAGAATGATTGTCATTGTTTGGGGCTTATGGTGCAATTAACTTAATTAATCCCTAATTAATTTTCGTTACTTAATTGTTCTCTTGGAATTTGACATTTTTACCCCTTCAAGTTTTCGTTAATCCATTGTTTTGTTGGCAATAGTAGTGGCGTTCAAATTCGGGTACCCGAAAAACCGGGTATCCGAACCTTCGAGTATTAAATTTGCTGGTCCGTGTACCGACCCGTGAATACCGGGTACTCGTTAAACTCGAGTACCTGTAAAATCGGGTATCGGGTACCTGGTTCTCATTTTTTATTTTTTAAAAAATCCTTAAAAGTTCATAACACATTATCCAAGCAAAATAATTAATGATTTTAAGTTTATAATCATAAGAAAGACATTAAAAATATTAATCTCGATCGTAATTTTTTTTTCGAATCTCATATTTTTTAAAGAAACCTACTAATGCATAAATGCAATAGAGAAACCTTGTTGTTTGTTTCATATTGAATCTTACATATTCACAAATTAATATACTTTTTAAAAAAAAATTAAAACATGAAATCATATAATACAATTTAGGCATTTAAATATAGTTCTAAAGTAAAAATATTAAGTAATCTAATAAAATAAAAAAATTAGGAACCGGGTATCCGAAAAAATCATACTTTTTTACTCGGGCCCGACCCGAAAAATGACGGGTCCGATACTCGGCCCGGGTAAAAAAATTCAAGTAAATACCCAGTTATTTATATTCGGGTAATCGAGTCAGATAATTTTGAACACCCCTAGGTAATAGAGTGTGCTTTCCCATTTCTTAATTGAAGCCCTCATTGACTTAGGGGTAACTTTTGTCAAGGCTTATATATTTCTCTAAGATAAATGTACTGCTCAATAAATAAGTGAGTAAAACCGTTATTAAACCAATCCATGTCATTATTTTGTTAATTTTAAATGGCGGAGGTACTAAAATAAAAATGTATTATAACGTTAGGTATCGCTTATAAAACATAGGCATAGAGCTAAAAAAATGTCCCAACGTTTGACTGAATAGTCACTTTATCTTCTATTCTTTTTTTCAGAGCAATTCAACCCTTAACGCTTGAAATGACATGACAGACCTATATGAAAGTGCACACTGACATGGCAGTATCATATAGACAAATGTGTTGATTTGAAGAAAAAAACGTTACATCAATCAAAATAATTTTATAAAATTATCTTATCATTCTGTCAAGTCATTTCAAATTGTTTACTGTCAATTTTCTAACATGTTTCATCCGCACAAGAATCATTTTGACCCAAAATGAAACGTTGAGGGTTGAATTGTTCCAAAAAAAAATAGGGAGCAAAGTAACTATTCGGTCAAATGTTGGGGGTATTTTTAACTTTAAACCAAAAAATAGTTAAGTACTAAAATAGAAACGCAGACATAAATGGGTACTAAATATGTAGTTTACCCTATATTTAACTTATGTTCAACAATTTGAATAGTAGTATGCCCATGTGATATTAAGAACCAAATATAAGAGTGAGAGTTATGCTAACCCTAATTCGAAAACAAACATGAATATTTATTTAAGAGTAATTTTTCTGAACTCAACAATTGTTCTAGTGAAAAAATGAATGATGTTCATTTTAAAAAATACGGGTTCAAATCGTTATGTCTACAAGGTGTATGCCCATTGATAATACCTTATAATCACTTTTAGACTATTAAAAAAATAACTTTTCTATACACATTTATAGAAAAATATTATAAATTTTTGAGTATTTACTTTTTAAAAATAAAATTTAATTCTTTGGTTCTAAATTTTAAATTTTACAAACTAAATCCTAAACTAAACATTTTAACTTCTAAAATATAAAAAATTAGATAATCTAAAAACTACACAACATCTATATCAAAAAAAAATGTATTAAATGCCCACTTGCTTAATTGATGGCCTTCTTGTACCTAGAATTATGTCAACTTGAAGCTATTTTTGTTGCTCCCATCACCCACACAAAACCAATTGGAATAATCACATTGATAAAGAGGAAGATATTGTATTTATTAATTCTTAGTATAATGGGATTATACTACTATTATATATATGAATTTGGTCACTCGCCATTATACAGTTTTGCTTAAAGTCTACAAACCATTTCAAGAAAATATTATATAAATATACAACCAATTTGGTAGGGAAGTTTTAGGAAAATACTTGAAGTAACCGAAATACCTTTCCTAAATTCATGTAATGTGTACTAATACTTTAGCCAAGTTGAAAATGCCAACTCCCTCTCCCTATTCTTTCAACCCCATTTCCTTTTTCCCTACCAAAAAATGCTACAACTTCACCCATTCAAAATTGTTAAATGAAGAAAATGGAAACCTTGTTTACTTCAAATTCATGGTAACCATACACCTTAGAGGTTATCTTGAAAAGTTCGAAGCTGCATCACTTTGTATGTCATATATACCGTCAATAAATTATATAATAATACGATCAATAAATAAATGAGAGATTGTCCCGTATAAGAATTACAATAAATTCTCTTCCAACCTCCTCCTCTCTTTTCCATCATCACCAACAATTTCTTCTCCAAGAAAAATTCCTCCAAACAAAACTTAGCACTTAAAATAACACACCCCAATGCCATGAACCCTAATTCCACTTCTTCCAACAATACATTAACACAAGAAGAAACCTCCAAGCTTGAGTCCATCATCCAAACCTACCATACCTTTCCTTCATCCCCAAACACATGCACATCTTTACAAACACAACGCATACACGCTCCTCTAAGCTTCATATGGCCATTTGTACGCGATTTCGGAAACCCTAACAAGTACAAGCACTTCGTCAAGAGTAGCACAATGAAAGGAGACGGAGGGGTTGGGAGCGTAAGAGAGGTCAAGATCATCTCGGGATTACCGGCATCGACGAGCACTGAGATACTAGAGGTGTTAGACGACGAAGAACATGTTTTAAGCTTTAGGGTTGTCGGGGGAGATCATAGGCTGAATAATTATAGAGCTGTGACATCGGTTAATGAGTTGAAGGACGACGGAGGGAAGGTTTATAGTGTTGTTTTGGAGTCGTATACGGTGGAGATACCCGAAGGGAACACCGGAGAAGATACTAAGATGTTTGTGGATACTGTTGTGAAATTGAACTTGCAAAAGCTTGCAGAAGTAGCCATGGCTGCTGCTTCAACAACGCCTGCATGAAAATAAAGGCTCCTTGATAGCTAAGCTATATAGGCTATAGCAGCTGTATGTTTGTATCTATGGAGGAAGAGATTGTGATACGGAGATGAAATTTATAATTAATTATGTAAATGTGGTATGATAATAATGAAAACTTTTTTTACTTTCTTTATCTCCTCATTAATTCCAGTAAATCTGTGTCCTCTATTTTTCCATATATAAAGTGTTGCAAAAATAGTATTTTACGAATTACATGTTCAATTATTGAGGTTTTTAATAATAATTTAAGAATCATTAAAAATTTAATGGAGTGTTGCGTTAGTGGTGTGCGTCGCACTCGCCCGTTCTAATTTTTTTTAAATACTATTTATGAAAATTTAATCAACAAATAAATATAGATTGAGGTAAAAAAAATTAAATACAAATCTATCAGTTCCATGATTTTTAGTTGTTCATTGTTTTTAATATATATATATATATATATATAATTATGAAAGACAAAAATATAATTAAAATAATATTTATTATTGCTTATATAGAGACGTTTTAATAATTTTTCAATTGAATTGAAACTCGAATGACACAATTTATATGAACATTATAAATAGTATAGATAAAAAATAATATCATATAATGACTTGGTTTATTTTGTATAGATAAAAAATATCAATATACTCTTTTAGATTTCAGGTTTTTGACTTAAATAATTTATTTTTTTCAAAAACTTATTGGTATGCTAATGTTTTTAATTGAATGAATGAATTTTTATTTTCAATGAATATTATTGTAACCCCCTAGACCCGTCTATGCATTACAACGAATCGTAGGAAGTCACATTAGGGTCACTAGAGCGACCCACAATAAAATTTCAAATAAACATATAGTTAAACCTTTAAAATCATAAATCAAATATCTGAATTAAAATACAATTTCAGAAATCGTTCAAAACAATAAAACAATTATGATACAAGTTGCGGAAATAAGTTTCAGACTCATTGTATAATACAAACACGACACACATGCCCCCTAGTTACACAGATACCATACTCCCTGACGAGCCGAAGAAACTCCCAAACCGACGTTGATAGGTGTAACTTGTCTGATCTTTTATCCTGAGATGGTAAAAACAACATGAGCTTGGGAAAGCTCAGTAATACAAAACTACCAGAAGATGCTATAAGCTCATGCAGACATATGGTAGGCATAACATTTTCATGATGTTTCAAGCAGTGATAGTCCTTTATTTTTGTTCTACTATTTCGAGGTTACATCATACTCAAGAATAATGGAATTTGTTCTTTAGTCAGACCTTGAGAATTAGACGAAAATTTTATATAGGCTGGTAACATACGAGGTAGGAATCAGAGAGTTTGGCGTCTAGTGTGTTCCAATAAGTGCAGATAAACATACATAAGTACTTAACATCATATCATATGAGCACATAACAGATTAAATGCAAATGTTCAATGATAATACAAAAGTTTACAAGAACTACCCTCCAACCTTACACCAATATGCAGTCCCCCAGAACTGCATCCATAAGGACTTACCCTAGGCCCGATGGGCATAGGTGCCACCTAAGGGGCTGCCTTAGGTCCATAAGGACTTACCCTAGGCCCGATGGGCATAGGTGCCACTCAAGGGGAGACCTTGAGTCCATAAGGACTTACCCTAGGCCCGATGGGCGTAGGTGCCACTCAAGGGGAGACCTTGAGTCCATAAGGATTTACCAGCTTGATCAGGGCTGTACCAACAGAGACTTCATAACATAACCCAACAGTATACCCCAAATAGTAATCGGTGTTCAGATTCCAGACATGAGTAACATAATACATGTAACAGACATATTTTATTCAGAGTATCAGAAACAGAAGTTCATGCTTTTGACAGATAAATGAGCATACTATCGAGCAGAGCATACATTTTCAGCATTCATCATGCAAACATATTGTATCATCATAGGTCAAACAAACATATCATTCTAACAAACTCATCAAACAGTCAGACAATACCATCACAGATCAAACGATCACATACCAAGTATACAAATAGAGCAGACATATATTAGGTAGGCAGAGAATGTCATCATATATCAAGTTCATCAAACATAATATTATTCATGATCAAATAATTATACAATTCATTCAACAGAATATATCACACATAGAACACACTAGATGGAATATTTTATTTCCTGAAGATACTCGGCATTTACAAAAGGGGACGCATTAAACTTTTGACAATTTAGACGAATTTCCAGAACGAGGTTCCTATTAGAAAGGGGTTCGTAAAACGATTCATATTATGCATTTAAGAATTGGTACATCAAGTTCTTAGAAAGTTTGGATATATCATGAGTACTTTAGTCATTTAAGCTTACAAGGGCATTATGGTCATTTTATCATACATGGGCGTTTTGGTAATTTATACCGAGACATAAACAGTCGCTTAGGGAATTCTATTTACTCATCACTTTTCCAGTCATGTATTCAGAGATTTCTATGATAAGATCTTTTGCGATATCGGATACATCCAGGGTTGTTATGGTCACAATGCCAACAAGGGCGTTTTGGTCATTTAACTATCAGAGGTTTTTCAGAAGTTAATGATAAAATGACGATTTACAATAGTTAATATTTCCAGAAGTTTTTCAAGCCTCCAACTGTTCGAACTAACATATTCCTACCTTGCAGTACTAATCAACTCTTATATCAATATCAGGAGTGATTAACAGACATGAGCGTGCTTCCTAACACTTAGGGGCAGTTTAGCCCTTAAAGTCTCTTTAGAATTCTCAGGGTTTCATCAAGTGCATAATTGTATATTTTACTCAAGAGAGCATTTCAGTCATTTTGGAAATTGGGATAAATTCACCGTTTTTGTCAAATCTTACTATTTAGCACCTCTATCGTTTACGTACTCGGTAGAGATCAAGTCATTTTAATTCCTTCGGCCCTTACAGACGGTTTACTCATTTTAGAACTTAAGGGTAAAAATTGCTATTCTGATTGATTAAGAATTTCGGTGCTCGAAGGCACTACAGTCTTTTTGGTCATTACGATCATTTCGATTAATTCATTCCTTACTGTCGTACAGATCAGCTTAAGAATACAACAATAATTCCAGTAATTTCACCTTTAGGCGTTATACCTTCATGTGTTATACAGAGCTTGGGGGAAATTCAAGTTTATTTTAGTATCACACACATTTGAATAATGATGCCGAAGTCTTTTCCAAAAGAACATACATCTTGGGTAGTGTAATTTGCATAATCATATCGAATGCAAATTTTAGGTCATTTCCTTTATCAGAGGGGTAGTTTAGTCATACTTATGCTCCAAGGGGATTTTCGTAATTTCATAATTAATATCTCTCACTCCGTATCTTGGGCCTCGATTCTTACGCACTGATGATTGAGTTGCGGATTAACTGAATTTAATTATACCGTTAGCCCATTAGAAATCTTATTCAGATAATTTGGTCTTATTAATATCCATACTTATTGCTCGAATCTGATTCAATATAAGCAAAATTTATAGTATACGCCATCATAAGCATGCATGCGTTGACCGAATATCAACATGTACATAAAGCATACAAAGGGTAGTAGTGTATTACCTTAACTCCGAGCTGCAACGATCGATTCATGATACCCCATTTGATTGCACACGAATCTGAGTTCAACGTCCCATAACATTTCGGATACAGAGATACATGAATACCTTCAATAAAACAAAACCCTTAATCAGACATCCTTTACATTGCTCTTATACTGAATATTTAACTTATGCACTCTCTAGTTCAAAGTCAGATTTGGAGGCTTTCGGGTTAGAATTTTACAAAACGGGCTTCAAAAACGGACTCAGAACGTCGAAAAACATAAAACGGGAGTTTTCGGAAAAGTTGACTTTTCGGTCAACGGTCAAAGTCAACGCTGACGTCAGCAGGTCGACGCTGACGTCAGCAGGTCAACGGTCAACGGGGGTCAGAGTCAACGCTGATGTCATCAAAGGTCAGCACTGACGTCATCAGTCAACTGAGTTGACTCGGACGGGCCGACTCAATGAGTTGACTCGGACGGGCCGACTCAATGAGTTGACTCGAACGGTTTGACTCATTGAGTTGACTCGGACGGGTTGACTCGGACCGGGTCAACGGGTCGGGTTAAAGGGTTGGGTAGAAAGGTCGGGTCAATGGGTTTGGCCGGTTCGGTTTAGGTTGACTCAGACCGGTTTAAACCGGTTTAGGCCGATTTACTTACCCAAAACGAAATGGGTCGCCGGACGGTCGTTGAACGATCATCGGAGATACTTTTTTTTGCGTCGAATCTGCCAAAAAAGAGAGTTTATCAGACCCCTAACAAAATCCATACATCAAAAACATGAAAAAAGCCGGAATCATGTCGGAAACTACCGAAAATGCCAAAATCTCGTCGGAAAGCTTAAAGCTCCGACGAACATCTTATCGGCGTCGAATGGATGATCGGTCGACTGGGTTTTATCCGTCGTGAGGTGGGGAAACCAGATCTGGTGGTCGTGTCTCCCACGGATGGCGGAGGTGACCGGAATCGTCGACGATAAGTGGCGCGACCTTTAGGTTTCTCGTCGAACCTTCTAGGCCTCCTTCCCGACGAACGGCGACGAGACTCTGCGAGTGGCTGATGGGATCGAGTTCAGAACACGACGGTGAGCACAACGATAGGGGCGGTGCACGGCACGGCTTGACGGTGAGGAAGATCGGTGCCGATGCCGGTGCCGGTTGTAAAAACCCTATCTCTCTCTATTTTCCCTCCTTCGATGGTAAACCCAAAAATGGTAGGTGAAGGGTCAATTCAGATATTAAATTAGATTTATTATAATCCTTAAAAAAAATTCAAAAGTATTTTAAGGTAACACTTGACAACAATGAGCTCCTGGCTTAATGGTTCAACACCCAGAGGGATATGGGTGAGGTCGCGGGTTCAAAACCCCACAATTGCAAATTACTCTTTTTTTTTGGGTGTTACAATTCTCCCCCACTAAAAGAAATTTCGTCCTCGAAATTTACTAAAGTCGGAAAATTACAAAAACTGGTTTTTCATCATTCATGTACTCAAACTATTCCATCAGGGTATCCTTATTTCTCAGAACTCCCAGACAATAACAGATCAATCAAGCAATGTTCTCAGCCAATCGAGTAGTCCTTTGAACCTACAGTCATCTCATTATACATCTTAAACCAACCAATTAGAATGTAACATTTGAATTCATACCGAACTTCATATAATGCAAAATAAAAATTGGCTCATAACTATTTTTTTATAACGGTCTCAATCAAGGATGAGAGACATTCCAATCTATCACAAAAGTTAATCATTCCACCCAAATGTATATCTTTCAAATTTCGAATTACTCTTCTAGGTTGGCCATCAAGTTTCAGATGAAAAACTGTAACTACTGTTCGGACAAGCACACAAGGACTCCAACGCGACTCCTAGAATCAGGATGTAAACATCAAATTTCAGTCATGGATGATATAGCGATACACCAAACCACATTTCCAAGTAAATGCCTTTCTTCATACTAATCGAACATAACTAAAGTCTCTAATGAATATCACTTATCTTCAACGCAATATTCAGACAACTATTTCTTTCGTGTATAACATAATCACCACAAACTATACACTTTCAGCACAATCACAAACACTTTTGTTTTAAGTTCATCAAATTTTTATCACATTTCCATTATGGTACTCCCAAAAATAATCATTATCGCCGAATAGCCTTTCATGAAATTTACTATCAATTACCACACATGATCAAACATTTATTCTTACTCTGATTCAAATCTCCAACTTCACATGCATAACCATCTCAAGTTCTTTATCCAGATTCAAATTCATTAAGTTAATCCAATTCACAGACGAATGTTATAGACATTCCTTGTCGGTATGACTCGAAATACAGCGGACATAAAGCTTAGATTCAGTTATTTCAGAAAAAGGATTCGACATCAAAGTTTCGGCTCGGAGGAGTACGGTATGATCTAGGGGCATGCACAGACCAGACACTCTATGACAGACGATCGGCCGATCTACCCAGAATGACGCAACTCTAAGCTCTGATACCACTAAATGTAACCCCCTAGACCCGTCTATGCATTACAACGAATCGTAGGAAGTCACATTAGGGTCACTAGAGCGACCCACGATAAAATTTCAAATAAACATATAGTTAAACCTTTAAAATCATAAATCAAATATCTGAATTAAAATACAATTTCAGAAATCGTTCAAAACAATAAAACAATTATGATACAAGTTGCGGAAATAAGTTTCAGACTCATTGTATAATACAAACACGACACACATACCCCCTAGTTACACAGATACCATACTCCCTGACGAGCCGAAGAAACTCCCAAACTGACGTTGATAGGTGTAACTTGTCTGATCTTTTATCCTGAGATGGTAAAAACAACATGAGCTTGGGAAAGCTCAGTAATACAAAACTACCAGAAGATGCTATGAGCTCATGCAGACATATGGTAGGCATAACATTTTCATGATGTTTCAAGCAGTGATAGTCCTTTATTTTTGTTCTACTATTTCGAGGTTACATCATACTCAAGAATAATGGAATTTGTTCTTTAGTCAGACCTTGAGAATTAGACGAAAATTTTATATAGGCTGGTAACATACGAGGTAGGAATCAGAGAGTTTGGCGTCTAGTGTGTTCCAATAAGTGCAGATAAACATACATAAGTACTTAACATCATATCATATGAGCACATAACAGATTAAATGCAAATGTTCAATGATAATACAAAAGTTTACAAGAACTACCCTCCAACCTTACACCAATATGCAGTCCCCCAGAACTGCATCCATAAGGACTTACCCTAGGCCCGATGGGCATAGGTGCCACCTAAGGGGCTGCCTTAGGTCCATAAGGACTTACCCTAGGCCCGATGGGCATAGGTGCCACTCAAGGGAAGACCTTGAGTCCATAAGGACTTACCCTAGGCCCGATGGGCGTAGGTGCCACTCAAGGGGAGACCTTGAGTCCATAAGGACTTACCCTAGGCCCGATGGGCGTAGGTGCCACTCAAGGGGAGACCTTGAGTCCATAAGGATTTACCAGCTTGATCAGGGCTGTACCAACAGACTTCATAACATAACCCAACAGTATACCCCAAATAGTAATCGGTGTTCAGATTCTAGACATGAGTAACATAATACATGTAACAGACATATTTTATTCAGAGTATCAGAAACAGAATTTCATGCTTTTGACAGATAAATGAGCATACTATCGAGCAGAGCAGACATTTTCAGCATTCATCATGCAAACATATTGTATCATCATAGGTCAAACTAACATATCATTCTAACAAACTCATCAAACAGTCAGACAATACCATCACAGATCAAACGATCACATACCAAGTATACAAATAGAGCAGACATATATTAGGTAGACAGAGAATGTCATCATATATCAAGTTCATCAAACATAATATTATTCATGATCAAATAATTATACAATTCATTCAACAGAATATATCACACATAGAACACACTAGATGGAATATTTTATTTCCTGAAGATACTCGGCATTTACAAAAGGGGACGCATTAAACTTTTGACAATTTAGACGAATTTCCAGAACGAGGTTCCTATTAGAAAGGGGTTCGTAAAACGATTCATATTATGCATTTAAGAATTGGTCATTTAAGCTTACAAGGGTATTATGGTCATTTTATCATACATGGGCGTTTTGGTAATTTATACCAACGAGACATAAATAGTCGCTCAGGAAATTCTATTTACTCATCACTTTTCCAGTCATGCATTCAGAGATTTCTATGATAAGATCTTTTGCGATATCGGATACATCCAGGGTTGTTCTGGTCACAAGGCCAACAAGGGCGTTTTGGTCATTTAACTATCAGAGGTTTTTCAGAAGTTAATGATAAAATGACGATTTACAATAGTTAATATTTCCAGAAGTTTTTCAAGCCTCCAACTGTTCGAACTAACATATTCCTACCTTGCAGTACTAATCAACTCTTATATCAATATCAGGAGTGATTAACAGACATGAGCGTGCTTCCTAACACTTAGGGGCAGTTTAGCCCTTAAAGTCTCTTTAGAATTCTCAGGGTTTCATCAAGTGCATAATTGTATATTTTACTCAAGAGAGCATTTCAGTCATTTTGGAAATTGGGATAAATTCACCGTTTTTGTCAAATCTTACTATTTAGCACCTCTATCGTTTACGTACTCGGTAGAGATCAAGTCATTTTAATTCCTTTGGCCCTTACAGACGGTTTACTCATTTTAGAACTTAAGGGTAAAAATTGCTATTCTGATTGATTAAGAATTTCGATGCTCGAAGGCACTACAGTCTTTTTGGTCATTACGATCATTTCGATTAATTCATTCCTTACTGTCGTACAGATCAGCTTAAGAATACAACAATAATTCCAGTAATTTCACCTTTAGGCGTTATACCTTCATGTGTTATACAGAGCTTGGGGGAAATTCAAGTTTATTTTAGTATCACACACATTTGAATAATGATGCCGAAGTCTTTTCCAAAAGAACATACATCTTGGGTAGTGTAATTTGCATAATCATATCGAATGCAAATTTTAGGTCATTTCCTTTATCAGAGGGGTAGTTTAGTCATACTTATGCTCCAAGGGCATTTTCGTAATTTCATAATTAATATCTCTCACTCCGTATCCTGGGCCTCGATTCTTACGCACTGATGATTGAGTTGCGGATTAACTGAATTTAATTATACCGTTAGCCCATTAGAAATCTTATTCGGATAATTTGGTCTTATTAATATCCATACTTATTGCTCGAATCTGATTCAATATAAGCTAAATTTATAGTATACGCCATCATAAGCATGCATGCGTTGACCGAATATCAACATGTTCATAAAGCATACAAAGGGTAGTAGTGTATTACCTTAACTCCGAGCTGCAACGATCGATTCATGATACCCCATTTGATTGCACACGAATCTGAGTTCAACGTCCCATAACATTTCGGATACAGAGATACATGAATACCTTCAATAAAACAAAACCCTTAATCAGACATCCTTTACATTGCTCTTATACTGAATATTTAACTTATGCACTCTCTAGTTCAAAGTCAGATTTAGAGGCTTTCGGGTTAGAATTTTACGAAACGGGCTTCAAAAATGGACTCAGAACGTCGAAAAACATAAAACGGGAGTTTTCAGAAAAGTTGACTTTTCGGTCAACGGTCAAAGTCAACGCTGACGTCAGCAGGTCGACGCTGACGTCAGCAGGTCAACGGTCAACGGGGGTCAGAGTCAAAGCTGACGTCATCAAAGGTCAGCGCTGACGTCATCAGTCAACTGAGTTGACTCGGACGGTCCGACTCAATGAGTTGACTCGAACGGCTTGACTCATTGAGTTGACTCGGACGGGTTGACTCGGACCGGGTCAACGAGTCGGGTTAAAGGGTTGGGCAGAAAGGTCGGGTCAATGGGTTTGGCCGGTTCGGTTTAGGTTGACTCAGACCGGTTTAAACCGGTTCAGGCCGATTTACTTACCCAAAACGAAATGGGTCGCCGGACGGTCGTTGAACGATCATCGGAGATACTTTTTTTTTGCGTCGAATCTGCCAAAAAAGAGAGTTTATCAGACCCCTAACAAAATTCATACATCAAAAACATGAAATAAGCCGGAATCATGTCGGAAACTACCGAAAATGCCAAAATCTCGTCAGAAAGCTTAAAGCTCCGACGAACATCTTATCGGCGTCGAATGGATGATCGGTCGACTGGGTTTTATCCGCCGTGAGGTGGGGAAACCAGATCTGGTGGTCGTGTCTCCCACGGATGGCGGAGGTGACCGGAATCGTCGACGATAGGTGGCGCGACCTTTAGGTTTCTCGTCGAACCTTCTGGGCCTCCTTCCCGACGAACGGCGACGAGACTCTGCGAGTGGCTGACGGGATCGAGTTCAGAACACGACGGTGAGCACAACGATAGGGGCGGTGCACGGCACGGCTTGACGGTGAGGAAGATCGGTGCCGATGCTGGTTGTAAAAACCCTATCTCTCTCTATTTTCCCTCCTTCGATGGTAAACCCAAAAATGGAAGGTGAAGGGTCAATTCAGATATTAAATTAGATTTATTATAATCCTTAAAGAAAAATAATTCAAAAGTATTTTAAGGTAACACTTGACAACAATGAGCTCCTGGTTTAATGGTTCAACACCCAGAGGAATATGGGTGAGGTCGCTGGTTCAAAACCCCACAATTGCAAATTACTTTTTTTTTTTTGGTGTTACAATTATTATATTCATAATTTTTTTTAGAGAAATTGTATTTCAATTAATATTACACCTAGGAATATCCTATATATGATTATTATTTGATACACTTTACTATCATAAATTACCAATGACTAGAATTAATTGATCATATCAGTGAAAATAACCAATGATGGAAAAGGGTAACTAATGTATTTGCCTCTCAACGAATTTTATTCGAATCATAACGAATTTTATTGAAGAGTTTTACCTTTAATTATTTGATTCAAACCATAACGAATTTTATTTAAGATTTTTCCTTTAATTATTTTATTTCTTATAATATAAAAAGGCTTTGTCTAACTTATCCTTGAGTATAGGTTAAAATGTATTTAATAACACTAATTAAGTAAAAGATTCTATTTGTTACATTTAATATGAAACTTTTAATAATAATCTCATTTAAGAGGATTATTTGACTATTTAACTCATTTAATCCCTAAACATTAAACCTCAAACCCTAAACACTAAACAAAAACCCTAAACCCTAAACACTTAAACAACTCAATGTGAGAGTTAATATTATTAAAAGAGTTAAATAATCAAAGAATCCTCTTAAATGAGATTCTTAATAAATGCAACAATAGAATCTTAAACACGATTAATGACACGATAAGAATCACAAAGAACACGAATACATACTTGCAATGTCATGAATGAAAATGGTTGAAGTTCAATGGCAAATTCCCAATGATGTTCACAAGTTCCACATTTCAATTACTAACAAGAAAAAAAAAACCAAAATCCAAGACTACTCAGCAACAGTTACTTTTCACAGAATCCTCATGTACTGAAATGCTAGAAACAGGAGTATTCATTCTTTAAAGGATATGATAAGGGGCAGAAAGCATCTACTGCAGCTTCTTTATCCCGGGAAAAGAAGGGAGAAGTGCAATAAGAGCATCACCATATCCAACGGAATCTGTCGTATTAAGCAAAGAAAGTTTGAGTAGGCACACTGTAAAATACCACAAGTTGAAATATATTGAAAGATGGCGAAGACATACCGCCGTCCTCCCTTAGAATTTTTATGACCTCCCCGGATACATCAGACTGTAAAATAATGATCGGAGTTAGAAATAAAATTCGGAGTGATTGATGGCATAAACTTAAGCATACATGGAAAGTAAGCAGAAAGACAAGTAGGGTGAACTGTGAAAACCCTCATTTTCATCTGTTAACATGCAAAAGCCACATCGTAAGTCCTGTTAAATTGAGATTTTGATACCTCAATCGGAATTTCACCGCCTAGTTGTTCGATGTAGCAAAGCACCTGGCCTTCCTTTACTATTTGCTTCTGTTGCATAAACAAAGGCCACAATTGAGACTTCGAGAGTACAGAGGAACCAATGGGACACACTAGACATGATGCCTTCCAAAACAATAGTTTCATGTATGTTTTGTACACACAACCAAAATCTGTTGAAGTATTTACCTCCTTACACGATGGCGGAGTACGCTTCCCCTTTATGGTTCGTGATCTCCTGAAGAAACCTACCTGCACAATTTGTCATCTTAGTTCCATGATTTCAAAGAAAGGGAAGAATCTAAATTTTGGATTCTCACGTTTGGAGACCGAAGAATCACTAAGCCTTCATCTGTAGCTCTATCAAGGAATGATTGGATTCTCCCTGAAGAAGATAGTGGTTTGGTGATAGTTAAAGAAGTTGAAACAGCTCCATTCGACTCAGGTGCTTCGACAGTTTTATTGGTGCCGACACTGACTAGAGGACTTGCAGTCGCAGGCGGAGGTTCACTTTTTCCGGTTAAGTCCCTCAAAATGTATAGACAAAATCCACCAATCTAAAACGGAGGAAGCAGAAAGATTAAGAATTGATAATATCTAATTTCCAACATCTGCAATTGCTTCGATTCAAAACAAAACAATTCAAGTAGAAAAGCCATTCACATTAATCAAGCTATTTATGGCACAATAACAAAATCCACTTACTTTCAGTTCAAACTCTGCAATGGAAGTCGTCTCGCATACATCTCTGACCAGAGATTCCACCTGCAGTTAGAGATTGTAAACTACAAACTTTTAAAATATAAGCGCAGAGTATAAGTTTTTTTCGTTCATTTATAAAAGAAGTCCCAAATCATGAAATATTAATATATTTAATCCAAATTTCTAAATTACAGAAAAAAGAATAAATTATGAACTCACCTCAGATGAATTTGGAATAGGCTGGCTAGTCAAACCAGCCGTTTTAGTCTCTTCAGAATCTTCTACTAAATTTGTAGTAGCTGCAAGACAGCAACCAAAAGGGTGTAGATATAAGCTAAGTAATGACAAAAATGAATGAGATTATCGCCCTAATATTCGATTTTTAGGCATTATACATAGAATGAAAGACGGAGGAAGAAATAACATATAATATGATTCTTTCAACAAATCATTGAAGTTTATAGAACTCGAGCGAAAACAAAGATGATGGAGAAACTTCAAATGTCCAAAATTTTGAGTGGACAATAGAATTGGAAAGAGAGATGAAATCAACGTATCAACTTGCACCATAGAAACTATCATATTTTCCTCCAAAGTAAACAAACTAAAAACTACATTTCTATTTATTAACTACCGCATAAGTAGTGTGTGTATTCCTTTTGTTGTACATACGTACACACAACTCTGCATAAATAGATGTATTTATGCATTATGTACTAAATAATTACCAAAGGCTAGGAAAAGTATTTCTTAAGAACCAGAAGAACTATTGGTGAAGGCATATTTATTTTTTTAAGAACCTGAAGAACTATTAGTGAAGGCATAATAATTTCCTGTCTCAACTCTCTATATCGCCATACCTTGCTGCACAGTGAATAAAGTTGATCAGGTGGGGATTTATCCCTCGACCTGAATATATAATAAGAGATCTTGGCTATGATAGTACTTTGGGAATAAAAGTAAAATAAATAATTAAAAACAAGTGAGCTCATTAGCAGAAATTACTTACCCTGGGTTTCTACAGTCAGACCACAACCTATGCTGAATACCTTCTCTGAGCGACTAACCAGGGAAGCATATCGAATTGGTCTTTTCCTTAGCCAAATTCTATCGTTCTTCAGCTTTGAATCATCAAGTCTAGCTTTCTCGAAACACAACTTTGGAATTCTAATATTTGGAGCTCCTATGCTACCTGAAATAACAGCAGTTACCATGACTAGTTTATGTATCCGCCATGCACAAGTATTTCTAAGGTCTAATTTATGTCTTTCATCAGTCTTAAAGATGATACTACACACAACAAACAAATGTACTGCCCCTGCAAGACCTGGAAAGTGTAATGCATGCATAGATACATGACAGTACTACGAGCAATTTCAAAGCTTTATCAGCCTATAATGTATTAGCATAAACAGAAACTATTGAACATGTCGGGTTCTCCCTGCCTGGAGTGCGCATGTCCGAATCTGAGTACAAAGGCAAAAAACATACAGTTCTCTTCTCACTGCATTGTAGTATGAATTTGCGTGCAAAGATGGAAGATGCTAACTCAAGTATTACAATGGTGCATGCATCACAAGATGCATGTGATATAAAGGCGCCCCAAGAGACAAGAATCGTTACACAAATTAGACATGGCAAATAAGTATTATAAATTCACAAACAAAAGATTATAATACAATTTATCTCATTGATATTACAAGAATCAAAAAGAATGTGTGTGTGTGTACATATTACAAGAATGCAGTAGAAGCACCACAGGTTACATTTCCGACAAAACCACAAGCAAAATCATATGTTTCAAAATTTTAAAGACAAAATTGCAGAAGGCAAACTCTGTTTCCAGAAAATCATGTATTAACAGTATTAAAACATAACCAAAACGGCAATCAACATTCAATTTTGAAAATATTAGGAACCAACAAGGAAAGCACAACAAGTGACAAGTTTACCACAATATTCATAAATCAAGTAAAGAAATCCAATTAAAAAAACCCAGTCTTTAAACAGACATGCAGAAGCAAATTCAAAAACCAAGACAAAGAAAGAGTAAAATAAATAAATAAAAAATTATTGACGCCCCCAAACTTCAAAATAACCAAAACCCAATTAAAATCTCGATCAGCTTAACCTAAAAAAATCATATTGAAAGAGAAAGTGAGATACTCACATGTGGCCATGGAAAAGGCAGCGAATTTCTTCTTTTCTCTTTGTTTTCCAAGGGACCAAAAATAAGAAGTTTGAAGAACAAAAACAACCCAGAAAAGGATGAAAAAGGAAGGGAAATGAGGTGAAGTTGAATGTGCAGTCAGATTCAAGCGTTAAACCCCATGAAAGAAATTTCAGCAGCACACTTACAGTGTAACGAAATAAAACAGAGTCCAGACCACTTAGGCAAACGCATGTGAATATAGCCAACTGGTCAAGTAAATCATTTTCAAGCTGGAAATTTCATTTATATTTTTTTTCTCTCCGTTGAACTTGAAAATTTAGATTTTTTTGGTTAATCTTCACCAGTGGTCCCTTTTATTTAGGGTTTATTTTATTTTGGTCACCAGAATTCAAAAAAATTATTTTGGTCACTTACATTTAGAATCATGTTTATTTTGGTCACTGAAACATTAGTCTCCGTTAATAAAATTAATTAATTTTTAATTCAACCCGAAAACTTTCAAAATTTTATTTTTTACCATTATCCCCCAAAACAATTCCAAATTTGATTGAATAATTCGAATCATACAAGCTATCACAGCTGAAAGATGCATCAATGACACCATCAACTTGCTGCTTGAATTGCTTCCCCTCTCCTTTCTTTGCCTTCCTCAGACTCTCCTCTCATCCTCTATGAGATGTGGACAATGGACATCCTTCTTCCGTCCCAAGGTTAAAATGTTTATATTATCCAGTTCAGTAACTGAACTCGTGCTCAATTATTTATCTATGTGTGCATCTTCATAGCACACCATTATATGCCTTTTCTTTTTTTAATTTCTTGGAAATCTAATTTTTGTCTTATGTGTGGTATTAGGTACGCAAAAGAGTATTAAACAAGAAGGAGACTACTCGTAAGGAGGAGGATATAATAACCGTGAGTGAAAATGATTTAACTGCTGTTATTCACAGAAGTAATTGTGATTTGTGACTTAATAATATGTTTTTAAGGTGAATATTTTAGAAATATCTGTGCTTTGTTTGTTTTATCATTTTTTCTCTTTCTTATATGTGCATTTTTTTGCTATGTGAAAGGTGGACTTGACAGTGTATGTTGAGAGGTATGAGTTATTCTTTGTTATGGGTATAGTATAGGTAGTTGAGTTGGTTGTTGTAAAGTCAAAGACCGTTGAGGAGAGTCAATGTAAAACGGTTAGAAAATATTGTTAGGCTACTGTTGGTTCACTGGCTCACTCAACATTGTATAAAACTCACCTGGTCTCTATTGAGATATTACAAGTTTCATTAATAAAATTTAGAGAGTACCGTCTCTCTTTAATCTCTAGGGTTAGGCTGGTTCTAAAATCTTGACATGGTATCAATCGCTAGAGCTCTTGGTTTCGCTTTTCGCTGTGCTACTAGTTTTCTCTGTGTGCGATGGGCTGTGATTGCTACGTTGAAGCTGATGACTCAATAATCATTCTGGATTCGTGTTGATTCTTCTTGTCGTTAGAATTTTCCGTTGTTGAAATAGCGACATGTTTGACGCGATCTTGGTAAGATTTCTGTCCTCATTTGGTTTCAATCTAGCTTCAGTTCTCTGTTTTGTGGTAGGATTATCAATTGAATCTTTTGATCGTCTGTCTTGCTGATTGTTGAGTTGAGGGCAGACTGGTGATTCGTGGATTAATCCTAGTTCAGGAACTACATCTCTTTGACTGTTGTTGTGTCTTTGAGATGTCATAGCCTTCGCCTGCGGGTTTTTTTTGTTTGTTTAGTTCTGAGATTTCGTGTGGCTGTTGTTTGATTGGTTATTGCTTGAATTTCTTGATTGATTGTTTTCGACCGGTTGTTGTGTGGTTGTTTACTGGATTATCAATTGAATTTCTTGATTTCTTGGTTGGTTCTGAGTTTTCTTGGTCACTGGTTGTTGCTTCTCCTCATGTGTTTTTGGTGCGTATCATTTGTTCGAAAAATTGCCTCTGTGGCTATCTTCTCTTCAACTTGTTCTACAGTTTGGAGTTTCCTTAGTCTATTGATATGGCACCTGAGTCCACTGAAAGTTCAACCACTATTCCCATCTCCCTCACATCTTCCTCCAGTGATTATAACGTTCAACAATTGCCCAAGCTTGACACAGTGAAACTTACTGAGGGTAGTTATATTCTTTGGAAGCATCAAGTGTTGCTCGTTGTTGAGGGATGTGGTCTGATGTCCTTTATCTTGGATCACAAAGTTCCTGAGAAAACGAGGGTAGATGCATCTGGAGATACAGTACCTAATCCTATTTTTCTTGTGTACCTCAAACAAGATAAACTACTTGCATCTTAATTACTTTCTACGATCGCTCCAGAGGTGCTACCATACCGTACAGGGTTGACAACTTCTCAGGCAATCTGGAATACTTTGGCAAGATGATATGGTGCTCAATCCTCCTCCAAAGTCTCTGCTCTTCGACACAGCCTGCACTCTCAAAAGAAACGCAACATGTCAGTCAGTGATTACCTTGCAAAGATTAAACTCATTTGTGATACGTTGAATGCTTCCGACAATGTTGTGACTAAACAAGAGCAGGTTAGTGTCATCCTTGCTGGGCTGACTGCGGAGTTTGAGTCGGTTATCACCTTTGCCTCTCGTGAAACTCAGTCTCTTGAAAGTGTCTCGAAAATGTTACTTGACTGTGAAGCACGGCAGAAGGAATTTCTTTCAGATAATCTTTTTGTTCAAGCGAATGTTGCAACTCGTACAACAACTCCAAAGCCTGGTGATTTGGATGGTAAAGAGGAATTTTCTGAAGAACAATTTTCTGATCAGGGAGTGTTTTTTCAGGGGTTAAAGGAGCAGTACCTTTTTTCGAGGAAGGGGTCGAGGACGCTATAGGTCTAATCGACCTCAATGTCAATTGTGTGGGAAATTTGGTCATTTGGTCCACAAGTGTTATAATAGGTTTTGAGCATACCTATCAGGGCCAATCATCTAACAATTCCAGGGTGGCTATAATGGTCGTCATTCTTTTGATTTTGGCCAGCGTCCTGAGTCTTCTTTTTTGGGTCACCCTTCTCCTCCAATTCAAGCATACGCTCACGTTTTTTCTCCATCTGGTGTCTATGTTGCACCCTAATTTACACCCTTTGCGTCCTTATTTTGTACCATCTTCGACTTCTCCAATGGTTCATTCTGCTTCCTTTCTTTAGTTTTGCCCTGTTGTAGGTGGCCCTTCTTCCACCAATTCCGCAGATGTGGTTTGGTATCTAGACTCGGGTGCTACGCACCACATCACCAACAACCGTGCTAATCTTCAGACGGATGTTGCTTACACAGGTATGAATTCCCTTCTCATGGGTAATGGTCATGAGGTTAAGATTACACATGTTGGTACTGGCGTCTTATCGACTGGGCATAGGTCCTTACGCCAGCAAAATTTATTGTGTGTACCTGATATAAAGAAGAATTTGTTGTCGGTTTCTCATTTTGCGCGTGATAATGGGGTATTTTTTAGTTTCATTCTCACTTTTGTCTTGTTAAGGATGCACAGACCAATGTACCTCTTCTGGAGGGAAAGCTCACTCCTGAGGGTCTCTACGAGCTTCGTTCGATTGATATGGCTGGTGATCGTTGTATTTCTCATTTGGAAAATAAACATTTTGCTCAATCTTATACGGTTTCTTCTACTATTGACACTTTAGACCTGTGGCATAAACGCCTTGGTCATCCTTCTTTGTCTGTTCTTAAAATGGTGTTGAACTCTTGTAATGTTTCTGTTAAAGATAATAAATTGCCCAATGTTTGTTCTCCTTGTTTGCAAGGGAAAGCTCATAAGCTTCCATTTTTTTGTCTACCATTGAGTATAATGCTTCTTTTCAGCTGGTTGTTTCGGATGTTTGGGGGCTTGCTCATCTTGAGTCGGATGGTTTTTGGTATTACGTTTCGTTCATTGATGTCTATAGTAGGTTTACATGGATGTATTTGGTTAAACGTAAATCTAATATTTTTTCAATGTTTTGTGAATTTTTATAAGCATGCTGAAGTGCAATTTGATTGTACAATTAAAGCTCTACTAACCGATGGGGTACTGAGTATAAGGCTTTGTCCAGTTGGTTAAGTAAGCATGGCATACAACATCGTATATCTTGTCTGAGCACGTTTGAACAGAATGGGAAGGTCGAACGCAAGCATTGACATATTGTCGAAATAGGCTTAACGTACTTGCTCAAGCTGGTTTATCGTTAGATTATTTGAGTCATGCATTCGTCACAGTCGTGTTCTTGATTAATAGGCTTCCGACGTCGACTTTACATGACAAGTCTCCTTTTGAGGTTTTGTATAAGCAAAAATCGGATTACATGTTTCTTCAGATCTTTGGGCGTGCGTTTTTTTCGTTGACTAAACCATTTAATCACCATAAACTTGAGTTTAGATCGAAGCAGTGTGTTTTCTTAGGATATAGTCCCAAACATATAGGGTATAAATGTCTTGCGAGTGATGGCTAGATAATTTTATCTCGCCTTGTTATGTTTTATGAGACGGTTTTTTCGATGTTACTATCTTCTTCTTCGTGGTCTTCTCGTTCTTCTTGTGAAACCCCATTGGCTCGTGAGTGTTCAGATGGAGGGTTCCCACTATTTTTTTAATTTCTCCTAATCCTATCAATGATTCTAGTTGTGTTCAATCACCTATGGTCTCAGTTCGTAATGCTTCTTCTCCTGGTGTTCATCAGCGTGTAAGTATAAATGGTTCATTGAGTCCTTCTTCTACTGGGCATGTTATTTCTACTAGGGGTATGGCTCGTATATCTAATGGGCCTGGTTCAAGAGGGCTTGTTGTATCTAGTGATGGTGTAGCCTGTGAGTCTCCCTTACCGTCTGTTGTGGCCCAATTTCCCGCATCTTTTAATGATGTTCATCATACTACTCTTAATGCATCGTCTCATTCTTTTAATAGATTTGTCTCAACTGGGCCCGTTGTGGCTACTGATAATATGTCCCGTGAGACCACAATTTCTCGTGGCACTGTTCTAGCATCTTCTAATGGTGCTCTCAATGATACTTCTCATATTGGGGAGTGTCTTGTATTGGACTCAATGTTAGCGAGCTCCTTTCCAGCCCAAATTTAGTCGGGTCCCTTACATGTCTGAGACTTGGCAACGCTCTTTAATGAGAGCTTGCCTAGTGATCCAGTTGATGCATTAAATGGTGAATCGATTAGTTCCCCTTCTTTAACCGGCGGAGATGTGGCACATTTCAGTCTGAGGTTTTCTATTCCTGGTTTGAAAATTATGATTTTGCTCCTGGTAATGATTCAGTTTCCCTTCTTCCTCCTTCTTCTACAGTGGTCAATTCTCATCCAATGATCGCGAGGGCAAAGGATGGAATTCGGAAGCCCAAGGTTTTCTCTGCTAATATTTCCCAGCCATGTTCATCTGCTCTTATCGAACCATTGGACATTCGCGAGGCTATGCAAACTGAGCAGTGGCGCCATGCGACTCAGGCTGAGTATGATGTACTTGTCACGAATAATACTTGGACGCTGGTAGAGCTCCCTCCCAACAGACGTGATGTGACTTGCAAATGGATCTTTAAGCTGAAGCATAATGCCGATGGTTCGGTTTCTCGCCACAAAGCCAGACTTGTCGCGAAAAGGTATCTTCAACAGGCTGGTTGTGATTTTCACGAGACATTTAGTCCGATTATAAAGCCGGCTACTGTACGAACAATTTTGTCATTGTTGTTAGAAAGAAGTGGGTCTTAAGGCAAGTAAACGTTAACAACGTCTTTCTGAATGGTGATTTGGCCGAGGAAGTCTACATGACACAACCGCTTGGCTACGAGCAAGGTAACTCAAAAAGGTTAGTATGTAAACTCAATAAAGCCATCTATGGGTTGAAACATGCTCCACGAGCCTGGTTTGAGACCTTAAAAGCGTATCTTATTTCTAGTGGTTTATGTGTGTCTAAGTCTAATCCATCACTATTTGTTCGAGTGCTTAATGATAGAATGGTTTGCTTGCTTGTTTACGTCGATGATATAATCGTTATTGGGTGTGATTGTACTGAAGTGCAAACTCTGATTTATGACTTGCATAAGCATTTTTCTTTAAAGGACTTAGGTACACTGAATTTTTTCTTGGGTACTGAGGTTGCTTATGCTCAGGATTGTTTAGTGTTGAATCAGAAAAAGTATATCAAGGACTTGTTACAGAAGAGTGGTCTAGAAGATGCTAAGGGTATTCTGATCTCTATGGTCTCTAATTTGCATCTTTCTATGGTTGTTGCTAGTCCTATTGATAACGCCACCGAGTACTGAAGCATTGTTGGGGCTTTGCAATATGTGGTTATTACACAACCAGAGATAGCCTTTGCGGTCAATCGTGTATGTCAGTTTATGCAGAATCCTTTAGATTCTCACTTTCAGGCAGTGAAGCGGATTTTAAGGTATTTGCAGGGCACGATTGAATATGGGTTGGTGTTTCGTCCAGCTTCTCAATTAGATGTTGTTGCTTTTGCTGATGCAAATTCGGGGTCAGATCTTGATGATCGCCGGTCTACAACAGGATTATGTCTGTTTTTTGCCGGTAACCTTGTTTCTTAGGGTTCGAAAAAGCAGACTGTTGTCTCTCGCTCTACACCTGAGGCTGAATACAGAGTCGTTGCTTGTGTTACTACGAAAATAATTTGGCTTTTTTCCTTGCTCTCTCTGAGTTACATGTTTCCTTCGATGGCACACCAACTTTGTGGTGTGACAACTCTAGTGCCGTGGCGGTTTCGGCTAATTTGGTGATGCACTCCAAGTTCAAGCATGTTGAACTTGATTTGTATTTCATTAGGGAAAAAGTTGTTGCGAGGCATTTGTTTGTCAATGAGGTTCCCGCGTGTGAGCAAGTTGCTGACATTATGACCAAACCTTTGTCCGCTCCAATGTTCTCTCGGTTTCGGTAGAAGCTTGCTATTTTTGATGTCTCTTCTGGTGTTGTGTAAGGTATTGTTATTGATGTTCTTGTTCTTTGTTTGCTCCTTTTCTATGTTCTTGTGTTGCAAGAATTCTCTCAAGATTGGTTCGAGGTTCTTGAAGATGATAGAAGCAGGGTGAATGTTATGAGTATAGTATAGGTAGTTGAGTTGGTTGTTGTAAAGTCAAAGACCGTTGAGGAGAGTCAATGTAAAACAGTTAGGAAATATTGTTAGGCTACTGTTGGTTCATTGGCTCACTCAACATTGTATAAAACTCACCTAGTCTCTATTGAGATATTACACGTTTCATTAATAAAATTCAGAGAGTACCGTCTCTCTTTACTCTCTAGGCTTAGGTTGGTTCTAAGATCTTGACATGCTTTGATGTTGTTCTGGATGAGCATGTTACCAATGATGAGGTAATATTTGGTTGAAATATTTTGCTTTGTTGTCATTTTAACCTGGTTTCTGAATAATGTTGAGTAGTCTATGACCGAAGTTCTTCTCTTTGTTTAAATATTTGTTAGAGAATAAGTTTGATTTCTTCTTTTGTTTTCTTCAACAAGTTTATCGTGTTACTGTTGAGCCAATTATTCCTATCATTTTTCAGCGAACAAAAGCCATTTGTTTTGCATATGATGAGAGGAGAGTCTGAGAAAGGCAAAGAAAGAAAAGGGGAAGCCAATTCAAGAAGCAAGTTGATGGTGTCATCGATTCATCTTTCAGCTGTGATAGCTCGTATGATTTGAATTATCATATCGAATTCAAAATTATTTTTGGGGAAGATGGTGAAAAATAAAATTTTGAAAGTTTTGGGGTTAAAATAAAAATTAATTTTTTATTAACGGAGACTAACGTCCTAGTGACCAAAATAGACACGATTCTAAACGTAAGTGACCGGAATAATTTTTTTTAAATTATGGTGACCAAAATAGAACAAACCCCAAACGAAAAGACCACAGGTGAATATTACCTTTTTTGAAATTGTAATGATATATCTTTGTTAATATTAAATCAATTATCATGAAATAATTGCATATTAATTTTGATAAAAAATAAATATCAATTTAATAAAAAATAAAAATATCATTTTTAAAATTAAAATAAATATTATTATATTTTTTATATTTTTAAATAAAATTATATACAAAATTTTCATCACTTCATGTATAATTATTAGTTGAATAAATTTTATAAATATATTTTTATTAAAATATTTTCTTTCACCGTGAGATAAAATCTAGTAATTTTAAATAAAAGAAATGCAGTTATGATATTTATCAAGCTTTACTATATTTAATATATTTTATTTTAATATTGAGTAAATCTAAAATTTAATTTCAGGTTCGAGTATAGATATTTTAATTTAAATCTAAAAATAGAAAATTGAGTTTTTATTAAATAAATAAGTCTAATAAAATAATTTTGAATGATTTAATCTTTATCTAAAATTAAATCAGGTGCTTAAAAATGATTGAATTCAAAATGCAGTTTAAAACACAGATTTCTTTTAATAATTTGAATTCGGAATCCTAAGCTTAAAAATATTATTTTACATATTTACCAAAATAAAGAAAATATTTTATGCATAGTTAAAATTAAACTTTACCAAAAGGGTTAAAAGATAATTATGTATCGTTTTATTTTATCATAGTAACTTTATTAATTATTTTATTTTAAATTATTCTGTACAACATTTATTAAACTCATTTATAAATTATGGGTAAGGTTATATTTGGGTCACCTAATTATTGAAGGTTACATTTGAGTCGCTCAATTATGGATAAGGTTACATTTGGGTCACACAATTATTAAAGGTTATACTTGAGTCACTCAATTATAGGTAAGGTTACATCTAGGTCACCTTCATATTTAAAAAAAAAATACATCAACTTAGTCATTTTTTTCTTCCAAATCACTTATATACCCTTGTTAACACTAGAGTGTTTCATTTGAAATCATTAATTAATCTAATACACAAACTAATATATGTTTTTTTAAATATGAAGGGTGACCCAAACGTATCCTTACCCACAATTGAGTGATCTAATTGTAACTTTTAATAATTGGGTGACTCAAATGTAACCTTACCCATAATTGAGTGACCCAAATGTAACTTTTAATAATTAGGTGACCCAAATGTAATCTTACCCATAATTGAGTGACATTCGTTGTAATTTACCCTAAAAGTTTCATATTAAATGGAACAATAGAATCTTCTACTTAATTAATATTATTAAATACACCTTAACTTATGCCCTTAGGGCTAGACCTGACAAACTTGACCCGAGACCTGAATCGATTTACCCGAACCAAGACCCGAACATGATGACTCGAACTTGATCTGAAACTCGAAATAAACCGAATCAAATTTCAATTGAACCGAAAATGGACTCGAACCGAAGGTAACCCGAAAAAATATATTAAAATAAATAAATAAAGATGAGATGTGAACTGTCGCACAACTCACCAAAAAGTAAAATATGCATGCTATATAAAGTCATATATAGGGTGGAAAAACCTAACTTGGCCTGAAAACTCGAATAAAACCGACCGATTTCCTATTAATCTTATACTACCTGACTCAAAAATAACCAACCCTAAATCAACCAAACCAAAAATCAACCGACCTGACGTCTTGGCCCGATACCCAAACCGAAATCACCATAGACCCGAACTAAAAACGAATTAAACTTGAACTGAACCGAACTTAAACTGAATATAGTCATACCCGAAATAATCTGAACTGAACTAACCCAAACTAAAACTGAACCGAATGACCCGTATGGCACCTCTACTTATAGCATAGGTTAGACAAAGGATTTATTTTATAATGAAAGAAACGAAACTATTTCACACCTAACTATTACAATCATTCTATAAAGGCTTAAGTGGCAAATAAGTGCCCAAATTTGTTGGGAAACGCCGGTACACCTAGGGGTGATAATAAGTATGACCGTTTGCGAGCTATTCGGGTTCAGTTTGGTCAAAACTCGATCAAAACTCGGCTCGAGTGAACGGTTCGACTCGAGACCTTAACAAGTCGAGCCTAGCCGACCCAAGCTTAGCTCGAAATGCTCGTGAACAAGCCTGTAATATATATATATATATATATATATATATATATATATATATATTACATATGCCCTAAATGTAATCTGTTTAGTAAAAGAAAAACAATAAAATAAATTAGAGAAAATTCACTAAAAGCAAATTAACTAAAACAAATTGGGCATTTTCCTTGGTTGTTGTTTGATTTTATATTTTCTTTGATTATGTGTTTGTATTGTAAGAATATTTCTTGGTTATTTAGATTAATCTAATTTTTAGCACCCTTTTCCAACATTGAATTTTGTTTCAGTATTGGTTATGAAAGGGGCTTTTAACGATGCCACATCTTTTAAAAAAACTATAGCAAAATTGTTCATTTCGAGTCGAGCCGAGCCCGACGAGCTTCGAGCTCGAGCCTAAAATTTTGAGCTTTACTCATTATCACACCCTAGATATTCCCAATGGCACAGCGAAAAAATTATCCAGCGTATTTCACCAGTTATCCATGTATGAGGAAAGAATCTGGGGTGAAAAGAGATGAAACGTTACCTTAATTAAATTTGGAAAAACCACAGAGAGTTAGAAGAATCCAATTCTTCCAGCATGTTCTCGAATCCAAGTCGTCACAATAGCGTTCTTACCTCTACGCAGTCTACCCGAACGAAATGAACAATATTTTCTCTTCTCTAATTGTTAGTGACATTTTTCGCAAAAACATATCTTTGGCTGCTAGACCTTATGCCTTTATATAGCATTCAAAACTATAATTCTAATTCAATTTGAATTCTTTAAATATACAATATATTTAATCGAATATAATTAAATATGTAAAATCTGATTCTACTTTGATCAGGTTTCTTTAGGGATATATATTTTTTAATAGTATCTGGTAATTACAATAAATTTAGTATTAAAATATATATAAACGAATTTATCTATAATTACAATAATCATAATAATTTCAGTTTTTACTTATTTCATACACAAGTTTGTACACATGCTATCTAGTCGATATTTGTTCGTTTCAATCATAGGGTGTGACCCTTGTAGGTTCATGTAACATTAGTAGTAATATCTTAAACAATTCTAATATTACAAGCAATGAATAGCATCTAGCAATACATCATTTCTACCTAAGTTATAGGAAGTCGTGGTTCGACATAACCTTTTTCATGATTAACTATTTTCATGTAGTACACACATTTGTCCTTATATCTAGATCGGACACAAGTCATGGAATAGTCACACTTGTATAGTCCATCTAATATTTCTTGATATCTTGAGTAGACTATTATAAACGAATAACTATGATATCTCATATCGATTTATTCGAGCATGGCCATGCATTTTAGTGTCACTCAATCAAGTGGCATATGATATTACTCCGATTATGTAGGAGGGACAAATCTTATATTGATCAACTATATTCCGCCACATAGATTCCAACATATCCAATATCAGTATTTATAGTGTAGCTAGTTACGACACACGTTTGATTGTATCAAAATATGTCACTCATAATATTGAAATAATGATGATCTCAACTTTAGAGACCATACATGTAGTTTTCACTATAAGCAATATTGTCACTGTCACATAATAATTCACGAAACATGCATATAGTGGGTTAGTCCAGTATGTCGTTCTCTAACACATACTTATGTATTGATTTTGACATCTCCATGTCAATGACAACACTTTGTCATCATTCAACTACATATTAATCTTAATATATTATTGTTGTCCATGCCCACAATAATACTCGACTAAGGACATTTAAGAATAACTATATTATTTTAAGGACTTTATTATAATTCAATTTATTTATAAAACGCACAGAATAAGACTAAAATAATAATAATGACTTTATATTAATAAAACAAGATAAGATAAGTATGTCTTTTACAACCATCTCATTATTCGTCTTTGGGCATTCTCTAACAAAATTATACACTTTTTTTTTTCAGATAGGTGCCTAAGGTATTTTTCGGGCCAAACATGTGTCTAACGTTTTCAATGTTACTCAAATAGGTGCCCGCAATGATTGTCCGTTAAAAAAAATCTCGTTAGCCAATAAAAATATGACACGTGGTAGTATTAAACATTATTTTTTTTAAAAAAAATAAATCACAAATTTTAAAATATCCTAAAATTTTCAAATAATCCCAAAATAGTCCTCAAATCCTTAAACCCACAAATTCGGCCACTACCACCGGCGTTGGTCGTGTTTTCGGCGACGGACTGAAGCACCCTCCCCTCGCCGAACGATCCACACATCGTTGATCATTCGTTATGTTGTCGTTTGTCGTGAATTATTCAAATGAACAATTCGGCCAGCGTTTTGCACAGCGTCAGTCGATTTTTTCTGACGAGGTGGTGGAGTAAATGGTCGTGACGGTCCGACGACAGATATGGTAGGCAGCGACGTGGAAATCGGCAGCGAAATCAAGTCAAGTCAGGATTTGGGTTTTAGGGTGTTCGGGATTTTAAATATTGGGATATTTTGTGAAATAAAGAAAATAATTTTTTTTATTTTTAAATATAATTTTGAAATTTTAAGAATCTGACACGTGTCACTTAACGATGAAAATTAACGGACATTGACGACGGACACCTATTTGAGTAACGTTGAAAACGTTAGGCACATGTTTGGCCCGAAAAATAGTTTAAACACCTATCTGAAAAAAGGTATAATTTAGACGCTTATTTGCCACTTAAGACTTCTATAAATGAACCAAAACTCTAACATTGGGAGATAAAAATCAGTGACACAACAAAATCACGAAATGAAGCATTCTTGACCGTATAATCAACGACTTGGGACAGGGTTGGGATGAGGCAGGTCTAGGGTTTGGCTAAGAGATGACAAGTTTTAAAATTTGTCCAATAATTTAAAATGTTAGACTTTTTGATAATATTTTATGTTGAATTTTCTATGTTTTTTTGATAATTTTTCATACTTACAAAATAAGTTTCGATACTTGATTTATTTTAAACCATTTTAAGTTTTTTTGTAGACTTGGCAAACTTGACCCGAGACCCGAATCGATTTACCCAATATAGACCCGAACATGATGGTCTAAACTTGACACGAATTCGAACCAAAACCAAACTGAACCAAAACCGACCCGAATTTAGTTAAACCAAAAATCAACTAGAGACGAAAAATATTTGAAACTGAAAATAGCCTGAACTGAAAGCAACAAGAACCGAAAATCAACCCAAACCGAAAGAAACTCGAACTGAAAAGCAACCGAACCGAAAGCAACCTGAACCGAAAATTAACTTGTACCGAAAGCAACTTGAATTTAATTGTCTCAAATATGTATGTTTTATTCTCATTTTGTGTTATATTACTAATTAACAACTACATTTAGTAATAGTTTAATATCATTTTCTCTCCTTTAAAAAGATCATATTCATATATTGACTCAAATTGAAAACTAACTAATCTGATATAGACTCGACCTGAAAGTCAACCGATCTAATATAGACTCGTCCCGAAAAGTCAATCGATTTGATATTGATCTGACTCGAAAATCAACCAATTCGATATTAAACTGACCCAATACCCGACCCAATCTGAAATAACATAGACCCGAACTAAATCCCAATCAGACCTGATCCGACTCAAATCGAACCTAAACCGAAAGTAACTCGAACTGAAAATCAACCTGACCCGACACGTACCCGATCCGAGCGACCCGATTGCCACCTCTAGTTTTTGGACAAGTATCAATACTTACAAAATAAGTTTTGATACTTGTTAAAAAATACGAAAAAAACTTAAAATGTTATCAAAAGACCTAACATTTTAAATTTTTTGACAAGTATCCAAGCTTACTATTTTTTAACCCACCCTAGACTTGTTGTATATTAAATTCGCCTTTTTCGTTTGCTTTCTGTCACCCACGACGGACTATAGTCGTCTGTTAGTTTTTTCATGTTTGTTCTCTTGTATATTAAAGATGGTGGAATATTAAAAATTTTGAAAATTTTTATGGTAAAATTGTCTTTTTAACCTTTTAAGAAATATATGATTCATTGTTGGTCATTCTTAAATTTATAATTTTTTTAAATAATTTTTACCTGAAAAAAAAAAGGAAAGAGAAAAATTACAGCTAATGATTAATGGGTTTTGAACCCACAACCTAAGAGAGAGAAAAGACTAATGACTAATGAGTTTTGAACCTAGGGGAGAGGCGAGTGTGTCAAGTGAGAGCTTTAAAGGACTTATTCTAGAATAAATTTTCAAATGACCTTCTCAATAAAAATGTTAAATTCACCACAATCAAATCTATTATTTTTCTAGAATGTATTAAAAGATTGAATTCTTTTAAATTCTGATTTTTTTTACTTTCAAATTATTTTTAAGTTTAGATTATTAACTTTTATATAATGAAATCAAGTTAAATTAAGTGTAAATTCAAATTAATCTAATAAAAACTCTAGATTTAGATTAATATTTTTGTTTGATCATCAACATCCGAATTATTGATCGATTAATCCAGATCGAGTTTTACAAAAGCTCATTACGAGGGTGACTTTCCCATTCAGTTTTTCTATTTACAATATTATGATTCAAACTCTTGATTATTTAAAAATTTTAGCATCTCATCGTACTAAACCAACTTCAAAATTTAAAAGTACATATTTTTTTGAATAGAAAGTACATAAACTTAAAGTAAACAAATTAAAATAAAAAGACTAATATGTAATCTTGACATAATATGTGATAGCAAAATTTTACCTTGTAAGAAATTTTACACTTGATATTTATTTTAACTTTTCGTGTGGAGGTAAAATTTGCATTGTCAGTATAGTAAATAATTATCACATAAAGGATAATTCTATCAATAATTTGTGTAAATCTTAATACTCATATGTTTATATTTTAAAACCAACTCAATTATTTTTATATATTTTCTTCAACAAACGTATTTCATATAGGAAATCATATAAAATTAATTAAATTATTGTTATATAAATTATTGTTATAATTAATACATACTTTTAAAATAAATAAAATTAATTTCAGTTACAATTTAACCTAAATAATATTTTACTTTCAAAATAATATTAAATTTCTTGCCTAGCCTACTGGATAGACATTGCACTCTCCCCCTAAAAGTTCCAAGTTCGATCCCCTACGAAATCATGCATTGTATTTATTTAATAAAAATTAATATATGAATATGCCACATCATCTATAATTAACCCCCTCGCCATGGGCTAGCAACCGAGCTAACCTTGGTGTACCAGTTTGGGGGCAGATGACCTCATATTACGCTCGTCGCAGAAGTCAAAGGTTGATATCTAGCACATTTACTACGCCCTCGCGGGAGAGATATTCAATGTGCGTGTTTGACTGAATAAGATGGTTGCAACTAAAATAATATAATTATTTTATTATTATTGAAAGTGACAATGTATTTTAGACACTATTTCAATATGTATTAAGGATAACATTAGTGTCTAAATTTTAGTCACTGTTATTAATATTTTGTGTCAAAAAATATAGTTATAAAAAATATAATTTATGTAACACCCGTGTCTAGGGCCTAGGAGGTAGCCGGGTTGTTGTTCGAGTCAAATAAAGTCTAATTAAAATAAACCAATCTTGAATAATGACCTATTTGAATTTAAATAAAGAGGGAGGGACCAAAGTTGTGATTTACCCCATTTAAAATAAAGGAAGACAACTTTTATGTAAAAGTTGTCATCTTCCTCCTCTATTCCTCTTTACCAATTTCAAAACCCCCTCTCCAACTTCAAACTCTCTTAAAACCCTAGTCACTATTCCATTGGTTTGGCTAATCGATTTCATCACCAAATCAAGAGGTAAACATATTTTCTTAACCTCCTCTCTATTCTCTACTCACCTATTGTTTTAGATTTCAAAAATAATGAGTTTTGGGAATTAGGGTTCTTATGGAAAATTGGGGATTTGATGGGGCTTTTCAATTTATTTTGAGAAATTGTTTTGGGGTTATGCTTAATCATGATGAAACTTACAACATATATTAATTTGGTTAATTTTAGATGAATTTTCGTAGTGGGTCTTTAGGGCAAATTTTAGGGTATTAGAATTTGGGTTTTTTAGAGGTTTAATGTTGGAATTGAAGGGCTGATGGTTTACCTATGTTAGGAGGGTGTTTTGGGATGTTTTGGAAGCCATTTGGGTGCTTGGAATTGGGTATTTCAGTCCTTGGTTGTGGGAGTCCGAAAATTGGGTTTTGGAGATGTTATGTGGTTTGGAAAATTGTGGAAATGGGTTGTGAGTTGCAAAGTGGATTGATGATTGAATTAGCATTGGGTTGAGAAGTAATGTATGTGTTTTGTTTGATTAGAATCAAGTTCGGGCATCGGTGGAACATCAGAAGAGAATCCGGGAAATTGAAGGTTGTGCTTGCTTGGTCTTTGGGCTTGGAAGCTTAGGTGAGTGGTTAATTGCTTTAAATGATTTTAAAATAGTTGGTTCGAGTATATGGACTAGGTTGGGCTTGGTAGACCCACCTAGAGTTAGGATTAGGGTGGTAGCCTAATCCTAAGCTTGATCTAGAGCCTTGGTTGAACTCGTTTTATGGTTGTGTATGCCTTGCATAAATTGCGATATGAATGCCTATATATATTACTTTATACATGTGAAATGAGATTGGACTTATGATGCTTGAGACATGCATAATGATGGTTGTTGTTGAGTATGTGCTAAGCACAAGGTTTATGAAATGAGTATTGTGATGTGGGTAAATATTGGCACTAGTAAACTTGGATACAAATGATCGATCATTAGGATGTTAGTGTGTACACATGAGTCTAAAGTCGCGCGTGGCCTTGGTGGCGTTGAGTCACCAAGGAGGAGTACGGGTTCGCCCGGAATTGTAATTGAATATAGTCGGTGATGATTGGAGTCCCATCGACGGGGCGTGAGGATGAGTGGAATCCCCTCCGCGAGACCGGTGATGAGTGGAATCCCACCGAGGTAATGTGGTTGTTGGATTTGAGTTTCCAACATGTTTATCCGCGTATTCGGGTCTTAACTAGGTGCCAATGTTGATTGATATGTGTATCAATGTGTTGGGATTTATGAGCCGTTTGGATGTTTAAATGTGATTACATGTATGGTAGTGTTGAGCTCATGATTATGGCATATATGTGATATATTGCTCATGCATCTATATCTTGTGGACTCTTGGTAAATGTAAGTTGCCTTGGCTAGATCGTGCTCGGACCCTGCAATGTTGAGGTTTGTTTTTAGAGCTTACCCTCACTAAGCATCATTGCTTACGCTTTCTTTGTTCAACATTGCAGATCCTTAGTTCGTGGGTTGCTCGGGCAAGTGGAGGGCCTCCAAGTGTGATTGTGACTTGAGTTCATCAAGTATGGGTTTTAGTATTTAAACATGTAATGGTTGAGCAATGGGACATGTATGATTTTGTTGGATTGTTGTTGGTTGATAGGAGCATGTGTAGACTCCTATATATATGTTGCTTTTGCATGGTTGTGTTGCCATGATGAATGTTAATTCATGCCTATTTGCTTGCTTGAATGTTAGCCTATGCCTTAAGAGTTTTTACATGTGTTTGAATGTTGTTTGAATGAATGCATGTTGTGGATTGTTGTTTTGGTGTTAGACATGTTTAAACCTTGTTGAAGCATGCTAGTATTGTTAGTAAGCCTTGGGTTGTTTTGCTATGAAG
Source organism: Hibiscus tridactylites (assembly GCA_958450335.1). Lineage (NCBI taxonomy): Eukaryota > Viridiplantae > Streptophyta > Magnoliopsida > Malvales > Malvaceae > Hibiscus > Hibiscus tridactylites. The sequence goes on from OY288269.1 coordinate 9,543,611, forward strand.
TTATGGGGTGCCTTGGTGGTGTTTTGGGGCATTCTTGTGCCTCAAAACAGCCCAGAAAAGTCTGTAGACAGGGGGTGTTTCGGAACGGGTCCCCGTGTTCCGAAACGGCCCCTGTGTATATGGCCTGCCGTTTCGAAACGGATGAGGGTCGTTCCGGAACGTTTTCGCTACTGGAATTTTGAGAAATTGGCGAGATGAAGCCGTTCCGAAACGGGCCTTTGAAGTTCCGAAACGGTCAAATCTCGTTCACCACGAGATATTGACCGTCAAGGTCGTTACGATACGGGTCTCCCCTGTTTCGGAACGGTCACCTTGTGGTTGACCCAGGCCCGTTGACTAGGTCAAGGCGTTTCGGAACACCCTATAGGTGTTTCGAAACGGCCTGCTGTAATGAAGTTAAATGGACTGTTTATGCTTGTTTGGTCGGTGAATGTTTCGTTGTTTGTATCTTCCGCTGTTGTGCCACACTTAGGTCTAAATTATGCATGTAGACAAGATAAAAATAAAAAGAAAATTTTCTGGGTCGTTAACCGAGGGGAAACCTTAACGGGTTTCGCTTCGGTTTTCCCCGTGTGGCCCACTTGGACCGGTCATCCGACCAGACCGGGACGAGGGGGTTACACTTGTTGGTATCAGAGCCTAAGGTTACCAAGACCTTGGGCAGGTAAGTGAGGTAAGTTTAAGTTTTAAGTTGAATTGCACGGTGTTTGCTTGTTCTGCAAGAATGGTTGCTTATGTGACAAGTATGCTGATTGTTTTACTTTTAAGCATGTGTGTGTGGGTCCCATTGCTACTATTACATTGGAAAAAATGATTTTTAAGTGAGGAAACATACTTGGACACTTGGAAGCCTTGCCTTGCTAACCCAACTTGTATGTTTGGTTGTTGTGGGTGTAGTTATTATCTGAGAGAGCAATGTCTAGACCGAGAGGTAGACCGAGGTTGGTTCGTCAGGAACCACGAGTTGCGGCTCCTGTTGAGCCGGTAGTTGGTGCGGGAGCTCACATAGAGGGACCGGGGGCCGCGGGAGTTGGCGCTCCTCCACCACCTCCACCACCACCACCTCCTCCACCTGGAGCCGGAGGAGAGGGACCTCAAGGTGGCCAAGATGGCCAAGGTCCAGCTGGAATTGATATGACTCCGCTAGTGCAAGCGATAGCGGGAGCGTTTCAGGCCGCAGTTGCGGGAGCTCAGGCTGCAGTTCAGCCTAGGTGTGATGATGCTAGTTTACCTTTGGAGAGGCTCCGTAGCTTAGGAGCCGAGGAGTTTAGAGGATCTACTTCGGAGAGGTCGGAGTTATGGTTGGAGAAGACAGTTCGTATCTTGGCTCAGATGGGTTGTGCGGGCGCACGTAGATTGGGTTGTGTGATCTCACTGCTTCAGGGTGATGCCTACACCTGGTGGGTCACCATCACTACCGGGGTTCCAGAGGCCGAGATAGATTGGGATTTCTTTGAGTTTGCTTTCAGGAAGAGGTACTTGGGACCGAGGTACCTAGATGAGAAGAAGAGAGAGTTCATGGCTCTCACTCAGGGAGATGCTTTTGTGACTGATTATGAGATCCGCTTTGTTCGCTTGAGTCAGTATGCCCCAGAGTTGGTTCCCACTGAAATGGAACGCTGCAACCGATTCCGATACGGATTGAATGAAGAGGTTAAGAGGTACACGTTGGCTTCTGACTACTCAGACTTTGATGTGTTGGTCGCGAGGGCCAAGGATTTGGAGCATAGTTTGGGTTCAGCCAAACGAGCTGGTGGTTCTGGTTCTGGAAAGAGGCATAACCACTTTGATGGTAGAGATGCTAAGAGACACAGAGGTGGCGGACATCAGTTTGATCAGAGACGTGGCGGTGGCCACCATGGTAGGGGCCATCAGGGCCATAGAGGAGGAGGGCGCTTGCCCGAGTGTGCACAGTGTGGGAGACAGCACACTGGAGAGTGCTGGGGTAACTTTCATGCTTGTTGGAACTGTAGTTCGAGGGACCACTTTAGGAGGGACTGTTCACGTCAGGCAGCTCAGGCACCGAATATTGCTCAGGCTCTTGCGAGAGGTAATGATTTTCAGAGAGGCCGTAGGCGCGGTCGTGGCTACTTCCAGCCGAGGGCTGATGCACCTAGGGTAGATGCTCAGAGGAACCTTGCACATGTTGTGGTTGTGCAGCCAGAGGCGGGAGGACCAGCGAGGGTCTATGCTCAGAGAGAGGCCGGGAACGACACCGATGTGATAGCAGGTAATTTTGAGTTACAGTCTATGTCCTTGCTTTCTTTGGTTGATTCGGGTTCTACGCATTCCTACATTTTGAGTAAGCATGCACAGAAGTTAGATATTCCTGTTGAGATCCTAGATGTAGGTATGCATGTTACTAGTTCTTTTGGTGAGACAGTTGTGGTTAGACGTATGTATAGGAGGTGTCCACTGAAGATTCAGGGTCATGTGTTCTCAGTTGATATGATGGAACTTCCTTTCTACGGTTTTGATATTATTTTGGGTATGGATTGGTTGGTTGAGCATCGGGCTAGTGTGGATTTTGAGACAAAGAGAATTTCCTTGAAGCTTTCTGATGACTACGAGGTAGTGGTAGTGGGCGAGAACATTAAGTTCTTGTCTAATGTGGTGTCAGCTTTAGAGGCTCATAGGTTGATGGACTCTGGATGTGGGGCCTATTTGGCTTACGTTATGAATCCGGATATGAGTGAAGCTAGACCGAAAGATATCAGAACAGTGTGTGACTTTCCAGATGTGTTTCCTGAAGAGTTGTCGGGTTTGCCTCCTGACAGAGATGTTGAGTTTGTGATTGAGACAGTTTCAGGGTCTAATCCAGTTTCGATAGCTCCGTATCGTATGGCTCCGAAAGAGTTGAAAGAATTGAAGAGTCAGTTGCAAGAATTATTAGACCGTGGTTTCATTAGGCCTAGCAGTTCTCCGTGGGGTGCTCCAGTGTTGTTTGTGAAAAAGAAAGATGGTAGCATGCGCATGTGTATTGACTATAGACAGCTGAATCAGTTGACTGTGAAGAACAAGTATCTGTTGCCTCGTATAGATGATTTGTTTGATCAGTTGAAAGGTGCTTCAGTATTCTCAAAGATAGATTTGAGATCCAGGTACTATCAGTTGAAAGTGAAAGAGTGTGATGTTCCGAAGACAGCTTTTAGGACTAGATATGGTCACTATGAGTTTCTTGTGATGCCATTTGGGCTCACAAATGCACCAGCAGCATTCATGGACATGATGAATAGAATTTTTAGAGACTATCTAGACCGGTTTGTGGTTGTCTTCATTGATGATATACTTGTGTACTCGAAGACAGAAGAAGAGCATGATGAGCACTTGAGATTTGTTTTGCAGAGATTGTTGAGCAATCAGTTGTATGCGAAGCTCAGTAAGTGTGAGTTCTGGATTCGAGAGGTTGTATTTCTTGGCCATGTTGTTTCGGCCGAAGGCATCCGAGTTGATCCATCGAAGGTTGAGGCTATTGTTGAGTGGAAACAACCTAAGTCCGTGACCGAGATTAGGAGTTTCCTAGGATTAGCTGGTTACTATAGAAGGTTTGTTGATGGCTTCTCTAGAGTAGCTGCTCCCTTGACTAAGTTGTTGCAAAAGGGAGTCAAGTTTGAATGGTCAGATGCAAGACAAAAGGCCTTTGAGAAATTGAAAGAAGCCTTGACGAATGCTCCAGTGTTAGTGCAGCCTGTTTCAGGTAAGGAGTTTGTGATTTACAGTGATGCTTCCTACGTAGGCTTAGGATGTGTTTTGATGCAAGATATGAGAGTTGTTGCTTATGCTTCTAGACAGTTGAAGATTCATGAGAAGAACTATCCTACTCATGACATAGAGCTAGCCGCAGTTGTGTTTGCATTGAAGATTTGGCGTCACTATTTGTATGGTGAGAAGTGTGTTGTTTACACCGATCACAAAAGCTTGAAGTACTTGATGACACAGAAAGAGTTGAACTTGAGACAGAGGAGGTGGCTAGAGTTGTTAAAAGATTACGATTTGACTATTGAGTACCATCCGGGTAAAGCGAACGTAGTAGCCGATGCTTTGAGTAGAAAAGTGGCCGTTGAGCTGAGAGCTATGTTTGCTAGATTGAGTGTGTCCGATGATGGTGGTTTGATCACCGAGTTACAAGTGAAGCCTTCTTTGATTCAGTTGATTCGAGAGAAGCAGTTGCAAGATGCGAGCTTAGTTCCTCATGTACAAGACATAGCCGAAGGAAGACCGACTGAGTATAGTTTCAGTGATGAGAGCTTGTTGTGCTTTAGGGATAGAATTGTGGTACCGGAAGATGTTGAGCTGAGACGTCAGATTTTGAGTGAAGCACATTCGAGTCCCTTTTCTATGCATCCGGGTAGTACCAAGATGTACCGAGATTTGAGGAATGATTACTTCTGGGTTGGTTTGAAGAGAGATGTAGCCGAGTATGTGAGCCGTTGCATGGTTTGTCAGAGAGTGAAGGCAGAACATCAGGTTCCTTCAGGTCTACTACAGCCTTTGAAGATTCCGGAATGGAAATGGGAGAGAATCACCATGGATTTTGTATCGGGGTTGCCTTTGTCTCCTTCGAAGAAGAATTCAGTTTGGGTGATTGTTGATAGGTTCACTAAGTGTGCTCACTTCTTAGCAGTGAACACTACGGATTCCTTAGATAAGTTGGCAAACTTGTACATTCGCGAGATTGTGAGACTTCATGGAGTTCCAAAGTCTATAGTTTCAGATAGGGATCCTAGATTTACTTCGAGGTTCTGGAGTTGTTTGCATAGTGCTTTGGGTAGTCGTCTGCATTTCAGCACATCTTATCATCCGCAGTCCGATGGGCAGTCAGAGCGAGTGATACAGATTCTAGAGGATATGCTTCGTTGTTGTGTGATTGATTTTCAGGGTTCTTGGGAGAAGCACTTACCGTTGGTTGAGTTTTCTTACAACAACAGTTATCAGTCTAGTATTCAGATGGCTCCTTATGAGGCTTTGTATGGTAGACGGTGTAGAACTCCGATTTGTTGGGCTGAGACAGGTCAGAGGTTGTTACCTATGCCAGACTTGCTTAAAGGAACCACAGAAAAAGTGAAGTTGATTTGTGACCGTTTGAAAGCAGCTTCGGATCGTCAGAAGTCTTATGCAGATTTGAAGAGGAAAGAGATTGAGTACGCAGTGGGTGAGAAAGTGTTCCTGAAAGTATCTCCGTGGAAGAAGGTAATGAGATTTGGCCGGAAAGGCAAATTGAGTCCGAGATTCATTGGTCCGTATGAGATAGTTGAACGGATTGGGCCCGTAGCTTATCGTTTGAGGTTACCTTCTGAGTTAGAAAAGATCCATGATGTCTTTCATGTATCTATGCTTAGGGGATATAGATCAGATCCTTCGCATGTGATGCCCGTTGAGGAGATAGAGTTGAATCCGGATTTGTCCTATAATGAAGAGCCCGTTGAGATACTTGCTTCAGATAGCAAGGTGTTGCGTGGAAAGACCATAGAGTTGGTCAAGGTGTTGTGGAGGCATAGAGGTGTGGAAGAGGCCACGTGGGAGAGGAAAGTGGATATGGTTGAGCAGTTTCCGTATCTGTTTCCACCAGGTAATTTCGGGGACGAAATTCCTTAAGTGGGGGAGAGTTGTAACACCTGTGTCTAGGGCCTAGGAGGTAGCCGGGTTGTTGTTCGAGTCAAATAAAGTCTAATTAAAATAAACCAATCTTGAATAATGACCTATTTGAATTTAAATAAAGAGGGAGGGACCAAAGTTGTGATTTACCCCATTTAAAATAAAGGAAGACAACTTTTATGTAAAAGTTGTCATCTTCCTCCTCTATTCCTCTTTACCAATTTCAAAACCCCCTCTCCAACTTCAAACTCTCTTAAAACCCTAGTCACTATTCCATTGGTTTGGCTAATCGATTTCATCACCAAATCAAGAGGTAAACATATTTTCTTAACCTCCTCTCTATTCTCTACTCACCTATTGTTTTAGATTTCAAAAATAATGAGTTTTGGGAATTAGGGTTCTTATGGAAAATTGGGGATTTGATGGGGCTTTTCAATTTATTTTGAGAAATTGTTTTGGGGTTATGCTTAATAATGATGAAACTTACAACATATATTAATTTGGTTAATTTTAGATGAATTTTCGTAGTGGGTCTTTAGGGCAAATTTTAGGGTATTAGAATTTGGGTTTTTTAGAGGTTTAATGTTGGAATTGAAGGGCTGATGGTTTACCTATGTTAGGAGGGTGTTTTGGGATGTTTTGGAAGCCATTTGGGTGCTTGGAATTGGGTATTTCAGTCCTTGGTTGTGGGAGTCCGAAAATTGGGTTTTGGAGATGTTATGTGGTTTGGAAAATTGTGGAAATGGGTTGTGAGTTGCAAAGTGGATTGATGATTGAATTAGCATTGGGTTGAGAAGTAATGTATGTGTTTTGTTTGATTAGAATCAAGTTCGGGCATCGGTGGAACATCGGAAGAGAATCCGGGAAATTGAAGGTTGTGCTTGCTTGGTCTTTGGGCTTGGAAGCTTAGGTGAGTGGTTAATTGCTTTAAATGATTTTAAAATAGTTGGTTCGAGTATATGGACTAGGTTGGGCTTGGTAGACCCACCTAGAGTTAGGATTAGGGTGGTAGCCTAATCCTAAGCTTGATCTAGAGCCTTGGTTGAACTCGTTTTATGGTTGTGTATGCCTTGCATAAATTGCGATATGAATGCCTATGTATATTACTTTATACATGTGAAATGAGATTGGACTTATGATGCTTGAGACATGCATAATGATGGTTGTTGTTGAGTATGTGCTAAGCACAAGGTTTATGAAATGAGTATTGTGATGTGGGTAAATATTGGCACTAGTAAACTTGGATACAAATGATCGATCATTAGGATGTTAGTGTGTACACATGAGTCTAAAGTCGCGCGTGGCCTTGGTGGCGTTGAGTCACCAAGGAGGAGTACGGGTTCGCCTGGAATTGTAATTGAATATAGTCGGTGATGAGTGGAATCCCATCGACGGGGCGTGAGGATAAGTGGAATCCCCTCCGCGAGACCGGTGATGAGTGGAATCCCACCGAGGTAATATGGTTGTTGGATTTGAGTTTCCAACATGTTTATCCGCGTATTCGGGTCTTAACTAGGTGCCAATGTTGATTGATATGTGTATCAATGTGTTGGGATTTATGAGCCGTTTGGATGTTTAAATGTGATTACATGTATGGTAGTGTTGAGCTCATGATTATGGCATATATGTGATATATTGCTCATGCATCTATATCTTGTGGACTCTTGGTAAATGTAAGTTGCCTTGGCTAGATCGTGCTCGGACCCTGCAATGTTGAGGTTTGTTTTTAGAGCTTACCCTCACTAAGCATCATTGCTTACGCTCTCTTTGTTCAACATTGCAGATCCTTAGTTCGTGGGTTGCTCGGGCAAGTGGAGGGCCTCCAAGTGTGATTGTGACTTGAGTTCATCAAGTATGGGTTTTAGTATTTAAACATGTAATGGTTGAGCAATGGGACATGTATGATTTTGTTGGATTGTTGTTGGTTGATAGGAGCATGTGTAGACTCCTATATATATGTTGCTTTTGCATGGTTGTGTTGCCATGACGAATGTTAATTCATGCCTATTTGCTTGCTTGAATGTTAGCCTATGCCTTAAGAGTTTTTACATGTGTTTGAATGTTGTTTGAATGAATGCATGTTGTGGATTGTTGTTTTGGTGTTAGACATGTTTAAACCTTGTTGAAGCATGCTAGTATTGTTAGTAAGCCTTGGGTTGTTTTGCTATGAAGTTATGGGGTGCCTTGGTGGTGTTTTGGGGCATTCTTGTGCCTCAAAACAGCCCAGAAAAGTCTGTAGACAGGGGGTGTTTCGGAACGGGTCCCCGTGTTCCGAAACGGCCCCTGTGTATATGGCCTGCCGTTTCGAAACGGATGAGGGTCGTTCCGGAACGTTTTCGCTACTGGAATTTTGAGAAATTGGCGAGATGAAGCCGTTCCGAAACGGGCCTTTGAAGTTCCGAAACGGTCAAATCTCGTTCACCACGAGATATTGACCGTCAAGGTCGTTACGATACGGGTCTCCCCTGTTTCGGAACGGTCACCTTGTGGTTGACCCAGGCCCGTTGACTAGGTCAAGGCGTTTCGGAACACCCTATAGGTGTTTCGAAACGGCCTGATATAATGAAGTTAAATGGACTGTTTATGCTTGTTTGGTCGGTGAATGTTTCGTTGTTTGTATCTTCCGCTGTTGTGCCACACTTAGGTCTAAATTATGCATGTAGACAAGATAAAAATAAAAAGAAAAGTTTCTGGGTCGTTAACCGAGGGGAAACCTTAACGGATTTCGCTTCGGTTTTCCCCGTGTGGCCCACTTGGACCGGTCATCCGACCAGACCGGGACGAGGGGGTTACAATTTATTGTGACAAAATGCATAAAAGTTGTCACTAATATAATAGTGACGAAGTTATTAGTGACGACAGGTGACGACTCAGAAAAATAGTCATTGTAAATTTCAGTGACTAAATTTAATACTTTTAGTGACTATATTTGATGTCACTAAAAATCTATTTTCTTGTAGTGCATGATTTTTAGCATACATTATCGGTCGGTTGGTGCTCGTATATGGAGCCTCACTCAATTGATGGTTGGTTGCTGATGTAATCAGACATGGGTAGCGGAGCAATATGCTTGATAGTTTGGTTCGCTCCCCACTGCTTTTTTACGCTGTAAAACGTCTCGTTTGGATAGAAACAAAGAGATTCAAGAAGGTTTCTGAATTTTGATATGCTAATCTCATTGTAAATATCTACTTTTCTTTGCACTATTATAAGAGATTTTTAGTGAATTTGTCTTTTTTTCTCTCTTTTTGATGTATTATATTGTATTATTTATTACGGTAATTAATAAAATTCAGATGTCATTTTTTTAAAAAAAATCTATAATTAAAATCGTGTTCAGTACATGAAACGTCATAAACATTAATCAAACTAATCTAATAAAATAAATAATCATATAATTTGCACACAAATAACAGCAATTTATATTCTTTGATTACATCAAACAAACATGTAAACTTTTATAGACAGAATTACATAAAATATATTGAAGCGTAATTTATATTTAACGATAAAATCATAATGTATCATAAATTAAAAAAAATATTAAAGATTTGAAGAAACGTACTTAAAACTCATTAGATCGTACTTGATTTAAATAAGAACAGAAAAATATCAAATTTATAGTTATATAGCTTTTGGCAAATGACATTGCAAATCTTGATTTAACCAAGTGGTTTGGGTAGGTTTCATGTCTCCTTTGGTGCAAGTTTAAATCTCATTCTAATTAAACGTAAAGTGATTTAATAAGAACCACGTCGATAACTTATTATAAAATAAAATAAAAAAAACAACAATAATAAAAATATGACAATAACCAGAATTTTTTATATTATTTCTCAATAAAGTGTAACTCAGAAGCGAAAATCATATAAAACTTTGAGATCTACTAATTGGCCAAGTGATTATGAATGTTCTTTCGTTTTATTCTTTTGTGGGTTCGAACCTTGACATTTGGATTGGAAATATAATTGTAATACTCGTTATCAAAAAAATCATGTAAAACTTTAATTATATTGGATAATTCTAAATGTAATGGACATCGACAAATAATAAATATTTTATTTATATTTACTATTTTAAATATTTAATACTTATTTTTACATTAAAAATAATTTAAATTTCTTTAGAAAAAGAATTTAAAATAAAATCTTTCACTAGTAAAATTATCTTAAAAATTATAGTTCTACCGTCATTAGGTTTTGTTATTATTATGAAGTTAAGAAAACGTAGGGTAAAAGAAAAACTAAAATAGGAAAATATACAAAATATCAATATAGTCCAGAAACGATATCTATTAAAGTAGGGGCTATTAAGTACTTTCACTTGGTCTATCTTAATTAAGACGGACTTGCACTGCTTCTATAAATAGCCTCTCTGTCACCATCTTCAACCCAATTAAATTTCAATTCGTTCTCCGGCAAAACGCTCCGGCGAGTTCGAATTCTCGCCGTCGGTTGACCTTTCACGCATAATTCGTAAATATTTAAGATAACCGTCACCGATAATCTTAAGATTGAAAAAGAATGGCAATTGCAAAGGATATAAGAGTTCGTTCCTTGGCTTTTAATCGCTCTAGGTTTTCTCCTTACCCACTGGGATTGGGATTTGAATCTGGATCTGGATCGGCGGAGGATGTTAAACTGTGGGAGGATGCAAGGTGCCCAATCTGTTTGGAAATTCCGCATAACGCCGTACTTTTGCGGTGCTCTTCCTTTGAGAACGGCTGCCGCCCCTTCGTCTGCAATACAAGTTATCGGCATTCGAATTGTCTTGATAAGTTCTCTAATTCATCCGTATCGTCGCCTTCTACATCTGTTTTACAACAAATTCCTTTCCGAAACACGATCTCTACTACTACTACCACCGAGTGTGTATGTGATTTGCGGCCAAAGCTTCTCTGCCCTCTCTGTCGAGGACAGATATACGGCTGGACGCCGGTAGAAGCAGCCCGACGGTTTATGAATAACAGAGCCAGGAGTTGTTCTTCCGAGACGTGTGATTTCCGGGGGACTTACAGGGAACTGAGGAAGCATGCTAGATCCGATCACCCTAATGTTCGGCCAACGGAAGTGGATCCGGAACGACAGCAGAATTGGACTAGGTTTGAGGTTGAAAGGGATCATGAGGACATGCTTAGTTCAGTCCAGCAGCTTGATTGGATTGAGGTTCAGATCGAAAGGTATCATGAGGACATGCTTAGTTCAATGCAACGGTTTGATCGAACTGAGGTTGAGGTTGAAAGTGATGATGAGAACATGCTTAGTTCAATCCAGCAGCTTAATTGGACTGAGGTTGAAGTTGAAAGGGATCGTGCGGACATGCTTAGTTCAATCCAGCAGCTTGATTGGACTGGAGTTGAAGTTGTAAGGGATCGTGAGGACATGCTTAATTCAATCCAGCAGCTTGATTGGACTGAGGTTGAGGTTAAAAGGGATCGTGAGGACATGCAGGATCGTGAGGACATGTTTAGTTCAATCCAGCAACTTGATTGGACTCATGTTGAGGTAGAAAGGGATCGTGAGGACATGCTTAGTTCAATTCAGCAGCTTGATTGGACTGAGGTTGAGGTTAAAAGGGATTGTGAGGACATGCGGGATCGTGAAGACATGCTTAGTTCAATCCATTAGCTTGATTGGACTGAGGTTGGGGTTGAAAGGGATCGTGAGGACATACTTAGTTTAATCCAGCAACTTGATTGAACTGAGGTTGAAGTTGAGGTTAAAAGAGATTGTGAGGACATACTTAGTTCAATCTAACATTTTGATTATATTGAGTTTGAGCTTGACAGGGATCATAAAGTCATGCTTATTTCAATCCAACCAAATGCACCATGAGGTGGTAGGTGTAGATAAATTAGTGGTTTTGATTCTTGGGGTCACATTTTCCCATTTTTATGGTAGTTTTTTTAGAGTTGTTTAAATGAGAATCTAATATTTTTAAATATATTCAAATAAGACTTAAACTTTCACTCAATCGAATAAGAGTTTTACGTTTTTAATTTTATTTTAAATAATCCTTGATTTGATTAAATTTTATGATACGATATCGAAAAGTTTAACTAAAATAATTGAACTTTAAAATTCACTAATTGATTGAGTGGTCAAAACGCTCATATTATTTTATTATTATTATTGGTGTTGTTGTTGTTGTTTATATCATCTATTTGACGCTTTTGATTCTTTTTACAAGTATTTACCAAAACAAATTCAACCACTGATTTTTGTGTTTGATCATGTGAAATTAAACACTGATCACGGATTTTATTCACTATAAAAATAACATGAAATATATGTATGACTCAAAGCAAAATATTTTAAATTTGGTAGTGACACAACAAATACACATTTACGAAATGATTACACGAATAGTCCGTCTTTTTATTGAAATTAAAGTACCACAGTGTTTACCCCAACTCCGTAATGGTTGGCACATGGAAACCATAAAGAACTTGCAAAATCCTCCTCGCTCCCAACCAGCTTAAGCAGTGTCTTGAAGGAATGGGTAATCAGTGTAGCCAACAACAGGATCCGGTAGGCAATATGTGTTCCGGTTGTGCTTAGTGAGAGGCGCATTGAGCTCGAATCTTTTCGGCAAATCCGGATTCGATAGAAACAAACGACCAAACGCGACAAGATCGGTTCGGTTTTCGGCCACTGCTTTGTTCCCATCATCTTTATCATATCCTCCAGCCACAATGAAAGTGCCCTTAAAAGCCTTCCTCATAGGAAGCAAACTTTCGGTTGTTTCAAAACTTTCTTCGGCAAGTTTCATCCTAGGCTCAACCATATGACAGTAAAGGATTCCGCATTTGTTCAACGACTCGGCCATGTAAATGCCTAACGCTGTTGGATCGGAGTCGCCCGAATCCAAATAGTCTGCATATGGAGATAGCCTGAGTCCGACTCTGTCCGCTCCGATCTCACTAGCAACAGCTTCGACAACTTCTAAGGCGAACCTGCAGCGGTTCTCTAGAGACCCGCCGTATTGATCTGTTCGATCATTTATATGATCTTTCATGAACTGGTCAAGTAGGTATCCATGTGCCCCATGTATCTCAACTCCATCGAAACCTGTGAATCAAAAGGGCATCATGTTACACTTATATTGTAAGCCTTCCATAAGCTATAAAACACCATAGTGATAGGGTAAGCACATAAAATACTTGCCAGCTTCCTTAGCATTCCTTGCAGCAAGTCTATACTGGTTGACAATTTGAGGTATCTCATCTGTCCTTAATCTCCTCGGCGGCGAGAATTTCGCTGCTTCGTCCGCATTCGCTTGAAGTTGGGGCTTCAATACGTTGCTGGTGGAGGAGATAGGGGCTTGTCCATTTGGCTGATACTCTGTTTATTGGGGCATACATCATTGATCATACATGTGATTAGATTTACCAACAAAAGTGATGATATAAATAGACATAGGCACATAGTAACAGAAATCAAACTCACCATAAGTGGAAGCCCTTCCAACATGCCAAATCTGGCAAAAGATGAAGCCACCTTTTGCATGAACAGCATCCACAATTGGTTTCCAGGCCTCTACTTGCTCTTTTGACCATATACCAGGTGTATCTTGGTACCTTTTATTAGTAACACAGGAACCAAACTTTTTAATTAAATGCTATACAAGTGATAAAAAAACGTATGCTCATATAATCCGACACAACAACACTAGATCGAATCCGGAAAGTTAAATTACCCTCGACCGGCTTCGGAAATAACAGTTGCTTCAGTTATAATAAGTCCACCCTTGGTGGCTCTCTGGGAGTAGTATAGGGCTGCATGGGGCTGAGGAATGTTGTTCCATGACCTCTGTCTAGTCATGGGTGGCATTACCAGTCTGAGAGGCAAAAATAAAAATGATGAACCAACCTCTACATAATTCGATAAGTTGTAATACTCGAATCGAAGGGAAGGAAAGAGCAAATCACCTATGAGAAAGGTTGAAATTTCCCATTTTGTAGGGAGTGAGAAGAGGCATAGTTTCATGCTGTTGAGCATCAACATTCTCTCCCATTTCTGTAGTTTCTGCAATAACTGAAAAACAAAACTCCTGCTTTAGTTAGGCAAATGGAGCTTGACTGCTGCAGTGGCAGAATGGGGTGTGGATTGTTTTATAGTGGCATGAACAGAGCAACCACTTCATTATTTATTTATTTTCGTGTGTGTTGGTTTTTTTGTACAGTGTGCATATAAAATTAGCGAGGACACCTCCGTTTATGACTTTTCAAAGCACCCTAATCAAGCAATGGCAAAATCCATACGTCATTCTCCATTTTTAGAATAAAATAAGCCACTATGATTCAACTCTTTTTCTTATTTTATCTGTGCAATGTATTGAGTCTAATTAAGTTGGTGTTACGTGTTAACCAATCACAAATTAATTTAATTCAAAAAATTAAATAAATATTCCTTATATATTATCAAATATTTATAATATTTAAGATTAAGTTTGTCCTTCAAATGTAAAAAAATACACATAAAACTTATCAAATATATAATGTGATATATAAACTTTGATTTGTTATAATTATAAACATGGAATTTTAATTTTTTTTATTTAATTGTATACAATAAAACTTTTATTTTGAATCAATTTACAAAATTTAAAAAATGCTTAATACCAAATTAAGTGTTTACATTATCATTTTTTTCTTTTTAGGTGTCTAAACTATTTTTTGTCATTTTTAGGTGCTCAAACTATTTTTTTTACTTTTAGATACTTAAACTTTTTTTTGCCCCTTTTAGTTACTCAAACTATTATTTTTTGTTAAAATAGGTGTTACTACTATCATTTTTGTCGGAATAGATGTCTCAGTTTGGCTTTAAAAGGGGAAAAATATAGTTTTGGGCACTTAAAGGGACAAAAAAAAGGTTTAAGCACTCAAAAAGGAAAATAAAATAATTTGGGCACCTAAAAAACAAAAAATAAATTAGGCACCTAAAAGAGAAAAACATAATAGTTTGAGCACTTATTTTGACATTAAGCTTTTAAAAAATAAATCTATTCATTTATTTTTATACGAAATGAATACAAATATTAGCCATGTTTGGTAAAGAGAGGTTTGGGCAAAAATTAGAGGTTTGAGGCATAATTAGAGGTTTGACCAGTCAAATCCATTAATATTGTTGTTTGATAAATAGCAGATTGAAAAAGCGGATTGGGGTAAAACCGCTAATTTTGAAAAAGCTCATAATATGAGTTTTTTGAGATTAGAGGTTTGATATTAGAGTTGTAAAGACTCTTTTACCCTTACCAATTACTAAAAATCTCAAAATAACCTAAATTAAATATTTTTTCACCCTATTTATAAGCTAATCTTATTTACTTTTTTTCTTTTTATTATCACATATTTATATGTGCATTTAAATTTATTTATTAATTAATTAATTATATTAAAATAATTATATAAATAATAAATTAATATATAAATCATTTGAATATGTTTAGAAAAGTTATATTAAAAATAATTTTATAGATCTAATTAATAATAATTAGATACAAAATATTGATAACTAATAAATTATTCAAACAAGTATTGAATATAAATATGTCCTTATATGTCATTTTACTTGTTTAAATAATCTAACAGCTATCAGTTAATTTTACCAAACACTTTTATACAATCAGCTAATACAATCCACTAGTCAAATCAACTAATGCAATCAGTTATCAGCTAATGCAATTCGCTATCCGCTAATTGTCAAACAGGACCATTATTATTCTCATTAATCAAATTCTTCTTGAAATTTTTCCCTCGCCATGACTTAAGTAAAATTAATGTTTTAAATTTAAAAAGCAATTCATGTTTAGTTAATGTCTTTAGATACCAGCTCAGCAAAAAAGTATTGATATTAAACTAAAAAATAATTCATCTGAACCCAACAAATAATTTCAATATAAAAAATCATGATGTTTATTTTAAGAGACCTAAATTTAATCATTTTATTTACGATGTGTGTAATTGTTAAAATTGTAATTATCCTTAAACTATTATATAAAAAAAGTGAATCATCTTTAGTTAATGTCTTTTGTTTTCAAAATTGTCTTAGTATATGATGAACAAAATATGTATTCGTATTATTTATTATCATTAATCTTTTTAACTAATTGTGGTTTATAAAACAAATTCTTCAAAATTTTATTTTCTTATTTTATGATTGTGTCTTTTGGAATTGACCAAATTCGGTCATAAAGGGCGGTTTGAAGTCTGAGCAAGTTGATATACTAAATATACTTAAGGAAACATTTTGATATGTAAAAGTTTACACAATTTTTTTAATTTCAGGTTTAGAGATTTAGATTGTAGTTTAGCAATGTGAGGATTTATGTTATATTATGTAGAATTTAAAGTTTATAAGTAAAATTTAGAATTTAGGGTTTAAATCTTAGATTTTAGGATATTAGGGCTATGGATTTAGATTTTAAAATTTATAACTTAAATATGAAGGGTTGTGTAAATTTTTTTGTATTTTTTGCGTATTAAAATATAACTCGTATATTTATACTATACTCTCTTAAAAGTTAATACAAAATATGTATTATACTTTTTAATTGTTGCAAATAGATTATCGATGTTTTTTTTTAATTTTATTAAAAATTGAGAGGTTGTTAAATACGAATATTAATCAAATAAAAAATACAGTATATAACATATTTTTAATTTCACTTGCGACAACATGTATAACATATGAATCATTTGACTTGTTATATTTTATTCTAATATTAATTATTTAGTCACATTCAAAAATCATTTACATGTGGTGAATTTTATATAGTAGTCTAACATTGTGTACATTATTGGGTTTTAATTGACGTATAATGGGTGGACTACTCAAATAGTCATCCGACTATATATATGCTATTTTTTAGTTAGGTTAATCAATTATAAAATATTACAAATTATCACTCAATTAATCAAAAGTTTCAAATTGTTTATTTATGTAAAAAAATTAACGGGAGTATAATGTGGACGTTAAGTCTAAAAATTAAGTCCCCGTATAATCCACAACATACACCCAAACGATGTAATTTTGGATGGGTGTAAAACCTCTAAACATCCTTCCTTTTAATTATACAAGAGATATATCAGTGACGAACGATAACAATAAGCAACAAAAATGATAATAAGAAATAAAGAACACTAAGATTTATGTAGAAAACTTAAACGTGAAAAATCACATGCAGAGAATGAAAACGTTTACTATGACGAAAAAGAAAAGATTACAAGTAATTTACGTCTTAACGTTATATATAAAGATATGTTACTTGTTACAACGAAACTTGTATAAAAAGTTCTACTCAAAGCAAAGTGAAGTTTTATTTCTCACTTTGCTTTGAGTGAAAAAAAATCTCATTTAATGATTTTTGATATAGTCTATAATTATTATCGTTAAAATTAAAACGAATCTCGTCAAGATTCTTCAATTATTCTCACCATATATATTTTTGAAAAATCTCGTCATATATAATATAATTCTATAAAAAAAATCACGTAGTAAATTGAGAATAATGATTGAAATTGTTAACGGACGAGGTTGTGATCACACTACTAACGAGGTTGGTTCAAGTGATAAGTAGTTTGATATTGCTTAAGCAGGTTTTGAATTGGAGGCGGTGTGTGTAAAAAATTCATGCTGAAATTAAGTGTGCGATACGGGTCAGTTTGAATTAGTCTGAACAAAGCCCTGCAAATCAAAAAGGCAAACAAAAAAAATTATGATTGCACTGTTCATATCGGTGTTTGAACCTAGAGAACAGACTCCATATATCAGTGAAAATATGTATATATAAAATTTTTAATAGTCTAAAGGTGATTAGAATTTAGCATATGTTCATAGATATTTTTAACTTTTTGGCAAAGTGTACACACCTTGCAAACAAAACAATTGAACTCAATACGCTTAGAATGAACATCATCCGATTTTTTACTGAGACCACTCGTTGCGTTCGTGCATATACAATTTTTTGTATCAATAATAACAATTAACAGGTATAATACATAATCTTATTGTATTTTTTAAGAGAATATAGTGAAGCCGCCATCCTTGACCGAGTGGATTGGTCAAAATTCCAAAAGATACAATAATAAAATAAGTATCATTTTGAAGAATTATTTTATAAACCGTAATCAATTCAAAATACATTTTTTTTCATCATATACTTATATTTTTAAATATTATGGCTGACATCCATCTCCCACTCCGTCGTAGCTGTAAAATTTTAAAACAATTAACAAAAAGACAAAAGTTGTACCATATCTTAAAAACAAATAGAATACAGAGGAAAACATCAACTGATATGTATAGAACTAATCCAACAAGTTTTACATTTTAATTTAATACCTTAATTTTTCTGCATTAAAAAATCAATTAATATCACCGTAAAACTTAAGTCATGGTCGGTGAATGATTTCAAGTATAATTTGATTTATATTTTTGAATTCTTTTATTTTTAAAATATTTAAAAATCTAATTTTACTCAAAAATTGAAAGAAAAAAAAATCAAATTTGCAAAGAAACAACATATTGCACAAAAAATGTATTTTGTTAACTATGAATGTGGTGTGGTAGTTGCACACCTCATACCTTAATCATAAGGTCAGGAGTTTGATTTCTACCAATAGGAATTGAGCACATTTCATGGTCAGTTGCTTACCTTTAGTGAGAGCGCTTATTAGTCATTGCTTTTGGCGGTGGATACCTTAGCTCAAACAAGAAAAAATGTATTTTGTTAAATAATAATTAAATATTAAAACATTTTATTTCTTTTGAAACAAAGAAAATTTTATATTAGAGGAAAAATAATATATTTTAAAAAAAGTTCACAAGATAATAGTTTTAATTTATTTATTAAAAATTATTATATTACACAAAGTAATGTCTTTTTTTATTGTTTCAAAAATACAAAGAAAAATCATTTTTATTTTTTGTAATTTTAAAAGTAAATTGTGAGATTTCATATATTTTTAAATTTTCTATGTTTTTTATATTTTGAATTATTTCTTAGAAATATTAAAAAAATACTAAAATAAAATTTTAGATACAATTAAGAGGTCAAATAGGGATGAGCGCTCGATAGAGTCGAGTCAAAAGATTTCGAGTTATTCGAGTTGACGCGTCATATTTTACAACTCAAACTTTATTTGAAATTTTTTCGATTCAAATCGAGTTTATGAAATTCGAGTTCCTATACAAATTTAATTGTAATTATTTATCATGTTATAGTACATTTTGATTCTAATTTAAACTACTTTATCTAGTCATATAAGATATGCATATATGTTTCATCATATTTTTCATATATGACATATATATATATATATATATATATATAAGGATAAATTGAGGAACTTGACTCGAACTTAAAAATTAATCCACTAATTACTAAAATTTTTGAGTTATTCAAGTTACCTGAATTTTCATTTTAAAACTCAAACTTTATCTGAAATTTTTTCGAGTCGAATCAGAACGAGTCGAGTTTTTTCGCCTCGAGTCGAGTTTTACTCACCCCAAGACCAATGAGATATTTTTCACAATTTAACATGGCATGTCACTCCTTAATGACATGTAACAATGTAGTGTCTATTTTGTAACAAAAATTTAAAATTTAATATTTATTTATAAAATTTAAAAGTTGAATGATTAAAATGAATATTTTTAGATAATTTAATGACAATTTATATACTTTATATATACGTAGAAGTATTAAATACGAATATCTAAAATGTAAGGGGAGAAATTAAGAGTAAAAAGTAAACCAATTGTTACTAAACTATTAAAAAATATATTTTTGGTCATTAATTTCAAAAGTTATAAAATAGTTAATTTAAGGATTTGTTACAACATGGTCATGGGACATTATAAAATAGTATTATAGTCCGATTTATGTAATGACCGT
The DNA here is from genome assembly GCA_958450335.1 of Hibiscus tridactylites. NCBI lineage: Eukaryota > Viridiplantae > Streptophyta > Magnoliopsida > Malvales > Malvaceae > Hibiscus > Hibiscus tridactylites. Next base: position 9,563,105 of record OY288269.1, read on the forward strand.
TCTATAATAATTTAATAAATTATGATTATTTATAATTTTAAAAGATTAATAATTAAAATAATCATTTTTCTCACAGTTACAGTGACTACTTCATCCGAAGGTTAAAATAACAAAGATGATGGCGTGTGCATTGTCCCATTTGCTTGAGTAGGCTTAAAGTATGCTTTGAAAAGTCATAGGTTAATTTTATATGCGAGAGTAAAGAAAAACGAGCGCAGACAAAAATAAAATAAAATAAAATATTCACCCACAGGCCACAGCCAGCCACAGGGGGTTTGAATAATAGAATTCAATCGTCATCAACAACAAGAAATGAAGTATTATATGCGGACTGCTTGACCGGTTGCTCTGTTCATGCCACTATAAAAAATGGTCTAAACCTTGCAGCATTACCAAACTAAAGCAGGAGTTTTGTTTTTCAGTTATTGCAGAAAGTAGAAATGGGAGAGAGTGTTGATGCTCAACAACATGAAACTATGCCTCTTCTCACTCCCTACAAAATGGGAAATTTCAACCTTTCTCATAGGTGATTTGCTCTTTCCTTCCCTTCGATTCGAGTATTACAACTTATCGAATTATGTAGAGGTTGGTTCATCATTTTTATTTTTGCCTCTCAGACTGGTAATGCCACCCATGACTAGACAGAGGTCATGGAACAACATTCCTCAGCCCCATGCAGCCCTATACTACTCCCAGAGAGCCACCAAGGGTGGACTTATTATAACTGAAGCAACTGTTATTTCCGAAGCCGGTCGAGGGTAATTTAACTTTCCGGATTCGATCTAGTGTTGTTGTGTCGGATTATATGAGCATACGTTTTTTTATCACTTGTATAGCATTTAATTAAAAAGTTTGGTTCCTGTGTTACTAATAAAAGGTACCAAGATACACCTGGTATATGGTCAAAAGAGCAAGTAGAGGCCTGGAAACCAATTGTGGATGCTGTTCATGCAAAAGGTGGCTTCATCTTTTGCCAGATTTGGCATGTTGGAAGGGCTTCCACTTATGGTGAGTTTGATTTCTGTTACTATGTGCCTATGTCTATTTATATCATCACTTTTGTTGGTAAATCTAATCACATGTATGATCAATGATGTATGCCCCAATAAACAGAGTATCAGCCAAATGGACAAGCCCCTATCTCCTCCACCAGCAACGTATTGAAGCCCCAACTTCAAGCGAATGCGGACGAAGCAGCGAAATTCTCGCCGCCGAGGAGATTAAGGACAGATGAGATACCTCAAATTGTCAACCAGTATAGACTTGCTGCAAGGAATGCTAAGGAAGCTGGCAAGTATTTTATGTGCTTACCCTATCACTATGGTGTTTTATAGCTTATGGAAGGCTTACAATATAAGTGTAACATGATGCCCTTTTGATTCACAGGTTTCGATGGAGTTGAGATACATGGGGCACATGGATACCTACTTGACCAGTTCATGAAAGATCATATAAATGATCGAACAGATCAATACGGCGGGTCTCTAGAGAACCGCTGCAGGTTCGCCTTAGAAGTTGTCGAAGCTGTTGCTAGTGAGATCGGAGCGGACAGAGTCGGACTCAGGCTATCTCCATATGCAGACTATTTGGATTCGGGCGACTCCGATCCAACAGCGTTAGGCATTTACATGGCCGAGTCGTTGAACAAATGCGGAATCCTTTACTGTCATATGGTTGAGCCTAGGATGAAACTTGCCGAAGAAAGTTTTGAAACAACCGAAAGTTTGCTTCCTATGAGGAAGGCTTTTAAGGGCACTTTCATTGTGGCTGGAGGATATGATAAAGATGATGGGAACAAAGCAGTGGCCGAAAACCGAACCGATCTTGTCGCGTTTGGTCGTTTGTTTCTATCGAATCCGGATTTGCCGAAAAGATTCGAGCTCAATGCGCCTCTCACTAAGCACAACCGGAACACATATTGCCTACCGGATCCTGTTGTTGGCTACACTGATTACCCATTCCTTCAAGACACTGCTTAAGCTGGTTGGGAGCGAGGAGGATTTTGCAAGTTCTTTATGGTTTCCATGTGCCAACCATTACGGAGTTGGGGTAAACACTGTGGTACTTTAATTTCAATAAAAAGACGGACTATTCGTGTAATCATTTCGTAAATGTGTATTTGTTGTGTCACTACCAAATTTAAAATATTTTGCTTTGAGTCATACATATATTTCATGTTATTTTTATAGTGAATAAAATCCGTGATCAGTGTTTAATTTCACATGATCAAACACAAAAATCAGTGGTTGAATTTGTTTTGGTAAATACTTGTAAAAAGAATCAAAAGCGTCAAATAGATGATATAAACAACAACAACAACACCAATAATAATAATAAAATAATATGAGCGTTTTGACCACTCAATCAATTAGTGAATTTTAAAGTTCAATTATTTTAGTTAAACTTTTCGATATCGTATCATAAAATTTAATCAAATCAAGGATTATTTAAAATAAAATTAAAAACGTAAAACTCTTATTCGATTGAGTGAAAGTTTAAGTCTTATTTGAATATATTTAAAAATATTAGATTCTCATTTAAACAACTCTAAAAAAACTACCATAAAAATGGGAAAATGTGACCCCAAGAATCAAAACCACTAATTTATCTACACCTACCACCTCATGGTGCATTTGGTTGGATTGAAATAAGCATGACTTTATGATCCCTGTGAAGCTCAAACTCAATATAATCAAAATGTTAGATTGAACTAAGTATGTCCTCACAATCTCTTTTAACCTCAACTTCAACCTCAGTTCAATCAAGTTGCTGGATTAAACTAAGTATGTCCTCACGATCCCTTTCAACCCCAACCTCAGTCCAATCAAGCTAATGGATTGAACTAAGCATGTCTTCACGATCCCGCATGTCCTCACAATCCCTTTTAACCTCAACCTCAGTCCAATCAAGCTGCTGAATTGAACTAAGCATGTCCTCACGATCCCTTTCTACCTCAACATGAGTCCAATCAAGTTGCTGGATTGAACTAAACATGTCCTCACGATCCTGCATGTCCTCACGATCCCTTTTAACCTCAACCTCAGTCCAATCAAGCTGCTGGATTGAATTAAGCATGTCCTCACGATCCCTTACAACTTCAACTCCAGTCCAATCAAGCTGCTGGATTGAACTAAGCATGTCCGCACGATCCCTTTCAACTTTAACCTCAGTCCAATTAAGCTGCTGGATTGAACTAAGCATGTTCTCATCATCACTTTCAACCTCAACCTCAGTTCGATCAAACCGTTGCATTGAACTAAGCATGTCCTCATGATACCTTTCGATCTGAACCTCAATCCAATCAAGCTGCTGGACTGAACTAAGCATGTCCTCATGATCCCTTTCAACCTCAAACCTAGTCCAATTCTGCTGTCGTTCCGGATCCACTTCCGTTGGCCGAACATTAGGGTGATCGGATCTAGCATGCTTCCTCAGTTCCCTGTAAGTCCCCCGGAAATCACACGTCTCGGAAGAACAACTCCTGGCTCTGTTATTCATAAACCGTCGGGCTGCTTCTACCGGCGTCCAGCCGTATATCTGTCCTCGACAGAGAGGGCAGAGAAGCTTTGGCCGCAAATCACATACACACTCGGTGGTAGTAGTAGTAGAGATCGTGTTTCGGAAAGGAATTTGTTGTAAAACAGATGTAGAAGGCGACGATACGGATGAATTAGAGAACTTATCAAGACAATTCGAATGCCGATAACTTGTATTGCAGACGAAGGGGCGGCAGCCGTTCTCAAAGGAAGAGCACCGCAAAAGTACGGCGTTATGCGGAATTTCCAAACAGATTGGGCACCTTGCATCCTCCCACAGTTTAACATCCTCCGCCGATCCAGATCCAGATTCAAATCCCAATCCCAGTGGGTAAGGAGAAAACCTAGAGCGATTAAAAGCCAAGGAACGAACTCTTATATCCTTTGCAATTGCCATTCTTTTTCAATCTTAAGATTATCGGTGACGGTTATCTTAAATATTTACGAATTATGCGTGAAAGGTCAACCGACGGCGAGAATTCGAACTCGCCGGAGCGTTTTGCCGGAGAACGAATTGAAATTTAATTGGGTTGAAGATGGTGACAGAGAGGCTATTTATAGAAGCAGTGCAAGTCCGTCTTAATTAAGATAGACCAAGTGAAAGTACTTAATAGCCCCTACTTTAATAGATATCGTTTCTGGACTATATTGATATTTTGTATATTTTCCTATTTTAGTTTTTCTTTTACCCTACGTTTTCTTAACTTCATAATAATAACAAAACCTAATGACGGTAGAACTATAATTTTTAAGATAATTTTACTAGTGAAAGATTTTATTTTAAATTCTTTTTCTAAAGAAATTTAAATTATTTTTAATGTAAAAATAAGTATTAAATATTTAAAATAGTAAATATAAATAAAATATTTATTATTTGTCGATGTCCATTACATTTAGAATTATCCAATATAATTAAAGTTTTACATGATTTTTTTGATAACGAGTATTACAATTATATTTCCAATCCAAATGTCAAGGTTCGAACCCACAAAAGAATAAAACGAAAGAACATTCATAATCACTTGGCCAATTAGTAGATCTCAAAGTTTTATATGATTTTCGCTTCTGAGTTACACTTTATTGAGAAATAATATAAAAAATTCTGGTTATTGTCATATTTTTATTATTGTTGTTTTTTTTATTTTATTTTATAATAAGTTATCGACGTGGTTCTTATTAAATCACTTTACGTTTAATTAGAATGAGATTTAAACTTGCACCAAAGGAGACATGAAACCTACCCAAACCACTTGGTTAAATCAAGATTTGCAATGTCATTTGCCAAAAGCTATATAACTATAAATTTGATATTTTTCTGTTCTTATTTAAATCAAGTACGATCTAATGAGTTTTAAGTACGTTTCTTCAAATCTTTAATATTTTTTTTTAATTTATGATACATTATGATTTTATCGTTAAATATAAATTACGCTTCAATATATTTTATGTAATTCTGTCGATAAAAGTTTACATGTTTGTTTGATGTAATCAAAGAATATAAATTGCTGTTATTTGTGTGCAAATTATATGATTATTTATTTTATTAGGTTAGTTTGATTAATGTTTATGACTTTCATGTATTGAACACGATTTTAATTATAGATTTTTTTGAATAATAGCATCAGAATTTTATTAATTACCATAAAAAATAATACACAAGAGAGAAAAAGGGAACAAGTCCACTAAAAATTTCTTACAAAGGTTAAATAAAAGTAGACATTTCCATCGAGATTAACATATTAAAGTTCATAAACCTTCCTGAATGTCTTTGTCTCTATCCAAACGAGATGTTTTACGGTGTGAAAAAAGAGTGGTGAGCGAACCAAGCTAGGCAGATTGCTTCGCTACCTAGATCTGATTACATGAACAACCAACCATCAATCGAGTAGGGATCCATTTTTATAAGACCACCGACAAAATCAGAATCAGAGATTAGCATTGTGAAGATTTCTATACGAGCACCAACCGACTGATAAGGTATGCTAAAAATCATGCCACAAGGAAAGATGAAACGAACAAAAAAAAATAAAAATAAAAACGTATCACAAGGATAAAAGAAATGCGTGCCACAAAGACAGAAATTTTTATTAGAGGGTGACTAGTGAATACTCCCTTCAGCCCCTCTGAGTCCATCCTTAATTTTAGTTTGATTTCACATATAGATTAGCTCACACATATTTGTAGATTGAATTACTCGAACTCGAAACACCTAAAAAATAATTCACTTTTTACCACTAGAATCATTCACTAAATTTAACACATTTTTTTTAGATTATGAAAGGATATACTGATATAAAGCTCGTTAAAAACTCCTTAATTCTAAATTAAGAAAAAGAATACTTCCAGCATTGTCCACGAACAAGCTTGACGTAGGGGGGAGACATTGATGTCTCTGTTCACTAATGGAACAATCAAATAATATGCAATCAATTCAGAAATAATTCATCAAACATGTGTCCTGATTTCGACAAAGAATTGTACAGACTCCACAGTTGTTTACGACAAACAATGAGAAATCTAATGACATTGACGTCCATTACTCAAAGCCGAAGGTCAAGTCAAGTCTCCCATTCCGCCATGTGGATAATATTTCCAAGATAATGTTGTGGAATATTATTTATTTTATGTAGTATAATAAGTGTTTCTTTATTTCACGAACTAGAAATGTTTAAATAAATTATTGTGGTTTTCGGGTGACATTTAATTTACGGTTCAAACATCTCTAGTTCACAGAATAAAGTTAATTATTTAATTTTATGAAATAAAAAGTTTCACAATATCATCTGGGCAAAGTATCTCACCATGTGATACAAAAATCTAAAATAACAAGTTATTGAGCAAATATATTTTATCGGTTAATAAAATTATTTAATTTTATTTTCTCATATTTATTTATGTCTTGAGTTCTAGATACAGTACGTATAATTTATGCATTATATAAAAGCAACATAATATTATATTATATTATATTATATTATATACCACTCTATTCCTAAATTCGATGCTAGCTATAAAACAATCGGTCCCCCGCATATGCATAATAATATTCTTTAGTTCAAGCATGCACTCTCAACACGGAATATTTAATTTAAAACCTTGTACCCCATCAAGACAGAACCAAACTGCATGTGCAATGAAATTATTCACATACGAGGATGTACTCAGAGGAGCTGGAGGAACAATTACTCCTTAAAAATTTGAAATACATATATGATTTAGAAAATTTTTAAATTTTTATATATTTTTTATTAAAAATTTATTTTTCTTCCTTCTAAAAATTTTATAAATTCGTCTCTCTTAGATTTTATAGGTTCCCCTCCCCTAATATGAAGTTCTGCGTTCGTCCCTATTCACCTACCATGATCCATCTTTGATAAAATATAAATCATAATTCTATTCCAACTTGCATTTTAAATTACATAAGACGAGGCCATTGGCAAGTACAAAGCACATGTTTTTTTAGGAAAGCATAAATTTTCATTCACCAAACTCCAAAAACAAAGAAACAACACTCAGAAATTGAAGTACTGAACCAAAGACACAAACATGAGTACAATCAGATCGATGAATGTTCAACATTAGCAGCCGATGTGAAGTTGAAGTTGGAACATGTAGTTCGTTGGAACATGAGGGAAGAACTGAACCCAACCCTAGATGCCGCTAGATCAAACTGCAGAAGATTGTTCTCTATTTGATGTCCTCCTATCACTATCGACGTCGTGGTTTTCGATCCTCCGTCGACGAACCCTAAACACAATATGTCGTTACTGACTTGCACCATTGAGTTAAATCCAATTATGCTCCACACCACATTGTTTGGTAGCACGAGATCAATGTTTGGCACTCCGGGGCCAAGGCGGGTGCTGCCGATGGATTTAGCATCGAAGCATGCCCCGAAAGGTGCCACGGCTCGAACCCGAGGAACACTAGGGATTCCCTTGATAAAAGCTCTAACTACCGCTTTGTAGATCGATGTTTGCATCACGGTGTAGGGAGCAACAGTGCTGATCTTTGTTCCCCCATGGCCTTCTTTGTTAATTGAAAGCAGAGTTTTGTTGAATGCCACCGGTTTTTCATTAACAGAGATGCCGGTCACTCCGATAAAGTAGTCCGAAGAAGGGTCACCTTCGAAAAAAAGGAAAAAGTTGCCTTAAACACTTTGAAAATGGTTATACATGATGTACCTTCTTCTAAACTCCATAGAGTTCCCATTAAACTAATGTCATACATGTATAGTATAGAATATGGTTATACATATATGTCTCCTTTTTTCCCCTTTGAAAATGAGAAAGTATACGCTAAAGTAAAAGTTGCCGCCAAGTAGGGACAATGCATATATAATGGCCAACTCAATGTCGAAATAGGTTTGTTGGTTAGATATTTTTTATTTTTACACTTTTTTTTGGGTGAGTTTAATATTGAATTAAAAGAAGTCTAACTACTAATATCTGATTTATTGGCCAACTAATCCGAATAAGGTTGAAGAGAGCCAATGTAGAAGTGACCATGTCACTCCAATTTCTTTCATTCATAACGTCAGAATTCGAACATCTGATCTTGCTTAAGAAATCTAATACATCATCCATTAAACCAACTGATTTTCAAACTATACTTTTTTGTCTAAACCTTTTTGGCCAACGTGGTTTGTTGTTGATAATTTAAACTATCATGAGTCTCAAAACACTTTAATTTTAAGAATACATTTATTCCCGGTGCAATAGTTTCGATCAATGAATCTTTATTATCTCTTTTTTTTGTGAAATAGAAAAATCTTAAGTCCACAAATTTATCCCAAAACACTTTGATTATGAAATTTCGTATATACGAAAGTGAAATCAAACCATAACTCTAAAAATTTAATCCTAAATCACTTCAATTTTTCTTGCAATGGCGTATTGTATAATTTTTTTTTGTTGCAAAACTTAAAAAACCCATCAATGAAGAAAACAGTTTTTAATAGACAATCTGAAAATAATTACGAATATAACTTGGATGCTTAATTTTATAATAAAACTAAATTTTAAAAGAAAAAAATCGCGAATATATTATGAAAAATATTTTAAAAAATATCAATAAAACTAAAACACAAAATCGAAATATTGATATCAATTCGTGTTAATACTAGAACAAAAATAATACATTTATTTCTGAACAAAAAACGTGAAAGGATTTAATTGATAAAAATTATAAACTATAAGAACTATATTAACATACTACAAAAGTTTGAGGTAAAAAACAATATTAAGTCAAACTTAAGGGACTTGAATCCGATTCTCTTTTTTCTTCACACTATTCTGGACTTAACACTTTCCCCCCTCCTTTCTTTGCAAAGCCCTAAGCTTTAAGATTCTTTCCCCATTTGGGTTTTTATTCTATTTTCCGGAGGTAAACAAATTTGATTTCCATTTCTTTTTGTTCATCTTTCAGTTGCAATTGATTGATTTTGTTTATTGAAATTTGTGCAGATATTTTGAATAATCAGAAATTTGGGAGGTAATGGCTAGATTATTATCATCAAACGCGTTGTTGAAGGCCATCGCCACTCTCCCAGCTGCTCGTTCTAATAGATACGTATGTTCAAATTTATCATCTTTATTATCATTATTATTATTCATTGCTTTCATGATGTAGTGAAATCAATTTGTGTTTATTTTTGGTTTTAGGGTTTAGGGTTTTAGATAATTTTCTAAACTCAAATAGCTTTCTTCTTATTGTTCTAAATTTCTGGTAACTGTCTCAAGATTCTCTGTTCTCCACTAGAAATCAGGATTGAACTTTTAGAAACTGTTTTCATGTTTTAATTTCAAAAGGCCTTATTTTGGTTCTGCTGTTACTAGGTGATTGGATCCTTCTACCAGAATGGATTGAAATACTCAACTGTTCCCAGTGACCCTGATACACATGAAGATTTTAGACCGACGAATAAGGTTCAGGATTCTGCTGCTGTTTCTTTTAAGGATATTGTTGAACAGGTAGGTATGCCCTTTGATATGTTACATGTTATATAGATTATAGACATGCAGATTGGAACTTTGTTCTCCTTTGTAGCTCGGAAATTTTCTTTATTGCATAAGCTATGGTATCGATGACTTCGATTAACCGTTATTCTAGGATGTCAAGGAAAACCCTGTGATGATTTACATGAAAGGGGTGCCTGATTTTCCTCAATGCGGATTCAGCTCATTGGCAGTTAGAGTGTTAAAACACTACAGTAAGTGTTAATTGCATGGCAATAGTATTTTCCTCGCTTCTCTATCCAGCTTTTGATTGGTAATTAATCTGTTCATACTTCATTGATAATTCTGCATTTGTTTTGCTTTCCTTATGCGTCTCTCTGGATATGACTTGTTCTTTTTGAGGTTTGTTCCTTTAGAAGAAAATTACAAAAAGTGTTAACTTATAAGCTACATGACCAAAAGGATTTGTCTTTGCTGACTGCTCCATTTATGTTTGTTTATCTTGATGTAATTTTTTGGTTCTGATAACAAGTGCATTTAGCGGTTTTTATTCTTATCAAATTTCTGCTTGATGCAGATATTCCTTTAAGTGCAAGAAATATCCTGGAAGATCCTGAGCTGAAAAGTGCTGTCAAAGCCTTCAGGTAACTTCGCTTTTGCTATTATTTTACTTTGAAGGCTAACCTAATTGTGGTTTTGATAAAAACGAGTGGACACTGGACACTCAAACTCTCCTTTTCAGTCTAAGGTTCTCTCATTTTCATACAATGTGCTCATTTCCTTTCATCACTTTTCTTTTTTATTGCAGCCACTGGCCCACATTTCCTCAGATATTTATAAAGGGAGAGTTCGTCGGGGGTTCGGATATAATTCTCAACATGCACCAGGTTAAGTCTTATTGCGTTTTGCCGCCCTTTGCGTAACTTGTACAGGAACCTTTATGGCCTGTTTTCCCTGAACTCTTAGGTATTCGTGTCGGACAATATCTTCAACATATGGTCAGACATGGATACGAGAATAAATATATGAAATAGCCTTTTAAAATTTAACAAATCTGTATCCGACTCCAGATAGCATTGCCTAAAGCTGATTCATTTGTATATGAACTTGTGTAGAGTGGAGAACTGAAAGAAAAGCTCAAGGGTATCTCTGGCAGTCCGAAGCCCGAATAAGTCACTGCTGAATCTCAGGATTGAAGTAGGTTATTTTGCTTATTTTAAATCATTTTGTTTGCTCCACTTCTTGACTCTGAAAGATGATAAAAATAAAAGGTTCGATATGATATTATGTATGACGACCTTGACTTGTTAAAAGGCTTTTAAACAATTAGCGCATTTGTTCAGCTTTATTTATTTATTTTTTGCCCCTGTGCCATACTTTGCTTCTTGAAAATAGATTGTATGAGTGATCACTCCATAACAATGTTGAAAGAAATGAACTGATGCGATCAAATTTAGAAAATAGAAAGTTTTTTTTTCTATAATATATTGCATATATACATATAGATCGTATATGGACTAGCATCTCATTTCCTATCGGTACAAAACTGATTGATTCTTGCAATGAAGCAATAACAAAATTGTTGATACTTGCCACACACTTTGGTGAATCGGATTGGTCATATTTTGCATCGAAACTAGCCCATCTCCTTCAACAAGCATATCTTGACATGGATGATAGCTAACCACCCTGGATTGTTGCTGTAAACACGGGATCTGGATATATCACCAAGCTGATTAATGCTATCAGGGTTTGTGTTACATCAGAAAGAATGGCAGTTATGTCTGCCAAAAGGTTTTCGGTTTTCGATCGAGTTTCAAGCAATTGAAGTAGGTTCGGGTCATTCATTGCTGCTAACAGAGCTTACGTATTGAAGCATATATTCAACTGAGCAGTTTTGTCCCAAGGTGACGAAGTTAATATTGCCTAAATAAACACCTTAGAAATCAGTAGGTATAGTTAAAGCTCCGGTAGCCAAGAGTTGCGAATCTGGCGAATAAGCCAGAGTATTCACATCAAAGTAATGCCCCTGCTGCTTCAATAAACACATAGCAAGCTTAAATCATATCAGAATCTGTGTATTGAGATGGAGAAATATTGCCTCTGAGCTCTTTCCAATAGGCTTTTTGGGTGAATTCTTCAGTCCCAACCAACACTGCGAACATGTAGGTTATAACCGGTGGAATTATACCTTATACTGTCTCCTGAGAAGCCGAATACGGAAGATGTTATGTCTGATTGCATCAAGGGGTGGGACTACAAATCGGTTCTAGCCAATACGGGAAGAACCAGTCGGTATAAGCCATCTTTCTCTGTTGTCACATCCACACACAAGTGCAGTGCCTTCTTTGACATCTGACGGGCTCAGTTACAAGAGGGAAATGGCCTCTAGTTATCACCTGGTAATTATCTTCTTTGGTGCTCTTCTGCCTTGAGTCCTACACTAGCTAGCATATGCCAAGCAACGGGTCACAAGAATCGGATTCTATTAGTGCCCTCCATAACATAGTTGAAGAGGATTCTCCGGACATCCTTTTAGAAAATTACAACCCCACCAACACACTGAAATCTGGCTCCACAAATAAAAGTCTCCTCCATAGCTTCCATATAGGTTAGGTTCAAACTCTACACCAAGTCGGCAAAGTGCCCGTAAATTTATTTTGGTTGCTGTGCTTTCCTTCCCTCTTCTTACACTATACTGTATTTTTGACGACCATAATGATCATCGAGTTAGCAGTCATGACATGAATGCACATAGTAGGATTAAGTCAATATTCTGTTATTCAGATTGGCTTGTTGCAAGTAATTGGAAGATTTATAGGCTTCTCACAGAGAGCCAACAAGAAACTGCTTAAATTTGCAGCTAAGCATAACCTTTATATTGAAATAAGAGCACCGAAGCGACCGTACTGGCCTTTTATGGTAGCATTAGTCATTTTTTTTTATAATTGCATGTAATTGTTTGATGAGAATTGAGATAATGCATGTAATTACTCATTGTAGAAAGATTTACAGGTTTCAAGTACTTTTTCAGGACTCGATCCATCAATGTCTAGTAATCTTGAGAAAGGGTTTTTACTCAGATTGGTCTTTTCAGATTGATAGCATTTTTTTTCCAACTTTCTTAGCAAAATTTATCAAACTAAGGCCACCTTTCTCTGTGTTCTCCACCAACTTGATCAGAAGTGTGCACCAGAGACTTTAATTTTTGATGTTTTAGATCAGGCAGATGCTCATCTTATGTTCTGTCTTGCAACTTAGTTCCTATTGTCTCATTGGTCCTTGAACATGAAGAAGCCTTCACTCTAATAAATTACTCGACATCAACATCACCAGAACCGGATTTTACAACTGCTAGGCAGAGCTTCCATGAGTGCAGGATGCTGATAGGCTAGAAAGGAAAACAAAATGAAAACAGAAGCCAAATGCAACTAGCTTCAAATATCAGTATATCACATTAACTACTACCAAAATGCTCTGAAAGTACAGCAGGATAGGCTATTACGATCTACGCCCCACATCCATAACAAAAAACGCATCCGAAACTTTATTTTAAGTATAGGTAAAAAATCCTAAAGGATATTTAAGAAGGCTACTCAACTATACCATATACCCCAACATACCATTTTGTTTACTACCTACTTGTACATATGCAGTTTTCTCTCTTTCCACCATTATTGCTTCCATGTTCTTCCTTACTCAGCTAGTTCGACGTAAAAACCGAGTCTTTGCTATATTTAGCGCGACCCCTCAAGGCCCAGCCTTGCTGTAAGCCAATTGCAGACCTCATTCATCTCTTTAGGGATAGTGTAATGACCAATCCTGCACAACCAGATCAAAACTTAAAATGTTGTCTGGTTTTGTGAATTAACAATGAGTCTATTACTGTTATTATAAGAGCCTAAATGGTTACCCTTCATAATGTTTAAAAGTGAGGTTTCGGAATCCGGCTACACTCAAGGAATGGGCAGATATTTCTCCATGTTTGTAGGGGACAACATCATCACCTGCAATAAGAGGATTAAAGGATCAGTTTGGTGGACAAAACAAAATTTGGAAAGTTAATAGTGTTTCCCTGGAAACCTTTGATTATCAAATATCAACCTTTCGAGTTTAATAGATATATTCGATGGATAAGTTGCAATATTTGCTTAAAAGAGACAAAGATACATACAAGTTCCATGGCCAAGCATAACCGGCAACGACGCGGCGCGCCTTGCAGCTTCATGTGATACTTCTATTTTGTTCCTTAAGCACCTGCAAGGTAACACCTTTGATGAGCAAGTACAAGAATGTTTTTTTTATCAAAACGTGAGGCTTCATTAAAGGTACATGAGGGATTTTTTTTCTTCCAAAATTAACTCGATCAATGCGGATGCCGTACCTCGAACCTGGAAGCCATCCACTTAGTCCAACAATTGCTCTTAAATAGATGCTGTACGGATTTCCATTTCCATACCTTCCCAGAGCAAAAGCAGTTGCAGAGTAAAGGGCCATTGCAGCACCCATACTAAAGCCTCCGATTCCAACCTTAACTGTCGAAAGGAAACCGATAAGATAGTGAGTTTTTCATTTAAATTCATGGAGACAGACTATTGAATCAGGATTATTCATTTGAAGATGATAAAGCTCTTGAAAATACCATCAGATGGCTCTGTTGACAACAAGTTTGCAATATGAGCCGCCGAGGCATCTAAACCCTCCCAATCATCTGGACCATTTGCTGACAGCTCACCAACATCAAACCCTGATGCAAGAAATTTTGATTATATCAGTATCAAGTGTCATAGAATCACTTTACTTACAGGATACACACACACACACCTATATATAACATACTGTTTATGTCATAAACCTGATGATAGAACCAAAATTTTTCTTACATGCAGTGTAAGGAAATCCCCCAAGTAAAGCCACAGGACGAGTAGGAGCAGTTGGGCAAATCCATTTTATCTGAAACATCGAATCGAGATACACATGCGCATGTACGCATATGAGAATCATTTGAAGTATTGGAAGACAAATCAGTCTGTATATAGAACCAATATAAGCACCCTTACATTTGGAAGAGGAAGACTTTCCAAGAGCTGGGACCAGCTGCAACAGAACAGGAATAACATAAGGATTAGAAATGCTTCTTTTTATTTAACTCTATATTTTCCTACATAAAGATGATAATTGCAGCTTTCTGTAATTTCATTTGAAGTTGTATAATTTTTTATTCATAAAGATGAGGTGATTATAGGAATCAAATGAGTTCAGCCAAGAATCCGAAAGCCGAAACCTGCAACTTTGCCACACTTGTCCATGGAAGGTGACCAGGTGAAAAGGTAAATAGTAAAACCAGTTTTACTTTGAATCCAAAACTTATGCTTTACTTCTTTGGGATTAAAATAAAGAATGAATATCCTTCATCTAAAGGTAATTAATGTGCTGTTAATTTGGCATGAGAAGAAAGTTTAATTTGTGGTCCCTTGTCTATGAACATGGAATATACTATTTTTTTTTAACATTTGAGGCTTCCCAAATTAAGCTTAACATCAGATGAGACAAAAAAGGAAGAATAATACAATGAGGACAAAAGAATTAACAGTGGAAATAACAGCATGCCATGGGCCTCCTACTATTAAACATGCAAAGGTGTTGACATTCTCAAATAGCTTTCATTTTCTTCTTTAGTGATTCTTCAGTGAAACAGTGATCAACAGGATATGAGAAACTTGAACAAGTGCTTAACTTGAAATTATCATGTTGCTGCAACATCTTGTTTTGTTAGTAATAAAGTGATCGATGCAAGGGTTTACGAATCCGAACAAGGGTTTCAATTTGATGATCAAAAGGGTCTATAGCAACAGAAAAACAAAGGGAAAAAAGAGCAATACGTTGAGCCATTGTCGCCGAGGCCATGAAGCCATACTATGGTAGCCTGGTGTTTCCCTTTTGGTCGAACCACATGTGTCCTTCCGAACTCGAATGTCCTTCTAGCAGTTCTACTACCTAAAAATGAGCATCAATGAAGTTCAACTATATCTTACAGCAATTGATGAAGTGCAACAATTCGAAATGAGAAAGAGAGTAAAATAATAAAGAAAGGAACAAACCTGAGCCCATGGTATTATGTGAATAGCTCATTTTGTGTTTACTTGAGAAACTACACTAAACAGTCCACCTTATGGCAAAATCTGAGAAAAGGTGATACAATGAAGAAAAACCAGAAGGGAAATGTGTATTTATAACCAAATGGGCAGTGTGGAAATGGAATAAAACAGACATAGAGCCTAAAAATTGGCTAGAAAAGGAAGGGGCAAAGACAATGAAAAAAGCAATAAATGTTTTGAATAGCAGAGAGAGAATCCAAGCAGAGCAGAGCAGCATCATTCATCCCTTAATGGAGATTTGCAACATAGAGGAGAATCTATGCTTGTTGGCAGTGGCCAAAAAATAAAGCAAACCCCTCCAGGCTCCAGCAACAACTCAACAGAATATTACTGTATACAAGAAAAGAATAACCTAAATTTGAAAAAGATATTATCTTTTCTCAATCATTTGTTTATCATTTCTTTTGCTGATTTGATTGATACCCCATTAAGCAGAAAGCTTACAAGTTTTGAACTTTCATGCAACCTTAAATAAATTTTCTGGTGTGATGGATATATGCTGAATGACTTAAAAGGGGTAAAATATGTAAATCATCACTAAACTTTACTCTTAAACCTATTTTGGTTACTGAAGTTTCAAAACGTTCAATTTACTCACTGAAGTTTAGACATTGAACGTTTTTGGTCACTCATCTGTTAACTTTTTGACGATGTTCATTTACCGGTGAACGAAAGATCTTCTCCAAGATCCGAACGGTAAAAAATTTCATCGGCATGCGAGAAGCAACATACTAAAAAACATGCTCAATCCGATGCCGGAGGAAGAAGATCGACCAGAGAGAAACCATAAGGTTTTTGGTCGATTCATGAACTTCTAAACACTTCGAATGGAAGTCGAATTCAGACTCAGGGGGGCGAGATGAAGTAGCTCGTGAAATTTGAGACTGAACGACCACCATCTACAATCGTTAAGAGTGACAAAAAATGTCTAAATTTCAGTAAATAAATTAAACGTTTTGAAACTTTATTGACCAAAATAAATTTAAAAGTAAAATTCAAAAATAATTTACATAATTTACCCTCACTTAAGGACTGAATGACACTAGTTGAGTTGCATTCTATTCTCCCTTTCTTCTGTAAACTTCAACTTCTCAAGGTCATTTTTTCAGAATTATGATACATATATACATCATAATTCAACCGACCATGTTAGCATATAAAGTTTTCCATTATATTTAAAGGTAAATTAGCACTGCTACCAAAGAAAAAATCTGTCTTTTGATGGATTTTTATATACAGTCCTTGTCTGTCACATGTTTATGAACTCGTCAGATTAATTATACTATATTCAAGATGTCATCCATCTTTGGCCTACTGGCTTCTAGCTGTAGTGTTCTATAATCTAAAAGTCTTTTTTTTCTCTTTATTTTACACTAAAATATCGTTCATGTCCATAAAGACTAAATCATATTCAAGAAGTCATTCATTTTCGGCCTACTGGCTTCTAGCTGTTGTGTTCTATAACCAAAAATCTTTTCTTTCCTTTCGTTTGAACTAAAGTATCATTTATGTTCATTTTAGGATCATACATAAAGATTAAAATTTTTGGATTATTGCACCCAATATTTGTGTGTTATCAAAAATGTCATTTTGAAAACTTTATATTTAATGGGTGAGTCTAAGGTGCGGCGCTTTAATTTAAGGCTAAAAATGACGTAACCTAAAATGTTACCCTACAACGAAAATGTTATATTTTTTATAATACTTTAAGTTCTATGTTTTCAAGACAAGTTTTAAAATTTGTAAAAAAACCACAAACCAAAATTTGAAACTTGTTAAAAATATCATCAACCTAAAATATTATCGAAAAGTATTACATTTTAAGTTGTATGATAATATTTCAAGTTTTATATTTTTTAACATTTTAATTACGCTATTTTTTAACTTTAAATTAGACGGTTGTGCGTGTACCCTAGACTCACCCATAGGGTTGACTAGGAGGAAAAATACTGCTGACATAAAAAGTGATGGTTACCGTGGTGAATGGAGGCGTGCAATTACTTTTTAAATCAACTTTTTCAGTAATTTTTTTTTTCTTTTCCATCCTTTTTTAGAGAAAACGTTATGCCAACTTTTCCTTAGTCAACTCCCCCTTTACCCTACCATGCACTCATTTGGGGCAAGAATCAACCAATAAGTATATATTAATTAAGATATTGGGATGATAATATTTTGAGCTAATATATAGTTAATTGATTCTTAGCAACATATGCTGTTGGCACCACCCTCAGTGTAGTCTAATTTATTACTGATATTAATTCATTTTCTGTTAACAAATAAACTAATGAGTGAATGTGGGTTAAAGATGAAGGTACATTTCATAATTAACTGATATATAAGAAAATGTAAAATAAATCAAGTGGTGTGCTTGTCATGTCTCATTACCTTGATGGTAAAGATGAGTATAATTCGTATGTTTTATTTATGTGTCCCTTTATATGTCACATTAATAAATTTATGTAACGTGTATTAATAATTTTTTAATTATTTTATTGATAATACATATAGTATAAAATCAATCTCTCCTTAGTTAAAGCATCTGCGAACTCATTAGCCTCACAGAATGCATGCGTAAAATACGTGACACAATATCATGATATTTTTATTTTATCTATAGACAATGATGCTAATTTTTGGTGTCAAATGAATGTTATCGTACTCAAATAGAACACTTGACAATTATATCAGATATTACTTGAAATGAAAAGATAGAAACATATATAATTTGAAAATGTGGAAGATTTTTATCATACAAAAATGTGTATCAGACATGTTTCCCTACTTTTATAATTAAGACAAAATATCATTTCTATTTATCAAACTTGTTTTCTTATTTAAATAAAAACACAAAATATTTTCAAAAACCAAATGAACTTTTATACATTTAAATAAAAATAGGGTAAACTACTGCAAGAGTCACTTTCGTTTCTCATTTGTACAGATTTAGTCACCACTTTTGAAAAGTGCCAATAAGTGGTCATCTACGTTTTCGATGTGTAAAGACTTGGTCACTCCGACGTTATAGTTCGTTAGTCCCCTAACGGATTGCTGATGTGGCGGAATTAATTAATGAAAAAATAAGGATAAATTACTGCAATAGCCATTAAAATTTATCTCATGTACATTTTTTCTCCTCAATTTAAAAAATAAACATTATAGTCACTAATAAAAATGTTTCTTTATAATTTCACCCTTAAATTTTTAAAAATTTATTTTTCAATCCTAAAACTTTACAATCAATTAGTACAATAATATTATAAATGCTTAGATAAAAAATAGGTGCCCAAAGTATACCCTTTGAAACTTAGGTGCCCAAATTGCTCCTATTTAATAACTCAAACTTAAAAATTTAGTCCAATAACTACTAAAAAATTCGAGTTATTGGAATTTCTATTTTATAATTCAAACTTTATTTTGAATTTTTGAATGAGTCGAGTATTTTCACATCAAACTTAAAAATTTAATTTTTTCGAATCAAGTCGAGTTTACGATATTGTTAGATTGTTTACTTCTACAATCGGTGCACGAGATTTTTCCTTTTACTAATTGTAATACCGTTTAGAGAGAGATTCGAGAGGCTGCTATTCTAATTTCCATGTAGCTTTTCTCGTGGATTCCAATTTCCTAGGCTCCTAGAAATTTATAAAAATACATATTTTAACTTATTTTTCATGAAAGTTGAAACCTCGCATGCAACCAAATTGCCGTGTGGAAGAACCCCATAAAAAGATGGAATATGGGCAGATAAAGGTTGGTGGAAGATTTTATTTTCATTTATTTTGGCACGTTCAATAAAACTGTGTATATTCCTTGTTAATGGTATGGGGAAATTGAGAAACAATTGCCTTTTATTATTGGTTAAACTACGTTACATACCATTTAATTATAACCCTTGAGTCGAAAATATAATCAAATTTTAAAATCGTTCAAAATTATCACTAAACTTTAATATGTGAGTCGAAAATGTCACTCCGTCATTAACTGTTAACTCTCCCATTAAGCCAAAACGACGTCGTTTTACTGGAGAAAAAAATCAAAACTTGCCGTTAAGAAGTCTTGAACCCATGACTTTTAGGAAAAAAAGTTAACCCTTAACCACTAAACCAACATAATATTATGTAATATTTTACCACAAATATTATATATCTCATATTAATTCAAATTATTTCATGAAATAAATAATATTAACATATAAATATATATTATTTGCATATATATAAATAAAAACACATTATTTTATATATTATTAATAATATAAATATATTATTTTGAAAAAAAAAACCCTAAAATATTTATAAAAGTAATATATTTATATTATTAATAATAATATAAAAACCCTAGATCCTAAATTGTTAACCCACAAATCTCAACCCTCAAACTTAAATTCTAAACTTTAAATTTTAGGATTTAAGGTTTAAGGGTTTTTTATATTTGAGTTTTATATTTTTTAAAATAATATATTTATATTAAAAATAATATAAAAATAAAATATTTTTATTTAAATTATATAAAGTTGTATATTTAGTTCAACAAAATTATTTTATAAAAAAATAATTCTATAAATAATATAAAATATATTATTTTTACATATATCAATAAAAATATATTATTTTTTAAAACAAAAAATATTTATAAAACAATGTATTTATATTATAAATAATATAAAAAAACTATAAACTCCAAACCTCAAATCATAAAGTTTAGGGTTTGAAGTTTGAGCTTTACAGTTTAAGGCTTAAAATTTATAGTTTATAGTTTTTATATAATATTTATAATATAAATATAATATTTTTATGAATATAATATATTTAAATAATATATTTATATTATAAATATTATATGCAAAATAAAACAATACAATATTTTTATTTATATATATTATATATACAAATAATATATTTTAATATTATTTATTTTATAAAATAATTTGAATTAATCTGAAGTAGTTTGAGATATATAATATTTGTGGTAAAATATTATATAATGTTATGTTAGTTCAGTGGTTAAGGCTTAACTCTTTTTTCTAAAGGTTGGTTCAAAATCCCTTAAGTGTATGATTTTAATATTTTTTCCTCCAGCAAAATGGTGTCGTTTTTGGCTAAATTAGGCTTCAAAACAGCCACACCAAAATAATGTCATTTTGACTTAACGGGAGAGTTAACGGTTAACGGCGGAGTGACATTTTCGACTCACATATTAAAGTTCAATGATAGTTTTAAACGATTTTAAAGTTTGGTGACATTTTCGACTCAAAAACCATAGTTGAGTGGTATGTGGTGTAATTTACCCTTTATTATTATTGGAAGTTTTTAATCTATTCTGACTCTTTGCAAGTTGCAACCCTTATGATTCTTTTGAAATTTTTCGACTCAGGGACCATGCTTTGTTTGATTTGAATGAAATGATGTTGCAGAACACGATAAGAATAAGGTCAAAATCTTTTAAACATATAAAATAAATAAATTTATCTTATATATATATATATATATATTTATAATACTCAATCAATATGTGATGAAAAGTATTTAAATTTTTTAGGGACGGTCGTTCAGTCTATCTCTACCAACAAATAGTTCAACTAAAAGAAAGAACGAAATTTATTATAAAAAAATTAAATTTGAGTAATTTTATCTTCTATGTGTTTAACAAAAAAATATCAAAAAAAATTAAAAGAACGATCAGAATCCACCATAAAAAAGAGAACAAATCAGTCTCTTTTATTTTGGGGTCCAAGAATATATATATATACACATATCACAGCTTTCTTGATGTTTCCTTTGCCGTATGTCCTTTCTGGCTTCTATTTCCAATAAGAAATATTCCACTGGAAGTGAAAATTTTTATGGGATAGGAGTTTAATTTATAGGTTTATATTTTATTGTTTTAAATTAAAAATTTAGAATTATACTTCGAGGTTTGAAGATTTAAATAATTAAATTTTAAGGCTCAAAAAAGGTTACTTTGTGGAAAAAAATATCAAAATAAGTGTCCAATTCCTCTTATGTGCTAAACTTTTTATCACTTTTAGGTGCACAAACTATTATTCTTTAATCAAAATAAATCTTAATTAAGGGGTGAACATTTCAGATATTTAAAATTTTTGAATTGGTAATTTAACGATTTGTATCCGATTTAAAAAATTAAATATCTAATTTTTTTAATATTAAATTTTCAGATCAGATATTCGAATGTCCAAATTGATGACTTGATTTAAATATTTTTTTAATTTGGCAGTCCTATCCATTAAAATTTTGAGTTTTCGAATATATCAATCAACAAATTATTGAATATAACAAAATTTATATTCGTAGAAATTTTAATTTTTCTTATATAACAAGTAAAAACATCGAATATAACAAGATTCATATCTATAAAAAATTAAAATTTCATATAATCAAAATATCCGATCCGAATGTGAAATAACTATTCATATTCCATCCGAATTATCCTAAAAATTAAAAAAAACGGATTGGATATCCAAAACTTCGGATAGCGATCCGACAGATCGAACTTTTTTGCATACTCATACCTTAGTTACGTAAAAAAAAAAAATAGCTTAAGCACCAAAAAGAGCAAGAGATAGTTTAAGCACCTAAAATTATAAAAAAAATAATTTGAACATATATTTTGATATTAAACAAAAAAAAATCATTGCATACATGAAATATTAACTCTTCCAATAAAAGTATATATATCTGATATATGTATAAGAGTGTTAAAAATAGCACAAAGCGCACTAAGACAATAGAGATTATGTAACCGAGGCGCAAGACGTAAAGCGACTGCCTCATCAAAGTGAGGCGCACTTTTTAAAAAGGCTTAATGCACAAAATAGCTCTTAAAGTTTACCATTTTTTTTAATTTGGTACTTAACGTTTCATTTGGGACATTAAGTCTTCTAACGTTTTTACCGTTACCCATTTTGCCCCAAACCGTTACTTTTGCCGTTACAAAAAAGTTTTCAACCGTTAAAAAAATTTTCAACCAATGAGATTGCGTCACATCAGCTCCTCTTTGATAGAGTAACCCGCCTGATTTTATTAAAAGGGTAAATGCCATGTCAAGTCTCATATGTTTATTTTTTTATTCAATTTAGTCACTGAAAAATCTATTTTTACCTAAAATTGACCCCTAATTGTTTCTATTTTTTTAATTTAGCCCAATATTTGTTATTAATAATAATATTGTTTTATTTAAATGTTATTATTTAATAAAAAATAAATTAAATATTTTAATATTAAATTAGTAATTTTTGATAAATTAATCCTTACTAATTTAATATTATATTATTTTTTGCAATTCCAAAATAAATTAAATTTATAATTTAGACCCATCAAAATAAATTTAATGTTAAACTTAAATAGTTTCCAATTACGTCCCAAAATAAATTAATTTTATAATTTAGTCCCATTACGTCCTAAATTAATAATTTGATATTAATTTAATATTAAATTAGTCTCTTAATTTATCTAATTTAACATTTGTTACAAATTTATTTTGATTCGCAGCAATTTAATATTCTGGGTCATGGCATTGGCTGCAATAATTTGAAAGGTTTACTTTTCCTAACTGTTGAGGGATATTTGTTTCTGGTTCGTTCTTTGGAGAATTGTGATGATGTTCAGAGCTATTTATTCCCCTATTCTTGCGAGGTTGCTATTTGATTAAAAATACTATTTTCGAATACAACTCAAAGTGATGACCCAAATTCAATATTTAGGATAGTTCTTGGTTGAATTTAAGGTAAGATAAATTATTACAAATTTGTAACAAATGTTAAATTAGATAAATTAAGAGACTAATTTAATATTAAATTAATATCAAATTATTAATTTAGGACGCAATGGGACTAAATTATAAAATTAATTTATTTTGGGATGTAATTGGAAACTATTTAAGTTTAACATTAAATTTATTTTGATGGGTCTAAATTATAAATTTAATTTATTTTGGAATTGCAAAAAATAATATAATATTAAATTAGTAAGGATTAATTTATCAAAAATTACTAATTTAATATTAAAATATTTTTTTATTTTTTTATTAAATAGTAACATTTAAATAAAACAATATTATTATTAATAACAAATATTGGGCTAAATTAAAAAAATAGAAACAAATAGGGGTCAATTTTAGGTAAAAATAGATTTTTCAGTGACTAAATTGAATAAAAAAATAAACATAAGAGACTTGACATGGCATTTACCCTTTTAATAAAATCAGGCAGGTTACTCTATCAAAGATGAGCTGATGTGGCGCAATCTCATTGGTTGAAATTTTTTTTTACGGTTGAAAACTTTTTTGTAACGGCAAAAGTAACGGTTTGGGGCAAAATGGGTAACGGTGAAAACGTTAGGGACTTAACGTCCCAAATGAAACGTTAAGTACCAAATTGGGAAAAGTGGTAAACTTTAAGGGCTATTTTGTGCATTAAGCCTTTTAAAAATTGAAGATTTTAAGTATCACTCATTTCTTCTATTCCTTTTATTTCTTCTATTCCTTTTATGTTGTGTAAGTATATAGTTTTAGATTGATAAATATCTAATTATATTATATTGTTATATATTATTTAATGAAAATATTTTGAAACTGAATTTATAAAAATTATAAAATAAATATTAAATTGTACAAATAATAAAATTATAGTTAAAGATCTATTTATTTGATTAAGCGTGGGTTCTTTTTTATTTTCCTTTTCAATTTCCCAAAGTTCTTTTCAGTTTCCCCAAGTTTAGATTAAGCGTGGAAAAGCAACGACTCACCCGCCTCTAGCGCCTTTTGTGCGCTTCATCACAATCGACTCGCCGACTCATGTAGAAATTAATACATTACCTTTATTTTCCACTAAAAAATTTACAAACCGAAGCAATAGTTAGTACGAATTGTGCTGGTTAAAAAACAAAACTTGCAAGTAATGGTACGATACCAGTAAACTTATTTTTAAAAAAACAATCGAATTCAAATGGCTGAAACAATACCAAGGCAATAAGATTATCCTTCAAAACTTGACAACAGGAAGTTCACTGAAAGAATGGAAAATGGTAAACATAGATTTATTTATTTGGCGATGCATTTCAATTTAACTAAGAAAGATCTCATACCTGTCTAAAATACCATTAAAAAACACAGAGAATACCATCTCAAAACCAAACCAAATCATTCTGAACATTTGAAGGTGCATTGTATATTGGAACATCATTCCATCATCTTCTGCAATTTTATTCCAACGGGAAAATCTGAAAGCTGGAATCAGTGATGATCATCGTCGCCATGTCCGTCTGGAGGTCCTCCAGGTCCCACAACTTCCAGCTGCAAGACAAAAATAGAAATTATTAGAGATGTCCTACAGTGCTGGAAACAAACTACTATTTCTCTACTGGTTAAAAATGGCTGGGTTGTCTTATTGCAGTACATGGTAATAGACACAAGGAATCAGATGAACCATCCCTCAACCTTAAAGCCTAAAGGTCTCACTTTGGTCATAGCATTATGGTCTCAACCTTAAACCAATTCGTGTTCGCCCAAAATCAGACTTTGGTCATCAGGTAGTAAAAGTCAATATGTATATCCATGTAATCGTACTTTCGATGTCTTTCAAGAATCATCTAGAAAAAAAAATCTCATGGCTCAAACAGTTGAAACTCAATCGAATATATGGTTGTTAATTCCACTGATAACATTTGCACAGTTAAAGATTGAAATAAACAGAACCAAGTTACATAACTTTCAAACGAGTAAGCTACTTACTGCACAAAGAGGTTGGTCAACCATGCTCTAAACTAGAGAAAATGAGGGTTGCTTGAGAATAGACTAATACTATTTATGTGTTTCACAATGCTCCAGATCATTAACAATTTAATTCAAATCTTGATAGTTTTAGCTAAATCCATATATGGGGCTGACAGAAATACCAAAATGGATATAGATCCAATGAATGCAAGGACATTGACATTTACATGTAACTCAAATACATCAGCACAAGATTACGACATAAGGAATGAATGAAGATCACTGGTTCATGATATTCACTTACCACAAAATACTGCGAGCAAACTGGGCACTCATGTGGCTTGCCTTTCTCCAGCCAGAACCAGACCACATCATGCTCATCCTCTGCATTTTTAACAAAGCAATTCAAATGAACACAAGTATTAGTTAAGAAGAATGACTCAATTCTGAAACAAATCTAAGAGAAGCATACAAGAACCTAGAAGAGCAGAAACAGAGACTTGATGAAGGGAACATACCGCCTTCACCTCCTGGGCATCCAACTATTCTCTTGTCATAGTAGGACTTCACAACAGCAGGAGCTTCCTACAGACAGATAAAATAACGTCTACCATAAAAAATCAAGACATGCCATCACTCTTATGATTTCAGAAAAAGATCAACATTTCCAGTTTCTAGCAGAAGAAAAGTATAACGGTCATAAAGATTCAAACTAAAAATGATAAATTTACAAAGAAGATTATTTCTTAGCCACGATTCGACATAAATGGATAAAACACTGCAGTACATCATTATGCAGAAAAAATATTGCATTAAAATCAATTTTCCTCCTCCATTTTCTATGATAATCTATAAGATTCTAGAAAGCAAATTAAGCCGTGCCATATTAATGTTGTTGAAAAGAAAATATCAGTGACCTAAGTTTGGCAAATGTATTGTCACCCTCCATAGAGGGTCAAGGTTCACAGTTCAAGAGTCACTGCCCCTCATGCCTAATCTACCCATGACCAGAGGCCCACCAGAGATAGGACTAAAAAGAAACTTACTTGAGATATCCTAAGTTTAAGGAATCATACAAGTTTTACCAAAAGTTGCTAATATTCATTAAATCCAAAAATGAATTAAAACCAAAAGTTAACACTAGGGGTGTTCAAATCCGGGTACCCGGGTTTTCGGGTACCCGAAAAACCGGGTACCCGGACCTTCGGGTATTAGATTTGTCGGCCCGTGTCCCGACCCGTAAATACCGGGTACCCGATAATCGGGTACCCGTTAAACCCGGGTACCCGGAAAATCGGGTACCGGGTACCCGGTTCTTATTTTTTTATTTTAAAATTAAAAAAAAAATTAAAAGTTTAGAAATTATTTGCCTATGATATTCCATACACTGACATAGTCACATAGGTCAGCTCTATATAGGCTAACAAACGGACTGTAATAGTTTATGCATTTTAGTATAGTTTTATTTTCTTTGAGATAGTATTATGTTTAAAAAGTAGCCATTCACGGTATAAGCTCATTGGATCTACGTGCAAAATTATGTTGCATGTAGCTTCATATATGACTCAATGAACTATAAATCACACTTTACTTTCTTTAATGTCAACCTGAAAGTTTTTTTGTTTCACTATTTATGAATTTAAAGTTTTCAATCTTCATTGCAGTCATTGCTGCTTTTGATATGAAAATTTCCAAGTTAACTTTGGTTTTGGTTTTGATAGGTCAGCAATAGGGCACTACATTAATTACAAGTTGTAATTCATGGACAATAACTAAAGAACATGTTTCTGCAGAAAAAAATAATAGGAAAAGAAATCATATAAAACAAATATAGAATGAATTTAGAGATTTAAATATAGTTCTAAAGTAAAAATATTAAGTAATCTAATAAAATAAAAAATAAAAAAAAATAGGAACCGGGTACCCGAAAGTAACCGGGTACCCGAAAAAATCATATTTTTTGACCCGGGCCCGACCCGGGAAATGACGGGCCGGGTACCCGACCCGGGTAAAAAAAAAATTCCGGGTAAATACCCGATTATTTGTGTTCGGGTAGTCGGGTCGGGTAGTTCGGGTCGGGTAATTTTGAACAC
Source organism: Hibiscus tridactylites (assembly GCA_958450335.1). Taxonomy (NCBI): domain Eukaryota; kingdom Viridiplantae; phylum Streptophyta; class Magnoliopsida; order Malvales; family Malvaceae; genus Hibiscus; species Hibiscus tridactylites. Next base: position 9,590,578 of record OY288269.1, read on the forward strand.
CCCTAGTTAACACTATAGCAAACAAGTAACAAATACTGGAATGAATCATTGGAAATTCCTACTAGTTAATAACATTGAAAAAGTATGTTGCAAAAGTACCAAAATAATGCAACTGGTAACATCATTTAAATATAAGGGCACATATTCCAAGTACTTGAAGCCATCACAAACCAAATAAAGGACTAAAAGTAAGTAAAATATAGTAGTAATTCGTAGCAAAGATGAGGGAATGATCATCAATATTTCAACACCATAAGCCACCGATTCCATTCCATAATCAAATCAGTCAGTGTTCCTCAATTATAATAAAACTATGAGAAACATTGAATTGCATACTAACCTTGGTGCCGAAGGGACCTACAGGATTGTTCACATCTTCAAGGATTTTCTTTCCCTAAACAAGATGGCACAACAAAGAAAATCAGAATGAGAAAACAACACAGACAATTCGAATCTTCAATGGTAGGAAACTAACACCAGAAGAAAGTTGTCGTATTTAAAAACCGAAGAGAGAGAGAGAGAGAACGGAAGAGGAAAAATAACCTGGAGCTCGGCCTCAAGCTCCTCACGCTCATGACCAGTAGCAATAGGCATTACATCCTCAACACTCTTCTTCACAGCAGTATCCGCTACACAAACCAAACCAATCGAAATCAAAAACCGTAAAATCAATACCGGACAAATCAACAAACAGCCAAACAACAGTGTTTTCCGGTATAAACTAAACCTAACTTTAACTCTTCTTCTAATTTCGAAGCACAATAATTGATGATCCAAAATATTCATACAGAAAACAAATAACTATCTGAACGACTATCTAAAGGAAGCAAAGCCTGAAATATATTAAAAAAAGAATCGCCGATGAGGATCTAATGAAACTAGGATTACCTGACTCGGTGGAGAAATGGCGAACGAGGAGAGAAGCGGAAGCGGGAGGAGAAATGTGAGATTTGAATGGAAGCGGCGCCGTTTTAGAAGCGGATCGGCAAGGAAGTGCGGCTAGAGATTTGAAGTGTGAAGTGAGTAGCCTTCTCCACATATTTGGGAATTCAAAGGGATTTTGTTCAGCTTTGTGATGATCTCAGGTCTCCCCTTGACGACGATCAAAACAAGTGATTGCAAATGTTCTCTATTTGTTGTACTTTTCAGTGGAAAATAAGGAAATATTTTGGGGGAAATGGGATTTCAAAAGAAAGGGGGTGGAGGCTGCGCCTGCGGATGGGGTTTCTTCGGGGTTATTTGGCACGTGCTAACTTTTTTACACGTGTGTGCTTTGGGGAAGATTTTCGGGTTCGAAACTCTGGTCAAGTTTGGAACGTTTCAAGTGTTGCCCGATTCCTCGACTATATTTGACAAATTATTTTTAATCTCAACAATGGAATTTTGTGCAATTTATTGAAATAGGATTTTTAGGTTATATTTTTTTAATAATTATTAATTTGTTGTGTGCATAATAGGTTTATTTTTAAATAAAAATTAATATTATATGACTCAAAATTCATAAAATATAAAGATTTTTTATTTGTTTTATCATTTTTTGGATAAATTTTATTTTATTACCCAAAAGAAAGTAGTAAAACTGCTACAAAATACAAAGAACCAAGCTCAAGGCAAAATAGCCCAAGCACTACAGATCTGGAAGTTTACACAATCCAACCTATCAATAGCTTTTCTACTAAACTGAATACTAACCACCTCTCTAATTGGGTCGAGGATAATCTCTGCAGTTTTGGACATGTTCTGAAAAATTTTAGAGTTTTTTTTTTCAGTCCACACCAAGTATAAATGAGCACTCCAAGCAATCTTTAGTATACCCACAATTAAAGTCTTGCCCTTGAGATAAGAAGTAGCCCACAGAAGTTCTTGATCTCAATCCATAACATGCCGAGAAAGGTTGCATAGACGCAGAACTCCGCTCTAGACATCTCTCGAAAAAAGGCATGAGAAGAACAGATGCTCCATGCTTTCAATATCACCACAAAAACCACAGTTGAAATCTTCCATGATACCCCACTTCACAAGACGAAACTTAGTAGGTAATCTGTTTAAAATTGCAAGCCAAGCAATAATAACATGTTCAGGCACATGCAAAGGGAATTAACCTTTGCCAAGGAATAGTAGCACTCTTAGTGTGAAACTCAGTTCATATGCGAGTTGTAGTGATCAAAGACCAATCATTAATCGAACCAAACAAAGGAAATGTCTCATTTCGAGCTTTCAGGATTTCTCTCATGCACCAGCTGAAATGAGGCTTGATGTCTGCATGCCACAAGCTAACTCCCTAAGCCTTCCCTTTGCCTAAACATTCAACATATTTGTTTTATCATTAATACATAATTAATTTGTATTTTTTATATAAACATTTAACATAACGTATTTTGTAATTAGTACATATTCAGAACTATCCTTTTATTTATACAATAGATGCTCTTGCTCCTGCTTCTGCTCTTTATTAAAATTAAAAAATTTGTTGTTATGTCTTCATACTTGAACAATTTCAGAATAAACATGATGAATGAGCAATGCACTCAACTCTACAATGCACTTGTGGACCTCTCTATGCCTTTTTTGAGCATTGTTGTGTGTTTTGATAATGCAAAGAACGAGTATGTGGATGTGAATCTCACATTAGATAGGAAAGTGTTTGAAGAATGACATATAAATAGCCTCTCTTTTTTTTTCTCTTTTGTTGAATAGTATAATGATAATGACTCCACAGGGACGAAAGTACATTGAGTGTAGGAGAAACCATTGTCCCCCAACTTTGGTGATTTAACGAGTATATTTTAAGTCATTGATTGTTTAAATAATTTTAATTAAGTCTCTGTCATTTTCGAATTAAATTATATCTCTTTTATTTTTGTGGTTTAATTATTTTTTAAAATTTTGATCGTTCCATAGTTAAACAACTTGCTTGTGTTGGGCTCATGTTTGTTATTTGAGTTAAACCAATCAATTTTCAATGCTTAATTTCAGCCATTAATCTAGACTGTGCCAACTTTAGAGGATGTCGTTTAGTACAACAATTACACCAATCAAACCGAATTTATTTCTAAAATAATGATTTATCACGACATAATAAACATATTTTTCAATTCAATTGTTTGTTTTAATATGTACTATCAATGCTAACGTCTTTTAGTGACCTCCAAATAAGGACCAACTGCTCCTTCTATCACACTCGGTAAGCAACTGTTACAACCAGTTGAATCTTGGTGAGGAAGCACTGACATTGGCTGATCAAATGAGTCGCAATGATCGCCGATTAGTGGTGTTCAAAAATACTTCACTCGGTTGATTCGACCTGACGACCCAAACTTAAAAATAGTGAGTAATCTTATTAAAAAAATTATCCGACCCGGTAATTTTTTCGAGACACAACCCGGAAATTTTCTTTATCGGGTACCTGACTCGACCCGATAATTTTTAATATATATTTTTTATATTTTTATTTTAAATTTCTTAATATTTTTACTCTAAAACTAAATTTAAATCCCTAAATTCTTTATATGTTTGTATTATATACTTTTTAAGTAAAAATATTTTTGTGTTTAATATGTGATTTTTTTTTAAATTTTAAAATTAAAAAAATAATATATATATATATATATATATATAAAAACCAGGTACTCGAGTTTTACGGGTACCCGCTACTCAAGTACCCGACAATGAACACCCCTATCGCCAATGAATGTATCGACAACTTTTATGGATTTTCCTTGCTGCACCTGCACTTGAGGGAAGTATTAGAGTGCCAAAATTTCAGGTTATGGCCTGCAGATACACTTCGGCGGGACGAACACAAAATTTTATATTAGGAGGTGAACTTATAAAATTCTAAGGGATAGAAATAAATTTTGAATAAAAAATATATGTTATATATTTTAAAAGATTTAAATCATATACAAATTTCAAAATTTTAAGGATGACGACATCCCACTCAAACTCTCGATCTATCCTTGCTCCAACTATTTCATTCACCAATTGTTACTTTATATAATCCGGAATCAAACCCAATAATGTCATCTTCAAGGTTCAAACTTAGTCTTATCTTTAAGAGTGCAATGTGTCTTACCAATGCACCTAACACTTGTTGATAATTTATTTAGTTTAATTCATGTTTAATAGTTAAAAAAATGTCGAAACTATATATTTTTTCAAATAAATACTTAAAGTTTTTAAACTTTAATATAAAATATAAATCAATATTTATCGGATTTTACCTATTAAAACTTTTAGTTAATATGACCAAAAAATATTTTATTATGTTTAAGTAAGAAATAATTTAAATAATAAATATTATTTATCTACAAATTTAAGTAGTTTAAATTATAATACATTTGTAATTTAAGATAAAGATAAGGCGTAATTTAATATTTATCAGATTTTTATCTATTCAGATTCTATATCTAATTGTAATATAATAATAAAGATAATATTTTAAATTATAATGAAATATAATTCAAGTTTAATATAAATTTTAATTTAATATTTTATTATAATTTATATATTCGTTTTTTAAAATTTTAATATAATAATAAATTTATTTTTTTATGTACAAGTAAGAAATAATATAAAATAATATATATATATATGACTCATACTTTTGACTTTTTTTCAAAAGAAAAAATGCATTGAATCATTATATATAAAATTATAATTTCAATCTTTTTTAAATTTGATATTTAATTTAATTTATTATTTTAATATAATTTAATGGCATTATTTTTATGATGTTAATAATAAATCTAAATTGATAATACTACAACTACTGCGAATAACATTGAACTATTACTATTATAAACAAAAGCTAACAATATTTTTTTTTTCAATTGGGGCCTAGTGCAACTATTATATTAAAATAGTTGATCAAATTACAGCAAATTTAAGTATAGGTATAAACCCTAATTTTGGCAAAAATAGAAGGACTGAAACGTAAAAGAACAAAGTAAGTAACAGATTGAGACTCCGTTACTCTATTTGGTAATATAATCTGATAAGAAGCATCCAATTCTAACGGCCTCACTTAACGTTCAATCGCTCTCATCATTACCGTTCGAAGATTGCGATTCCTCATTCCTCAGCCGTCCGATCTCATCGACTCCCTCTAATCCATCTATGTAATGAATCCCCGGCACTTATATAATTCTATCATCTGCGGCCGTTCCTACGATTCCTTTTGTGTTTTCTTCCTAAAAATTCAATTCAACATTTGATTTTTTCCTCTCTTTTTTTTTACTGAAAATCAAATTGACCGATCATGAGATTCAGGAAAGGTAGCAAAGTCGAGGTGTTAACCAGGAACGAGGTTCCAACCGGCGAGTGGCGCTGTGCCGAGATTATCTCCGGCAACGGTCACACTTACAGCGTGAAGTACGGTTGTTTTCCGATCGCCTGCAGCGAGGCGGCGTCGGTGGAGAGAGTACCCAGGAAAGTGATTAGGCCTTGCCCTCCTCCTATAAACGGGACCGATGATTGGGTTCCGGGCGACGTCGTGGAGGTGTTCGACGAGTTGTGCTGGATACCGGCGGTGATCGTTAGAGCTTTCGGTGGAAACAGCTTTTCGGTTAGGATTATTGGATCGAATAGCGTACTCAGAGCACATCAATCTCGATTGCGTGTACGACAATCTTGGGAAGATGGCAAATGGTTCCTTGTAGGAAAGGTAATTTTCTCTAACGTTTCTTTAAACTATAGATTTTTATATATTTCTTTAATTTCTTTGCTGAACCGTTACTGATTCTTACGATAACAGGGCTCGTCGAATTCGTCTGGACCATCGAAGAGGAAAAGATCTTCGCTTGGCTTCTCGGATGCTGGTGGAAAGAAGACAAAGGTGATTGAAAAAGGTAGTATTGGTGGTCAAAGACTAATAGTGAGGCTTCCTTGTCCAGCTTCTGAAAAGGTAGATGCATTTGTTTCCCCAAAAAATATACTGGGTGAAAGATGTATGCCTTCTTCATTTCGTAGAATTGATGATACCAATGATACCATGAGTTGTGCATCATCTGTTGGTAGTTGTAGTGGCTTAGGGAATAATGCTCTTAACTTGTCTCCTAGTTATGTAACAAAAGGTTGTGAAAACTTAGAAGATTATTGTAGTGATGCCGATTCGTATTCTGAAAGGAGTTGTGGAGAAGAAGGAAATTATGTTTCCACTAGTGTGGAATTGGGAACAGATTTCCATAGGTCGGAGCTGCATGCCTATCAGAAAGCTCTGGGGGCATTGCATGCTTCTGGGCCTTTGACTTGGGAAAAAGAAGAAAAGGTGACTAACCTACGTCGTTCTCTTAATATTTCGAATGATGAACATTTGAGGGAGCTAAGAAAGTTGAGACATGATGATAATAGGTTTTTTGTTAGTTGTTGCTAGGTTTAATGAATTTGTAAAGATACTTGAAAGTTTCAATTTTGTAATTGCTTCATTAGTTTCCTCTCTCTTATTTCCACGAAAAAGGCATTTGTTCTTCATGTAATTGTTTTAGTTTAGATTTAGGCTTATATATATAAACATCCTTTTTTTTATCCTTTTTCTTTTCGTTTTTGCTTTTGACCTTTTGTAAATGTTGCATATTGTTGGGCGGATATTTCAGCACGGTAAATTCTATTATCCGTTGTGAAACTGTTGAGTTACATTGAATACAAAGAGGTGAATTACATTCTTAGTTTCTTGAACAGATTTCCTAAATTGAATTTAAGCATATACAATTTCAAGTTCCAGAAACAGTAACATGAATTGTATGTTTCAGTCTTTACCAGCACATACATACTTACAATTTTGTCCTCAAAGATTACATTGACCTTGTTCATGCTCTTTACCCTCGAAAAGAAAATGACCCTTTTGTAGTTCAGTATCTGGGGTTTTGGAAATTGTGATGTAATGCTGGCTGGTTTATTGATTCTACCTAGTGCTTGCTTCATACATTTCCAGTTTTATGTATGTGAAGCCGTTCTACATCATATCATGATGATGTACAATTCTTATACTTGCTTTGTTTCAGCATCATATGGAATTAATGTTGAGAAATATGTTGATGCTTTCTCAGAAAATCTCATGGCCAATGTTGGAGGCATCAATACTTTGCTTCTAAAGCCATGATGGATTGAGTATGTCATCTCTTTACAGTTGACCAGGGGAGAACATCCATGGTTTATTCCTAAAGGAAGCCTTAAGCCCCGGTTTTGGTATGAATTATTTCTAAAAATATTTCAACATTTTGATTTATCTATGGAAATGCTGGTATAGGTCATTGCATTCCATGTTGCAGAAAAACAACATAATCTTAAAAGCTGCCCTACAGTTAGCATGTAAACTGATAGGTTGCAGGTGCACTAATGGAAATACAATTTCATCTTCTTTCCCCCCCTGCCCCCACCCCAACCTCCTAAAGAGTACCTGAGAATTTTAGTTATCACTAGAATGAACGTATTCGATAGTGGAATAGTGTTGGTAGGATGATTAATAAATGTACATCTCACTCTTTTCTTCTTTTGAGCAAATACTTCTAAACTTAAATGCTCGAGTAGTGACAAGAATATGTTACCGTCGTATATTTTAATATGCCTATACTTTTTATTCGGATGTTCGAGTAACTTCATATTCACTTGTTATCTCCTTGTTTGGTTGGGTAGGTTTTGAAGTTATGGTGTTTGTTGATGGGCAACTTAGAAACTGTAGTGGTTGTCAACTTAGAAATTCATTCATTGTCTTGACCCACCTAAAGAAAAGTATAGGTTCTGGTTTGGTGAACATGATAAATAACATATACATGAAATAAATATATGATAGAATTAAAAGCTATAAAAATATTTATTTATATAATATATATTAATTATGGAAATGCACCCACTGAAAGAACCCGCCATCACTAGTATAGCCTTTTTAGAAAATAAAGGTGGTGGCCACGAGTGTTTTGGTTGTATTGGTAAGATTGAGGTATTGGATTTTTTAGTGTTTAAGTTAAAGTTTCATTATATGTAAATCATATGTGATTTTTTATTATAAATGTGTTCTAATTTAAATTTACAATGTGTAAGCTAGATTCAGAGTTATTTTTTTGTTACCTTCCCGACGAGAATTTTTTATATATAAGGCTTCGAATTCGAGACTTAGTAATATCAAGCTGCTTATCACTTGAACCAACCTTATTAGTAGATATAAAGTTGGGTTTCTTATTAGATTTTTTAACAGTCTATTTTAATTTGGTTTGTGTTGGTTCTGTTCTCAATTTTTTCATATTAATTTTTTGTTTTGATTTTTTAAACTTTATTTCGAAAATGGCTTTGTTTTATGTTTTTTATATTTATTTGATAAATTTTCGAAGTTTTTACATCTATATTTAAAAAAATACTTTTTAAAATAAATAAAAAACAATTAATAATTCTTAATATTTGTAAGTTATTATTATTTAAAATATAGAACACGTATTTTTCTATTATAACAAAACAAAAATTATATCAATTAAATAAATTATTAAATTTGATTTGATTAGACTAATCACACTTTTTAAACTTGTATTCCATAAAGAATTCAAACACTCCGTTTGATTTTTAACTTAGTCGATTTAATTATTAGTCCTAAGACTGGATATATTATGATTACAACTCCACCCTTTGTGAATTGTAATAACTAATAACCAATTCTTTCTCTTTGCGCATTATATTAATCGATAATGCTTGTAATTGTGTAAATGTATTATTAATTGTAATTGTAATTAAAAAAATAAAGTGTATTATTGATTGTAATTGTAACTTAAAAAAGTGACAGAGGTAAAAAATAAATGTACACAACATTTCATATTTAAGTTATAAAATTTAAAATTTAAATTTTTAGCTCTAACGTTCTAAAACTTAAACCTTAATCTCTAAATTTTAACCATAAAGCTTAAATTCTATACCCTACAACATAAACTCTTAAACCCTAAAATTGAAAAGGTTGTGTAAACCACAAGTTTGTGTATCAAATTATTTTTTTAAGGGTGCTTATCTGGCGAGTCGATCGCGAGTTGGGTAGTGCTCGTTAAAAAATTTTGTTACTCAACTCGACTCATTGCTCGTTAAGCTCATTAAAATTGTGCTCGACTCGTGCTCGTTAAAAAAGTTTGTTGCTCAACTCGACTCATTGCTCGTTAAGCTTGTTGCTCGTAGCTCGTTAAGCTCACTAAAAAATTTACCTTATTTTTAAGTAAAAGTAAAATTTAATAATACTATATGAGGCTTAATACTAACATAAATTAACAAATTTAACAAAAAAAAATATCAAAAGAGTGTATAAAATACTTTCAAAGTCTAAATCAAATAGCATTTTAAAACTAAAATAACAATCCACAAATTCACAAAACTATCATATTAAAACTAAAGTAACAATCCATAAGTACATCAAACTAAAGTAATTACTAAATACATATTTTAAAAAATTTAACGAGTTGCTTGCAAACTTATCGAGTCGAGTTAGACTTTACTCGACTTAACTTGTTAAGGTCTCGAGTCAAATCAACCTGAGTCGAGCGTTTGCCAAATTTTAACAAAGTCAAGTTCGAGTAGCTCATGAGCTGCTCAACTTGTTAAGTACCCCTAATTTTCCTTAATAAATATCCAGCATGGTGATCCATATGTATTGTAAAATATATTTTAAAATAGATAGTCTTATACATATTCCTATATGTTTAAATTTTAAAAAATAAATGGATTATTCTATATATATGTAAAATTTAAAAATAATATATATCGACCAACAAAGATTTGTTTAAGTAATAAGCAGTTTAGTATTTCTTAAAAAAAATTAGAGACAAATTTGTGAAAAAAGGGCTTTTTATTTTTTTATTTTTTTGGGGATTGAAGTCGGTAAAAGAAAGGAAAGGAAAGAAAAAGAGAAATGCTAAATAAATGGAAAAGAATTGTGTATTTCCTAGTTTGTATAGTTAAAACCAGTGAAGTAATTTTAATGTTTAATATTTTGACTAAACAATATAAATGAAAATAAAATGATCTGATATTAGTTAAAATCAAAAGTTTTTTTAATCATTAGTATCCAACAAAATCAATACTTCTTTAATATAAAAAGTTGATGTTTTATATATTAATAAAATTTTATTTTTTAAAGAAATTAAGGGAAACTCAATTCCCCTCTTTTTCTTAAATGAAAATTTTATATGTTGTTTGAGTATTAGTTTACTCGATACCGTAAAACATCTAAAAATCGTGAATTTACATTTAAATAATATTTTTTATAATATTCGATTTGAATTAATCAATTAATAAATTAATATTGATAATTATATAAAATATATATCTCTTTATATTTCCAAAATGTTAAGATAGTGAACGATTAGTTGATGTCATCGTTATTATTTAAACTTCTGTATTTCTAATGCTATATTATTAGTCTGCTAACTTGGGAGCCAACTTTGACTATATCTACCATTCTTTCCTTCACAAAATTAATATTTTGATTAAAATTTATTTTGTTTAAATTAAACATATTTTTGGAGAAGCGGAGTAATACTATAAATAATTTTGTTATATACATACAAACCTGAAAATTAGGTACAAAATTCTACACTCACAAATCTAAATGTTAGATACATCTTGTATTCATGACTAATGTTTGTGGTTAAATTTATAAATTTTCTGCACATCAATTAATAAAGAAATTTTCAAAACCAGAATATATATATATATATATATTGGTTTTTTATAATAAAAAATTATCCATAACCATTCAATGTATTTAGAATAAATTCACTTTTATAAATGAGATGAGATGTGTAGTTTTTTTATTATAATTTATTTGTTTTATTATCCAATGAGCAGTAAAACTGTTAAAAATTATTTAAATAAATAATTTTAAAATATAAGAAGATAATTGAGTGATTCTAGTATTATTTTATATATTAAGGATGGAATAAAAAATTCTTATATTCGTTTAGGTGTCTTTCAACCCACGTCTTCTTAAATGTTATAAAGACGACCATACTCCCTAACATATATGATATAACTCAATCAACAACAAATTATCATTTGTCATATTTGAACCACTTTAACTCCTCAAATTCTTTGTGTGCTTAAGTAAGCTCAAACTAATAAAATATAGTATGTTACAACAACAATGATGATATCTAAATTAGAATTCTGACGAAAGTTTAAATAAAATAAATATTTTTTTACACAATGATTAAGTTATTCACGACTCTTAAAACTTTCAAATTAGATATATTTTGTGTGTTTAAACAAGTTCAAACTCGTAAGTAACAATATCCAACTTGTTACAACAACAATGTTGTCAAGTAACTCGAAATTTAGTTAAAGTAAATGCTTAATGTTTCAATCTATAAATATTTTTATGTCGTCGATTAAAAAATGTTATTCTATATTGATGGGTTCTTCGAACCCCATATATTTTTGTACCCATCTCGTCATTGCATAGTGAAATCGAAGGTCCTGTTTGGTAAAGAGAGATTTAGGTAAAAACTAGAGGTTTGAGGCATAATTAGAAGTTTGACCAGTCAAATCCGCTAATATTGTTGTTTGGTAAATAGCGGATTGAAATAGCGGATTGGGTGAAACTGCTACTTTTGAAAAAGCTCATAATAAGAGTTTTTTAAGATTAGAGGTTTGATATTAGAGTTGTAATGACTCTTTTACCCTTATTAGTTACCAAAAATCTCAAAATAATCTAAATTAAATATTTTCTCACCATATTTATAAGCTAATCTTATTTACTTTTTTTCTTTTTATTATCACATATTTATATGTGTATTTAAATTTATTAATTAATCAAATTATATTAAAATAATTATATAAATAATAAATTAATATATAAATCATTTGAATATGTTTAGAAAAATTATATTAAAAATAAATTTATAGATCTAATTAATAATAATTAGATACAAAATATTGATAACTAATAAATTATTCAAACAAGTATTGAATATAAATATGTCCTTATATGTTATTTTATTTGTTTAAATAATCTAACAACTATCGACTATCAGTTAATTTTACCAAACACTTTTATACAATCAGCTAATACAATCCGCCAGTCAAATCAGCTAATACTACCAGCTATCAGCTAATACAATCCACTATTCGCTAATTGCAAAACAGGGCTGAAGTATTTTTAGAGTTGAGATATTGGTTTGACTTCCATATGTATGATTTTTCTATCAAAATGTTTTTGTACTTTCTTTTTGGAATTTGGGTTTTTGATTCCGTAAAAAAAAGAATGAAGATATATATATCGAAAATGATGGATTAAAAATAGATGTATTTTCGAAATTAAAGTGTTTGAGACTTAAGATTATTCAATTTTTAAAAAAAATTAAATGTTTTTTTTGTTTGTTTTCATAAAAAAATTTAAGTGATTTGAACTTGTATCTATTTGACATTATTTTTCTTTTCTTTGAGAAGACTAGTTAGGTTCTACATACTTATTTTACAATTAAGTCCGAATAGATTATAATTTATAAATATAGATAATAGACTATAAAAACTAACTCCACCTGCGAGTTTTCAGTTGGCAAGGAACGGCTTAACCCTCGTCCTGACCGTCAGATACATTGGATGATCCCTCCTTTATCAACCGTCCGATCATCACAAACTCTTCTGATTTAACTAATAAAACCCTGATCCCTATATAATCTCCATTTTAACTCTCCTTCCCCCAATTTGTTCATTCTCTGTTTCTTTGAGTTCACCGATTTTCTCTTCTAAATTTATAACCCTAATTTCACCGATTTTAATCAAGTCCGCCGACCATGAGATTTAAGAAAGGTAGCAAAGTCGAGGTCCTTACCAAGAACGAGGTGCCAACAGGCGCCTGGCGCTGCGCTGAGATTATCTCCGGCAACGGCCACACTTACAGCGTCAGGTACGGTTGGTTTCCAGTCACTGGCGAGGCGGGGACGGTGGAGAGAGTCCCTAGAAAAGCGATTAGGCCTTGCCCTCCACCTACAAACGGGACCGATGATTGGGTCCCTGGCGACATCGTAGAGGTGTTCGACGAGCTGTGCTGGAAACCGGCCGTGATCGTTAGTGTTTTCGGTGGAAACAACTTTTCCGTGAGGATTCTTGGATCAAATAGGGAACTGGAAGTACATCGATCTCGACTGCGTGTTCGACAATCCTGGGAAGGTGGAAAGTGGTTCCTTGTTGGAAAGGTATGTTTTTTCCACAATATTTTTCTAATCTATTTCTTATTTTTTATATCTATTAAACGTTATTGGTTCTTACCCTAATCGTTATTTTGATAACAGGGATCGTCAAATTCTTCACATAAGAGGAAAAGATCTTCAATTGGATTCCCGGATGCTGGTGGGCAGAAGAAGAGGGCTATTGAAAAGGGTAGTTTTGATGGTAAAAGGATAATAGTTCGGCTTCCTTCTCAAGCTTCTAAAAAGGTAGATGCCTTTGTGTCCCCAAATAATATACTGGGTGAAAGATGTACGCCTCCTTCCTTTTATAGAATTGATGATACCAGTGATACCTTGAGTTGTGCATCGTCTGTTGGTAGCTGTAGTGGTTTAGGGAATAACTTGTCTCCTACTTATGTAACAAACGACTGTGAGAACTTAGAGGATTATTGTAGCGATGCTGACTCTTATTGCGAAAGAAGAAGTGAAGAATGTAGCTATGGTTTCGCTAGTGAAGGATTGGGAATGGATTTGCACAGGTCGGAGCTAAATGCCTATCAGCAAACCCTTGAGGCATTGTATGTTTCTGGGCCTTTGACATGGGAAGAAGAAGCAAAGGTGACAAATCTACGTGGTACTCTTAATATTTCGAATGATGAACATCTAAGGGAGCTAAGAAAGTTGAGACATAATGATAATAGGCTTCCGTTCTGTTGTTACTAGATTTAATGAAATAATTATATCTAATTATGCAAGTGTTATGTTTTACTCAGTGCTGCAGATATGTAAAGATAAAATGATTTATTTTCATCTCCCACCTTTATGTGTGGAGCTTTTGTTCTTTATTTTTCCAGCCTTGTCGATTTTGTAGTTGCATTGTACTATTTGGTGGCTGTGTCAATATTAACTCAACCGAGTAGAAGGCTACTTTGCTAAGTGATAACGTTGACTGTTGAAAAATAGCATTTGAATGATAAGAAGTTTAAGTACATTTTAGTTAATGGGAAGGGTACTCTACGACTAATTCCACTGTATAAGTTCCCAAGTTTCAGGAAATTGCATCTAGTAGAGCCTTGTAGCCAGAAATATTTAATTTCTACTTTTTTGTCTCTTAATTTATCTTTGATCTTGTCCATGTTCATCAATTTGACACTGGAAAATTATAATGTGGTGCTGGCTGGTTTAAGGACTCTACCTGGAATTGTATATATCTGCAGTTTTATATATGTTATTGCATCATCCTTTGATGGTGGGTATAAATATTATACTTCTCTTTATTTCTGAAGTATATGGAATTTATGTTGGGGAATGTCTTGATGCTTTCTCAGAGTATCTCAATGTCACTGTTGGAGGCATCCATACATAGCTTCAAAAGCCGTGATTGGGTTTAAGTTTGGCACCTCTTGCAGTTGACCAGTGGGCAACTTCCATGGATTATTCCCCAATGGACCCCTTAAACCCTGCTTTTGGTACGGATATTTTTATATATCTTCTCTAATTTTGATTTATCTTCTGAAATGCTGGTATAGGCATTTTATCTGTTGTCTCTGCAGATAAATCAAGATAATCTTAAAAAACACCCTTCAGTTTTAATGTGTAAATCAATAGGTTACAGCTGCAGTTAAAGAATTCAAGTTGTAATAACCATATTTTTTGTATTTCTCGATGATAATATCCAATAATAGAACTTTTTAGGCTGCATAATGGACAAATTGCTCCAAACCTCCTCTACTGTGTGTGTGTGTGTGTAAGAACTTGCATTAACTACTTGAGTAGACTAGAATATCTATCACCTCTGAACCAGACAAGTATAATTTGTGGCCTTAAGCTGCATTCTAATTGTATGAACAAATTTGTACTTATTGGTGATATTGGACAAGTTGAAATCGACGTTTGTGTACCCTGATCAAATGGTGTTTTTAACTTCGCAAGTGGTTGTTTCATATTGCTAGATGGGTACTTCTGGGCCCCTTCGAAGAACTCCCAGTTTGAAAATCATTGCCTGTCCATGAGAGTGATGTTCTGTAAGAGAAATTCCTGTTTTGTGTAATGTTATATATTTTATTTTCCATGGATTCTGCATGACAAAAGATCCATGCTGTGGTTAACATGATGGTTTTCCCTTATTATGTACAGTGCATGAGAATCCATCATGCAGGTAACATATTCTTTTCCCTTCTCTTGATCAGCTGTTAATGGTTTGTGAGTCTTTTTAGATTGATGTCTGACTAGAAGAGTGTTAGAAATTCGGATATCGGATTCCTCTTTATTGTTGTTGCATGCAGTATGGACTTCAAGTCCTTCAATTCATACCTTTCGGTACTAGGTGGGTTCCTTCCAATTATTAAGTTCTGTTTGCTAGTATTTGCTATTTACACTTGTTCCTCCTTCACCATTTTTTCTTTTGAGACTTTTGGGTGGTTACCGGTTAACTACGAATTTGAGAAATGTGAATGCTTTGACTAAGGTATGTTATCTAAGAGCTTGTTTGTACACATTATCACAACATGCCGTGACTAATTGGCCTTTGATTTAGATTCCTCCATGTTTATTGTCACATGTGAAACAGATCATGACTGGAGGCAGAGACTTGCTTGATAGAGGATTCTTTCTAAACTGTTGTTTCTACCAAGGTCAAGTTTGAGTTTGATATTGGTTTGTTCCCTAACTCAATTGTTTAACTCTAAATGTGGAACATGAATGAAAATATTTTGACATGGGTTATTTTTAAAGAAGAAAGTTGGATTTGTATATTTCAAGAGCAATCTAATTGACTCAACTCTATTAGGGCATCTGAAGAAGACAAGTGTTTGGAGTGCACAGGTGAAATATTGTTGATTGGGCTTCAATCATGTAAAATATTTTTAGCTTTCTGTTGTCAATCATGTAAATCTGTAAAGCATATAATGGCGCATCTTGAGAATCTGTTGTAAAATAGAAATGAGTTGGAGTGAATCAATGTTATGATTTCGATATCAATATTGTTTAGCATTTAGGATCTACCCTTATTTCTTTAAATACATAATACAATAGAGAATGATAAAGCGCAGTGGAGGATGTTGGGGCAGAAAAAAAGTGTGTTGAGCATCCTCCACGTAGACATTGACTGGGGGAGTGTTTTTGGATCCTTCTATCCATATATGAGATTATTGCTCATCTGTTACCTAATCTTGCTTTGGAGATGTTTTCTGATTCTAATTGAAACTGGCCCTGCATTTATGGTGTAAAAAATCTGTTGCACTTTGTTCCTTTTTTGCTATGAGATTGGTGGTAATTATATTTTAAATCTTTGTGTCATGTCTGCTAGGATAAATTGCCATTACACAATTACGTAAGTTTAAATTTTAATATAATATTAAATATAAAATTAAAGAATTCTAGAGTTAAAAAGTGGAAGGATTTTCATATTGTCTTATTTTATATGGGTTTGAATTTCGGTATGAGAATGTAGTACTTTTTTAATTAATAATTTTTTTTCATGATTGTGGATCTAAATTACTTTAAACTTGATTTATAACTGCTCTTTTTGGTAATTAGTGGATAATAATTTACATTAGCTAGTAGTATTGATAATTTGATTATTTAAAAAAGTAAAATAACATGTAAGAACATAATTATATTTAATAATTGTCTGTATAATTTAAAGATGATTACAAGATAGTATTTGTTTATACAAATTTTAAACCCTTTCACAATACAAAACTAATTTAACTCGAGTTTTTTTTCTAGTAGGATCATTTGTTAGGTTAATTTTTTAATATAATTTTAATATTTATTAAATTTAAATTATATAATAATTTCTTATTTATGAAAATATTTTTTAAATTCTATTAGTTAATTAAATTTCTTATTTAATTTTTTTTTGTAATTATAAAAAATAAAAGAGTTTTTATAATTATTTTATCCAAACCTCTAACAATCTTACTCAAAAAGTTCCAATCCAATGGGCCTCTTTAGATTGAGAGATTTTATCTATCTCAATCCGTTATTAACAAATTTGACTAGTCCAAATTTTTAATTTTGACTCAAATAATTATTTACTATGATCAATTGATAGGGTAAAGCGAAGAAACCAACATGCCATTTAATTTAATTTAAACTAAGAAGTAAAAAATATAAACTTGGAATTGAAACCTCATGGTTTTTGTTACTCCTAAATGGACGAAGCACAGTGATTTGTTGCCTAAGCAGTAAGCATTAAGCAATGCAACAATGAGTTTTAATTACAGGAGATGCACTTTTCGGACACTAAGCAGCTTCACATCATCCAAAACCGGTCCACAAAGAGACCCCGAGTTGTCACTTCTCATGGTGTAATATGTGCTATAGAACATAATCCTAGTCCGTGTCGACTCTGCCCTGAATTTAAGTACACCCGCTTTGAATCCTCCTTTGCCCTTTGACTCATACGATACCTTCACCGTGTTCTTCCCTGCAAATGCTTCTACCATCATCGGACCTTCGCATCCATTGCTAGCATCACCAACGGCGAATGTCAGCGCATAGGTTCTCCCGATTGTCGTCTTAACGATCTGCGCCACCGCGCTTTCTTTTCCGCCTATCAGTTCGATGGCCCGTTTGCCCTCAGGTACAGAGTAATGTTCTGTGTCGATGTACTTAATGGCTTTCAGGGATTCAATTATCCAGCCGGGTAAAGGGCTGTGTTCGTCTTCGATTTGGGGTGGAATGATAACTCCTTCCGATGTTGGTTTCGGGAAGATATAAGGACCTTCTTCGAAATTTCCATTCTTTAGTAGATTGGCTGCAAATTGTGGAATCAAATTATAATCAGTTAGTGAACAGAATCATGAAGTTCAATTTCAGACATCAATGTGAACTAGTAATATAGATTGATTGGTTTGGGGTACCTCGGGTACGTTTCGGAGGGTACAAGGTCTTCAATGCGACGGAATCGATAAGAGGGCCACAAGCTGCATCTTCCTCAACTCCTGGATTATGTATCGAAATCTCGATTTCGGAGTCATCGGCTTGGAAAGCCCAAGCATATGAATCCCATCCATTGCTGCTATACATTGTTTGAATCGGGAACAAACCGAAGTCGTTCTTCTCATGGTTGGGCGAGGTGGATACGTTCAATCTCTCCTCTTGTGCACATGTGCGAGCAGCGCTGAAGGTTAGAGAGTAAAACATGCCCTTGATGACCTTAACCTTCTGCTTAATGAGGGCCTCATTGCCTAGCCTAACAGCAAATGCACCTTCGGGTACTATAAGCAACATGTCACCTTGTTTATGACCTGATTTTATGTACTCAACATACCCTGAAATTTCCCAGTTGGGAATGGCCGTGGCGCTCATCACTTTTGTTCCTTTCAGTTCTGATGGCTTTGGCCCATACTCGAAGTTCCCATTTGGCAGTAAACCTATATGACAAAACTAACATGTTAGCCATGAATATGATGGTTCCTTTGCTTCAAGGACATCCTGTCTCAGTGCTTTATATATGACATGCACATGCACATTGTCACACCAGAGAGAAGGTGGTCATTAATCCCACGTGAAAAAGAGGAGGGAGTTTTGGGATATAAATGCGATGACACTGTACATACTATCATATAGTATGTCTTTTAGAAAGAGGGTAATGACCTATTACGAGAACAAATAACTTATGACGATAATAAAATTAAGTGGAAAAGAATATTACATCTGAAAGAGGTGAGAACATTAATCTCACATAGGATAACTTATTATCTTATTCATGACAACATGCACATGGCAATGCATGGTATTGGGAAATGTGCAGAGCGATCCGGTTTCACATGGCTGAAGGCTGCATATACAGCGCATGCAGATTAAAGAATTCTTTTCTTTATACTATCATTTATTCATTCATTTGCATTTATATGTCTGCAATTTATTATTCAGCAGCACAAATCAGCAAACTTTGGATTATTAAATACAGTGGGGGCAGAAGTAGCAGCAGCTCAGCTGCCTCCTATTAATAACTCAGTCTCAGACCAGCAAAATATCAGACAGGCAAACGTACAAATATTTATATCAAGCTGGATATTTACAGGCTATTGGAACCATAACTCATGTGGGGTATGTGAATATGGAATTTGGGAAAATGTCATTGAGTTATTTGGCTAAGATCTACAAGCATTTAAGGAAATGAGATTTCTAACTAAAGAGTTGATACTAAACTTAAGACAGTTTAATTATTTGTTTTCAAATACCATATGCATGCTTTTAGGTTACAGACATTCATTCATTCATTATGTGGACTGATATTAATGAAACCCAAACTTTGTAAATTGCAGAAAATGAGAGATAGTTTGCATGAAAACGGTGTTTTTGCTTAATTTAGAGCTTTCTGTAAATGTTGGCATGCATGAAGAAATTAGGCTAAATTCTATCATGACAACCTTGTTGGGAGAGACAGCCTCGCACTTCGAACATGAACAGTAAGACGGATATGTATATTTAAAAAAATAGAAATAGAGTAATTGAGAGATTTGTGAGAGGTTTAGCTTACCATCTTGGAGAGATGAAGTTAAGTGAGAAGTGGAGAAAAGTAGGAATAAGAAGAGAGCAATCTTGTCCATTGTTTAATCTGTGATGGAAAACCAGAGAGTAAGGAAAAGGAGGGGGGAATTTGGATGAAAACCAAGACTGCTAGTGTGGCCTTTTATGTGCTTTGCTCTCAACAAAAGCCATTACTGTTTACTCAAACTACATCCCTGCCACTGCATCAACTATCAAAATAATTAGCCTAAATCTTTAATTTTAATTATTTTTTATTTACTGTATATGTGGTAGATCGACTTTTGAATTAAAAAAAAGTTTAATCGAATTTAAAATCTATAGAGTACAACATTGTTTTACATTTTTATGTGTTTTGTCACTAATCTTTTACTTTTTCTTTATAAGTATTTAACTTTAACTCATTTTGAGCAATCATTTTTAATCGTGTGTGATCGTTTTTATTGCGCATGTTTAAATCATTCTCGGTAAATGAAGTATTAATTTTTTAATTTTATTAAAGCAAAATACGGTCCCATTAATTACCCTTACACTTATTATATTTTTGAAAATATTTACACTATTTAAATTTTTTTCCATTCATAATTAATTGCCTATACATTTTCTCTCCATATAATAAAAATTCTAAATTAGATGCATGAGTTTGAAAAATAAATTAAGATTTGGAGGATGTTGGTTCCGACACCACATGGATTAATTGACAAGTTGTTGCATTGTCGGTTAAGGGCTAATTAATTTTTGTTAATACCAAATCATTTTTCAACATATAATGTTCAAATCTAATCATGTTTTCGAGTTATGAAAAATAAAAGTATGATTATTCCTTTAAACATGATATTTGTTGAGTTGTGTGGAGCTCGATTCGATCAACCAATATTACTCACCAAGTGGTGGAAAGGTGGATATTTGGGTGGAAGGGTTATGGAAGCTAAAAAGAAAATAGACACAATGATTTTAGAGTGGTTCGGTCTTCTAACAAGCACCTACATCCACTACCTTAGCTCCCCACTAAGGATTTTACAATCAATCCACTAATTGATTCGTCCCCTTTTCTAGGATTAGGAGGAAACCCTTACAACCGATCAAGCTTCTACCCAAAGCCTTGATCAAAACCCTCTTTTACAAAGAGATAAATAAAGCAAACTTAAACCCTCTAATGGGTATTTGTTTGCACAATGAAGCACTCACCCAAAACCTAAAACACTTGAGCAAATTTTACAATTTTGGCTCACTAGTGTTTGTCTATACAAGAATTGACAAATTAAGCACTAAGACAATTTCTTGATCATTTGTTGATTGACAATTGAAGCATTGGCCTTCTCTTGATGCTTGGAGGTCCCTTTTATAGTCCCAAATGAGTTTGTAGCCGTTTATGGCCGTTGGGGATGTTTCGGAGCCGTTGGAAGCCATTGGAAGCCATTTAAGTTGAGCTTTAAATGCTCACCTGCACTATAGTTTTGAAACCTTTGAAGAGGTTTCGAAACCTTAAGA
Organism: Hibiscus tridactylites; assembly: GCA_958450335.1. Taxonomy (NCBI): domain Eukaryota; kingdom Viridiplantae; phylum Streptophyta; class Magnoliopsida; order Malvales; family Malvaceae; genus Hibiscus; species Hibiscus tridactylites. The sequence continues at coordinate 9,611,703 of OY288269.1, forward strand.
GGGGTTTAGAAAAACTAGCCGTTTTATAGCCGTTTGTAGCTGTTACAGGGCCAAAGTTTCGAAACCTTTGCTTAGGTTTCTAAAAAATCAGCTACTGCCCATATAAGTTTCGATACCTTTGTTTGAGGTTTCGAAACTTTCATCCAAAAACATGTATTTCAGGCATTTTTTGACTTTTAAAAGTATAGTTCGATATAGGTATTAAGTCGAACTCTTTCAAAACATTTTGTCACGTTTTAAGGACTTTTGAATTATTTTTGAAGTCTTTAAACAAGTCCAAAAACATTTTTCACAATAATTGTTATATCAAAATATTTCTCAACAATCTCCCCTTTTTGATATAACAAAACTTCTTTGAAATATTGTTTTTGACAAAATGCTCCCCCTTAATTTTTCACTTATTTCTCCCCCTTTTTGTTATATCAAAAATAATTTAAAATACTCTAAGTTCAAAATAACAATGGAGGTTTTAAAAAAAAAATTTGATGCAATTTAAAAATTTTGTTTTAAAATTTGGCTCCCCCTTACTCAAAGCATCATTAGAATGTTAGTTCAACATATATGAATATCTAGTTGACATAAAAGAAAATAAATCAAATAAACATTAAAGCAACTAGATTTTACCGCACTTGAACTCAAGGGAGGATGTGAAGCCTTCCTTCTTCAAGTGTTCTTCCTTTGTGTGCATGGAGCTCCCCCTCAATTTTTGACTTGTTGATCACTCTCCATCACACCTAGCAAAAGACAATCAAGTAATTTTTGGTATCCAAATTGCTTTGGATCCATGAACATTAGTAGCACAAATTTTTGACCCCTTAGAAATCCATTTTTCAATGTCATCCTTTTTAATTGAAGTGGTTAGTCCTTTTGGGACCCAAACACTTCTAAAACATTTTCCTTTAATAAATCTAGGGGCACTAGATTGTCTAACATAAAAATTTGATTTTCCAAAATTGTTTTTCTTTTCAAGCTCTTTGGAAATCAAATCGTTTTCTTCTTGAACATTTTGAAGAAATTTTTGTAAATCAAAACATTTTAATTCAAACTCTTCAAGTTTTGCTTCAAGTTCAAGTTTGGTTTTAGAAAGCAAATCATTTTGAATTTTTAACTTTGAAATCAATTTATTGTTTTTCAAAATGTGGCTTTTAAAATCTAAAACCAAATCATCATAGGCATCTTGTAATTCATCAAAAGAATAAGAACATGAAGTAGATGAATTAGAAGTTATCCTTGAATCTTCTTCGATGGCCATAAGGCAAATGTTGGCTTGTTCATCGTCGGTGGAGTCCTCATCACTCCAAGTAGCCACATGTGCCTTCTTCTTATGGCTTGAAGTGCTTGCCCTCTCCTTTCTCTTAGGTTCTCGTTCAAGCTCTCTCAAGGCTTTCTTCATGAATAGGGCACACTTCTTGAAGAGATGAACTATCTCTTCATCTTCATCCTCCTCTTCACTTGTGTAGACATGATGGCAAGTGGAGGATTTGAGAGCCATGTCACTAGCATTGATGCCAAGCCCTTTGATTTTCTTCTCTCCCATAGCTCTAATTTCTTCCCTCTTCTTCTCATCATCTTTATTCTTCTTCATGATTTGATGAGTAAGGAGTGACCCCATGAGTTCATCAAGCTTCAAAGTCTTCAAATTTTTGGCTTCGATGATGGCGGTCCTCTTTGAGTCCCAAGACTCGGGAAGTGAGTAGATGAGCTTTCGAACAAGCTTTTCTTCCGGGATGACTTCTCCAAAACCTTTAAGACCGTTGGTGATGGTGGAGAACCTATCAAACATCTTCTCGATGTTCTCTTCCGGATCCATTTTGAAGTTCTCATACTCCAAGGTTAGGAGCCCAATCTTAGTCTCCTTGACTTCATTTGTCCCCTCGTATGTGACTTCAAGCTTGTCCCATACCTCCTTGGCACTCTCACAAGAAGACATCTTCTCATAGATGGATGGACCAAATGCACAAAATAGAATGTGCAATGCTTTGCAATTTAGCTCCATCTTCTTGCGATCGTCGGCACTCCACTCCGCTTTACTTCTTTGAGGCACGAACGGACCATCTTCAACTACATCCCATAGCTTGTAATCTTTTGATTTGATGAAGAACTTCATCTTTGTCTTCCAATGGGCATAGTGGTCTCCGTCAAAGAAAGGCGGTTTGTCGATTGATTGTGCCATTTGAGCCGGTTGATGAAATAGTGATCAAGCTTGCCGGATCTTCTCAATAGGATGTTAATCCTCTTCGATTGAGCCAAGCTCTGATACCAATTGTTGAGTTGTGTGGAGCTCGATTCGATCAACCAATATTGCTCACCAAGTGGTAGAGAGGTGGATATTTGGGTGGAAGGGTTATGGAAGCTAAAAAGAAAATAGACACAATGATTTTAGAGTGGTTCGGTCTTCTAACAAGCACCTACATCCACTACCTTAGCTCCCCACTAAGGATTTTACAATCAATCTACTAATTGATTCGTCCCCTTTTCTAGGATTAGGAGGAAACCCTTACAACCGATCAAGCTTCTACCCAAAGCCTTGATCAAAACCCTCTTTTACAAAGAGATAAATAAAGCAAACTTAAACCCTCTAATAGGTATTTGTTTGCACAATGAAGCACTCACCCAAAACCTAAAACACTTGAGCAAATTTTACAATTTTGGCTCACTAGTGTTTGTCTATACAAGAATTGACAAATTAAGCACTAAGACAATTTCTTGATCATTTGTTGATTGACAATTGAAGCATTGGCCTTCTCTTGATGCTTGGAGGTCCCTTTTATAGTCCCAAATGAGTTTGTAGCCGTTTATGGCCGTTGGGGATGTTTCGGAGCCGTTGGAAGCCATTTAAGTTGAGCTTTAAATGCTCACCTGCACTATAGTTTCGAAACCTTTGAAGAGGTTTCGAAACCTTAAGAGGGTTTAAAAAAACTAGCCGTTTTATAGCCGTTTGTAGCCGTTACAGGGCCAAAGTTTCGAAACCTTTACAAGGTATTAAGTCGATACCTTTGTTTGAGGTTTCGAAACTTTCATCCAAAAACATGTATTTCGGGCATTTTTCGACTTTTAAAAGTATAGTTCGATATAAGTATTAAGTCGAACTCTTTCAAAACATTTTGTCACGTTTTAAGGACTTTTGAATTATTTTTGAAGTCTTTAAACAAGTCCAAAAACATTTTTCACAATAATTGTTATATCAAAATATTTCTCAACAATATTTTTAAAATAGATGAACAGGAAAAAAAACATAACAATCATACTACTTTTAAAACAGATAAAAAAACATAAATACATGTATTAAAATTAAAATTTGATTATCTCATATAATGTAAAATTATATTTAAAACTTCAGAGGATTTTTTATTTTTTAAAATTTATATCTAAATTATTAAATATATATCATATTTAAACATCATAAATAGTAACATAACAATAATGATAACGTATGATAGTATGTTAAAATTTGTTTTTATACGTAACAAATAACTGTTAATTAAAGAGTTGATGAAAATAAGAGTAATTTAAAAGTTTACGGGACATATGTAGCTTATTAAAACAATGCTTTTAATTTATAACCCAAAAATATATAAGGTGTTTTAAAAAATATTTTTATTTTAGTAAAAAAAATATATTACAACCCCTCTTAAATTTTTTTTTTTGTAATTTATTAAACTAAATTCTTTTTTTTTTCTATTAATATTTGATTCAATTCATTTGGACCCTTTTTTATGGTGCGCTGTCGCTCCTCATATCGCACATATCCAAAACTCTCAATATAAAATTTTCAAAACAAAAGAACAAACATGTTACAAGACAAACAGAAATATATATACGCTGTTTTTATTAGAAAATTTGAAGACTTATTAAATAAAAAACAAAAAAAAAAACTCATATTCACAAAACAAAATCTAGAGAGATAAGAAGGAGAAAGAGAGGAAGAAATGAAGATGAATGGAAAAAGATATGAAATACAGAAAGAATCAACGACCGACCCTTAAATTACCGTTGACGACAACCAAACAATTTTATTAGTTTTGATTATTTATATATTAATAATACTTATAGGATTATTTATTTTATAAAATAATTTAAATTAATTTTTAAGTTTCGTTTGACATATATAATTATTGTAGTAAAATATTATATAATTTTATGTTGGTTTAGTGGTTAAAGTTTATCTTTTGTATTTGGAAGTTTTGGGATCAAATCTCTTTAATTGTATTAGTTTTATTATTTAAAAAAAAACGACGTCGTTTTTGACTAAGTGAAACTTCAAAACACCTGCACCAAAATGACGTCGTTTTAAGTTAATGATTTCATTATGAGTTAACAACGGAGTGGCATAAACGAGTCAGAAAGTAAAGTCCAGTGTTAGATTTAAATTTTTTTAAAATTCAGTGGCATTTTCGAGTAAATGGTAATAGTTTAGTGGCATGTGGTGTAGTTTACCCTAATCTAACACTGCATTAAAATAACTCCGTTTTAAGTAACGGTTCCGTTAAGAGTTAACAACAGAGTTGTATAAATGAGTTAAAAAATAAAATTCGGTATTAGATTTGAGCATTTTTAAAGTTCAATGGAATTTTCGACTCAATGGTAATATTTTAGTGACATATGGTGTAGTTTGCCTTAATTTAACACTGCACTAAAACGACGTCGTTTAAATTAACAGATCCGTTAAGAGTTAACATCGAAGTGACATAAACGAGTTAGGAAGTAAAGTTCAGTGTTAGATTTGAACATTTTAAAGTTTAGTGACATTTTCGAGTCAATAGTAATAATTTAGTAGCATATGATGTACTTGATTATAAAAGTAAATTGTATTATGCTTAGGCAAATTTAAACTCAGCTTTTAAAAGATTTCAACCATGATAATGTTTGGACTATTTATTATATAACTTTTATATTTATTAAATGTATTATTGGTTTAGTTTTCCTTTTTCTTTTTTTTTTTGAGAAAGTCACATGACTAAAGCAAAAAGAGTAAAATGGGTAAACAAAATGTTTAGCCACCTAATTATTATTGAACTTCTCTTTAAATTTTTAACTTTAAACCATAAAAATACACTTTACTCTTAATTTTTTAAACTTTAAATCTATTTTTTTAGTGTGGAAATATATATAAGGACACCGAAAGGGAAACATTTGTATTGCAACATTCAGATCTGAATAGTATCCTATGCAGGCAAGGCATGTGCAATTGCAAGTGAGAATTTTGATTGGGTTTGGCCTCATTTTATTAGTTTAATGCTTTCCTCTGTTGGTCGGCAAACTCTATTATTGTTGGCATGTGCAGTCTTGAAATGCATGAGACTCAGACTTTGGAATTTGTTGTGTATGTTTACAGTTTAACAAATTTTAGATTTCCTGGAAATCTGGAACTTGTTTAATGCAGAATAAAGAGATTAATTGGTGGGGATAATCTTGGTCCCCCAGGCCCCATCCCATATGGTGAGATCTGTGTCCAAATTCGCCATACTTTTATGGCTGCAAGTTCCTACTCTGACATCAGTAGAAAACAAATAAATTCCAGAACAACATCTGCCCTTACTTCACCATTAAAACCAAACACTTCATTTGAGTCTTGGATCTCAGCATTATCGCCATCAGCGATGCCATCGTACCCGAATCCAACTATGGTACAGTCGTCGTAGTCGTATCCAGGGATGGTATCATGATCCTTGATTGGTGGCAGATAGTAGCATTTTCGTGTCTATGGATTCCATATAGCAATGCCTGCTTCACCATGGTATACGGCAAGCAATCCATTGCAAGAACCGATAACTCTGGAGCGGTACTTGGTGATTTCAGCTGTAAATGGGCGAGGAAACTGCACCAGGTTGCTGAGGGAGTCGAAGTCTACCGAATAGGCATTATGGTCGTTTTCAGAACAATTGTCGAGGAAGAGCTTGACGTTGGTGTTGGTTTTCAAGGACTGATGGAGATGGAGTGTGGCGAAATGTGAGCTGTCTATGAGGGAACCGCATGGCTTGGACATGCCTGAAACAGAGTAGCGTCTTCACCGGAAGCCGACAAAGTATGTCGGGGATAAGATCGGTGGGAAAAGGGGGCATAGTTGTGGACTAGAAAGTTGATTGTTTTGCAGACAAATGAAAATGGCCTGGCCAATACAAAACAGGAAGTTACTTGCCTTCAAACTCGATCATTAGAATACTGGAATTCAACTTGCTCAATAGATAAAAGTTTTAAGCTCAAACTATACTGGCAATTACCAAACTGAACTCAACTTCTTTTCAAACTCTACCCGAATAACTTCCGAACACATTTTCTTGTTTATGACCTAGAGTTTTAACAACATCGATCGATCTACCACCTTATGAAAACCAAAGAGTAACAGGTATCTAAAGATTGAAAACCGAACTCGATAGGAATATACAAGGAAATTTGAAAGGAGAGTTCATTTTATTTCCGTAGAGAAAAAAGGAGCAAAAAAACACACACCCATAATCCTACAACCTGGCAAGCAAAAGTTGAAAACAAAACACTTGTTGAATGCCCTTGACAAATTTAATACTATCTCGTGCATCTGGTTCCTTATCCCCTCTATGGGGTGTTCCCTTCCTTGCCGGTCTGAAGGGTTTGGAGCTTACGGTTAACCTCATCAGCCACAGCCTTCACTTTCGGGTTTGGTGCATTTCCAGTTCCAGGTACTGGATCACTCTCTTCACGGATCACTGGACTTGTCTGCCATATTCTAATCGTACCATCTTCAGATCCTGAGGCATAGGATTCCCCTGCCGGTGCAAAACGTACACAGTGGACAGGACCGTGGTGACCCTTGTTGCAACCTACAGTGATAAAAGCACAATTTGAATTTGAACTCATAACAATCTGACAAACACCAGTACATTTCCTGGATTTTTATATTTATTTATTTTACTAGCAGCATATTTATCATTTTATTGAGTTTTTGTTTCAGGTTGTACTGGGAAACATGTCGTAATGCACCCTTGTGAGGCATTCAAAGACTGCCAAAATGGCCCAAATTCGGCATTAGCTATATCAAAGCCCCAGACATGGTCTGAATTGATATTTCAGTTCATCTCCCAAACTCAAGAGGCACATACCAAGCTCTTCCCCGGTATGGAAATCAAACACATGCACCCACATGTCTTCTCCACCAGCAATGAACTTATTGCCATTCTTTGGTTCCAATGAAGCTGATTCTACATTGCACGGCATGTTGTAACTTTTCACCAACCCAAAACTAATAAGAGAAAATACAAATGTCAGCAGCCATGGTGGCAAAAGAATAAAGTTCTGCACAGTCAATCTAGCTTAGAACTTACTGATTTGAATCCCAGAACTTAACAGTAGATCCATCAGCTGTGGTTATATAGCGACCATCATGACTCACTTCAGCACTTGTGACAGGTGATTTTGTCTCAAGTGTTTGAACAATTTTGCCACTTCTGAGATCCCACAACCTATAGAGGTATCAGGAAATCATTTTTAGACAAGCATATAATTGTGTGAAAATCAATGCTTCAGTAAAAATGAAGACACAATTGATGTCTTCCTACACATCAGTAATTTATTTCTAATAAACTAGTGCATCAAAGGTTTAAGAATACACCAAACAATCAAATATGGAAGACATGGTTTTCAGTATATATATATATATATATATATATATACACGGAACATTTACCAATAACCTAAACTAAAATTACTTTTACTTTTTTCCCCTTTTGTTTACTTTGTAAAATCACATCAAATGTCTAGAAGTTTTTACAACTTTCTATCTGGCCCTATTACTATAAAACAATTTATTATGTCAACTATCGGACAAGCATTACCTGCAAAGTGCCCTAAACTTTCCATGCTTGACTTCAAACTTAAGAAGCAGTATGCATCCATTAAACTCAGTGATCGAAGCAATCAGATAATAGTCTACCTATCAAACACCTTATCTCAAAGTCCTAAACTGACAATACTAATTCAAGACAAAAATGGTACTTTTACAAATGAAAAATATTTGAACTAAAACAAGCTCCTAACTCGCAAAAGAAATTACAGAAACCACATAAGAAAATGAAAAGGTGATATCAACAGATTACATTCGTACCTAACACCATTAGCATCAGTACAAGAACTTAAAATGGTCTGGTCGCCCTGGAGCCATGCAACAGTTCTAATTGAACCAGGAGAATTATCCACTTCTCTTGGTGCTGCATCTAGACGATTCAAATCAAATATTCGAAGGATTTTTTCAACTCCACCCGTGAGTAGATGGTGTGTATCCTATACAAATGAAAATTTACTCAGATGCTGCAAATAGATGATAGAAGGGAAAAGCAAAGATAGATAAATTTATCTTCAGCTGAAGAGCATAAGAATGAACCAGGAATGAAAGTGCAAGCCTCAAGAAGTTAATTGCAATCTAAACGCATTATGTATTAAGTGCAAACAAATTTTTAAAATTTGTGAAGGTTTCATGAAAAATGAAAAAAAAAATCCTCTGAAGCCCACGTAATGACTTTGCAACTTCAGTCCATCAAACAAAAAGGATATGCAATTAGACCTTGCAAATGATTCAAGTGATGAAGTCACACATGAGAAATAAACATAGAAAAAGAAGAATGAGCATATAAAAGTATGCAAAATATTTTCAATGGTAGAAGAAACCTACACAATTTCAAAATAAGAATTCAAACCATTGAATCAATGCAGTTCCTTCAAAGTCAGTTACTTTGGAAGCATTCTATATTTGGTCGATACACAACCTAGAAATAACTTTGCCACTGGCATTACGAGAAATACAACATCCGTGCAATAATATCTAATAGAAAGAAGTCGTGCCTATATTTCATCACAAAATGAAATTGCTCATGAGAAACAAATCTGATACAATACTTGCTAATCAGGCCATCCCTATCAGAAATGACATTGCAATGGGCATAAGCATTAAATGCTGCATGTTTATAATTAGGGGAAAATATTCTTATGGAAAAACAATTAAGCTCTACCTCTGAAAAGGCACATGCTCGAACAATATGCTTGTGTTCAAATGAGTGCAATTCATCTCCAGTCAACGCATCCCATAATTTCCTGGAAATGTTGGAGAAAATGATAAATTCCAGTTTTCAAACAACCATCCTCACAGAAAATGCACAGTGAATGTGTGTGTGTGTGTGTGTGTATGAGAGAGAGAGATGTGTTAGAACAACTACAACAAGAAAATCAATATCAGCTTTTACTAGTTCATACACATGCAATTCCCCATTTTCTATATTTAGAAAGAATATGCTTTTTACTTAACATGATGGAGGAGAAGACAATTTCCAAAGCCAACACTAACAAGTGGACACTACCAAAAACTTGTCAACCAGAGGATATCTTCGAAGCCTCACCATACTTCTAACAACTAGTTAATATGGGACACAGAGTGTGGTAGCCCACAAGGATGAGGTCCCTTTATTTTATGGATTGTTCGTAAAAGAAATAAATGCAGTGGCAAAAGAGAATGAGTTACAAAGGTGGGACTTGATATCCCTTTTCACACTGAAAATATCTTCCCAAAAATGTTATTTTACAGCTGAACAACAAATACGTACGCAGAAAAATCAGCCGAGGCAGATGCAGCACGTAATGCTTTGGCATCTAGACAGGAGCTCCATACTGCACCTTTATGCCCTTCAAATGTGCCAATCCAATCTCCAGTCTCCCCATTTCTTAACATTGGAGTGGTGTCTGAATTTCCAACACATCATTAGAAAGAGAGTTGATAAACAAGAAGCTAAATACAGTCAATCAACATTACAGTATGCAAACATAATCACTATCATCTGCTACGTCTTGTCAGAAAAATAGAAAGTACAGAATTCTGATACTATAACAACCTATAAAAATGGATTATGGCAGAAGAAATGACCAACAAGAACATTAAAAATATCCCATAAACAGCCTGATCAACCATAACCAGATTTCCTGCCTTCAAAATGATCATTCCATTCCAAGTTACATAACAATGATAGTCTATACTTGCATCTGGTAAATAATAGCCAAATGTCAGCCCAAAGCAATAATATTTAGATACATGTAACTCAAAACTAATTAAGAGTTTGCAATTCATCTACCTAAAATGATTAATGCATGACTAATCAAAGAAAAAAAGGCAGTTCAAAACAGTAAAAAGAAATAAATTCAAAGCTGAAAATCAATACGATCCAGACCCAATTCAACATTCATGTATCTAAATTCATATATATTGCTGATTATACCGAAAGATTCAGTAAAACATAATTCCAAAAGAAACCCCAGAAATTAATCAACAAAAAAGCCGCACCTTTACTGGCACTGATAAGAAAAAAGCCATCAGGGGTAATGGAGCTGTAGAACAAATCAACAACCGGCCTTGAATGCCCATGGCAAACTAATGGTACAGCCACCTTTTTCTTCTCCATTTCTCCAAATTAACAACAATACAAAATTTTTGAGAGAAAAGAAAAACAACACAAATTCCCTAATTTGATCAAATTCTTTGGAAAAAGAAAAAGGGATTTATTTTCTTTATGTCAGCAAAAATGGGTCAATGTTAATTACATAGCTAAAACTGAAGCACAACAATTCCTGTCAGAAATTTAAAGCAAAAATTTTAATTTTTGCTTTTCTCTGGAAGAAGGGATACAAAGTAGGGATTGCAATTTTCTTTTTGATGTTGGAAATATTAAACAATTTTTCTTTTATTTTCATTAAAAACCCAACTTTTTCCTATTTTTTATTGCTAAATATGATGAAAAATCAAATGAAAAGAAATACTTTTATATATAGAAAGGATATAAATAGTAGGCCATTTGAGAGAATGAAAGAACATGGAAGGAATGGATCAAAAAAGAAAGAAAGAAAGTTCATGGGAGGAGACCTCCATTAATATAGTATTGTGAAATTTTGGCATTTTGTTAGTTTTGCAAATAAATATTTCTATTTTTTGATCATGTAAATTCACCACCATCTCATTAGCAAAATTGCCAAGTCAATGCACTTCATTTTTGAATTATAGGGTAAACTACATAAATGACCATCTAATTATGAGCTCAGTTTTAATTTGACCACTATACTTTTAATTTTATTAATACGACTATTTCATTATTTAAGTTATATCAATCAAGTTAATTGTAGTTAAAATTTAACGGAGAATATAATCTATATTATTTATAATTATATATTATATCAATTTAGTTATAATATTAATTTAATTTAATACTCCAATCAAATGATGACACGTGTCACCATCTGATTGTTTGATTTTACAATTAAATTAATAAAAAATAATGGTAAAAATCAACTAATAAGATGGTGATTTGTGTGATCATTTGTTTGGAGGATTAAATTTATTAAATTAATATTATGATTAAATTGATATAATATGTAAAAAATAAATATCAAATATGTAATTATATAAATTTCTACTAATTGTCATGTCACATCTTCCGCTAAGTTTTACCGACAAATGACTTGATTGATATCACTTAAATAATTAAATGGTCTTACTGACAAAATTAAAAGTATGATTTTCAAACTAGAACCACTCAAATAATTAGGTGGTCATTTATGTCAAATAATTGAACCAATTTGAGAAAAAATGTCAAATCTCAGGATCAATACGAGCAAAAAATTAAGGATCAAGTTGGAGTAGTTGTCAAGCTGAGGGACTAAAATGTTAGTTTATTCCTTTTCTAAACATTAAATTGAAAGAGGTAAAGACTAAAGAGGGTAATGTGGTGAAAATGAGGCACTAAAAAGTAAAAAGTCAAGATCTGGGACAAGTCTGATTCTTTCTCATTTCCTAAAAAACCACTTTCGTTCTCCCAAGTATCTTTCTCTCTTCGACGTCATCCACTTCAAAGCATTGATTTTTATTTTCAGGCCAAGTAATTTGGCGGGAAAATGTCGGGTAAAGGAGCGAAAGGGTTGATTACGGCTGCCAAATCCACCAAGGATAAGGACAAGGACAAGAAGAAACCCATCTCTCGTTCTTCTCGCGCTGGTCTCCAGGTCCTCCCCTTTCTCTCTGAATTTTCTGTTCGAATCATTCTGTAATTGTGGGCAAAATTTTGGTTTCAGATCAAGAAATTAATTTTTTTTTGTTGATTTTATTCTCCCATTTTTCAAAAGATTGGCGTTAGCTGTTGCAGAGGGACTCTTATGTTCAATTATGGTACAAAGTTTGGTCTTTTAAATTGTTACTTAAGAATTAAGATGAGTCTGATCTTAGAAAGCTGTGATTATGAAGAACGGGTACTTCGGTCTAAAGTTTATTTTTTATTTTTTAGAATTTAGAATTTATTTTATATTTGCCGTACTCGTAATACTCGTAATTGTAACTTTAAAAATTGCCGTACCCGTACCTGTGCAACATAGTTAGAAAGTTGTTTCCTTGTTTCAGATGGCTACTTTCTTTCATTTAGTGTTGTGTAGTGTATAGTGCCTGAAACTTGTATGTAATTTCCTTATTCCGTTGAGCTGGAGAAATTTTTGATTTACAAGAAAATGATGTTTGGTTTTCCTTCATTTCCTTAATTCTAGAGGGGCAAACATATAAAATGTTAGGGGGGGCTAAAATAGATTTTCAATAGGAAATGCATAGAAAATTTCTAAAATTTTTTATATCATATAGGAATTTCAAATTTTTAGGGGCGGCTGCCCCCTCTAGGTCCATCCCTGGTTGCATTAGTAAAAGCATGTGTGCATTTCAATTCAAGGGTGAAACTATTTTAACATGGAAATAGAATACTCATTTCTTTATTGTATGGGTTCACTATTTTATGTCAAAAGGTGGATGGTTTGTCGTAGCACATGGAAACTAGGCAAAAAGTGTAACTGCATTTTGTAATTCGGATCCTGAGTTCACTTTTTTTAGTGCTTCACTGGAAACATAAGTATAACTATTGTAAATGTCAGGTGTTAGGAATAAAATTGAAGAATTCATGCTTGGAATGCTGATTGCAATGGAGCTAAGCATTTATGATGGACCAAGTGTTGGTATTCACGCTTAGCAGTTCTGAATCTTCTGTATGAATGTTTAAACTATAAGTCATATCATTTTAATTCATAACTTTTGGTATATCCGAACGGCCTGCTTCCTTATTCTGTCGAGGTTTTATCGATTGCAAGTTGCTCATGAGCACGATGTGGTTGTCTGTCGAGGTTTTATCAGTTGTGATAACTTCTATGTATGTTACTTTTCCATATCGTTGTTTAGGCGACCTAAAACCATGGACTTTTTTCGTTAGATAGTTGTAGGTAGGTAGGTACGCTGGTTGAATTGGTTATATTCTTCAAAAACAGTTTGGATAGGCCAAATAATGCTAGCAAGTTTTCTGTACTTGTTTTTCTATTCTGTGTTTGTTAAAATTAGTAGGTTCTGGAATCTTCCAAATCGACATCTTTTCCCGTGTTCGAACGAAGAAAGTATTCTGCACCCTGAGCTGTTCTATCAGAAATTGGGTTTTCGGAATGTGGTCAAGACACATCCGCATGTCATCATCTGTTATGTGCTATACTTGATAGATTGAAGATTTTATTCTACTTTGCACTCTAGGAGAAATACAGTTAATTCTTCAAAATCATTTCGAGTTGCTTCTAATTTTTTTACATATATTCTCTATAGTTTCCTGTGGGTCGAGTCCACCGATTGTTGAAGACAAGGGCTCAAGCAAATGGAAGGGTTGGAGCAACAGCTGCTGTGTACACAGCTGCCATACTCGAGTACCTGACTGCAGAAGTGCTAGAACTAGCCGGCAATGCGAGCAAGGATCTGAAGGTTAAGCGTATTACACCTAGGCATCTGCAGCTTGCAATCCGGGGAGATGAAGAACTCGACACCTTGATCAAGGGAACCATTGCAGGTGGTGGTGTCATCCCACACATTCACAAATCACTTATCAACAAATCTTCAAAGGAGTAGTTTATGTAATTGATCTCTGCTAGAGTTCGAATTGGTTTGTACCAAGAAACCTAGAAAAAAATGTTTTGAGCCTTGTCTTTTTCAGTAGCCAATTATGGTGATTTCAGTATTTGGATTAAAAACTTGGCTTCAATTTGCAATTCAATGGCAAAATCCCAGTGTTTCATGTGAAGGACTAGTTTTAAGTATCTAAACACATAACATTCAACAAATTTGAAATTCATAATCCGATATCGGGTAAATCCAAGGGGTTCCTTTATGAAAAAAGGGTCCAAACTATCTCTGAAACAATGCTCAAAAGCATCCATAGCAAATTTCCATAAATGTACAAATATATGCCATTTTGCCACTCCTTTGAATGGCAAATAGATAGAACTGTCAACAAACAAAAGTAATTCAAACCTTAACAAAAAAAAAATACAGGTGAGAGCTCTACAAACACCCCAGAGAATTAGGGTTAGGATAAGGCTCAGAACACATCAAAATTTACCCAAAAGAAGCGGTCTAGTTCACCTCGTTCTTCCGGGAAAGATTGCTTGAAACGAAAAGGGGGGGGAGAACTAAAACAAAGAAATAAGAGATAAAAAGAGGTGTCCTACTAACTATGCTATTCTGGTTTGAGTAGCAATCCGCTTATGAAAGGTGAAATGGCTGCAAGTAATGCCTTGGGGCATTCCTCATGCGGAAGATGGCCGCAGCCGGATATTGCAACCAGTCTCTGCATGGCAAAAAAATATAGCAACATCAGGAAACAGGACAGTAGTTGTTCATAAACTAAGTACTCAACAGGTCTGATTTTTTTATTTCGCAAGTAAACCCGGAAATGGTAAACGTTCATTCAACTTGAGAGCAGAGACCCATTGTTGCCGAATACTTACAGAATTTACAAGTTTTGAAGCCATGGCCTGCGAAGATTTAAGCGGAATATGGGCATCTTCAGCACCAGCAATGACCAATACTGGCATCTCTTCAATAGCTTTTAACAGCGATGTTGCATTTTGTGGTGAAAGTATTGTTTCATGTGACAACCTGCCTATCTCATGAAGTGCTTCGTCCCAACCTTCTACACATAGTGGGGCCTGATCAAAGGAAGATCAGTTCAGCCAATCATATTGTAAAACAAACTAGTAAGGGTATCTATTCTATGTTTTAATCTTGCAGAAAATTTTTACCTTGTAGAAGCTCAAAACTTCCGTTGTTAACTTGGTTGCATCATACCATGCACGTCTATTCACCACTTGTGTAATTTCTGTCCGCAGAAGCGGACGAACTAAGTGCTTCTTCCCAAGTGAAGTGCGCAAGAGTATCCTCGCAAATGCGGGAACAACTTCTCTTGACAAGCTAACATTTAGCAAAACTACTGCTTTGATTGTAATCTGAGTGGAACACAAAACAAACAATAGAAGTAAGAACCGAGCTTAAAGGTATTATCAATTTGCAGTAACAGAGATTTAAACATCATCCAATCCGATAATTAGAAATTTCAACTAGAACTATACTCCAGTTTACAGCTACAAGATAGTGAATATCTACCTCAAACCTCATACGCCTTATTCTATTAGTAAAATCCACAGCTTAAAAGGAATACACACCATTTCTTCATATTATAATTCTTTAGCTCTACTTTTTCTCCCAAGTAAAATGCCATTTACTTTCAGAGACAAGCTTCTCTTCATTTTAAGATACCAATGATAACTCATTCCCATTCCTTTTTATATGGATTTCTTAAGTAAACTTTAAGAGAACAGTCATATATATGATGTTATCTGCTCAATATAAAAGTTGACAAAGGTCAAATTCACAAAATGACCCTTGCAGTAAACTTTATGGAGAAAAAGTGAGATTCCCCGGAAATGCTAAAAATAAAACCAGTAAACCAGTCACTTCTCCAAATTACTTTTCCAGGCTCAACATAAATAGACTTCACCTCTTGTTTATTTACCAATCTACTGTGGTACAAAACATATATTATTATAGCCAGCCCTGATATTTTCTTGTCTCACCACTTCAAGTGGCTACACAACAGCAAAAAGTGACAATAAAGTAGAAGTGTCTGTAAAACACAAGCCAATGCACTTTTGTTGTCAAAAACATCCAAATTGGTACAGAAAAAATCATGGGAGCTTACTCACATTGAACGAATTCGTTGAGGTTTGGACTTTTTGTGCAGCCTTCAAAGCAAGCAGACCTCCATCATCATGGCCAACAAGCACCACTGAAGAAAACCCCATCTCAGAGCAAAATGAAAGAAGCAAGTCAACCTGAAAATATCAAGAAATACTTATGAGCTTCATATGAAAAAACATTACAATTACATGTATAACACTTTTAAGCATTTAATTTGGTAATATCTCCTTCCTGCCACAAAAGCACGTCACTTCTAAATAAGCAAATAGCATCCAAAAGAGTGTCAAACCTAACCTGAGTTTCAAGCTTGTAAGGATTGGGCAACTCTTTTCCCTCCCAGTCGGTCCGGCTTGGCCTAGAGGTCAATCCCCAACCAGGCCGGTCAAAAGCAGCAACCGAACAACCAACCTGGCGAGCAAGCACTTCCATCACATGCCTCCAAGAGAAGACTCCCCCTCCAAACCCATGCACTAAAACAATACCAAATTCACCATTTGCCTCTATATCTGGTTCTAGAGTCCCAGGGTTCAAATGACTTGTCTCAACCTGTGCATCTGAATCATCAAGCCTGAAAACAGGAATATCTTCAGAAAGCACAGGAGAAGTTGGGGGACCACCATCCAACAGTGGAGCATAAAGTGAAGAGCTGTGAAATTTAGTGCTATAGCTCCTCTGAAGACGGTGAGATTGCGTTCTTGACGACAAGCTTAGTACTTTCCTATCAAGCTTTAGCCTTCCGGGAGCTACATCTGGTGTGAAACTAACTTTAGGTTCCAGAAAGGTAGTAGATGACAAAGACCTAGGGGGTGAACCGGGAAAGGAAAGCTTGTAATGAATGGTAAGCCCTTGCAATGTAATGAATAAGCTATCAATGTCAGCAAGTAATCTAGCAGGGAGTTCCCCTTCATCGTGAGATTGCCCGAAAGGCTTTCGCCTTGCTTCACCATCACTTTTTGGGGTTTTCCCTGCAGAGGGAGTGGGGGATCGTGGAACCTTCTGGAAGCCAGAGAAAACATTTTTGCACGAAAGAACCTGCAATAACATAAATGTCACAACCAAAAGAAAACATCAATACTCTATTAAGAAACAAAAAGCTATGAAAAAGTCACAATTGCATTAGTGTAAACCACTGACTTAGATCTGATGCAATGAAACCTTAAATGACTGAATTTCGGTTCCTTTTGCAATTAGAAAAAAAAAAATCAAACAAAACAAATGGCCTGTGAAAATAGGAGAATCGTGCATGCAACAAACACTTAGTATCAAATGAAGAAAACAAGTAAAACCAAACATTTAGTTTTCAGAAAGAAAGAAAAAGATTTGCTATAAGCAATTGTTGCCCTATACAATGAAAAACCCAAAATTGAAATTGAATGAAGAAAAGCTTACAGCTTCAGGGTCAACTCGGTGAAACAAAAGCTTTCTCCTTGCTCTGCAACTTGTTCTATAAGCAATTACAGTGTGACCAAGTGCGAAAGCCACCGACGAAAGGAACAAAACAGGCATTCCCCATGGTTTCTTCCAATGAAGCCTTTGGCTTGCCGACGAATAAGCCGGCGATGTCTCTGCTTCTATTCCAGAATTCGCCGTAAAAACACAGGCTTTAATTGAAAGTACAAGAATCGAAACGAATGAACACAAAGTGACCGTTCCTACGTAAGGTCCATGGGATAATGCCGGACCATCACACAACGAATATACACCTGCAAATTATAAACATAAACAAAATGGGAATTTTTTTATATATTGATTTCTTTCGATTTTTCCCGAATTAGAAGAAAAAAGGAAAGTGAGAAATCGTACAAGTGATGATGATAGATCTGAGAATGGAGACGAGAGGGATGTCGATTAAGGAGGTTTTGAAAGCGTAATGACGAAAGTGTTCGTTGAAGCCGTAACACGTGACGCACGTGAAGCTGAAGAGTAGAAGGAAAGGGACCATGGTGTCGCCTACCGCCACCAGCAACGGCAGAGACGATGCTACAAGCGACGCCAGCATAGCCACCATGAAAATCGCCGTCCGTACGATCCTCCTCCCTTTCTCCACCACCATCCATGCTTTCATCACCATTGTGGAAACAGAACCGACGGCCACCACAATATATCCTTCCAGATTTGAATACAAAAACCAAGAGGAAAAAAGAGAGAAAGTTTTCGGTTTTCCCCTTTTTTCACTTAAACAGAGCTATGAAGGAGTTCAAATCCCGGAGACAAGCAATTGACAGGACGTATGCGACGGCATTCCGGCCGTCGGCGGTGGAAGATTTGCAAGAGGCGTGTCGTTTTGGTCTGGGATGACAGTTCCGTTGTGGTGGTGAGTTAGTTGTGTCTGTGTTTCTGTCTGAATCGTGTTTGTCTGGCTGAGTTTTCCTTTTCTCCTTCGCTCTTCTCCCTTTCCGTTTACGGTATTTTCTGTTCTCTACCTATAATATACACTACCATTTCGTCTTTGTCTCCCTCACACTTACTCTGCCTCATAAAAATATAATTATATCAAAAATATTTTGATACAGGAGTCTAATTTAAGTTTAAAATTTTATAATTTAAATATAATTATATAATGTTGTAGAGGCTATTTTATCTTATTAGATCAACTAATTGTATAAATAAATTACTTAAATTTAAAAAAAATAATATTTATTTTTTATTAGTACTAATTGATGGATTCTAGCTAAATTTTTTTTAAGAAAGAACTTACAATTAAATTCATTTATTATTTTTGTTAAAATGAATTAGTGTAACGTCTTCCGGAGGATGATGATTAAAAACAAAAAAGAATAAACTTTGAATCTGACAGCACTTGGTTTCGGCCTGGAGCATATCTGGCACAGCACTGACAGCCTTTTTGTTCTTTTTTATTTTCTTTGTTTTCTACTCTGCTTTTTTTTATTTGTTTATTTTTTGATGGATTTTTTTGGGTTACAATAATATTGAAGTTTGTCAAATAAAGAAGGCATTTTGACAAGTATTAAAGTTTGAGTATCACAAATTGTTTTATTTGATCTATCCTAAAATAAAATAAAATTGAAGTATATTAATTTCAATTTTATTAATTCCTTTATGAAATTGTAATGCGATTATAATCAATATATCTATATATATTATAATTAGAATCAAACAATATAATGTACAAAAAGATAAACGAATAGTTGAAATAATTTTAAATTTAAACCATAATAATATTGAACATGTCTTATGTATGGTGCAACTTAGCGGAGATTTAACTTAAATATTGCACCAATTTTTTTAACTATGGCGCAGTCAACTTTAATTCTCAATCTATGGTATTTTTTATAGTAAAGTCGAATTCAGCTAGAGAGAGAGAGAGAGAGAATCTGCCGTTGTCTTTCTGCATCGGTGAAGATGGCCAGATTTGTTGCAGCTGCCGGAGGGAGTCGTTCGGGGGCGCGAAAGATCGTGAAGAGACAATCTCTCAAGAACAACAACACTGAAGCAATCATGTTTATCAATAATGTTAGCAAAAGAGTTTCTTGGTTTGTCTTCAAAGAAGCGTTTTCAACATATGGGAAAATCTTGCATGCGTATATTGCTTACAATAACGCTAAAAGAAGTAGATCGTCTAAAACGTTCGCTTTCGTTAGATTCTCTTCTACGGCTGAAGCAGACAGAGCTATTAGAGAAGGTAATGGGAGGAAGATAGATGGTAACTTCATCTCGGTCCAACCAGCTTTGAAGCACAAACCGGTCACCTAGGCTAGAAAAGTTGTCTAGGGGTTTCATCACCAAGATCAGGTCAATCATTCGAAGAACCACAATCTAAAAATAGCCGGTAAGTCATACAAGGATGTGTTATTAAATCTTTGCACCGCAAACATTTCCGAGTGCGCTAAAGGGTTATCAGAAGAGGAATCTCCTAAGAAGATAAAGGGTATCGATTCAGCGGATCTAAACATTAGCGTCAAATTGGATATGAGTGAATCCAATTGGACAAAGAACTGCTTTGTGGGTCAAGTAAAACCGATGTATGATTCAGAACTGGTGGAGCAGGCTCTATCATCCGAAGGTTTTAAGGTGAGAGTTTGTCATTGGTCCGGCTTCTACACAGTTATTCACGTCTTGGAAGAGGAGCAAGTTCCCATCTTTTGAGACTTAAGAGAAAACCTTCTGGAATCGTGGTTTGATGATATAGATACCCTACCTAATTTCACGAGCAAAAAGAAGTTGATAATATGGGCTAATATAGAAGGTTTACCAGTATTCGCTTGGTACCCCAAGATCATTGAAGCTATAGCTGGTAAATGGGGTAAAGTGATCCAAATAGAAGAAGACACTAGAACGATAAAGAGATTCGATGTTGCAAAAGTCTTAATCGGTGTTAGTTCGGTGTCAGACATCCGGTCTATCCGCGAGTCAATGTTAATGGTGAGATTTTCAGACTTAAAATTCACACTTCGGCTTACGAAGACAATCGCCGATGGCTAGATGGAGTTCCGGTGGGAGTATCGTTGTCTTCAAGTGACGGTGAGAAAGATCTTAGACGTTTCGTTGCTGAAGAGGATGATTTAATTTCGGCGGCTGATTCTGATTCCTCCAAGATAGTGGGAAATCCTATTACTAATAATGGGGGGCACAGCTTTTGTGTCGGCTATGGATATTCCCTCTGACATGGGACCCAATTCTAATCCCATGGAAGTCAACCCAAACCCATCCAATCACTATTTTGACCCAGACTTGGTTAATATCCCAGTGGAAAAAGACTTTGGGCCATCTTTCTCTAATTCGTCGGAAAGCCAATCAATAGGCCCAATCTTCGATCCAAAAATTGGTCTCTTCACCATCAGACCCAAAATTGCTCGTGTTTCAAAATTACCGGCTGAAGGGGGTATACCTACATTACTCCGGGCTTTCTCAAACCTTAGCCCAAAGTCTCAACCGCTTAACATGGTCAAACCACCAGCAACTTGTTTCTCCGATTGCCCCCCTCGCCCGCCAACTCCAGATTCTTCATACCCGAATCTAGTTGAAGCTTCAGATTGCCAGAAAGTTCGCAACGCTAAAGGTAACAAGCCGACCCTCTCTTCACATATGGCTGAACTATCTTCTTGTCAGAGAGAAGCTGTGAAGACAGCCGAGGTTGCTGAAAAGCTGGGTTATGCATTCATTGAATCAAACGATTGGGTAATTGCTAAATTCATGGACTTGGATTGCATGGACCTTCATCAATCATAGCTTCTGATAAAGGTATCTCATTTCGTCTTGTTTTTTTCATGCAATGCCTGATTTTAAGTTCATTTCATGGAACATTAGAGGTTGCTGCAATCCTCTCAAAAAAAAGGGCAATTCGAAAAGTTTGTTATAGCAGTGATATCAAGTTAACTCTTATATAAGAAACCAAATTGAAAGTAGACAGGGGTGATTTACTGAGGAATTTATGGGGATCAAAAAAGGGAGAAATGTTAATTAGATCTGCTGAAGGTTTATCGGGCGGTTTGATTTCAATATGAGATCCGGATTTTTTTGCAATCGAATCCAACATAATAGAACAAAGGTACATTGTTATGGTTGGGGAATTGAAGTTGTGGAATTTGAAAATTTGCATTGTGAACATTTATGCTCCTAATGTGGATGCTGATCGGAAAATTCTCCTTGAACATCTAGAGTGTTTGCTGATACGTTTGAACCTACCTATTATTCTAGGAGGTGATTTTAATTCCATCCTCTCTGAAAATGAAAAACTTGGATCCTTTTTTAACAAGAATTCTGCAGAATCTTTGCATCAGTTTCTAGACAATTTGAATTTGATTGATCTTCCTCTAAATGGGGGTGAATTTACTTGGTTTGGGGGTAACTCTCCCCCTCAAGCCAGCAGGTTGGATAGATTCTGCATATCTCCCGATTTGCTACTTCTTTTGCCGAACTTGGTTCAGAGGGTTCTTCCGAGGGGTATCTCCGACCATTGTCTGATCTCTATGGTCTTTAAGACAGATTCTCTAGGTGCTAAACCTTTTAAATGGTTCAACTCTTAGGCCGAAATGGAGGGTTATTCTGATTTGATCAAGGATGTGGTGGATAGGACTGAAACTAAAGGCATTAGCAGAGTCTTACTGGAATGCAAAAAGAGATCGAAAGATTGGATCATCGCTGCTGGAAAGAACAATGTTGACTCTATTAAAACTCTCGAAGCTGATCTGCAGAAGACTGAGGAAAAGTTATTTGGAAATAATCCTCAACCTTTACTTATTCGAGAAGCAGCAGAAAAAAGGGCTCAACTTTGGAAATTGTACAGAAAATAAGAACTCAATTGGCTCCAGAAATCTAGATTAAAATGGTTTCGCGAAGGGGATAGAAATACGAGGTTTTTTCATCTCTCTGCATCGACTCGTAAAGCTCACAATTATATCTCTCACATCAAAGTTGGGCAGAACAGTTATTCTGAACAGCATGACATCTCGCGTGAATTCGAGCAGCAATTTAAGAGTTTCTACTCTGATCTAAAGACTCTAAAGCTGCGTCATTGGGAGATATCTCTCAACTCCCTCACGTGCGAAGCTGCCTCTTCGCTCGAAAGGCCTTTTTCAATCGAGGAAGTGTGGGAGGCAATTAAATCTATGGATGGTAATAGAGCGCCGGGTCCAGACGTTTTTAACATTGAATTTTACAAGAAATATTGGGGATCTCTGAAAAATTTTGTGATGCTATTCTTTGAGGACTTCTATCAAGGTAAAGGCATTCCCACTAACCTTAACAACACATTTGTGGCCTTAATTCCCAAAACCAAAAATCCGGAAGCTGTTGAGGATTTTAGACCTATCAGCTTAGTTTGCAGCCTATATAAAATTTTAGCAAAAGTCCTTGCTAAAAGATTGGCGGTTCACATGAGCTCTTTAGTAAGTGATACCAATTTGCCTTCATCAAAGGCCGTCAAATAGCTGATTGTTCGCTAGTGGCAAACGAGATTGTAGATTTTGCTAAAAACATGGGCCAAGAGTTGGTAGTGTTCAAGGCGGATTTCAAGAAAGCATATGATGCTATCGAATGGCTCTTCTTATTTCTTGTTCTTAGGAGGATGGGTTTCGGTCCAAGGTGGTGCAATTGGATCCGAGCTTGCATTACGACTGCATCACTTTTTATTTTGATCAATGGAATTCCGACAAAGTTTTTTCGCATTAAAAAAGGTTTGAGACAAGGCTGCCCCCTCTCGCCTCTCCTATTCAACTTGGTCGCAAAAGGTTTGAGCGCTTCCCTATCTAAAGCTGCTGCTTTGGGCCTTTTTAAGGGTGCTGAATTCAAAAATGAAAACCTTATTGTAACTCACCTTCAGTTCGCAGACGATTTAATATTGTTCTCTGAGGCTAAGCTGGAACAGATCCGTAACTTGAAAAGAATATTGAGAGTATTCGAGGTCTCTTCCGGGTTGAAACTTAACTTGAAGAAAACAGAACTTCTCGGTGTCAATGTCAGTGAGGAAATTATTAAGAATTTCGCTGATACCATAAATTGCTCCTACAATTCCCTTCCTTCTAAATATTTGGGACTACCATTAGGGGCTTCTAAGAACAACACTGATTTATGGGATCCAGTTCTGGACAAAGTTCGTCATCGCTTAGCTGGTTGGAAAGGATCTAACCTATCACCATTCACCAGCTAGTCGTTTGACCCTAATTAAATCTGTCCTATGCAGTCTCCCGACTTACTACCTCTCGCTATTCAAAATGCCGGCATCCATCAGTTCGCAATTAAATAAGCTCATATCCAATTTTATTTGGGGCAAAGCCGATGGAAGAAATATTCATTGGGTTTGTTGGGAAGATGTATGCTGCCCCAAAGAAACCGGAGGTCTGGGTATCGTCGACATCAGGTTGAGAAACAATGCCCTTCTCAATAAATGGATTTAGAGGTACAATGCCGATCAAGCTAGTCTGTGGCGTAAAATTATTGATGCCAAATATTATGGTAAATCTACATCTTTAATTCCTCCAGTAATAAATCAAAGGAAATTATCTTGGATGTGGCGTGATATCTCGAGGCCAATCTATTTCAATTCTAATCCATTCATGGAAAAAAATTCGGCCTATTTTAGGCGATGGCAGCTCCATAGACTTATGGTTCGATTGCTGGGCTAGTGATGTACCTCTCGCATATCTATATCCTAGAATATATGCACTAGCAATTCTGAAGAAAGGCACTGTTAATCAATTTGGAGTTAAAACTCAATATGGATGGAATTGGGAGATCACACTTCGCAGAGATTTATTCGATTGGGAAGTAGAAGTTTGGGAGAATTTCAATCGCACTCTCTACAGAATTGTTGCATCTACATTGTCCAATGATTCCCTGCGCTGGCTAGGTGATTCAAGCGGATGTTACACACCCAAAAAGTTCTGCGAGCTCAGTTCTTCTTTCGATAAAGTGATCGATCCTATGTGGAAAGATGTCTGGAATAAATATATACTTCCGAAAGTGCAGTTTTTTATGTGGAGATTGATCCGAATGAGACTAGCCACTAAAGTCAATCTTCTTAAAAGAGGCTCCTCCAAAATAAATGATGTTTTGTGCCCTTTATGTGGAATTGAAGAAGACTCTGAATATCATCTGTTTTTCTCTTGTTGAAGTAGTTAGGAAGTTTGGATGAAATGGTGCCTCAAGTGGAATTACACCTTTGTATTTCCAGGATCACTTAGCAGTGTGTTTTCTGTGTGGTCCCAATTGGAAGGTAAAGCCGAAACAAAAATGGTCTGGGTCATCTCCTTCTTCGCGTTTTGCTGGAGTATTTGGCTGCACCGAAATGATCTCATTTTCAACAATTCACAGATGACGATTGATCAGCTTTTCGCCTGAGCGCAAATTAGAACATTTAAATGGTGCAATTATAATAGGCCTAAGTCATTCTTTTCTGAGAGCTATTTCTTAGCAAACCCGGCTGGTTCTTTTTGCTCTATAGTTAATTCAACGATGAATACAGCTTCTAGTTTGCTTGATCTTCCAAAGGCTGATTTCACTTTTTTCGTAGATGGTGCTGTTTGTGGAAGTTTTGGTGAAGCGGGCATATGGGGTATATGCAGAGATAATAATGGAACCTTGGTTGCAAAATTCTCAAAATCAATCGGTGTAATAGATGCTACTTCCGCTGAACTGATGGCTATTAAGGAGGCGTGTTCTATTTGTATGTCGGTTGCAACGTTGCTAGATAAAAGAATTCTCTTTGCATCTGATAGTTCCCTTGCTGTGTCTTGGATACGTAATCCAACTGTGGCGCCTTCAATATTCAGGTCCATGGCTGCAGAAATCTGTAATTGGAGCGCGTCAAAAAAATGGAAATTCAAGTTTATTAACAGGGAACGCAACAGCGAAGCTGATACGTTGGCTAAAAACGGAATTGGTAGAAAATTGAATCTTTGTTGGATTGCAGATCCCAGTTAGTAAGAGCAGCTGATTGTCTACTCCTTTTTGAATGTCGTTGTTGTTTAGTTTTTTAAATGGTTTGATGTATCTTCGGACTTCTAGCTTTGAGATGGAGCATTGTAACAGCAAACATGATTGATGTCGTTAAAGCAATAAAACTGGGCACTCTTTTCCTCCTTCCAATGCCTAGGTTTCGACTATAGGTACGAAGGGGGTTTTTAACGAGGCCCACTTCCCTTTCAAAAAAAAAAAAAGTCGAATTCAGCTGAATTCGACTTTAAACAGTAAATTTCTAGAAATATCCCTAAAGACGAGTACAACAGGATCCGACTTCAGGTCATTCTTAATTTTGCAGCAGAGGTATTTTGAGAAAAACATTGTTCATAATCGGATTCAACTGAATCTGACTTTACATGCACTGTAAAAAATACTATAAATTAGGAATTATAGTCGATTGTGCCATAGATTGAAAAAAAAAATTGGTGCAATATTTAAGTCAAAACTCAAGAACTTAAATCATAATAATTCTAAACTGTGAATGTACACATAATATTTATGAATTCACGGGACCAATAAAATATTTTAGGGGCAGAATTGAATTATAAAATTTTGGAACAACATAATATAATTTTATCATTATTTGAGTATATAATTATATGATTTTTAGTAGGGGTGAACTCAATTTTATCGTTTATGAGGTAAAAGATAATTCTACCACTACATTAATTGTATAACTTGGAATTTATAATGCACTAAAAATGAAATTTTCACATTTAGAGGGGCCATGGCCCCTGTTAACCCCTACCTTTACCTCTGAATGCATCGTGAGATTTGAATATGGAGGATTAAAGTTCCGAGATTTCAATTTTATCAACATAACCAAAATCTTACATTTTTAAGAAAATACTACCATGCATATAAACTAAATAAATATATTTTTATTAATAAAGAAAATTAAATATATTTAATAGGGTAAACTTTTGAATTTTTTTAAAAAACGAAAATTTGATAAAAGAATAATATATAAAGATGATTTTATTGGATATAAAAAATATTAAAAATATAAACATGAGTTTTATCATAAGCGCGTACAAATTCTTTAGCATAAGGGTATTTTTATAATTGATAATAAATATTAAAAATGAATTTTAAAACTTTTTTACAATTGATGATTAATACTATACGCATTAGAATTAAAATCGAAATTCATCGATTGAGTTTAATTTAGTTGACATGGCATTGATATTATATACACGAGGATGTAAAATTGAGTAGTGGTGAATCCAATTTTTTTTTTTTTGAGAATAGACACACATATATTAACAACATAATTTTTTGTATATAGGTGGGTACAAATAAAATTTTAAGGTGCACGCATTCAGTGAAGTGAATAACTAATAAAGAAAGTTTATATTTTCAAGATTGACACACTCATTAAAATGGATAACTAATAAATAAAATTCATATTTAAAACCCATAATACATCTGGCACTAGGATCGAAAATATTTTATCGTTCAAAATCCTCATATTTATGAGTGAGGAGGTACCTCATATGTATATACTTCCACTAATAATAATTTTCTTATTATATTTTGGTTAATATATTTTTGGTAATTATTTGATGCACCGATAATAAGGAGATTTTTTTCTATAAACGGGCTCTAAAGCTGTCACGTATCCTTTTTAGAAGTCCTGAATTCTGACCTTTAAATTCTAACCCTTGATATGTAAACCATAAAAAAATTTCACATACCTTAAACATGACCATAAACATTAAAAACTCTAACGCTAAACCTTAAAAATTAGGTGATTGTGAAAATTTGATCATCATCTAATCTTTAGAGTTCCAAGTACCTATTAGTTTATACTAATGGATGAAATACTAGATTCGTTAACTTAGATTATAATTTTGAATCATGATAATATGAATAAAGAAAAGAGTAAATTATTATAATGATCATTTTCGTTTTATAAGTGTTTATTTTCGCTTATCGAATTAAAAAAAATAATATTTTGGTCACTTATCATTTTATAACGTTTTGGTCACTTATGTTATATAACATTTTGGTAATTGGGACGTTAAATGTTATTAATTTGATGACATTATGTGTTATTAAAAGGGGTTAATTTTCAATTTAACCCTTAATTTTATATACAATATTAATTTGACCCCTAAAGTTTAAATAAGAAATCAATTTAACATTTGAACATTAGATAAAATATCAACCTATGAATCCAACCAAAACCCATTTAGCAATCGCTCACCTTAGACCGCCATATGTTGTTGTGGAAGATGATCTTCGGACCTCAGAATTTTCAATCTACTCCTCTTTTACCTACTGAACATGAATTTGACGTCCATTTCATTGAAATTATCTTGAATTTCACAAATTAGATGTATTGTTTGACAATTAAATGCATATTAAAAAATAAAAATGAAGAATTTTAGAAAACTACAACTTTACGATTTTTATCAACTTCTATGATATTTAAAAATGATTTGATTCGAACTATTCAACCAATATACATATATCAATGATAAAAAAACATCAAATCGTTAGAGGGTGAACAATGTTAGTCTTTGGGAACTAAATAATAAAAATGTGAACGAAGTTTTGAGCTAAAATTAGAGAATTGAACTATTTTAAAGAATTGATTAATTAAATTTATTGATTTGGTTGTTTGGTAAATAGATGGTTATAACATATTAACAGTGTATGGAGATGAATCCTTTTAAACTGAAAAAAGTTAGAAGAACTTTGTTAGTTCAGAGAATTTGATATAAAGAATACTCTAAATAACTTAAATTTAAATAAATTATGCATGCTTTTGAAGTAAAATATATTCTAATGACGGCCTCCTCCTCTTGAGGTGATGGAACCGTGATATTGTTGCTGCATCAGCATCACGAGGACTCAGTACTAGGCTTCTTTTAATTCAAAAAATAATAATTCCCATAACTTAATGCATATTACATATACAATATATTGAAAAATAACAAAGTATTCAATCAAATATGGTATTATTATCTAAATATTATTGTCCATTTTTTTCAACAATGTTGTCTTCCCAAGTTTTTTTTTAAATATTGTTACTTATTGTAGCAAGTCAAAAATTGGATAAATTGCAATTCAACTTCAAACAATGACTTTTATTTTAATATTAAAATAATGAACTCAGATAGATTGCAGCCTGACTTTAAACAATGTTTTTCACACATGGCGTGCATGAATCAATAGAGGAAGACCGCAATATCATTTTTAATATTTTTTGGTAAAATATTGTTAAAAACGAGGTGAAAACATTTCGACTTCTGGCTGCTACAGTAATCAACTATATTTTTGAAAATAAACTTGGGAGGACCGTATTGTTGGAAAAAAAATGGACAACAATATTTGGGTAATTCCACCAATCAAATATTGAATATAATCGTTTTATTATATCTCATTTTACTTGTTCAAATGAGTAAATAACTAAAGGTGGCAAACGGGTCGTTCGGTTCGGGTTATTGTGGTTCGGGTCATTTCGGGTCTGACTACATTCTGTTTAAGTTCGGTTTGAGTCGCTTCGATTTTAGTTCGAGTCTATGGCGATTTTGGTTCGAGTATTTGGTCATGTCAGTTGAGTATCTGTTCAGTTGACTTTTGGTTCGGTTAATATCGGGTCAGTTATTTTTCGGTTCGATTGATTTCAGGCCGGGTTAATATCGGGATAATAAGAGATCGTTCAATTTCAGTCGGGTTTCAGGTCGAGTTAGGTTTTTACACTATATATATGGCTTTATATAGCTTGTATATTTGACTTTTTGGTGACTTGTGCGCCAATTCACATCTCATCTTTCTTTCTTTATTTTAATATTTTTTTAGGTTTTCTTCGGTTCGGGTCCATTCTGTTCGGTTAAAAATTAGTTTGGGTCTATTCGGTTCAAATAAAAATTAGCTCAGGTCCATTTTCGGTTTAACTAAAATTCGATGCGTTCCATTTATTTCAGGTTTTGGGTCAAATTTAAGTCGTCTTATTCGAGTCGATTTTGAGTAATTTGATTCGAGTCTATAAATAACTATAAAATAATAAGTTAATTTATCAAATATTTTTATACAATCAATTACTATAGTCCACCGTTAATTCGCTGATTGTCAAATATGTTTAATATTTAAATATTTGTTGAGTGAATAATATATTAGTTTTTTTAAAAATGAAAGGAATTACTAAATTAAAGTTCAAAAGACATAACAAATGAGAATGAAAATGGGTAAGGGCGGGAGCTCCAAGAACCTGACCGTTAGAGTGGTTGGAGCAGAGTTGAGTGGGGGATGATGGTCTGGTCGGGACCAGAAATCTAAAACCCTAATCACAACGAGTCACGTCACCGTCACTGTTCTTGGTCCCACTTCTTTCCAGCCTGTCTGGGTTTGTGCTGGGCCCTTATTCCACCGTCTCAAACCTAAATTACTATTGCTCCGGTTCTTCAAAGGAATCCGGAGTAACGGTGAGATATTGCGTTTGAAAAAAAATGTTTTATGGAGTATCATTTATTTTATTTGTTTTTAATTTTCAGAGTTACGGTGATTCGAGGCGAGTCTGGAGTGTAACATGTCTATGATGTGGCTAAAAAACGGCAAATATCGAAACTTACAAAAATAAGTATTAGAATTTGTTCTTAAACTAAAAATATTAGATTTCTTAATAGCATTTTCGGTTAATTTTTTGAGTTTTTTCTGCAAGTATTGATACTTATTTTGTAAGTATCGATACTTTTTGTCCCAAAATAAAAATTTATCAAAAAGTTAAGTATCAATACTTACAAAATAAGCATCGATACTTGCACAAAAAACCAACCGAAAATGTTATCAAGAAATCTAACATTTTCAGTTCAAGAACAAGTTTCGATACTTTTGTCCAAAACTGAAAATTTATCAAAAAATTATGTATCAATACTTACAAAATAAATATCAATACTTGTAGAAAAAACTCAAAAAACCAACCTAAAATGTTATCAAGAAATCTAATATTTCCAGTTCAATAACAAGTTTCGATATTTTTGTCCCAAATTAAAAATTTATCAAAAAATAAAACTAAGTATCGATGCTTACAAAATAAGTGTCGATAAGTATCGATACTTGTAGAAAAAAACTCAAAAACCAACTTAAAATATTATCAAGAAATCGCTAATTAGTTGTTTGGTGAATAGCATATTGAAAGAGCGGATTGGGGTGATACCGCTAATTTTAAAAAAGCTCATAATAAGAGCTTTTTGATATTAGAGGTTTGATATTAGAGTTGTAAAGACTCTTTTACCCTTATTAGTTACCAAAAATGTCAAAATAACATAAATTAAATATTTTCTCACCATATTTATAAGCTAATCCTATTTACTTTTTTTATTAGCACATATTTATACGTGTATTTAAATTTATTAATTAATTAAATTATTTTAAAATAATTATATAAATAATAAATTAATATATAAATCATTTGAATATGTTTAGAAAAATTATATTAAAAATAATTTTATAGATATAATTAATATTAATTAGATACAAAATATTGATAACTAATAAACTATTCAAACAAGCATTGAATATAATCATGTCCTTATATATCATTTTGCTTGTTTAAATAATCTAACAGCTATCAACGATCAGTTAATTTTACCAAACACTTTTATACAATCAGCTAATACAATCCGCTAGTCAAATCAGCTAATGCAATCAGCTATCCGCTATCAGCTAATACAATCCGCTAACCGCTAATTGCCAAACAAGGCCAAATTCAACATAATTACATGTCAATTTCACTTTTTATTATAACAAGTATAATAGTTCACGAAATAAAAATAAATGTATAATAGATCGTAAATTTTTTCAGCAACAATATCCAAAAAAAAAAATGTAACCAAGGGCTCCTTTTTTATTTGTTTTTAGGTTAAATATAATCCGTGGTAAATCAAATATTTTAAATTTATTTTTTGTCACTAAATTATAATAAGTTATATAATTGTCACTACTGTTTTTCAATTTATCTTTTTTATCACCCTCCATCAAAATTAGGATAATAACAAATTTAGTCTTATGTTTAAACATTGTACTAATTTAATTTTGATTTTAAAAAATTTAAACCTCAAATTTTACTTATTGTACCAATTTAGTGTTTATTCCAAAATTTATTATTTCAAAATTTATTTTTATATGTTTACTACCACTATTGATAATTTGACAAATAATTTATGGTCAAAGTATTGTAACGTCTCGTTTGATACATTATGTTGAGTTGTGAGGGGCTCGATTCGATTAACCGTTCTTGCTCGCCAAGTGTGGAGAAGTTGGATAATTGGGTGTTTTAGTGGGAGGTGAAAATTTGGCAATTTGACACAAGGATTTATAGTGGTTCAACCTTCTAACCAAGGTCTACATCCACTATCTTAGCTCCCCACTAAGGATTTCCAAACAAATTCACTAAGAATTTCGTCCCCTTTTCTCGGCTTAGGAGGAAACCGTTACAACGATCAAGCTTTCTACCCAAAGCTTGATCAAACACTCTCTTACAAGAGAAAGACTTAGCAAACTAGAAATCCCTCTAATAGGTATGTGTTTGCAATACTAAGCTCTCACCCAAAACCTAAACACTTGAGCAAATTTAACAATGTTTAGCTCACAAGTGTTGTCTAAGCAAGAAATAAACAATTTAAGCTCTAGACAAATTTTGATATCATAATGTTGTTACAATTGAAGCATTAACCATTACAAGATGCTTGGAGGTCTCTTTTATACTCCTTGATGAGTTTGTAGCCGTTACTAGCCGTTGAGATTGAATTGGAGCCGTTGGAGCCTTTATTTCCCACCATAAATACAGTTTTGCAGCTGGGCGTATCGATACTCGTCAAACCGTATCGATACGGTCTCAATGAGGAATTAGCCGTTGGGCTTCTTCAGCTGATGCGTATCGGTACGCGATACACCCGTATCGGTACGCGACTAGCCGTTGGGCTATTTCGAAACACACCGTATCGATACGGCTAAGCGTAACGGTACGGGTTTTGGCTACTGAAAAAATCATGTAGTTGAAACCCTAAGGCGTATCGGTACGGTCCAAGACCGTATCGGTACGGGCACTTAAAAAGGCTGGTTTTGACTACTTTAAATGTACTTTAAAATCATTCCAAAGCCTTTAAAAATCCTTAAACATATTTTCAAGTTGTTTTTGACTAAAAACATATTTTAAATTTTTTTTAATTTAGTCCAAATTTTTTTTCAAATATTATATCAAAACATTAGTTCTACACATTAGATATGAGTGTTGTGTTTAAAAAGATTGATGAAAGATTTATTACTACATCAAGGTAAGTTTGTTGAAAATTGTGATATATATTATTCTTCTTACCTCGTGTATAGTAAATATTAAAAGATAAATGTTATGCATGAATATACTTCACTTTATAACTTTATGAAATTATTGACTCTAAATGTAGTTTTAACTATATTATATTTTATTTAATAAACAAATAAAATGATAGAAAGAGCTGCACAGTGAAAACATCTTCAAGTTCTATTGTTTTTAAGAAGGGTAGAAAAACTCATATTAACCATAAGCTTTGAAGAAAATTGGATTGATTAAAACAAAGCTTAAATTATTGATTAAGAATAATTTCTTATGACATCAAAAATAAGCAAAGAACTAGACATTAAAGTTAATATTCAATAAAATTTATCATTGTAAATAACAGTAAAAAACATAAAATTCAAATACATTGATACTTATTTACATCGTTGTAAATAAACATTAATAACTTATTTACACCATTGTAAATAGCATTAATCACTTATTTATATTGTTGCAAATAACATTAATCACTTATTTACACTGCTGTAAATAAATATTGGTAACTTATTTATACCTGGTCACTTATGTTCTTGTACATGTAATCATATTATTTTTACTTGTTACTCTATCTATAAACTGAAAATTATATATACGAATTATGTTAGATAAATTTCTTGTTTTATTTATATTGATCCAATCGATGATATTTTTCTGGATTCGCTATTGATCTCTAATTTAACAATAATAAATCTGATTAAATTAGAAAAACAATAATTTTACTAAAGTAATACTTTTTATCATTTATATATTGACACTCAAACAAAATTATTTACGAAAATAATATTCATTTTTATCAAGTGGAGGCAAAAAGTGCACCTAATTAGGGGCCAAATGACCATAACAACATACATGTAGAAGCTATGTTTTCTTCAATAATTCAATGACTTAATGTTTAAAAGATTATATTTATGCACTTGAAAAAAATCCATATCTAACTAATGTGAGATTTTTTCGAAATGCTTAAATAGTCTTTTTTTAATAAAGGAACGACTGAGCTTTTATTAATAATAAATAAAGAGACTGAGCAAGCCACGTGGGGAAATCAAAAGACAAAGCATACAAAAAAACAATAGAAATAAAAAACCAAAGAAAAACGAAACGAAACGAAACGCCCAGCCAAACCACACCCCTTCTTCCTCACCGAAAAAATCAAATCGAAATAAAGTAAAGATACAAAACCCAGAGAAGGGAAAAAACCTTGAAAGCAATCGGAGGAAAAATGAATGATGCTCCGATAAGACAAGGGTGAAGGACCAAAAACATGGCCCATCGATCAGTTTGTAGAAGCGAACCACTGTCTGTCGCGCGCAACCATGGACTCCACTGCCGACAGAACCTCTTCAACCCAGATGCATGGCTCCGGCGAAGAGTTTCCAAACTGAGCAAGATAATGGGTAGCTCGATTTCTCTCTCGATTGACATGGAGGAAAGTCAGGTAATCGAAAAAAGTCTTTTTGCGCAGAATATTTTCATATAAATTACTTAACAACGAACGATTATTTGCAGGGGAGGTGATCTTCGAAACTACCAAAAGGGCATCTCCCTCCACTATCAAACGCCGAAAACCCAGTTCATGGCCTAATGTGAGGGCTTGCTCGCAAGCAAGGGCTTTAGCATGTTCAACGTTGAAGACATTCAAGTGAGGGTAAGTACCCGCAGCCATAACTAGCCCCTCCGAGTTTCTGAAAATTACTCCTGAAACTGACCTCGATAACGTAGGTGAAAAACTAGAATCAAAATTGGCCTTCACAGTATCCTCATTAGGGGGACTCCAATTTAGAGTTCTAGGCCTAGAAACTTTTCGAGCTGGCACATTAGTTGCATCGAACTCAAGAATGTAGGAATTCGAAAAAATTACCAGATCATTTATGGATTGAGATATTCCTTCATGTAAGACCTTGTTGCGTGCATTCCATGAAGCCCATAGCACCACTACGATAAAACGCTTTTGAGTAGCAGACAAGGTCTCGAAAAAATTAGCAAGCCACTGTAGAAATTTTTGCTCACCTGACATAGCAGGAATTGAGACATTAAAAGCATGTAGAGCTTGTTGAATATAATTGCAATCTTGAACCAAATGTTGCACTGATTCCTGTCCAGGCTGGAAAATTACACACTGCCCGTTAATTTGTAATCTTCTAATCAAAAGATTTTGGCAGGTAGGAATCAAGTTATGTGCAAAACGCCAGAAGAAGATCCGAATTTTTGAAGGAAGTAGCATCGATCAGAACGAACCACAGAACCTCGAGTACCAATCATCTTCAAAGTCAACAGGGTTGCCGCTCAACCCTAAAAAGACATTCACAAGCCACCGATACCTACTGTAGGAGGATCAAAAAGATCTTGGATCAAGTCAAACTTCCAAGTATGGTTATCAGCATTAATTAGATCAGCTACAGAAACTATAGTATGATGTGGTACATGATAATTAACTTTACCATTACCAGGTCCAGCAATCCAAGAGTCCTGCCAGATGTTGATCGAACGACCATTTCCCACTCTCCACCCAATTCCTTGTTCGAGAAGACCCCGATAGCACAAAATGCTTTTCCATGTATAAGAAGGGTAAGAGCCTAACCTTGCTGACATAAAATCTGCATTCGGATAATATTTTGCTTTATAAACACGTGCTAGAAGACTAGATGGGTTGTTGATTAGATTTCAGCCTTGCTTAGCAAGGAAGGCTATATTAAACTTAGCTAAGTCACGAAAACCCAGCCCACCCAACTTCTTTGGGAGACAAATGCTACTCCAAGCAGTCCAATGGATTCCTTTTTTTGAACTATTGTTGCGCCACCAAAATTTATTCATAATTTGTTCTAGACTCGTGCATAAAGACTTAGGGAACAAAAAACATTGCATAGCGTAGATAGGGACAGCCTGAAGCACTGATTTAATAAAGATTTCCTTACCACCCATAAAGAGAAACCAAATACTCCAACCATCAGCCTTCTTGTTCATCTTATCTGCTAAATTAGAAAAAGCAGCCTTCTTATTGCGCCCGACCATGTTCGGTAGACCAAGGTACTTCTCTGGGTTTGCTGAAATACGGACATTAAACAGACGGCTAATGGACATAGATAAAGTGTAGGGCACATTACCACTAAAATAAATAGCAGACTTGTTAAAATTTACTAACTGACCCGAAGCAAGTTCATATTTAGAAACAAGGGATTTAATTCTAGTGGCTTCTTCAATCGTACTACCGCCAAACAAAATACTATCATCCACGAAGAAGAGATGAGAAATCGCAATCCCAAATCTTCCCGATTTGGCTCCGGAGATAACATTAGCAGCTTTCGCCTCATGAAGAATAGAAAATAACCCTTCAGCATAAAGAAGGAAAAGATAAGGGCTAAGTGGATCACCCTGCTGGATACCACGAGATGGGGAGAAAACCTCAAAATTGCAAGCATTAAAATTCACTGAATAGGTAACGGATGAAATACACCTTAAGATCAGAGATACCCAATTCGAGTCAAAACCCATTCACAACATCATCTTCTCCAAAAAACTTCAATTCATTCTGTCATAAGCTTTTGCCATATCCAATTTCAAAGCAAAAGACCCTTTGAGACCCCTCTTCTTAGTCTTCATCGAATGTAAAAGTTCATAAGCTATGAGCACATTATCGGATATCGACCAACCAAGCACAAATGCACTTTGTGTTTCGTCGATACACTTATCAAGCAGAGAACACAATCTGTTGGCCAAGGTCTTAGCTACAATCTTATAAAGAACTTGACATAGGCTGATAGGACGAAAATGGTCTATAGACGAAGGAGAATCATTTTTAGGGATCAAGACTATACTTGTCAAGTTTACTGACTGCAAATCTTTCGATCCATTAATAAGGGAGATACAATAATCAGCAACATCATCCCCTATCAAATGCCAACAACTTTGATAAAACAAAGCTGGGAAACCATCAAGGCACGAAGTTTTCAAGGGGGCCATTTGCTTGACGGGACAAAAGATTTCATCTTTAGTAACTTGCTTACGCAACATAAGATTATCAGCCCTCGTAATTGATGGGCGGATACTATTTAAAATCTCACTAGGATTGGCAACCTGTTGAGATGTGAATATCTGCTGGAAATGCGATGAAGCAATTGTAGCCATTACTTCTTCATGAATTTCCCAACTCCCATCATCACGCTTAAGTTTGGAAATTTTATTCTTCTTCCTTCGATACGAAGCCCACGTGTGAAAAAACCGCGTGTTTCTATCTCCACACTTGAGCCAATTCACTCTTGCACGTTGTTCCCAAAATAACTCATCTTTGTCATCTTCGAAGTTGAGTGCAAGCTTAACATCTAAAAGTTCAGCCAGTGTCTCCTCATCCGGATCGGCCATAGATAGTTTCTCAAGACGGGATTGCAACGATGACCTATGCCTAGTACGCCGACCTTTTAAAGAATGACACCATTTCTTGATAGTGACAGCCAGCCTTTTCAACTTCGAAGGAACATCATTAGACAGAATTCCAAGACTACTCAATAAGTTTCTCAAAATCAACTTCCAAAAGCCAATTGGTATCAAAACAAAACCCCTGAAAAGCTTAACCAGACGAGGGAGCAACACTACCCAAAGTGTCAACCAGCAATAGGCAGTGATCCGAGATTGTATGCGAAAGGTGTCGAAGTGTAAAATCGGAAATAAATTCCACCAACTAGGCGTGGCAAGGCCACGATCTAATCTTTCACGGATATTTGAAGTAGAAAGACGACCTTTTTCCCACGTATACCATCTCCCGATGAAGCCCAAATCGGATAATTCACAATCTTGAATAGTTGACCGAAAATTATTCATTTGCCCACTAGAGCGGATACGCCCACCTCGCTTTTCACTAGCAAGTAAGATCTCATTAAAGTCACCAACCGTAAGCCACGACAAAGATTGATTCGTTCCAAGTGAACGTAACAGATCCCATGATTCATTCCTCCGGCTTGTAATTGGATCCCCATAGAAGCCGGTCAAACGCCAAGAAACATTAGTAGTCGAATCAGTCACTACAGCATCAATATGGTTGTGGGAAAAACTACACACCGTGACCTGAACATCCTGAGTCCAACCAAGACTAAGACCTCCCCTGGTACCAATTACGGGAATATTTATACCAAAAAGAAAACCACATTTCCTACGAGCACTCTCCATACGCTTACTAGATAGTTTTGTCTCCATTAGAAACATAATTTGAGGACGAACATCTCTCAGTTTGTGCCTGAGACGTCTCAGCATCCGTAGCTTCCCCAGGCCACGAACGTTCCAGCTTAGTATTTTCATTGCGAACGGCTGGCCTGTTCACCAAGGCCTGCCGATAAAACAATAGAACCCTCAAACGAATCAGATGCATGAGAAACTCCTGAGGAAGTGGGATGAACTCTGGGACGTTTAATACTCTCAGTGGGCTCAAGTGGATTATCCTCTTCAATGGGGCCCATGAATACATCCATTCCATCTGCTCGATCACTAAGGGAACCAGACTGATTGGTATCCCTGGATTTCAGCACATGCTTTAAAGTGGATGGCCCAGAATAAGTACCACGTCCTAATTTGCCACCTCCTGATTTGACGCCAAGTAAATTAGGAAAAGGGAAGCTAAAATCACGCGGGATTAAATTCTCATCAGCGGAATTTGGGGCTACAGATTCCCTTGAGTCAGGCGCAACGAAAGCTACCGGATCCCGTAACCAAACGTTAGTCGGAGGTATTGCCCGGAGGTGAGGAGCACGTAGAGATAGATCCTATTCACGTGAAACATTAGCATCACCTTTAGCAACTCGAATTGGGCAAAAGTTCTCACCATGCCCCAATCTTCCGCAAATAAAGCAGAAAAGAGTGAGTCTTTCATACTCAAAACGAACAAAGTGATGGGTACCATTTACCAG
Organism: Hibiscus tridactylites; assembly: GCA_958450335.1. Lineage (NCBI taxonomy): Eukaryota > Viridiplantae > Streptophyta > Magnoliopsida > Malvales > Malvaceae > Hibiscus > Hibiscus tridactylites. The sequence goes on from OY288269.1 coordinate 9,650,383, forward strand.
AAGGATTTTTTACGCCTTTTGAGAGGAATTCGGATGTCCATCCGTACACGAACACGCATGATACTCTTGTATCCCAAAGAGACAGCTTTAACATCATATTCAATATAAGATCCAATAAAATTTCCAAGCAAACGTGCAACCCATTCTGACATGAAACCATGAGGAACCTCATGGATTAAAACCCAGTAACACAAGTGGGTTAAAGAAACTAGCATAGGGTCCTCCCCTCGTTGCAGACGATGATGGACCAAGAGATGGGAATTAAAGTTCCAAGGGCCTCTAGAATCAATCTGATCAGAATCTACTTCATTGTATAGACGAAATAAAAAACGCCCTTCTCCCAGATCAGACACAGAAATACCACCAACAGGGCGCCAGAGATTCGCCAAAGTAGATCGCATACATGGGAAATTGATCACACTTGTTTTAAGAAAAATACCCACCAAACAAAACTCATAATTAGCAAAGGGAGACGATGCTTGCATATCAAGATCCAAGAGATCATCCTCACCATCCCCGATGGCCAAACTTGCCATCTCATTCTCCACATCAGCCATAGAACAAAAAAAACAACGGAAAAGACCACAAAAGAATTGAGGGTAGAAGACGTGCCAGGCGGCAAACAACAAATCAAAAGAAAATCAAGAAGAAAGCGTGCTATTCAGCAGAGAGAAAACGTGCCAGGCGGCAGATTATTAGACATTTTTAGTGTAATTAAAGACTTCACTCATACACGTATATTGTCATTGTTCGACATGTGCTCATATTAAACACGTATTTTCAGCACGTAACACTCATATTTTTTTTTCTTAAACAAAGTTAATTTATTCCCTTTTTATTTTGGCACAATATTTTTATTTTTTACATTTTGGTTCCTTAACAATGCAAGTTTTAAGCAAATGTACCATGCAAGCTAAAGATGTATCCAATTTGATAATGTTATAAACCTCATTGAATGAATAAACTTTACTTTAAGTTAATCTCAATATTTTTTTATTTGAATTATTATTATTATGATTGTTTTGACTTTTGAAGATTTTGTTATTGCAAAGCATGTACGAATTATTATTATTTTTATTCATTGCTGCTCAATTGACACCGACATATGTCAGAGATATTGATTGTATTATGGAAGATGTTAATAATTTAGTGGTTAATGAATTATTTTTTAAGTTAATATTTATGATATACTAAATAAAAAATCATTTAGCAGACTATGGTAAGGTCGAGTCGTGGAGAATCTATAGTTGAACAGTTGTTTGAAGCTGTACCGACTACCGAGTTTTGTTGTTTCATTTGTTTAATTGGAAGCTGCTAATAGCATATGAATGTAATTGATGTAGGTTTAGTGTTTGATTGGGTCTGAGTCAATTTTTTTTAATTAGATAAGTTTATAAATTTTATTTTACTATTCAAATTTTATTTAAATTTGTTTATTCGAGTCAAGTTTTTAAGTTGTGGTACGAATTTAATTGTAATTATTTATAATATTTATAGTGCTGATTCCATTTAAAATGGCTTTTATATCCATATACAATACACATTTTCATATGTGATATATATATATATATATATGAGGCAAAATTGAGGAACTCGATTTGAACTTAGAAATCGATCCACTAATTACTAAAAATTTTAAATTTTCATTTTACAACTTAAACTTTATTTAAATTTTTTTCGAGTCGAGTTGAAAATTTTTATTTTTTCGACTTGAATTTTACTCACCTATGCATTGATGTTCAATTGGTCTAGCGGGATGAGGAGTTAGTAGGGGCGGATCTTGGTGTGACAATTTGAGGGGCTTAATAAAAAAATTTAAATTTTTTGAGGTCTTATAGAAATTTTCCTAAAATTTGAGGGTTTATTGAGATTATTTTTTAAAAAATGAAGTTGTAATTAAAATTTTCAAAAAAAATTGTGAGACTTAATGAAAAGTTTAATAATTTTATTAAGTTTAATTTTTTTTGATTTAAAGTGTCGGTTAGCACTTTATTGAAATAATAAAAGACTGTCTCTAGGAAACTGAACCATCGTTCAGCTTCAGATACACGCTAAAACATAAAAACAGAAATCAAAGGAAATTAAAAAACAAGTGAAGAAAGAGAAAACAACCAAGAAAGAAATCAGAAGAAAAACAAAAGGTGCATGTGAACCGACAATCCTCCACCGGAGAAGAAAACGATGAAAGCCCGAGGCTGAGGAGGAAGAGTTAAGGGGATCTTCTAAAAGAGTGTAGCAAATTCCCCAAACGAAAGCCAGCAGAAACATGGTCAAGGTGGATCAGAGAATCGACGATCCAACACCGCTAGCTACAGCACTGAGTGTGGAGCATCTTCGACCCAGAACCGGTCAGTGGAGTGCCGCAAACCTTCATCTGCTAATGCATGTGCCGGACCATTCCCCTGACGTCCCGAAAAACTAAAACGACAGGAGGTGAAATATGACCCGACCCGCTTAATGTCACGGATGATGAGGCCTATCACAGAGGGGTCGGTTGAGGCGGAGTTAAGCTTGGAAACAACCGATCTGTTGTCGCCGGTGACAATAACACGACGGAGCCCTAAATCGGAGGCAAAATCCAAACCCTGGAGAAAAGCAAGGGCTTCCGCTTCAAAAATCGAGGTGATGTTTAAGTTGAATTTATATCCAGACCCCATAATTTGTCCCTCTGAATCTCTAATGATGAAACCCAATGCAGAAACGTTCTCCCCTCTCTTATAACTCGCATCCACATTTATTTTGTAAAAAGATGGGGGCGGAGGAACCCAGTGGACATCAGATAGGCGGTTGGGGTGTCGATGCACAGAGGATAAACTCTCAAACTCAGCATCATATGCTTTGACAAAGGTAAACACATCCTCCACGCGTTGAATAACTCCTTCGTACATCATTTTGTTTCTTGAATACCAAATAGCCCATAAAGTGATGAAAATTAATATGTGATTACTTCTGTTTGTGTCTTGAAGAAAATGAAATAACCAATTGCTGAAATCTGGTAATAGGCTCCAATTAATTGAAATAAAGCCCAATAATCTCCATACTTCCTTTGCGTAAAAACACTCACAGAAGATATGAACCACAGTCTCTATGTCCCTCTTACATCTAGGGCACCTTGAATCGCTTGCAACTCTTCTATAGGTCAAATTTTGCATTGTAGGTAAAAAATTGTGAAGCATCCTTCAAACTGAAATCTTGATTTTGGAGGGGCATGGTACCGACTAGATAACTTTAAAAATATTATGCTGCGAAACACCACTTATAGAAGAACTCTTTAGGAGAAGATAACCACTTCGTACTGAGTAGAGCCCAGAACCCTCTCCCTTCCAGGAAAGAACATCATGTTGTTGGGAACGGGGGAGTTTGATACTGATAATATCGAGTACCACTTCTTGTTCAAAAATAGACTCGATTAGGGGCCGATTCCATTTTTGCTCATTAGGAAGAAGTAAATCCGAGACCACTGCTACTTGTTCGGTATGTTGCGATATTACACGCCACGAAGGCAGACCCGGGAGCCAATAATCATTTCAGACGGACACTATCGAGCCCGTACCAATAGTCCAGCCCATACCCTTCTATAAAAGCCCTCTAGAGCACCAAATACTTCGCCATATTAGAGACGGTGAAGAGCCCACTTCAGCCCGTATAAAGGTAGAATTAGGAAAGTACTTAGCCCTAAGTAAACGGGCCATAAGAGAATTCGGATTAGTAAGGATCCTCCATCCCTGTTTAGCCAACAGGGCAATATTAAATTTACCAAAATCTCGAAAGCCCATTCCACCCTCATCTTTCAGCTTACTCAATTCCTCCCAAGAACACCAATGAATACCTCTTCGAGTAGAAGACTTCTGCCACCAGTAGCGGGCTGCAATTGCCTCCAGTTCATGACAAAAGGATGCCGGAAGAAGAAAGCACGACATAGCAAAAAGGGGAATCGCCTGGAGAATGGACTTTATAAACACTTCCTTTCCCCCCTGGGAAAGAGTTTTCAGGCTGAGAGTAGAGACACGGCTGCCGAATCTATCTTTTAGATAGTTGAAAGCTTGTTTTTTATTTCGCCCAATAATTGCCAGTAGGCCCAAATAAGATTCTGGATTATCCACTTCAGTAACACCCAATATACGACAAATGTCCAATTTGTTATCATAAATAACATTCAAACTAAAGAAGATATTGGACTTATCGTAGTTAATTACCTGACCAGAACATCATGCAAAACGATTTAGGATAGCCCAGAGATTATCAGTACACATAGGTAGAGCTTCCCCGAAAATCAAGCAGTCATCCGCGAAGAGTAAATGACTAACCGAGGGGGCACCACGATACGAGCACCCTGCAACGTTCCACTGGCCATAGCACCACATAGTAGAGATGACAGACCCTCTCCACACATTAGAAAAAGATACAGACTTATTGGGTCGCCCTGTCGAAGACCACGCGTGGGCAAGAAGTAGTCACTCGTACATCCGTTAACCACAACCGAATAAGATACGATGGTGATTCCAGTCATTACCAAATCTATCCAAGCCTGCTCAAAACCCATCTTACTCATGACACTACGGAGAAAATCCCACTCAACACGATCGTACGCCTTGCTCATATCCAATTTTAGAGCAAATGAGCCCAGTCTGCCAGTTTTTTGCTTTTTAAAAGAGTGAAGGATCTCATATGAGGCGATGATATTATCCGTAATCAATCTTCCTGGGACAAAAGCACTCTGTGCCTTGTCTATACATACATCCAGGACCAATTTGAGTCTGTTCGCCAGCATCTTAGAGATAACCTTGAATAAGACATTACAAAGAGCGATAGGTCTGAATTGAGTCATTTCTTTTGCATCACTGACCTTAGGAATTAGTACAATGTGAGTTCTATTGATGTCCTCAATCGGATAATTCCCCTTCAACACCCCAATGCAATAATCCACTACCTCATTTCCAATAATCCCCCAAAAACGCTGATAAAAAATAGCCCCTAAACCATCTGCTCCGGATGCCTTTAGCGGACTCATAGAGTTAAGCGCTGTAAAGACCTCCTCCTTTGTGAATTCTCCAAGTAGTAAGTTGTTCATATTTGGGGTGATACACTCATTAATTCCTTGCAAAATGGTCGAGGGATCCGATACACCTGAGGAAGAAAAAAGTCCTGAGAAATAATGGACTGCAATATGACGAACGGAGTCCTGTTCATCATGGAAGGTACCATCATCACCTATCAGACCATTGATGTGGTTGATCTGACGTCGTTGACTCGCATAACGATGGAAGAAACTCGTGTTTTTGTCCCCATTTCTCATCCAGTTCGCCATAGCCCGTTGCTCCTAGTAAATTTCCTCCTTATCGAGTTCCAGATTCAAACTCAGTTTCGCCTCAATTAGATCTCCCAAATTCTCATCTGAAACTTGTTTTTCGTTAAGAGTATCAATACGGCTCTGTAATTCTTTGATCGATAGTTTCTTAGCTTTTTTAATTTTGCGGAACCACTTGTCAAGCCCAAGGCTGACAACCGCAAGTCTTTCTGGAACTGTCCCACATGCAAAGGCCCATAATTTCCGAACTTCATTTTTACAAGAGTCCTCCAAGAGCCAGGCCGCCTCAAACTTGAAGTGCCAAACTCGATTGGGCTGAGATGGGTTAACACAAGTAGTGAGAAGCACTGGACAATGGTCTGAGAAAGAATGTGATAGGTGATCAATCTGATATTTCGGAAAAAGATCATTCCAAGACTCATTAGCCACACCCCGATCCAATCTTTCTCTAATATTATTAGCCGATGTGCGTCCCCATTCCCATGTAAACCAAGGGCCTTTGAAGCCCATATCAGATAGGCCACAGTCTTCAAGAGCATCACTAAAATTCTTCATCTGCCACCCATGTCTTTCCAATCTACCCTACTTCTCTGTTAAGCTAAGTATTTCATTGAAGTCTCCAATTACACACCAAGGTAAATCAGGACAATCATTTAATTGTCGTAAAAGCTGCCAAGTTCGAAATCTATTACCTACCTCAGGAGCACCATAGAATCCTGTTAGGTGCCACTATTGTGGATTATTAACCTCCGAAATCAACATATCTATATGGTGTGTAGAGAAAGAGCGGAGAGCAACAATTACATCATTCTTCCAACCAATTGAGAGCCCCCCACTTCTACCATTCGAACTAATATCCAGCCCATTAACATAACCACAAAGTTTACGAATACGTTCCATCTTAGAGGATTGTAATTTGGTTTCCATCAAGAAAACCACAGAAGGGGATATGTCGCGCATCATAGCACGAAAACGACGAACTGTTCGGGCCATCCCCAGACCGCGAACGTTCCAACTTAGTATCTTTATTGGGCTTGGCGAGCCCCACCCTAGAGGCCTGCCAATAAAATGTTCTGGTCACCATTTGAATCCCTAGTCTGAGAAACTCCTGGCTTAGATTGTTGAGAGTGCTGTCTCTTTGGATTATCATATTCAGCCAGAGGCCTATCTTCCTCGGATAGGCCCATTTCAGTATCAAAGCCCAAATTGACATTAGAGAGAACTCGCCCATCCTTATAATTTGTAGGTAAAATCTGATGAGTAGTACCCAACTCAGCAGAGGACTTAGATGAGGATGCATACCGTATCCCGTGATTAGAAAGAGTTGACTCTTGATTAGCGATCCCCGAATTAATCAAGAGATTCCCTTGATTACTTGAATGACTCAAATTACTAGGGCGTGAAACATGGAAATTAAATCCCAACTGTTTTGCTTGTGCAGACTGAGCGGGATTGACAACTGGAAGATCCACTCCTTCCTCGACCAGCCATCGACACAGGGTCGTATTAGCCCGGCGTGACGGAGCTCGGAGAGAAGCGTCCCAGCTCGGAACAAGATCCATACCTCATTTCGCAAAGCGGAGAGGGAAGAAGCTCTCTCCGTGACCAAGAATACCACATAAGAAGCAGAATAAAGTCAACTTCTCATATTCGAAATGGACGTAGTGGTGATTTCCATTTGAGAGAATCAATTTCTTCTGTCGCTTCAGAGGCATTCGGATGTCCACCCTTACCCGAATTTTCATGATACGCTTATAGTTCAAAGAAATAACTTTTGAATCGTAGAGTAAAAAAGTACCAATAAAATCACCAAGAACCTTTGCAACTCTTTCAGACATAAAACCTAAGGGGATATCATGAATTAAAATCCAATAATCCACAAAATTAAGCGAGACCAACAACGGGTCTTCCCCTTGTTGTAAGCGATGTAGAACTAGAAGATGGGTGTTGAAGAACCAAGGACCACCACTAGCAATACGTTCACAGTCCAGAATAAGATATAAGCGGAAAAGAAAGCGGCCTTCCCCTAGATCAGAAATTGAGATCCCTCCCGGTGGGTGCCAAACAGATGCCATAGTGGATCGCATAGACTGGAAGTTAATAATGCCACTCGTCAGGAAAGAACCTACAAAACAAAACTTGAAGGGAATAGAAGAATCCGAGATTCCCAGATCTATTTGAACACCATCGTCTTCACCTTCCGCAATAGATAAATTTGCCATTTCCTGCTGAACGTCAGCCATGGAGAAAGAAAGAAATGTAGAAGAAGAAACAAAATTCAAGAAAACGTGCCATAGAGAGCAGAGGAAAAACGTGCCACAGAGAGCAGAGATGTATATGGCTTTAAGTTTAATTGAATATATTAAAAAAAAATTAAGACATAATGAACATTTCCAACAAATTTGAGAGGACCTAATTTAAATTTTTAAAAAATTGAAGGGTGTATTTTAAATTTCCCCGAACCTTGGGGGTGCCAAGGCTCCCACTAGCTTGGCTTGAGATCCGCCTCTAGGCGTTAGGCCCCTTAGGCAAGATCATAGGTTTGAATTCTTAGGTTGTAATTGAAGGGAATTGGGTTGAGGGTCACTCTATATTAAATCTCTGTAAAACTCGATCATATTAGTCGACTAATAAGTCGAATATCGGTGTTTAAACAAAAAAAATTAAAAAGACATTTCTCCTCAATTCAACTTATAACAACATTATCACTACAACTATATCTTTGTTGACCAAACCATGATGAATTTGAATCATATATAACTATATTTGTCTTGAAAAAGTATTTGTATTTCAACATTGAGACGACAATAACTTTAAAAAATAGCGGAGATGATGAAAAGGTTTAAATATTTTGGATTTTAGCTAAGTAGATTCCTTTCTTCTCAAACTTCCAAAAGAAAAAGGCATCCAATTTGGAATTTGGATTCAAAGTTCAAATTCTTGTTTTCAAAGCAAAAACAAACAGATGCAATTGCAGGGGCAGCATCGAATTTTCACTGTCATCTGCAGAAAGTCAAAGGGAGACTGCAAATACGAAAATGGGAAGTAAAGTCTCGACTGCATAACAAAAGCATGGAAATTGAGTCATCCCATGTGTTCATGGCCCATCTTGTTGTGCTGAGAAATAAGGACGGAGTCAGGGTTAAAAATTGAAGAAGACTCTTTCTCCCGATAATCTTAGTCCCTTAATTTTTTTCGGGAAACTAAGAGTCTTCCTCAATGGTTATATCAATGGAGATTTGATGAGGATGTCAAGCGTAACGTTTATAAGTTACGAAAAATGTAATAGTATAATCTTAACTGTCAGTTAATAGAATTAGCTTGTGGACCAAATAAATTTGATAATTACGAAAGATGTGATAGTATAATCTTAACTGTCAGTTAATAGAATTAGCTTGTGGACCAAATAAATTTAATAATTACGAAAGATGTGATAGTATAATCTTAACTGTCAGTTAATAGAGTTGGCTTGTGGCCCAAATAAATTTGATCATTATCGTATCAAAGGTGTCATAGCTTCTTAATAAAGTTATATCAAGTATTCCGGAGACTTCCGCGTTATGTGTTCGGAGGAAAATTACTTTATGCCCGTTATAGGTGTTGTGAAAAAATGATGTCGAAAAAATCGTTACAAAAAATTGAATACATAAGAAGAAAAGGATATAACAACACCACATTTTATATATGATCATAAAGCTTATACTAGCTACATACATTCTTAACAAAGATAAAATAAAAACAGAAACTAAATAAAATTTTAGATACCTAAATTAAAAATAAGCATAATCTAGACACATTTTTTTAATTAAGCTAAATACATGTTGCATTGTCATGAGCGAATGTATATGGAAAGTATAGGGTGTAATTTGACCCCATTAAAAAGTACTCATTATATGAAAATATTAGAATTTTCTATAAAAAATATTAAAATTGACCTCACTTAATTTATTAGGATATGTGATTAATAATATTTATTGTATTGATATAAAATTTTTTTATACAATATATTTCACTCTAACTTTACTATATAAAAATTCTAAATTTTAAGTATTGTTTTTGAGAATTCTTTTGTGACAAAATATTGTTCACACCAAGATACCATCATTTGCGGCGAATTTTACTCTCCCTTTTCCTTTTTGTTTCTTTCTACATCTTTCTCTATTTATTTCCCATCCAATATTTAATAAAAAATATACAATATTCTATTTTCTATTAAATAAATTTTAATGTATAGTCATTTGCACTAATATATAGTCAAACAATATGTGTGAACAGCACTTTCTTTTTGCACCTCAACATGACGAGTGGAACTGTAAACAATATACTATAAATTAGTCTCATAAAGGAAGATAACAATATATCAAAATTAAATCTAACAAATGATCTTACTAAAAAATAGAATGATATTCATCCTAAAAATTTTAGGTTCAAATCGCTTTGTTTGTAAAATGTGTGTACATTGTTAAAGGGTTACGATTATGTATGAACATATATTACATTGTAATCAGTGGCGGATCTAGAGTCTAAAAAATAAAGGTCCAAAATTTTAATACACATTTTTTCGTTATTAATGAGTATGTGAAACAAATTAAACTATATTTTTAAATTTTACCCTAAAAAATGGGATGCATATGCTCTGCATGGGAGCTATATGCATTTGCCCATGCTTGTAAATTTGTAATTACCTTTATACTCTTAGAAAACAATATATTAAAATCGAATTTTAACGTGTGACTCCAGTAAAAAAGAAGATGATGTTCGTTCTAGAAGACTCAAGTTCGTGACAACGCAAAGTTGTTCAAGATATGTGTGCGTTGTCAAAAGATTAAAAAATATAAATAAATAATACTATATAATCATGCTGGTATAGAATAAAACAATGCCTTAAAGCCAAACCTAAAAGTTCGAATGATGTGAATAAAATAATATCTAAAAATTTTGTTTTTTTTAAATGGATTTAATTATACTCGGCTTCGAATGTAATGAAAAACTTTATAACCGTAAAATACTATAAAATCTCTTTATATATATAAAGTTTATTAGTACACTTTTCTTGTTCTACTTTATCTATAGAATTTGGCACAGCTATGAAACCTACAAGAGTGAGTTGTACAATATTAATAAAAAACATGTCTTTCTCCTTTTATTTCCCCATTTTTTATGTTAATGTTTTTTTAATAATATTTAAAAAATGAATAAAGTAAATCATAATTTGAAATGAAAAATATAATAGCGTAAAAATTACATAAACCAACTGAATTAAGTATTAAATCCATATTTATAATGCAAATTTGGGGGGTTTTGTATTTTTCCCTTATAATAATCCAAATATTTTATTTGATAAGTATAAAAAATGTTGGCAACTTGACTCTCCATTGGAATTATAGAAAGATAAAATAAAATAAAATAAAATATTACACATTCCCTCCACCAACCATGTCAAAGTGATTAATTAAACCACTAAAATAATATTATCATGGACACTAATATATTCAATTTCAACCCACTATTATATAATACCTGAAATTAATGATTAACTATATCCCTAATTGCAACTGTCCAAGCTACATATGACCCATAAACCCAGGTTTTCATGTTTGTACATGTATGATTAATTATAGTTTTAATTTACTAACGAAGTTATTCAAGTGGTAAGCAGCTTTGATGTAGTTTAATTATGTTTCGAGTTCAAGACTTTGTATATGCAGAAAATTTTTGGTGGATGACTCACCCATCAAAATTATGTGTGTGATGCGAGACGGTCCAAATTAACCAGGACAAAGCTTTGATAACCGGGAGGACAACAAAAAAAAATTGTTTTAATTTGTTTGGTTTTGACATGAGAATCTCTTCGGTTTTTTTTATTCTTTACTCGTATGATTGATAAGAAGAAACTCTTCCGTTGGCACTACATGATATACCTAACCTTGAATGATTACTTATATATAACCATTAATTATTTTAATTATCATGCTTAACTAAGCAACATGAGTGGGTTAATTATAGTGTTTTTTTTCTTCTAAATTATTGAATTTGTTTTTCTTTACAATAAGATAGCCGTTATATATTTAAAATTTTAAATCATGGGAAAGACTAAAAAGCACCTTATTATTGACGACTAGATTCATGTAGAAATTAAAAAAATATTAATAGCATCATCAATCAATATTTTAAATGCATGTATGTAGCTATTGAAAACCTATAGGTTCAAAGTTTCCATCACCACACCAAGTAAATAACATTTTTGAAAGGGTAAATTGTGGACAAAGAAATTACCACCTTATATGTGTGTATGTCAATTTTGAAAACTGTCCCAATTTCAATGGGACATATGGGGCACAACTTTCGGTACAATCAAAGCAATTGTTTAATAATTAAAAGGAAACCCCACAACGGCGTATTTTAAATCAACAAATGGTTCATCATATTGACATCACCATGAACAATGAAATGTAGTACCAAAATATGAATATGATCTTCACAAAGCATTAAAGCTTTGATTATGAACACTACTTAAAACTCTTAATTTTGTTATATTCTCCTTCATAAAGGTTTTGGATCTGTTTGTTAAGGAGAGATTTGAGCCAAAATTAGATATTTGACTGGTTAAATCTGCTAATTTACATGTTTGGTGAATAACGGATTAGAATAGCGGATTGTACTGAAACCTCTAATTTTGAAAAAAATGTTAATGAGACCTTTTTGAAATTAGAGATTTTGATATAAAAATTGTAAAGACCATTTTACCCTTAATATTTACAAAAAATCTCCAAATAATTTAAATTTAACATTTTCTATTTTAATTATTCACCTACACGTATTTACATTGTGACATTTGTAAACTAATACTTTTTATTTTTTTCTTTTTATTCTCACATATTTGTATTTGTATTTAAATTTAATAATTAATTAAATTGTATTAAATATAATTATATAAACAATAAATTAATATATATATAGATCCTTCAAATATGTTCAATAATATTATATTAAAAAATTATTTTTATAATCTAATTACTATTAATGGATATAAAATATTGATAACTAATAAATTATTCAAACAAGTATCAAATGTAATCGTGTCCTTATGTGTCATTTTTCTTGTTTTAATAATCAAACAACTATAAGCTATCAGATAATTTTACCAAACATTTTTATACAATCAGCTAATACACTCCGCTAGTCAAATCAGCTAATGCAACTAACTATCCGTTAATTGTCAAACATGGCCTTTGTTTTGTTGAGTCATTTTTAGCCATTGTTATAGTTCCATTAGTTCCCATTTGAAAGAGAATTCATAGAAATTTTGAGTCATCAAAGCAAAACCTTGCATTCTAGGGCTTTCTTTAGTTGATTTGAAGTGATGCAAAGTTTGTGCAAGAACATAAGTATTGGGAACGTTTTGTCTCTTGGGAAGAGGTGGTTGAAGGGTATGTGTTACTTGGTTTGTTGGATTTAGATTGTAAGAATGGACCATCCTTAAAACAACTGGGGTTCTAATGCACGTATTTTCCTCCCTCCCAGTATGCTCATCTTTTATGTCTATCTATTTGTATATTCATATTATATTAATTCATATTAAAAAGTTCTATTGTCTCGGAAAAAAAAGTTGGCAGCGCTAGCCAATAACAATTATCGCGTAAATAATGTCATATATAACGTGTCACATTCTTATTGACTGATGTTACCTTATATTTTTTTCAACTTCATTAACATATTGGGATAAACTGATAAAATGATAGTTTAAATGTAAAAGTGGATAAAGAATTTAGATACTAAAATAGAAAAATGAATATAATTCGATGATTAAATTGAAAATTAAGCCTTAGTATTATAATCACACCACACGCACACATGGGGTTAGATGGTAGGACCTAAAGAAAAGCCCAAAGGCCAAAACTTTCATCAAGGGTTGGACTTCAATCTTTATTAAAGAAAGGTCCACATGAAGACCAAAGAGTGAATTTTCGGTGTTCGAGTGTCTAGCTGCCTAGTGCCTACCCAAAAAATCATTGTTATTATTTACGAACAGTGACAAACTCAGAAATTAAGATAAAATAAAGTATAATTAACATGCATGCCGAAAAGAACAATAGGAGTCGACCTAAAACAAGAGGGAAAGAATCTCCTTGGTACCAAGGCAGACCATCTTTCTTCTAACAATCTAAAGGATGGAAATAATCTACTCTAATTATGTCTTTATTAGTGCCTCCATTTTAAAATAGCGGGTTTAGAGTTTAGGATTTGAAGTTTAAGGTTGGGGCTTAGACTTAGGGTGTAGGAAATTAAGAGTATGGTACATTTTAGGGTTTAGGATATAAAAATTAGGGTTAGAACTTAGAATTTTTAAATATTTTTTAGTATGGGCATAAGATTTTTACTCCAATCTAAAACCCTCTCAACAACTTTGAACGCATATAGGACATAAGACAAATTATCGTGGCGTAACTATGAAGGGACTAGTGGAGTCACGATCAGAGCTATTTCTGAGATTTTAGTGGTCTTAAAGCAAACTTAAAAATTAGACTCATAATAATAGGTGTTGGATAAATTAAATTTTAAAGTGGTTCTCTAATATCAAGTATTAGAAAAATGAGTCTCTAATAACAAATATATATATATATATATTTAAATTAAGCACCTAATAACAAGTATTAAGAAAAAATTGGACCCCTAATAATAAATATTAGAAAAATTAAATTTTACGAGTAGATCCCTAATAACAAATATCGAGAGAAAAATTATGCCTCTAACAACAAGTATTAGAAAAATAGCTCTTTAATAACAAGTATTGAAAAATAAATAAATTTTAAGACTATATGTCTAATAACAAATATTGAAAAATATTAGGCCCCTAATAACAAGTATTGGTAGAAAAATTGAACCCTAATAACAAATATTGGAAAAACCGAGCCCCTAATAACAAGTGTTGGAAAAAATAGGGCCCTAATAACAATCATTGAAAAAAAATAGATCTCTTATGTAAGTATTGGGGAAAAATTGGGCCCTGATAACAAATATTCGAAAAAATTAAATTTTAAGAGTATGCCTCTAATAACAAGTGGTGATAAAAATTGAGCCCATAATAACAAATATTAAAAAAATTAAAATTTAAAAGTAGACCCCTAATAGCAAATATTGAGAAAAACATTTAAACCCCAAATAACAAGTGTTAAAAAATTGGGCCATTAATAAAAATTATTAAAAAAATAGACCCTACAAGCAAATATTAAAAAAATAAAATTTAAGAATAAACCCCTAATAATAAGTATTAAAAAAAATTAGAGCATAATACTAATATTACAAAAAAGGGCCCTGGGTAGACGCCCTTCTCGCCCATGCCCCAGGGACGGCTCTGGTCACAACCCCATAATATATTAAAAATTAAAAAAATGATAAAATTACTCTTTGACCTTTTAGAAAATATAAAATTCACGTGTTACCCACTTAAGTTACTCAACAAATAATATTGAGTTCCACCACCGCCACTATCTTCCATAGTGTAAATAACCCAAAAATATCAAACGGAATCGAAGAAAAAATAACATGTAATAAAGAGCATTGTTTCTTTGTGGTGCAACAATTTTTGGGACCATGCCCCTAAAAAACTCTGGGTGAAAATATCTATTAAAAGATCCGTTGTTGAAACAAGGCATGTTCCATGTCAACATTGATCTAGCTGGACAAGATCTTTTATATAATGTTTAACTTTTACAACTGAATTAAGAAGACGGTACATATATAATAATTCGATTCGAATTAATCAAACATGAGATTATAAAAAAATGGGTTCCATGAGAGTGAAATGACAAGATCTCAACGGTGTTGGATGCCAAAAAGCAGTGGTGCTGACTGCCCAGAGGTGGGCTTAACCCTGGTGTTAATGATGAGAATGGTGAAGACTGAACCTGACGTGTGTGCGAAGAAAATAACGTTTGTGTCGTGTTTTGTTATCGGGCATCGTGGGTGTCTAATATCGAGGCCAGCCATGACCGTTGGCGTCGCTGTCGTAGCCAATTGGCCATCCCTTCACTCTTTTAGCAACCGACGTGGGTTGAGCAGCATCGCTAGTTGATTTGCATTGCCAATATTTGGTATTGGACATTTGGACTGGCAGCCACCCCGACCCCATGCACCCACTCAGAATGCTTTTTGGACCCCTCACGTCAACTTGTAGCCTAAAACTCTAAAAAATGGTTTAACAAATACAAATAAGAGAGGGTTTGATTTTTTAGGATTCTTCCATGGATTTGGTTTGGTAGGGTGAGACTTGGGGCCCTTCTTGTTGCTTTAGCAGCCGTTAAATGTTATAAAGGTGCCAAGTCCACCAATGACCTCGACTATGGGTTATCGTTTGATTGAGTCGACTGAGTCGAAAATTTTTGAGTTAGTCGAATTTACGAGTCCTATTTTACAATTCAAACATTATTTAATTTTTTTTATTCAAGTCAAGTTTATGAAATTGAGCTGAGTCAAGTTTTCGAGTTTTTGTACAAATTTAATTGTAATTATTTACAGGGCGGTCTTGAGATTTTGGAAGCCAGGGGCAAACCGAAAAATGAGGCCTTAATAATAAGTGTTGAAAAAATTGAATTCTAAGAGTAGGTCTCTAATAACAAATATTGAAAAATAAATAAACTTTACGAGTACGCCCATAATAATAAATATTTAAAAAATTTAAATTTTAAGAATAAGTCTCTAATGACAAATATTGAGGAAAACTGAGCCTCTAAAATAATTATTGAAAAAAATTTGGCCCCAAATAACAACTTTTGGAAAAAATTAGACCCCAATAAAAATATTGAGAATTTTTTTAAGAGTCGACCCCTATTAACAGTTATTGAAAATAATAATTTTAAGAGCATGCCTCTAATAACAAATATTTGAAAAAAAAATTGAGCCTCTAATGATAAATATTGAAAAATTTGAACCTCAAATAACAAGTATTAAAAAAATTGGACCACAAATAACAAGTATTGAACAATTTAGACCCTTAATAAAAATATTGAAAAAATAAATTTTAAGAGAAGTCCCCTAATAGCAAATATTCAAAAAAAATTGAATTTAAGAATATGTCCTAAAAACAAATATCAAGAAAAAAATGAGCCTCTAATACAAGTATTTTTTAAAAATTACGCATCAAATAACAAGTATGAAAAAAATTAGAACCCTAATAAAAAATATTAAAAAATTAATTTTAGGATTAGGCCCCTAATAACAAATATGAAGAAAAAATTGAACATCTAATAACAAGTATTGAAAAAAATGAACCTCTAATAACAAATATTATAAAAATTTAAATTATTATTAAAACCACAATTACGACACTAAGACTCATTAATATTTAGACTAAATAAATTTTTTAATTAGAGATAGTGGACTCCATTAATAAATATTTAAAATTTAAAAAATTATATATATAGTTAAAAAATATAAATAGTGGGCCCTGGGCGGGCGCCCCTCCTGCCGACCCTGATTCACACACACACACAATTGAGAGACTAGACTCGAATTTAAAAATTGATCCACTAATTACTAAAAATTTTGAGTTATTCGAATTGTTATTTTACAACTTCAACTTTATTTGAAATTTTTTCGAGTCGAGTCAAACAACTCAAACTTTTTTTTGTGTCGAGTCAAGTCGAAAAATTAGTAGTAATTATTTTGTTTAACATGTAATATATTTTTAAATTTTGATTATGTGTGATTGTAAACATAAAATTTTGATATATCTGTTTAAAATTATATACAACTAAATTACTTATTGCTCGTTTGGATGAAAAAAATTATTTTTTTGAGAGTTTTAAAATGTTAACAATGACGCAAGGTCAGAGCTAGAGTTTGAAGTTAGACGATAAAACATAAATATACAAAGAAGGACAATTACATAAATAAATCATTTTTAAAAGAAGATTTAGCTCCGTCCCTGTCCCTGCAATGACGTATTTCAAAATGCTAGCATTTGTTATCATGTTTTAGAAAAAATTTGCGTATTAAAATTTCACGACTTTAAAAATTTTGCGTATTTCAATATTTTCTTTTTTCCCCTATAATATGATATTTTGAATTTTCTAATTCTCTGCTGCCGCTCATCATCTTTTCACTACCGATTACAATTTTTTTTCGATTGGTGGTCGACAACTAATTTTAGTATTGGTTGTCGACTACCAGATTTATTATTATTATTTTTTTACTTTTTTATTTTAATAAGAATTTCTGTCTTTGTGGCACATATTTTCTTTGTCCTCATGACACGCGTTTTCCTTTGTCATTGTGACATATTTTCTTTGTTTTGTGGTTCGTTTCATCTGTCCTTGTGGCATGATTTCAGCATACTCTAGCGGTCGTTTGTTGCTCGCACAAAGATTTCAACGGAGCTAGTTTCTGATTATGATTTTGTCGATGGTCATGGAAAGTTAGATCCTCACTCGGTTGATGGTTGTTTGCCGATGTAATCAAATCCTGGGTATCAGAACATTCTGCCTGATGGTTTGGGTCGCTCACCACTCATTTTTCACTTGTTATGCGTCTTGATTAAGGATGGGCACGGGTCGGGTTCGGGTGGGTCAAAAAACCCGACCCAAAATAAATACTCAAAACCTGCACCCGAAAATAAATATAATTTTAGGAGACTTAATTGTAATAAAAATATAATTTGAAGGACTAAAATGTAAATAAAAAATTCAATTTTAAGGACCTGGTTATAAAAAATATATAAAGAGAGGGTATTATTACAAATATCCTTAAAAAATTAGAGGAAAATTACACAATTAGTCTCAGGTCGAGTCGGATATTTTCTACCCTAAACCTAAACCCGACCCGAGTTCACCCTTAATAAAAACCCGACCCGAACTCGATTTTTTTTTTCATTAAAAAATTTGACACGATCGGGCCGGGTCGGGTCAAAACCCGACCAGATCGGGTAAAATGCCCATCCCTAGTCTCGATTAGATAGAGACAATGAGATTCAGGAAAGCTTCTGGATTTTGATGGTATGCTTATCTCTATAAAAATATTTACTTTTCTTTATTTTGGATTGTAAGAAATTTTAGTGGATTAGTCTTATTATTCTCATTCATGGATGCGTTGTAATTGTGATGTCTTCTATAATTTTAATAAAAATTTAGTAGTTATTATAAAAAAAAAACATAACCATAAAAAATAATGATCTAGGATATAAACAGTATAAAGAGTACAATATGGATAGCATTAGGTTTATAAGAATACATAGACAATTTTAATAATATAAAAATGATTTTAAGAATGCATAAAAATTTCAAAAAAGATAAAATAATAATAATAATAATATTCTAAAGTTTAAGTTTATTTTATAGTGGAATTATGTGCATGGAATAAAATAAAAAATGTATTATAAGGAAATTTGGAAACCATTGGAACCATTTTGAAATTCCTTGTAAATTTTAAAATTCTTCATTATATTTAACCAAAACAAGTAAACTAATTTTGAAATCTCAGAAACTTTAGTAAAAATAAAAATCCATCATCTAAACACACACTTAAATAAATTAAAACATAGGAGTATTATAGTTCATAGCATTATAGTGCAATATATATATATATATATATATATTATATATATATTGTTATACAATTTTAAGAATATAAAGATACTCATATATCTAAAAAAATCAAATAGATATAATTATTTTTTAATTTTCCTCTTGTATTCTTTATTTATTTTTGTTCCCTATAAAAATCACCTCTATTTTAGATTCACCCTTTTCACACATCTTGTTGCATTCTATTTCATATGCTTTTGTGGCACGATTTCTTCTGCCTTGTGTCACATTTTCTGTATGTTTGATTGCATGATTGATATACCTTTATGGTATTTTAGCGTTCGTGTAGCGATTATTACGACGCACATACCTGATTAGGGAAGGTCGACGGTCTCATAACATTATAGCGCATTATAATTTTTTTTAATTTTTGTATATTGTTGCGTATCTGATTAGGAAAGGTCAACCTACCTGATTAGAGAAGGTCAACGGTCTCATAGGAGTATTATATTTCATAGAATTATAGTATGTGCGCGCGTGTGCGGGCGGGGGATGAGATCCAATTACACTATGTAAAACTCAATTAGTTTTACACTAATTCATGGTCATTGGATGAGTGAATGGATGGATGAGATTAGAAGTAGGATATGTGAAGATTATCACTTGAAAAAAAAGTAAGGAGTTAATCTCATCCATCTATTTCACTCGTCCAATGGCCATGAATTAATATAAAACTAGTTGAATTTTATATAATGTAAGTGAATCCTAACCATATATATATTGTTATACAAATTTGAGAATATAAAGTTACTCATATATCTAAAAATATATATATAATTTTTTTAAATTTCCTCTTATATTCTTTGTTAATTTTTGTTCCCTATAAGAATCACCTCTATTTTGGATTCATCATTTTCGCACATCTTGTTGCGTTCTGTTTCATCTGCTTTTGTGGCACGATTTCTTTTGTCTTGTGTCACATTTTTTGTATGTTTGATGGCACGATTTGTTTTGTCTTGTGTCACATTTTTCGTATGTTTGATGACATGATTTTGATACATCTTTATGATAGTTTAGCGTTCATGTAGCGATTATCACGGCGTACGTACCTGATTAGGGAAGGTCGACAGCTCATATGATTAGATCCATTTTGTGGCAAAGTGCCGATGTTTTTAGAACAAGCATTGGAGCAGTATGCAAGGATTGATTTTGTTGATCACCTCTTCTACATCGCTAGTTAAGCGTCTAGTTGGATAAAGACTTAAAAATTTTTTGTAGGTGTTTCTATGATGATGAATGACAAATGATGATTTTGATTTTCACACCTTTGAGTTTTCATGTTTTTTTTTTTTTTGTATGAGATTTATTGGTGAATCTACTTGTCAAGTTTTCATGTTTTGGGGGAGAAATTATATTATGGGCCATTCTTACCCCGTCACTCATGGTCCAACCAATAAAAATTACATATTTTAACTATTTTTTGTTTTGCTAAATAAATTGATGTAATTTTTTACCAAATGAATATTTACTCATATTTTTTGACATCATTGTTTTAAAAAAACAATTTTTTGAAAGTTGCCATTTGAGTGGATTAATTAAATAAAAAATAATTAAATGGGTAATTTTATTGGTTGAGACGTGAGTGATATGATGAGAAGAACTGATATAATATAATCACTGTATTTTGTTGTACCTTTTCTTATTTTGAATGAAATCTATTTTTTTATTCAAAACAAATAAATATAATTGTTTTTTATTAAATAAATATTTATTTGTACACACAATACGAGAACATAAAATATTGTCATATCATTGAAGATACTAGTAGCATATAAAATCAAAATCAAAATTTTTTATATAAAAATATAATAATATCAAATCGCATAATCAAGATTTATGAATAGTTTCTCAATATAAACATTGGGAACCTAAATAATATTCGTGGTAGTGATATTTACTCTTAAAAAATTAAATTTATTTACATGATACTTACCATTACATCGTATATGAACTATTTAATTTTTATTTAGAAGTAGTTTCTCAATATATATAGTTGTATCCCATTTAATAAAAATCTTACGGAAAGCTCCACAATTGACGATGATAACAAGGTGGGTACAGTCAGCGGTTACCGTTACCTTTAAGCAATGAAGTAATCGCTCCCTCACCACAACAACTTAAATAACTTTAAATTAGGCTATTTAGGCAAGTTTCGAAAGTTGTGGTTTGTTAACTTTGAATTATGTTATGGTATAGTAGATTTCGCCGATAAAATTATATAGTATAAAGGTATTTTCTAAAATTAATTAATTAAGTGTGTGGTGTACTGACAATAAAAATCGATTTAATCGTGTTAGTATATTTTTATAAGGCTTTATCTAACCTATGCATGCCATACATGCATATGTTAAGGATCATTTAAAAGCTTGCATAAATACAATTTTTTTTTGAAAAAAATTTATTATTCAATGTATTACAAAACCTTAGAAGATTTTATTGGAAAAAACTATCATTTAATGTATTAGGGTTTAGGATTTAGGGTTAAAGATTTAAGGTTTTATGATTTAGGGTTTATGGTTTAATATTTTAATATTTTAGGGCAGGGTTTTAGGGTTTATGGTTAATGGTTTTAGGGTTTTATAGTTATGGTTTGGAGTTTGAGGTTTATTAATACATTGAATGAGAGTTTTTAATAGAATCTTTTAAGGTTTCATCGTACATTAAATGATAGAATTTTTTCTCATAAAATTTTATATTTAATGCAAACTTTTAAATGACTCTTAACTCATGCATGTATGCATAGATTAGGCAAATCCTTAATATAAAGTCTAAAATCTAAATAAAAAACTATATTGAGAAACTAAATAAATAATATTAGGGATAGAGGATGTAAAACCTATGTTTGATTTTGATATAACAAAGTATTTTAAGGACTAAATTGTAAAACTTAAAATGAATTTTAAGTCCCCTAAAAAAATTTAAAATCAACAAGGCTTTGCTCTAGTTTGAAAAACTCAAACTCTAAAATATTTTCTAAATGTTCCAAGGCCAAATTGCTCAAACATGTCTATGTGTATCGATACGCTTTTTACCATATCGATACCTTTTTTCGAAACTTGGCTACTGGAGACAAACGTTTCGATACGCTCCTTACCGTATCAAAACAAAGGTATCGAAACAGATTTCATCTGTATCGATACGTTCTCTCTATAAAATCACAAAGAGTTTGAATCGAGTACCGATACGGTCTCACCCGTATCGATACGGTTTAAAAGTAATTTTAAAACTAGAGCCTTAAATATTTCGACTGTTGCTTGTCAGTTGGTAGGTAACAAATTTTTAAAGAGGTAGTTAATGAGTATCGATACGCTCTTACTTGTATCGATAAGAATTCCTCTAGTGAGCTATGTTGGAAAAATTGCATCGATACGGTCCTACCCGTATCGAAACGGTTCCCTAACCCGTACCGATACACCTAAACGTGTAGCGATACGTCTCTCTTATATTTGTACAACGAATCTTTCTTTTTTGAGACATGTATCGATACGCTTCCTCGAGTATCGATACGGTAGGCTACATAAGTGCATTTATGGTGGAAAGAGATGGTTCTAACGGCTATAATCAATTCCCTAACCACCCAAACAACTAGAATTAATGGAGAAGGTATAAAAATAAGTCTATTGAAGACCCAACAACAACTATTGAATCCTAGAGAAACATCATACACAAAATCCAAGCTCAAGTGCTTAAATTCTCATTCTTGTGAAAATCCCAAATTGTATTGAGTGTAAATCTTATCTTGTATTTCAATTTGGGTTGAGTGCTTGTATTCAAAGGGCCAAATTTGTATTGAGAGATATTCTTATTGCCTTCAATTTCTTCTTTGTAACCAAGTGAAGGTTTGGTCAATTTTGGGTAAAAAATTGATCGATTTTATAAATGTTTCCTCCTAAGCCTCGAAAAGGGGAAGATTAATTAGTGAAATTGTTGGAAAATTCTTAGTGTGAGCTAAGGTAGTGGATGTAGAGTTCATTTAGAACTTAAACCACTGTAATTGTCTTGTTCTTCATTTTTATTCATTCCAGTTCACTTTCAAAATTTTAAAAATTCAATTCACCCCCTCTTGGCTTTGATCAATCATTTGATCCACTCAACAGAGGATCATACATGAAAGAATAAACAACTTAAAGAGAAAAGATCTGTCAATAAAAAACAAATATTATAAATAAATAACGTATACAAGGTGTATGCGCATTGTCAAAAGATTAATAATATGTATGAATAAATACTGCTTTGTAATTACTTTTAGACTATTAAAAAATAACATATAGTGTAAGTGAAACCCCTAAGAGTCGTACTCTCTCTCGCTCTCCTCTTGAGATATTTACTAAAATGTATAATGCCAAAAAATGTCTCTAACGTTTGATTAAATAGTCATTTTGATTTTATTCTTTTTTGAAATAATTTAGCTCTTAATGTTTTATTTTGGGTCAAAATAGCCTCTTTGTAAATAAAAACGGTTAGTCAACTGACGATAAACAACTTGAAATGACTTGGTAGAATGTTACATTAGAAGAAAAAATGTTATATACTTTATACATTTTTTTAAAATTATTTGTTGGAATAATGTTTCATTTTATAATTTCAGCATATTTGCCTATATGACACTGTTATCGCGGCGTGCAATACCGTGTAGGTGTGACACGTCATTTATTGTTGGTTGACTATCAATTTTTATCTGTATAGGAATTATTCTGACTCAAAATAAAACGTTAATGGCTAAATTACTTTAAAAAAGAATAAAAAAAATGACAATTCAGTTAAACGTTATGAAATTTTTTTAACATTGTGACTTACTAAAACACTATTTTACATGATCTTTCCCACCCGACTCAATCAAGCTCTTTATCATTTTTTCGCGTTCTAATAAATTCTAGTTGACATTAAATTTGATTCGATTTCAGATAATTTCTGCAAAGCATGTTTTACATATTTATACGCAATTAATAAGACACTCGTACCGTCCCATCAGCGTCGTAGAGTTCCATTGGGGCGTAGCAACTAGCAATGGAGATTGGGCAGACCCAGACAAAGTACTGGAGTGTTTGAAACTTGTCTTGCAACTCTGAGTGGGACAACAGCCGTGCCTTGTCTAAACACCCCTTTCTTTTATTTGTCTCCTTGCAACATAGTTTTAGTTTTTCACATTACTTTGTTTAGTATTGGGAATGTCTGAATTTTGTTTGAATATTGCGAGTCTCCTTATGATACCATCGGATTCCATCAGATGATTAATTATATATTGAATTGTATTGAGTTTAGAATATTCTAAAATCAAAGAGGAAGAACTAAGAAGCAATTGCGCTGATCAACGGATTGTGCTTAATATCGTTTAAGTAACATGGCCATCTCTGAGGGTGGGCAGGAGGGGCGCCCGTCCAGGACCCACTGCCCACCTGGGGCCAACTATTTGTATTTTTTATAATTACACATATAACTTTTTTAAAAAAATAAATAAATATTTATTAGTAAAGTGCACCATCTTTAATTAAAAATTTATTTAGTCTAAACATTAATGATTCTTAGTATCATAATTAGATTCTAATGATAGTTTATTTTTTTGTAATATTTATTATTAAGGTTTATTTTTTAAAAAAAACTTGTTATTTGTGGTTCATTTATTTTTCAACACTTGTTATTATATGCTCAATTTTGTCTCAATATTTGTTACTAGAAACATACTTCATTTTTTTAATATTTATTGTTAGGGGTCTAATTTTTTGACACCTATTATTTGAGACCCAGTTTTTTAAATACTTGTTATTAGAGACTTATTTTTTCTGATATTTGTTATTAGAACATACTCTTAAAATTCATTTTTTTCAGTATTTGTTATTAGGAGAATGCTCTAATTTTTTTCTATATTTGTTATTACAAGTCTAAATTGTTCAATACTTGTTATTTGTGGTCAAAAGTTTTTAATACTTGTTATTTGAGGTTCATTTTTTTCAATATTTGCCATTAGAGAATCATTTTTTCTTCAAATATTTGTTATTAGGGCATACTCTTAAAAATATTATTTTTTCAATAACTGTTATTAAGGGGCTACTCTTAAAACTCGTTTTCAATATTTATTGGGGGGAGGGAATTTTTTCAACAATTGTTATTAAAGGCTCTTATTAGTGGCCTAATTTTTTTATTTGCCCCGAGCCTCCAAAATATCACGACCAGTCATGTTAAGCAAGTCTGAAGTTTGAGGCCTTGTATATGAAAAAATACCCTCACTGAAAGACTCACCCACCAAAATCAGGTGTGCGACGATGGTCGGTCCGAATTAGTCAGAGCAAAGCTTTAAAAGCTGGGAGGGAAACAAAAAAGAAGCAATTAGACTGGGTGACAGGGACGGACACAAAACTTTAATGTTATTAGAGAAAATAAATTTTTAATAAAAATTACGTATAAAATTTTAAATTTTCAAGTAACAACTGTATTATTCAACCATCTATCCATCCCCGCTGGGTGGTGCGGTGAGACTGCGTGTGGAAGCCACTTATTTTGACCTACCAAACTTTTGGTCCACAGCAATGGTAATGGTGGTGTTCATTTTGAAATTTTGAGCTTAAAGGAAAGTAATACCCCACGTTTGGTTTATGATTTTCAAAAACCAGGATTCAAATGGAACTATGTTTCTTTGAAAAAGAATATTTGTTTGACCATAGAATATTAAATATACACATTTCAGCTCATGGGATCTCGCACAGCGGCTACGTGGGACCATGACCCCCAAAGTACCTGGAAAATTGTTATTTAATCCCTTTCAATTTTAAAAACTTTTATTTAGACCCTTAAAAAATATTTGAAAAAAATTGTTTCGTTTTCTTAAAATTATTACAATTTCACATTAATATATATTTATAAATCGAAAATACTTTGATACAAGCTTATATAAATTATAATTTACACAAACTTGTTAATTTTAAGGTTTAGGGTTTATATTGTAGGCTCTAGGGGTCTATGTTTTTAGAATTTATAATTTATGATTTAAAGTTTAAGATTTGAGATTTAGATTTTATAATTTAACCAAGAATGATTGTGTCAAAATATAATTTTTTATAAATTCAATTTTGTTGGTATTATCAAAATATAAATTCTATATATATGTTCAAAAAAATGTAAATTCTATATATAAATTTTTTAATAGAAGACACTAGTTTTAATAAAAAGGATAAATATCCAAATTTACAATAAAGGTTTACAACTATCATTCTAAAATAAATACATAATTTAGACATTTTTTATAACATTAACACGAGAAATTAGCAACTTTAGATCATACAAGGACCATATATGGAAAAGATTAAAAATCCAACCAAGAGACTCAAACAAAACATAGATCCGAATAAATATAACTGCATCGGCAAACGATCCACAAAAGGGAACCAAGCTACTGAAAGACCACCGACAATCACAAATTAGAGTCGGACGCCGTGAAAAAACTATCCACGAACGCAAAATTGTGTATCCAAATTCTAGCTGAGGCTCCAGAGAATGGAAGATCAACAAGATAACAAATAAACCTCGTCTTGATCAATCGAGGCGATGTCAAATGCAACACTGAAAATAAACAAACGAAAAGAACAACCAAACAACCGATAAAGAAGACCGAAAACGTGCCATAAATACAATTTTTTTTGTCATAATGCATATGAAAACATGTCATAAAAACATAATTATTCTTATAAAAAAAGCAAAGTAGGAGATAAAAAAGCAATAGAGAAATAAAAAATACCAGAAGTCGAAGAATAGCACTATAATTAATGTCGTTGACAGCTAAAACAAAGATGAAAAAAATCTAGGCAACGGTAACGAGAACAACCTAAAAACCCATATATAGAAACTTAAATTGTCATAAACAAAAATCACACATATGTAAATTTAAACTTGTATTTTAAAATTAGTTTTTCCTAAAAGTAAAAACTTCGAAACTAATAAATCATTGATTGACAAGACAATTGATCTATACACGAACTTAATGCTTGTGTTGAGTTTTATTTCAATATTAATTTTTATTCTTAATTCTCAAATTCATGTCTCATTTTGTTCTTCTTTATTTTTTAATATTTCAAATAAAAATAGAAGAAAATACATTGGAAGACACCAAAATTTGATACCCCTTCTAAAATTTTGAATTTAATTAAAAGAATGAGAAGAAATACACATATAAGCATACCTTGAAATATAAAATTAAACCTTTAAAAACAAAGAGTATGCAAACGTGAATAACAAACACAAATATTCTCATAAAATCTTCATCAGTGTTATTTAAATCTAACATTATAACTAATCTTGGAGTGCTCATTGGAAGAACGTAGATCATTGAATTACCTCAACCAATAAAAAAGAGAACGTTTTGGTTAACTCCACGAACAACCAACCCACGCAATGTTGTGCGACAAGATTCAATTGTAGCATGCATCAGGTTGTAAACGTCTTCAATATTAGGGGTGAGCGTTCGATTGAGTCAAGTAAAAAAAATTCGAGTTATTCGAGTTGATGAGTCTAATTTTATCATTTGAACTTTCATTCGAAATTTTTTCGAGTCGAGTCGAGTTTTCAAGTTCCTATAAAAATTTAATTGTAATTATTTATTATGTTATAGTACGGTTTGATTTCAATTTAAATGACTTTCTCTAATCATATAAGATATGCATACACACACACACACATATATATATATATATATGTGTGTGTGTGTATGTATATATATATATATGTATTCATATTCTTTCATACTTGACAATATTTTTTCATATTTTTATATATCGGTATATATATATATGTATATATATATATATCAATAAAAACTGAGGGATTCGTCTCGAACTTAAAAATAAATCCACTAATTACTAGAAAATTTGAGTTATTCGAATTTCCATTTTACAACTCAAACTTTATTTGAAATTTTTTCGAGTCGAGTCAAGACAAGTCGAATATTTTCTCTTCGAGTCAAGTTATTCAGTTTTTTCGAGTCGATTCTAGTTTTGCTCACCCATATTCAATGTCAACATGTCATATGGGCAGACAAAGAACGTGCCATAACGACAGACGGATAACATGCAAAATAGCCGACAAAAATCAAGAAATTAAAACGAAAAAAAATTAAAAAATAAAGAAAGAAATAAAAGAACATGCAAAATAACTGACGAAAAACAAGAAATTAGAACAGAGAAAGAAGCAAAATTAAGAAGAAAAAAAAAAGAAATAAAAAAATTACCGTCTGTAAACGACCAAATCACCACCATTAGCTTGAAAACACCAAAAAAAACTTCTTACAAACTCTCAACTA
Organism: Hibiscus tridactylites; assembly: GCA_958450335.1. Classification (NCBI taxonomy): domain Eukaryota; kingdom Viridiplantae; phylum Streptophyta; class Magnoliopsida; order Malvales; family Malvaceae; genus Hibiscus; species Hibiscus tridactylites. The sequence goes on from OY288269.1 coordinate 9,678,557, forward strand.
AAAGCTGTAACTGCTGCAGAGAAAAAAGATAATAGAGAGAATAGAATAAAATTGATTTTTTTTTAAATCACATAATATTTTAATCATCTTTACACTCCTGCTTTATTCTATAAATAAAGATAAAATGTCACTGATTTACTCAATATTTTAAGAGTTTTTCTACAAATTGAGTTTCAAGATCTGCTCCTATAATTTTATTTCATTTTCTTTTTAAGATGATCTTAGCAGAATATTTGTTGAAAGAACACATTATATATCTACATTTACTTTATGGAGTCACATATAAAGATATACATGGTTTGATAGATAAGCTTTTTGTTAAAATTATTTCGGTAATTGGTCCCCAGAAATTGTTTAATTCTGCCATCATAAAAAACAATGGCTTATGAGACATTTTAGCCCTTGAACATTTTTGAAAAAATAAATTAGACCTCTTCGAGAAAAATGCATCCAATCAAACATTCAAATTTGAAAATGCATCAATTAAGTAATTTGACAAAGTTATATTAATAGTCCTATTTTGAATCTTAATTTTAATTTTTAGGTACAATTGATACTACAAGAAGACATTGGTTTGTTTACTAAAAAACATTGGTTTGAGTTTATCCATAGTAAAATTCAATTTCTCAACAATATATTCACATGAAAAACAAAAATCATAATCAACTAAATATTTCCTATATATATATTTTAAAAATATTGACAATTTTTTATTATAAAATATCAAAAAATAATTGTAAATTTTATTATTATTATTTTTCTAAAAGTTTTTATGAGAAGTGAAGTGATACTTAAAAGATCTGCCCGAAATTTGAGAAGATTTGAAACAAAATATTAGACCTAAGAAATAGAACGACTCTGTCACGCCGAGCGAGTACTGATGAACACCACTAACGATGAACACTATTAATTTAATTTATAAAGATTAAAAATCTAAAGGACCCACCATATAATTATAAATTATTTAAAAATCAAAGATAAATTAATTAAAATAATCGTTTTATTTTAAATATAGATCAAAATATCTATCTACCCATAAATTACAAAACTTTAATTTTTGTTCATTTAAAATTCAAGTCGCCGCCGCTACCCTGCCGTTGTTTCAGTGAATGAATTCTAGTGACGAAAAATTCATGCCCGACCAATGACGATTAAAAGCAGGATGGCATAGGTTGAAATTTTGGTACACTCAAGCAAATCATAACCAACATTAATGCAATTCAAAACATAGTAAATCCTTACCGACTAGGGTTTTAAAATTCTTTTACGCTATTCAAATATTGTTCATCGGTAGAGAACGACAACCATGCATGAGGCAAGACGGCGCCCTCAGGAAGCAGCGACGGCAACGGCTTCAAATGAACAAAAACTAGGGTTTTGTAATATAGGGGTAGGTAGGTATTTTGATCTATGTTTAAAAAAATTTAAAAAGAATAATATATTTTTAATTAATTAATTTTTTAATTTTTTAATAATTTATTATTATACGATGAGTCCGTTAAATTTTTAATCTTTATAAGTTAAATTAATAGTATTGATGCTCGTCGTTAGTGGTACTTATTGGTGCTCGTCGAACGTAACAAAATTTTACTAAAAATGACATTAGACAAAAGAATTTGGCAGTGTAAAGGTACGTTAGGTTATGTAATGTCCATGTAAAAAGAATAATAAATAAATAAATTTAATGCAAGGGAAATTATATAAAATATTAAGTATTAAATTAAAAAATGTATTTTTTAAATTTTATTTTTGGGCGAACTTAAGATAGACTTCGATCAAATATTAAGTAAATTATTTTTCATATATATAATTTTTTTTAAACAATTGAATCAAATATCAACCTTAGTCAATTTAAAAAATAAAAATCATAAACCCTAAATCTTATATCTTATACTTTAAACCCTAAACTATAAACCAAAATCCCAAGACCTTAAACCGTAAACATAATACATGAAACTCTAAACTTGAAACCATAAACCCTAAACAATAAACTCAAAACCCTAAAACATAAACTCCAAACCTTAAATTTAAATATTGGATTTAGGGTTTAGGGTTATAGTTTATGGTTTAAGTTTTACGGTTTATGGCTTCGAGTTTTGGGTTTAAAGCTTAGTGTTTTGGTTTAGGGTTTAGTGGTTGGTATTTGATCCAATTATTTTTTAAAAAACTAACAAAAATATATATATATATAGAAAATGATTTAATTAATATTTTACTTAAAATAATTTATATTTATATGTTTAATCTTTGAAAATTTTAATCATTCTTAATTAATATAATGGTGCTCAGCGGTGCTCATCGTTAACGGTGCTCAGCAGTGCTCGTCGAGCGTGGTAGACTCATTAGTGCATTTAGACATTTGGTAAAGCTTGAGGCTTATATTTGGCCGAACTAAACTTGGACATGCATAAAATATGTTAATCTCATGCGTGAACTTGACTCAATTCATGAATACCTCTAACTTAAACTATTATTTCTTTTAGGGTTGGGTAAAATTCGACTTGACTCGAAAAAACTGTTTTTTTAATTTCGAGTTGTTCAAGTCACTCGAATAACTCGTTAAAATTTCGAGTTCGAGTCAAGTCAAAATTTTGAAAATTTGAATAACCAAAAAACTAAATAATTCGAAATTAAAAACTATGTTGTTTCATTTTAAGCCTTTGTACTTTTAACCTTCCCCGAACCCTTCCTTCTTTAGCTATTCAAATTTAGTGGTTCCCAAACTCCACTACTTTGTTCCTCCCAAAAACGAAACAACAATTCTGGACTAAACAACACAAACATCACCACCTCTATCACCACCGATTCCCAATCGGCCATACGTTTCTCTTCACAACTAATTTGCACTCAGTTATTATAGTTGACTGATGAAACAATAGATTATCGTTGAAAAAAAATAAGTTTAAAAGGGCAAGGGAATTGCAATCGATATATTTTTTTTGCTAATATAATAGAATACTTATTTCCTTTTTCATGATTAATAAGTTAGAAGGAAATCATCCTTAGTTATTTAGAAAGGAAAAATTAAATTGCCTATTCTAGAAGATGGAAGAATTCTAGAACTGCAAGCAATATGTCACATGTATTTTTTGAAATTATCAGAGTTTTCGGTTTACTTCTAATTCGAGTTTAAAGATCTGTTTTATATTTTATTACATATTAATTTAAAATTATCTAATGTATAATATTATTAAAAAAAATTATCTAATGCATATTAAAATTAAAGTCTCTTAATTACAATACAATTATTAAAAAACATCGATACACATGCCCGTAAACTTTAGTTTACACACTTTTAATTTTAAAGGTTATGGTTTAATTTAGTGTTTAGAGTTTATGAGTTACGAGTTAATAACATTGTTTAGAATCTAAGATTTAGATTTAAAGTGTATGGTTTATATTTTTAGGGTTTGTGGTTAAAAATTTAGGATCTAAATTTTATAGTATAAATATGCAAATTTGTATAAAAATATATTTTACAGAGTTTGTGTATGAAAATATAACCCTACTTTTAATAGTAACACAAGTTTATTTTTATGATTCCGTATTAGACTCACATGAAATGAGACCATTGCAATTATTTGCAAATTAAAAGGGAATTGAATAGAAACATTGTGTACGACCATTTTATCGTGTGATATTAGGAATTTGGATATATTAGTGCTATATTATTATAAATAATTATAATTAAATTTGTTTAGAAACTCGAAATTCGATTCGACTCAAATTTCATAAACTCGACTTGACTCGAAAAAATTTCAAATAAAGTTTGAATGATAAAATATGATGCGTCAACTCAACTAACTCGAAATTTTTTAACTCGACTCGATCGAGTGCACAACCCTAATTTCTTTATATTTATCCATATAGCACTAAATTAGACCGCCTCACATGCCACATTCTATTGGATGATATTATTTTCCAGTTAAATTGAAAAAAATTGATAGTTTAAACTTTAAGGATAAACTACATAAAATAGTCCCCGACTATAAAGTACTTTTCTGTTAAGTTCATGACTATGAAAAGTTACACATGTCTCGACTTAAATATAACAAGTTAGTTTTGCGTCCTTAAAAATTTAACGGATGATGGCGTAATAGTTAAAAAAACTTGGTATAATAGTACATTTCGTTCTTCATATTTACAAACTCATAAATTTATTCCTAATTCAATTTTAAAAAGAAATTTAGTCCTCTTTATTTACTTATTCTATCAATCTAACCCTCCACTTCGAAACTGCCTCCCTACTTTGATGACCCTCCGTTCGACCATCGTACCGTTTGGTGACCATTCCATCCTACTCTCCTCACTCGTTTGACCAACCTACACCCTTGGGAAGGGTTATTTGACGAAATAGAGGCCATACAGAGGGTCCTCGGAGTAGGCAGATTGTGTCAAAGTGAAGGGTTAAATAAAAATGATTAAATTGATAGAATGAGTAAATAAATAGGACTAAATTTATTATAATTATGACTAAATTGATTGAATGTGTAAATATGGAGGACTAAATGTATATTATGCCAACATTTGTTAACTACCACATCATCCATCGTTAAATTTTTAACGACACCAAACCAATTTGTTATTTTTTTAAGTACGAGACAATTTTGTAACATTTAAGTCAACAGACTCAATAGAAAAGTGCTCTATAGTTGAGGGACTATTTATGTAGTTTACCCAAACTTTAAATACCACTTTTGACAAAAAAGAGAGGATGAATCTAAAATTCAGGACATAATTTAGGGACCAATAAACATTAAAGACCAAATATATATGACGTGACTGGTTCACGAGAGCAATTGAAGGAAAAGTGGAAAATATCTCAAATATCCTATATAAAAAAATTGATATTTTTAATCTAAGATGGCAAGTTGGTCAAATCTTGGCCAGGCGCCAGCAGCAGCTTGGGTTGTTGTGCTTGGGAAATGGTAATTGAGTAATTCAATAAATAAGATTCCTTATCACAGTTTCTCCACCTGTTCCTTCTAATCTGCAAGTTTTTGTTTTTATTTACTCTCTCTTTATATAAAAAGTTCTAATTCCTTCAAGTTTGATTAAAAAAGTTTTAGTTTTTTTTTTTTTTAAATTATTTTATTTTAATTCTTTGGGTTTGGTTTTATTTTTGTTTGATTTTAAAAGGGTAAAGCACTCTTCTTCTTCTTCTTCTCCATTTCTTAACTAGGCAGCCACCTTATCTCTTTATCTTCCTTTCTCTTTTTCTTTCTTTGAAATTTTCTTCTGTGTTTCTCTTATGTTCTGAAGAAAGTTGAAATCTTTTTATTGGGATTTGATTTCTCAATTCTTTTGAAGGAACCCTTAAGAGAGACATGGAAGCTGTTTTACAAACAAGGGGGCTGCTTTCACTGCCACCTAATCCAACCAGAGTGAGAAGCCTTTTGAACCCATCACAAGGCTTAAAGCAGAGGCTTTTTGCCACAAAACCCTTAGGCCTTAATGGCTTATCTCTATCTTACAAAAGAGTTCCAAGCGTTGTAGCAAAACCAAATGGTTTATTATCCCCTAAAGGGAAGAGCTTTATCTGCAAGGCTGAGGCTGCTGCTGCAGCTGATGGGCAGCCTTTGTATGGTGAAACTCAGCCGCCAAAGTTCCTGGGTATTGAGCTTGTCACTCTCAAGAAGATTATCCCACTCGGGTTAATGTTCTTTTGCATCCTTTTCAATTACACAATCCTTAGGGATACAAAGGATGTGTTGGTCGTGACTGCTAAAGGAAGCAGTGCTGAGATTATACCATTCTTAAAGACATGGGTTAATTTGCCTATGGCTATTGGGTTCATGTTGTTGTACACCAAGTTGGCTGATGTGTTGCCAAAGAAGGCTCTTTTCTACACTGTTATTGTCCCCTTTATAGCCTTTTTTGGTGCTTTTGGGTTTCTGTTGTATCCTCTCAGCAATTACATCCACCCTGAGGCACTTGCTGATAAGCTTCTTGGGGTTCTTGGACCCAGATTCCTTGGTCCTCTTGCAATTTTGAGGATTTGGAGTTTCTGTTTGTTCTATGTCATGGCTGAACTCTGGGGCAGTGTGGTCATTTCTGTTCTGTTTTGGGGGTTTGCCAATCAGGTGAATATCTTATCTTATGGAAGTTATTTTATTCCCTTGATTGTATAAGCATGTTGGTTTTATTTATATTGATTCTTGTGTCAGAAATTAGGAATTTTTTAATTAAATTTGTAAATCTGATAGGCTTTGGAATTGTTGTGCACTCCTTAACATGCAGATCTCACTAGTTAGTATTGGTTTAAGCTTTTGCCAGTATGACTGCACATCTAGTTGATTGCTTTCTGTTTTTCAAAACTATGTTTGCATCAATGATTTTGCTTCTTTTGATTAGTTCTGGTTGATTTCTGTATTTAAAAACTAGTTAGCATGTTCAACAATACATTTGCTTCAAACATTTGGTTTCAGTCCTTTAGTTCTAATTGCTTTTCGTTTAG